>CM060929.1:336896193-338231610 GCA_030765085.1 Allium cepa | reverse complement strand
TTTAAATTTTGTTCTAAATCCTCTTTGACAACAATTTCTTGATTTTTGTTATTAATTTTTATTTGTAGATCATCTAAACTATCTTCGCCTTTGTCTCTGTATGACAATGCACTGGTTAATCGATTCATTATCTTTTCCTTATCACTGTCAACGATTTACTCCTAAAGTCTCAAAATGCCTAAACACTTAAACGGCTAACAGAGACTAATAACGGATACGCGACTTAAGGACGAATCCCGGTTTCAAAGGTAAGATAAAGATCGGTCTTCCAGATTATTATCAAAAGTTTTAATACAAAAATAGTAGATAACCAAATATGATTCTAAAAAAAATTTATTAAATTTTTTTTAGGTGAATAGTGTTGGTGCTACAGTAACTTTGCTACAGTAACTTGCGGTAGTAAATTTGCTACATTAACTTGCTACAGTAGTAGCTTAATACAGAAAAACAAGATGAACAAATCGTACCTGAACGATAGCGTGAGTTAAGCTAATAAGCTGAATGGGGTTTGCACTGCACCACCTAACTCCCTCCCGGGGGCTTGTAAAGTCCGGCAGCACTCCTTTACTTTCGACTTGGCTCTGATACCAGAACTCTAAGACTGCAGGATCGTTTCTAATATAACTTTGATTTTGCTTGAAATTCTAAATTCAGAGCAGATGGAGTAGAGATGTTAAATTCATACGTGGATATCAATCATTAATCAATTACTCCGTCTTTTATTTAAATCAAATATCTTTCTTAGATATATTATTTTCAATTTATTCCATTTTCTTTTCAAATGTATATGGAATCATTAAGCCTCATTTATCAAATCATTTGGTTTATTTAAACCCTTCCTAAATCCTAATCATTTTCTCTTTTACTTAAGAAAACCTTTCTAAATCATTCATTAAATCATAATCAAAGATTTTCTTCTATTCAAGTTACAACTTTTAACTTAGGGAAAATATTCCCAAATCATTCATTAAATCTTAATCAAAGATTTTCTTTCTTAACTTCAAATCATATTCTTGCAAATCAAAGATTTTCATAATAGAGTACTACTGCCACCTTAAATATGTTAAATTTCACCCCCAGGGACTAATGGCAAGTTTCACCTCCAGGGACTAATGGCAAGTTCACCTCCAGGGACTAATGGAAATTTTTACCTCCAAGGACTAATGGCAAGTAATCCTACATCATGAATAACTTTGACTTTAACGATCATTGTCTTCAATATATTTTATTTCGAAAATTAGTTTAAAGGGGTTTTCGGATAGGAATCATCCAAATCCGATCTCGGTTCCTTCGTACAAACCATCGAATAGAAGATGTTAAGTGCTTCTTTAACATTCAAAGAATTTTTTATCTTTTCTTTTATCTTGGAAAAACTTAAATATGATCTTTTAGAGCATCCGGGCTTTCCTTTCGATCAATTCCACCACTCGCCTAAAAAGAGAAAACATATGCCAAGTAAGTTTAGGGCACTGGTTGCTCCATTCCTAACTTTAGTTAAACATCGTGCTTTTATCCTTCCAGATCTCACATGCGGGACAAATGCACTAGTCATTTCCGCATACTCAGTTTATTATTACATTCAACATTCTTTACTTTTTGTTAAGTGGTGTAAATAATTCATCTTAACAATTTATTCAAACTCTTATTAGAACTTCCAAATCACTCTTACATTACTTAATTATTCCTTTAAAATCATTCGTAAAAGATTTAGGAAAGAATTGTTAAGTTTAAACTCATATTCAAAAGGTTATAGAATTCGCAACATAAAAGTGCCACGGAAAGTGCTATGCATGCCTATTTGATTTAAACAACTTTTAAATATTTGAAAATTCATATTTTCCATTCCAAATCTCTTTAAACCATTTTAATAGATTTATCTAATTTATTTCATATTTTTAGCCATTTAAAACGTATCATTTATAAATAAATCCCGTTTTGGATTCCGAACAACAAAACCGCGATGTTTTTAGAAAATTGTTTTGGACATATTTCAAAATCTTATTAATGAAATCTTGATTTTATTTCTTTGTTGGAAAACTATGGATATAATAGACCGGAAAATTCTTATCTCAAAGAATTTCGAGCTATATTTCACTTTGTACATATATTTAACTCTTATGACGCGAAATCGCGAACTAATGTTACGCGACGCGCATAGTTTTGACTTGTTTTTCAATTTCTTTTCAAACTTCTTGGAAACACATTTAAATGTTTATAAAACGTTTCTAAATCATTTTAAACTCATTTTAAACAATATTGCAATATTTTAAACTCATATTCCATTTCATTTCACTTTATAATATTATATCATCATAATATTATTTCTAACCTTTTTAGATCATTTAAAATCATTAAGAGGCTAAATAATTTCATATATATATTTCTTTTGCTTTGTACCGTCGACCTCTTCTTTTAAACTCCCAAAATCCAACAAAGCATTCGCATCACCTTGAATTTGCTCCTAGCTTCTTGGAATGAAATCGGCGGCACTTCCTTCTCTTTTTCTTGCTCCGAAGCTTTCCAACTTGCCTCCTTCTCTTTATAGGTTCGGCCATGCCTATATCCTGCCTTACTCCATCATTTATTTGGTGCTAAACCATGTTTAAATGGTATTCTAAGGTTTTGACAAATTTTGGTGGTGTTTGGAGTTGGTTTGATATGGTTTTGAAAAAGCTAGTAAGCATTTGGAAGAGAAGAAGAAGCCATTAAAGCTCTAAACATGAAGAAGAGGAGAGCTTAGAAAAGGAAGAAGAAAAAGAATGAAAAGTGTGAAAAAAGTGAGAAAGTGGTTGGTATTTATAGAAAAAGAAATAAAGTGGTAAATTACCAAAATAATCTTACTTACTTCTAAAGTGATCTTATTTTTTTTCAACACTTAACATCACATTTCAAATCATTACTTTATGTCATTTTCACTTAGATATTAAGTAAAGTAAGTATTAATTATGTTTCTCTGATTACTTTTTGACTTTTGTACTTGTTTTGACATTTTATGCTTACTTTATCTTAATTGTTTTCTAGAAGTTTCTAACCTTATTTAGTAAAAGTAAACTTGATTAGTTAAATAATTAATCCTTATACTATTTGAATATATGTTCCTATATAAGAAAATAAAGGTGCGACGACGTTGCGACAACTTTTAATCGACAAAACGTCGTTTTTCGACAAAATGTTTTGCGGTCACATTTTGACTTTTTAGTTAAACTATTTATTTATATAAACCAAATTTAAAAATGAACTTTTTACTTCTTTAAATAAATTAAAACATGTCTCTTTATATTTTAAAATCATATTTAAATAATATCAAAATCTCTAATTTTACGAAGTATGTAAAACTAACAATATATGATAAAATTTGGTTATTTTTGTAAAACGATTATTAATGTACTTTTAAATATTTTAATATACTTTTATTATCTATATTAGATGTTTTTAATAAGATTTATATTTTTAAATAAATATTTAAACCTATTTATTTAAGCATTTATTTATTTTTAACAAAAATTAACTTTTGTTAATTTGTTCTAAAATCCAAATTTATACTTTTCAAATTATCAACTATAAGAATAAATAATTTCTCTATTATTATCTATTATATATAACTTGCTTATTTAAGTCTTAAACCTTTCTAAATTTAAAACAAATGAAATCTCTCATTTTTGAAGTAGCAAAATTATGTGTCGTTACATTCTCCCCTACTTAAAAGCATTTCGTCCTCGAAATTACTCAAAACAAAAGTTTTCCCAAATCATTTATCTTTAAACTTAAATCCAAATAATATACACAAATCATCCATATGAAATATCTTATTCGATCTTCTATTCGAATACACAACTTCATTTACGAAAAAATCTCCATCACGAGGAGACCACTTCTATAAATACTCTATAATGGTGGCCAACCAGAGCATGCTCAATAAGCAGTCTTCACGCTATAAAGATCCACGGTCTTCAATAATCATCATCTTCAACATGTCTTCACTTTCGAACGTATACAGTGGTTCGAAGTGGTTTTCGGATAGGAATCATCCAAATCCAACTCCGGTTCCTTCGAATCCAATCATCGCTTTAAAAAGATGTTAAATTCATACGTGGATATCAATCATTAATCAATTACTCCGTCTTTTATTTAAATCAAATATCTTTCTTAGATATATTCTTTTCAATTTATTCCATTTTCTTTTCAAATGTATATGGAATCATTAAGCCTCATTTATCAAATCATTTGGTTTATTTAAACCCTTCCTAAAAGCTAATCATTTTCTCTTTTACTTAGGAAAACCTTTCTAAATCATTCATTAAATCATAATCAAAGATTTTCTTCTATTCAAGTTATAACTTTTAACTTAGGGAAAATATTCCCAAATCATTCATTAAATCTTAATCAAAGATTTTCTTTCTTAACTTCAAATCATATTCTTTCAAATCAAAGATTTTCATAACAGACTACTACTGCCACCTAAAATATGGTAAATTTCACCTCCACGGACTAATGGCAAGTTTCACCTCTAGGGACTAATGGCAAGTAATCCTACATCATGAATACCTTTGACTTTAACGATCATTGTCTTCAATATATTTTATTTCAAAAATTAGTTTGAAGGGGTTTTCGGATAGGAATCATCCAAATCCAATCTCGGTTCCTTTGTACAAACCATCAAATAAAAATGTTAAGTGGTTAGTTACATTCAAAGAATTTTTTTTCTTTTATCTTGGAAAAACTTAAATATGATCTTTTAGAGCATCCAGGCTTTCCTTTCGATCTATTCCACCCCACGCGTAAAAAGAGAAAACATAGGCCAGGTAAGTTCAGGGCAATGGTTGCTCCATCCCTAACCTTAGTTAAACACCTTGTTTTTATCTTCGCAGATCTCACATGCGGGACAAATGTACTAGTCGTTCCACATACTCAGTTTGTTATTACATTCAACATTCTTTACTTTTTGTTTAAGTGGTATAAACAATTCATCTTAACAATTTATCCAAACTCTAATTAAAACTTCCAAATCATCCTTACTTTATTTAATTATTCCATTAAAATCATTCACAAAATATTTAGGAAAGAATTATTAAGTTTAAACTCATATTCAAAAGGTTGTAGAATTCGCAGTATAAAAGTGCTACGGAAAGTGGTATACATGCCTATTTGATTTAAACAACTTTTAAATATTTGAAAATTAATATTTTCCATTCCAAATCTCTTTTAAACCATTTTAATAGATTTATCAAATTTATTTCATATTTTTAATCATTTAAAAAATATCATTTATAAATAAATCCCGTTTTGGATTCCGAACTGCAAAACCGCGATGTTTTTAGAAAATTGCTTTGCACATATTTCAAAATCTACTTAATGAAATCTTGATTTTATTTCTTCGTTGGAAAACTATGGATATAATAGACCGGAAAATTCTTATCTCGAAGAATTTCGAGCTATATTTCACTTTGTACATACATTTAACTTATGGCGCGAAATCGCGAACTACTGTTACGCGACGCGCATAGTTTTGACTTGTTTTTCAATTTCTTTTCAAACTTCTTGGAAACACATTTAAATGTTTATAAAGCATTTCTAAATCATTTTAAACTCTTTTTAAACAATATTGCAATATTTCAAACTCAGATTCCATTTCATTTCGCTTTATAATATTATATCATCATAATAATATTCCTAACCTTTTTAGATCATTTAAAATCATTAAGAGGCTAAATAATTTCTAGACACACATTTATATGGATTTAATTCTCATTTAATTAACTATGGTTAATTACTAATCATTTCTCTTATCACTTATCAAACAAGTTATCAACCAAATAAACAATAACGTAATCAACCAATTTGAAACAAATTTGCAACCATTTAATCATTCAACATATTTAAACTTTTCAAATCATTATACTTTAAATAATTTATGGATTTATTAGTAAATATGAGTACTCACCTTTAACCAAAAGTTTAACTTTCTACCAACATTCTTTCTAACAATACTTCACTTAAACTTCAACTAATCAACTACTACTCCATTTCTTTTGCTTTATGCCATCGACCTCTTCTTTCAAACTCTTGAAAATCCGACAGATCTTTGGCAGCACCTTGAATTTGCTTTTAGCTACTTGGAATGAAATCGGCAGCACTTCCTTCTCTTTTTCTTGCTCCGAAGCTTTGCAACTTGCTTCCTTTTCTTTATAGGTTCGGCCATACCTATATCCTTGCCTTCCTTCATCGTTTATTCACTTATTAGGTTCTAAACCATGTTTAAATGGTATTCTAAGGTCTTTGGCAAAGTTTGGTGGTGTTTGGAGTTGGTTTGATATGGTTTTGAAAAGGTTAGTAATCATTTGGAATAAAAGAAGAAGCCATTAAAGCTCTAAAGAAGAAGAAGATGAGAGCTTAGAAAAGAAAGAAGAAGAATGAATGAAAAGTATGAAAAAAGTGAGAAAGTGGTTGGTATTTATAGAAAAAGAAATGAAGTGGTAAATTACCAAAATATGCCTTTACCAAATTACCAAAATAACCTTACTTACTTCCGAAGTAATCTTATTTTTTTTCAACACATAGCATCACATTTCAAATCATTAATTTATGTCATTTTCACTTAGATATTAAGTAAAGTAAGTCATAATTATGTTTCTTTGATTTGATGTTTTACTTTTTGACTTTTGTACTTGTTTTGACTTTTTATGCTTACTTTATCTTAATTGTTTTTTAGAAATTTCTAATCGTGTTTAGTAAAAGTAAACTTGATTAGTGAATTAATTAATCCTTATACTATTTGAATATATGTTCCTATATAAGAAAATAAAGGTGGGACGACGTTGCGATAACTTTTAATCGACAAAACGTCATTTTTCGACAAAATGTTTTACGGTCACGTTTTGACGTTTTATTTAAACTATTTATTTATGTAAACCAAATTTAAAAGTGAAATTTTTACTTATTCAAACAAATTAAAACTTGTCTCTTTATATTTTAAAATCATATTTAAATAATATCAAAATCTCTAATTTTACGGTGTATGTAAAACCGACAAAATGCGACAAAATTTGGTTATTTTTGTAAAACGATTATTAACGTACTTTTAAATATTTTAATATACTTTTATTATCTTTATTAGATGTTGTTAATAAGATTTATCTTTTTAAATAAATATTTAAACCTATTTATTTAAGCATTTATTTATTTTTAACAAAACTTAACTTTTGTTAATTTGTTCTAAAATCTAAATTTATACTTTTCAAATTATCAACTATAAGAATAAATAATTTCTCTATTATTATCTATTATATATAACTTGTTTATTTAAGTTTTAAACCTCTTTAAATTTAAAACAAATGAAATCTCTCATTTTCGAAGTAGCGAAATTACGGGTCGTTACAGATTCCTTGTTTCTATGACCAACCTGAGTTCAAGTGTACATCCGAATTTTTGGTCGAGATTATGTTGTATGTATCTTGACCTATAGTTTTGTATTGCTTCTGAGTTGAATCCAGCTTAAATCTTGGGTTTGACCTCGTATTGATATTGTGACATTATTTTTATTGCACTTGAGTTGAATCCGGCTTTTCATTTGGGTTTGACCTGTGCTCACCTGTCCCTGTAATTTTATCAAGTGTATATATCGGTGTGCACGGCCTTGTGGCATGTACAGTGATACACTGTGAACGTCAAAAGCTGTTCACGTATGATGAATTCAAATTTAAATAATGACGAACAACCTGAATAACTGAGGCAAATATTATTTTCAAAATCCATATTATTTTATACTGCAAAAATATTCTCTTTTCATTTTTACTGTGTCAGTATTTATTTTTGCAGATTACTCGGATGTTGGATTCAATCTGGAGTAAAGTTAAAGATAAATACGAGTGAATGAGCGATATGTAGTGAGGTGTATTTGTAAATTAGAAATTGTGATGTAATCGAAATTGTATTGAATTTATATATATATATATATATATATATATAGTGAGAGTTAAAATTTATACAATTTAAAATTGTAATAAATATTTGTTTTAATAAAATATCTGTTTGAATTTAAATACCGTGTTATTTATTTTATTCAGCAAATATTTATTTAATTATGTGAAAAATAAAATAGTACATTAACAAATACATTTAAATGAATATATATATATATATTATATTTATTATCATCAAACAAAAATCACATACGCGCATATTCAACACTAGCAATAGATTCCTTGACCAATTTAGACTTCACTCGACACACAGAAAAATGTGATGTCCTTATCCAGCCTATTCCAAGGACGGAATAAGTCCTTGAAATCTTCATGATTCGGTTCATCATTGAGGTAACTAAAGTAAGTAATCCAAACGACGATATGGTTTTCATCGGCTTAGTCCGCACAATTCACCCCAAAAGTGAATTCGAAAAATGGATCAAAATGAAGCAACCTACCATTAGGAAGGACTTCAATCGAAAGGCAAGCCAGTACTTGAGAGTAGAAGAGGCATATGAATTTAAAAGGAAGTCTGCTAATTAACAACCAACCAACATTAGATAGAGTGGAGATAAACCTGGATATAAATACCTCCGGAACTGCTGAAGGAAACATAGGAAAAATAGGAATTAGAAATGGAAGAACCGGGATTCTAACAATCGAAATAGAAGTAGCAAGCGACTCAAAGGTTTGAGGCCCAAAGAGTACACCTGCTTAAGGAAAAACATCTATCTTGTGACACAGGGGATGAAGGAGTACAAGAAGCTGCCTAAAAAGGAAGCAACTGAATAGCAAAAACATTCTGGAAAGTATTGCCGCTTTCGTGAGACACATGGCCAGTATATCGTCACCTGAAGAACTTGATTGAGGAGTTGATTTTGGGAAAGCAAGCTTTAGCATTATGTGAGGAAATTGCTGAATCCCGACCAACCTGTTGCGCCCCAAGCTCCCGAAGATTAAGGGAATGAAGCTGGAACTAGCAAATAGGGAACCAAATGGGCTGACTAGAGACTCATCATTGGAACGATATCCGGAGGGCCCCATCCCATGAAGAAGAGTTGGGGGGAAATGGAGCGATATGCGAGCTCATTAAAGCATGCTCTGAAAGATGCATGCATTGTGATCGAAGATGAAACCCCTGCTATGTAGCGGAGAACCTTGAACGATGACATAATATTTCAAAATCGAGATAATGAATGGATAGAAACTCCAAATCTTGACCCCATTGTCATGACAGTAGCAGCCAGACCTGCTATGGTTCGGTGAGTATTGGTAGATAGTGGCAGTTTTATGAATATCCTTTTCGAACGCATATTTGACTAGATGAAGATCAGCATGAAAAATGTGTCCACCTATCGATCAAAGATTCAGGGATTCATGGAAAACCAAAATAACCCATCGGAAAGATCGAATTACCCGTAGAACTCAGAGAAGGCGATCGAAGAGTCACCCTCATCCAAACCCTTGTGATTGTAGATGAAATTTTCACCCACAATGCTTTCCTGGGGTAGCCCGCCTTGGAAAATTTTAGGATTGCTTTAGCTCAATGCTGAATAACCATGAAATTTCTAAGAGGAAATGGAGTCGGGGTAATCAAATGAGACCAAAGTGTCGTTAGAGAATGTTATATCACGAAACTACATGAGTCTAAAAGAAGGAAAAATGGAAAGAATGTGGGGAGAACTCTGTACATTCATCAACCTACCGAATAGCAACTACAGAGCCATCCTGGCTTGGGGACCATAGCCAATTCAATAAGGCTTTAGACCCTAGAAGGAAGAGTCCATGGGAGGAATAGGTAGCACTGGTAGAATTGACGGTATCTATCCCTATTGATATGGATGACCCAATACGGGTCCTCAAAATCGGATTGCATCATGGAAACAGGATGTCACTAAAACTCATCAAGTTTCTTTATGCCAGTCAAGATGTATCCGTTTGGACACATTTCGATATGTGTGAAGTGCCACCAAAGATCGCATGTCACGCACTCAACATTGATCCCAAGTATAAGCCAGTGAAGCAGAAAAGGCGCAGCCTAAGGCCTGAATGGTTCAAAGCGCTACGAGAAGAAGTTGACAAGCTGACAGCTAATGATTTTATCCATGATGCAACCTATCCTAAATGGATATCTAACTCGATCTTGATCAAGAAGTCCAATGGGAAATGGAAAACCTCTATCGACTATTCGAACTTCAATAAAGCTTGCCCGAAAGACAGTTTTCCCTACCCAGAATTTATCAGCTTATGGACGAGATGGCTAGACACGAATTGCTATCATTTATGGATATATACGTGGGATACAACCAGATCATGATGCACGAACTTGATCAAGAAAACACCAGTTTCATTACTGATCTAGGACTATACTACTATAAAGTGATGCCATTTGACTTAAAGAATGCTGGGGCAACTCACAAGGGACTAGTGAACACTATGTTTAAACATTAGATTAGGAAAACTATGGAAGTTTAAATAGACGATATATTGGTTAAATTGCGTATAGCTGCAAATCACTTGGATAGCCTTGCTGAAATGTTCAAAGTACTCTACAGATATGGAATGAAGTTCAATCCACTTAAGTGTCACTTTGTGGTAGCTTTTGGAAAGTTCTTGGGATTCCTCGTAAGCACCAGAGGCATCGAAGCAAATCCCAAACAAATAACTGCTTTACGAGAAGTCGAGGCCTCGAGGAATAGGAAAGAGTTGAAAAGCTTGAATTTAAAGGTTGCAGCGCTGATTCGGTTTATCTTAAAAGCAACTGATAAATGTATATCATTCTTTGATGCGCTAAATAAGGGAAATAAAAACTTGAAATGGAATCAAGCTTGTCAAACTGCATTCGAAGAGCTGCTGCGACATATGGAAACACAGCCAATCCTTTCCAAGCCGGTGGATTGAGAAGATTTGTATCTCTACTTAGCAGTCTCGTTCCATGCATTGAGAGCCACACTCGTATGAGAAGAATCGAATATCCAATGACCCGTACATTACATTAGTTAACGGTTCACTGGAGTAGAATAG
The DNA here is from genome assembly GCA_030765085.1 of Allium cepa. Taxonomy (NCBI): domain Eukaryota; kingdom Viridiplantae; phylum Streptophyta; class Magnoliopsida; order Asparagales; family Amaryllidaceae; genus Allium; species Allium cepa. Next base: position 338,220,625 of record CM060929.1, on the reverse strand, counting down.
AACTATCCGAAGTTGAAAAAAATGGCATATTGCCTCTTGATCGCATCCAGAAAGCTAAGACTGTACTTCCAGACACACCCGATCAGAGTGCCGATAGATCAACCCTTGAAGCAAGTGTTATATCACTTTGAGACCTTTGGACGAGTTATTAAATGGAACATCAAATTAAGTTAGTATGAAATCACATACCATCCTCGAAAGGTGATCAACGACAGGCGCTGGCAGATTTCATTGTCGAATTTACAATACGAGATAACGTGGAAGAAATGACCCAAGAGGTGGATATACTACTACAAAACAGGTCATTTGCATCGGTTGTTTACCCCCCTTTTGCATCAGTTCAACGACCGATGCATATGCAACCGATGCAATAGGTTTAACACTTTTGCATCAGTTCTAAAACCGATGCAAAAAGGTCCTTTTTGCATCGGTTGTTACTAACAACTATTGCAAAATATCATGGTTGGTTGCTTGGACACAGCCCCTATATTGCATTGGTTGTAATGAAAACCGATGCAACAAAGGAACTTGTTTCATAGGTTGTTGTTGAAAACCGATGCAAACTAATCCCTCTATTGCATCGGTTTTTATAACAACCAATGCAACTAATCCCTTTATTGCATCATCTATTTATACCTGATGCAAAAAAACCATTCTCAGAAACCATTATTACAGTACTCAAATAGACTATATATATATTATTGATTATAACAAACAATTATTGCATGCAATATTACAATCATTCAAAATTAAATTTGATGGCAAATACATAATCAGATTTAATAATTATACAAATAATGAAAAACATAAATAAAATTCCATAGTACATAATCAGACAGTCAGTAGTAAAAAATAAATGCCAACAAAAATACTACATTATGCTTGTATTAATAAATTACCTATTTTTATGATAATCAAATTGTGAAATAGGACTAAATGGGGGTTGTCACTTGACTGACAAATAACATATGCTTCAAATTGCTCCCAGCGGATGCTTTTATCGCTAGTGGTAAGGAAGGAAACACGAAGTACTTTGAGGAAGCACGATGTTATTTCAATTCGGTTGTTGCGCCCTAAAATTTAGGAATATAACATGTAAACAAATATAAAACAAACAACGCATTAATAAAAAGTGAACTGGAACAAAAACTTACAATTGAAGCATAAGATTTTGTGGGTTCTTTCATGTTGCCCTGACAAACAACACATATAGTACACAGTAACATCGGATAAAAGTTTGCAACTATCTATTCAGAGAAGCTCTGCCTCTACTAAAGGATACAAAAGATCAGATAAAAATTTGTAACTATCTATGTTTCTAAGTTCATGGCCTATTTTTCCTATAGTACACAATAATAATATATCATCACCGTAAACGGATCCCATCATGTATAAATATCTAATTTCACACATGTGCAAACAACAAATATACTTTCTTCTCATTCAACTCAAATTGATGTCGTCCATATTGTTAATAATTCACGGTAAAATGTTACTATTCGTTTTCCAATGCAATAAAGATTCGTGTTAATTAATAAATTAGAATAATAAATACGTATTCCGCACATCTTTTTTATTTATTTTAGTTTTAAGTTTTCGCCATGGAAGTACACAAGGAATGAATCATATATACAGTTAACCATCAAAAAAGATTTGCAGCAGAATTACACGGATTTTGTTACCCAATACTGAGATTTACACCAATACAGTTATAACAGGTTTTGGCAGCCTTGCTAAAAAAAAGCTCTCATGCAAGTTTATAATCGACCTATTCATCCTCTGCAATGACAGAAGAATAAAACAATCAATCAATACTTTTTTTCTATGAAAGTAAGCACATAAATATAACCACGCGAAATTCTGAAATGAAATAACAGAATCATGATTTGAATATATCGAAATAAAATACATGTACCATTTGGAGCAATAAAAGCATCAGTATATTGCACAGTCACAGTCAAGATCCAGCTATGTATGATCTTTCCAGGTTGCGATTTTTTTCTGCATCAGCAGGCAACTGTATTTTCCTCAGGAACCTTCCCATCTTACGCTCCTGCATCGTGTACTCTCCTTCATGCTCGTCATTTCTTTCTCCCGCTTGCCATTTACACAAATTACATTGCTATCCTCCACTTCAACATCAAATTCTGTGGCACCTGGAATATCTACTGTAATCAAATATCGACGATTGCCATTGCACTTCTTTATGTCAACAAGTAAATTCTTCTGGTAGACTTCTATCAGACTTTTTGCCTGATTTACTACCATCATTGCTTGGTTAAGTTTTTTAACACATCCAGTAAGTGAGGTTGCAACCTTTTCGGTTCTCTTAATAAAAGAAACAACGTTTTTGAATGCCATGTTCATTTTTGTTGGATGCGGACCTTAATTTTGCTTAATTAACAGTTTGTGGAAAATGAAATCTTTATATGTGAGTTTGGTGAGCCTAGAAGCTGCATCTCCTTTCTCCATTCTGTCGGATTAATATCACTGAAAGAATGTCAACCACCTTTGTTATAAAATGTCTTATTGCTAAATTAAATGCTTACATGTTTTGGCTGTCAACTACACAATGATTAAGTATTTTACTCACCCCAACTTGATCAATAGGAAAATGTCAAAATTCATATGTATGATATATATTATGTGCTAAGAATTTCATGTGTATGATAGATACATTTTTGTTGCACCAACTATTGTTAACTCTATCTTACGCACTTTAGCAACTTACAAGCGTCCCTATTCAGCATCAACCGATTTTTCGATATAAAAAACTTCAAATAATAAATTATAAATTTATAAGCTATCAATCAGTCAGTATTTTAGCAAGATAATAGCTGGCAAATTTTTTAAATGGTATAAACTAAGACTAAATTATTAGTATATGGAATTCTATAGAATGTTTGTAAGTTGTTACCTAGTCCACATTTGATCATTTCAGTTTAGGGTAGAAAAGAGTATTAATCAGATTTTATTCCAAAGGCAAAGCGGGTTGTTGAACTTTTCAAGTTACCGTTGAAAAAGATACTTCTAATGTATAAACTGTTATGAATAAGTAAATAAAGAGAAAATTCTTACTTTCAACAGAACCGAAACGTATGCAGAACATCTCCTCCTTAACTTCCCCATCTAAAAAATCTGGAGCATGCCAAACACAAGACTTCTCATTACCAGCATGCTCTTGCACCTTGATTGCTGGAAACACTATAACACCAAAAAAATCGTTGCTAATTCTATAATTCACAGAATTATTAGGACAAAAGAATAAATTAGGGAAAAATAATACCATAATGATTGGCACAGTTCTTGAGAGTTTTGGCCTGTCTCATAACCAATCTAACTTTCTTGGTCTCTTTATGTTTTAAAAGCTTAACATTCCCAGTTCCTCTCTCCTTCCATTGATTTCCTTCTTTGCCAAACCTATATAGATTTGCTTTCCTACAAGTAAACATTTATATCAGAATTTCTATACTAAAACCGGTAGACTAAATCGAAAGGAGAAAAAGGTCTGGCTCCTATTACAGGTCAAGCAGAGCATCTTCGTCTTCTTCGCCAGTAGTGACGACGACTTCCTCAAGACTTATGGTTGGAGCGATCTGAGCTCTGCTGTCCTCTTCTTCGTTTCCAGCGGCAGCATGGTTCTCCTCTTCGTCGTGGCGGTCGGCGTCGGAGCTAGCCATGAATGTTTGCTTATTTATTTTTATTGTTTCCCGATTGAACAGAGAGATGTTGAAGTAAAAGAAAACCGGCGTCTAGGGTTTTAATAATGCAACGATGGAGGTGCGGTAGGCCAAGTTGGATGAGTTGGGCTTTGGATTGTAGTCTATTTTAAAATGCAATGATAGCTTTAGGAACGACAATGTAGCATGTTGAGTAAGCTTTAGGTGCATCGGTTGACTTTAAAACCGATGCAACTACAACTATTTGCATCGACGTATTTGGATCGGTTGTTGGTGACAACTGATGCAAATTTGATTTTTTATTACCTATTTCTTTCTACGTACCAATTGCATCGGTTATTAAGACAGAAATGATGCAAATAGTTCTATTTGCATCAGTTTTTACTTCAACCGATTCAAATGAGGCGATGCAAATGGCCTGTTTTGTAGTAGTGAGACAAGATGGTGCATCTAACAAATTCTGCTCATGAGTAGGGGCAGTGCTCGAGACTCCCAAAGGATGATCCACTCACTAAGACTTACTCTTGGAATTCCCAGAAAGAAATAATAAGGCAGAATACAAAGCATTAATAGTTGGGCTAAAGATTGTGAGGGAACTCAAGGTAAAATCCATACACATCTATAGCGACTCTCATCTAATAGTCTATTAGGTAAAGGGCGAATACGAGGCTCGGGGGGTGAGGGGGGACCTTGCCCCGTATCTATCTAAAGTGTAGGAACCACTGAATGACATCAAGCGTTACACCATAACTCATATCCCAAGAGAACAGAACATGAAGCCGGATTATCTGGCCAACCTGGCCAGTTCTAGAGAAGCTTATTCATTGTGGCGAGTCCCAGTTGAAACTCTGACCACTTTGAGCATAAGAAAATGGATATCGGCTGGATTTTTGAGACAATCAAGGAACCAGAGACATGGATGATGCTGATCAAAGGTTACCTTCTTACAGGAACTCTCCCTACAGAAAAGAACCAGCGGAAAATGCTTCTCCAAAAGGTACCGTAATTCACAATACAGGATGGGATACTCTACTGAAAGGGATTCTCTATACCCTTGCTCAGATGTATGACCAACGACGAAGCTCGAAGGATCCTAAAAGAAGTTAATGAAGGTGACGGTGGAGATCATACCGAGGGAAAAACCTTCCAACGAAAGTTCTCCGGTATAGGTACTTTTGGACAATAGTAAACCGCAATGCAGCATATTACACCAGATGTGCGATCAATGCCAAAGATTCAGCAAGATCAAAAGAAATCCCTCAATGGAGCTAATACAGATGATGATCCTATGGCCGTTCACAATCTGGGGAATTGATTTGATCGGCCTTTTACCAATAGCTAAAGGAGGAGCCAAATATGATGTTGTTGTTGTTGACTATTTACCAAATAGGCCGAAGCGCAACCACTGACCACTATTACCATAAAGAAAGTCATTAATTTTTTTATTAAAAATATTTATTTTTCGGTTTGGGGTGCCATAAAAGATCATCATGGATAACCGAACTCAATTCAAAAGCGTTGAGTTCAAAGACTTTTGCAAACGCTTCCAAATTGAGAGAAGCTTTTCCGATGTCGTATATTCGCAAGTGAATGGAAAAGTGGAAGCAGTAATAAGATCATCAAGTCCACCATTAAAAAGCAACTAACTAAAGCGAAAGGAAATTGGGTCGATGAACTTCTACTCGCGCTATGCGCTTACATGACAACATACAACTCTGCATCTGGGCACTCTCCATAAGCCCTAGCATATGGTTCAGAAGTAGTGATCCCGGTGAGTTAGAATTCCCTTCTCATCGAAGGTGAAACTTTAATCAAAGACAGAATGAATAGCTCCTACTCAAGTCGCTCATTATGGTCGATGAGAAGAGGGAAAAAGCCGAATTCAGGACTGTCGCTCACCAAAAAAGGGTTGTACGATACTTTAACTCCAAAGTTCATAACTGCACCTTCGAAGTGGGAGACCTTGTCCTCAAGAGGGTCTACTCTATGCCGGGATCATTTGGTCCAAACTGAGAAGGAAACTATGTGATTGTTCAGGAGCTAGGGGATGGCACATTTAAGCTAACAACTAATGAAAAGCCCATATTCCATGAGCATCGAACAATGAATCACTATGACCTTACTTTATCTATGCCTATCTTATATATTTCCTATTTCCAGCAAATAAGCTAACTTGGAATACCGAAGGCATTGTAAATAGGCAAAACTTGCCCAACTTTTATTGATAAAATTGCTTTGCTTTCTGAAAAAATAAACTATGCTCACAAAAGTAATTTGCTGAGTCGACATGGTCACATCGACTCAAAACCATCCAGTTGCTATTTGAGAAAGTGGAACCACGCTTAAGTATGTCCCTGCCTACCCTTCTCGTCAACAGAAGCAAATTGACTCAAACCTTTGGATCGGTGGGACCCTTTTCAGCCTTCTAAGAACCAGTGTCACTCCGGCGATGCTGCAAAGGCCGAAATTAAAGCCGCGCATTTCGAAGCAGTGCACCACTTCGTTTATTATGGAATCACATCCAAGCAAGCACAACTGTTGAAGCAGTGGACCTCTGCAAAACGCGCGTTACTTTTCGAGCCATGGAATCATATTCCCGAAACATGAACACCTCACGTTGCCCAAAGATTGGAAATGTTGAGAAATCCCTAGCTATTCTAGATCGACGGGTCTTATTTATCCCAAAAGCCGCACATCCCATAAGTTGCGCACACCTTTAAAAACCATGCATTTCGTAAGCTGGGAACACTCTTAAAAGCTGCGCATTTCATAAGCCACGCGCACTCTTAAGTACTGGTATTGTCTCGGCAATGTCGGGAAACTCATCTATTGCAGGACTAATGAGAATCAATCCATCCCACTATCAAGAGTAATGTGTATGAATCCAACAATGATAAAGGACTATGAATCAGTAAAGAATTCTTGTTGTTGACCAACAATATCACTGGAATCGAGGCGTTCAAATCACAAGTTCACGAAGATTGGAACCGCAAAACATGCCCAGTTATAGACATCCAAAAAATCACTTGGATCAAATGGTAATTTGTCAAGTGTTTGAAGTAAACATCCCAATGAACTGGGGGGCACACACCACATATTCAAAAACAAAAACAAAGTGCTTCACAGTTCTGTCACTCCAAACAAAGAATTTTGATGGTAATTACGGGACTAGATAAAATAGCAGTAAATAGAATTTTCATTAGTGCATGAAATACAAATAAATAGACAAATAAAGTTACAATTAAAATGTTAACACTACATTACTTATCGCATTTTTTATACAAAGTCAAAATATGGAGGCCTTACCCACACAATATCGGCCAACAAAAAGAAAAATACAGATGCTATAATAACAAAAGTAATAAGTATAAACTCTGCATTTGTATAAAACACATATCAAACAAATCGAAATGTCCTAAAATCTGGCTCCACTGTTACTCGAGCCTATCAATGTTTCTTTCCATCGCTCCCCTTTTCCACCTTTGGTCGGAAGTTTCTTCTTCCTCTCAGAATTCCTGCCAGGAGTTGTGTTGCTACCTGAAATATCAACTATCTCCTCTATGCCAGCATCTCCTCCTTATTTGTCAACCTTCTCGGAAAACTCCCCTTGGTCCTGCGCTTTCGGGACTTGCGGGAGCACCTTGAAGGCTTTCCCTCCTCGATCTTTTCCTTCTTGACGACCACCAGCTGCTGTTCGGTTTTACTTAATTGGCCGGCTTGGTCGTCCAAATTGTGCAACGCAACAATCTTCTTGAATTCCGACCCTCGCTGTGATCCAGACCAGGCGTAGCAATCGAAGCGACTACAGAAACAAACGTCAAGGCAGTTGAGATAGCAGCAAGCCCGGGGACTGAAAAGATCGGTAGGTCGGTGCGAAGAGAAGACATGCCTATAAGATCAAAAATGAAAGCATCCAGTTCGTCATATTCTTACGGCGTGAGCTAAAAATTCTCAACCTTGGGGGAAACTAGAAGGTTACCTGCATCAAAGGAATGGCCGAGAATTCGAACCTCATACTGCCCACATTCGCCTTCTTTCGATGGTCACACCATATTTGGAGAAGTTTCAGGACCACCCAAAGCTTCCAAGACAACTACTAGAAGGGCAAACAATAAGGCAGTGCCGACTGAGCTCGCTGACTGTTCACTTGGCTGCTTTGATGATTTGCCAGGCCCGGATATGAAAGGCTCGGGTATCACTTTAGCAGTTGTAGTTGCAGCAACATCGACGACCTCATGTTCCCTCTTTATTCTAATGATCTAGTAACCCTTTAACCAAAGTGTTCTTCGATCTTCACTGACGTAGGCATCCTCCAACTCTTGCTCGGTGTATACATCCCTATTCTCTCGGAAATGAGCCAGAACTTCTTCCCAATCACAAAAAGACTAAGTGGGAATTTCCCTGATGCAGCAAGAAGTTAACATAGAAATTCAATATGGTGTCATCCAACTTCTCCATTTTCCTTTCAAAAGTATCCTGCAACTCTAAGTAATCCACTGTTACGGCGGCCTCCTCAACTTCAACTCGGGTGTTCTCAACGTTAAGTTGGGCAACTCTTTCCTGGAGCGAACCAATCACTTGAGTCTGATCAGAAATGGTCTTGTCATGGGATTCCACCATTCCCACATAATCAGCAATTGTCTTTTTATAGGCTTCGACGACTTCGTTATGACCAGCGATAGTTTTCTTTTGAGCTTCAATGATCACGTCACAGGCTTCAAGCTCCTCTTTCAGCTTAACCTCATCAGCGTTGGCCTTCTTGATTTTGTCTCAAAACATGATTTCTATTTTTGTATGGCCCTCTCTTAATTTCTTTAGTAAGCTGGCAATGCTCTTTCTTTGTCGAAGTCCTCTCCTTTGTTAATTGCTCAATTCTAGCATCATGTTCCACTAACGCCCTCTCAAAATCATCCTTTTCTGATTCAAAGGAGAGAATCTCTTGGTAGTTTTTACGATTGGTGTCTAGAAGTTGCTTGCATAACTTCTCCCATCTTTCAACCTAATCCAAATTGCTTTGAACCGCCTGGAGATAGGGCCATGTAGGAATCTCTATGGATTGGGTTCAGGTCACAATCAAATTTAACTCCCTTTAGAAAGCATATGGGGAGCTAAGCTTCGAGTTTAGGGGAACCGAACATGAAGTATAAGTCGGCCTCCTGTGAAGATGTGAAGTACTAGAAGCAGGTACTACATGAGTTAATGGAGCTTTGGATGAAGGTGAAACTTGAACAGTGGAAGCCAAAACTTTAATTCCGATAGAGACTGGAGTCGGGACAAATGCTTGGTGCTCCGTAGGATAAGAACTACAATCTACCTTCGGCTTCTTGGGCTGCTCTTCTTAGTCGTCAGGATTTTTTCCCTTCTCATAACCGCTTTTGTAAACCCAACCTCATTCTCTATCGTCTCGGCAACATGCTTCGGCTACCAAATCTTTCCCCTTCTCCATTCTTCCTCGGTTTCGCATGGCTGATGGCGGCTTAGAGACTGTCATAACTAGCATTGTAAATCAGTAAATTGTTCAAGGTCCTCGTAAAGTCCATGGCCTTTAATAGTACTTGATATAAGAAATAAATAAAGAGTTTTAGCGACAACAAACGGACCTAAATAATGCATATGTAAGCGGACATGACCTAAGTGAAAATATGTCATGGGTGAACTAAAAGGACCTCATAAATCGGATGAGGAAGCCACCACGGTGGGAATCGGGCTAACTCTAGACACAACATGACCAGGATGAGGAGACAATCCCTCGAACTCGAAATCTCATCCCATGAGTTCATCGATATCTACCTAAACGTTGCTTAGATCCTTAAAATTAATATCAGTTTCCTTAAGCCTAGAACCATGAAGTCGCTCTGTTGTTGAGGGAGCATCTTTATCATGAATTTCTTAAGGAGGAAAATTCGAGAGAATGGGATTCATTCCCGAAGTTTCATCACATGATTCCGAGTTTCCATCGCCAGAACTTGCATCGAATTCTTCATCATTAGAGGAGGAATCACAACCGCTGCTTTTCTCAGTTTCACCCTCCTCATTTTCTATTGTCACCCTAGCCTTGCCTTCACATTGCTCGATTTCTTCTTCCTCCCCCTCTAGGATCGGGGGCAACCTAAGTAGGCAGCTGGCTTCAGTCATAATTCCTTTTAATTCATGGATTTCTTCGGTTGACCTTCTAAACATATCTTCTCCTTCTGGGAGATCGCCCTCTTCGGAGCCACATGATAAAGAAGTAGAACATGTTCAAATTTTGAAACGGGAAGGAGACGGAACTTTTTAACGGCCACGGCAGATCTCCCAATATGCAAAAGCCTATACTGAAGCAAATCCTCATTCGTTAGCAAATACTTGACCGATCTCTTTGGCATCTACGACCTTTAGAGTCTGAATAATTGGATTGAGTGATGGATCTTTATTTGGTCTCGGAATAAATACAAGAAGTTTTAGATCTACCAAATATCCAATGGTGGCATATTAAATGGGTAAAAGTGAAGACTTACCCCCCCTCCCCCCCCCCCCCATCGTCCAAAGACGATTAAATCCCACCTAAGGAAGAAATACTAGGTCTTGAATTGGGACAGGTTACTTTGAAGCTGCAACACGATCTCGTGGTTCCTTTCATCCTCAATCACCACGAGGGATAGAAATCCACCTATCTTCTTGAATGAGAGAAGATATCTCAATTTATTAAAATTTAGGGCGTGATTAAATGTCCGCATAAACAATACGTGAAGGCAAGTCAGGATCGTATATCCATGGGGGTGAATTTGAAATGGACCAATTCCAAGTTTCGAAGAGTTTCTCTCAAGAAGTTATTGAAAGGGACACTGCTCTATTCAAGCACATATACTGGTGGTTAGCGATGTCCCCCGAACGTGGCATATGTGCAAACTTATTCTTCGATGGAAGACGTATGTCATTGTTTAGAATGTCATGTTGTAAACAAATGTTATGCAAAACTTTAGCAAAGATTATAGAGGAAGCTCTCACCGGAGGATTGAGTAGAACTCTAAAATTTGGAGGAGTCTGTTCTACAATCGGACCAACCAAAACCAATTGACCGTATTCAATTGGCGGTAGTGAAGAAGCGGGCGCTACTGAAAACGTTTGCGAGGGCGCAACTGATGACGATTCGGCTTCTAAGAGTGTCGGACTTTCTCCACCGGACTTACAATGAGATGATGGGTGCTTCATTCTATACAAAAGAACTTGCGTCTAATGCGGTCAGGTAATTTATCTTTAACTAAAATTCCCCCTGCGATACTTAAACACCAAAAAATATCGATTTATGCCGACACATCGGGTTCCAAGTGTTCAATAGGAAAGCGTAGTGTGTTATCTATATGGGATGGGCTTGATGTCCTGAACACTATAAGCACTCTATCTTGTGTAGATAGTTCACTCACAATGAAGAAAAAAAAGAGCTTCTCGTATCAATTATTGAAGTTATTTCTCCTACACTTACCCATTATCGATCAACAATCGATAATGGATCTAATATCTGAAGCGATGCATGAAGTTCTTCCCGTTCCAGGTACACCGATTGTGCAATAGCATGACCGATCCAAATTGAGCGACTATAGATTGATGGATCCGAATCAAGTGGATAATTCTCAACATAAGTCGATTTCAGCTCTTCGGAAGGTGATAACAGCAAAAGCTATGCATGAGATGCCACCTCAAACTATTATCGCCTCCTAGAAAAACCAAAACCAATCTCCAAGACACCGTATTAGATTAACAATGTAACTCAGTGCAAGTTAATTCTGATTCTATAAACGAAGATAGCAAAACATGTCAAGCACCGGGGCAAAGCCTAGATTTCGTTCTGCGAAGAACTCAAGACCCAATTTATTATCTTCTTCCACAAATCGCAATCGATTCGAATTCTCTGTTACATCCACCAACGATACAACCTCATCATCAAATTGCTAATCAAATGCCAAAATCTACATTACCCACCTCAAGCCAAAAATCAAAAGGCGAATATGGTCAAACTCTAAGTCGGTACTGGTCCAAGGTGGATTGGTTGGCGATGATCCCAGAGGGCAAGGTTGGTTGCAATTCAGGTAAGAAGTGTTTCAAGTGTTGGAAACAGGCTAAAAGTGGTGGCGAGGTAAGGTGGTATCGGAGGCGAGAAGCTTCGGTGGTGAAGATCAACGATGGAGATGGTAGAAGTGAGTATAGGGTTTGAAGATGTTGGATCTAGTCGCAAGGAAGAAGACTCGGCTCACAAATGAAAATATGGATTGGAAGAAGGTCAGCGCGAACGAACTAAATAGGAAATTGCACAAGAAAAATATGTTAAATGCTTGGATGGCTAGCAATCCATGGACTATGGATCGCTAGCGATCCATAGAATTGCAATCAAACTTTTCCAGCCAAGCATGATCTAAAAATTTTTGCAAGCATCTTGAAAATTTTGAGATTGAAATTGATTTATTATGATGAGTAATGGTGATTCACATCGAAACACAACAAACGGTTTGATAGCCAAAGCCAATTATGCACGATAGCATCAACGCGATCAATTAAACTTCGTAAAATGGGAACTCATAAGCAGTTATTTCCATAGCACACCTTGTTCCCTGCAAAAGCATCTCTAGGAAGCAAATGTTATCCGAGTTATTGACCTAATAGAATTCAATGGAAGTTAGAACATCCACATCAAGTCAAAACAACTTAAGAATCAACTAAAAGGACTAAAAAGGAACCAAGAAAGAACCAAGAGAAAGAAACCAAAAATTGACAAAAATGATGATCGCTAGCAATCTATCACTTATGGGTCACTAGCGATCCATAAGGGTTCATGGATCCTCCTACCAACTTACATCATGATCTAATATGTTTTCTAGGGATGACTGCCAAGTTTGATGGTATTCCAAGCAAGCTAGTACAAGGAGTGGACACTCATCTGATTCCAGTAATGGATCAATGTAACCTATGCACGAGACATTATCAAAACGAGGCAACTATTCACCAAATTGCATAAAGAGCATCTACAAAAGGCAAGGAACACGATCAAATTGAAATGAGCTAAAATTGGGCTAACTTCATGGATCGCTAGGGATCCATGCCCTATGGATCACTCGTGATCCATCATATTGGGTCGGTTAGCTATGAAACTTTTGGAGCATCTTCATACCTTTAAAATATAAGCTTCTGACAAAGCGACTTAGTCCAATAGCTCTCCAATCCATATAACTACTCACCCATTGGTAACATAAAGAGAATCATCTGGACTAGCTGTTGAAACTTTATAGAAACAATTATTCACTCTTCTCCCCCCACATAACAGTCATCTAAAGGGTTCACTATGATTCTCTGGTGAACTCTAACACTGGTGACTTGATCTAATTTACAAGATCCAATCAAAGTGGAATAAAATTCAACTTGTAATTGTACTCGGTCTAACAAAAGTTATAAAGTGGACGTAGGCTTCGTTAATAGCCGAACCACTATCTTCTTGTCTTTCTATTATATCTGCTCTTTTGACATTTATTTTCTATATTATTGCTCTGTAAGAACAAGGTTAGTGCTTTCACACTCAATTCAGGGTGTTGATCCATTTTTTGGGTTAACATTTTTATGCTTTTACACTCAGTCCAAGGTGTTGATCCATTTTTGGGGTTAACAATTACTTAATATTTCGTAATTTATTATTATTTTTATATGTGTTTATATATATATATATCTGTATGTGATTATTTATATGTATATACTTATATATATATATATTCGTATGTATTTATTTATTTAAAAAATTATTTTTTAAGCCAATTTTTTTTTCCTTTTATATGAATAGTTTACAAAATTTATCATACATTAATTTTCTTTTAAGCTTTAAAAGAAAAGGTAGTATTAAATAAGATTAGTGACCCTATTAGTTGCATATTAATCTACTTTCTTTAATAATACATCGCCTCTTCATTTTAAATAACTTCTTCATGTCACCTTAATTGTTTTTAAATAAACTTAAGTTTTATTCTTTTATATAAATAAACTTAAGTTTTTAAATAACTTCTTCATGTCACCTTAATTTTTCGATAGTATTAAATGAGATTAATGCCATATTAATTTTCTTCCTTTAATAATCCATTATCCATTCATTTCAAATAACTTTTTCATATCTCTTAATTATTTAATATAAGCTTATATATATGTATATGTATGTGTGTTAACCGGCGGAAATTCTATCGGATTAGAAAACCTTCGAAAAATTTAGAAATAAAAATAAGCACAAGCGCACGGTGTACGAATGTAGCACGTATACACGTATAGGTCGATCCGCAGGGAATTGTTGGTTTTAAAATTTTCTATTCAATCAAGTTAACCAAAGTCGAAAAGTGTGAAGCTAAAATTGTAGAAAAATGACAAAAGGAAAGTGATAAAAATATGAGAGTTAAATGACAATTTAGAGATAATTCCACTCTCTAGATCATATAGTTCAATAAGTTATGAAATTATGATCTCCTTTTTTGGTCATAAGTGAATTTAAATGATGTGTTTATCATAAGGATGGCTCATTTGTGCTATTAATTAGCTCAACATAAGCCATCAAACCATAACACAACCTTTAAACCACTCACTAACTCTCATGAAAATGACAACAAAATTGAAAATGAAATCTATTTTAAGTGTGGCCTATTAACTATTAATTAGAAATATAAACCATCAAATTTTAATTTCAAATCACTTTCTTATGCCATAGTCATATTTTGATGAAGAGGCATTTGTGTTAGCGAATGTTTAAGCATAGTCTATTTGGTGTCAACAATATAGGCTTTCAAAACAAAAACAACAAATTAAACCACTTCAAGCATTGTCATTAAGCACTAGAAGAGAGCTATAATTATCAAATTGTTGAAGCCACATGATTAACCCCTAAATTGAATGGATTAACCTCATATTTGTTATCAAAACAATAAATATAGCTTACAACACGAAATAAAAAGAAATGGAAAAAGAGAGCAAATAATGAAGAAAAAAACTATTCTACTTGCATGAAAAATAAATCTACATTACTTACATGAAAGTAAACAAACAAAAGAAGCATGTAAAAGAAAGAGAGCATAATTAACATTGCATAGAAAAAATGAAGGTTACATGAAAAACAAAAATGGCTAAGTAGCCATGGAAAAGAGAAAGAGAACTTTGATTTTTATTTTGAGCCTAAACTAATCTAAAGAGAGACTAAGTAAGAGGAGAGTTACATGAAACATAAGGGGTTATTTATAGAAGCATGAAACCCTAATCCATAATTTAGGGAATGCCCAAATTGTCCTTGAGGTAGTGTGGTGGTCAAGTAATCATTAACATCCACTAATCCCCTACTTAAATGTACATGAATCTTTAATGTCCTTTTATCATGTGCTTAGCACCAAATTGAAAATCAATGTAAGTGGGTGGGGTCCCCCATGTTCTTCACTTTGAATTATTTCCATCTTCATTCTTTTGTATCTTTTTTATGCATGCATATTCCTTCATGACACCACTCCTATTTGAGATCAAATTCCTACAATAATATATATAAATTTTCAATTAATTTTTCTCAAAGAAATATATGCACTGAAGATGGATATGTGACAATTTGGAATTAATATGGATTTTGGTTAAAACAAGTTAAAACAAGTTAAAACACCCAAGATGATCGTTTATTTAATTTAAATATAGTGGTAAAAATAGGCACATTTATGTGCGCACCAAATACCCCTCCAACTAATCTTTTTATTCGCCCTCGAATAAAGAAAAACTAAGATAAATCCGTTTCCATAGGGAGAACGATTGCATTGAGCGTATGAAACAAGTCGTTAAACCTTGGGGTGTCTCCAGTAGGACGAATGTTGTCTCGTGAGGGTTTTCAGCGGATACTACTAACACAATCCAAATGCAGGATGAAAATATTTACAAAATGCAAAATTTATTTACAAAGAGATGAATGTGAGTTTTTGAAAATATTTACAAATGAAGGATTTATTTTCAAATTGACACAAATAAGTTAAATATAGGTTTTGGTCGTTATCTTGAAATTTAAGTTATTTATTAGTCAATATTTCCAATAAAAACGAAGTTATCATAACAAATAGACCATAGTTTAACTCGTTGTTTTGGTTAATAACACAGTGTAACTATGAAATGAATCCTTAGTTGATTACCAAGTTTATCGAAGTAGTATTTTCATTTCTTTTCAATAACAAATCAAATCAAATAAGTAAAAATAACGATAGGATTTCAATTGCTTACTCTCTCATTATTTGCAAGAAAATTTACACACCTAGCTCAGGTAAACTGAGCCAGATATACCACCCATGCACTGCCTTTCGAGCTTATGTGAGGGGAGTACAGAGCATGGCGGGTGCACAAACTTTCATGCATACACCTATCGACCGTAGGTGGTTTTTACTAAGTCTGTTTTTTTACATGTGTTCTAACATGCATAACCGTTAGGACTTTTAAATGAATATGAAAGCACATAATCAAAGATTCCAAGTAATTCATCCATGCATAACTGCAGGGGCTTTTAAATGAGAGTGAATACTTGGATGTTATTATATATATATATATATATATATATATATATATATATATATATATATATATATATATATATTTAAGAGAGAGAGTTTTGCAAAATCATCTTAGCACCATTTAACTTAGAAGACGAAAAATATATTATATCCTTTACTTTAAATCAACCACTTTTTGAAACAACGATTTTCAATTAGGATGTATTTCATAATTAACACATATGGATCATCTATATACTAGTTAAACCATTATTATTTGTAATCAGACTTTATTTTTATTTTTGTTAAGACAAATAAACTTTCAAAATTTTCAATTTAATAAGCCAAAACCATATATTTGTCCTATAGTGTTTCTTTAAAAATAAATCAAAAATGCTTAAATAAAATTGTTTTTTTTTTAGATTTTTTTTGCAAAGAAAAGGTAAAAATAAATCATGTAAAAACTAAAATGAATATGAGCCTCCCCTCACACTAGATTTCGACTGTGTCCCCGTAGTCAACCCAAGTGGAGGGAGAAAAATAAAAACATAACAATTATTTAAATGAAAATGAAAATATGATTATTTACAAGATATCAGAAAGTACACCGTTAAAGAGTAAATGAATCGGTCTTCCAAAAATCGATTCATTTGTCTCACCAAGTATGCGAGACATAGCTCAAGCGCAGAAAACTAAACCATAAAAGGTTTCGAAGTTGAACGGTGATTTGAAAAAACGAATGTTGTTTTATTGAAAATTGTACGAGTTGTTTTGTTTTCGTTGATTTTTGGGGTCGATAAAACAATTGGTTGAAATTCAAGTTTATTTCACCAAATTGAAAGTCAAGTTCATCATCAACAATTTTTTCAAAATTATTGATTTCAAAATTGAAATGGTGATTTAAATCTTCCCCTTTCGTAACTTAATAACTCATTTTCGAAAAGTCCAAAGAAATCTTGTTCATTGATTTCGTCTTCCTTTATTGGATTATCAACAACTTCATTGCATATCTCGATTTTAAAACTCAAAGTTGTTGTATTCAAATTTTCAAAATCGAGAAAAGGAAGATCGAATTGTAAATATGGTTCCACAGCCTCAAAAGAATTGAAATTCAACTCAATTACCGTGTTTTCAACAACTTCATTAAGATTATTATCTTCAATTTCAAAAGTTGTTATTTGAAAATCGTCGATTTGGGTAAAAGGTGGATTATCATTTGACTCGTCACACATTAGGATTTGATTTTGTTTTTCACATTGTTTCATACATGTTTCAAACAACGAATCCGTGTGATCATCGTAAATTTCGTTCATTTGCTCAACAAAATCCAATCTATAGTTATTAACATAAGGATTTCAACTTTGAAATTGTTGAAAACAAAGATTTTCAATCGTAACGTGGTTAAGATTATTCCCATTGCCAAATTCGTTTAAAAAGTTGTTTTCATTTTCTTTTAGAGTTTGAAATTCATTTTGGAGTTCTATATTGAAGTGGCATGGGTTATAATCAAATCGTTTGAATTTTGGATTGAATTTGAATTTTGAAATCCTTGACTCGAATTATTATATAAATATGAATTACACAACCATTTATACTTTGATTTTGTTGTGTAGAGAATTCAAGTAAAGATGAAATGCTATTTTCAAGAGTGGAGGCTTGGTCATCGTTTTTAAAACATTGTTGTTTGAAATTCGAATTATTTACACAATAATTGTTGTCAAAATATCCATAAGAATTTGAAGTGAAATTAAATGGATTATATTGATTTTTGCAACTATCGTAAAATTCATGTGAGTGGGGAAATACGAACATTTTCAAGAATGTTTTTGGTTTTTTTTACAAAGAAAAAATATCTACAAATAAAATTTATTTTTCAAAAGGAAATTTCTTTTTTTTGGTTTTGGATTTTTAATTTTTTTCCCTTTTTTTGAAAATATTTTATATTTTTCTTTTTTTTGGGTTTTTATTTTTCAAAATTTTTTTGGACTTTTTTTTGAAATTTCAAAGGAAAATGATTTAAAAATTTCAAAGAAAAATAAGAGGAATATTTACAATTTTTTTTAGTTTTGGATATTGGATTTTTTTTACATATGCATGAACTAATGCAACTAAATGAATGCAAGTTTTTTAATTACAAACGATTTATCCTAAGTTAACTCAAAATTGTATAGTCACACATTGTCTTAGATAAATAAGATAGTTCTCAGCCAGATAACGGACAGGATTTATCGGTGCACCGCAAATCACTGTAGCAATGCAGCCGAAGATTTAAGTACCTTCAGAGGAACAATTAAGTATGATATTTACGAATCACCGTAATATTTATAACTGATTATTGCTCTAACATAGCCTAGAGAGCAAGAAATTAAATTGTTCAAAGAAGACAAATTGTCACTATACAATTAAGAGCTATTGTTATTATTAATCAAAATCTAAGATGAAATGCAAAACTAAAATTAAACGTGTATTAACAATGCAACTACGATGAATTATTATTTTTTGATTTTTTAAAATGCAAGCAAAAACAACAATGCAAGACACACAAAAACAATAGATATATAAAATGCAAGGCAAATAAAAAGAAAATTATAAATAAGCAAGCAGTTATATTTTTTTTGGCAAGCTGACCAAAGCAATCAATTTATTTTTTGACAAGCTAAGCAAGGCTAGCAACTTGTCCTTCGTTGTGTGCTTCTACAACTTGAAAATAATATAAGATATGTACACAATATTTATTTTGAAAAGTTAAATAAAACTAAAACCAAAAGAAAAACCACAAATCAACAAAAAAGCAACTTTCTTTCTTTCTTTTTATTTTTTTTTAAAAAGAAAATGAAAAAACTAATCTAATCAAGAAACTAAAAAAACTAAAAGAGAGCAAAAATTAACCTAAAACACTCTGTAAAAAAACCTAAATCATGGCCCAGCCCACACAAGGTAATTCATCGGCCAATCGACAGTTCAAAATCATAATGCAATTCCTCTTTACAAGACCCATAAAAATTCACAAAGTCAACTAACAATTTCGATTAACACAAATCAATTCACAAAATTCACACACTCAATTCACAAAATCAAATTCACAAAGCTCAATTCATGAAAATAATTACAATTCGAATTGCGATTGCGGTGGCTAAAGAGGTTGAATTGGCGCTTGAGTTCGTGAGTTCGAGTGCAATGAGTTCTGGATGGGGATTGGAGATGTATTTGATTCGAGATGGAGTTTTGGTTTGTGATGGAAGGTGGCGCTTCGGCAGTGTTGGAATTTAGGCGGAGTGGAATTGGATATTGATGAGTAGCAGTTCGTATTGGGTGCGATGACGATGACTGTGGGGATGGTCGTCAGAAGTTGCGAGTTTGTTGAGTTCGCTGATGTGATTGGTGTCGGCGAAGTCGTGAATTGATGATGATGCGGCGATTTGGAAGGTAGGTGGCGGAGGCGAAAGTTTTGGTGTAAACAGTTGTGAATTTTGTGGAATTTCTATGGTCAGAAATGATGTTGTGGTTTAGGTGGCCTATGTTGTAGGGTGTGAAATTCGACAGAGTGGTGGTCGTTGGACAGAGGGAGTGGCTGTTGTGGTAACTGCCGCAGTGGAAGATTGGAATTCCACTCTCTAGATAATTCCACTCTCTAGACATATTGTTCAACAAATTATCAAATTATGATCTCTCTTTTTTGGTCATAAGTGAATTTAAATGATGTGTTTATCATAAGTATGGATCATTTATGCTATTAATTAGCTCAACATAAGCCATCAAACTATACCACAACTTTTAAACCACTTACTAACTCTCATGAAAATGACAACAAAGTTGAAAATAAAATCTATTTTACGTATGGCCTATTAACTATTATTAGAAATATAGACCATCAAATTTTAATTTCAAATCCCTTTCTTATGCCATAATCATACTTTGATGAAGAGGCATTTGTATCAGTGATTGTTTAAGCATAACCTATTTGTGTCAATAGTATAGGCTATCAAATTCAAAACAAAAACAACAAATTAAATCACTTCAAGTATTGTCATTAAGCACAAAATGAGAGATATAATTATCAAAATGTTGAAGCTACATGATTAGAGACTTCATTACCCTTAAATTGAAGGGATTAGCCTCTCATAATTGTTATCAAAGCAACAAATATAACTTGCAATATGAAAGAAAAATAAAGAAAAAAGAGAGCAAAGTAATGAAAAAAACTATTCTGCTTGCATGAAAAATAAATCTACACTACTAACATGAAAGTAAATAAACAAAAGAAGCATGTAAAATAAAGAGAGCACTAATTAACATTGCATAGAAAAAAATGAAAGTTACATGAAAAATAGAAATGGCTAAGTAGCCATGGAAAAGAGAAAGAGAACTTTGAGTTTTATTTTGAGCCTAAACTAATCTAAAGAGAGACTAAGGAAGATGAGAGTTACATGAAACATAAGGGGTTATTTATATAAGCATGAAACCCTAATCCATAATTTAGGGAATACCCAAATTGCCCTTGAGGTAGTGTGGTGGCCAAGTAATTATTAACATCCACTAATCCCCCACTTAAATGTACATGAAGCTTTAATGTTCTTTTATCATGTGCTTCGCTCCTAATTGAAAATCAATGTAAGTAGGTGGGGTCCTCCATCTTCTTCACTTTGAATTATTTCCATCTTCATTCTTTTGCATCTTTTTTGTGCATGCATATTCCTTCATGAAACAACTCCTATTTGAGATCAAATTCCTACTAATATATATATATATATATATATATTATTAATTTTTCCCAAAGACATATATGCACACAAATGACCGTTTTGCCCCTATATGAAGATGGATACATGACAATTTTGAATTAATATGGATTTTGGTTAAAACAAGTTCAAATACCCAATATGATCATTTATTTAATTTAAATAGATTAAAATGGTGGTAAAAATATGCACATTTACGTGCACGTCAATGTGTGTGTATTATTTATATTATAAATTATTTAAAATTAATATTTCTTTATTTTCACACATATACTCATATATATACATTGCATTTCTACAATATTGATGTACTTATACATACATTTAGACGATATAATCGAATGCATGAGGGGATAACATTTCTATTACAGTGTAAATATCGACATTATACATGGGCATGTTAAACCATACACGCATTATTATGTTGCACGTGCATGTTTACACATATGTGTATATGGTACACACATTCAAAATATAATACAAAATAAATGAAAGCAAAACTTTATTTATGAAACAAAATAAAATATTGATTTTTCTTAAATTAAATTTAGAAAAGTCCTAAATTAGTTTAGACTGCATAAGTCCATTAAAGATTCAATAATGAATTTTTTTTTGAAATCTACCCATTTCTCCTACAACTGGCTAGCCTAGTTTTACAATGGCTTCAGAGCCCAATAGCCCATGCATTTAAATTAGTCATTTTAAAGCTAACTAGTTAAGCTTGCGTACTTAGTATAGTACCTAGAAAGGTAATATCTAGAATTGAAATTAGGCAATCAAGTACCTTATCCTACTTGGTTGTCACTTGGCCTTAAAGGTAAAGTAAGCTCATGAGCTGCCACTAATAAAAAAGGCCCAATTTGAATTTGGCCTTGGGTTGATTTACAAAATTCTTTTGAAGATTAAAGTAAAGATTTTAAATTTAAAATGAAATATGTTTATTATAAAAGTTATAAAATAACATAAGTTTTCAAAATGTTTGAAAAGATAATACATTTCAAAATGTTTGACAATGTAAATTTAAACATTAATTTCAAAAACTAATTTATTAGTAAAAATAAATTAATTAAACAAGTTAATTAAATATATATGCACATGTTATATATATTGATATATATTATATTATCTTAAAATGTTTAAGATAGCATAAGTATGCACGAATGTACGTATAAAATGACTTTCGAAATTTATGTAATTTAATTAAAAGTGTTTAAATAAATTTATTAAAGGTTAAATAATTAAATAAAATGTATATAAAACACATGCACATGCATATATGATATACATTTTTATATTACTATTAAGTTATAGTAAGTCCTAACGCCCACTAATGAAGTCGAAAAACTTCTATATTTCACCTTTGGGTTTGGAGAAACAAATAAGAGTAGTGAGAGCCTTGTTAGAAAAAGTAAATGGTAACATTTAATCTTTCTAATATTGTAAGAAAATTGGTTGATAATGTTATGATAATCTATATCAATAAATTTGCGCATTTAATATGACTGATTAAAGTTCATCAATTAAAATACAAATAAACTGAATTGAAAATCGACAAATAGAAATATAATATATACTAACTATTAGAAACTTCTTACATGTTAATGTTTTCTATATGCATGCAAGTACCTAATTTTACAACTACTAAATACATTCGTAATTTGGTCGCTTATGTGTTTATTTGCCCACGACCATGTAATGCTTTCTATGTGTTTCAAACTCTAAAAGCAATACAAGACTGCGAAAATTTGGTCCATATATTATCGTAGAAAAGTTTTATATAGAGAACGGTCATAATTTGTATTGTACAATACTTCACTGGAAGTAAGAAAATAAACCGTAACACAAGGTCGTGTGATCAATTTGATTAATTACAATGAAGATCATATTGTGTGAAATGTAACACTAGACCAAAACTACAAAAAGGATCTAAGAACTCGATCATTGAAATGTTAGTTTGACCAGTATATGTAAGGTGCAACATATTTGATGTCCTTAAATGTTAAGAATGATCAAGTTCACTTTTTATAAAGAGTACACTATGATATCATAGTAAGGGCTTTCTTTTGGATGGTTTGACCATTTAGAAAGGAAAACAAAGGTAAAAGAGCAGAAGTGATTTAAGATACAGTTGGGATAAAGAGAATGAATGGTCATTTCTACTTTATAAAGAAACAATGGAAATGAGAATTGTAAAATAACAATGGATACATAACATTAGAATAAGAAATTTTCTATTCCAAAATGTATTTTTATATAGAAATCTATTTTCTGTGAGATATTTTTTTTAAGTTCAATATATGATCAAAGAACTCCCCACTATAACTAGTTACAGTATATGAAATAAGCAGTCTATATTAGGTGGATGATGGACCTCTATATTCACTATGCTATTATAGTGATGGCGAACATAGTGAGACATGCCACATAACACTCATTGATTACATCAAGTTATGAAAATTGTTTTCGTAAAACGTACCACACTTTACTTATGGAATAATATATGTTCTTCGGTGATGACTAAAGAATAGACATAGTTTTATTTCAATGAGAATATTATGAATACTCGTTATGAAATAAAACTATAATTTGATTTTAACAAAAGGGATGCACTAGAAAATACCGAAGTGTTTGAAATTATTTACAATTATTTTGGAATTATAGACTAAGTCATAGTTCTAAGAAGTAATTCTTCGGTCATATGATTATGAATCATATGACACTAGTGAATTATACCTTAGATAATTAAAGGCAAAGCACCCATTCAATGGGAGTATCATAAGAGCTGATGAACTCTTTGGGTTGATATGCATATAGATGTATAAAATCACAAGTCTTGTAATACCAAAACGGTTCCACACACTTCGTTCTATTCGCCGATGATTTATCGCAAGCATGAATATATATATATATATATATATATATATATATATATTTGATACATATAGGGTCGGTCTATGATTAATTCATAGAATATAAAATGAAATTAAAATAAAATAACATGCAAAAGAAACAATTCGATTTGATCGCATTGGTGAGTATATTGAAAGAGTTCCAAATGTACCTAAGATGGATTAAGATTCGGTCTTAAGAGTCACTCCTCCTTATAACATAAAATAAAGTTTTGATTAGGGGTTATCGAACTTTGTTGGACAAAGGATGATTAAATGGTAAGTGAAGTTGATTTAAATAGTTTCTATAAGTTGTGTGCTCAAGAGAAGTGCACAAGGTTAAGATTAATATCATTCAAAGAATATTTTAATAATTCGTACAAAATACGAGTTTATAAGATAACCTATCTTGTCCTGGACCAAGGAGTAGGGTTGTTATGTGAGAGGAAGGACTGCACATAATACTTGTACATAAGAAATCTTGTATGAATTGCTCCAAAGGAGTATGGGGATGATAGTAATTAGATGACAAAATTATGTTATGAACATAAATATTATGAACTAATTCTAAATCAGTTTTATGTACGGAAATTCATAAAATGTTTATGAATGCTCATTCCATTGCAATAAAAAATATTGTTCTAAGATTGCCAACTTCATAGCAAAGAATTTTTTTTAAGTATTTATCGATGGTAAAATGAATTTGGATATGATCCAAGGATAAAACTGATTATAGAGGATCTAATGAATAGCCAAACAAAAATGAACGCATAACAATAGAGTGTCTAATGATTATTCTTGCACATTGAAGAAGAAACTATGAGTTTATAATCAATGTCAAGAATAAATTATCCTTGGTTATTTAGTTAAACCATTAAAATATTGACTCTATGATATGGTACAATGCACAAACTCTAAATAGATTCCAACTACATTATAAAAATATGATTTTGATAGTTGGACCTGAAGGGATATGATCCATCGACCACAAATCAGCCTTTTAGAGAAAGGAAAATGTAGTTGAAATATGGTGAGCCACATTGATAAGAATAGAATAATGAATTTCAATTGTTGAAACTAGCATAATGGATTCTCCATTTAATGTGCTCAAGTTGATTAGAATTCTACGAACAAAATGATTGCCTTGTATGACTTTGTGCTTTGGTACATGTATATTTAAATGGAAAAATTTAAATAAAAGTTTGACTATAGTGTTTGCACATAATAACCAAGTGTCTAGAAGTCAGTGGGAACAATCTTGAATTTGTGCATTTTGGATATGATCCAAGAAACGATATGAGAGTATCATTCGACAAGCTTCAAAATTGAATAAGTACTTTGAGAGAAATATCAAATAGTTTAATTTCAATCAAAATGCAGAAGAAGAGTGTGTCCACAAGGAAGGAAGGACGTTGAAGGTACGTTGATATTTTTGAACATAAGAAAAAAACACCCAACTGAGTGTTAATGGTGTACTTATGTTAAAGTCGGCTTTTAGTTGTTTTAATACTCGACGTTGGATTTGAAAATGATTTCTTTTATAGTGTATGTAAAGGATGTTGGGAATGTCTTAGACAATATGTAGAAACATCTTATTAAATTTTTTAATAAGAAACATGTGAGATAGAATTCTTGTGCATTGATAATAGGAATTATCATACATGTCATGTTGTCTACGATTTCGTGATTTGTTTATATATTTGACACATGAAGAAAATGTGAATATCAAAACCAAATTAAAATCACTAAATGGTAGTTTAGATTGTTCTCATTTATTTACAAAATAAAGAAAATTTGTTTATAGAAAAAATGGACACCTTATGAAGGAGTATTCTGACTTAGACTTCATATGTGATATTGATATGGTATGTTAATATAAAATTCATATTCAAAGCATGGTTCAGAGTTGAAAATGTTCCAAATGAGAGACCGTGGATGACCTAATAGGAGGCCAAGTACATCACCTTGAATAGCGCCATAATAAAAGCAATGTGTATACAAAATAAATGAAAATTTTTATAACTGAGATGAGGGTGATTTCAAATGTTGGGAATCCCATAACATTGTTATAAGATAATAATGTCATGATATAGTTGGTAATAGAACATAGGGCTAACTGAAAGTTAAGAGAAATACTTTGAATTATTCCACACGATAAAGATAATTTATTGACATCGAAGAGAGTTGATTAACATAATAGATAAATGAAATATAATAGCACACTCATCCACCGAAGGACTGACCTGATTGGAGAAGTTGAAATAAGATTCCATAATTGTCCTTGATGAAAGTGGGAAATTGGTATAGTTAAAGGTATTCCTTAGGAGCAATTATATAATTTGTTATATAAATCTAACTTGATAACCAATCTTGTTCAAAATAAAAGGCATTATTTTTATGTATATTTGTTATAAATAATTAAATGTTTGATTAAAATATTTTAATAAAAACCCCATAACTGGTATGTTTATGATAGTAATTATAAATAGTTGTAATCAAGAGTATTATATTACAATATAATATACACATCATTTTAAATATTCTTAGTCAAGATGCATCAAGACGGATATTGATGCATCCATTAGGACTAGAATACATAACGCTCTCCAAATATTGGGTACTGCATACTCGTGGCTGGTGGGGCACCAAGGGGTTATGTACTGATAGTTATTGGATAATTATGGAATGATTCACTCGATATTTTTTTAGTTGGTTAACATAACTAAGGTCAAATAGAAAATATTAAAGTGACTAATTTACACATTTCTCTTGACTTAAGAATATTGTCGACCTTCAATATGAAAGCTTTGCTTTGATTATAATTAAATCATGGCACGATTAACATCGGACGTCTATATAGTTGGGACAAGTTGAAGTATTGGAAGTGGAACAATATTCAATAGACGATTTGTATCTGCGTTTTTATAGGGTTAGTATCATGATCAACTGAAGTCAACCCAAAGTCCAAATCTCTAACCAAAGTTGTTCAGTTAATAATAACTATTATTATTAGACGAAGGACTTGTTGTTTGGTCTATTAAGTCGAATATTGATGATATTGGAATTTTGACCATTACCAAATTCCATACAGAAATGATATAATTTTGACAATGGAATTGGTGTAAATAATCATCACCACAAGGTAAGTCTAATAAAGTAAAATTGAATTTTTATAAGCCTAAATAAGCGATAAATCTGGTCAAAATGTCACACTACCTATTAAGCGACGTGTAACCATTAATATTTGAATTATTTAATATTAATTGTTGATCAAATTTATACTTCAGAGTCACACAACCAAAATGATGAATACTCCTTTAACCATCTGATTTAATTAATTTATAATTGTTATAAATTAATTAATAATATAAAATATTAAATATGAAATTCTATTTGATGTATTGAATATGTTAAATAGTATATTTATAATAGTTATAAATATACAAAATGATATGTGATAGCTGTGCATGTTTAAATTGATTTAAATATGGAAATTTTTGTATGGAATTAAATATGTCTAAAGTCCATGAGCAAGTACACATAGCCAGCCTTGATTACTATAGATATAGCTAGAATTGGAAGAAGAAAATAAAGGGGTTTTTCATTTGGAATTTTCAAATGAAACAGTTGTATTAAAGGAATTAATGACCATACTAATCATCATATAAATTCTCTTTCTTTAAACACGACTTAACCCTTTCTTTTGTAATAGAATTTTATTCCAAAAGCCAGACTCCTACATAATAATAATTCAGCAATGGCTTGCTAAAAGTGATACAAAAATTCCAAGTTCAATTTACATCAAAATAACACGATTCGATCATCGGTGGTAACACATTTCGAAACCTAGCAACACAAAAACTAGGAATTTGATAGAGCAAATTCAGTGCTTCAAAGTGCAAATTCAAGGCTTTGACGAAAGGTGTATGTAATATCCTCCACTTTGAGACTCAAAAATAGACGTCTATATTGATGTAGTCATCACCGAATTCAGTTTCCAACGACAAAGTGAGTTCGATATTTTTTCGCAATTTAAGTAAACAGAGTAGCTAAATATCATTTTTATTACATCAATTGGAATTACAAGATCCATTACATTATTAAACCCAAATCGTTCCCATACAAGGATAAATATACAATAATAAATTAGGGTAGTGTGTTTGACATATAAAGATGTTGATACAACACTTAACAAGTAAAAACCCTGGTTTTACACAGCAGAAATTTCAAAATACTTTATTTAAAAAGCAAGTTTCCTACTTCATCTTCATAATCTTTATTCATCTTCAAAAAAGATAATTATCTAATCCATAAACTTAGCATACTCAAATGAGTAACCATGAGTTTATGGAAAATAATAAAAGTATAGGTCTGAATAAGTCAGTATGAGTAAAACCTTTACCCTAAGCATCCAAAGTGAGACCACACCGCTAATGTGACCAAACGGTTTTTCTCCACACTTCATTATCATAGCATAATATACATCAATATATATAACACAACAATATATATCACAGAAAGCAACCATGTGCACATATTCAGTCAATAAGTGTTCCCTGCATGTGTCATCCAATTGTGAACCATATCAAACACACACACAGATATATATATATATATATATATATCAATTCAAGTCAAGTATTCCCTATACTTATCATCAAAATGTGAACCAAATCCAATCGTTAAATGTTTATTTATTTCCTAATATCTTGTTTTAGGCTTTCTTCATTAAGTTATCATTAACTTCTTTCAGTGATCATCTCCCTAGGTCTTCCTATAACTAATTTAATCTTTTGTTCGAAAAAAATCGCTGGGTGAAAATGTCGACTCATTTCCCCATTAGAGCCACACTGACTAGAGACCCTATAAGAACACAATCAACTTATCTACATATGTGTTTGTAAAATTTAAATATCGAAATGAAATTTCAATGGCCATAATTTAGTCATGAATGGTTAGTTAAATAACCTTAATGCATGTCTTTTTAAATTACAAATATAAAACACCAATTAAAAATATTTTTACATTAATGTGTAGAGAAAAGTATAATCGACAACATGACTAATAATTGGTTTATCGATATATAACTTTATACTCATCAAAAGTTATCGATAGTTTTGTACGTGTTCTAAAATAAATGTGTAATTTATATGGATGGTTTCCATTGGACCAAAGAGTGGTCGAACCAGGTTAAGCTATATGGATGGTTTCCACTGGACTAAAATGTGGTCAAATTAGGTTAAGCTATATATATGGTTTCCATTGGACCAAAATATGGTCAAATCAGGTTATGCCATAGTTGATAAGAATTGTTTCTGCTTGACAAAAGGGTAGTCAAATTAGGTTAGCCTATAAAGGGTTAGGAAATTAATAAAGTACCCTCCTCTTGGTTTCCGATAAATAGCCCAAGCCATGGAGAAAGAGAAGAATAATTACAACTAAACAAAAGTAGGAAAACAAGGAAGATCTTAGGGAAAGCCAAGGAGCTATCCGAAACTATTATTGCTAAGGTGAGGAAAACTATATAATTTTAAATTTTCATTTATTCCATGAAGTAAATTATATATTGCACTATTTTAAACCTTTGGTATTATATACATCCTTTTGCTTATAATATTTTTGACCTTAACCCAGTGTATATGATTGATGCTTCAATTATTATTAGTTGATGATTGTAAATATCTTAAAGTATACTTATATATGTATATACACTTTTTATTTGTGATGGATTTTGAACTAATGCAGTGAAGGACAAAAGATCTAGGATAGTGCACTGTTACTTTATTTCCATACCATGTGTTAGGAGATAAAGTACATCAATACTGTGCGTTAGGATGCCAGCCGTGATGGGCTAAAAAGTTTCCAAGATCTAATTCCCTACTCCATGTTCGTATTTGATCCATGTGCATCCAAATTGATTTTGACATGAATTTTTGATTTTATTATGTTCCTTGTTTACAAAATATATCTATATATGTTGAATTAGTTTTGACGTATATATATTTGGAGAAAATTTGCCTATTTTAATTGTGTAATATATGTTTGATACGTTAATATACTTCAAAATATAGTTTCGGCATCTTGGAGAATTTTGTGATATGACTTAAGATTTAGATTAAATAGATTCCTCATGGGGTCAGTGTTCTTCATGATTCTAAACACAAACATTTTACGTTTGAATAATTAAAGTGAATTTTGGGACTTTTCATGAATAACTGAAAGTGTGAAAATTTTGTTAGCTTTTGTTTAGTATTGTAAATCTTGATGTACATGTATGTATGAAGTCAAAGACAAGACCTTATATAAATTAACTTGTATTGCAAGTATGAATGCATAATATGTCTTCCACTTGAAATCATTTACTCTGAATGATTAAGGGTTCTGTCATTTCTCCTTGCAAACATGTGACACTGATGTAATAGCACCACATTAAAAGGGTAGCACTCCTAATTTCGGCCAAGACTGTTAGAGCGAGGTGTTACAAACTGGTATCAGATCCTAGGTTTAAGTGATGCTTAGGTGAAAACCCTTTATCGTGTCATAAGAATAAAATCTATAGTTAGGGTTTTGCCAGAATAGTAAGTTTATACTATTCATTAACATGTTTATATTTGTTGTAATTATAAACAAGGAGAAGCCAAAAGACATGGGATACTGGAGATTCATGGGGAGGGGTTAGTGCACTACTAATCCTGAAGAACGACTGACGTTAATCTTTCCACAATTTAAGAAGAAGATGATTAGAAGGAAGGCACAAATGATATTAGTGGGTGAAATGGTATAAGTGGAAAATAGAGAATATGATTATGAAGAGGTACTGCAAAGAGACTTTGTATTATACCATCTAAATTAAAAATAGAAGAAAATAAAATCTATAAAGATGGCAGGGAGAATTGATTATGGATAAATTCGAGAATTTCTCAAAAGGCGAGGTGAAATTATAACACATATAAGGCCTATATGAAAGAAAATGTTCCAGTTATACATAGAAGATAGTTGGATGAAGAGGAATCAGAATACCAAGGATCAAACGAGGTCTCAGAAGAAATGACGGGACTTATGGAAGGAACCATGGAAAATGAATTGAACAATATTATGGGATTCTTTCCTATACTATGACTTCCATGGAGAATGTAATATAAAGAAATGAAGGTTTGCTTAAGGTTTGGTAGCTTAATCTCCAATTGTTTTGACTTATAAATATTGCAGATGTACGTGAAAGCTTATAAATAATAACCCAAATTTTGTTTGTGTAAAGAACGAAGGTTATAAATGGTATATCCTTTGTGTGTATGACTTGAGTTTAATCGATCAATTTTTCATATTAAATAATGTGGTTATTATTCGGTCTTAATCATAACAAAGTCCTTTTTTTAAGGTTACGGAGGACTAAGAAACTACTACTTCAACTAGTAGTCAAGAGGCTCAAGCCTCGGCACAACAAAATCCTATGGAGTAGTTCTCATCCTTCATCAAACAAATCGAACAAATCTCCTGTAAAACCATGAACAATCCATATGATAATTTATTGAGTCATTTTAAGAACTTACATCCAAAAAAATTATTGGAGATACCAATCCATTTAAAGCTGAATAATGGATCCAACATGTAGAAGACATCTTTGAAGTGTTGGATCGTAGTGAAATGGATAAAAGGAAGTTGGCTATATTTTAGCTAGAAGAAGAGGCAAGGAATTAGTGGGGATTATTCAGGACTATAACTGATTCAAGTAAGGAAATGTTTCTGTAAAATTATTTTCTAGAACATGAAAGAGAGAAGATGGAACTAAATTTCAAGCTCTCACATAAGGAAACATGACAGTGGCTTAATATCAAAATCAATTTGAGGCATTGTCTCAATTTGCAAATCATCTAATTAATACGCCTGAAAAGAGGATCAAAAGATTTGCAAAAGGATTGATTTCACCAACAAGGAGACATATAATCGGTGTTCGTCGCAAGACTTGTGAGGTAAGCATATCTTAAGCTCTTAAGCTCGAAGAAGACCACATTCAACTTCAGCAAGAAAGAAATCTTTCGAGTAAGAGACATCATTACAATCAAGGGAAGTTAAATAACTAAAAAAATGCAATGGGAAGAACTAAGGTACAACGAGGAAGAGAAGAAAAGATGGGTACAACAAGAAGAGGGTCAAATTAAATAAAAACATGTTATAATTGTAATGAGAAGGGTCATATTACTCCTCACTGTCCAAAAGGAAGAAAAATAATTGTATGCTACAATTATAAGAACCTGGACACATGAGCAGGGACTATAAAAACCTAAAAAAAGAAAATAAAGCAACACTAGGAAATCAAGCTAAGGTATATGTGGTAGTTTCTAAATAACCGCATGTGGAAGGAACATTCTTTATTTTTGATTTTCAATCTAAAGTTTTATTCACTCTGGGTGCCACACATTCCTTAATATCTATAGTATTTGCTACTAAGTTAGGATTACCATTTGAGCAACTAATAAATCCCCTAATAATAGATAACTTCGTAGAAGGAGAAACCGAACTTAGAAGTATATGTATGAATTACATTCTTTATTTGAAGATAAGGAAATGCCTATGGATTTATTCCTTTTCCCAATAATCCATTTTGATCTCATTCTTGTAAGAGATTGGCTTTGCAAACATTATACCAAACTAGATGATCATGATATGACCATAACCCTTTCCATTTCAAGGTATGAGACATTCATATATTCATGTAATAAATTTGGAAACGCATTTGTATCTGAATACCTAGCTCCTATATGTACATTAAAATTGTGGACCAACAACTCAATCAAATCAAACTAGTCGGTGAATTTGAAGAAATATTTAGCTATATTCCAGGTACCACCAAAATGAGAAATTGACTTTTATATCGAATTAGTCCCTGTTATGACCATAATAGCAAAGACAACTTAACGTATGGATCCACTAGAGAATCAAGTATTAAAGAAGCGAATTCAAGAGTTAGAGGATCAAGAATTTATTAGACCAAGTAAATCACCCTAGGGAGCTCCAGTATTCATCATAATGAAGCATGATGGTCCCTACGATTATGTATTTATTGTCGAGAACATAATAAGGTTACAGTTAAGAATAAGTAACCATTACCTCGGATTGATGGTCTATTTGATATACTCCAAGGAGCTACCATATTCTCAAAGATAGATTTGAGATCTGGTTATCACTAGTTAAGATTAAAGGAAGAATATTCCAAAGATAGCTTTTCAAACACATTGACATTATGAGTTTTTGGTCATGCCTTTTGGACCGACTAACGCACTGGCAGTTTTCATGGACCTTATGAATCGTGTGTTCCATCCATACCTTGATCAATTTTTTATAATATTTATCGATGATCTCTTCATTTACTCTAAATTAAGAGTAGAGCATGAGAAACATTTGCATATAACACCGTAGACAATAAAGGAACACCAATTGTATGCCAAGTTAAGTAAGTGCAAGTTTTGGTTAGATGAAGTAAAATTTCTTGGGTATGCTGTTTCAGAAGATGGGGTAGGAGTAGACCCATCAAAAGTTGAAGCGGTCTTGAAATGGTGTCCTCCAAGAACACCTTCGGAGGTTCGAACCATTCTCAAACTGGCTGGTTACTATAGAAGATTTATTCAAAACTTTTCAAAATTAGCAGCTCCACTTACTAAGTTAACCCAAAAGGACATAAAATTTGTATAGAATGAGAAATGTAAGGTGGCATTTCAGACATTAAAACAAAAGTCAACTAAAGCATCAGTTCTAACATTTTCAAGGAGTGGAGAACAATACAAAATATATTATAATGCATGTGGTCAGTGATTAGGATGTGTATTGATGTAGGAAAATAAGGTATTGCTTATGCTTCTCGACAATTAAAAAAGCATCAAGTAAATTATCCAACTCATAAATTGGATTTGACAGTAATAGTATTTGCATTAAAGATATGGGGACATTATATTTATGACGAATAATTTGATATTTATTCTGACCATAAGAGTTTAAAGTATTTATTCTCTCAAAATAACTTAATATGAGACAACAAAGTTGGATAGTGTTTTTGAAGGACTATGACTTCACATCACATTACCATCCCAGAAACATATATGTGGTAGTAGATGCATTAAGTCGAAAATCATATTTAATCATTACTAACCTGGTGATCAAAGAATGGAGAGCTTTGGAAACTTTAGTAGAAATGAATCGTCGACCTAAGATAATTAATGAAATAATTAGTGAAAGGAAGGCTCTTATATGTAGTTTGGTCATTCAACCTACTTTATTTACTAGAATTATACAAGCCCAAAGACAAAGGGAAGTTAAAGGACTGGTTAATGAAAATGAAAACAAGGACAAATTAGATGGAAGGTAGGAAATGACAGATGATATAGATATCAAACTAGGCTTTGCATGCCAAATAAAGTAGAATTGAAGAATGAAATTCTGAATGAGGCACATCGTTCAAGGCTCACTATACATCCTAGAAGAACGAAGGTGTATATGGATTTAAAGTGTCAATTTTGGTGGAATGGAATGAAGAAGGAGTTGCAAGTTTTGTTTCAAGGTGCCTCACATGCCAACAAATTAAAGTTGGCCAACAATGACCATCTACTCTATTGCATCCGCTTCCTGTAGCAGAATGGAAATGGAATATATTTCAATGGATTTTATTGTTGGCCTACCAAGATCAAACCAAGGGCATGATGCAATATGGTTAATGTTGGATCACTTAACAAAGTCAGCTTATCTCATACCCTATAGCATGGGATACTCAATTGACAAAAACTAAGTAGAACTTACTTATAAGAAATTGTTAGATTGCACGGAGTCTCAATCATGATTTTTTCAGATAGAGACTTATGGTTTACCTCTAGATTTTGGAAAACTATTCAAAAAGCTTTGGGTACAATGCTTAATATGAGTGTTGCCTTTCATCCTTAAATAGATGGACAAACCGAAAGGGCTAACCGAGTAATAGAAGATATGCTAAGATCTTGTGTGACGGAATTTGAAAGTACCTGGGAAACACACATACCATCAATTGAGTTCTCATATAACAGTAGCAACCACACAAGTATTAGTATGACCCAATTTGAAGCCCTATATGGAACAATATGTCATTTACCTATTTGTTAGGTAGAGGTAGGAGATAGTAAACTTCTCGACCCTGAACCAGTGATAGAAACAACAAAGAACATTACAACCATACGAGAACGATTAAAAGCTGCTCAATGCAGAAAAAAAAGCAATGCATATCGGAGGAGGAAAGATTTGGAATTTAAAGTAAGGGAAGAAGTTCTTTCAAAATTTCTCCAGTAAAGTGCGTAATGCAATTTGGAAAGAAGAAGGCAAAATGGTCAGCTAAATTTATTGGACCATTTCAAATCACTGAAAGAATAGGTAAAATTGCATATCAACTTGCATTATTTGAAAATTAGAAGATATTCATAATGTTTTCCATATATCAATGCTACGAAAATATATTCATGACCTATTGCATGTAGCTAGTTGGTTCAAGTAACATCAAAGTTAAGAAGGGTTCCTTATACATTGAACGACCCACCTGAATTCTCGATAGGAAAGTTAAGAAATTATGAACAAAAGAAATCCCCTTTGTAAAAGTTCAATGGAATAACTATGACAGAAATAAGGCATCATGGGAACTTGAATTAGAAATAATTAAGATTGTCCAGAGTTACTTAAGATTTATATTTTTAGGACGAAATCTTCTTTTAAGAAGGGTGGAATGTAAGAAACCGATCAACTTACCTTCATGTACGTTTGCAAAATTTGTATATCAAAATGAGATTATCACGACCCATAATTTAATCGCTTAGAAATTTGAATAATTAAATATTCAAATGGTGAATTATAAAACCCTAGTGCTTTTCTTTTTAAATAACAAATATAAAACACCATTTTTAAATATTTTTATATCAGTGAGTAGGGAAAAGTATATTCGATAATATAATCAAAAATTAGTTTATCGATATATGACTTTAAACTCGTTAAAAGTTATTGACAGTTTTGTACATGTTTTAAAATAAATGTGTAATTTATATGGATGGTTTCCATTGGACAAGAGAGTGGTCGAATCTGGTTAAACTATATGGATGGTTTCCATTGGATCAAGGTGTGTTCGAATAAGATTAAGCTATATATAGTTGCCGTTGAACCAAAATGTGGTCTAATCAAGTTAGGCCATAGTTGATCAAAATTATTTCTATTAGATCAAAGGGTGATCGAATCAGGTTAGCCTATAGATGGTGAGGAAGTTACTAAATTATCCTCCTCTTAGTCACCTATAAATAGCCTAAACATGGAGAAAGAGAAAAATAATTACAACTAAACAAAAGTAAGGAAACAAGGAAGATCTTAGGGAAAGCCAAGGAGCTACAACATAGGCCAAATCTATCATTGCTAAGGTGAGGAAACTATCTAATTTTAATATTCAAGTTATTCCATGAAGTAGTGTTTAACTTGTAATATGTTTAATACACACACACACACACACACACACACACACACACACACACACACACACACACACATATATATATATATATTGCACTATTCTAACCCTTTTGGTATTATAGGCATACCTTTTGCTTATAATATTTTTGATCTCAACCTACCATATATATGATTAATGCTTCGTTTGTTATTGGTTAATGATTATAAAGTATCTTGAAGAAACTTAGATATATACTTATGATTTGTGATGGCTTTTGAACGAATGCAGTAAAAGACAGATGATCTAGGATAGTGTGTTGTTACTTTATTTCCATAATATGTGTTAGGGGATATAGCACATCCATAATGTGTGTTAGGATGCCAGTCGTGATGGAATAAAAAGTTTCAAGGATCTAATTCCCTGCTCCATGTTCGGATTAGATCCATGTGTATCCAATTTGATTTTGACATGAACTTCTGATTTTGTTATGTTCCTTGTTTATAAAAGATATCTATATATGTCAAATGAATTTTGACAAATATGTCTGGAGAAAATTTACCAATTTTAATTGAGTAATATATGTTTGATATGCTAATATACTTTAAAATATGGTTTTGACATTTGGAAGAATTTTGTGATATGATCTGAAGTTTAGATTAAATAGATTCCACACCAGGTCGGTATTGCTTATGATGTGACACATGAATATATCAGGTTCAAATAATTAAACTGGATTTTGGGACTTTTCATGGAAAATCAAAAGTGAAGAATTTTTCTTAGCTTTTGTTTGTCAATCTTGATGTACATATATGTATGAAGTCGATGACAAGACCTTAAGTAAATTTATTTGTATTGCAAGTATGAATGTATAATATTTCTTCTGCTTGAAATCATTTACACTGAATGATTCAAGGTTCTACAATTTCTCCTTGTAAACATGTGAAACTAATATGTTAGCTCCACATTAAAAGGATAGCACTTTCGGTTCCGGCCATGTTCGTCGGAGCTAGATGTTACAGACCCCGAGACTTTCCTAAGATGTTGAATGAAAGCACTCTGAATACATTCTAGTAAGCGTTCCTACAAAGCATTAATAGCCACTCTTAATCCATGAACCACTATCGTTCATGTTGTCGATTTATTTATAACATCCTCCCGGATATTTTGGCACTCTATCGTGGCACTCTGCCTTAAATCCTCTGTAGAGTTTTGCAGTATTCTTAGGTCAAACCCTAGCATGGCTTACTGCCATATACCATTGGATTTTAGACTATTAGCTTAGGCTCTCTGCCATCCAATAACTCCATAAGCTAGTATATGTTTTGGATTATAGTTCAACCTTTTTCTTATACTTATTAATAGCGTATTATATGCATTATTTAGATAAAACATTTTAATGTTTTATTTAGCGTCACTAAGCTTACATCACTTCAAAAATAAGGTTAATGCAATTTTAACTTATAAAATCTTTCATTAT
This sequence comes from Allium cepa, assembly GCA_030765085.1. Taxonomy (NCBI): domain Eukaryota; kingdom Viridiplantae; phylum Streptophyta; class Magnoliopsida; order Asparagales; family Amaryllidaceae; genus Allium; species Allium cepa. The sequence continues at coordinate 338,182,896 of CM060929.1, read as the reverse complement.
TTCATCTCTATGAAATAGTTCAATAACACTTGAAAACTGTCTTTCACAATGCCCTATGTGTGAGAAATGCAGATTATAGATCTTAAGGCTGAAATAACACTAGAGGGGAGGTGAATAGTGTTTTATGGATTTTCTAAATATTTTTCAAACTTGTGTAATTTAATCACCAACAATTGAGACTCATAGACACAGATACAATCATAGAATCGGACATAGATGCAAATACTAAATAAAAGCAGTAAAGAAAAGAACATATTAGGATTTTATACTGGTTCGAAGTTACCCTACATCCAGTCCCGCACAATCATATGGATTTCTTTACAAAATAATCTCTCAGATTACACCCTCGGTTTCAAGGTCACGAGGTACACCCTCGTGTATTCGAGTCCAGGGAAACTCTCTTGATTTAACCAGGCTACAAGATCACCTACTTGTTTTTTGGGGCTGCAATCACACCCATTTGATTTCAAGGCTCAACCATAGCTTTTACTCAACAATTTGATTTACAAAAGATTCTATAACTCTGAATAGCACTAAGATCTTATGGAGAGAGTGGCAGAGAATCAAACAAGAGATAATCAAGTTTGATTCACTTGGTATTTCGAAAGAGTATAGTTTGGGATTTTATAATAAATGTGGAAGATGAAGAGGAGAGGAAACAATTGAAATATTATGGAAAATTCGTTTAGAACTACTAGTATTTATAGGAGATCAATAGCCATATCTATTCGTGAAAGGATACGACGAATAGACACTTCTTTTGAAAATTTGAATTTTGAATTTAACGGGCACGATGTCGACATGGGGGTTGAGGGATGTCGACATGCTCAAGGCAAAAATTGATGTTTTAATTTTCTTATTAAAATCGGTTTCTATAATTTGTCAAAACAATTTCTAAACTTTGAAAATATATTTGAATATTGTTTAAACATATAAAAGTAATTTTTAATATATATAATCTTAATTTACAAAGCGATTTAAAATATGAATATATAAATATTTAAAAACTAAATATTTAAAACAAGAGATGGTTTAAAAAACAAGGAATGATAAAAATAGTTTTGAGGCTGTAACGTCCCGAAAATTTTCGACTTTCGAAAATTCAACATCGATACTCACTTTATCGACTGCCGAGAAATCGAAGGCCGGAAACTCGAAAAGTTATGGGGTTAAGAAAGAAGAAAAGAAAAAGAAAGTGGTAGAAGAGAGAAAATAGAGAGAAAAGAAAACAGAAAACAGAACGGAACAGAAATAACAGAACAACATCAGAATCTCACAATTCGCAGTGGAACAACATATAATAATAAATGAATCATCTTTAATCAAAGAACTATATCAGTTATTACATTACATTACATCATATCATCAGAGTGTACAACAACAATTTTAAACAGCGGAAAAGAAATACTATATACTAGTAATACGCCATCCAGCTTGCCTCCAGCAACTCCTGAATTCCAGAATATCCTGATAAACCTAACTCTTGACTGCCCGTGTGGAAATTGGTGGGCACCCAGAGTTTAGGAAGGAAAACAATAAACTCCGAGTCAGTCATGTGACTGGTGCGAGAACTAAAACAGTTTATTTTTCTTTAAAATCAAAATAGAGGAATATTTTTAAAGTCAATTCGCAATGCTTTTAAGAATGAGACTACCATAAGGCCTCCCGCACACACACACATGCAAACGCAGAATCGGAGGAGATTTCTCCTTATGATAGTCAAAGATGCTTGATACGCATTAAAAAGAACATTTGATATTATTACTAATGCATAGTGTAGAGAAAATTCATTTCGAAAATAAAGATATAAATCTTAGCCAGCATAGACATTTCGCTCTTATGCCTACTATAGCTACAATGTTCAATAACGGGTTACCGCCATATTCCATGACAGGTAATACAACTAAAACCGTACAAGGCTCGTATTTGAAAAATGAATTTTCCAACAAATGGTCAGGCCAAGGAACTTCCCATTGCCACATGGAAACGCCTCTGGATGGACGCCCCGAGAACCACCGTTCTCCGCTAAACAAAGCCGGGAATCCCTTTTCCCAAGGAATATTACAAACCCTCAGATATGCCACCCCCGGTCCTTTGGAACCTTTCACCGAGCGCTCGTCACCATCATCACACAATCATAAAGTGTTTTCAACATGAGTAAGTATCTGGGCTCCATACCATGATACTACCCTTTTCCAGAAGGAATGGCTATACCCTAGGGAAGCGATCCCTGAAAACCTTGCCACACAATTCCTGTTTCGACCATTACCGGTTTGTGAGGCTCGACGAAGTCACGTTTACAAAAACATACTTTATACAAAAGCCATGCTTTGGGTCAACAAATGATCATAGAAATGATCACCAAGATAGACGATCAAACAAATGATCCTATCACAAATAATCAACACAATGATCATTTACAGCTACACTCAGTATGTCACATTACCAAATTGGGAATATATCGCTGATAACTTCAACTATATAACCTCTGAGCTCGTACGTCTCAGAGAAGGGTGTTAAGCTAAGAGAATAAATTCTCCGCCACCAACAGAAATATATTTGAAAGAAATCGGCTTTACATCTCAATTTGTAATGTCAGACACACAATCCATACAAGTCTGTTCCGGGCTCGAACACAACCGAAGGCACTTACAAAGAAGTCCTTGCAATCTGGATATTCACTAATCACGTTCGGACTTCCCATCACATATGGAGTCTCTATACCGGGGACCAGTCGATGCAAAGACATTCGACAAGAAACCCTTTCGTTTTCGAAAATATCCGGTCTTCAACACCGGTCTTCGAATGCAATTCATAACGACGTATCACATATTCGGAATGGGTTATACGACCCCATAGTCCTTTCCCGGTTAACCCGAATAGTGAGCGGTTATTAAAAAAAATAAGTGTGGCATTCAATTTCAAACAAATCACAACAAATACCTATTTAAAGGTAAATATTGATAGTCGGTTATTGAACTATCAATAGATATGCCAACATCACCAGATTCCAAATAATTTTCCAAATTATTTATTTCCCAAAAATATCTTTGCAAGATATATATATTTTCCATACTTCAAAAATAAATCAATATTTATTTTTAAAACCCAATTTCCAATTTCATTTATAAATTCTATATTGAATTCCAAAATATTTATGAATATACGATTTCCATTCGTTTTCAAATATTCATTTCAATTTATCTTCAAAAAGATAAATTCCAAATATTCACTTAATATTGGAAAAGCATTTCTATACTTATTAAAAATAAGTAATTCACAGATCTTTTTATTTTCTATACTTAGAAAATATTTAATATACCCTAATCGAAATTAAGTATATATTTCATTCTTTAAGGAAATCATTCACTTAACCATATTTATTTGGGCCAAAACGAACGTTGCGTAAAACATCGTTACGACAACCCAAAATCACTAGTATAGGGATTCGAAATTAAAAATAGATATTAAATCCCAATACTATACAAAACATTTCCTTTCGGAAATCATTTATTATAACAACAGTGTTATAATCTACCATTTCCTTCTATTTCTCGAAAACGTCTATTTCAACAATGAATGTTGAAATCTATGGTTTCGAATCTCAATACATTTTAAAACATCTTTAGATCGTTTTTAATTCTATTTAAAACATCACATTTAAAATAATTTCTTTAACATAATATTCACTATTCAAAACATGAATATACTTGTTAATAAATTTCATCACTTCTATTCATTTTATTTTAAAGAATTATTCACTGTCTAAAACATGAATATAACTCCATAAATAAATTACAACAATTCACTTATCAAAATAAGTCGTTGCGGATTTATAAAATAGTATTTATAAATTCCATTTCTATTTATTTTATATCAACTCCTTTTTATAAATTCCTTTATTAACCTATCTCAATTCATATCACAATGATATACTAAAAATTCATATTATAAGTCAAACACTTATAATTTATTTGTTTACAAAATTGTTTCTTTGAACTTCCCAGATTTATAAATCTTATAACTTATAAGATTCATTTATTTATCCAAAATTTATTCTTTTAGTAACATTACAAATTTTATAAACTTACTGTTTAAAAATTTCCATTTATAACTTCACCGTTATAATTCTATAAATTTCATTCATTTATGAAATTCATTCACAATTCATTCTAACTCTTATAAAAGCTCGTTTTATAATTCCAATATTTTTAATTTATAAATATCAATTTATAAATCTTTTTAATATAAAACAATTTGTATTACTATTTTAAAACGTCTTTCAACTCCTTATGATTTCATCATTTTGATTTATAAAATAATCAAATTTCATAAATTCTATAAATTTCATTCCTTTATGAAATTCATTTACAAATCATTCTATCACTTATAAAAGCTCGTTTTATAATTCAAGATATTCTAAATTTATAAATATCAATTTATAAATCTTTTAATATAAATCAATTTATATTATTACTTTAAACATCTTTAAACTCTTTTATAATTTCATCATTCTGATTTATAAAATAAAAATTTTATAAATCCTATTTTTAAACTTCTTATAATAAATTCAGAAATCCCAGTTTTAACTATTTTATAAAATCACTAATCCCATATTTTCAAAAATCAACTTTTAACTGTATTTCTCAAAAATCATAATTTTTATAACATTAAAATTATAACGTTTATTTATTTAAGAGGAATCAATTCCAAAAATATTTTATAAACGTATATTTCCAAAAATCACTTTAGAATCAAAATCGTTGTTTTTAAACTTCAAAAATTGGATTCGATGATGCAACACATCAATAGTCAATCACGCCTTTCAAATATCATATATCATCCATGATAAACAATCAAACATCACAATATCTAAAATCAATAAATATTTGTGAGGAATCCAGTTGGATCCCTCCAACCTGTTTCCCTGCATCCACAGACATTAGCACAATACCATTCCACTTCGAGGTGGAATATCGCGGTATATGGGATTTTATAAATATTATCCGCTTACTAACGGCGCAATAGGGTCTCATCCGCTAAAAAAAATGCGGGAAATCAATCAACTGCAATATATACATATGCCAATATATATATATTGCTATATATATAATATAATACAAATTCCACTTCAAGGTGAAATATCGCGGTATATGTGTGTAATAAATAACCTCCGCTTACTAACGGCGCATAGGGTCTATTCACATCCAATATATATATATATATATATATATATATATATATATATATATAACAATCATCATTCAAGCATTCAATCATTCAATCAACAAATTTTAAATCTAACTATTTAAAATTTAAATAAATCCTTTTGAGTGAGAAGTTCTCACCTTTATTCCCGTTTGCCATCCACTTCCAATTCAACTTGTTTTCTTCATTTATACCTTGTATAAATATTTATACAATTCATTAATATTCGAAACAAATCGAATAATAAATTTTCATTAGATAATTTCGATTCATCGGCAATTTCTTTTGTAATAGTTAAATTAACTGATAGTTTTATTTAAACCTATTTCTTGTTTAATAAATTTATTTAAACTAATTTTCGTTCTTGATTGTTTAAATAAATCAATAGTTTTATTTAAACCACTTTCTTCTTTAAAATTTTGTTTAACTAAAATTTAAATTCCCTTTTTAATAAATTGTTTTTGGCTTTCAAACAATTTCTTTTTAATACTTTGATTCAAAAAAAATTAAATTCAAAGCTATCCTTTATAAATTCAAATTTCTTTTTTTATATATATATCTATATTTGAACTAATCTCCTTTTATAACTTTATTTTTAGTAGTTAAATTGACTTAATAGATAAATAAAATAAACTAACCACCAACATTTTTTCTTTAACTACTTTCATTATTTTCTGTTAACTAATTATTTATTTAAATAAATTTTCCTTTAATAAAATATCTTTTAGTCACTAAAACAAACAAATAAATTTTGTTAAGCTAATTAATCCTTTTATAAATTTCTGTTAAATAAATTTATTTAACTAAACATTTTAATTTCAAACTAATGCTTTTAAATTTTAAACAAATGACTTGTATTATTTGATTTTATTTTGAAACAACATACATACTGTTTATATATTGAATGGAAACAATTTTTTTTTATCTGTATATAAATTAAATTTTGAAAAAAAACAAAAAATTTTAAAATTACCTCACAGCCTATTGCAACCCAAAACGAACATCACCAAATTCCACGACCTCGATAGCTTCATCGAACTCGAACATACGGCCTCGCCTTGCTTCGATCGAGTACCGCCGCCCCCTTCGCCTCACCATCGCGAGCTGCCCCCCATCTCCAGCCGCATCCCCTGCGAGCTCACCTGTCTTCGAACGCGACATGAACCCTAGCCATCATCGATTTGCGTGCGCTTCACCTGCAGATGCTTGAACCGCCTCTGCCTCCACCCAGTTGCTCGAACTCGAGCCTGACGTCGCCGCGAATCACCTCGCGCGCACGCGAGCCCTAGCGCCGCCGCCAGCATGGATCGCGATATCCCCTAGCCTCGCCGTTCGCCACCATCTCCAATCGCGCTCCCCCAAATCGACGCCTTCACTTTGTCGTCGCCTGCTCCACGGCCTCTCGGCCATGCGCGTTCGAAGTCACCACGCGAGCGCGCTCCTCGCGATTTCAATTTACATTACGAGGTAAGCGGCCATTATTTTGAAACTGCTGTTAAATTTATTTTTTCTTTTGTTTTAGAAGAAGGGGTGTTCGGTTCTATTATTAAAGGAAGGGATTGCGTGCTGGGTAGGGAAATGGATCGTGTTTTTGCAGAGGAAATTGCGTGATTTTAGGCGTGGTTCAAGTGCGTGATTAAAGGAAGAAAGTAGCTGATGTTTGACTCAATATTTAAATTTAAATTTAAATTGAATTTGATTAAATATCAACGCGTTCATATGTCGTGTGACCACATATCAACTCCAAAAATTACGAAATTTGAAATCCGGCAATAATTCAATATTACGGATCCAATGGAACTGGTTTCGTCGAATTCCGAGACTGTGCCTCGGACGGCTATTTTAAATATCGATTCAAACGATATAATTTCAAAACTGAACAATTCACTTCCAATACATATTCTGAAGCTCCTAAAATCTTCAATATTATCAATATGAATTTTACAAGCCTTTAAAATATTTTTAACCAGCTTAAAATTGAAGAATCAAATTTTTATTCAACTTTCAATAGATTAAATTCTATAATTTAATCGCCAAATTCATTCTGATAATTTGAAATTCAATTCAAACCATCTTTCAAATATTTAAAATTAATTAAATATTCTCAAATTAAATTGTTCTAAATTCTGGGTCATTACAGAGGCTAAAATATTTAAATCCAAGAGAGATGTTTTTTTAAAAAAAAGTTTTGAAAACATTTAAAAAAAAACAAGAGATATATTTTTGAAATTTTTTTTTTAAAATTAGTGGATATCAAAATAGGACCACTATATGTTCCACTAGAGATTGTCGTGGGTTCCATCCCACTAGGGTTCCATCCCTTTAACAGGTTCGAAGTGGATTCCATTGCATGAATAAATTTCGAATAAAGACGTAAGTGCTTTCAATAAGTTTTAACATAATTCTAGACTCAATACTTATCTTGTACTCTTGAAATCTTGAACTCTTGATATCTTGATACTTATGAGTCTTCAATCTTGATATCTTTAGTTTTGAATCTCTATACTGTATAGTCTTCATTCTTGGTACTTGCATGTTTATATCCTACATATACATATATATCTAAACCATAACGTTAGTATTTATATTTTATAACAAGTTCTAAGGTTGTTGTCATCAAAACCATCAACTCAAGGATTAACAATCTCCCCATTTTTGACGATGACAACCTATGTTTATAAAATGTACTTCTCCTTCACAATAACTTCCCCTAAAACTAAAATAACTCCTCCTTAATCTAAGCCTAAATGCTCTAACTACTCTATTTTATATTTCTCCCCTTTTGTCATCGACAAAAATAATAATACTAAACTAATATAAATCCCTCTTAATCTAATACTTGAGTACTTGTGACAAATTATGATAAAATATATATTTATATAAAATAACATGATTTAATAATAAAGGCATGACAAATATGAAAGTTCAAACCCAATATATACTATGATTCATATAATGTTATACAATCCATCCAAACCAAATCTATTCTAATTAAATCAAATCACACAATTCAAAAACTAGTAATTCAAACCATAAGAAGATCAATTATTTCTAGGAACTTCAACCTATCCTTCTTTTCCAAAGATAAGTTCTTTTTTAATATCTTTCCAATCTTCATTATCTTGAATCAAAGTTCCTATAGGATTTGCATCATCATCTTTGTTAAGGGCAGAAATCATCCAACGGAGGGCAACAAAATGCTTCTCTTATTCTTTTATCATCTGCATTTGACTTAGTTCTAAGTGCCTTTGATTGCAGAGAATAAAAGTAAGTATATTCTTGAATGAATTGAGTGTTTCTTCAAGATTATCACTTAGAGTTTGAGAAGAGGAAGACATTTTTGATAAGTAGTGAAGAGATGCAAATAGGAAAAAGTAGAAATGAAAAGATTACGAATTTTTGGAAGAAACAGGTTTTTAAATAGATAGAAATTCGTTTAAAATGAATAGACATGAGTTAGTTATTTTAATTTCAAAATTAAAAAATAAGTAAATCAGATAGTTATATGTTGACATAGAGGGTAGAGATATGTCGACATAGGTATGTTAATCTATGTGTGTTATTTATTTTGTGAATAAGTATATGTATATATAAAAACTTATATACTATACTAACATTTATTCCAGGGATACAATAAGGTAGAAAAACATAAGATAGATGATTTTTATAAATAGATGAGATGATACATAAGATACTACATAATATGATAAAAAACAGTACAAGCTCACATAAAACAAACTAGTAGATCACAACCTAATTCTTAGAATGTGCTAGAGGATGAAGAGGATGATGATAAGCCAAGTTTTCGACCAACTTTAGCAAAGAACTTGTTTATATTAGTGATCATTTTATCCAATTTCTTACTAACGGATCTTTTGAGGATCCATTGATTTTCCACTATAATCTTTTGATTTTTAAGGAGAGTTTTGTTGGAAGGATTGTTAGTGTTGGTAGATATTCAATACTTTCCAAGGAGTTTTCTTCATTATCTTCTTCAATTTTCATTTCCTCCCCTTCTTCTTCATCTTCATTTTCTTTCTCTATATCTTCATGTGCCAATCTTTTATCATTTCCGATAAGAGATTCATCTTGTTGAAATATGAAAGGAATTTTCATAACGGAAATGTTGGCATGATTAAACACTTTTCTTGAAATAAATTCTTCCCTTTTATAATCAACAACAAAATAATTAAAAATTCAAGTGAGATATATTCCATGATACAAGGTATTCTCACCCATTTCCAAATACTTAGGACGAAGTTCATCCATAATTACTTACACCCAATTAATGTCATAATGACCAAAGATAGCAGAAAGAGCTTTACAAACTTTTAAAGTCGGGCTATTGAAATTTCCCGATCTAAGAGTGATATTATATTGCAAAAGAAAATTGACAATACGTGCTTTTGGACGAAAATTATCATTTTTAAATTTAAAGTTGTCATCTCCTTCGAAAATGTGATGAAATGTCTCACGATCACGTGCATCTATATTAAAAGCAGAAAGAACCATTCCCACATTCTTGCAATTGAGAATGTTGCCCAAAATTTCACAATTTAAAACAAATTTAGTGCCTTTAACACTACTCCGAATTTCATTTTCGTTTCCTTCATGAAAAATGCGATTCAATTTTGCATAAAACATTTTAACAAGATTTGGATAACAAACAAAATCATTTTCAGAATTTTCAAAAAGATAAGAATATGATTCTCTTCAAGAAGAGTATTGATTTCATATGTAGAGAAATCATTGAAGATAGCAAACTTTCCCGTATGAACTTTTTCGTAATTAGCATAGCTTATATAAGCCTTCATGCCTCATTGTGGATGGAGTGCTTGAGAAGCCATTTTTGAAGAGAGTAGAAAGTTTGAAAGAGTGAAAGAGAGTTTGAATTTTAAAATGAAAGTGAAAAGATATGATAAGATAATGGAAATAAATAGATATTCAATAGTCATGTTCTCTGGTCAAGAGGTATCTTTCCTGAACATTGGACTTGGTGAACAGGTGGAGGGAAGTTCAAAGATTTGAATTCAAATTCAAATTTCCAAATTCTGACAGGGATGTCGACATCATGGGTAGGGCCGTGTCGACATGGGTTAGGGAATTCATGTGACTTATCTTTTCTTTAATACTTTAATATATATATATATATATATATATATATATATATTATTTTTAATGTCTATATATTTTTTGGAGTAATATTAAATATAATAATACTCTTTTAATAAAAAATATTACAATATTAAAATAAAAATAAACGTAATAATAAATTTAAAATTCAAACAACACATAATTTCAAAAATAATCAAATAATCAAACAATTTTAAGCAAAATAATTTCAACTAATATATTGTAAACGTGTACGTTTTATAGATTCATCTCCGAGATCAATGGAATCATGAATAGCCATAAAGCACATATTTGAATTTCCTGTCTTCTGATCAACATCGCTAGAGGATGAGTCTGAGTCTAAGTCGTCTAGTGTAGCGGTATACGCTCTTTTCCTTTTCTTTTTATCATCATTGCTTACAGGAAACTTTTTCTTATCAAGATGCGGACAGGCTCTTTTGAGATGGCCTGGTTCGTCATAGTTGAAACATTTGACGTGGTTTGGTACTTCACTATAATATCCAGAATTCCTATGATCATTCTTTTTGAAGTTGTTCATCTTCCTGTATTTCAGAAACTTCCAAAAATTATTTTTTATGAAAGCTATTTCTTCATCATCATCACTTCTCGAGTCTGATCCATCTGTTAATGCATTGAATTCAATTGACTTCTTTTCGAATGCCTTGTTGTCTCTTCTCCCTTGCATTTTTACTTCGAACGACATTAGATTTCCAATCAATTCTTCGATCTTTAAAGTACTAACATTATTTGCTTCTTCGATTGCAAGAGTTTCCTGATCCCATTCCAAATTAAGAGAATTTAGAATTTTTCTGATTTGATCTTCTTCTAATTTTTTTTATTGATATTAGAGAATGCACAATATCTTGAAATCTACTATACATATCTGAAATGGACTCATTAGAATTCGTTTTGAATAATTGAAACTGATTTGTGAGTATAGATATTTTGGTCTGTTTGACTTTGCTTGTTCCTTCATGAGTAACTTGCAAAGTTTTTCAAATATCATATGCAGACTTATAAACAGTTACTCTATTGAATTCATTCTTATCAAGTGAACAAAATAAAATATTCATGGATTTGGAATTATTTTGTGCAATAGTCTTTTTCTCAACAGTCCATTGTGCAAAACTAGTTGTGGGTTCAGAATACTCAGTTTGTGTGATATTCCAAGTGTCTAATCCTATTGACTATAAATATACTTTCATACTACATGCCCAATATGCATAGTTACTGCCATTAAAAAGTGGTCTGGTAGTAGACTGACCCTCTACAAATGAATTAGTGATAGTGTTAACAGAACCAGTGTTGGTAGCCATTTTTAAAACTTTTCAAAATTCAGATTATGAAAACTTTGAAACCAATGCTCTAATACCCAATGTGAGAAATGCGGATTATCTTAAGGCTGGAATAACACTAGAGGAGGGTGAATAGTATTTTATGGATTTAGAAAATCTTTTTCAAACTTACGCAATTTAATCACCAACAAATGCAATTCACAGACACAGATATAATCACAAAATCAGACACAGATATAATCACAAAATCAGACACAGATGCAAATACTAAATAAAAGCAGTAAAGGAAAGAACACACCAGGATTTTATACTGGTTCGGAGTTACCCTACATCCAGTCCCGCATAATCATAAGGATTTCTTTTCAAAATAATCTCATAAATTACACCCTCGGCTTCAAGGCTACGAGGTACGCCCTCCTATGTTCGAGTCCAAGGAAACTCTATTGATTTAACCAGGCTACAAGATCACTTAATTGATTTCTGGGGCTACAATCACACCCAATTGATTTCAAGGCTCAACCGCACCTTTTACTCAACAGTTTGATTTACAAAAGATTATATAACTCTGAATAGCACTGAGATCTTATGGAGAGAGTGGCAGAGAATCAAACAAGAGATAATCAAGTTTGGTTCGCTTAGTATTTCAGCGGAGTATAGTTTGGGATTCTTTAGAATAAACGTGGAAGATGAAGAGGAGAGAAAACAAGTGAAATCTTATGAAAAATTCGTTTAGAACTACTGGTATTTACAAGAGATAAACAGCCATATATATCACGAAAGGATACGAGGAGTAGACACTTCTTTTGAAAATTTGAATTTTGAATTTAACGAGCATCATGTCGACATGGAGGGTTGACGGATGTCGACATGCTCAAGGCAAAAATTGATGTTTTGATTTTTCTTATTAAATTTGGTTTCTATAATTTATCAAAACGATTTCTAAACTTTATAAATATATTTGAATATCGTTTATACATATAATAATAATTTTTAATATATATAATCTTAATCTATAAAGTGATTTAAAATCCGAATATATAAATATTTAAAAGCTAAATATTTAAAACAAGAGATGGTTTAAAAAACAAGGACAATTTTGAAATCAAAATATTAAAAATGATAAAAATAGTTTTGAGGCTAAAATATTTAAAACCATGAAAGATGCCTTTTTGAAAAGAAAGTTTTGAAAACATTTTTTTAAAACAAGAGATATATTTTTAAATTTTTTTTATAAAATTAGTGGATATCAAAATAGAACCACTATATGTTCCACTGGGTATTGTCGTGGGTTTCATCTCACTAGGGTTCCATCCCTTTAACAGGCTCGAAAAGGATTCCATCCCACGAATAAATTTCGAATAAAGTTGTAAGTGCTTTCATAAAGTTTTAACATAATTCTAGACTCAATACTTATCTTGTACTCTTGAAATCTTGTACTCTTGATATCTTGATACTCATGAGTTTTCAATCTTGATTTCTTCAGTCTTGAATCTCTATGTTGTTCAGTCTACATTCTTGGTACCTGCATGTTTATATCCTGCATATACATATATATCTAAACCATAATGTTAGTATTTATATTTTATAACAAGTCTTAGGTTGTTTTCATCAAAACCATCATATCAAGGACTAACACTATGTATTTGTTATTTTATTTAGAAAAATATAGCTTACCGAGCTATTACGAGTTTCATTTTAATTGTTCTATATTGGCCATCCCATAGCCGCCACGTTTAATTAAAAACATTACTAAGGATTGTGTGCAAATCCCTAAGCTTGCACGCACTACCATCGTATTTTATTTTTCAACCCATTCATCGCATGTTATTAAAAAATGTTAGTCATCGTGTGCTGACGATATAGGAGCTATCGCATCCTATATATGAGTTTTCATATTTTTACATTTTCCTGCCATTTGTCTTTTCATGCCTTGAAGTATTTAAGGCCACATGCATATTAAACTTCAATGCAAACGTGATGGCCTATATAAGTTTATATTTTGCATGCATGCATTACTTTAGGTGTTGGAACAGGGCCAACCCGCATATGGGTGAATTTCAAAAAATTCCTTTATTGGATATATATTGGGATTACGACGTCTAATTCATTTAGAACATTTCTAAATATTATGTAAATAAAATATTTTACTTATTTAAATTTATAAAATATATGGCATTTTTTAATTTATATATATGTGTGTGTTGTATCGATGTATTATTATACATAAATATATATGTGTGTGTGTGAATGTGTAACATACCAATTCGTGTAAGGTACAACATGCCCATGTATAGATGTTGGGATTTATATCACACCGAACATGTTAGCTTATACTATATGCAAGTATATTTGTCCAAATATATGTATGTATGTAAGCTATTATTTTATATAACTATTATAATTTTATGTATGTATATATATATATAATTTTATGTGTATATATATATATGTATGTATGTATGTATGTTAAGTTAGTTTAAATAATTATATATATAATATTTAAAATAGATTAACCATATAAGAATGAAATATCTGTGTTTCAATAAGAACAAGGGTCCCTTCTTCAGCCGCCTTTCATTTGCATTTTTTACCTCATTCTTCCTGTCTATCCTTATTAATCCCACTTTCAAATCATTTCCCTTCTTTTCCTAACCTTAGTTTTCTCCACTGTTGCATAGATCTCATGAAACCCATGGCTATGTTTTTCTTAGTGGTTCACCATCCTACTTTCAACTCCGTCGTCTTCCTACTGCTAGTTCATTAGCCACTTACCTTCATTCTCCCTTATGCTTTTCTATAGTCCCGCCGTTATCTTCCTGTGACTTTATCTTTTTGGTTATTGAAGTGGCAATTATGGGCTTCTGCTACTTACCAATTTTGGGTCGCTGGTTAGTTGTTCCCTTCCTTAGTCTTTGGGCGAGCGTGTTTTGGCATAGTGGGAGGCTATTTTACCTTTTACTATTTGCCTTTATCAGGATTTAGCTACTTTTCTTTTTGGGTGTTTGTGGTTGAGTGCTTTATCTTTCATCTTATGTCACCTCTATTAGAAATTATGTGATTACATTTGCAATGGGATTTTCTCCTTGTCTTTGGTAGCTTGCAGTGCTGAATTGCGTGTGGTAGGCTCTCTTAGCTCATGTTTCCCGTTTGTTCAAGCAGCTCTTTCCTATTTGCTTTTGGTCTTTAGCTAGTGGCTTCCTTTGTGCTGTGTTTATAGTCCGCACTTTTTACTTTTTGGGCCATTTTATTGAGTGCGTTTAATCTCTACTACTATGAACTTGACGATGCTCTGGCCTTGCCTCTTTCCATTATCATCAACTCCTCTATATTGATTGTTTATGCAACTACAGTGAGCTACCATTGGTGACGTATTTATATGATTGAAGGGATTTTTGGTAGTCGTTTTTCTGTTGAGCTTACGATTGTTGTTTGACAATGCTTCTTCTCAATATGGTTTAGTTTGTTTGCTATGATGCTCAATTTGACTACTAACTGTGAAATCATCTTCTATACTAATGTTTGTTGTCCATGGATGAAGCTTTGCTTCACTTCTGATGTGAGAACTCGATGTCATTCCTAGAATGGTTATTGCCAAGGCTCCATCTTGCTGCTTTAGGCATTTGGAACCTCGTATCCTTTAGTCATGTCTTATAGTTTGGTTTTTCTACGAAGTCATTGTAAGGACTTTTGGGATGAACAAATTTAGGACCGCTTTGTGCAGCTTGTGGTTGTATCACTAGATTTAGACTGCCTTGTGCAGCTACATATTGTAAGTTTGCACCCAACGTGGTAAATATGTATGATTGTAGTTTAGGCATGTGGTCTAACTCCTGTTCTTTAGCTACTTAATTAGTAGTTTAGGTCAGCCCAACTTCTGTTTTTTATATGTATTTATTTGTAATAAAAGTGGACGATCCACTACAAAAACTGGTTGGCCTTGCCTGTATGTATATATATAATATATCATCTTGTAAATAAAATATTAATATTACGAATACACATATTATTATAATATAAATATATATATAATTTATTTATACATTTATATTTTATAAGCTGTGTGTAATATTTGTATACATATATATAATATTAAAATAAGTTATAGACGCACATAGAGATGTATATTTATAATACAAATATATAATTAATAACATTATTCAAGATAATTTATTTTTATATATAGGTTATATGCACAACACAATTTTTTTTTAATTTTAAAGTGCATTTTTGATTAAATATTCATTCAAAACTAATAAATATTAATAAAAAGTAATTTTGAAACTCCATAAAATCCAAATTGATATTTTATAGCTTGAAGAATTTTTCTACATTTTTTATTGGCTTAAATTTATTTTTAATAATTTATTTATTTACGGTCGCCTTAAACAATTAAATTATAAAAATAGAATATATTTTTTTATGTTTTTTGGGCAAAAAGCTCATATAGTGTGAACATAATTTTATAAAATTTGAAAATAATTGTTCACGACATTTTCAAATTAATAAAGTTTATTAATGAAGTTACTGGGTTTAAATAATATTATACAACAATAAAATATTTATAAAAAGATTTTTTGCATTAAAATTAATATCACTATAGTACATTATAAATAAAATTATATAACTAATTTGCACATTGATGTAATGTTGCAACTAATTATAAAAAAAATATGTAATCAAATTATATATATCTTAATTTAATAAAACGTTATAATTACGTTACTTTATATAGCTGCACTGACCTAACATTTAAAAAAAATTTAATTAAGCATAAATATAAACATGCATGTAACCAAACTAACTTTGTGACAACAATGCTTCCATGTCTGAATCATCATCTAACTAACAATATACACATACGTATATGATAAAACATTATACTAATAATTATTAACTGTATAATCATATCTTAATTGCAAAGCCATGAAGGAAGCATGAAAAGATAAAATTTCCTCGTTGAAACTGTTTTTGATTTAGCAGATGGCTAGTCCATGAACTGTTGACCTTTAACTATCGAATAATATTCGAATCTTATTTGATTTGAGTTTGTATTGTTGGAGAGGCAAGGGTATGAACTTGGCTAACAATGAAGCAAGGAGAAGGTAGCCAAATATTTAATCTAAAAAGGGTTAGGGATGCTTAAATAGTGGATAGAAGAGAGAAGATTGGATTTCATCTCATACTAATTCTTCCTCAATTTAAACCATCCACAATCAAGCCACTTATACCATGTATGTGCTGTCGAAATAACTATAGGATCGATTTCACCCTAGAGAGGGGTGAATAACGTGATGCTATTAATTATAAAAATTTATTGCGGAAGTTTATAAAATATTTTCAACACAGATATATTGGAATTATAGCAGCATAGATAATAGCAGAATAATAAATGCAGAAATAGAACGACACAGAATTTACCCAGCTTCAGCAAAACCCTGCCTACGTGCTGCCTTCAAGGTTTCTACTAGAAATTAAGTAGTCAGACGCTTACACACATAAACTTGTGACACCCGCTATCGACTAGCCTTAACTCTACGCTCAAAACCCTGCTATAGCTCAGCCACTGAGTTGTGAATTCTCAAACTACGCCACGTAGTTTGTCCCCTAGTCACACGACTAGAATTTACAATGGTTTAAAGGAGAAAAATACAAATTTAAAAAAATTATAAAACAAAACCCTAATTTTAAATATTAAAGCCCAATTATTATAGAGCCGGCCCAAAACGCTAAAAATTAATCTCTTTTTCTCTTTTATTTGTTCGGCCCATTTTTTCTTACTTTGTGAAAATGGCATCTTTCTTTTCTTTCTTCTGTACGAAAACTAGGGCATTGCTGAATTGAAGAGGCGGACTTTTATTGATCGATTAAAATTGCTGTTCTTCTGATTTGCTTCGATAATTGATCGTCTCCTCGAGTTGCACTTTGTTGCTTCAATTTCGTCGAGGTTGAATGACTTTGAATTGGTACGTTTGTCCTCTTTTCGATCTATATTTCCCTCGACTTTGATTCGAGTTCCTAATTGATACTATGCACTAAGATATTGCTGGAACTCGAATACCTAATTGTCGATGATGTTAATTATTTATATAGGGTTCAAACCGCTGTATTTTCGTTTGTATATAATCATTTAAATTCATCTATTGATTTATCTCGGCCACTTGATTTTGGTTGAATAATTGTGATGATTTCTGACTTCTTCAATTCGTATATTTCTGGTTACTTGATTGACACACTTTGATTTCTATGGCGTTGTTTTCCTTGCTCACCACAGTATTGATTTTGAACTGTTCGATTCCGTTCATTGTTGCCTTGGTCATCACAGCGTTGATTTTCTGGTGACTTCGGTTATTCTTCGCTTTGACCTTGGCCTTGATTAAATTGATTTGCCATTGCCCGTAAAACATAGAAGTCACGCCTGATAGCACTTTCGACCTGTTTAATTTTTACTTGTCGTTCCACGTAGATATGCACTCCATTGTCCATGATTTAGTGATATTGTAATGTTGGATTGCATTTAGTTGTAGTTGCTGTCCATTTTGGCTTTGCTAGTTGTACTAGTATTCACTCAAGCTTGAGTTCATTGTGTAGCCTGGTTGACTTTTGCAGTTCACTGGTCTTGCATTTGACTTCGGTCACTTGACATCACTGACTTCGACTTTGGTAAAAACTGTTCAGGTTGCATTTGATTCTGTTCTTGTTTTCGCTTCCTTCATGTACATGCCTCGAAGTCTGGTGTAGATGTAGTTCTGGCCACTGTGTACATTGTTTGGTTTCCCTATATTTGCATGCTTGAAGTCGTAGAGCTGCATATGTTCTTGTTGAAGTCCAGTTTCATATGAATCTGTACATTCATGTTATATTTTCCTTGAGTATCATTTTGATGTTAAGTTCATTTGTTTTAAACTTGTTTATCACCATATACGCACATTTGGGTTTCACTGTGTTTCGCTTGATTTTGTTTATTTTCTGGTTGCCTCAGAGTTTTGCTGCACACATATATCCTTGTCAACTCATGTATATATACATGTCTTCACTTGTTCCACATGAATTCATTTGCATTGCACTGTCACATGATCATTTGGTTGAGACATTGTTGTTTCACTATTTTGTTTACCTGTGCACTGTTTTGAGTTCGACCCAGTTCATGTATATAGTCTGTTCATTTGTGTTGTCTGGTCTTCATGTATATATCACTGGTGACACTGTTTTAGATGAGTCTGTGCATTCTTCTCTGGCTCGATGTCTTGTGGTCTTCATTTTCACACTGCTGTCACATGTCATTGTTTCAGTTTGCTCCTTTGTTTCAGTGCTTACATATGTTCACTGATATAGTTCATATTGTATTACATTTTAACTTGTAGCCTTGTCTCACTTGCATTGCTTCTGATCATATGTCACTATGTATCACTGTATGTTGTATTTGCATGCCAGGCTTGTTTATGCTCTTTCACTGGCTTGTGTTTTGCTTTGGCCACTTGTTGTTCACTGGTCGTCTGCACTTTGGTATATAACCTTGTCTGGGTTTTTTGAAACCACAGTGGCATTTGTGTATATATTCATCCACTTGTCTTGTTGACATGTGCATTGCCTTCATACTTTATAGTTGTTGCTGCCACTGCCTGACTTGAAGTCTGGTTGCTTCGCCATTGACTGTTGCATTGTACATTTGGATTTTTGAGTACAATTGACTTGGTTTTCATGTTGAGGCAGCTGCACCACTGTTGTCATTTGTTGCAGTTTGAATTATGATGAGGTCGGTTAGTTTCATTTATTTGTCCAATGGTGATTATGTTGCATGTAACTTGACCCACTGTTTTGATTGCACCTGTGTTGAATCCAGCTTGCAGCTCGGGTTTGACCTTGTATTCGTGTCGTGACTTTTACTTGAGTTGAACCGGCTTTTGATTTGGGTTTGACCTTGTGCTCGCCTGTCCCTGCAATTTTATCAAGTATATATATCGGTGTGCACGGCCTTGTGGCATGTACAGTGATACAATATGCATGTCACAAATGTTTGTGTATGATGAATTCAAATTTAAATGATGACGAACAACCCAAATAACTGAGGCAAATAATATTTTCAAAATCATATTTTATTTTACACTGTAAAAATATTTCATTTTCAATTTTTTTAGCGTCAGTATGTATTTTTACAGATTGCTCAGATGCTAGATTCAATCTGGAGTGAAGTTGAAGATAAAATACGAGTGAAGAGTGAATATGTAGTGAGGTGAATTTGTAAATAATAAATTGTGACATAATCGAATTTGTATTGTAATCAAAATTGTATATATATAGTGAGAGTTCAAATTTTTACTATTCAAAATTGTAATAAACATTTATTTGAATAAAATATCTGTTTGAATTTAAATTTTGTGTTATTTATTTTATTCGGCAAATGTTTATTTAATTATGTGAAAAATAAAATAGTACATTAACAAATATATTTAAATGAATATATATATATATATATATATGTTTATTATCATCAAAAAAAATCATATACTCGCATATTCAACAATCTCCCCCTTTTAATGATAAAAAACATATATTTTAGATTTTGAATTTGTTAAATGTATTTGATCATTCAATTTGCTCCTCCTATTTGAATGCTTCCTCTCTACACAAAGCTTGCCCTTCATATATGCATACAATTAAAAATATGCAAATGAGCCTAAATGCAAATAGAAAATATTTGCCTAAATCATAAGTTTTCTCTCCCCCTTTTGCTATCAGCAAAAGAGTAATAGTGTTAGAAAATAGAGATAAAGTGATAGATATTAATACAACATTAAAAATCAGTCGAATATAAATATTAAATATCAATAAAAATCAAACAAAAAACATAAATAATCTGTTAGACGCATATTCCACTTTTAGAATGATGTGAATGATGTCATCATATAAAACCATACGGTTGTGTCTATTTGTGGTATATTTATATCAGGAATTCGAATATCTACTAACCATGCATAACCATTAGGACTTTGAAATGAGATTGATAGTATTCCATTTAAAAAAAAACTTAAGTATCTTCTAACCACGCATAAGCGTGAGCACTTTTAAATGGGATTAGAATTAAATTGTTTATTTAATAAATTAATTTTGATATGCGTTCCATACATGCATAACCGTGAGGAATTTTAAATGAGCATGGAAGCACATAATCAAAAATTCCAAGTAATTCACTCATGCATAAACGTGAGGACTTTTAAACGAGA
The DNA here is from genome assembly GCA_030765085.1 of Allium cepa. NCBI lineage: Eukaryota > Viridiplantae > Streptophyta > Magnoliopsida > Asparagales > Amaryllidaceae > Allium > Allium cepa. Next base: position 338,162,039 of record CM060929.1, on the reverse strand, counting down.
GTGAATACTTTAGATTTTTTTTAAATATAAAATGAAAAATGAATGATTCCTGTTTAAAGTACCACATATCGACAAACTATATTGAATTTTAATGAGTGATGGTCATTAGAAATATTATAGAAATAGAGATGGTCATGGAATTTTTACCAACAAAAAGTTTTTATAACTCTTGTTCAAATTTCTAAAGAAATTTACTAAATATACCGTCTCAAGTTATAATATATGATTAATATTAACACTCATCACTTTATCAATCACTATTTATCTTTTCAATAATCATTAGGGAGTCAGATTAGTCAATGTAATCATTTAAAATCATATTCAAAAATAATTATAAAACCAAAATTTCCAAAATGACTAATCTGAAACAATGTCAAAAATGATTTTCTAGAAGGGTTTTATAAAAAAATGTCTGCAATTTGAAAATTATTTGAAGTGAAAAATATGCAGATATTTTCTTTGAAAAACGATGCAGTTACTAAATGTCTCATCATAAATCACGTTCCACCAGTAATTTTTCTATCAACTAGATTACCAGTGTAATCTGCATCTGAATTTCTTTTCACTTATCATTAGTTGAATGTTACAGACCAGATCACAAGTTGTGCAACAAAATATCTCAAAAACATTTTTAACAACATTTTAAATGAAATTCTCTTGAATTCGAATTGAAGCCGTGTAAATAATCAAAAATAGTGAATATAAAGTCAGCCATAAAATAATCAAATGTATTATCATCAACCAACAAAATACTATTATTAATCCAAACTAATATATATGAAGTAGTTCAACGAATCTAGAGATTTTTATAGTGTTCTTGGCATAAGAATATAATTGGCCAACAATTTTGAATAAGTCATAATCAACATCATCATTTATTTCATCATCACATTACTGGCTGATTTAGTTCAGATACGGTGCAGATTATCACATTTAATATACCGTTCAAATAAATATACCATTACCTGTTTTACCGGTACGATATTTTTCGTTATTGTCCATTGTGATTCTGTCACCTTCATACTAGGCTAAGGAACTTTGCTCGTTGTGTCTTTGAAACAACCCGAATCCAAGTAACACTATTGTAGTTCCTTAGCTTGCCACCACACCTACTGATGAAAATTTTATGTGACCTATTTGTTTTTATGGGTCCATGGTTGTTAGTGACAGAATATTTTGAAAAATAATTTTTTGGAGACCCAAAACCATTTATACATGTTCCTTTCGGCACCCAGATTTGTTTAACTTTTAGAGATTTTATATTTGTGCCTTTTGGAACCCAAATTGGTACAGTTTTCATGTGTTCAGGTCTATACCAACAATTATTTTGATTGTGTCCAAATTTTCTACAAATTGTGCACATTGAATTGACTTGATTAATTTTATTTCGAACATTTTCTGATTGGTTATATCCAAGTCCTTGTCTAACTGTATTAACAGTTTGTATCCCTAATAGCATATTCAATGATCTTTCGCTTTTGAAATTTTTTTTAAGGTCGTTGATAGTTGTTGGACTTATGCTTTGAGAAATTCATTTTCGTTCAATAATCATGTGCACTTTTTAATAAAATTTTCTCTTCTTGTATTTTCACTTTCTATCAAAATCAGAATTTCATTTTCAAACGATTTAATTTTGATTTTTGATTTTTTGATTTCTTCTTCAAATGTTGGACACTTATCACACTTAGCGATCCTAGTTTCATAGCTTTTAACTAATTGGTCAAGTTGTTCGTTTGATTCTATCAAAGTTCTCTTTGTGATTCAATTTTAGCGTATTTCTCCCTAAGTCTTTCAAAACAGTCATTTACTTCGTGGAAATATATAAGTAGTTGTGAGTGAGAAAGTTTTGATACCTCACTTGGCTCATCATCGTTGCTATCAGTTATATCTCCTCGTAGGCACAATTTTACTCTTTCACTCTTACTGCTAGTTCTTTTACAATCATCACTTTTATTCCACGTGGCTGCAAAACTTTTCCTTTTTGAATTATTTTCTTGGCCGTGTTGATTTTGAGGATAATTGGGCTTGATATGACCGGGTTTGTTGCACTTGTGACAAATGATCCCGTGTTCTTCTGAGTTGTGTAATGCTTTGATTATTCTGCTTTTCAATTGTTGATTTGGAGCTGGATTTCCGTATTTGTGGTTCCACTTCTCGAATCTCTTTATTAGTAGCGCCAGCTCAGCTGCTTCACCATTATCATCCTCATCACTTTTCCTTTTTACCAATCCTATTAAGGTCGTTTCTTTAGCTAAGTCGATTGAGGAGGATTTTTCATTGTTGTTGACTTTTGCACCATATATTGCATCAAAAGCATTCTAGATTTCCTATGCATTTTCACAATGAGAGAAAAGTTAAAATTATCTTGATTAATATGAGAATATAATATATGTATAGCAGGAGCATTAATCAAGATAATTTTCTCGTCTGTTATATCGCACCCATTTTCAATAATATCCCAACATTTAATATTAACAGATTTTAAATAAAATTCCATTTTCAATTTCCAATTCAGAAAATCTGTTCCGTCAAAAATAGAAGGGATAATACTAGACCGACCCTCGACAAAAGTAGCCATTTTAAAAAAATTAAAAAAAAATTGGTCTTTGAAATATTAGACTTTTTAAAAACAAAAATGGCTTTTGTACGTGGCTATGATACCACTTGTAGGATCGGTTTCACCCTAGAAGGGGGTGAATAGGGTGATGCTATTAATTATAAAAATTTATTGCGGAAGTTTATAAAATATTTTCAACATAGATATATCAGAATTATAACAGCATAAATAGCAGAATAATAAATGCAGAAATAGAATGACACAGAATTTACCCAGCTTCGGAAAATCCCTGCCTACGTGCTGCCCCCAAGGTTTCTACTAGAAATTAAGTAGTCAGACGCTTACATACGTAAACTCACGACACCTGCTATCGATTAGCCTTAACTCTACGCTCAAAACCTTGCCACAACTCAGCCACTGAGTTGTGAATTCTCAAACTATGTCACGTAGTTTGTCCCCTAGTCACACGATTAGAATTTACAATGGTTTAAAAGAGAAAAATACAAATTTAAAAACAGTTATAAAACAAAACCCTAATTTTAAATATTAAAGCCTAAATATTATCGAGCTGGCCTAAAACACTAAAAATTAATCTCCTTTTCTCTTTTATTTGTTCGGCCCATTTTTTCTTCCTTTTTGAAAATGGCTTCTTGCTTTTCTTTCTTCTATACGAAAACTAGGGCTTTGCTAAATTGAAGAGGCTGACTTTTATTGATCGATTATAATTACTGTTCTTCTGATTTGCTTCGGCAATCGATCGTCTCCTCAAGTTGCACTCGGCTGCTTCAATTTGTTGAGGTTGAATGACTTTGAATTTGGTACGTTTGTCCTCTTTTCGATTTATATTACCCTCGACTTTGATTCGAGTTCCTAATTGATTTTATGCACTGTGATATTTCTGGAACTCGGATACCTAACTGCCGATGATGTTGATTGTCTATATAGGGTTCGAACCCCTGTATTTTCGTTCGTATATAATCATTTGAATTTGTCTATTAATTTATCTCGGCCACTTGATTTTGGTTGAATGATTGTGATGATTTCTGACTTCATCAATTCGTATATTTCTGGTTACTTGATTGACACAGTTTGATTTCTTTAACGTTGTTTTCCTTGCTCACCACAGTATTGATTTTGAACTGTTCGATTCCGTTCATTGTTGCCTTGGTCATCACAGCGTTGATTTTCTGGTGACTTCGGTTATGCTTTGCTTTGACCTTGGCCTTGATAAAATTGATTTGCTATTGCCTATAAAAAATAGAATTCATACTTGATAGCACTTTCGACCTGTTCGAATTGTACTTGCCGTTCCATGTAGATATGTACTCCATTGTCCTTGATTTAGTAATACTGTAATGTTGACTTGCATTTAGTTGTAGCTGCTCTCCATTTTGGTTTTGCTAGCTGTACTTGTATTCACTTGAGCTTGAGTTCATTCTGTAGCCTGGTTGACTTTTGCAGTTCACTGGTCTTGCATTTGACATCGGTCACTTGACATCACTGACTTCGACTTTGGTAAAAACTGTTCAAGTTGCATTTGATTTTGGTCTTGTTTTCGCTTCCTTCATGTACATGCCTTGAAGTCTAGTGTAGATATAGTTCTGGCCACTGTGTACATTGTTTAGTTTTCCTATATTCGCATGCTTGAAGTCATAGAGGTGCATGTGGTCTTGTTGAAGTCCAGTTTCATCTGAATCTGTACATTTATGTTATATTTGCCTTGAGTTTTATATTGATGTTAAGTTTATTTGTTTTAAACTTATTTATCACCATATATGCACATTTGAGTTTCACTGTGTTTCACTTGATTTTGTTTATTTTATGGTTGCCTCAGAGTTTTGATGCACATATATATATTCTTGTCCACTCAAGTATATATACATGTCTTCACTTGTTCACATGAATTCGTTTGCACTACACTGCCATGTGATCATTTGGTTGAGACATTGTTGTTTCACTGTTCTGTTTACCTGTGCACTATTTTGAGTTCGACCCAGTTCATGTATATAGTCTGTTCATTTGTGTTGTCTGGTCTTCATGTATATATCACTAGTGACACTGTTTTAGATGAGTCTGTGCATTCTTCTCTGGCTCGATGTCTTGTGGTCTTCATTTTCACACTGCTGTCACATGTCATTGTTTCAGTTTGCTCCTTTGTTTCAGTGCTTACATATGTCCACTGATATAGTTCATATTGTATTACATTTTAACTTGTAGCCTTGTCTCACTTGCATTGCTTCTAATCATATGTCACTATGTATCACTGTATGTTGTATTTGCAATCCAGGCTTGTTTATGCTGTTTCACTGGCTTGTGTTTTGCTTTGGCCACTTGTTGTTCACTGGTCGTCTGCACTTTGGTATATAAGCTTGTCTCGGTTTTTCGAAACCACAGTGGCATTTGCATATGTATTCATCCACTTATCTTGTTGACATGTTTATTGCCTTCATACTTTATAGTTGTTGTTGCCACTACCTGACTTGAAGTCTGGTTGCTTCACCATTGACTGTTGCTTTGTAGATTTGGATTTTTGAGTACAATTGACTTGGTTTTCATGTTGAGCCTACTGCACCACTGTTTTCGTTTGTTGCAGTTTGAATTATGATGTGGTCGGTCAGTTTCATTTATTCGTCCACTGGTACAATATGTTGTATGTAACTTGACCCACAGTTTTGATTGCACCTGTGTTGAATCTAGCTTGCAGCTCGGGTTTGACCTTATGTTCGTGTTGTGACTTTCACTTGAGTTGAACCCGGCTTTTGATTTGGCTTTGACCTTGCGCTCACCTGTCCCTGCAATTTTATCAAGTGTATATATTGGTGTGCACGGCCTTGTGGCATGTACAGTGATACACTGTGCATGTCACAAATGTTCGTGTATGATGAATTCAAATTTGAACGATGACGAACAACCCAAATAACTGAGGCGAATAATATTTTCAAAATCACATTTTATTTTACACTGAAAAAATATTTTAGTTTCATTTTTACCGCGTCAGTGTGTATTTTTGCAGATTGCTCAGATGTTGGATTCAATCTGGAGTGAAGTTGAAGATAAAATACAAGTGAATGAGTGAATTTGTAGTGAGGTGCATTTGTAAATAATAAATTGTGAAATAATCGAATTTTTATTGTAACCAAAATTGTATATATATAGTGAGAGTTCAAATTTGTACTATTCAAAATTGTAATAAACATTTATATGAATAAAATATCTATTTAAATTTAAATACCGTGTTATTTATTTTATTCAGCAAATGTTTATTTAATTATGTGAAAAATAAAATTGTACATTAACAAATACATTTAAATGAATATATATGTTTATTATCATCAAACAAAAGTCATATACTCGCATATTCAATAATAACAAACCCTATGATGGGCCTTAAACCATATAAAAGTATTATGCAATTTAATCTAATTTAACTCTTATCGACATGGTATATCGACTGATATATTTATAACTAGTATAAATATATTTGTAATATTTATTTCTCAAATCATAATTAAAATTTATAATTAAAATTTCATAAATATTAATTAATTTAATTAATTTATAATAACTATAAACTAATTTAATTGTTTCGTCAAAAGAGAATTCATCATTTCGGTTGCGTGGCTCGTCAAGTGTAAATTTGATCAGTGATTAATATCAAACTATTGAATATTAACGTTCATATGTCACTTTGCAGGCATTGTGACATTTTGGTCAAATTCATCTCTTACTTGGTTTTGGTAAAATTCAATTTCACTTTGTTAAGCGTTACCCAGTCACAAATTTTATTTACACTAATTCTCTTCGTCAAAATTATATCACTTTGGACTTATGTAATTTGGTAATAGTTGTAACGACCCAAAAATTTTATTAATTAAAATTTGAATATTTAATTAATTTTAAATATTAAGAAGTGAATTTATAAGTCGAATAAATTTTATTTCGAATAATTGGATTTAATTGGATAATTAAATCGATAATTTAATATGTTAAATTATGGAAATAATTGAAAATTGGGTTAAATATGATTGAAAATGATTTGTAAAATTTTATTTTATCATGTTGGAGTTAGAAAGATATTTTAGAACTTTTAAAATTGAATTTAAAGTTAATTTGTGAAAATTGAATATTTTAATATTTAATTATCGACTGTAAAATAGCCAATTTTTGAACAGTCTCAGAATTGAACGAAACCAGTTCCATTGGATCCGTAATAGTTAGTTATTACTGGATTTCAATTTTCGTGTCAATCGGAGTTATCGTTTGATCGTGGCAGCTCGAAACGCATCGAATTATTTTTAGTATTAATTTGGCGAGTTAAAATAGCCATTTTTCAAACAGCCTCGGATTTCGACGAAACCAGTTTCATCGGATCCGTAATGTGATATTATTGTAAGGTTTCAAATTTCGTGTCAATTGGATTTACCGTTTGTCCGGTACAAATTAAAACGCCTAGAAAATCGTTTAAATCGGTTTAATTCAAATTGAACGTTTATTGCCATAACTCGCACAGATGTCCGAATTAGCTCCCGAAACATGTTCCATTGTGTCCGGAACGCGGGATAAACCCTAGGAACGTCAGTTTCGGCACGTAAATCGGAGTTCGGAATTTCCGGAATGAATAGTGTCGTTCGAAATTCTATAAATAGACACCAACACCCCTTCATAAATTAAAAAAAAAAGAAACCCTAATTTGTTCTTTCAGTCGCCACCTTCAAATGGAAGGCCAGAAATTCACGAACTTCTCCTCCTGTTATCTCTTCATCCACTCAACGATTCAAGAAACTTAAAACTAGAAAGATGTAGAGCACGTTGAGATCCTTATATTCAACGGTGGAGATCGAGATTGGAGCTACGAATCAACGGATATTTGCGTTCAAAGGCCATAGGGTCGGCCTCGAACTGCGTGCTACAGGGACAACCGAGCTCTGATATTTTTGGGCCGAGCATAGCTCTCGCATAGGCGCACGTGTTGATGCTAGTTGATCGAGTTGTAATGCGTCGAGGAGGCTTGGAAATCAAAACCTAAATTGGAGCTCTATGGGTTTATATGCGTTTTGATTACCTGTAGAAGCAACGTGATGATGGAAGGAGTTGGGGTCGGCTATGATTTGCAGGGAGATGAAATGGAGGGCTGTGATGGGCTAGGTTTAAAAATAGTTAAGTTATATTGTAAATTGTTTATAAAAAATTTGTGTAATGTTCAAATATTCATATCTTTTTCATACGAGGTCGAAAACGCGCGAAACCAGTTGCGTTGGAATCGTATGGACGAGCACTACGCTATGGAATTAGATGGAGTCATTTGGAGTTAGTGAGAATTTCGGGTAAAATTAAACGTCCGTTTAATTTTATTCGAAATAAATCGCTAAAACGAAATTGAAATCAAGGTGAGAACTTCTCACTCAATCGAATTAGTTTCGATTTTATTTTAAATAGTTAGATTTAAAATATTTGAATGCATGTTTGAATGATGATTGATATCTATTGATTGTTAAAATAGACATTATGCGCCGTTAGTAAGCGGATGTTATTTAATAAAAACATATACCGCGAATATTTCATAAACAGTGAAATTGGTATTATATATAATATCAATATATATATATATATATATATATATATATATTGGCATATGTATATATTGCAGTTGTTGATTTCCCTGCATTTTTTAGCGGATGAGACCCTATTGCGCCGTCTATTAAGCGGATAATATTTTAAATCCCATATACCGCGATAATTCCGTACTGGAGCGGAATTGGTATTGTGCTAATGTTTGTGGATGCAGGAAAACAGGTTAGAGGGATCCAACTGGATTCCTCAACAGTATTTATTTGAATTCAGATATTTTGATATTTGATGGATTATCATATCGATATATGATATCGTTGTTGTCGTGATTGGCTATTTGGTATGTAGCATCATTGGACCAAATTTTGGAATTTTAAAAGGATTTCAAAGTGATTTTTGAAAGTATACGTATATAAAATATTTTTGAAATTGATTTATTTTAAATAAATAAACGTTATAATTTTAATGTTATAAAAATTATATTTTTGAGAAATATAGTTAGAAAAACTGATTTTTGAAAATATGGGGTTGATGGTTTTATAAAATAGTTAAAACGGGATTTCTGAATTTATTATAAAAAGTTTAAATATAGGATTTATAAAATTTGATTATTTTATAAATCAAGAGAATGGTGAAATTATAAAGGAGATTAAAGATGTTTTAAAATAATAGTATAAATTGATTTTATAAAGGATTTATAAATTGATATTTATAAATTAAAACATTTGAATTATAAAACGAGTTTTTATAAGTGTTTGAATGAAGTGAGAATAAATTTCGTAAATGAATGAAATTCATAGAATTATAAACGGTGAAGTTATAAATGGATTTTATAAGCAGTAGATTTATAAAATTTGTAAAGTTATAAAAAGAATAGATTTGGGTAAATTAATGAATCTTATAAGTTATAAGATTTATAATTTGGGAAGTTTAAAAGAACGATTTTGTAAAATAATCGTTTTTAAGCATTTAACTTATAATATGAACCTTTGGTATATAATTGAGTTATGAATTGAATATAGGAAAATAAAGGAATTTATAAACGTTGTTTTATAAATTCGCAAACGACTTATTTTGATAAGTAAATTGTTGAAACTTATTAATGGAGTTATATTCACGTTTTTGACTGTGAATAATCCTTTGAAATGAAATGTATAGAAATGATGAAATTGATTAACGTAGTATATTCACGTTTTTGAATAGTGAATAATATGTTAAAGAAAATGTTTAGATTTGATGTTTAAATAGAATTAAAACGATCTAACGATGTTTTAAAATGTGTTGAGATTCGAAACCATAGATTTCAACATTTATTGTTGAAATAGACGTTTTCGAGAAATAAAAGGAAATGGTAGACTATAACACTGTTGTTATAGTAAATGATTTCCAAAAGGAAATGTTTTGCATAGTATTGGGATTTATATATCTATTTTAAATTCGAATCCCTATACTAGTGATTTTGGGTTGTCGTAACGATGTTTTACGTAACATTCGTTTTGGCCCAAATAAATATGTTTAAAAGAATGATTTCCTTAAAGAATGAGATATATACTTAATTTCGATTGAAGTATATTGAATATTTTCCAAGTGTTGAAAATAAATAAAATTTGTGAATTACTTATGAATAAATAAGTATGGAAATGTTTTCCAATATAATGTGAATATTTTGAGAATTTATCTTTTTGAGGATAAATTGAAATGAATAATTGAAATCATATATTCATAGATATTTTGAAATATACATTCACTATGGAATTTATGAATAGAAAGGGAAGTTGTTTAAAAATAAATATTGATTTATTTTTGAAGTGTGAAATTATATATCTAGTAAAGATATTTTTGGGAAATAAATAATTTGGAAAATTATTTGGAATCTGGTGATGTGTGCATATCAATTGATAGTTCAATAACCGACTATCAATATTTCCCTTTGAATGGGTATTTGATGTGATTTGTTTGAATTTGAATGCCACACTTATTTTTGAATAAGCGCTCACTATTCGGGTTAACCGGGAAAGGACCATGGGGTCGTATAACCCATTCCGAATATGTGATACGTCGTTATGAATTGCATTTGAAGACCGGTGTTGAAGACCGGATCTTTTTGAAAGCGAAAGGACAACTCGTCGATTGTCTTTGCACCGAGTAGCTACGGTATAGAGACTCCCTATGTGATGGGAAGTCCGGACGTGATTAGAGATTATCCGGATTGCAAGGACTTCTTTGTAAGTACCTTCGATTTTGTTCGAGCCCGGAACAGACTTGTATGGATTGTATGTCTGACGTTACAAATTGAGATATAAAGCAGATTTCTTTCAAATATATTTCTGTTGGTGGCGGAGAATTTATTCTTTTAGCTTAACACCCTTCTCTGAGACGTACGAGCTCAGAGGTTATGTAGTTGAAGGTTATCAGCGATATATTCCCAATTTGGTAATGTGACATGCTGAGTGTTGCTGTGAAATGATCATTGTGTTGATTATTTGTGATAGGATCATTTGTTTGATCGTCTATCTTGGTGATCATTTCTATGATCATTCGTTGACCCAAAGCATGGCTTTTGTATAAAGTATGTTTTTGTGGACGTGAATTCGTCGAGCCTCACACCCCGGAATGGTCAAAACAGGAAAGATGCGGCAAGGTTATGAGGGGTAGCGCCCTTTAGGATATGTGCATTTCCTTCTGGAAAAGGGTGGTATCATGGTATGGAGCCCAGATACTTACTCATGTTGAAAACACTTTATGATTGTGTGAATTGATTGCGAGCGCTCGGTTGAAAGGTCCCAAAGGACCGGGGGATGGCATATTCAGTCAGTTGTTACTCAGTTAGGGGTAACCCGGCCTTGTGTTGGTAGAGATCCGGTTTGGTTCTCGGGGATGTCCATCCAGAGGCATTCTCATGTGGCAATGGGAAGTTCCTTGGCCTGATCATTCGTTGGAAATCCAAAGAAACAATACGAAACTTGTACGATTTTAGTTGTAGAACCTGCCATCTAATATGGTAGCTATTAGTAGGCATAATATAATGGTACCTATGTCGGCTAAGATTTATATTCTACTTTCGAAATGAATTTTTCCTACACTATGCACTAGTAATGATATCAAATGTTCTTTTTAATGCGTATCAAGCATCTTTGACTAACATAAGAAGAAATCTCCTCCAAGTCTGCTTTGCATTGTGTGTGTGCGGGAGGTCTTATGGTAGTCTCATTTTTAAAAGCATTGCGAATTGACTTTAAAAAAATATTCCTCTATTTTGATTTTAAAGATAAATAAACTGTTTTGAGTTCCCACACCAGTCACATGACTGACTCGGAGTTTATTGTTTTCCTTCCTAAACTCTGGGTGCCCACCAATTTTCACACGGGCAGTTAAGAGTTAGGTTTATCAGGATATTCTGGATATTCAGGAGTTGCTGGAGGCAAGCTGGATGGCATGGCGTATTACTAGTATATAGTATTTCTTTTCCATTGTTTGCTGTTGTATGTTGTTGTACACTCTGATGATATGATGTAATGTAATGTAATAACTGATATAGTTCTTTGTTTAAAGATTATTCATTTATTATTATATGTTGTTCCGCTGCGAATTGTGAGATTCTGATGTCGTTCTGTTGTTTTTTTGTTCCGTTCTATTTTCTATTTCTTTTCCCTCTATTTTCTGTCTTTTTCCCTCTTCTTCTCTCTCTTTCCTTTTTCTTAAAACATTGATAATTCGTATTTCTGTTCATCTTGAATTAATCTATGGAGATTAGTGTATATTCAAGGAGTACGGATTTACGGGTCGTTACATTTGGTATCGGAGCATATGGTTAAGCGACAACCATGGTTCTGTTAGGTATTACTCATTAGAGATAGAGTCAGCAGTACTCTAGAATGAGTTGAGGGTAATAATATATATGAGAGCGTATTTGTTAGTGAATATGAAATTGTTTTATATTGTGATGATTGGTTTGTTGAGTGGTATATAGATTCTGGTTAATACGAGTAATTAACGTTGTTGATAGGGATTTCTAAACACTTGAATAGAATAATTCGACACAATATTGTTTTTAAATTGGGTAAATGAAATAATTTTACCTTGAGTATATTTTATATATGAAGGAATAATTTTTCAGAATTATTAAAGTGTATATAAATTGATTGTTTAAGATGTTTGAATAATCTAAATTGAAGAATAATTGTATAAGCAAAAGAATTATAAGAATTGAATTATAATTAAAGTGATTTACAATTGTGAAATAAACATTTATATAAGAAGTGAAACTATATGAATATGAGTTGTAAATAAGAATGAATTTAAAGTTAAATGGAAATTTACTTTAGAATTGAAATCTGAATTTATTTACAAGTAGGAATTTAAGTTATGTAAAACCAAATAATGTTTGAAATGAAGTATAACTTAAGAGATGTTGAATGAAGTTGATATTGGTATCAAAGAAAATTAATAAAGTTAAGTGATAAATGTGAACTAAAGTTATTTAAATGAAATTCAACTTTTGTAATTAAATTGAATGAATGGATTGGATGTAAATCAATTGAATGTGAATTTAGTTGATATGAAGTAGTGAATGTAAGTGTTAATTCATTAAAATCTTATGTTATGGAAAGTTGGATAGTTGAATGCAAATCAATTTAATTGAACCAATTGTAAGCAAAGTAATTTGGTTGTAATTAATATACATTGATTGTTATATGATAGTTGATTGATTGTATATAATTCATTAAGTGTTAATGAAATTGAATTAATGAAATTGGAAGCTAAAGTAATTGAAATTCAATTGTGAATCTTAAATAAATTGAATTTGATTTGGAAGCGAACCAACTTGAATATGAATTAGTGAATATGAACTAATTGAAAATGAATGTTAGTAAGAACATTCACTGTTAATGAATCAAATGTGATTAAATTGAAAACCTATTTCATTGAATATTAATGAGAATATGAATGAATATTTATTGGTTATGAATGCTAGTTGGTTGATGGTTGAATATATTGCTTTTACTACATTGGCTATGTTGGCATATATAGTTATTATGTTGCTATATGTTGTATATCGATACTATTTTCATATATGCATGCTCTCATGTTGTTTGTTGAGTGTTTAGTAGGTGCGGATCGCGTTTGCTTCGCATTTGGAGCTTGCTTTCGCGCTATATTAGCCGTATACGCTTGCTAATAAAATATAAGGTACATATCTCGGATTAAATACCGTACTTTTATACTTTTTTCCCTGCGGGATGCCTCATTACTTGATGAGATGTATATTTGTGATATATATACTATCATTTTTTTTTCGGATCGAGCCGCACAAAGGAGACTATGGCGAATTTTTCCGAAAATTTAAGGCGTTAGAAAAAATTTGAGAAAATTGGAAAGTTTTGAAAACTATAACTTTGATTTGGAGTTGAAAGTTAAACTATAGTAGTTGTTTTTGAAAAGAGAACTAAGTATGATTTGAAAACTTAGTAAAGTATGGTGAGAAGTTTAAAATTTGTTTTATGGAATTAATAGATTCTGTAACTTTTCTTACTTGTTAATTTCGAGGACGAAATTCTTTTAAGGGAGGAAGATTGTAACGACCCAAAATTTTTATTAATTAAAATTTGAATATTTAATTAATTTTAAATATTAATAAGTAAATTTATAAGTCGAATAAATTTTATTTCGAATAATTGGATTTAATTGGATAATTAAATCGATAACTTAATATGTTAAATTATGGAAATAATTGAAAATTGGGTTAAATATGATTGAAAATGATTTGTAAAATTTTATTTTATCATGTTGGAGTTAGAAAGATATTTTAGAACTTTTAAAATTGAATTTAAAGTTAATTTGTGAAAATTGAATATTTTAATATTTAATTATCGACTGTAAAATAGCCAATTTTTGAACAGTCTTAGAATTGAACGAAACCAGTTCCATTGGATCCGTAATAGTTAGTTATTACCGGATTTCAATTTTCGTGTCAATCGGAGTTATCGTTTGATCGTGGCAGTTCGAAACGCATTGAATTACTTTTAATATTAATTTGGCGAGTTAAAATAGCCATTTTTCAAACAGTCTCGGATTTCGACGAAACCAGTTTCATCGGATCCGTAATGTGATATTATTGTAAGGTTTCAAATTTCGTGTCAATTGGATTTACCGTTTGTCCGGTACAAATTAAAACGCCTAGAAAATCGTTTAAATCGGTTTAATTCAAATTGAACGTTGATTGCCATAACTCGCACAGATGTCCGAATTAGCTCCCGAAACATGTTCCATTGTGTCCGAAACGCGGGATAAACCCTAGGAACGTCAGTTTCAGCGCGTAAATCGGAGTTCGGAATTTCCGTAATGAATAGTGTCGTTCGAAATTCTATAAATAGACACCAACACCCCTTCATAAATTAAAAAAAAAAGAAACCCTAATTTGTTCTCTCAGCCGCCACCTTCAAATGGAAGGCCAGAAATTCACGAACTTCTCCTCCTCTTATCTCTTCATCCACTCAACGATTCAACAAACTTACAACTAGAAAGATGTAGAGCATGTTGAGATCCTTATATTCAACGGTGGAGATCGAGATTGGAGCTACGAATCAACGGATATTTGCGTTCAAAGGCCATAGGGTCGGCCTCGAACTGCGTGCTACAGGGACAACCGAGCTCTGAGATTTTTGGGCCTAGCATAGCTCTCGCATGGGCGCACGTGTTGATGCTAGTTGATCGAGTTGTAATGCGTCGAGGAGGCTTGGAAATCAAAAACCTAAATTGGAGCTCTATGGGTTTATATGCGTTTTGATTACCTGTAGAAGCAACATGATGATGGAAGGAGTTGGGGTCGGCTATGATTTGCAGGGAGATGAAATGGAGGGCTGTGATGGGCTAGGTTTAAAAATAGTTAAGTTATATTGTAAATTGTTTATAAAAAATTTGTGTAATGTTCAAATATTCATATCCTTTTCATACGAGGTCGAAAACGCGCGAAACCAGTTGCGTTGGAATCGTATGGACGAGCACTACGCTATGGAATTGGATTGGAGTCGTTTGGAGTTAGTGAGAATTTCGGGTAAAATTAAACGTCCGTTTAATTTTATTCGAAATAAATCGCTAAAACGAAATTGAAATCAAGGTGAGAACTTCTCACTCAATCGAATTAGTTTCGATTTTATTTTAAATAGTTAGATTTAAAATATTTGAATGCATGTTTGAATGATGATTGATATCTATTGATTGTTAAAATAGACATTATGCGCCGTTAGTAAGCGGATGTTATTTAATAAAAACATATACCGCGAATATTTCATAAACAGTGAAATTGGTATTATATATAATATCAATATATATATATATTGGCATATGTATATATTGCAGTTGTTGATTTCCCCACATTTTTTAGCGGATGAGACCCTATTGCGCCGTCTATTAAGCGGATAATATTTTAAATCCCATATACCGCGATAATTCCGTACTGGAGCGGAATTGGTATTGTACTAATGTTTGTGGATGCTGGAAAACAGGTTAGAGGGATCCAACTGGATTCCTCAACAGTATTTATTTGAATTCAGATATTTTGATATTTGATGGATTATCATATCGATATATGATATCGTTGTTGTCGTGATTGGCTATTTGGTATGTAGCATCATTGGACCAAATTTTGGAATTTTAAAAGGATTTCAAAGTGATTTTTGAAAGTATACGTATATAAAATATTTTTGAAATTGATTTATTTTAAATAAATAAACGTTATAATTTTAATGTTATAAAAATTATATTTTTGAGAAATATAGTTAAAAAAACTGATTTTTGAAAATATGGGGTTGATGGTTTTATAAAATAGTTAAAACGGGATTTCTGAATTTATTATAAAAAGTTTAAATATAGGATTTATAAAATTTGATTATTTTATAAATCAAGAGAATGGTGAAATTATAAAGGAGATTAAAGATGTTTTAAAATAATAGTATAAATTGATTTTATAAAGGATTTATAAATTGATATTTATAAATTAAAACATTTGAATTATAAAACGAGTTTTTATAAGTGTTTGAATGAAGTGAGAATAAATTTCGTAAATGAATGAAATTCATAGAATTATAAACGGTGAAGTTATAAATGGATTTTATAAGCAGTAGATTTATAAAATTTGTAAAGTTATAAAAAGAATAGATTTGGGTAAATTAATGAATCTTATAAGTTATAAGATTTATAATTTGGGAAGTTTAAAAGAACGATTTTGTAAAATAATCGTTTTTAAGCATTTAACTTATAATATGAACCTTTGGTATATAATTGAGTTATGAATTGAATATAGGAAAATAAAGGAATTTATAAACGTTGTTTTATAAATTCGCAAACGACTTATTTTGATAAGTAAATTGTTGAAACTTATTAATGGAGTTATATTCACGTTTTTGACTGTGAATAATCCTTTGAAATGAAATGTATAGAAATGATGAAATTGATTAACGTAGTATATTCACGTTTTTGAATAGTGAATAATATGTTAAAGAAAATGTTTAGATTTGATGTTTAAATAGAATTAAAACGATCTAACGATGTTTTAAAATGTGTTGAGATTCGAAACCATAGATTTCAACATTTATTGTTGAAATAGACGTTTTCGAGAAATAAAAGGAAATGGTAGACTATAACACTGTTGTTATAGTAAATGATTTCCAAAAGGAAATGTTTTGCATAGTATTGGGATTTATATATCTATTTTAAATTCGAATCCCTATACTAGTGATTTTGGGTTGTCGTAACGATGTTTTACGTAACATTCGTTTTGGCCCAAATAAATATGTTTAAAAGAATGATTTCCTTAAAGAATGAGATATATACTTAATTTCGATTGAAGTATATTGAATATTTTCCAAGTGTTGAAAATAAATAAAATTTGTGAATTACTTATGAATAAATAAGTATGGAAATGTTTTCCAATATAAAGTGAATATTTTGAGAATTTATCTTTTTGAGGATAAATTGAAATGAATAATTGAAATCGTATATTCATAGATATTTTGAAATATACATTCACTATGGAATTTATGAATAGAAAGGGAAGTTGTTTAAAAATAAATATTGATTTATTTTTGAAGTGTGAAATTATATATCTAGTAAAGATATTTTTGGGAAATAAATAATTTGGAAAATTATTTGGAATCTGGTGATGTGTGCATATCAATTGATAGTTCAATAACCGACTATCAATATTTCCCTTTGAATGGGTATTTGATGTGATTTGTTTGAATTTGAATGCCACACTTATTTTTGAATAAGCGCTCACTATTCGGGTTAACCGGGAAAGGACCATGGGGTCGTATAACCCATTCCGAATATGTGATACGTCGTTATGAATTGCATTTGAAGACTGGTGTTGAAGACCGGATCTTTTTGAAAGCGAAAGGACAACTCGTCGATTGTCTTTGCACCGAGTAGCTACGGTATAGAGACTCCCTATGTGATGGGAAGTCCGGATGTGATTAGAGATTATCCGGATTGCAAGGACTTCTTTGTAAGTACCTTCGGTTTTGTTCGAGCCCGGAACAGACTTGTATGGATTGTATGTCTGACGTTACAAATTGAGATATAAAGCAGATTTCTTTCAAATATATTTCTGTTGGTGGCGGAGAATTTATTCTTTTAGCTTAACACCCTTCTCTGAGACGTACGAGCTCAGAGGTTATGTAGTTGAAGGTTATCAGCGATATATTCCCAATTTGGTAATGTGACATGCTGAGTGTTGCTATGAAATGATCATTGTGTTGATTATTTGTGATAGGATCATTTGTTTGATCGTCTATCTTGGTGATCATTTCTATGACCATTTGTTGACCCAAAGCATGGCTTTTGTATAAAGTATGTTTTTGTGGACGTGAATTCGTCGAGCCTCACACCCCGGAATGGTCAAAACAGGAAAGATGCGGCAAGGTTATGAGGGGTAGCGCCCTTTAGGATATGTGCATTTCCTTCTGGAAAAGGGTGGTATCATGGTATGGAGCCCAGATACTTACTCATGTTGAAAACACTTTATGATTGTGTGAATTGATTGCGAGCGCTCGGTTGAAAGGTCCCAAAGGACCGGGGGATGGCATATTCGGTCAGTTGTTACTCAGTTAGGGGTAACCCGGCCTTGTGTTGGTAGAGATCCGGTTTGGTTCTCGGGGATGTCCATCCAGAGGCATTCTCATGTGGCAATGGGAAGTTCCTTGGCCTGATCATTCGTTGGAAATCCAAAGAAACAATACGAAACTTGTACGGTTTTAGTTGTAGAACCTGCCATCTAATATGGTAGCTATTAGTAGGCATAATATAATGGTACCTATGTTGGCTAAGATTTATATTCTACTTTCGAAATGAATTTTTCCTACACTATGCACTAGTAATAATATCAAATGTTCTTTTTAATGCGTATCAAGCATCTTTGACTAACAGAAGAAGAAATCTCCTCTAAGTCTGCGTTTGCATTGTGTGTGCGCGGGAGGTCTTATGGTAGTCTCATTTTTAAAAGCATTGCGAATTGACTTTAAAAAAATATTCCTCTATTTTGATTTTAAAGATAAATAAACTGTTTTGAGTTCCCACACCAGTCACATGACTGACTCGGAGTTTATTGTTTTCCTTCCTAAACTCTGGGTGCCTACCAATTTTCACACGGGCAGTTAAGAGTTAGGTTTATCAGGATATTCTGGATATTCAGGAGTTGCTGGAGGCAAGCTGGATGGCATGGCGTATTACTAGTATATAGTATTTCTTTTCCATTGTTTGCTGTTGTATGTTGTTGTACACTCTGATGATATGATGTAATGTAATGTAATGTAATAACTGATATAGTTCTTTGTTTAAAGATTATTCATTTATTATTATATGTTGTTCCGCTGCGAATTGTGAGATTCTGATGTTGTTCTGTTGTTTTTCTGTTCCGTTCTATTTTCTATTTCTTTTCCCTCTATTTTCTGTCTTTTTCCCTCTTCTTCTCTCTCTTTCCTTTTTCTTAAAACATTGATAATTCGTATTTCTGTTCATCTTGAATTAATCTATGGAGATTAGTGTATATTCAAGGAGTACGGATTTACGGGTCGTTACAATAGTCAAATTTTCAGTATCATCCATATTCAACCCTATAGTCCATGCATAAAGTCCTTGTAAGATGACCACCATATACCACCAATGCTTGTATAACCAAATAGTGCACTGTTGGAGCATCCAGCTGATGTAGGACGATTGTCAAGGGAAAGAAATAGAAGTAAAGAAGAGAAATAGAAAAGAAGATAATAAATTAGATGAGAAGAGAAAGAAAGAAAACATCACATAATCACATAACCTGTCGTATATCTCTTAGCGAATCAAATAAAATATAATAGTCATCACATGTATAAAATAAGCAAGAAAATAATAACTACATGAACCATAGAATCAGAGTACCTGGGCTCCTATAGTTATGTAAAATAGTAATAGAGTTTACACAACTAATAAATAAACTCAACTGATAAAATGCCTCTAATAATAATAAGTTAACACTATCAAGGCTCTACAGTGTCACACAACAGAATAAACAATAATAAACTCAGAATACAAATATGAGAAAGCATTGCCATCTGCACAGCTCCAAGTGCCGTTTACACGTGCTATCTAGTCCACTCATTTAAGTGACCAGAGATAATAAGAACCAATGAATAGAACCTCAAGTCAGATAATAGTCTAGTGTGAGCGATAAATAATCTAAAAGCATTATAAAAGTCGGTATAATATATGGAACAAATGGAATAAAGAATCACACCTGACCTGTGCCTACATCAACAGAGTTGGCACATACAATAACAATAACAAAGCACTAAGGGTGTATATACATCAAAGTACAAAGGATGTCTGGATATCGACATCGGTAATATCTACAATTACATAGTTAGCATATAACACAGGATATACGCGACACTATGATAATCATCATGGGTGTACTATACATCAAAGTACTAAGGGTGTCAAGATATCGACATCGGTAATATCTACAGCGTGTGACATTCCTAAGGTGATAGAAGCAATCAAACAAACAAAGCATCCATCATCCATGTAACGACCCGTAAATTTTCATTAATTATAATTGTTAATTCAATGAGATTTTTGAATTTAATATTGAAGAAACTAAAAATTAGTGAATTATTAATAAAGGTTGTAATAAAGTAATAATGAAAATTGACTAAGAGGAAATGTAACAAGGTTAATTTAAGTTAATAATTAAGGAACTTGAATGGAATTCTAATTAAATAAAATAATTTAAATGTTATGACTTGGTTATAAGTGGAATATGAGAAAGCAAATGTAATTATTGAATTAATGTGTGAAATAATATAATAGATGGCAATTGGTTAGGAAGGATAAACATACAAGTATTATAAATGGTATAATGGTGACAAATGGTTGTTACCTGTTAAATCACCAATTACAAATAAAGATAATTAAATGTACTTTAATGATAATTAATATAATAATGGAAAGTGTGAGTGTAAATTTAAAATAGAAACGTAAATTTATTATAAGGTAGTAATTGGTGTAATAGAAAGCATGAGACCAAGTAAATAAATTTATTATGAATATTAATGGTAATTGGATGTAGATTAATGTAATAACGTTAATGCAAGTTCACAAATAACTAATTTAATGCAATCCTAATTAATTGAAACCAATTGCAATAAATGAAATTAACTATTACGTTAGTGTGGATTTAAGGTAATATTTGGTAATAATGTATTGTTAGTGGTTTATGAATGAATTGATAATTAAAATTAAAGGTAGTGATGTTAATATAAGTTGACTATAAACAAGTTGAATGAAATCCCAATAAAGGAGGTAATGCAAATGTTATGTTTGGCAAAGAATTCAATGCTAGTGGAAATTATAGTTAATACACAATAAAGAAAGTAAGTTGAGTATATTTATGTAATGCAATGTAAAAACCCAGCATTAACTATGTTGTTTGAAATTTGTGGATGGGATACAAAGATTTAAATCAAATAAAAACAATTTATTGGAATAAACATTCAATAATTGGATTAATTGCAAATGAATGAAATTAAATATTTAATTATTTCGTTAATTGAAAATTAAGTTGAAATCGAAGAAATTAAGGTTATAGATCTTGAGTCAAATGTTAATTTCATCCTTTTTACATCAATGAATTGAATAATATAATGAAAAGTAAATTAATTGGAATTATTATGAATTAAATTTATAATTTCTATATGTAAGAAAAATGAATTTAACGCTGAAATTGATGAATGAATCAACGTTAAATTGATATTTAAATTTGTTTTTTCATTGTAAATGATTAAGAAATTAAAAATGTTGAAATTGGTCAATTAAAGAATTGAAATTGAAAATTTGATATAATTAGTTAATTCATTAATTTAATTAATTAATGTAAAAATAGCCATTTTGGACACTAACTCGGATTTTGACGAAACCAGTTTCATCGGATTCGTAATGGTGAATTATTGTAGGATTTCAAGTTTTGTATCGATCGGACTTGTCGTTTGATCGTACAGACTCGAAACGCCTTGAAATCAATTGAAATCAATTTAAAAATTATTGGTTTTTTCATAACTTCTTCACATGATGGAATTTGGACTTGAAACATGTTCCATCGCGTTTAAAATATTTAAAAACATTTATTTCAATATATGGATTGACCCAATTTCGTTTTGGAGTCAGAACGGGTTTTTCAGACCATTTTATCGTGCAACGTGTAAACCAATCGTGTCCACCTATTCTATTTCAGCCATACCTATAAATACCCTGTTGTAAACCCTATCCTTTCTATTTCTCATTTGCCTGTACGTACAATTTAGATGTTCCTCCTCCTCAGTGGCAGACAAAACAAAAATTCCCAATTCTAATTCCAAATCAAATCCAAAGCCAAAAATTCAAACTCTTCAAACCATATCATATTTTATATCGTCGGAAGGCTCTCGAAGAGCGCAAGTCAAAAATGGGATTCGTTTTCTGATCTGGGTTTGATGTGGTCGGAATTTGATGATCTATTCTCGATCATTCATTCAAGCGCGATCATCCACGACGGATCGTCAAATCAATGTTACTTTTGGGTAGAGGGGAACGAGTGGAGGCCATCGGTGTAGGTAGTGTGGCGATTCAACGGTCGGATTTTTCACAAAAATTCGATTAGGGTTGAGTCTTTCTTTGGCGGCCGACTATTTTGTTGCCGCATCTGGTGGTGTGCGACGTTCATCGCGTGGAATAGGGTGGCGCCAACGATCTACAGCCCACGGTGGCGACGCACGTGTCTAAGCGAGGGAGTTGATATCGCGGCTAGGGGTGGTCTGGGCAGAAGTTTTCGCGTGCAGTTTGAAGATGATGGTGGGTGGCGGCTGGAGCTTGCGTGCGTGCATTATAAGGTTAGAACGATGGGTTACTACTCACGTGAAAATGCGATGACGTGGTGAGAGTGTATGTTTTCTTTTTATTTAATTTGTTTATTTTAAATTTGTTGATTTCATACGTTTAACCAACATAACTTTTACATACAAGGTCGAAATTACGCGCGGTTTTCTCCGCTGCGATCGTAATAGAATTCAGACATTTTGACGCTGGTTTGGACGAATTCTGAGGCTATTTGATTTTTTGGTTTAAATTGAATTTAAATTTAATTTAAAATCAAAAGGTGAGTGTTTTAACCCACTCACAACTTATAAAATTTATTATGTGTGTTAAATTGATATATGATGTGATTTGAAATTTATTTATGATTGTTTGGAATATTTTTAATCATCATCTCAGTTAAATTACATTTACTAAATTAAATTGTTATTTAATTTATTATTGCATATAAACAGCCAGTTAGACAGATTGTTTAATTTATTATTGAATACAAACTGTCAGTAATTACCTATTATTTATTATATGCTCTATATTGATGTTATTGTTTAAATTGGATGATGATTGCAATAAATGGTTGATGATTGATTTTGGATGAATGGATGCTGTATTTTATATTGTTATAAACTGCAGGTTATTATGCATTTTTATTTCATTCGGGATTGTTGTTTGAAATGATATATAACCGTATTTTTATTTTAAAGTACGAATTGAAATGATAAATATCTGTATCACTTGACCATAGGATAGAAAATTATATATAGACACCGTGGTCTATATATAAAATATTTTATAAGGGTTTTGTATGGTTTTGCAAAGAAATATATGGTTTTATGAGATATTGATTCGGATATTGTATTTATTTTATATATAGTTAAATTCTTTGTTTTAAGCTATGTATAAAATTGGTTTTAAGTATAAAAGAAGTTTAATAATGAAGTTTGATTTTTACAAAAACATAATATGGTTAAAGTATTTATTTAAATTATATTATATATAGAGTTTATATTGACTTAAATACAATTAAGGTGGGAAGATAAATATGAAATTGATTTGAATCAAATTATTTAAGAATTTTACTCAAATAAATTTGATTTGAAATTGAGATAAATTTGAGATTATATGAAATTGAATTTATTTGAAAATTAAACTCAAAAAGGGTTGATGTGAAATTTATTAAATTGGGAACATTAAAAGGTATAATTATTATAACTTGATTTTGGGGTCTAAGTGAATTAAATGATTATTTCAAGTATAAATGAATTGAAGGCAATATTTAGTTATTTGTAATTTGAGCCTTATTTAAATGATAAGGGGTTTATTATGTAAAATATTTCAAAACTAAATAATAGAAAATTTAATTGTTGAATTGAAATTATCAAATTTAGTTTGAAATTTTGGAATATTTAAAACCTTGAAATATATCGAAATTGAAATGTTTCATCAAAATTGAAATGTTTCAAAGTTATGAATTTCAAAGTATTAGGTTTTACATGTGTCAAGATTTCAAATGTGTGGCTTTGAAGTGTATAATTTGGAAGTGCTATGATTTTAGGAAAGGGATATATTTGAAATAAAATGATATTATATTGATTTGAAATAAAAAGGATATCATATTGATTTGGTTTTAAAATTGAAATGATATCATATTTATATGGTTTTGAAATGGATATTATATTCTGGTTTTAAAAGTATAAACTATTTTGAAAAGACCACGGTGTTATAATAACGTTTGGTTGTTAAAGAGATCGGGATCGAAAGTTTTCATACTCTCTGCCAACTCGGAAAACCACTTTAAAAACCGTGTACACGGTGGAGATTCCATAATGAAGTAGGATGGTGGCGGCGTTTTCTTTGAGTAAATACATGGACCCGACTCCCGTGATTTGGCATAAGGTGGCTAAAACAGGAGCGATTGATGGGCTGAGAAGGTAGCACCTTTTATCGGACACATCCCTTCGATATTATACTCTAACTTTGGATTGATTCGGTGGCCACTTTCATTATTGATTTGGGGGTGTGGCTCGAGGTGGGCGGTAGTTGGTGCTACGCGTTACCACCGGCCCAGAAGCGTAATTGGTATACCTACCTTGGCATTGCCTTGTTGTGCCGTGTCACCTACCCTATCGCGCCTTGTATGAGTTTGGTTTTCTGCCGCAGCCCGTGGAGTATTTAGGGTAGTCTCTCAATCTGGAGATGCGCTGATACTGGATGGACTACTGGGACTATTACGTGTGAAGGTGGAAAATGTAAAGCCTTAATGCTATTTAAAAGTAAGTTTATTTTACTATAGACATTATAATAATAGCGAAATATTACTACATAGTAATTAGTTTAACGAATCCTTAGGAGATGTGAATCCCGAGCATCTTTTAAGTTACCGCACTCACGTTAGACACTGGATAGGAGATGTCAAATCCCATAAACATCTCTGATGCCATTCCACTCATATTTATTTTACCGTTGGTTTAACTTACATAAGATCTTTTAGTTCTGACTCGAGTGTTTTGTCTTTTCAATTCGCTCGGGTCAGCCTGAGCATTTCAGGATTTGGAGGGAAAAGACGAAGATTTATTATAACTTATTATAGTATTCCACTACATTCATACTGTTCCGCTGTAGTATTTATTGTTTTCTGGTATGTGTAACTCTGGTATTTATTGTATAAGTATAATCGAGTATTTTGTAAAATAGCTTCATGAACTGTATATTTGATTATTATATTTTATCGTTCCACTGCAAGATTCTATTTTGTTGTTTCTTTCTCTGATTTTCATTATTTACGCCATAACAATCTGCCCTTTGGTATGGTTTAAGTCTGACATGTGTAGTTTATCGTCGATTTAAAGTGTATGAAAAGGCAGGACGTTACATCTAGTATTAGAGCTTTGGTTTAGCAATAAACCTTAGCTTTGTGGGGTCTGACTCTTTATCAATATGGTGGTAATACCCTATGATGAGTCGCTGAGTGTATATATATGAGAGCGTATTTTTTAATGATATAAAAAGGTTTTGATATTGTGTTAATTTGTTCCGTTTTGTATTTGTAGATTCTGGTTGGTGCATAGGACACTATGACATCAATAGGGATTTCTAAACATTTAATAGGACAAACCGACACCATATTTGTTTTGAATATAGGTGAATGAAATAACTTTGTATATTACATTTTCTATATATAAAATAAATTTTTTATAAATGATATATATAAAATAATTTTTTTATAAATAATATATATATATATATATATATATATTTGGTTGTAATACATTGGTTGTTAGGTAGTGAAATTTATAAATATTGATTGGAAACAAAATTTAAAGGAAATAAAATAAATGTAAATTGGAAAATTTTAGAACTTAAGTTCCAAGGTTTCGAAAATTTCTTTAAAATGATTTTGGAATATAATAATAATATTATCTAGAAGTATTTTCTGATATAAATATTTCAATATGATTTGAAAGAATTGCTTTAAAGAAATTTTGATAAGAAATAGTTCTGTACTCCCACTCTATCGCTGAAAAATAATTTCGGTGATGAGTGCATGCATTATCGACATTCATTTTCGAGTTTCTAAGTGGGAAGGCTATTGTGGTAGTTTTGCTGCAATTTATTTTGATAAACAAATATAAATTTTAAATTGTTTTAAATATAATTGGATGTATAAAGTGTAACTGCATACATTTATCTATTATTTTAAAATGATTTGAAATTAAACCCGGTATTAGTTCTTAAGTTTCCGTTAATTAATAGTTCAATTATTGTAGTGAAATGGAATGTAACTAATTAATAATTGGAACCTTTAATTAAAATAAGAGATTTAATGCTAGGTTATAAATGAAATTCCAGAGTTTGAAATTAGTAACCTATAAACAAATGATATGATTATTGGACATTAAATTAATTTAAATTAAATGAGATAAACTTGTATAAATTTCAATTGCATTCTTAACAAGCAAATATATAACTTACCAAAAGATTAAAAGTTGAAATGTCTGATAAGAAAATGTAATGGATACTATACACGTAATAAACTTGAGGTAATGAAAGTATTTAGTGAAATTCTTTTATAAGTAAAAACTTGATGTTGTAATTGTTGAGAACTTAAGTATAATTGAAATGTTGCTGTAATAAGGGTAATAGAAGCAAGTATTATAAGTAAAAAACTTAAGTAAATGAATTAACATGCAAAGAAAATGAATTAAAAATGAATACTATAAAAAAATGAATGAAAACGAATATTTACAAGTAGTAAATGAAAATGTAAAGTGAAAAATCATTATAGGAATGAAATGGAAATCAAACAACAAATATTATGAAACGAAATTAATAAGAATGAAATTGATCTATTGTTTGAAATTGCTGTTTGTTTAGTTATGGTTGTTTGGGCAAGGATACTTTAAAATTGTTTGGATGAATGAATAATCTATTTAGTTTCATCTAAGACTGTTGAGTAAATGGTGCACTTAGTAGTTTATTTTTCATTCTGCATAATTTAAAGTGTTGAACACGAACAACAGTTTGTTTTGTTTGATATGAATGAATGATTGATTTGTATGGATTCTATGTGATGATTATATGCCTTGCTGCAAGTGATTGTTGTTGCATTGATTTGGTTGTTTATGGTTGAAGCAACATTAAACATTTCATTTTATATAATTATTAACTCTTTTCAGATTATATAAGTGAAATACAGGTTATGGAAGCAACTGCTACTGCTTTTGGTTTCATAATTAAGCATTAATTGCCCGATAAATAGGTACGTTTTCGGATTACGGTTTATAACGTTATTATATTTTTTTCCCGTGTTGGGATATATATAATTTTGGAAAAATATGTTGTATATTGTTATATTTGATATTATATTTTCTTCCGAGCCATTTGTACAAAGGAGACTCTGCCAAAATTTTCCGTAAATTTGGACTTAGAAAATATTTTAAAAATGTTTTCCAAACTTAATTAATTTAAGTATAAAAAGATTTAATGGTTATAAAATGGTATATTTTATTCAAATTAATTAATTTTTTAAATTTATTTGTATATAAATTTAATATTTTAAATAATATATATTGACTTCTTAATTCTTCTTTTCCCTTCTCTTCCTTTTCGCGGAAGAAAAGTTTTGAGTGGGGGAGAGTGCAACGACCCATAAATTTTCATTAATTATAATTGGTAATTTAATGAGATTTTTGAAATTTAATATTGAAGAAACTAAAAACTAGTGAATTATTAATAAAGGTTGTAATAATGTAGTAATGAAAATTAACTAAGAGAAAACGTTACAAGGTTAATTTAAGTTAATAATTAAGGAACATGAACGGAATTCTAATTAAATAAAATAATTTAAATGTTATGACTTGGTTATAAGTGGAATATGAGAAAGCAAATGTAATTATTGAACTAGTGTGTGAAATAATATAATAAATGGTAACTGGTTGGAAAGGATGAACATACAAGTATTATAAAGGGTATAATGGTGAGAAATGGTTGTTACATGTTAATACACCAATTACAAATAAAGATAATTAAATGTACTTTAATGATAATTAATATAATAACGGAAAGTGTGAGTGTAAATTTAAAATGGAAACATAAATTTATTATAAGGTAGTAATTGGTGTAATAGAAAGCGTGAGACCAAGTAATAAATTTATTGAGAATTTTAATGGTAATTGGATGTAGATTAATGTAATAATGTTAATGCAAGTTGATAAATAGCTAATTTAGCAAAATCCTAATTAATTGAAACCAATTGCAATAAATGAAATTAAATATTATGTTAGTGTGGATTTAAGGTAATATTTGGTAATAATGTATTGTTAGTGGTTTATGAATGAATTGATAACTAAAATTAAAAGTAGTGATGTTAATATAAGTTGACTATAAACAGGTTGAATGAAATCCCAATAAAGGAGGTAATGCAAATGTTATATTTGGTAAAGATTTCAATACTAGTGGAAATTATAGTTAATACATAATAAAGAAAGTAAGTTGTAACGGCCTTGGATTTTGGCCCTATTTATTTTAATAAATATTTAATCTGATTAAATGAAAAGTAAACTGATCACTTTAAAACGAATATGATTTTGGAAATATTGCCATTTATATAAATTTGTGTTTTAAAAAGGAAATTTGACTCTGGAAATTTAAAATAAAGTCTCTTAATAATATTTATAATAGATTCAACCTTATATAATTAAATCAAAATACTTTGTCTTGTTATCATTTGATAAAAATATATATGGATGATAATGTTTAAAATTGAAATCTAATTCTAGCAATATAAAATATAAATGTAAAATATAAGTCAAACTTATGTATATAATTTAAATAAAATACAAATAGAAATAAATATAAATATAAGTAAGTAAACCATATTGAATATAACTTAAAATATTGAGAGTCAAAGTTAAAATACAAGTAGAAATAAAAGACAAATGAATAAGTTGTAAACAAAGTATAAAAATAAGCATTATGTACAAAATAAAATAACACAGATAGAATTAAAATGAATAAACAAGCATATAACATAAACTGTAAATTTGAAAGCACAAAATAAAATAAGCACAATGTATAAAATAATAAAACAAATTAACTTCATATACACACAAGAACATCTACCTGCAAATGTTATGCACAAATAAAAATAATAAGACAAATATATATATAAACATATCTTCTTTTTCAAGCCAAGTTTGCAGTCACATACAAAATCTATATATACAGCGAATCTCATTTATAAATGTAAGCATATTATGAAGCAAAGCATTAAATGCCAATCTCTCACCCTAACATTTTGTCTAGTCAAAATATTACAAATCTTTTCATTTTCAATAAAGTAAAATCTGGTCAATACAAAACAAAAATAAGAAACAACCTAACTAGTTACTACCTTCTTTAAGCTTCCTGTTCTTCTCTTATATATATAATTATGTCCATCTCTTTTGTTTAGTTCGTTCAGTAAGCCGTGGTAAACCAGAGATAAACTAAAGCAAGATTCAAAAACTAAATTCAGGGAAGAGCAAGCAGTTTCAACTACAGATTCAAATTTGCTGTTTCAAAACATCAAGTGCTTACTGTTCACAAGAATTTTCTGGTGAGTAAACATATTTTTCTAAAAAGCTTTAAGTTTGATTAAAAACAATTCAAGATTTTGATGATCTGGTTGTCTACTTCAGTTTGCATATGAATTTGTGATATATTGTGCTTCCCTGTAATTGATATAGTGCATATTTGTTTCAAAACTCAAGTTATCTTCATCACAAGATTGATAATCTGTAAGTTTCAACTAAAATAATAAGTTTAAAACTAAATTTAGATTTTTAAAAGCTAATTAAACTAGGATAGTAAGTATACACCTCTGTAACTTGATTCTGCAGGTACATCAAATATTTCTTCTATAAAATTGAATGTTATAAAATGCTAATTCAAGTTTATATCTTGAATTCCTACTGAAATTTATGATTTTTAATATAAAAATGATGATTTTTAGAGTATTTCATGAGCAGTTCGAATTTGAAATAAAACTGCATTTCCACCAATTCCAAGAGATTGAATCAATTTAAAAGGTTGAAATTTGAATTGAAGCAAGTTTAAGTACCTATGATTTCGTAAAAATTATCAAAAGAATTTTCTATTGAGTAAATTTTTGAAACAAGATCGATTTAGGGTTTTTGTTGAGCTTTTGAACTTGTCTGTAAGCATGGTGAGTACGTCATCATTACGCGACCCAGTTGCATAAAATTCTGGTCGAAGGTTGCTTGGCGTGATGTCATCGTGTGGGCGAAGTTTCGACGACCTCGGTGGCGTGAGTGACGGTGGCGAGGTGTTTTCAGTTGATGGTCGAGTTACAGTTTTTTTCAAGCAGATGGAAAATTTTCGATTTCAAACATTTGATGACGAATTGGGTTTGGATTTCGAGTGTGTAGGTGTTTGCCGAAACTGGGTGACACTGCCGTGATGTGTACGGCAGTAAATTTCGTGTCAGTGTCGTTGATTCTTGGCATCTCGAGTCATTCTCGAGTTAAACTGGTGGTTGCTTCGCGTTTTTGTTAAGTTTGAGAGTGAGTAGCCTGATGCGTGGATTTATACAGTTAAAACTTAAGTTTACTGGAAAAAAAGGAGAAGAAGAAGTTGTACAGGGAGGGTGACCTGGGAAATAGGGTGTTTAACTCGAAGTGATACTCAGGTCTTAGCAGGGGTAGTACTCGGGTTTGTTTCCAAACAGCAGTATTGTATTTTAAAGGTAATGTTAAGTAAACAATTTTTATTCAATTTTAAATATTGTAAAAATTAATAGTATTTAACAGTTTAAGCTAAAAACGTAAATACAAGTTAATTATTTTAGTTAATACTTTAAAGTGTTTTAAGTTCTTAATTATTATTCAAATTAAGCAATTAATATAAAATAAGTAGAAAACTTATTAACATATAAGTTTATAATTAGTAATAAATTGATTTCTAATGCTAAAGAAGATTCCTTTTAAAATGTCAATTAAGTTGAATAATTAATATCAATTGATTATTTTCAGAAGTAATTAAGAATATTTACTTTTTAATTGTAATTAGTGATGGATCATAAGTAATAAATGAATTTGTAATCAACTACTTAAGGCTAATGTAAGATTAGTAGTTGAATAATTAAGTAATTTAATTAAGAATTAATAAATGATTAATTAAGTAATTAGTGGTTAGTAAATGGGTGATTAAGTTTGATTGATAATTAAGATTATTAATTAATGATTAAGGGTAATCAATTAAGTAATTAAAGTTAAATAACTTGATTAAGAAGTAATTAATTAAATGGTGTGAAATTAATTAATTAATTAATTAGTAATTAAGACTTAATAATTGATTAAGAAATGATTAATTAAATTAAATAATTTGGAAAGAAATAAGTAATTACTTGTTAATTAACAATTAATCAAACAGGGTTAAGAGATTAATGCTCAAGTAATTAATTTTAAATTGAATTAATTACAAATGAGAATTTAAGATGATTGCTTATGGATTGTTGTGTATAATATCTGATTTGTGATATTTATTCGATGATAATTCTGTGATGTTCTATGATATGTTGTGATATATCTATGATGACTGTGTATGATTTATCTGTTGTAAATGCTATGTGAATTCAAGTGATGAATTAAACTGTTTAAGTTAATTAGACAACTTGGCCTTTAAAATGGAGTTTGGATTTCGATGAGACCGGGATCGGGTGTCATTTTTTGATTATCCGAAAACCGCATCGATCCAAATTAAATGATAAGTCATGAATTCTCAAGTGAAGCTCGAGGTAGTGGTTCAGAATGCAAGGGTTATCGTCGTTAACTCTGAGGGTGGTTCCAAAATGAGTGTAACAAGATAATGCCTTCGGTTTCATTCGAACCCGAAACGAACTTGTATGGATTGAATGCTTTCAGCACATCGTCAGGCGGACGATGAGCATTCTAAGTGATATGTCCTGGAATGGTAATCGCAGCCTCAAGCCTCATCAACTGGGAATGGCTAAAACAGGGTAGGTGCAGCAAGGTTAGGTGGGTCATGCCCAAGCAGGACGAGATATACCCCTGTCTAGATGTCACTTTTTATTTCGGCTGTGTGGGCGGTTGCTAGCTACAACCATGGGGTTATCTTGTTCGGGACTGTTCAGTAAGGAATGGTTCCGGCCTTGTGTTGCAAGGGTGTTAGGATGGCTCCTCGGTACGGTGATCTAGGCCACGTACTGTGACGGGCAGTATCCTAGTAGCCCTGCCATTGTATGGAATCCAATCTCCAATATGCGCCGTGCGTTTTGATTGTGCCCAACTATGTTGGAATGTGAGATGTAAGCATTTCAGGTATTTATGTATTTTACTTGAAAACCATAGACACTATTATAATATCACTGGATTTCCTATAAAAATTTTGATTAGCGTAAGGTAAAAACTTACCCGTATTTATTTGTAGGGAGTCTTACGTGATACCTTTATCTTCAAATGTTTTTCAAAGTTAAACAACTTTAAACCGTTTACTCATACCAGACCCATGTCTGACCCAGAGTTTATATTTTGTTTTTCATAAACTCTTGGGTACTTAAATTTTTATGAGTAGCCAAGTGATAGGTTTTGGACTTTGATTTCTGGCGGAGCTTGGAGCAGGAGTTTCCAGACGTGTGTGTGTGTGTATAT
The DNA here is from genome assembly GCA_030765085.1 of Allium cepa. Classification (NCBI taxonomy): domain Eukaryota; kingdom Viridiplantae; phylum Streptophyta; class Magnoliopsida; order Asparagales; family Amaryllidaceae; genus Allium; species Allium cepa. The sequence goes on along the minus strand of CM060929.1, from coordinate 338,129,366 downwards.
ATATATATATAGTTCCTCTGTGTTAGTTGATGTATGTTGTATCTCTGATGTATTTAGTGACAGATGTATGTATCAGTATCATGTTTATATGATTGTATAACTCTGATATATGTAAAACTATGTAACAGTTATGTGATATATTATATTTTGTTCCGTTCCGCTGTGAGATTCTGATGTTGTTGTTCTTTCTTTCTACTCTTTTCTATTTCTATCCCTTTCTTTCTTAATGATGATACGTCTTTCTGGGAGTAGAAGGGCAGGTCGTCACATAAGTTGGGTATATTTATGTAATGTAATGTAAAAAACCAGCATTAACTATGTTATTTGAAATTTGAGGATGGGATATAAAGATTGAAATCAAAAAAAACATAATTTATTGGAATAAACATTCAATAATTGGATTAATTGCAAATGAATGAAATTAAATATTTAATTATTTCGTTTATTGAAAATTAAGTTAAAATTGGAGAATATTAAGGTTATAGATCTTGAGTCAAATGTTAATTTCATCCATTTGACATCAATTAATTGAATAATAGAATGAAAAGTAAATTAATTGGAATTATTGTAAATTAAATTTATAATTTCTGAATGTAAGAAATATGAAACTTAACACTGAAATTGATGAATGAATCAACGTCAAATTGACATTTAAATTTATTTAAATCATTGTAAATGATTAAGAAATTAAAAATGTTGAAATTGGTCAATTAAAGAATTGAAATTGAAAATTTGATATAATTAGTTAATTTATTAATTTTATTAATTAATGTAAAAATTGCCATTTTGGCCACTGACTCGGATTTCGACGAAACTGGTTTACTCGGATACGTAACGGTGAATTATTGTAGGATTTCAAGTTTCGTATCGATCGGAGTTGTCGTTTGATCGTACGGACTCGAAACGCCTTGAAATCAATTGAAATCAAGGAAATTGAAATCAATTTGAAAAATATTGATTTTAGCATAACTTCTTCATACGATGGAATTAAGACTTGAAACCTATTCCATCATGTTTAAATATTTAAAAACATCTATTTCGATACATGGATTGACCCAGTTTCATTCCGGAGTCAGAATGGGCTTTTCGGGCCATTTAACGTGCAACGTGTAAACCAATCATGTCCGCCTATTCTATTTCAACCCATCCATAAATGCCATGTTATAAACCCTAGCCTTTCTATTTCTCATTTGTCTGTACATATAATTCAGATGTTCCTCCTCCTCAATGGCAGACAAACAAAAATTCCCAATTCCAAATCAAACCCAAAACCAAAATTTCAAACTCTTCAAACCATATCATATTTTATATCATCGGAAAGCTCTCGAAGAGCGCAAGTCAAAAATGGGATTCGTTTTCTGATCTAAGTAATGATGTGGCCGAAATTTGATGATCTATTCTCGGCTATTCATTCGAGCGCGATCATCCATGACGGATCGTCGAATCAATGTTACTTTTGGGTAGAAGGGAACGAGTGGAGCCTATCGGTGTAGGTAGTGTGGCGATTCAACGGTCGGATTTTTCGCAAAAATTCGATTAGGGTTGAGTTTTTTTGGCGGCCGGCTGTTTTGGTGCCGCATCTGGTGGCGTGCGACGTTCATCGCGAGGAGTAGGGAGGTGCCGGTGATATGCAGCCCACGGTAGTGGTGCACGTGTCTAAGCGTGGGCGTTGATATCGCGGCTAGGGGTGGTCTGGGCAGAAGTTTTCGCGTGCAGTTTGAAGATGATGGTGGGTGGAGGCTGGAGCTTGCGCGCGTGCGTTCTAGGGTTAGAACGGTGGGTTACTGCTCATGTGAAAATGGGATGACGTGGTGAGAGTGTGTGTTTTCTTTTTATTTTATTTGTTTATTTTAAATTTGCTGATTTCATATGTTTAACCAACATAACTTTTACATACGAGGTCGAAATTACGCATGGTTTTCTCCGCTACAATTGTAATAGAATTCCAGAGATTTTGACGCTCGTTTGGACGAATTCTGATGCTGTTTGATTTTTGGGTTTAAATTGAATTTAAATTCAATTTGAATTCAAAAGGTGAGTGTTTTAACCCACTCACACCTTATAAAATTTCTTATGTGTGTTAAATTGATACATGATGTGATTTGAAATTTATTTATGATTGTTTGGCATATTTTTAATCATCGTCTCAATTAAATTAAATTTACTAAATTAAATTTTTATTTAATTTATTATTGTATATAAACTTCCAGCTAGATAGATTGTTTAATTTATTATTGAATATAAACTGTCAGTAATTACCTGTTATTTATTATATGCTCTATATTGATATTATTGTTTAAATTAGATGATGATTGTAATAAATGGTTGATGATTGATGTTCGGTGAATGGATGTTGTATTTTATATTGTTATAAACTGCAAGTTATTATGCATTTTTCTTTCATTCGGAATTGCGGTTTGAAATGATATATAACAGTATTTTTGTTTTAAATTACGGATTGAAATGATAAATATCTGTATCACTTGACCATAGGGTAGAAAATTATATACAGACACAGTGGTCTATATATAAAATATTTTAAAAGGATTTCTATGGTTTTGCAAAGAAATATATGGTTTTATGATATATTGATTCGGATATTGTATAAATGTTATTTTATATATAGTTAAATTCTTTGTTTTAAGCTATGTATAAAATTAGTTTTAAGTATAAAAGAAGTTTAATAATAAAGTTTGATTTTTATTAAGATATAATATGGTTAAAGTATTTATTTAAATTATATTGTATATAGAGTTTATATTGACTTAAATACAATTAAGGTGGGAAGATAAATATGAAATTGTTTTGAATCAAATTATTTAAGAATTTTACTCAAATAAATTTGATTTGAAATTGAGATTATATGAAATTGAATTTATTTGAGAATTAAATTCAAAAAGGGTTGATGTGAAATTTATTAAATTGGAAATTTTAAAAGGTATAATTATTATAACTTGATTTTGGGGTCTAGGTGAATTAAATGATTATTTCAAGTATAAATGAATTGAAGGCAATATTTAATTATTTGTAACTTGAGCCTTATTTAAATGATAAGGGGTTTATTATGTAAAATATTTCAAAACTAAATAATAGAAAATTTAATTGTTGAATCGAAATTGTCAAATTTAGTTTGAAATTATGGAATATTTAAAGCCTTGAAATATATCGAAATTGAAATGTTTCGAAGTTATGAATTTCAAAGTATTATGTTTTAAATGTGTTAAAATTTCAAATGTTTGGTTTTGAAGTGTATAATTTAGAAGTGTTATGATTTTAGAAAAGGGATATATTTGAAATAAAATGGTATTATATTAATTTGAAATAAAAATGATGTCATATTGATTTGGTTTTAAAATGGAAATGATATCGTATTTATATGGTTTTGAAATGGATATTATATTCTGGTTTTAAATGTATAAACTATTTTCAAAAGACCGCGGTGTTATAATAATGTTTGGTTGTTAAAGAGACCGGGATCGGAAGTTGTCATACTCTCTGCCAACTCCGAAAACCACTTTAACAACCATGTACGTCGTGGAGATTCCAGAATGAAGTAGGATGGCGACGGCGTTTCCTTTAAGGTAAATACGTGGACCCGACTCTCGTGAGTTGGCATTAGGTGGCTAAAACAGGAGCGATTGACGGGCTAAGAAGGTAGCACTTTTATCGGACACATCCCTTTGATATTATACTCTGACTTTGGATTGATTCGGTGGCCACTTTTGATTTTTGATTTGGGGATGTGGCTCGAGGGTGGCGGTAGTAGCTGCTACGCGTTACCACCGGCCCAGAAGCGTAATTGGTATATCTACCCTGGCATTGCCTTGTTGTGCCGTGTCACCTACTATATCGCGTCTTGTACGAGTTTGGTTTTCTCCTGTAGCCCGTGGAGTATTTAGGGTTGTGGACTACTGGGACTATTACGTGTTAAGGTTGAAAATGTAAAGCCTTAACGCTATTTAAAAGTAAGTTTATTTTACTATAGGCATTATTATAATAGCGAAATATTACTACATAGTAAATAGTTTAATGGTCCTTAGGAGATGTGAATCCCAAGCATCTCTTAAGTTACTGCACTCACGTTAGACACTAGATAGGAGATGTTAAATCTTGTAAACTTCTCTGATTCCATTCCACTCATATTTATTTTACCGTTGATTCAACTTACATAAGATCTTTTAGTTCTGACTCGAGTGTTTTGTCTTTTTAATTCGCTCGGGTCAGCCTGAGCATTTCAGGATTTAGAAGACCGTATTCTCGAGGATGAAGATGAAGATTTATTATTATTTATTATAGCATTCCACTACATTCATACTGTTCCGCTGCAGTATTTACTGTTTTCTGGTATGTGTAACTCTGATATGTATTGTATAAGTATAATCGAATATTTTGTAAAACAGCTTCATGAACTGTATATTTGATTATTATATTTTATCGTTCCGCTTCAAGATTTTATTTTGTTGTTTCTTTCTCTGCTTTTTCTTATTTACCCCATAACAATCCGCCCTTTTTTATAGTTTAAGTCTGACATGTGTGGTTTATCATCGATTTAAAGCGTACGAAAAGGTGAGACGTTGCAATCCATCCTCATATTCCCTCACTTAGTGCATTGGATATATGATACTCATATAACCCCATCAGCAAGTCATGGACTACTCTACATCTTGGTTTCTCAGTTTTCGAATCCATGCCATTTAGTAGGCCAGAAACTAGATTACCATCATCATAGTCCAGGGTACAATGGATTTCAAAATCATGCGATCTAAGAGCCATCAACATCCAAGTGAGCATCCTCACACATCCGTGCCTTACGAGTACACTGCAAAACCTAAGAGTATCAACAATCCCTTTGCACATGTCATCCATAGTGGAGCCTATTTCAGAACTGCCCATACAACTTCCTTCTGAAGTCGCCATGGTTGGGAACTACTCTAGACAACCATATAAGTCACATAGTGTCATCATGCATCCTGTAACCTGCTTCCAACAGTCCCCTCAATCCGACTCGTCGTCACCTACTTCTCCTCTTGAAATATAGATATCCATCATCAAAGCCATCACCTCCCATCATGGAATCATCATCACCGAATCATGAAGTTATGGTGCCGAAGCATCACATTTTCTCATAACTACCAAAACCACTCGTCGAAGAGCCATATCAACAAAATCAAACGTCAAATGAACAAACAAACCATTACATTATGCTCCTCTAAGCCACTTCATTATCCATGTCAAAATTGGTCGAATATGCCATCATCAATCATAGTAGATACTCCAATAATTGATAACGACCACTTTGGTGGTGTACTTAACTAAAAATGGTTAAATATAAACCATATGAAAACATCCGGCATCGTCCTTGAAGTCTGAAGCACATTGTAGGTCCACTATGCTCCATCTTCAAATTAATCGGCATGCACGAAACTCTGTGCACAAAATCCTCCTATAGGATAATTTATAATCCTATATCGCCTTCGAATGGCGTTTTCGACCAACTAACAAACAAGCACACATGCAACTAACAAGCATATAAATGTCTATAATAGCCTACATATGTATATATAATACAATACAATCCATCCAAAGAAACTAATATGGGTTAATATCAAAAGAGCCTAGATCTATCAATTTCATTCAAATAGTGCGTCAAATGGGGAAAGTGTGATATTTGATATAAAACTATTTTAAAACACTTTTAATTCTCTTTATAAAATAAGATATAGATTTAACTATTTTAAAATCACGTTTTAAAGTTAGAAAACATTTTAATACATCATTTTAATACTATACTAATAATCATAGTATGGTGAAAGCACTCGCCTCAACCAAATCTGTCTAAACCAATGCTAGGTCCTAAAGCTCCCCATCACGAGCGCAATGCAAAAAAGGGTATCCAAAACGGACATCATACGCAAAAGATACGCGTAATATAAGATAACGGATTAAATAAGTAATATAGTGAACCTAACTATTATTAATTAGGCTAGTTACCATGCTAATCACCTTCCCAAATGCAAAAAACCATTGTACATGACACGTTATAAGAAAACATCGTTGACCACTTTATCCCTCGATTTTGCCTCATCTAAAGCATGAAATAATACACCGTCTTCACCAACGAGTCAGTCTTTACATCCCTTTGCCACAGCACCAAAATGATAGAGCCCAATCATCTCATGTAAAATGCGACCTCGACATACCTCTAATGGCTCAAAAGTCATGAAGGACCATAGGGATCGGACCTAGAATCATTGGCATAGAAGATGCTACTCGATAAGGGAAAAGTGTTGCGGACCTCCATTTTTCTTATCACAGCCCGTAGCTCTGCCAATATGGAACCCTAATTGTGGTTATGTAAAATGGAGATTGGCCAAGTCACATCGCACACTTCAAATTGGGCTTGCATGGAGATCTCCTCGATACGAGTTCAACGGGCTTGGTTTTGGAACTTTTCGCTAAGTAAATCGGGAGATTGTAATTTTTGAAGAAGGGTTCGGGAGATTTGAATTTTGAAGAAGGGTGGAGGCCGTTGTTTCTGAAGCAAAACAATGGAACGGTAAATAGGTTTGGGTTATAAGAGAAAGGAGGGTCTTTAGATATTATTTAAATATTATATTCTCTTTTATTTGAATTCTCGTATAAAGCAGTCGTGTGTTTTTGAGCTTGCATGATCAAAGGTGCGTCTGATCGATACAAAATTCATCTGCATGCATCACCTTATTTTTTTTTGGTCCTGATGGTATAAATATTATCGCTATCCGAGAAAATGCTCCAGGGTGATAATTTCACATTTTACGGGACTGTTTCGGCTACCGGATCATCCGATCTCTAAATATAGCTGTCCTTATACTCATTTCAATTCACAATGCCGATACGAACTCAACGGAAGTAGCCTTGAGACTTGATTCAATTGTGTGTGAAAAATCATATTTTTAGGACTGTGAGTTAATTAAAAGATTCAATATTTAAATTAATTACTTATATATCCAATTGTTAAAAATATGGATCATTATATTCTCCCCTCCTTAAAAAGTTTTCGTCCTCGATGTTACAAGGACGAAGCAACACAATCCAACACCCTCCCATAAGCAATGATAAAAGAAAAATCATCACTTATCAACTCACGACAACAATCACTAAAAGCGATCGCAATAGGGGAATGGACTCGAAATTAGCTTAGAGCCATTGTCCTCATCCCTATGTACAATCATTGTCAAATCTGAAATCAAAGTGGATAAACTAAACGTCTAAGTTACACACCTATTTTCAAAGAAATGGATAGTGGAAAACAAAAGTGCCAACTCACTAATCGAAAGGCAAGTCAACTAAATATCATGCACTAACAACTCGCTCAACTATTGGCAACGTCCAATATTCTATAAATTGACTTTTCTCCTAATTTTGGCTTATGTCACGAAAAATTTCAACATAACCTACTTTGTGCAACTAGGTCTAGAAAAAAATCTTGATACAACAAAGATATGTATACATCTCATATCTAAGGCATCTCCTATATGGGGCATCTCATTTCCGCGGTCAATCAAACATATATCACCAAATCTACACTACAGATTTTACATACCTCTTTTGTAGCAAGGCATACCATTGAGATGAGAATTTAAGTGGATAAACATCCAAATTGCCAACACTTACTTCCTTGAACCTGATCGAGTACTCAATAAAGAGGATTAAGGGCAACAGTAACATCATGATGTAAACAAGTATCCTAGATTGTATATATGGCAATCATCTCAAACAAATGCACTGTATCAAACCATAACTATCCCACATGTCTAACAATCATATGAGCATAAGTAATAATGTCAAGTGCCAACAATCAAACATCAATAGACACATGTAAAATCAATTATCAAAAAGCAACATCCAATGCCTATCTTAGCATGTAGGATACTACACTATGTATTATATTACAATCAAATATGGTATCCAACATGAATTCCAATGAAGAATGAAATCTCACCAAGTGAAGAACTCCGAATAAGCGGTCGTCGTGCTCTTCTTGATCCCTCGTATGTTATCGCCTTTGCTTTCACTCTACTGAACCTTTACTACTCCACTGCCTTCCTCCTAACCTGTTTCGTATCACATTTATCAGTATGAATAGGCTTATGAGGTTTTGAAATACTTGGTTCAATCTTGATATCATCTAGACAATTTTGTGCCAAATTCCAAATGCCTTTTATAAGTTCTCCCAAAACCCACTAGTGAATAACGGGTTTCGGCTACTTATAGTGCTCTTTGATACACCATAGAATTACACTATCCATTCTCCATATAGCTTGAAAAATTCAGATGTCATTCTATTGGACTTAAGGAATATAAATCTAGCATTCTTCGTCAATCAATCGACTGTGACTCAAATGCATCATACTATCCTCAGTTCTCGGCAATCCATCGATGCAGACTATAGATATATTTTCCCCACTACTCGAGAATAAATAATGTCTCATCTCTGCGAAACCAACAGTATTGGTTGGGTCCACAATGCATCACCTCTACAGACGCTACTCATTCCTCTAATTTAGCCATGTTCTCTGCTAGTCTAGTTTCACGCCTCTGGCTAGTACCGATCCGCTAAATCAAGGTAGGTCTGATTGCCAAACTATCCATCATATTGGCACTAGCCTACATTGAGTTCTGAAGTCATAACTAGCAATAAACTCAAGCAATGTCCACTCTAGGAATATCGCTTCTAAACTGGAATGTGTTTCCTTAAAGAAAATACTATAGCCGTGAACTTTAAATCATTAGTTGAATACTTCCCTCATGTGATTTCGGTTGTCGACTAACATACATAACAATCTTACCTTTCGACATCAATACCGCACCCAATCAAGTACCACAAGCATGTGTGTACTATCAACTCCTCGTTCCTTCTTGGAGTGAGTAAAATCGATACACTCGTCAAACCCTATATCAGACTTATTAATGCATGTCCACACCTCGCATGCTAAAAAAAGTCCAATTCATCGCATCAAATCGGTTAATGGTGCTACTACCTTTGAAAATCCTTGATTAAACATATTTAACATCTTGCCAATCCAAGAAAACTTCTCACCGTCAGTCGGTATTTTCTCAACACCCATAATACAATCATTAATCATGCTTCGTTTTTCCCTATCTCTATACTTAAACGAAAGTATCATCAATAGACATAAGAAGGACTCACTCAAGTGATTCCTCGAAACATGGTTCAAGAAATAAATAAAGCACGTCGATGCGTCGGTTAGCTCGAATGATATAACAAACCAATCAAAATTTAAAGTCGCATATAAAACGCAATAATTGGCACTCTCTCTCAAGCTACTCTTTGTTGATGGAACTTCATCGCAAAGTCCAACTGAGAGTTCACCTTCACGCAATAGAGCTGATCGAAGAAGTTATTAATAGGAAAAAATTGATACTTGTTTGTCACCTCATTCAGCTCACGATAATCAATGTACAACCTTAAAGAGCCATCCGCCCTAGTGGCAACAGTATAGGTGCATCCCACTCAAATGTGCTCCTACGAATGAACCATCACCTTATTAGATCATCTGCTCACATCTTTAGTCTCCTCTGCCCATCGGGCACCATAAGCCTTAAAGGCACAACTATAGGTTTAGCACCTCTTACTAGATCGACAAGGAACTCTACCCTATATGGTGGTAATCTGGTCATCTCATTGGATGTGTCTAGACACTCTCTAGCAATAGGTATAAATGATAACTCATCGTTGGGATATCGAGTGAATATAAAAATCTAACCATCCAACATTATCAAATGGGCAGCCAAACAATACCTTTCGCTCATCGCCAATCCCTTTCGTCAATAACATGCTCATGAAATCCACCATAATTTCGTCAATAACAAGTCTTGAAATGAAATTCTATGTATCGTATGTGTTTATAGTCAATAGCTGAGATTGAAAAATAAATGTTGAATTACTGAAAAATGGAAGTAGTTGTTTTATTATTTAAATTCGTTTTAAAGTTAAATTTTATAAGTTAAATAACTTATATTTTGAACATAGCGATTTATTGGATAACTAAAATTGTTTAAATTTAATATTGGGAATTGTTTAAATAATTGAATTCTGAATTTAATATGAATGAACATGATTTCAAAAGTTGATTTAAATTTTATTTAAACAAGAATGATGATTGTTAATTTTTAAAATTGAATTTAAAAGTGGTTGAATTAATTTTGAAAATTTCTCATTTTAATTAACGGGTAAAAATAGCCTTTTTGGGCACTGTTTTTTATTTCGCGAAAGCAGTTTCATTGGATCCATAATAGTGAATTATTACAGGATTTCAAGTTTTGTGGCAATCAGACTTATCATTTGACCGTACGAGCTTGAAATGCATAAAAATTAACTAAATAAATTTAATTAAAATAATTTGATTTGAAAAGCTATCTTCTACATACAATCGAATTAGACCTTGAGACTAGTTCCTTTGTGTTCTGAATAGAGGTATAACATATAAAATGCTATGTGGCATACTTCATTTGGAGTTTGAAAATTTTATGTGTGAATACTGTCGAAGATTAATATACAAGCTCGTGTCTCATTTTATTTTGGGCAAACCCTAATAATCGTGCAGCTGTTCCTTTATTCGTTTAATGGCAGATAATCGCCAACCTTCTCCTCTTATTTTCTCCAAATCCACTCAATGAAATCAAACGATTCCAAAAGGAAAATTGTAGATCTCGACGATCTCTACAATCTGGATGGTCAGATTGTTGAATATTGTTACAAGGTGTTCGATTTTTGGCCACGTTCATCACTATCGTTTGGGTTTTGGTGAGCTTTAATCACTCGCGCACGCGACCGGAGAAGGGTCGGCAATGGATGGGGCAGCGGCTCGAAGATGATAGCGTTCGTCGATCGTGTATTAAAATAAAAAAATAAAAAATACAAAGCCGCGATCTGGAAGTTGAGGCGAGCACATGCATTCCTTGGCAAGCTCGAGTATGAGAGAGAGGCTGTGAGTTTAATTTATTAGTTAATTATGTTATTGAATGTTAATTAAATTTTTATTATCGTTATGCTAATTATCGAATAACTTTTCAACGCGAGGTATGATTCGAACGAAACAAGTCATGTTGGATCCGTATCGACATCGTCTAGGACATGGAATAGAACTAGAATTTATTTGAAGCTAAAAATATTTTTCAGTTTCAAACAAAGGTGAGTGTTTTAACGCTCATGAAGTACTAAAATATTTTTATTGTAGTTAAATTGAAATCATGAATTGATTTAATTTTATTGATTATTGTTTGGTAATTTAACTGACACGGAAATCAACATAGAAATTGATATGTTAGAAGTTTTGAATTAACATTTAAATTGAAACTGAAATTGGAATTAAACTGCTAGTGAAATTCTCAATTATTGATAACCGGTTAATTGTTGTGATATATTGGCTGTTTTGGATGTTTATTATGATGGATGGCTATTGGTTGTTATTTTGGATGATTTGGATGTTTATTTATTTTCATATACTCCTATAATCACCCTGTATATTATTGAAATCATTTAACTGTTATTTGAATTCAAATAAATTAAGAAATAGGTTGAAACAACATATACCGATGACATTTATTTTGGATTGAATTGATATATATCCATCCTCGAAATTAAACTCAATAATTGATCACTTGGCCATATTATAGAAAATTATATATGGATGGCGGACTGATTGAATTAAATGATTTTAAATTCTTGGTTTGAATTTATTCAAATGATTTCATTTTTCATAAATAATTGAATTAAATATGAAAATTGAATTATTTTCGAATTCAAGTCTTGAAATGTTGAAATTAAATTGGTTAAAATAAATTGTTTTAAGAATTTATTATGAAATGTGAAGTAAAAAATCAACATATGACTTGAATTAAAAAAAAGAAATTGTTTTAAAGGTTTGAAATTTTACATAAACTTCGAAGTTATTTAAGTAGAAGGGATATAAATCGATATTTCAAAATTTAAGCTCGAAATGGAATTATTTTAAAGATTTGAACCTTAAATTGAATATCGAAGTTAAATTTGATTTAAGTGATGTAAATCAATATTTTGAAATCGAACTTGAAATTGATGTAAATTAGAATGGTTCAAAGTTAAGACTTTAATATAAATTAATTCGAAATGAAATTAAAGTTAATTGGAATTGAAATCGAAATCGAAATCGAATTAATTTGGAATCGAAACTAAAATTGATTTGAATTGAAATTATAATTGAAGTTAATTCGAATCAAAATCAAAGTTAGGTGGATTTTAAATTTAATCGAAATTGAGTCGATTGAATTGAAAGATTGGAAATTGAAATTTGGACTTGAGTCCATATTTGTTGAAATGGAAATAGACGATTTGATTTGAACTATTTTCAAAATAAATTATTTTGATATAAATTGTTTAAAAATTTATCTTTTAAAATATTTAAATTATTTTTAGTTTCTAAACTATTTTACTACATAAATCATTTCAATACTCAAACTATTTTATATTAAACTATTTTAAAAAAATTAAAACTATTTAGAATAGTTCAAACTATTTTCTAAAAGTTGAAACTGGTTAAAGTGGAATGTTATATTTAGATCATGGATTTCAATGAGAATTGGGTTAAAATGTAGTTTTAACCTAAATGGAAATCCGAAACTTTTTTGGAAGTGAACTCGAGATATTGAAACGAAAATGATTTTCATGTGAATTTGTCATATCTTGAGTAATTATGATATTTTGAAATGAAATTGATTTTGAAGTGAATATGTTATTTTGATATCAAGTATGAACCATTTTCGAAACGTAAAGTATCAACCGGTGTTTGATACTATTTTTAGTTGTTAAAAAGGCCGGGGTCTCTTATTGGCATTGTAATAACCCAGAATTCTTGTCATTTGAAATTCGTATATTCAATTGATTTTAATATTAACAAGTAAAGTTTGTAAGTCGAATAATTTTTTTCCCGAATATCTAGATTTAATTGGACAATTAAATCGATAATTTAATATTTGAAATTAAAGAAATAATTGGAAATTAGGTTTAATGTGATTAAAAATTAATTTTTAAAGTTGTATTAAATCATATTGGAGTTAGAATGATGTTATAGAACTTTTAAAATTGAGTTAAAAGTTAAATTGTAGAAATTGAATATTTTAACGTTTAATTGACAAGTAAAAATAGTCATTTTTCAAACAGTCTCGAATTTCGAAGAAACTAGTTTCATCAGATCCGTAATGTTAAATTATACTGAGATTTCAAATTTCGTGCCAGTCGGATTTACGGTTTGTCCGGGGCAAGCTAAAATACAATGAAATCGGTTTAAGTGAATTTTAATTTTAAAATAGTCGATTTGAAAACCTATCTTCCAAATACGATCGAATTGGCTCCTGATGTATATTCCATTGCGTTCGGAATAGGGGTAAAACATTATAAACGGTAGGCGGTATGCTTCGTTTGGAGTTCGGAAAAATTTCGGGTGAATAGTGCGCGAATATTTTCTATATAAGGCCCCCTATTTTCTTTATTTTCACCCAAACACTAGCCAAGCCCTAGCCGCCATTATCCTTTCGATGGCTAGAAAGTCCTCTCATTCTTCCCCTCTGATCTCCTCATCCACGTACTTTTAGGCAGCGACTTCAACTAGGGAATCGAAGAGCTTCACGAGCTCGACGTATTCAACGGGTATGATCGCGAATGGAGCACCACGGGTCGTCAAGAGGGCCGTGTTCGGCTGATGTTCACACACGTTTTACAGCGCTATCATGTGACCATGCTTCGAGCAAATCAGGGCGTCGGTGAGGTTCGTGTGGGGCTATTCGTCGATGTCCTCTGATCATCTCCTAGTGGTCGGAGGTGCACGCGATAATTCGAAGGGATGGCGGCCGTATTGGGTTCAGTTTCGTTCGAAACCTGGGTAGAGGAAGAAGAAAGATACGTGGCCGAGATCTGCATTCAAGTAACGTGCGACCCAGATTCATTGAGGTTTAATAAAAAATAAAATGTTAAATTATATTTATTTAAATTTGTATAATGTTTAAAATGTTATAACTTGTTCATACAAGGTCGAAAACTGACGAAACGAGTTCCGTCGGGTTCGTATTGACGAGCACTACGCGATGGAGCTAGATTGGGATTGATTGAAGCTAGTGTGAATTTTGGGTAAAATTAAACGCGCGTTTAATTTTATTCGAAATAAAACACTGCAACTGTATTGGAAGCAAGGTGAGAACTTCTCACTCAATCGAATTTGTTTCGATTTAAATTTTAAATAGTTAAATTTAAAATTGCTTGATTTTGTGATTGAATGATAAATTGCTATTTGTTGTATTGATATAGACCCTATACGCCGCATATTAAGCAGAGGTTATTATATTAAACACATATACCGTGATATTCCACCTTGAAGTGGAATTGGTATTATATATGTACTTGGAGTTGATTTCCCCATTATATAGCGAATGAGACCCTATTGCGCCGCATAATAGCGGATGATATTTTACATAAACCCATCTACCGCGATGTTCCATCTTGAAACGGGATTGGTATTGTGCTAACATCTGTGGACGCAGAGAAACAGGTTGGAGAGATCCAACTGGATTCCTCAAATAATTGAATATGTTGCAATGTTGTGTGTTGATTTTTTATAATCTCTGTGTGATTATCTTTGTGATTGAAATCATTGAAGGCTAAAATTTAGCCGAATATAATTTTTGGTATCGTTAGATAAAGAAAATAAATAAAAATTTGATTTTTGAAAATTTAGGTTGAAAATTTATATTAAAATTTATTTTTGAGAATTGGATAAATTTAAAAGAAGGAATTCTAAAATAATAAAGTTTTATTTTTATTCTTATTGAATAAAATTTCAAAATATGGGAAAAGCTTTAATAAATGGATTTTGGGTAATATTATTCAAAGGTTGAATAATTTATTCAAAATACAGATTTTAAACAGTTTGAAAAAATAAAAGAATTTTTTTTCTTTAAAAGGGATTTATTTCTAAAAGGAAAAAAATTTGAAATCCATTTGGAATTGATTTTTGGTGATTAAATTTATATCTTTTGAAAATCCATTTGGAAATTTATTAGGTATTTTGAAATGAATTTGGAATCAATTTGAAAATTTATTTGGGGTTTAGTAGAAATTGATTTCAATTTGAGATTTGAATGAAATTCACTTGGTGTTTAATTTCGTGGAAAATCAATATGGAATTTGATTTGGTTGTTTTTTTGAAATCAACTAAAAAATTGAATTGTTGTTGAAAGTGAATATTTGAAATCAATTTGAAAATCGTATATCAGTAGATATTTGGAAATTTAAATTCACCATCGAATTTATAAAGGAAAGGGGAATTTTTTTAAAAATAAACATTGATTTATTTTTGAAGTGTAGAAATAAATTTACGGATTTGGAATGTAGATTTAAAGTAAATCGTTAAGGATTTATTTAATTGATTTAAATGAACCATTTTGAAATGAAAGTGTATTCTCCCTAGAAAGCTGAATAAAATTTCTAAATAGCTTTGATATATATATATATATATATATATATATATATATATATATATATATATATATATATATATAATTCTAGAATTGGTTTTGAAAAGGATACTTTAGAGAAATTAACTTCTTAAATTGTTTTAAATCCTTTAAGTAAAGATTTATTAAGTTGATATAGAAATGATTGTTTCTAAGATTTAATCAATAATTGTTTTAGAAAATAGTTATTTAAATAGTTATACTCTATCTACTAAATTTATTTTGAAAATTAGATTGGACTTAAGTTATATGTAATATTGGTATAATATTTTTATAACTAATATTTTAAGTAAGGTGTTTAAAGAAATATAGTTTTATTTCAAAGTGTTTTCCCGATATATTTTGGATAAGTATTATAAATTATTTTAAAGTATTTGAACTCGGCAGATTTTCGGTGAAAATGAATAAATATTTGAAAGTGTTTTCGCGTAAGGAAAATGATTTGAAATTTGTTTTCAAAAGTTGTAAAGGTGAAAAGTGATTTTAAATTTGTTTCAAATGGTTGAAGTGTGGAAAAATATATCTTGTAAAGATAATTTTGGAAAATAAATAATTGGGAAATTATTTGGAATCTGGTGATGTTGTGCATATCTATTGATAGTTAAATAACCGACTATCAATATTTACCTTTAAATGGGCATTTGTTGTGATTTGCTTGAATATGAATGCTACACTTATTTTAAAAAAGCGCTCGTTATTCGGTTTAGCCGGGAGAGGACCTTTAGGTCATGAATCCCATTACGAATAGTGATACGTCGTAATGGATAGCATTTGAAGACCGGTGTTGAAGACCAGATATTTTTGGAAACGGAAGGATTACCGTCGAATGTCTCTGCATCGGCTGATCAATATAGAAATTTTATCACCCTTTGTGATGGAAAGTCCGGATGTGATTAGTGAATATCCAGATTGCAAGGGCTTCTTTGGAAGTGCCTTCGGTTCCGTTCGATCCCGAAACAGACTTGTATGGATGTGTGTCTGACCTTACACTTTGAGATGTAAAGCTGGTTTCTATCAAATACATTTCTGTTGGTGGAGGAGAACTTATTCTCTTAGCTTAACACCCTTCTCTGAGACGTACGAGCTCAGAGGTTATGTAGTTGATGGTTACTAGTGATACATTCCCAATTTGGTAATGTGGCATACAAAATGTTGCTGATCATTTATTGATCAAAGCATAGCTTTTGTGAAAACGTAGCTTTGTGGTCGAGACTTCGTCGGACCTCAGAACCCGGTAATGGTCAAAACAAGAAAGATGCAACAAGGTTATAGGGAGCAGCGCCCCTTAGAGTATGTGCATTTCCTTCTGGATAGAAGTGGTATCATGGTATGGAGCCTAAATACTTAACTTATGTGGATATCGCAAATATATATGACTTTTTGATTGTTGTTGGTTGAGGATCCTCGGATAAAGGTTGTTTGCAACCGGGGGATGGCATACTCGTGTTAGTAGTTACCCGGCCTTGCGTTGGCAGAGATCCGGTTAAGTTCTTGGGGCGTCCCGTCAGAGGCGTTCCCATGTGGCAATAGGAATTTCCTTAGCCTAACCATTTGTTGGAAAAACCAAAGAAACAATACGAGCCCTGTACGGTTTTAGCTTTATAACCTGCCATGGAATGTGGCGCTAAACCTGCTATTGAACATGGTAACTATAGTAGGCATACGTTAATGGTCGTATGTCGTCTAAGATTTATATTATACTTTCGAAAGGTTTTCAACTATGCACTTATAATAATAATATCAAAGAAATTTGCGTATCAAGCATGTTTGACTATCATAAGGAGAAATCTCCTCCAATTCTACGTTTGCATGGTGTGTGTAACGGGAGGCCTTATGGTAGTTACGTTTTCTAAAAGCATTGTGGATCTATTTTAAAATATTTCTTTGTTTGTTTTAAAAGATAAACTGTTTTAAGTTCTCACACCAGTCCCATGACTGACCTGGAGTTTATTATTCCCTTCCTAAACTCTGGGTGCCCACCAATTTCCACACGGGCAGCCTAGAGTCAGGTTATCAGGTCATTTTGGAATTCAGGAGTTGTTGTGGAGATCAGGATCAAGCTGGATGGCATGGCGTATCAACTAGTTTATAGTATTTCTTTTCCGCTGTTTGTTGTTGTAAACTCTGATAATGTAATGTAATAACTGATACAGTTCTTTTGATTTAAAGATTATTCATTTATCTATTATATGTTGTTCCGCTGCGATTGTGAGATTCTGATACTGTTTCTGTTGCCTTTCTTTCTTTCTTACTTCTTTTGTGTTTTTCTTCTTCTTAAACCCCGAGGGGTCGGTTTTCCGGCATTCGATTGCTGGCGGTTGATATAGTGGACGTATTAATGTCGATTTTCGAGAGTCAAAAATCCCGTTCCTGACCGGCATAGTCACTGTCAATATTGGACCCACTTTAACAACTATGTACGTGGAGGAGAGTCTAGAATAAAGTGCTTGGATTTGAAGAAAGGGAACGATCCGGCACTTGTGCCAATTTGGAATGACTAAAACAGAATGGCTTGACTGGTCCAACTAGGATAGCTACCCTGGTGGACACCGTTCTTTGATTTTCTTTTTGGACTTGATCCATAATATTACTTTTGATGTTAGTTTCAATTAGTGCACCTTGATTTGGGATGACCTCCCTTTGACTCGATATGGAATGGATGTACGCGGTGGGTGATCGTGACTACGATGCATTACCACCGCCCTACGACCTGAACTAGTAGTATCCTAACTTGGGCATTGCTTCATATGCCTTCTCATACTTTTATCCCTATACGAGACCACTTTGAGTTTGGTTTAGTCTTGTTGTATCATGGCGCATCCCTATCCCTCTACGTGCTACTGGGCATTATATGCAAACTGTGTGATAATGTTTAAAAACGTGTTAAGGGGCATTAATGTAAAGCCTTAACGCTAAGAAAAATATTTATTTTACTGATTAGACATTACATATATAGCCTATTCTACTATATATAAATATTTTTACCGATCCTTCAGAGATGGAAAATCCCATAACATCTCTTGAGTTAGTGCACACACATTATACACTGGATTAGAGATGTAAAACCCCCTAAACATCTCTGACGCTATTACACTCCTGTTATATGTGATATTGATTTAACTTACATAAGGATATTTTAGTCCTGACTCGAGTGTTTTGTCTTTTCATTATGCTTAGGTCAGCCCTGAGTTTTCAGCGCATTGAAGATTATTTTCTAGAGGACGAAGACAAAGATTGGTATATTATTATTACTAGTTTTATTTTACCACATTGTTTGTTCCGCTGTATTGTTTAATTTATTCTGTTATATATATAACTTTGATAGATGTTGTAAAATTATAATCAAATGTATAGTATAAACAGTTTCATGAACTGTATATTTGATTATTATATCTTGTCATTCTGCTGTGAAATTCTGTATTCATTTTTTTCTTTCCTTATTTTTCTTAATTGACCTCATTGATTATCTGTGTTTCAGATTGTTTGAGTTGGATATGTGAGGATTATAACCGATTAAAACCTTCTGAAAAGTGGATCTCCATAGTTGGTATCAAATGTTTGGTTTAGCGATAACCTTAGCTTTGTGGGGTTTGACTCATTAAAGATAGGGTAGTAATACCCTAGAATGAGCTTGTTTGAGCCTATATATATATATATATATATATATATATATATATATATATATGAGAGCACATACTTGTTAGTATTATAAAATGTTTCATATTGTGTTTACTTATTCCTTGAGTTGTTTATGAATTCTGGTCAGTTCGTGGGATGCCATGTTATCGACAAGAGTTTCTAAACACTTAAACGAGGCATGTCAACATAATATTGTTTTAAAATCAGGAAAATGAAATAATTTTACCTGGATTATTTTTTATATATAAAATGATTACTTTCATAAATCAATATGATTATTAATGAATGTTGTTTCTTAGGAGATGATAATATTTAGTTATCATCAATTATTGGTTGAATTAAACTAAAAATAAATACTTTGTGAACTCTATTTCACGAAGCGTTTGATAATTAGATTGAGTTGAAATCTAATTACAATTAGAACTATTTGAAATAAAAAAGATGTAATTAAAGGAACGTTTCCATAATAAGGTAACGAAATTGTATAAGTATATTTATAATATAGCTGATAAATAGAAAGGATTTAAAAACCAAGAATTTAAGAACTTAAATCCTAGTGTTTTTGATGGTTTTCTAAAATCATGATATAATAATTAGTATTGTTTAAAAATATTTACGAATAAAAGTGTTTCGAAATGAATTAAAAGGAAATAAGTCATTACTCCCTTCCTCTGCCACTGGAAAATAATTTCAGTGATGACGGCCGCATCCTTGACATTTATTTTCGAGTATCAAAGTATGGAAGGCCACTTAGTAGCTTTGCTATGCATTTGGTTCGATAAACAAATTTTGATTTAAAATTTCTATTTACAATTTGACATATATAAAAGATACGAGTATATATATTATTTCAAAATGATTTGGAAATAAACCCGTATTTGAATTCTTAAGTTCCTATTAATTAATGATTTTCAGTTGTTAGAATAAAATGAATTTTTTTGAATAGTTGGAAACTTCTAAAATGAGAATAAGAAATCGAATCTAAGTGTTTAAATGAAATATGAGACGTCAAATTATAACTCTTAAATTTCAAAATAATGGAAATTTAAACTTGTGTAAATTATTGAACATTCTTATTAACTAAAACGAATAAGATAAATATGTATAACACTCAATTACATTCTAAAAATATATATAAAACTTACAAGGAACGTTTGAAAAGTTGAAACGTTAAATATGAATATGTAAAGAATATTATAAAAGTTTGAACTTAAGTACTAAAAAATTTTAAATTGAAATTTTGTTTAAGAAATGTTAAATGAATAATTTGAGTAGTAAAAAGAAAATACTATGTAGATATGAACTTAAGAGAAGGCAAACAAATAATAAATTAAATCATATCTTTGTAGATTGTTTGTAAAAAAATGAAAAAAATTGCAAAGGATGTTTTAAGATTTAGTTGTAGCTTTCCGAGATAATTATAATTTTCATAATATTGTGATAAAAGAAGGTATATTTATATAAAATGATTATAAACTTAAAAAATAATTAATGAAATAAGTTAATGAAATGAATTATATGATGAAAATTAACTTAATAAAGATTGAATAAAATTGATTGTGATAAAAAAATTAATATGAATTTCAGTTAAAAATTAAAATTAAGGTAAAGTTAATAATATGAATTAATGAAATGAACTAATGAAGTGAATCAATGAATTGATATTTTAACCACCCGCTAATTTATCACTTTGATAAATTGAATTTATTTTAAATTAAAGATGACAATATTAAATAATATCATTTCAAGTAATGAAAAGTAATAGTAAACTTGTTTTGAACAAATATTTACGAGAATATTTTCCTCGAAAGTTCTATCGATTAGTAGCGTCATATTTAAATATAGGTTTATTTAAATTAAAATTTAATGATTTAATAATTATTTTAATTATTCTAATAATTATTTTTAATAATATAATTCATTTTAAATAGTTATAAAGTGATAATGAATCATATATAATAATTTATAAAAAGTATTTAATTTAGAAATATAAGGAAATATCGATATCGCTTTATCGATATAATAGCAATTTTTGTAAATAATTCTTAATATGAATTTATGTAGTTTTATAAATGAATTGTGATCATATTACTTCATTTAAAATGATAGGAAATTTGTTTTTAAATTTTGTTTACAAATATGTGTACGTTAAAACATAAGTGAAAATGTGACTAATAATCGGTTCGTCGGATTTCAACGATTTAACGAACAAAAGTTATTCGAAGATGTTCGAAGTGTTAAAACCCTATATATATATGTGTGTGTGTGTATGTGTGTTACATATATATGATAACATACATATATAAATATAATTATGTATAAGAGATATAATATAAAATAAACAATGTATTATAATGATTTTTAACACTTTAAGTATAAAGAAGTCAACATATGCATGCATGAGTGGATGGAAGTGATGGGCACATGGAGGGGAGGTTCTAGTCGTGTATATGGAAGGGAGAAGTATGTTGAAGAACTTTGTAACAGCAATAAAGTGATGATGTATGTATGTATGTATACTTTTACATTCTTCCATTCGTATAAATACCCTACCATCTTCTCTCTTTTTTCATTCATCTTCTTCTTCATAATTTTGAAGCTTTCACCTCCACTTTAATGGCTTCCATTATAGAATAAATAATGTCCAAATGTGTTTCAAAAAGAAATAAAATTTATAATATATATCTATATATAGTTAAATACTTCAAAACAAGCTCAATCTTCATCTCTCCACCTCCCAAACCCAAGACACCACCATCCACCACCTTAGGCCATGAGCTCCACCTCCTTACTACCCTAGGTTGTGAGCAACAAGGCATGGCCGAGCCGTATTAAGATCCAAGCTTGATTTCGTGAAGTTTCATTTCTAGATGGCGGAGCTATAACCATTTTAAAACTAGTTCAAGGGAAAATGAAGGCGAGAATACTAAATTATTATAATATACGTTGGATGATAATACAATGTTGCAAATAAATGTTTAATATGCATTGATCTTCAATTTCGGTTGTTTAAATGTAAATGTTGAAAATATATGCAAGTCATGATTATACACATTGATAAGCACAAAAGCAAATCACTTTCCTTAGATGAACGAAATGATGTATATGGAAGTTTTAAACCACTTTAATATGTATTTGAAATGTTTTATAAATATTTAAAAGTGTTTTAGTAAAGTTTGGAAAGAAATAGAAATGTTAGTAAAAAATAAGCGCGTCGCGTAACGGTAGTTCGCGATTTCAGGCTATAAAAGTCAAACAAGGGTAAAAGATGGAATATAGCTTGGAATTCTTCGTGATTAGAATTTTCCGAACTATTATATCCATAGATTTGCAATGAAGAAATAAAATAGAGATTACGATAAGTAGATTTTGAAATATGAGCAAAACAAGTTTTTGTAAAATCCTGAATTTGTAGTTCGAAATCCAAAACAGGA
Organism: Allium cepa; assembly: GCA_030765085.1. Taxonomy (NCBI): domain Eukaryota; kingdom Viridiplantae; phylum Streptophyta; class Magnoliopsida; order Asparagales; family Amaryllidaceae; genus Allium; species Allium cepa. The sequence continues at coordinate 338,106,747 of CM060929.1, read as the reverse complement.
TTTCTTAGAAAATGGTGTTTTAAATTGTTTAAAAATGTAAAATAATTCTTATAAATCGTTTAAAATGTTTTAAAAGTGATTTTAGTAATAAAAATAAGTTTTTGAACAATAAAAAATCATTTTGATCAGTATAGCTTAAAAAGCACATTTCTACATCATTTTTCTGTAACTTTTGAAATATGTTTTCAAACTTAACAATTCTTGTTCAGATCTTTTACAAATGTTTTCAAATGGATAATTAAGAGTTTTAATAATGATTGGAGATTTTTCATATTATTGAAGGAAGTTCAAATAAATGATTTAAAGAAAAGCTATTATGAATAAGTGGTTTAATCTTGGCTCTAAAAGCCGACGAGTACACTGAATTTTTCTATTCGTGAGATCTGGATGTGAAGTGCTTAAACTAAGGTGATGTTCAGGAGAAGCCAGTGCTCTGGCTCACCTGGCCTCTTCTCTGGGCAAGGGATAAATAAGGTCGAAATGTCGAAAACGAGATAAGTATGAAATGATTTAATTTTACAAATTTAAATACAACTTGATTTTATGGATATGATCTTTTTATACTCAATGTTAAAGCCCGAAGAAGGAACATGCACTATTCGTGGAATTTAAAAGGTGATTTAGCCATTATTCATCCCATAATTTTTGTTGAATACGAGGATTGATATTGAGTAGAACTAGATGATTTCTATAGAATCTGCTTACTACATATTTACTAGTTTCTGGGATTAAATATCCTAGATAACATGGTTTTGACTCAAACAAAATAAGGAATTTTAAATTAAGGAATCATTGCTAACATTTAAATGAAATGATTTTGGGAATATTTCCCTAAGTGTAAAAGAAATGGTTTTGAATTATTCCAAGTTTAAAAGGATTTTAAGTAATCAAAGATTTGATGAGAGAGGTTTGATAATTCTGTATATACCGAAAAGAATGTTTTAGAAATATATATGTCCAAGGGAATTTTTGATAAAAAGAACTTAACCAATTAAAGAATGATTCCCTATTAATAAAACCTCTTTTTATCGATGATTGGATTCGAAGAAATCGGGTCGGATCTAGGGTAAATCCCTATCTGAAAACTACGTCGAACCGATGTATGCATTAAATAAAGATTTGTCAAAGAAAATGAAGGATGAAGACCATGGATTTTTGGGGTGAAAGGACTACTTGTTGATAATTCTGGTTAGCTCCCAAATACTAAAGTAACAGTGGTCCCTTCATTTATGATATTCTTTGAGTTGCAAGGACTTCTCGTTACTAATCCTAGAGTAAAATTTTCCCAATAAGATGTGGTAGGATAGTGCCTTTCGTTTTGTTTAATCCCATAAAAAACTTGTACGGATGGATGTTTGACATTGCATTCTTGAGATTTACATCGTTTACTTTTATAAACATACATCTATTGGTGGCGGAGAAGGAAACTTCTCTTAGCTTAACATCCTTCTCTGAGATGTATGAGCTCAGAGGTTGTATATTTGTTAAAGTCAATAAGTGATCGACGGAATGGTTGTGTGGCGTTCAAAGAAATATGATGGGCTATGTGAAAAGGTAATCGTTACCTCAGGCCTCACACCCGAAAATGACCAAAATAGTGTTGGATGTAGTAAGGATATGTGGTTCGCAACCATTAGGGTACGATCAACCCCTTCTAGATATATTTTTCCCGCTATAACGTTTAGGATGTAAATTATTGTGCATATATGCTATGAGGATCCTCGGATAGGTCAGTAACGATCGAAGTGATGACATATTTGATACTATATAAGGAAAGGTAGGCCGGTCTTGTGTTGGTAGAGGACCATCTTTTGGGCCTCGGTACATTCCTCTAGAGATGTACTACCGGAAGGTAGTCCCTTCACCTGGTCATTTGTATGGAATCCATTCTCCAATAAGTGCCTAGTAGTTTGTAGCCAGTGTTTCCTGCAAATATCGTTGGAATTTAATCAATGTAACAATTTTTGCTAAGATTTATAAGTTTAATTGTAGATGTTTTCAAACATATGTCATTAAAAATAATATTAAGTATTTTGACATAAAATGTTTTGGTTATCATAAGGTAAAAACCTTTTCCGTATTTATGTGCAGCGTGGTCTTACGAGATACTTTTTTGTTTTCAAAATGCATATTTTGAGTTCTTACACCATTCCCATGACTGACCCGGAGTTTATTTTCCTTATCCTTAAACTCTGGATGCCCTAATTTTCCCCGGGTAGCCTAGTAGTCAGGTTTAGCTTAGAAGAAAGCTGGATGGAGCTTAAAGCATGGATTCAGAAGATTTACTGAAGATTCTTTTCTGTTTCCACCACATTCATCGTTATAGTATCCTGCATTTGTGAGGACAAGACTTATAACTGTCCATGTTTTTAACTCTGATAAATGTATTTCAATTTCCGCTGTAAAGATTTTAGGTTGAAATAACATATTTGAGATTTTGTTCTGTCTTTATTTTGTTTTCTTACCCTAAGGATCCATTTCTCCGGCAATTGAATTTACGGCACATAAATATCTAGGATGTACTAGTGTTGATTTTTGAGAGTCGAAGAAATGGGTCATCACATCGTGGTATCAAAGCTTAGGTTATGCGAATACCTGAGCCTGTTATTGGTAAAAGACTCATTAGAGATAGGTTTAGTAATGTACTAAGATGAGTAACTCATTAGAGATTGGGTTAGTAGCACCCTAGAATGAGATTTGAGAATATTCTATATGAGCACGTATTTTTCAACAAAATAGACAAATGAATTTGGTTTTATATGAAATCATTTTACCTAAGAATATATATATATATATATATATATATATTTAAAGGAGAAAATATATTTCGGTAATATTTTCAAAGGGTTTTGAAATAAACAAACATCTTATACAACAAAATTTAAAGAAAGCCATCTTTCGAAATAAATCTCGAATCGTCTTTTTGAGTATCAGCTAAAACTCTCTACTTAAGAATACACTAGCAACTACATACTACCCGTGTCTAAAAAGAAAAGAAAATTTTCATGTAGAAACCATATGGGAGGAGTTATATGAAGGGGGAATCCTCTAGAGTGAATTAGGGCGAGAAGAACAACCTTCTAATTCTCTCCAACGATGAGGAAGAATGGCCAAAACACCTGCCTAGCAATGGTGTATCTCTGATTAGGGAAGATTATGCCTCGTGCACTCGTAGAGATGAAGATGGGTACCCTATTGCTGGAATGCTTATACCACCCCTAACTCTTAAAATTATTATGATCTCGAGCGATGACGAGCCCGAGCAAGCCTCGGAGGAAAATTGGGTAGCAGATCCTGTTAGTTTCATTCTGGAATCAATTGAGGAAGAGCAGCCAATGGAAGAAGAACTGGAACTCGTAGAAGAGAAGGAAGAACAAATGGAGGAGGAATCTGATCCAATGAAAGACCTGAACGCTATCATATCAAGCGAATGCAGCAATGTGATATGGGATATGAGTGTAGAAAATGTTATATGGCAGGGGACATCATCTAGTTCATACATCAACTGATGCACAATAGGAAGCCACAATGGGAAGACTGCTGAAGAGGAAGAAGAGGAAGGAGTAGGAGTATTTGAAAATCCGTAGGAAGAAAATGTGTTAGGATTATAGGGGTTGCAAGAAGGAGGAATCACACCAGGAGTACCAGCGGGCTTGGGACATGTCCCATGGAATCAGCCATGGTTGCCCCAATGGATTGAAGAAGCAGAAGAGGAAGACGACAATGAGGCCGATGATGAGTAGGATAGTGAGGAAGAAGGGGAAGTGGAGGTAATGTTTGATTTGGGACGTTGGAGTCCAACGTTGTCATCGGACTCAGAAGAGTAGGAAATAATATCTGGTTAAGTAAGTGTGTATGAGTAGTGTGTTTTGCTTTGATGTAGTATTTTGAGTGTAATGGTTTAAGGAATAAGGGGGAAATCTACTTTTTGGACCCTAGTGTTGGAAGGATTTAATGGTGTAATAGTACGAATGTTTATAAAATGGTAATTGTCTCTGCTTTAGTACCCCTCTTCAAAAGTAAATATTTAAAGTTAGATGATTTTGGTTTTGAAAATGGATAAATGAAATAATTTTACTAGCGATCACATTTTGAACATAAAGAATATTTTTCAAGTAATATAGTCATTTGATCAAGGAAAGGATAATACTTAGTTGTTATCATCAATTGATCAGTTGTTTAAACTTAAAAGTTCAAGCATGAACATCGTGTGAACTTATTTTCACAATTTGACTATGAGGTATTCAATAATGTTTATTAAAGGAATTTATTTATGATAAATAAATCTTGTGAATACGTTTTGTATACATAATTTAATAAACTGGATTTATAAAACGTGCTTTTTAAAGGAATTTGTGAGAATTTAATTTTTGGTGTTTTCGAAAGGAATTTCAAATGATATTTTGGGAAAGGAGTAATAATAGTATTATTTCTAATGGGGATTTTGAAAATGAAAAGAAATCTTATGATTAATTAATCCGAGTGGCTCAGAAGGAACTAAAAATGGGCAGGAGATGTGTTTAGATGGTAAGAGCTTCTCTTAAGTATTTCCCTTCTCGTTAAAAAAATTTGTGATACCATTGGTAGTACCCAGTTCCTTGGTATCATTTCTTAGTTGCTCGATTAATATAATTTTCTAAAGATAAAAAGGATAATACGAATCACTTATTTGATAAATTAATGGTTGCCAATTTTTATCAAAATGTGTTATCTTAATTAATAAGTATGGGCATGCATTGATCTTTAAAAGAAATGGTTAAAATTAATAATGAATGGTTTTGAGTTTGTAGTGAACGATGTTTTAGCAACAATTGTTTTAAACCCTTGAATGACACTTTAGAAGAAATCTTATGGGTATATCTGAATCTTTAATAATGGGATTTTAAAGATAATAACAACAATTTGAATCTCTTATATAGAAATGTTATAAGTTTAAATTTATAAAAAGAGAAGATCATTATAACAATGTTTGATGGTAAATATTTTAATCTCTATGATTATATTTTAAAGGTAAGAAAAAGTAACTTGTTAAGTAATTTGTGAATATACTTAAAACATTGTAATAAGTATAATAAATATTTTTTAAATATCAAAATTAGTATAAGAAAAGAATATATATATATATATATGAAGTTTAATTAATAAAGAAGTGTTAATTAATGAAGTAAGTTTTAACCAAATGAAGAATGTTTTCACATTTGATATTAGTTAAAGGAAGTTTAATTAATAAAGGAGTGTTAACTAATAAAGTAAGTTTTAACTAAATGAAGAATGTTTTCACATTTGATGTTAGTTAAAGGAAGTTTATGGTGATTTATCAAGTTAATGAATTAGTTTGAAAATGATTTTTCAAGAAACCACTAAGATATGTTTAGAAATGTAACATATAAAAAGATATTTATCTTTTGAAAAGAAATGTGTTTTTAAGTATAAAATTGGGAAAAAAATGTAAAATGGATATCTTTATAAAATATTGAAAAAAAAATGAAAGTTTATGAAATGTTTTCATAATTTTTTTAAGATTATTAAATGCATGTGAAATATGTGGACTATTTCGTCGCACGATTTAATCTAAGATTCGAGTACAGAGCTTTGATATGTTTATGTAATGACTCGTAATTTTCGATAGTTAAAAATATTTAATTTAATAAGATGTAGGTGTTAATATTGGAAGAAATAAAATTTTGTGATTTGTTTATGAGAATAATAACCAGAATGAAATATAATAATGTTAATGTGAGTTAGTTGCTAGCTATTTTAATGTAATTCTAATTAATGGAAATGATTGAAATGTTATAATTAGTTATTAATGGTAAATAAGGGAATAGGTTAAATGTTACATAAATGGATGAAATAATATGTAAATAATTGAAATTGGATAAAATTAATGTTATGTAAATAGTTATAACATTTAGTGTAGGTAATAAAACTAATAAATGTGGTTAAATTAAGTAAAAAGTGACAATTGTGAAATGTTACCTATTTATTTAATCCATTGAATTAAAGTGAAAATCAATTGTAACTAAAAATTACGTTAATGGAAATTAAGATGAAATTGGATAATATTAATGTAATAAGATGTAAACCAATGTTAACGATATCCATAGAGTAATGATTGATTTAATAAAAAGGGATGAAATTAAATAAAATCAATTTATAGGAATTAATTTATAATTAATTGGATTTAATTACATTTGAAACTGAACACTGTAATTAGTGTAATATTTAATACTGAATAGATATGAAAATTTGTTTTAAATTATTATAAATGTATAAGTAATCAAAAATGATAAAATTTATTAGTTATTAAATTTGAAATTAAAAAGTGATTTAATCAATTTAATAATAATTTATTTAATAAATGTGAAATATAGCCATTTTGGCCACTCTTTTGGATTTCGATGAAACTAGTTTCATCGAATCTGTAACAGTGAGTTATTATAGGATTTAAAGTTTCGTAGCGATCAGACTTGTCGTTTGATCGTACGGGCTCAAAACGCATTGAAATCAATTTAATTGAAATCAATTTGAAATAAGTTAACTTCTTCATGCAATGGAATTAGGACTTAAAACATGTTCCATTCAGTTTAAAAATATCAAAAACATCTATTTTGATATATGGGATGACCCACTTTCATTTTGGAGGCAGAACGACCTTTTTGGGTCGCTATTCGTCGTTCGTACAAATTCGACATGTGTTTATTTTTTATCGGAGTTTGTTAATATAAACAAATCTCTCCTAACCCTAGTAGCCTTTTATTCCTCATTACTGTACGTATAATTCTTTTTGTTTTTCTCTTCTCAAGGGCAACAAACAGTTAAATTACAAACCCTACAATTCAATCTACAAACCAATTTCAAAATCAAACTACTCCAAACCATATCATATTATATACCGGTTAGAAGCTCTCGACGATCGTAACCCAAATCTGCAATTCGTTTTTCAATTGGGTTCATCATTTGGCCAGAAATCAAAGACGAAGCTCGGCCATCAATTCTAGGTTTTGACGATCCACGGGTGGACTTTCATCCGATCGTCGATTGGGCGTTAAGAAGCTGGAGTCGAGCAGGTCTCAGGGGTATGGTTAGCTAGTACTATTGGGACTCGAGATGGCCGCGATTGGCGGCCGAACATGTGACGGCGTGAGGTGTTTTCTAGCAGCCTGAGGCGTGCATGACTTAACCTAGGGTGCGCCAGGATGGGGCGAGCACAGTGGCGATGGTGGATCAGGTTACTGTCGTGCAACATGGCGTAATTGGTCAAGGGTTTTGAGGTAGCGTTAGCTTCGTGCATCTACAGCGAGGGTCACACGTGTGAATAGTGTTGAGGCTAGGGTAGCGCTTTAGTGAGGGTGATGTGGCAGGTTATAACGTTACTGATTACTTTTTATTTTATTTTATTTTATATAATTTCAAATCGCTCTAACTTCAATAACTTTTTCATACGAGCTTCGATTTAGGCGTGGTTTGTTTCATTGAGATCGTATCGAAATTCAGACATTTCGACGTGGGTTTGGATGAATTCTGAGACTATACAAATTTGAGCCTTATTTTGGATTTCAAATCGATTTGAAATTAAAAGTGAGTGTTTTAACTCACTCACAACTACTAGATTACATTATGTTAGTTACATTGAATTTATGATGTGATTTGGAATTGATTGGTTGATGTTTGGTATATTTAAATTTTCTAGTTAAATTTGACTTTTATTGTGTTTATTTATCGCTTAATTTAGTATTGAATTTAATTGTCTATTTAATACTTGTTAATGAGAAACAATTATCTATTGTTATTTATTTGTTGATTTGAATGGTGATTGTGATGGATGTTTGATTGTTGACATTGGATGACTAGATGTTATATTTATATTACTATAACACTGCAAGTTCCCTTAGTTATTGCTAGGAAAATCACTAGGGCTGAAATGATACATACCTGAACGATCTATAGATTAGGGAGAGTCGTCATGGGTTGAAATGATAAACCTGAGCGATTTTATGGACTTTGAATGTTAATTTGGGATAACGGGTTGAAATGATATAAACCTGTAATTTTAAAAATATTTGCAGATTGAAATGATAAATATCTGTATCACTTGACCATGGGGTAGAATTATATACAGATACCAGATTGGTTAAATTAAATAATTTTAAATCCTTAAATTTGTATTCAGTGAAATGATATTTTGAAATAATATTTGATTTATATAAAGTGAATGATTTTCAAAATTCTAAGTTTTAAATGATGAAATTAGAATTGGTTTAATGAATTGTTTAAAGAATAAAATGGAAATTTCAAAGTTGAAATTTGAAATGTAAATGAAATTTATCGAAACTAAATTATTGAAATGTTTGAATAATTAAACTTTGAAACTACGAAATTAAAGTGCTTTAAAAATTTTAGTTCAGACATGAGTTTGAAATCAATATAAATTGAAATGATTTTTATGGGAATTTGAATTGAAAGAAATTTAGTTTTGTGAAAATCTAGATGTGGTCCAGATTTGTTGAAATGGAAGAAATAGTTTAAGTTTATATTAATTTGAAATTTATTATTTTAATATAAACTATTCAAAAATATATTATTTTAAAAATCCTAATTTTAATATTTTCAAACTATTAAACTAATTTAATCTATTTTTAAAATATTTTAAAGGCTATTTTAGTCAATTTAGAACTATTTTTATTTATTTCAATCTATTTACTCTATTTTAAACCTATTTAATCTATTTTAATTTATTTTAATCTATCTTAAATCTATTTAATCTATTGTATTTATTTTAATCTATTTTAGTTTATTTTAATCTATTTTAAATCTGTTTAATCTATTTCAATTTATTTTAATCTATTTACATCTATTTATCTATTTTTAATATATTTATCTATTTTAAATATATGTTAATCCATTTTAAATCTATTTAAACTATTTTAATCTATTTTTAAACTAGTTTAGGGTATTTTAACTATTTTAAAAATTATTTTAAAACTATGCTAAACTATTTAAACTATTTATAACTATCTAAGCCAGTTTCTAAATTTCAAACTGCGTAAAGTGGAAGTATTTAAAAGCGAATATGGTTAAATAATGATAAAATCTAAGTTGGGTTTTGAAATGATGTATTTAATGAAATAATATATTCTGGGTAAATATGATGATTTTATACGAGGGTTTAACTTATTTTGGAAAGTATGATTTTGAAAGACAATATGATTTCGAAAGTGATGTGGTTTTGAGAATATGATATTTTGATATTAACTATGAGTTAATCTTGGACATGTAAAAGAACCATCCGGTGTTGAATAAGCGTTTGGTTGTTAAAGAGGCCGGGATCAGATATTGTCATACTCTCTGTCAATATCGAAAACCACTATAACAATTGTGTACGTGGTGGAGATTCCGGAAAGAAGTAGGATGGTATGGCAAACGATTTTGTATGAGGTATTTACGTAACCCTGACTCCCATGAGTCAACTTAGAAGTGACTAAAACATGAGCTATACCGATCCAAGTGAGGTCGCACCTCTGATCAAGCACATTTCCTCGATACCATATTATGGCTTTGTGACTGATTTGGTGGCCACCCCTCGATTTGATTATCGGAGTGCGTTCCGAGATGAGATGTAGTAGCTGTTATGCATTACCACCAGTTTGAGAGTGCAAATGGTAGAATCCTACCATGGCATTGCCTCGGGTGCCGTGTTCACATGTCGTATCGTGCCTTCTACAAGTTTGTTTGGTACTGTACCTATGCAGTGCCCTTTGGGTAAACTGTAGGTTTGGTGGAGCTTATGGTACTGTACGGACTATGGGAATATATAAAATATGTTAAGGGAGACATGGGCAATACCTTAACGCTATTTTAATATTTTACTTTACTATGGACATATTATAATAGCGTATTGTATTGGATAGTAGATAGTTTAACGGATCCTTAGGAGATGGTAATCTCGAACATCTCTTAAGTTACTACACTCACGTTAGACACTGGATAGGAGAAGTCAAACCCCGTAAACATCTCCGACGCCATTACACTCATATTTTTTTACTATTGATTTATCTTACATAAGATCTTTTAGTTCTGACTCAAGTCATATCAATTCACTCAGGTCAATCTGAGCTTTTCAGTTTATCGAAGACTGCTTTCTGAAGGACGAAGACGAAGATTCAATATTGTTAATATTTATTACATTTATTCTACTACATCACGTTGTTCCGCTGTATTATTTATTTATTCCCGTTGTATGTTATTTTGATTCTGTAGTGTAATATGTAATAAAATGTTATTTGTAAAACAACTTCATGAACTGCTATTTGATTATTATATTTTATCATTCCACTATGAGATTATGTGTTTGTTTTATTTCTTTCTCTTCTTTTTCTTATTTACCCCATAGCAATCTTCCCTTTTGAATGGTTTAATTTTTACATGTGTGGTTTATTGTTGATTAAAACCGTCCAAAAAGGCAGGTCGTAACAGTTTAATTCTTATCCGAAAGAGGATTTATTACTCGATTCTTGACGACGAACATTGATGAGGGTTTGGGGTTGGATGCTTGAGTTTTCTATCAAGTTGAGAGCTATGCAAGGAGAACTAAAGTTCTGATCAGAAAGCTTGGTCAAAGTCTGCACTAAAGGATCAGGGAATAAATACTAGTTCGAAAGTAAAGTTGTGAATTTGAATAGAAGATTGTATCAGATATCATGAATGACTGTGTACATCATATGAATAAAAAGTTTAAAAAAAAATTATGCAATACCTTTGGGTTTCTAGTTTTGGGTAATTTCAGGGATGAAAATCTTTTAAGAGGGGAAGTTTGTAACGACCCGCCAATTTATCATTTTGATAAATTAAATCTATTTTTAAATTAAAGATGACGATGCAGATAATATCATTTCAAGTAAAGATAAGTAATTGGTAAACTTATTTTGAATTAATATTTACGAAAATATTTTCCTCGAAAATTCTGTCGATTGGTGGCATCATATTTAAATATAGGTTTATTTAAATTAAATTTTCATTATTTAGTAATTATTTTAATTATTCAAATAATTATTTTAAATAAGAATAATTCATTTCAAATAGTTATAAAGTGATAATGAATAATTTGTAATAGTTTTATAAAGAGATATATTTAATTCGAAAATATAAGGAAACATCGATATCGCTTTATCGGTATAATAGCAATTTTTGTAAATAATTTTTAGTATGAATTTATATGGTTTTATAAATGATTGTGATCATATTAAGTCATTTAAAGTGATAGAAAATTTATTTTTAAATTTTGTTTACAAATATGTGTACGTTAAAATATAAGAGAAAATATGACCAATAATCGGTTCGACGGATTTCAACGATTTAACGAACAAAATTTATTCGAAGACGTTCTAAGTGTTATAACCCTACAAATACATACATATATATGTTACATACATATGATGACATACATATAAACATACATATATAAATATAATTATGTATAAGAGATATAATATAAAATAAATAATGTATTTTAATGATTTCTTACTCTTTACGTATAAAGAAGTCAACTTAATCGTGCGTGAGTGGATTTAAGTGATTGGCACATGGGGGAGAGGTTCTAGCCGTGCATATGGAGGGGAGAAGTGTGTTGAAGAAGCTTTGAAATGGTGATAAAGTGATGATGTATGTATGGATACTTTTACACTCTTCCTTTTCTATAAATACCCTACCCTCTTCTCCCCTTTTCCATTCATATTCTTATTCATAATTTTCAAGATTTTACCTCCACTTTAATGGCTTCCATTCTAGAATAAAATAATATTCAAATTTATTTCAAAAATAAATAAAATTTATAATATATAGCTTTATACAGTTAAACACTTCAAAACAAGCTCAATCTTCATCTCTCCACCTTCCAAACCCAAGATACCACCATCCACCATCTTTGGCCATGAGCTCCACCTCCTTACCACCCTAGGCCGTGAGCAACAAGGCCTAGTCGAGCCCTATCAAGGATCCAAGCTTGATTTCGTGAAGTTTCATTTCAAGATATGGAGCTATAGCCGTTTTAAAACTAGTTCGAGTAGAAAAAAAAGGTAAGAACTCCTAATTTATTCTAGTATATGTTGGATAATATATGATGTTGCAAATGGATATTTAATATTCTTTGATCATCAAGTTTGGTTGTTTAAATGTGAATGTTGAACAAATATGCAAGTCATGATTATACATGTTGATAAGCACAAGAGGAAATCATTTTCCTTAGAAGAATGAATTGGTGTATATGGAAGTGTTAAACCTCTTAAAAATGGTTTAAAATGTATTTTAAATGTTTTATAAACATTTAAAAGTGTTTTGGTGAAGTTTGGAAAGAAATGGAAAAGTTAGTCAAAAACAAGCTTGTCGCGTAACGGTAGTTCGCGATTTCACGCTATAAAAGTCGAACAGGTGTAAAAGATGGAATATAGCTCAGAATTTTTCATGGTCATAATTTTCAAACTATAATATCCATATTTTCCAACAAAGAAAGTAAATCGAGATTCTGATAAGTAGATTTTGAAAAATGAGGGAAACAAGTTTTTGAAAAATCCTGAATTTGCAGTTCGAAATCCAAAACATGATTTCTTAGAAAATGATGTGTTAAATTGTTTGAATAAATCTTATAAATCGTTTAAAATGTTCTAAAAGTGATTTGAGTGATAAAAATAGAATTTCTAATAATAAAAAGTCGTTTTAATCAATATAGCTTAAAAAACACTTTCCGCAGCATTTTTCTACACCACTATAACTTTTGAAATATGGTTTCAAAATTGACGATTCCTATACAAATCTTTTAAAAATGTTTTCAAATGGATAATTAAGCATTTTAATAATGAATTGGAGATTTTCTAGCTAACTGAAAGAAATTCTAATAAATGATTTAAAGAAAAGCTATTGTAAATAAGTGGTTTAATCTTGGCTCTAAAAGCCGACGAGTAGACTGAATTTTTCTATTTGTGAGATCCGGATGTGAGGTGCTTAAACTAAGGAGGTGCTCAGGAGAAACCAATTCCCTGGCTCACCTAGCCTTTTCCTTGGGAGAGGGATATATATGATCGAAACGTCGGAAATGAGTTAAGTATGAGATGATTTAATTTTCCAAATTTAAATACTACTTGATTTTACCGATATGATCTTCTTGTACATGATGTTAAAGCCCGAAGAGGGAACTCGTACTATACATGGGATTTAAAAGATGATTTCAGTGTTATTCTGCCTATAGTATTTGTTTAATACAGGGATTGATATTGAGTAGAATTAGATAATTTCTGTAGATTCTACTCACTTAATATTTATTAATTTTGGGGATCAAACATCCTATACAACATGATTTTGACTCAATCGAAATAAAGAGTTTAAAATTAAGGAAACTTTATTAAGATTTAAAAGAAATGGTTTTGGGAATATTTCCCTAACTATAAAAGAAATGATTTTGAATTATTCCAATTTTAAAAGGGTTTTAAGTAATCAAAGATTTGATGAGAGAGGTTTGATAATTCCTTACATACTGAAAAGAACGTTTTAGAAATATATATCTCCGAGGGAGATTTTTGATAAAAATAACTTAACCAATTAAAGAGTGATTCCCTATTCATAAAACCTCTTTTTATCATTGACTGTATTCGAGGGAACCGAGGTCGGATCTGGGGTAAATCCCTATCCGAAAACTATATTGGACCAATGTACGCATTACATAAAGATCTGACAAAGAAAATGAAGGATAAAGACCAAGGATTTTTAGGGTGAAAGGACTGCTTGTTGACAAACCTGGTTTGCTTCCAAATACTAAAGTAGCAGTGGTCCCTTCATTTCTGATATTCTTTGGGTTACAAGGACTTCTCTACTAATCCTAGGGTAAAATTCCCGATAGGATGTTGTAGGAGAGTGCATTCGGTTTCGTTCAATCATAGAACGAACTTATATAGATGGATGTCTGACATTGCATCTTGAGATTTACATCATTGACTTTTATAAACGTACATCTGTTGGTGGCGGAAAGACAACTTCTCTTAGCTTAACACCCTTCTCTGTGACGTATGAGCTTAGAGGTTGTATGTTTGAAAGTCAATAAGTGATCGATAGAATGGTAGTGTGGCATTCAAAGAAAGATGAAGTGCTATGTGAAAAGGTAATGGTTACCTCAGACCTCATGCCCAAAAATGACCGAAACAGGGTTGGATGCTGCTAGGCTATGCGGTTCGCAACCATTAGGGTATGATCATTCATTTCTAGATACATTTCTTCCCTCTATGATATTCGGGTTGTAAATTATTGTGGATGTATGCTATGAGGATCTTAGATAGGTCAGTAATGACAGAAGTGATGACATATTCGATACTATCTAAGGAAAGGTAGGCTGGTCTTGTGTTGGTAGAGGACCATCTGTTGGGCCTCGATACATTCCTCTAGAGATGTACTGTTCGAAGTCACCCGGTCATTTGTATGGAATCCATTCTCCAATAAGTGCCTGCCAAATTTGTAACAACCCGCATTTTTGTACGTTTTAAATCGACGATTAACCACACACGTCAGACTCAAACTAGACAAAAGGGCTAATTGTTATTGGGGAAAAATAAGAAAAAGGGAGAAAGAAAGAAAACAAAACAGAATCTTGCAGCGGAACGACAAAATATAATAATCAAATAACAGTTCATGAAGCTGTTTTGTAAAATATTTGATTATACTTATACAACACATATCAGAGTTACATATACCAGAGAATAATAAATAATGCAGCAGAACAGTATGAATGTAGAGGAATAATATAATAAATAATCGTAATACAATCTTCGTCTTCGTCCTCCAGAAATGAAGTCTTTGAATCGTGAAATGCTCAGACTGACCCAAGCGGATTGAAAAGAAAAAAACACTCGAGTTAGGACTAAAAGATCTTATGTGAGTTAAATCGACAGAAATAAATATGAGTGGGACGGCGTCAGAGATGTTTACGGGATTTGACATTTCCTATCCAGTGTCAACGTAAGGGCAGTAACTTAAGAGATGCTCGGGATTCACATCTCCTAAGGATCCGTTAAACTATTTACTATGTAGTAATATTTCGCTATTATAATAATGTCTATAGTAAAATAAACTTACTTTTAAACAGAGTTAAGGCTTTACATTTTCCACCTTAACACGTAATAGTCCCAGTAGTCCATCCGGTATCATGGTTCCTCCTAATCGGGAAGCCACCAGAGGATACCACACGAGCTACGGAAAAAACTAAATTCGTACAAGGCGCGCTAGGGTAGGTGACACGACACAACTAAGCAATGCTAGGGTAGATATACCAATTACGCTTTCGGGTCGGTGGTAACACGTAGCGCACAGCTACCGCCCACCTTAAGCCACACCTCCAAATCAAAAAATCAAAAGTGGCTACCGAATCAATCCAAAAGTCAAAGTATAGTATCAAAGGGATGTGTCCGATCAAAGGAGCTACCTCATTAGCCCATCAATCGCTCCAGTTTTAGCCACCTTATGCCAACTCATGGGAGTCGAGTCCACGTATATACCTCAAAGGAACGCCGCCGCCATCCAACTTCATTCTGGAATCTCCACCGTGTACACGGTTGTTAAAGTAGTTTTTGAAGTTGGCAGAGAGTATGACAACTTCCGATCCCGGTCTCTTCAAAAACCAAATGTTATTATAACACCACGGTCATTTCAAAAATAATTTATACTTCAAAACCAGAATATAATATCCATTTCAAAAATAAAATATCATTTCTATTTCAAATATATCCATTTTTCAAAACCATAGCATTTTCAAAGTTATAGTGCTTCGAAATCAAAACCACTTGAAATATAACACTTTCAGATCATAATCCTTTGAAACTCAACTTTGAAACATAACTTCCACTACTTAAATGGTTAAAATATTAAAATACTTTATATAATAAACTAGCTTCTTCAATTTCACAAATCAATTCTAAAACAGCTCGAATTTATAAATTTTAAATTTAACCAAACCCCAAATCATAAATTTCAATACGATTCAGTTTCCCAGATAAACTATTCCAATTTATATCGATTTCAAATCAGGTTTGATCCACAGTATATACCATTTCAAATTCAATATATTTCAAACTTTAGGGTTTCAATAGTTTCAAAACTAAATTTTGTAATCATAATTCAACAATTCAGTGTTCTATTATTTAGTTTTGAAATATTTTACATAATAAATCCATTATCATTTAAATTACTAATAACTGAATATTTACTTCAATTTATTTATACTTGAAATATTCATTTAATTCACCTTAAACAAAAATCAAGTTATAAAATCCATACCTTCTAAAATTTCAAATTTTATAAACTTCATACCAAATTTATTTGAGTTTAATTCTTAAATAAATTCAATTTCAAATAAATTTCAAATTTATCTTTGAACCTTAAATTTATTTAAATCATTATAAACTCAATATTAAAATATAATTTAAATACTTAACCATATCATCACAATAAATTCAAACTTATTATTAAGCTTATTCTACAGTAAAACAAGTTTATACATAGCTTAAAATCAAGGATAGAATAACATCTAAAATCAATATTCATATAAAACCATATATTTTTTTACAAAATCATAGAAATCATTTCAAAATATTTTGTATGTAGACCCCGGTGTCTGTATATACTTTTCTATCCCGTGGTCAAGTGATACGGTTATTTATCATTTCAATCTGTAATTTAAAATATAAATACGGTTATATATCATTTCAAACCGCAATCCCGAATGAAATAAAATCCATAACAACATGTAGTTTATAACAATATAAATACAACATCCATTCATCCACTATCAATCTTCAACCATTTACCACAATCATCATCCAATTCAAACAGTAACATCAACATAGAACAGATAATAAATAACAGGTATTTACTGGCAGTTTATATTCAATAATGAATTAAATAACAATTTAAAGGCAGTTTATATGCAATAATAAATTAAATAACAATTTATCCAAATAAATTCAAATAAACTGAGATGATGATTCAAAATATGCCAAACAGTCATACATAAATTTATAATCACATCATAAATCAATTTAGCAAACATAAGAAATTTTAGAAGTTGTGAGACACTCAGCTTTTGAATTTAAACTGAATTCAAATCCAGTTTAAACCCAAAATTTGAACCATCTCAAAATTGGTCCAAACAAGTGCCATAATGTCCGAAATTTCGATACAATCCAAGCGGAGAAAACCACGCGTGGATTGGTGTGACGACCGCCCATGACTCCCGCACCAAATCAAGGAAATAATGCGCTAAAAGGTGTGCCAGGCAGCCATGGACGATAGTCAGGGTAAAACAAAACAGAAGAATCTCTATCACATAACTCACAGCGCATGGATAAAATACAATAGAGAAATATAATATAGTGAAGCTCCATAGAACAGAACATCATCATATAAGCATCACAGTAGTTTCATACAATCGTCTACTCAAATCCATACATGAAAGCCTCACTACAAATCACTCAACCAAATACAGCAGCGGATACCCAGTACATATAGTAAGAAAACTAATATGCAAAGCCTCCTGCTCGTCTTCGTCATCTTTAGCGTAGAACTCCTAGCACAGCACCTGTCACCTGCTACCTAGTCTGCCCATCCCGACATGGATGAACAGCCCAAGGTAATAAGAGGAGACATAAAACCTTGAGTCAGACAAAGTCTTAGTGAGCAGTAAATCAACTATCAAGCATACCAAAAGAGCATAAAGGATAAAAGGAATAGGAACCAAACCATCCCACTCCACCTCTTTCTACAGTGATAGCCCCAGACATACACTAAGGAGAAGCAAGCATAACAACATAGACAATTAAGGTAAAGCGAATACCACTCGAGTCAAGGACGATGTTTTCCAAATACAAACCCCCAAGGCCTAAACCAAGATCAGATAAGCACCCAGAAAACACCGCTCTTGAAGCCGAATGATAATACAACCAAACATCCATGACTCTGGCTATCACTGTTATCCTTGCCTCGATTTCGCCGTTAGTTGAATGACCATCTGTCAAGGGCTAATGGTAACCCCGGTTCTAACCATAACTCCGCACACTGCCTTGTGCCTAGGACTTATCTACTTTGCCCAGAGTACTCAACTACCTACCTGTAGTCTTTTGGGTGTCCCGACTACCTACCTGTAGTCGTTATGGGCGCCCCATGTACTCTTGCTTTTGAGCATGCTAGAACCTTCAACAACGACGAGATCCAAGCCTCCTAGCCATCCTTCTTGACGACTATCCTCATACAAGCTCAAGCTACCTCTTGAACAATCCATTATCAACCAACTTGAACTACTCTTCAAGTTATCAACATGCTTGGAATGATCCCTGCTTGGATTAAGCCAAGACTCACATCATACTTCGCTTCATCGCATCAAAGCAAAGTCTCAACTCAACAACATGGTTTGCCTCATCAAATCATGGCAAAGTCCCATCTCAACATCATCCAATCTATACATATGAGCTTCAACATCCGCTACATATGCCTTAAGCAGCTTTCACCATTCAAGAGCCTTCTTCCATAGCTTTTGAATCCTCTTTCATCATCTTGTTCCAAATCAACTACTAGCTAACTTGGAAACAATCAAATCAATCATACATTCAAATAATCAATCATTCAAACAAGATCTATTAAGCAATTTAAGCAATATCAACTATAATGGCAATTTCGTAAATAAACGAGCAAAAGTCCAACATATGTGAAATCATGGTTTTTAGCATAGATCTATCAATTATAAAACATGGGTTTGGTCTCTAATGCTTATTAAACAAACTTGCATAAGTAAACATCTTCAAAAACCATGGATCTAGACTTAGATGCATGAAATCTCTAACTTTAACACCCAAACATGCCACCAATCCAATATACTCCTTTGGATCCGCGTGAGAGATAACTACCACTCACCAAATCACCAAAACAACCTAAAATCAATCAACTTCAGATCTGGACAGCAAGGACTTGAGCTTGATCCGGAGAAATTTCACTTGAAACGGTGAAATCTAGCTTCTTCGGATGAAAATCTTCAACTTTGGCTCTTGATCTTTGATCTTGATCTTCAATCTTCAATGGATGTTAGCACTAGATTGGAATAGAGAAAAGAAGGTGAAGAAATGTTGTAGTCGAGTCTTCAAAATGGCAGCACTTCGTCGCTTCAAAAACCGGTGCCAAAAAGTGAGCCAAACCCCTCTATTTATAGGCTGGATCAACCATGAGTCGTCGTCCCTATGAGTCGTCCACGACTCATCATGAGTCGTTGCCGACTTATCAGCCCTTACCGACTCAACATAACACTGCCTACTTACCATGAGTCGTTCACGACTCATTGCCATGACGACCTACCCCAGCCGACTCAACTGCACAGCCTTCCGACTCAAGCCAACGACTCAATACACCAAGGCACAAGGTCATACGACTCAAACCCAAACCGACTCAACACCTACCGACTCACGACTCAAGACCAGTGCCGACTCAACATAAATCGGTCACGACCTAAAAGCCTCCGACCTAAGACACTGCCGCGTTTTCCCCAAGTCCTAAGTCGTACGACGACTCAACAATACACACTCACTACTCAACTATGATGCCGACTCACGACTCATCAGGCCCTACGACTCAAAACCCTGCCGACTCATTACCCACGACCTAAGCCTAAACCCCTTAAGTCGCTACACCCTTAACCCGTTAACTCCTTAACTCGGCAAACCCTATGAGTCGTAACTCGTTGACTCGGCCACACTTCTTATCTCGGCCCTCTATGAGTCGGTCATCCTATGAGTCGCCTAACTTCTTGAGTCGGTCCATCCTTATCTCGGCCAACACTTTAAACCGCTACCCCTCCTTGAGTCGGTCCTCTATGAGTCGGTCACGACTCATCACTTGTACCCGGGTTAACTTCTAAACGACTCAAGCTAGAAGCAACACAAACAACACTATCGACCTGCAAATTCTACGATTTATCGACTCGTAAAATACGGGTCGTTACATTCTCTCCCCCTTAGGAATTTCGCCCTCGAAATTCCAAGCAAACAACAGCAATCACAATTATTCCGCATGCCTACCATCCATAGCAATCAACAAACCATGCATCCAATTCTAACCTAGCATGCAGAATTCTATGACTTAGAACAAGCTACAAATTCATGAGATGTCACGACACTTTAGGGCCATACCTCGAAGAGTCCGGGATGAGCTGCCTTCATCCTCTCTTCCTCCTCCCATGTACAGTCGTTAACATCATCACTCCATTGTACCTTGAGCAACGTAATCGTCTTCCTCCTAAGCTGTTTCGTATCGGTTTCAACAATACGAAGCGGCTTACGAGGTCTCGAAACAACAGGATCAACCTCCAAGTCTTCACAGCTATCAGCAGAAACCACCGTAGTTGGGTCGTGCACATACTTCCGTAGATAAGATACATGAAAAACATTGTGCACACCCGCCATCTTTTCCGGTAACTCCAATCTATAAGCGAGCTTTCCAATTTGCTCGATAATCGGAAATGGTCCAACAAATCTCGGAGTCAATTTCCCTTTCTTCCCGAATCTAACAACATTCTTCAATGGGGAAATCTTCACAAAAACCATATTACCCACGTCGAATTCCAAATCCTTTCGACGATTATCTGCATAACTTTTCTGACGATCTTGGGCTGCCTTCATTCTTTGCCGAATGTTCTCTATACGATCCGAAGTCTGTCGAATCATCTCTGGCCCAAGTATCAGCTTTTCTCCAGTTTCCAACCAACATGTCGGAGAGTTACACGGTCTTCCATATAATGCCTCATATGGTGCCATACCAATACTCGACTGATAACTGTTATTATAAGCAAATTCCACCAAATGAAGGTGATCTTCCCATGATCCTCCGAAGTCCAAAACACATGCTCTAAGAAGATCTTCCAAAACTCGGTTGACTCTCTCAGTCTGACCATCTGTTTGAGGGTGATAAGCTGTACTCAAACACAATTCGGTTCCCAGGACTTCCTGGAAGCTCTTCCAAAACCTACTAGTGAACAATGGGTCTCGATCGCTCACTACACTCTTCGGAACACCATGGAATCGAACAATCCACTTCACATAAAGCTCAGCCAACTTCGATGCGGTCCTAGTCGATCGAACAGGAATGAATCTTGCACTCTTGGTCAAACGATCTACTATGACCCAAATCCCTTCATTCCCTGCTCTTGTCCTAGGTAGACCATCGATAAAGTCCATCGACACTTGCTCCCACTTCCATGTAGGAACCTCTAATGGCTGAAGCAATCCACTGGGCTTCTTCTGCTCAGCTTTCACCAACTGGCAATTCATACACTTGGAAATAAAATTTCCAACATCCTTCTTCATACCTTCCCAGTAGTAGGTTCTCTTCATATCCCGATACATCTTATTTCCACCTGGATGAATTGTCAACTTCGAGTGATGACTCTCCCTCAGAACTTCATCTCTCAATCCATCTACATCGGGAACAACTAGTCGCCCTTGCTTTCGAAGCCAACCCTCTCGATCGACTTCAAATCCTTTATCCTTTTCTGGATCCAATCCGGATTCCAAATCACGGATAATCTTGATAAGCTTATCATCTCTCCTTTGCCTCTCGCCAATTCTTTCCACAAGAGTAGGCCTTATCGATAAGTTTGCCAACATCTCAGGTTCCAATTCACATCTAGGCCTGAAATCAAATCCAGCCAAATACTCAAGACTCTTCCATTCCGAAAACATGGCTCCCAATCCTGCATGTCTTCGACTTAACGCATCAGCCACTGCGTTACCTTTCCCTGGAGTATAGGCTATACCAAAATCATACGATGCTAAGAACTCTAGCCACCTTTGCTGTCGAAGATTCAAATCCTTTTGGGAAAACAGATACTTCAACGACTTATGATCTGTAAACAGCTCGAATCTAACTCCCAATAGATAGTGTCTCCACATCTTCAAAGCAAACACAATCGCCGCTAACTCCAAATCATGAGTCGGATAATTCCTTTCATGCGGCTTTAGTTGTCGACTAGCATACGCAACAACTTTATGCTTCTGCATTAGCACCGCTCCTAGTCCAGTGCCACATGCATCGGTGTAAACCACCATCTCATCATTCCCACTTGGAATAGTCAAAACAGGAGCGCTCGTCAGTCGCTCTTTCAGGATTACGAAAGCTTGCTCACACTTATCATCCCATCTGAACACTTGGTTCTTCTTCGTCAATCCTGTCAACGGTGCAGCTATCTTTGAAAAGTCTTTGATAAACCGACGATAATATCCTGCTAATCCAAGAAAACTTCTCACATCAGATGCATTCTTAGGCCTAACCCAATCCTGGATCGCTGCCACCTTAGCGGGATCAACCGCTATTCCATTTCCAGAAATAACATGACCTAAGAACCTCACTTCATTCTTCCAGAAGTGACACTTCGAAAACTTAGCCTTCAGCTGATGTTTCCGTAAGATTCCTAAAACAATCCTCAAGTGCGTCTTGTGCTCTTCCTCAGTTCTGGAATAAACCAAAATATCATCCACGAACACAAGCACGAACTTATTCAACTGATCTCTGAACACTCTATTCATAAGATCCACAAAATATGCTGGCGCGTTAGTCAACCCAAACGGCATTACCAGCCACTCATAAAACCCGGATGGTGTCCTGAAAGCAGTCTTCGGCACACTATCCTTCGCCACTCTCAACTGGTGAAATCCCGTTGCCAAATCCATCTGAGAAAACACCTTAGCCTCGTGAAGCTGATCAAACAAGTCATCTATTCTCGGCAATGGATACTTGTTCTTCCTAGTCACCTTATTCAGCTCACGATAATCAACACACAACCTCAACGATCCATCCGTTTTGGTTGCGAACACAACGGGCGCACCCCATTCGGACACACTTCTCCGAATGAATCCTTTCCGCAAAAGGTCATCAACTTGCACCTTCAGCTCTTGCTGCTCCCTCGGTGCCATCCGCCTAAGAGGCATCACAACAGGTCTGGCTCCCTCAACTAGATCGATACGAAACTCGATCTCCCTATGCGGCGGCAACCCTTTGACTTCCTCAAAGACATTCTCAAACTCATTCACAATAGGCACCGATGACAGTCCATCCCGTGGAACAACTAGCGAATACATGAAGCTCATGAAGACGCCTTCTTCATGCTTACATCGTATCACAACCTTTCGCCCTTCCACATTCCCGACTGTCACCTCAAGCCTCTCACAATCAATCCTAGCCGCATACTTCCTAAGCCAGTCCATACCCAAAATAATTCCGAACCCCGCAAAGTTCAGAACAAAGCAATCACAAACAAACGAGCAATCATGACTCGACACAACTAGACCACGACATAACATACACAAACATGACGAACCCCCTACCGGATTAGTCACAACCAATGGCCTATCAACAATATCCGGTTTCATACCTAACCGGCTTACCAAATCATCACAAACAAAAGAATGCGACGCTCCAGTATCAAACAACACTCTAACTGGAACACCACAAATAGAAAGAGTACCTTGAACAACCACACTCTTCCCCTTCTCTTCAGCAGTAGGAGCTTTCGAAGACGATGGAACAGCCCCCAAAGCATAGGCTTGCACAACCTGCCTATCTTTCCTCGGTTCTGGACAATCCTTCTTGATATGTCCCAGCTTATCACAGTTGTAACACTTTCCCGGCACTTTGGGATTCTTACAATCTTTGTAAAGATGGCCCTTCTGCTGGCAGTTATAGCAAGTCACTTCACTCTTCGGCTTCTTCTGGCCATCCCTACCCCTCTGTTGCTGTTGTTTCCTCTTCTTATTGCCACTCTGTTGTGGTTTAGATCCTTCCCTGGTTACAGAAACGACGGAACTTTCCCTAGGAAACAAACTCTCATGCCTAAGAGCTTTTTCCACAAGCTTCTCAAATGGATCGTCCAGATGATCCACTAACTGCCTCCCAAGATAAGCATCCAGACCAGTCACAAACTTTTCATTCTTCTGGTAGGGAGAATCAATATACGATCTGGCATACTTAGACAAAGCTTCAAACTCAGAAATGTACTCAAGAACAGGCCTTCCCCCTTGCTTGAGCTCCACAAACCTCTTAAACAAGACAGATTTCTGGGAAGTAGAGATGAACTTAGCTTCAAATCTAACTTGGAATTGCTCCCAAGTAATCTCTTCTTCTGGAGTATCGATGGTGATAGAATTCCACCAATCAGCAGCTCTTCCCTGAAGCTGTCTCGATGCAAGCTTCCTCTTAGTTGCATCCTCAATCCCTAAGTCACCAAAGATTCTTTTGCAAGCATCAATCCATCTCTGCACCTCAATAGTCGACTCCGTCCCCAAGAAAACTTTCCCTCCAAGAGCAGTATAATCCTTGCAAAGCTTGGCAAAATCCACCGGTCTCGGAGCTTGGACTTGAACTCCCACATCCACAGATGATCCTGAAGCTGGTATTCTCCTCATGATTGAAGTCATCATGGCCTCAAACATAGGAGCATAATCAACAGCTTCCCTAGCATCACGGCTACCCCTCGCAGCTTGTCTCTCACTTCGACTCATCCTTAATATCTGTAAATAAGAATGATTAGAACACCTTAAGAAACAACTGCATAAGGAGTTCAAACCCTTCTAAACTACTATATTATATATAGTAATCATCCATCAAATTACAATTACGTCTCTCTTACGTAGTTACATCAGCGAGCGTTGGCTAAAATCGATTAACCAAAGCTCTGATACCAAATGTGACGACCGCCCATGACTCCCGCACCAAATCAAGGAAATAATGCGCTAAAAGGTGTGCCAGGCAGCCATGGACGATAGTCAGGGTAAAACAAAACAGAAGAATCTCTATCACATAACTCACAGCGCATGGATAAAATACAATAGAGAAATATAATATAGTGAAGCTCCATAGAACAGAACATCATCATATAAGCATCACAGTAGTTTCATACAATCGTCTACTCAAATCCATACATGAAAGCCTCACTACAAATCACTCAACCAAATACAGCAGCGGATACCCAGTACATATAGTAAGAAAACTAATATGCAAAGCCTCCTGCTCGTCTTCGTCATCTTTAGCGTAGAACTCCTAGCACAGCACCTGTCACCTGCTACCTAGTCTGCCCATCCCGACATGGATGAACAGCCCAAGGTAATAAGAGGAGACATAAAACCTTGAGTCAGACAAAGTCTTAGTGAGCAGTAAATCAACTATCAAGCATACCAAAAGAGCATAAAGGATAAAAGGAATAGGAACCAAACCATCCCACTCCACCTCTTTCTACAGTGATAGCCCCAGACATACACTAAGGAGAAGCAAGCATAACAACATAGACAATTAAGGTAAAGCGAATACCACTCGAGTCAAGGACGATGTTTTCCAAATACAAACCCCCAAGGCCTAAACCAAGATCAGATAAGCACCCAGAAAACACCGCTCTTGAAGCCGAATGATAATACAACCAAACATCCATGACTCTGGCTATCACTGTTATCCTTGCCTCGATTTCGCCGTTAGTTGAATGACCATCTGTCAAGGGCTAATGGTAACCCCGGTTCTAACCATAACTCCGCACACTGCCTTGTGCCTAGGACTTATCTACTTTGCCCAGAGTACTCAACTACCTACCTGTAGTCTTTTGGGTGTCCCGACTACCTACCTGTAGTCGTTATGGGCGCCCCATGTACTCTTGCTTTTGAGCATGCTAGAACCTTCAACAACGACGAGATCCAAGCCTCCTAGCCATCCTTCTTGACGACTATCCTCATACAAGCTCAAGCTACCTCTTGAACAATCCATTATCAACCAACTTGAACTACTCTTCAAGTTATCAACATGCTTGGAATGATCCCTGCTTGGATTAAGCCAAGACTCACATCATACTTCGCTTCATCGCATCAAAGCAAAGTCTCAACTCAACAACATGGTTTGCCTCATCAAATCATGGCAAAGTCCCATCTCAACATCATCCAATCTATACATATGAGCTTCAACATCCGCTACATATGCCTTAAGCAGCTTTCACCATTCAAGAGCCTTCTTCCATAGCTTTTGAATCCTCTTTCATCATCTTGTTCCAAATCAACTACTAGCTAACTTGGAAACAATCAAATCAATCATACATTCAAATAATCAATCATTCAAACAAGATCTATTAAGCAATTTAAGCAATATCAACTATAATGGCAATTTCGTAAATAAACGAGCAAAAGTCCAACATATGTGAAATCATGGTTTTTAGCATAGATCTATCAATTATAAAACATGGGTTTGGTCTCTAATGCTTATTAAACAAACTTGCATAAGTAAACATCTTCAAAAACCATGGATCTAGACTTAGATGCATGAAATCTCTAACTTTAACACCCAAACATGCCACCAATCCAATATACTCCTTTGGATCCGCGTGAGAGATAACTACCACTCACCAAATCACCAAAACAACCTAAAATCAATCAACTTCAGATCTGGACAGCAAGGACTTGAGCTTGATCCGGAGAAATTTCACTTGAAACGGTGAAATCTAGCTTCTTCGGATGAAAATCTTCAACTTTGGCTCTTGATCTTTGATCTTGATCTTCAATCTTCAATGGATGTTAGCACTAGATTGGAATAGAGAAAAGAAGGTGAAGAAATGTTGTAGTCGAGTCTTCAAAATGGCAGCACTTCGTCGCTTCAAAAACCGGTGCCAAAAAGTGAGCCAAACCCCTCTATTTATAGGCTGGATCAACCATGAGTCGTCGTCCCTATGAGTCGTCCACGACTCATCATGAGTCGTTGCCGACTTATCAGCCCTTACCGACTCAACATAACACTGCCTACTTACCATGAGTCGTTCACGACTCATTGCCATGACGACCTACCCCAGCCGACTCAACTGCACAGCCTTCCGACTCAAGCCAACGACTCAATACACCAAGGCACAAGGTCATACGACTCAAACCCAAACCGACTCAACACCTACCGACTCACGACTCAAGACCAGTGCCGACTCAACATAAATCGGTCACGACCTAAAAGCCTCCGACCTAAGACACTGCCGCGTTTTCCCCAAGTCCTAAGTCGTACGACGACTCAACAATACACACTCACTACTCAACTATGATGCCGACTCACGACTCATCAGGCCCTACGACTCAAAACCCTGCCGACTCATTACCCACGACCTAAGCCTAAACCCCTTAAGTCGCTACACCCTTAACCCGTTAACTCCTTAACTCGGCAAACCCTATGAGTCGTAACTCGTTGACTCGGCCACACTTCTTATCTCGGCCCTCTATGAGTCGGTCATCCTATGAGTCGCCTAACTTCTTGAGTCGGTCCATCCTTATCTCGGCCAACACTTTAAACCGCTACCCCTCCTTGAGTCGGTCCTCTATGAGTCGGTCACGACTCATCACTTGTACCCGGGTTAACTTCTAAACGACTCAAGCTAGAAGCAACACAAACAACACTATCGACCTGCAAATTCTACGATTTATCGACTCGTAAAATACGGGTCGTTACAATTGGACCTCGTATGCAAAAGTTATTCGAGTTAGAAGATTATACGAATATAACAAATTAATTAATAAAACGAGTGAACCAATTGGAACTAGCCAAGTCAACATCTCCTTCATCATTCCTTACACGTTCATGCCCAGTATTTCACACGCCTTCACCAGCGTTCGACCAGCCACCACCTTCGCCAGCGATCACCATCGACCAAGCGAACACCCTCTGCAAGCTCTCCATCATTGCCTCCAATGGCCGAGCTAGCCACGCCCCCTCCAAGGTACCGCTGCCGCCGTCGAAACCCTAATCCTCAAATTTCGGCCACCACACACCGATTCAGATCGATCGACCACCATTGTACGACTCCATGAGACAATCTCCACCAAACCTATAAATCGATTTCGCCGATCAGTCGAGAAATCGAAAACCCCCAATTTGGCCTTAGGGTTCCACGATTTCGTGACTTTGACCATGATTTCTGGATAATTCGAGCATCATTTTCAGAAATGAATACTTGACGTGGATTCGTATCGATGTGATCTACGACATTTAATTTTTCTAAATTTTATTGAGGAGTTTGAATTTTTGGCTTTGAATTTTATTTGAAATTGCAATTGGGAATTAGGGTTTGCGGCTATTGAGGAAGAGCAACAGAGATTGTATGTACAGAAAAATGTGCATAAGAAATGTGCTAGGGTTTATAACTGGATATATATAGGCAGGACAAAAATAGAGTGGACGGGCTCGATCGAATTTGGGTTTTGAACGATAATTGACCCGAAAAGCCTATTTCGACTCCAGAACGAAAATGGGTCAACCCATATATCAAAATAGATGTTTTAAAATATTTTAAAATCAATGGAATAGGTTTCAAGTCCAAATTCCATTGTATAAAGAATTTATTCTAAAATCAAGTTATTTCAAATTGATTTCAATTTCATTGATTTTTAGGCATTTCGAGCTCGTACGATCAAACGACCAGTCCGATCGCTACGAAAATTCAAATCATACAATAATTCACCATTAGAGATCCGATGAAATTGGTTTCTTCGAAATTCGAGTCAGTGGCCAAAATGGCTATTTTCCAGTTAATTAAATAAATAAATATTAAATTAATTAAATCACTATATAAATTCAAATTCTATAATTTATAAATTTTATCATCTTGGATTACTTTAGTAATTTATGATCCTTTATAACCAATTTCCATATCCATTTAAAGTTAATTAATTCACCAATTATAGTATTAAATTCCACTTCTAGTAAATTCATAAATTATCAATTGAAATTCCAATGAATCTATTAATTTGATTTCTCAACCTAGTTATCAAATCAATTATTAACTTGTGGGTATAATTAACATTGGTTATATTTATTACATAAATATATTCAAATTTCTAACTCCTTTGTATTAACCATCCTATTTCCATTTATTATATTTTTGCCAAATATATACATTAATTACGATTTATATTCACAATAAATTTATTTACTTGGTTTCATGCTTTTTATTACATCAATTACTACCTTATGAATGCATTCACGTTTCTATTAAATTTACATTCACACTTTCTGTTATTATTAACAAATAAATGTTATAATTGCTTACATGACACTGTTTTTATCCAATTATCAATAATTATACACTAATCCATCAATTGATTCAATATTTACACTTGTTTTCTTATATTCACTTTATAACCAAATTATAACATTTAAATTATTTTGTTTAATTGGAATTTCATTCAAGTTCGTTAATTATTAACTTTATTAAACTTGTTATGTTTTATCTTAGTTATTATTTCATTATTACATTACAACTTTTATTTACGGTTTTAGATAACAAAATTCATTAAATTAACAAATTATCATTGAAAATTTATGGGTTGTTACACTCTTCCCCACTCAAAACTTTTCGTCCCCGAAAAGGAAAAAGAAGAGAAAAGAAAGAATTCAAAAATATTAACTTTATAAACAAATAAATTAAGAAAATCAATTAATTTATATAAAATATATCAATTCATAACCATTAAATATTTTTATACTCAAATTAGTAAAGTTTGGAAAACATTCCAAAAAAGTTCTAAGTCTAAAATTTACGGAAAATTTCGGTAGAGTCTCCTTTGTACAGAGAGGCTCGGGAGAAATTATAATATCAAATATAACAATATATATCACAATATCTCAGAATAATATATCCCAACAACGGGGAAAACAATATAATAACGCTATAAAACCGTAATCCGAGAACGTACCTATTTGTCGGGCAAACAAACGCTAAATTATGAAACCAAAAGCAGTAGCAATTGCTTCCATAACCTGTATTTCACTTATATAATCCAAAAAGAGTTAATAATTATATAAAATGAAATATTTAAGTTGTTTCACCCACTAACAAACAACCTAATATAAACAACAGCCACTTGCAGCCAATATACAATCAAAAATCAACACAATCAATTATCCGTTCATATCAAACAAAACTAATAGTTGTTCGGGTTTGAAAACTTCAAATTGTACAGAATGAAAAATAAACTACTAAGTGCACCATTTACTCAGCAGTCTTAGATGAAACTAAATAGATTATTCATTCCATCTAAATAATTTTAAAGTATCCTTGTCCAAACAACCATAAACCAAAAAACAACAAATTCTAACATTATTTAAGTTTATTCTTATAAATTTTCTTTCACAACATTTGTTGTTTATCTTTTTTTTTCATTCAGTGATTCCTTTCTTCAATTTAACATTTATTTCCTGAAAATTTTATTCCCATTCATTCATTTAGTGTTTGTTTCATTTATTTGCATTTATACTTACATAAATTCATTTTCACTTATTCATATCATGTAAATTTTCTTTTTATTGCATTACATTCATTCATTACTTAATTTCATTTATTTACATTCATTTATCAATAGTATTCGTGTTCCATTCAATTTCTTAGCATTTCAATTCATTTACTTAAGTTTATAATTACATACTTACAATAATTCTTTTAATCTGGTTTTATTATGGTTACTTTTCAATTATAACTTAAGTTTATAACACTATAACATCAATTCATATTTGTAAAAGCAATCAATTGAACACTTTCATTCACAAGTTGTACTTGTAAAAATTTCCATTACATTTTCTTATTAAACATTTCAACTTTTAAATCATTGGTAAGTTATATATATGCTTTTAAGGATGTAATTGAAGTTACATAGTTTAGTTTATTTTATTTCTTCCAAATTAACTTAATGTTCAACAATAATATCCTTTGTTTTATATGTTACAAATTTTTAACTTTCTTTTAATTTCATTTATAACTTAGCATTAAATCTCTTATTTCATTTATAGGTTTCAATTATTAGTTAAATTCCATTTCACTACACTAATTAAAACTACCAATTAATAGAAACTTAAGAACTAAATACCGGGTTTAATTCCAAATCGTTTTAAAACAACAGATGAATGTATATACTTACAACTTATATATCCAATTATATTCAAAACAAATTAAAATTTATATTTGTTTATCAAAATAAATTTGTAGTAAAACTACTACAGTGGCCTTCCCACTTAGAAACTCGAAAATGAATGTTGATGATGCATGCACTCATGACCGAAATTATTTTCCAACGACAGAGAGGGAAGTACAGAACTCATTTCCTTCCAACATTACTTTAAACAATTCTTTCAAACCATATTGAAATATTTATATCAGAAAATACTTCTATATAATATTATTATTATATCCCAAAATCATTCAAAAGAAATTTTCAAAAACCCCAAAAATTAACTTCTAAATTTCCAATTTCATTTATTTTATTTTCTTCAAATCTTGTTTCCAATTAATATTTATAAATTTCATGACCTAATAACCAATATATTACAGCCAAATATAACCCTTGTAAAAATTTATTTTATATATAGAAAATATAATAGGCAAAATTATTTCATTCATCTATATTCAAAACAAATATTGTGTCGGTCTGTCCTATTAAGTGTCTAGAAATCCCTATTGATGTCATAGCGTCCCATGCACCAACCAGAATTTATAAATACAAAACGGAACAAATTAACACAATATCAAAACATTTTTATAACACTAATAAATACGCTTTCTCATATATATACGCTCAATGACTCATCATAGGGTATTACTACCCTATTAATAAAGAGCCAGACCCTACAAAGCTAAGTTTTATCACAAGACCAAAGCTCTAATACCACGCGTAACAACCCGCCATTTTATATGTTTTAAATCGACGATAAACCACACACGTCAAACTCAAACTGGACAAAAGGACGAATTGTTATTGGGGAAAAATAAGAATAAGGGAGAAAGAAAGAAAACAAAACAGAATCTTGCAGCAGAACGACAAAATATAATAATCAAATAACAGTTCATGAAGCTATTTTACAAAACATTTGATTATGCTTATACAACACATATCAAAGTTACACATACCAGAGAATAATAAATAATGCAGCGGAACAGTATGAATGTAGAGGAATAATATAATAAATAATAGTAATACAACCTTCGTCTTCGTCCTCCAGAAATGAAGTCTTCGAATCATGAAATGCTTAGACTGACCCGAGCGAATTGAAAAGACAAAACACTCAAGTCAGGACTAAAAGATCTTATGTGAGTCAACAGAAATAAATATAAGTGGGACGGCATCAAATATGTTTATGAGATTTGACATCTCCTATCCAGTGTCAACGTGAGGGCAGTAACTTAAGAGATGCTCGGGATTCACATCTCCTAAGGATCCGTTAAACTATTTACTATATAGTTATATTTCACTATTATAATAATGTCTATCGTAAAACAATCTTACTTTTAAATAGCGTTAAGCCATTACATTTTCCACCTTAACACGTAATAGACCCAGTATTCCATCCAGTATCATGGTTCCTCCTGGTCGGGAAGCCACCAGAGGATACCATACGGGTTGAGAAAACCAAACTCATACAAGGCGCGCTAGGGTATGTGACACGACACAACCAGGCAATGCCAAGGTTGATATACCAATTACGCTTCCGGGCCAGTGGTAACGTGTAGCGCGCTGCTACCGCCCACCTCGAGCCACACCCCCAAATCAAAAAAAATCAAAAGTGGCCACCAAATTAATCCAAAAGTCAAAGTATGGTGTCGAAGGGATGTGTCCGATCAAAGGAGCTACCTCATTAGCCCATCAATCGCTCCTCTTTTAGCTACCATATGCCAACTCATGGGAGTCGGGTCCACGTATATACCTCAAAGGATTGCCGCCACCATCCTACTTCATTCTGGAATTTCCACCACGTACACGGTTTTTAAAGTGATTTTTGGAGTTGGTAGAGAGTATGACAACTTCCGATCCGGTCTCTTTAATGACCAAATGTTATTATAACACCACGGTCATTTCAAAAATAATTTATACTTCAACACCAGAATATAATATTCATTTCAAAACCAAATAAGATATCATTTCTATTTCAAATATATCCATTTTCCAAAGCCATAGCATTTTCAAAGTTATAACGCTTCGAAATCAAAACCACTAGAAATATAACACTTTTAGATCATAATCCTTTGAGACTCAAATTTGAAACATAACTTCCACCACTTAAATGGTTAAAATATTAAAATACTTTATATAATAAACTAGTTTCTTCAATTTCATAAATCAATTCCAAAAAAACTTAAATTTATAAATTTTAAATTTAACCAAATCCCAAATCATAAATTTCAATACTATTCAGTTTCCCAAATAAACTGTTCCAACTTATATTGATTTCAAATTAGATTTGATCCATAGAATAAACCATTTCAAATTCAATATATTTCAAATTTTAAGTATTCAGCAGTTTCAAAAATAAGTTTGGTAATTACGATTCAACAATTCAGTGTTCTATTATTTAGTTTTGAAATATTTTACACAATAAATCCATTATCATTTAAATAAACTCAAATTACAAATAACTGAATATTTCCTTCAATTTATTTACACTTGAAATATTTGTTTAATTCACCTTAAACCATAATCAAGTTATAAAAATCAAACCTTCTAAAATTTCAAATTTTATAAATTTCACACCAAATTTATTTGAGTTTAATTGTTAAATAAATTCATTTCAAATAAATTTCAAATTTATCTTCGAACCTTAAATTTATTTAAATCATTATAAACTCAATATTAAAATATAATTTAAATACTTAACCATATTATCATAATAAATTCAAACTTATTATTAAGCTTATTCTACAATAAAACAAGTTTATACATAGCTTAAAATCAAGGATAGAATAACACCTAAAATCAGTATTTATATAAAACCATATATTTCTTTACAAAATCATAGAAATCATTTCAAAATATTTTTATATATAGATCGTGGTGTCTGTATATAATTTTCTATCCTATGGTCAAGTGATACAGATATTTATCATTTCAAACCGTAATTTAAAATATAAATACGGTTATATATCATTTCAACCCGCAATCCCGAATGAAATAAAATCCATAACAACTTGTAGTTTAAACAATATAAATACAACATCCATTCATCTACTATCAATCATCAACCATTTACCACAATTATCATCCAATTCAAACAATAACATCAGTATAGAACAGATAATAAATAACAGGTATTTAATGGCAGTTTATATTCAATAATAAATTAAATAGTAATTTAACTGGCAGTTTATATGAAATAATAAATTAAATAACAATTTATCCAAATAAATTCAAATAAACTGAGATGATGATACAAAATATGCCAAAAAGTCATAAATAAATTTCTAATCACATCATAAATCAATTTAACAAACATAAGAAATTTTAGAAGTTGTGAGTGGGTTAAAACACTCACCTTTTGAATTAAAATGAATTTAAATCCAATTTAAACCCAAAATTTGAACCATCTTAGAATTCATCCAGACTAGTGCCACAACGTCCAAAATTTCGGTATGATCCAAGCGGAGTAAACCGTGCGTGAATTGGACCTCGTATGCAAAAGTTATTCGAGATAGAAGATTACACGAATTTAAATAACAAATTAACTAATAAAACGAGTGAACCAATAGGAACTAGCCAAGTCAGCATCTCCTTCAACGTGCCTTACACGTTCACGCCTAGTATTTCATGTGCCTTCACCATTATTTGAACAGCCACCGCCTTCGCCAGTGATCACCGTCGACCAAGCGAACACCCTCCGCAAGCTGTCCATCATTGCCTCCAATGACAGAGCTAGCCACGCCCCCTCCAAGGCACCGTCGCTGCCGTCAAAACCCTAAGGTTTCAAAACCCTAATCCTCAAATTCCGGCCACCACACACCAATTAAGACCAATCGACCACTATCATACGACTCCATGTGATAATCTCCACCAAACCCATAAATCGATTTCGTCGATTGGTCTCGAAATCGAAAACCCCCAGTTTGGCCTTAGGGTTCCGTGATTTCGTGGTTTTGACCATGATTTTTGGATAATTCAAACATCATTTCCAGAAACGAATACTTGACACAAGATTTGTACCGATGTAATCTACGACATATAATTTTTTCAAATTTTATCGAGGAGTTTAAATTTTTGGCTTTGAATTTTATTTGAAATTGCAATTGGGAATTAGGGTTTGCTGCTATTGAAGAAGAGCAACATAAGTCATACTTATAGAAAAATGTGCATAAGAAATGGGCTAGGGTTTATAACCGGATATATATATAGGCAGGGCACAATAGAATGGATGGGCTCCATCGAATTTGGGTTTTGAACGATGATTGATCCGTAAAGCCCGTTTGGACTCCGGAATGAAAATGGGTCAACCCATATATCAAAATAGATGTTTTAAAATATTTTAAAATCAATGGAACAGGTTTGAAGTCGAAATTCCATCTCATGAAGAAGTTATGCTAAAATCAAGTTATTTCAAATTGATTTCAATTGATTTTATTTTCATTGATTTCTAGGCATGTCGAGCTCGTACGATCAAACGACAAGTCCGATCACTACGAAACTTGAAATCCTACAATAATTCACCGTTATAGATCCGATGAAATTAGTTTCATTGAAATCCGAGTCAGTGGCCAAAATGGCTATTTTCCAGTTAATTAAATAAATAAATATTAAATTAATTAAGTCACTGTATAAATTCAAATTCTATAATTGATAAATTTTATCATCTTGGGTTACTTTAGTAATTTATAATCCATTATAACCAATTTCCATATCCATTTAAAGTTAATTAATTTACCAATTATAGTATTAAATTCCAACTCCAGTAAATTCGTAAATTATCGATTGAAATTCCAGTGAATCTATTAATTTGATTTCTCAACCTAATTATCAGATCAATTATTAACTTGTAGGTATAATTAAAATTGGTTATATTTATTACATAAATATATTCAAATTTCTAACTCCTTTGTATTAACCATCCTATTTCCATTTATTATATTTTTGCCAAATATATACATTAATTATGATTTATATTCTCAATAAATTTATTTACTTGGTTTCATGCTTTTTATTACATCGATTACTAACTTATGAATACATTCACGTTTCTATTAAATTTACATTCACACTTTTCGTTATTATTAACAAACAAATGTTATAATTGCTTACACGACACTGTTTTTATCCAATTATCAATAATTATACACTAATCCATCAATTGATTCAATATTACACTTGTTTTCCTATATTCACTTTATAACCATGTTATAACATTTAAATTATTTTGTTTGATTGGAATTTAATTCAAGCTCATTAATTATTAACTTCAATTAACCTTGTTACGTTTCATCTTAGTTATTATTTCATTATTACATTACAACTTTTTATTTCTTACAGTTGTAGATAATAAAATTCATCAAATCTACAAATTAAATCATTGAAAATTTATAGATTGTTACAAATTTGTTTTTAAAACCCATGTTTGTGGCTATTATTGCTGGAATTTAATCGATATAATAATTTTTGGCTAAGATTGATAAGTTTACTTGCAAACATTTTCAAAGATATGTCACTAAAAATAATATCAAGTATTTTGATGTAAAATGTTTTGGTTATCATAAGGTAAAAACTCGTTCTGTGTTTATGTGCGATGTTTTCTTTTGAGATACCTTTTGTTTTCAAATGCATATTTTGAGTTCTCACACCAGTCCCATGACTGACCCAGATTTTATTTTCCTTATCCATAAACTCTGGGTGCCTTAATTTTCCTCGGGCAGCCTAGTAGTTAGGTTTAGCTTAGAAGAAAGCTGGATGGAGCCCGAAGCATGGAGTCAGAATGATTTACTGAAGAATCTGATATATTTCCACGAAATTCAGCATTACAGTATTCCACATTTGTAAGGACAAGATTTATAATTGTCCATGTTTTTAACTCTAATAGATGTATTTCAATTTCCACTATAAAAATTTTATATTAAAATAACATATATGAAATTCTGTTCTGTCTTTATTTCTCTTGCTTACCCTTGAAGATCCACTTCTTCGGCACTTGAATTTATGGTATATGAATATTGAGGATGTATTAA
Organism: Allium cepa; assembly: GCA_030765085.1. Classification (NCBI taxonomy): domain Eukaryota; kingdom Viridiplantae; phylum Streptophyta; class Magnoliopsida; order Asparagales; family Amaryllidaceae; genus Allium; species Allium cepa. Next base: position 338,069,711 of record CM060929.1, on the reverse strand, counting down.
TGTCGATTTTTAAGAGTCGAAGAGACGGGTCGTCACGAATATGAACTTAAGTTCTGAAGTAATAATAAATATGAGTTGCATTTTGTAAAATGTTTATAATAAACTGAATTGGTTTTATGTAATGGTTTACAAATAATATTAGTATTAAAGAGAATATGCTAAATGGAAATAAAACAAAATAATAAGGTTAACCGAAATGATTTATAAAATGGCCTATAAATGAATTTATATGAAATATGTTAAGAAAAAAGTGAAATAATTGAAATTTGAGTAAATTGAATGTAATTACAATACATGTAAATAAATTTGAAGTAAAGCAATTAAATGTTAATAAAGAATGAATATTAATAAGAATGGTAGTGTAAAAATTAAATATTGACATTAGAAATGTAAGTTATGATAGTTATGAATTAATTAGATGAATATTAATGGTTGAATGGTTTCTTTGGTTGTAAATCGTTATTATGACTACTTTTAGCTGCATATGATTTTATGGTTGTGTGCTTGTGCTCATGCTTATGATTTGGATTTAGAATTCATGGTATATAGATATATTAAACTCATACATGTTTCTATATCATTTATAAGTTACTAGTATTCTAATTTGAGTTGAGCTAGGTACATACGAAGACCATTTGGATGTATATATGGTTTGATTTTCTTTTGCTTGCTTAATATGAGCGAACTCGCTTGTATTAATAATAATAAGGTACATATCTCGGATTACATACCGCTTTTTTATATTTTTCCCTATGGGATTCCATATCATTGAGATGAGCTATATATATGGTATATATTTGTGTTATATATTGTACTATAAAAAATTTCGATCGAGCCGGGCAAAGGAGACGCTGCCTAAATTTTCCGTAAATATGGGTGCTAGAAAATTTTTGAGACTTTTAAATTTTTAATTAGTTTTTATAAATAAGCTGTAATTTCCGTAAAGCTGGTCTCGGAGTGGGATAGTAGAAGCGTAGTCAAGTTTTTGAAAATAAGATCTTAAAGTTTGTAAGTTGATTATTTTGAGTAAAATATATCGAATGTCAAATTCCTTACTTAACCACTTTTCGAGGACAAAAAGTTTTGAGTGAGGGAGATTGTAATGACCCATATTTTGAACTACTTTAAATTATTAAATTTAATATGGTTGTCAGATCAAAATGGTTAAAAATAAAAATTTATGATTTATTAATGTACTTTATTGAATATGAACTTGAACAAAAATTTTAAATAACCAATTTCGAAGATTTTGGCACTAACAATTATTAAAATGAAATTCTATGTATTGAATTTGTTTATAGTCAATAGTTGAGATTGAATAATAAATGTTGAATTACTGGAAAATGGAAGTAGTTATTTTATTATTTCATTCATTTTAAACTAAATTTTATACGTTAAATAACTTATATCTCAAATATAGCGATTTGTTGAATAATTAAAATTGTTTAAATTTAATATTGGAAATTGTTTAAATAATTGAATTCTGATTTTAATATGAATGAAAATGATTTTAAAAACTGATTTAAATTTTATTTAAGGAAAAATGAAGATTGTTAACTTTTAAAATTGAATTTAAAAGTAATTAAATTGATTTTGAAAATTTGTCGTTTTAATTAACGGGTAAAAATAGCCTTTTGGGCAATTTCTCGGATTTCGACGAAACAAGTTTCATCGGATCCGTATTAGAGAATTATTGAAGGATTTCATGTTTCGTAGCGATTAGACTTGTCACTTGGTCGTGAGATCTTGAAACGTGTAGAAATTAATTAAAGAAATGTAATTAAAATAATTTGATTTGAAAAGGTATCTTTTGCATACGATCGAATAGGCCTCGAGACTAGTTCCATTTGTTCGAAATAGGAATATAACATATAGAACTCCAGGTAGCATGCTTCGTTTGGGGTTTGGAAAATTTATGTGTGCATAGTGTCAGAGACTTATATATAAGGTCGCGTCTCATTTATTTTCGCCAAACCCTAATATTGCGTAGCCGTCCCTTTATTCGTTTCATGGCTGATAATCGCCAATCTTCTCCTCTTTATTTCTTCAAATCCACTCAATGAAATCAAACGATTCCAAAAGGAAAATCATAGATCTTGATGAGTTCTACAATCTGGACGATCAAATCTTAGAATTTCGCTAGAGATGTTTGATTTCTAGCCGCGTTCATGGTTGTTGTTTGGGTTTTGTTGAGCTTCGCTCGCTCGCGCCAGCGACCGGAGAGGGGTTACCGATGGCTGGGGCGGTGGCTCGGAGATGATAGCTTTCGTCGATTGTGTATTAAAAAAATGAAGCCGCGGCCTGGAAGTTGAGGCGAGCGCGTGCGTTCTATGCAAGCTCGAGAATGAGAGAGAGAGGCTATGAGTTTAATTTATTTGTTAATTATGTTATTAAATGTTAATTAAATTTTTATTATCGTTGTGCTAATTATCGTATAACTTTTCCATGCGAGGTACGACTCGAGCAAAACAAGTCGTGTTGGTTTCGTATTGACGTCATCTACGACATGGAGTGGAACTGGAATTTATTTGAAGCTATAAATATTTTCAGTTTCAAACAAAGGTGGGCATTTTAATGCTCACGAAGTACTAAAATATTTTTATGTTAGTTAAATTGAAATCATGAAGTGATTTAATTTTATTGATTGTTGTTTGGTAATTCAACTAACATGATACATAGAAATTGATATGTTAGAAATTTTGAATTAGTAGTTAAACTGAAATTGGAATTGAACTACTAGTTAAATTCCCGATTATTGATAACTGGTTAATTGTTGTGATATAGTGGATGTTTTTGATGTTGATTGTGATGTATAGCTATTGGTTGATATTTTGGATGATTTTGATATTTATTTATTTTCACATTTCCAGTTACCACCCTATATATTATTGATGTCATACAAACTGTTATTTGATTATTTCGAATAAATTAAGAAATAAGTTAAAATGATATATCTTTATGACATTTACTTTGGATTGAAATGATATATATCCATCTTCGAAATTAAATTGAATAACTGATTGCTTGGCGGTAGGATAAAAAATTATACACAGACACTAGATAGGTTAAATTAAATGATTTTAAATTCTTGGATTTGAATTTATTTAAATGATTTTGTTTTATAAAAATAAAATTGAATTGAATTGAAATATGGAAATTGAAGTATTTTAAAATTTGAGTCTTGAACTGTCGAAATTAAACTGGTTAAAACAAATTGTTTTAGGAATTTATTTGAAATGCGAAGTAAAAATTGTCATATGACTTGAATTAAGAAAACTGAAATTGTTTTAAAAGTTTGAACTTTTACTTAAACTTCAAAGTTATTTAATTAAGAGGAATATAAATTGATATTTCAAAATTTGAGCTCGAAATGGAAATAATTTATAGATTTGAACCTCAAATTGAATATCAAAGTTAAATTTGATTTAAATGATTTAAATCGATATTTTGAAATCGAACTCGAAATTGGTATAAATTGGAATGGTACAAAATTAAGAATTTAATTGAAAATAATTCAAATTGAAATTCAAATTAATTGGAATCGAAATTGATACCGAATTAATTTGGAATCGAAATTAAAATTGATTTGAATTGAAATTGAAGTTAATTCGAATTGAAATCAAAGTTAAGTTGATTTGAAATTTAATCGATATTGAGTCGATTGAATTGAAAGGTTGGAAATTAATTTTTTGATTGAAATTTGGAATTGGGTTTAGATTTTATGAAATGGAAAGAGACAGCTTGATTTGAAACTATTTTCAATATAAATTATTTTGATATAAACTTTTTAAAATTTTATCTTTTCGAATATTTAAATTATTTGATTTTCTAAACTATTTTACTATATAATCATTTTAATACTCAAATTATTTTGTATCAAACTATTTAAACTATTTTAATTTTTTTAAACTATTCAAAATTTCTAAAATTTCAAACTGGTCAAAGTGGAATGTTATATTTAAATCTCGGATTTAAATGTGAATTGGGTTAAAATGAAATTATAACCTAAATGGAAGTTCGAAACGATTTTGAAAGTGAAATCGAGATATTGAGGCAAAAATGATTTTCAAGTGAATTTGTCATATCTTGAGTAAATATGATATTTTGAAATGAAATTGACTTTGAAGTGAATATGATATTTTGATATCAAGTATGAATCAATGTAAAAGTACCAACCGGTGTGTAAAACAACGTTTGGTTGTTAAAGAGATTGGGGCCTCTTATTGGCATACTCTCTATCAATATTGGAACCACTTAAACAACTGTGTACGCAGAGGAGACTCCAGAATGAAGTGGTTGGATTTAGCATACATTTATTGGATTTGAAGAAAGAGAACGGTGATGGATAGACCCCGGCACTCGTGCTACTTTGAAATGACTAAAGCAGGACGGCTTGACTGGGCCAACTGAGCTAGCACCATTAGTGGACATCAGTTCTTCGATTTTCTTGTTGGACTTGGTCCATACTATTACTTTTGATGTTGGTTTCGATTGGTGCATCTTGATTTAGGATAACCTCACTTTGACTCGATATGGGATGGATGTACGTGGTGGGAGATCATGGGCACGATGAGATACCACCAGCCCTATGACCCAAACTAGTAGTATCTTGTATTGGGCATTGCCTCACGTGCCTTGTCATACTTTTATCCTCATACGAGACCATTACGAGTTTGGTTTAGTGTTGTCGTATCACGGCGCATCCCTATCCCTGAGGTGCTACTGGGGCATTTTATGTAAACCGTACGACAATGCTTAAAAATGTATTAAGGAGGATTACTGTAAAGCCGTAACACTAAGAAAAATATTTATTTTACTGATTAGACATTACATATATAGCGTATTCTACTGTACATAAATATTTTGACTGATCCTTAAGAGAAGGAAAGTCCCGTAACATCTCTTGAGTTAGTACACGCACGTTATACATTGGATAAGAGATGTGAAACCCCGTTAATGTCTTCGACGCTATTACACTCTTGTTATATGTGATATTTATTTGACTCACATAAGGATATTTTAGTCCTGACTTGAGTGTTTTGTTATTTCAATACGCTTGGGTCAGCTCTGAGTTTTTAGTGCATTGACGACTGTTTACTGAAGGATGAAGACGAAGATTGGTATATTATTATTACTAGTATTATTTCACTACATTGTTTGTTACGCTGCATTGTTTTATTTATTCTGTTGTATATATAACTCTGATAGATGTTGTAGCATTATAATCAAATGTATAGTATAAACAGCTTCATGAATTGTTTATTTGATTATTATATTTTTTTCATTCCGCTAAGAGATTTAGTATTTGTTTTCTTCTTTCCTTATTTTTCTTAATTATTCCATTGATTATCTATGTTTCGAATTATTTGAGCTAAACATGTGTGGATTATTGTCGATTTAAACAATCTCTGCAAATATATTCTGCAAATCGAGGTTGGTAGTACTCGATTCTACTCGTTCGTCAACTCCGAAAATGGAGTTAATAACAAATTTTTTTATATGCCAGATCATTTCTATTCTATAATTAGAATGATTAGTCTCGCATAGAGAAAACTGCATCAACAGTGCTCGTGTGTGCGACACAATATATATAGTATAATATAGTTTTGAAAACCAAAATAAATAACAAATACGCACTCTTTTATATGTATACACACTCTTGATTCAGTCTAGGGTGAGAACTCATTCCCTATCTCTATTGAATCATGGTTTCCTTTAGGTTAAACAATGCAACCTAAGCTCGATACCAAATGGGATGACCGCCCAACACCACCGATGCTCACATAACCGAATAATCTGCTGCTAGAGCATCATGCCGATATAGGAAGATTGTCAAGGCAAAGAAATAGAAGTAAAGAAGTGGAATAGAAAATAAGAGAATAGAAGAGAAGAGAAGAGAAAGAAAGTAAACATCACACAATCACATAACATGTTATATATCTCACAGCGCATCAGATAAAGTATAATAGTCATTATAGATATAAAACAGGCGAGACAGTAACTACTACATGAACATAGAATCGGAGAACACAGGCTCATACAGTTATACGAAACAGTATAGAGTTTAGACAACTAATAAATAAACTCAATAGATAAACTATCTCAAATAATAATAAGTTAACACCATCAAGGCTTCACAATGCTACACAGCGGAATAAACAATAATAAACTCAGAATATAAATATAAGAAAATGTCACCTTTTTCTAGTCCAATTACAAAGCTCCAAGTGTTGTTTACAGCTGCTATCTAGTCTACTCATTTAAGAGTACTCGATATAATAAGAAGCAAAATATAAAACTTCGAGTCAGACAACAATTTAGTGTGAGCGATAAATAAGCTCAAAACACTATAAAACTCAGTATACTATATAGAATAAAGGGCATGGAAAATCATACCTGGCTTGTCCCTGCATCTATAGAGTTATCATATAACACATGATATATGCTACTCCATGATAATCATCATGGGTGTACTGTACATCAAAGTACTAAAGGTGTCTAGATATCGATATTGGTAATATTTACATTGTGTGACATATCAAAGTGAAAGAAAAAATCAAATAAACATAGCATCCATCACCCATCCTCACATTCCCTCAGTTGGTATGTTGGATATATGATACTCATATAACCCCATCATCAGGTCAAGGACTAGTCAACATCCTGGTTTCTCAGTACAAGAATCCATACCACTCAGTAAGCTAGGAACTAGACTATTATCGTCATAGTTCAAGTTACAATGGATTTAAACATTATGTGATCCAAAGGCCAACAACACCCAAATGAGCATCCTTACATACCCTTGCTTTACGACTGCACTACAAAAGCTAGAATATTAATGATCCCTTAAACATTGTCCGTAGTGGAGCCTATTTTAGAACTGTCCATACAACTTTCATTTGAAGTTTCCATGGTTGGGAACTACTCTATCCAACCATCACAAGTCATAGAGTGTCATCATGTGTCCCGTAACCCACCTTTAATAGTCCCCTCAATTCGAATCATTATAACCTACTCTGCCTCTCGGAATATTGCTATCCATCGTCGAAGTCATCACTTCCCATCACGAAATCATCATTGTCCAATCATGACTATCGCGTCGAAGTGTCCATCTTCGCTTCACCGCCAAAACCACTCATCGAAGAGCCATATCATCAAAACCAAATGTCAAACGAATGAACGAACCATCACACCATGCTCCTGAAAGCCTCTCCATAGTCTATGTTAAAATTGGTCAAATTGGCTATCATCAATAGTGGTATATATTGACCACTCTAGAGTAATCAATAATGACCACTTTGGTCGTGTACTTAACCAAAAATGGTTAAATGCAAACCAAATGAAAACGTCTAGCATCTTCCTTGAAGTCCAAAGTGCATCCCCAAGTCCACTAATCTTCATCTTTAGATCGGTCAGCGTGCATGAAACTTTATGCATAAAATCCTCCTATCGAATATCTTCTAATCCTATATTGCCGTCGAACGGCGTTTTCAACCAATTAACAAACAAGATTACATTCAACTAACAAGCATAGAAATGACTATAATAGCTTATGTATATCTATAATAATACAATCCATCTAAAGCGACCAATGTGGGGTTAATATCAAAATAGCCTAAATCTGTCGATTTTGTCAAAATAGTACATCAAATGGGAAAAATGTGATATTTGATTTAAAACCATTTTAAAACACTTTTAATTTTTTTAAATAAATTAGATATAGGTTTAACTATTTTAGAAATCATGTTTTAATGTTAGGAAACATTTCAAAATGGCATTTTAATACTATACTAACAATCACCGTATGATGAAAGACAATATCACTTACCTTAACAAATCTGTCCAAACCAATGCCAAGTCCTAAAGCTCTCCATCATGAGTGCAATGTAAGAAACGACGTCCAAAACGGACCTTGTATGCAAAAGACATGTAATATAAGATAACGGATTAACTAAGTAATATAATTAACATAACTATAACTAATTAAGCTAATTACTATGCTAATCATCTTCCCAAATGCACAAAACAATCGTACATCTACACAGTACAGGACCCCATCATCGACCACTTTATCCCTCAATTTCGCCTCGTCTAAAGCATGAAATAATACACCGTCTTCACCAACAAGTCCTTCTTCGCATCCTCTTCGCTGCGGTACCAAAGTGATAGAGCCCAATCATCTCATGTATAATGCGACTTGGGTATGCCTCTAACAGCTGAAAAATTCGTGAGTGGCCATAGGGGATCAGACCTAGAATTATTGGCACAGGAAGACGCTACTCGGCAAGAGAAAAATGTTAGCGGTCTCCATTTCACGTATCACTGCCTGTAGCTCTGCCAATAAGGAATCCAAGTCATGACCATAAAAAATGGAGTTCGGCCAAGCCACGTAGCACGCTCCAAATTGGGTATAAACATGGAGTTCTTCTCGATACGAGTTCAACAGGCTTGGTTTTGGATTTTTTCGCTGAGTAAATCGGGAAATTTGGATTTTTAAAGTTAATGAAGGGAGGTGGCCATTCTTTCTCAAGCAAAGCAATGAAACAGTAAACGAATTTGGTTTGTAACAGAAAGGAATTCTTGTGGCGATTATTTAAATAATAATATTATATTCTCTTTTATTAAAATTCTCAAATAAAACGATCGTGCGCTTCGAGCTCGCACAGTCAACCAGTGTGTCCTATCGGCATGAAACTCGTCTACGTGCATCACCTTATTTTTTTTGGTCCCGATGGTAAACATTTCATTGCTATCCATGACAGCACTTTAGGATAATAATTTTGTGCATTTCGAGACCGTTACGGCCGTCGAATCATCCTATATTAAAATATAGCGATCCTTGTACACATTTTAATTCGCAATGCCGATACAAACTCAATGAAAGTGGTCTCAAGTCCTAATTCAATCGTGTGTGAAAAAAACATATTTTTGGGACCGTTAATTAACGTTTAAATATTAAATAAATCATTTAAATATCCAATCATTAAAAATATGGGTCATTACACCTTGGTTCAATAATAATTATTAACCGACTTGCTCTAGCCGAAAACATTGACTTTGAGTTGACTTCAATTGACTATGATACTAACCATATATAACTGAGGAGACGAATCCTCTTTCAAATAGTGTTTCACTTCCAATACTTCCACCTCTTAACTATAGTCATCGGATGGACGCCCTACCGTGATTTGACTATAATTAAAGTGGAGCTTTCATATTAAAGATCGATAGTTTCTCAAGTCGGGAGAACTGTGTAAATTAGTCACGTTGATATTTTCTATTTGACCTTAGTTATATCAACCAACAAAAAACTGTCAAGTGAGTCATTCCATAGTCATGCCATAACTATATGTATGTAATCTCTTGGTGCCCCTCAATAGTCATGAGTAATACATTTCTCAACATTTAGAAAGCATTATGCACTCTAGTCTCAACGGATACATCTATATCCAATCTCGATGCATCTTGACTAGAAACATTTAAAATGGTATGCTTACTTCGATTATGATAAATTACTCAGCGTTAGAACATTTTATAACACTACCACAAAACATACCATTTATGTATTTTCTATTAAATATATTTTTAATTAAATTAATTAATTAATATGTAACACATTATATCAAGTACGTAATAGAAAGAAAACACCTTTATTTCAAACAATTTATCGAGTTGGATATATGTATCAAATTATATAATTGCCCTAGGTCATACCCCTAAATCTATCATCTTCCATTGCACTTTGGATCAATTATAGATCTTATTCCAACTTCTCCAAGTGGTTTCCTTAAACCAATTGGGCCAGTCCCTTAGTGAATGGGTATGCTACTATGTTTTAGCTATCTACTCTATCAATCAACTCCCTCCAACACTGAAAACTACCTTTATCGTGAACAATTTGGAGCATACACAAATTTCAATTGGCTTTAAGTTCTATTATAGACTATATTGCGCTATTGTTATTAAATAACAATGTTATGGGATTCTTAATATTTAGAATTACCTTCGGCTCGAGTATAAATTTGCGCATTTATACATATATATATATATATATATATATATATATATATATATACATTGGTTTTATTATGGTGCAATTCAAGGGGATATACTTAGCATTTTTCACTGAATCATCCATAGTTTTTCATTTGGAAAATTTCCAACTTAAAGATTATTAACTTGAATTTATTACTAACATACTATACTCATATCACTTATGAAAATTTAAACACTCCTTCATAAGGAGTTTGTTGTTTTTGCAGATAATTCTCTAGTATTTCGTAAATATACGAGAATACTCTAAACTATCATTTAGCGATATTAATTTGGATTTAATATTTGCTTCATGTATCAAATACATAAAAAAATCACGATACCATTGACAACATAATATGTATGATAATTCCTATTACTAATGCATAAGGAATCCATCTTACATGTTTCATATTAAGCAAATCAATAAGGTGTCCTTCATATCGTTTTGGGACATTCCCAATATCTTTTATACTTAATAAAAAAGGCATCATTCATAAACCCAACGCCAAGTATTAGAACAACTTAGGCTAATTTTAACACAAGTTTAACAATCAACAGTGTGTTGTTCACTTATGGTTTAGAAATATCTATGTATTCATTTAACTTTCTTTCTTATGAGCACACGCTTCTTTTGTATTATGATTGACAATCAAACTATTTGATATCCTCATCAAAACATTTGTTCAACTTTGATGCTCTTCAAACGAAACTTTCATATATTCTTGAATCATACCCAAAAACTCACAAACTCAATATCGCTCACACTGACTTCGAGACTTTTTGGTTATTATATGGAAACAGTTTACTCTAAATCATTACTTAGAATTTTCTATTTCAACGCGTATGTACCAAAACATAAAGTCATACTATGCGATAATTTTGTAAGTAAAATCTTAACCTATTTAAGCACATCGAATGGTGAATTTATTACGTTAAGTTCAATAATTAAAATTTACCATTTTATTCTTATCAATGTGGCTTATTATATTCTATATGCATTTGTCTTTCTCTTAGAGACACATTTGTGGCCAAAAAGATCATATCCTTTCGGACACAACTATCAAAATCATAGTTTGATAATTTCCTATGTATCCATTTCAGATTTGCACACTGTACCATATCATTGAATAAATATTCTTAATGGTTTAATTAAACAACTAAGGGGTATTTATTCTTGACGTTGACAAGAAATTCACAGTTTCTCTTTAATGTACAAGAATACTCATTAGACATTCTAATGTACTTGTGTTCATTTAGGTTCGATTAATTTCGCTTCATCCTTTGTAATCAGTTTTATATTGGATCGTAACAAAATCCATTTTTATACCCGTAATTTCTTAAAGGAATTCTTCGCTACAAAGTTGGTGTTACTTGAAATAATAGTCATTTAATGGAACGAGAATTCATAAACATTTTATAAGCTGGCTTATATAAAACTGATTTTGCATTAGTTCAAATATATTTATGTTCACAACACAAATTAGTCATCAAATAACTATCCTTCTTGAAATTCTCTTGGGACCATTCAAACAATATCTCCTATGTAAAATTATTACATGCAGTCTTTCGACTCGCAAAACCTGCCAACTCATTGGCCTAGAATATGTAAGGGCTTCTTATAAACTTTTTATATTGTATGGTGTTGTATTATATTTTTTGGATGATATTTATTTTAACCTTATGTACTACAATTAAGCACATACCTTATAGAAAGAATTTAACTTAACTTCACTCATCAGTGATCGTGCTTTGCCCAACAAAGTTCGATTACTCCTTATCAATACATCATCATGTATTATAAGGAGGAGTGACCTTTTGAGATAGAATCTTTATTCAAGTTAGGTACATACAGAACTCCTTCTAACATACTTACCAATTCGATCAATTCGAGTCATTTCTACCGCAATCAGATTATTTACTTCCATTTTATATTCTATAGGCTTATAATAGACTTATACATACATATCAAATACACATGTCCATTTCTGTGATAACTCATCGAGGAATATGACAAAGTAAGTGAAAGTGTTTTGGTATTAATAAACTTACGATTGCATACATCTGTATGTATCAATCTTAAGAGATTGCCAACTCTTATGATGCTCCCACTAAATGGGAGGATAGCCCTTTAATTTTATGAGATATAATTAACTAATACCATATGATTCATAATCATATAATAGAAATTATTTCTCAAAATTATGGCTTAGTCTATAATACAAAAATAATTGTAAATAATGTGGATACTTCACTATTTCCAAAGCTTCACTTTTGTTGTGAAAACAAATACCACGTTACAGATTTAACTCATAACGAATATTCATAATATTCTAATTGGAATAACTATGTCTATTTTTTAGTCGACACTAAAAAATAGTCATTATTTCAAAAATAGTGTTTAATATGTTTTACGAAAACAATTTTCATAATTTGATGCATTCAATAAGTGCTATATGTCATGCGCCTACTATTTCCACCACTACTATAATGGAGTACTAAACTCAGATGTCCATCATTCACTTAATATAAATTATTTATTTCATATAATGCAACTAGTTTACAACGAAGAGTTCTTTATCAAATATCTTGAACTCAAAGAAATAAATATCATAGAAAACAATTTTCTATATGAAAATACATTTTGGAATAGAAATCATATTTATCATTCCAACATTAAGTATCAATTATTTTTTAGTACAATTCTTATTTCCGACATTTCTTTACGAAGTAGAAGTAATTATTCACACTCTTATCTAAATTTACCTTAAATCACATCTACACTTGTACATTCGTTGTTATTTCTAAATGGTCGAACTATTTAAAAGAAATCCCTTAATACAATATCATAATGAACTCTTTACAAAAGCGTATTTGATTATCCTTAATATTTAAGGACATCAAATATGTTACACTTTATGTAAACTAATCAAACTAACAGTTTAGTGATCGAGTTCTTAGCTCTTTCTTGTAATTTTGATCCAGTGTTACATTTAAAATAATACGATCCTTTTGTAATCAATCAAATTGAATATTCAATCTCATAGTATTGTTTGTTGACTTATTTCAAATCAATTAACTTCATTAAAGTATCCTACATTACGAATATGATCGGTCCTCATATAACCTTATATGCAATCATATATGGATCAAATATCCTAGTCTTGTATTGCTTTAAAGTTCGAAACTCATAGAATGCAATATACAACCTCGACTAAATAAAAACTTAAGCAACCAAATTACGAATGTAAATCAGGCACTTTCATAGGTATTGAAACATTAACATGTAAGAAGCATTTATTAGTAGGTAAATGTTATATTTCTATTTGTCAATTTTCAATTCAATTCATTTATAAATGTAGATTATTATAACATTATATAGCATATTTTCTTGCAATATTAGAAAGGTTAAATGTTGTCAATTCATTTTTCTAATAAGGCTCCCACTAGTCTTTTATGTTTCACCAAACCCTAGGTCGAAATACAAAAGTCTTTCGACTTCATTATTGAATGATAGGACTCGTCTATCTTGGAATTCTGAACTTGAGTTTGATCAGTGGGTCGTAGCTCCAAGGATGATGGATAACTCCTTATCGGTTATATTATATACAACTCCTAACCCTTGGTACCTTATCCTAATTTCATTTTGACCTTGAGTTTGTTCAACAAATCGAAATGACATTATTCACTCATACCTACCATATCGTGATGGCCTGAGTATAGTATATATATCTTGAGTTTTCTCAACAAATACATATAGTTACCTTTACCTCATTTATTCAATATAATAATAATACTACACATAACATCCCTAGCTTGAGTTTTCTCAACAATTAAGGATTACGCAAGTAATTTATTAGCGCACACACAGATATATATATATATATATATATATATATATATATATATATGCATGTATAAGGTAGATGACAATATTATATTAAAGATTCATAATCTTCAACATTATATTGAGTTATATCGACTTATGGAATAATATATTTCTTTTGAAATACCCTCGTGATTCAAGTGTCTAATGCATCGGAAATCATGGTATACGTGCAATACACATGTATTTATCTCTTAAGTCTATTTGGGTTTCTTTGATGTGTTCCACCTTTAGTTTATACATTCATATTATATAAGTTTTATTATTATTATACAATTTTTTTTATTTCATATTACTTATATAATAATCTTATGTATAATATTATATTGATTAACTTATTTAATTAATTTTAATTAATTAATAGTAACAATCTTGCTTTCTACGCTGTATAAATGAATAAATTTATTAAAATAAAACTGTTCGAATGCAATATTTGATAATTAATTTTTTGGGAAATGAATGTTTAGTTATTTAAATTATATTAAATAAAATATTTTGACTTAATAAATTGAATTAAACTAATAAATTCTTTTTGGATAATCCATTTGAAATTAAATAAAATATTTTAATTGGATATAAAATATTTTTCAAAGCATAAATTAATTTGAATTGGATTAAAATATATTTGTAAACAAATGTTAGGGATAAAATTTAAATTTAATGAAAAGAAAACCAATTAAAATTTAAATTGAACTAGAATGAGGCTAAAAGCAAATTAAGCCTACGCCAAAACTTTCCTTCCTTATTCTAATTCATTCTAGGCTCCTCTGTCTTTTCCATTACCAAATCAAACCTGACCCATACCATATTTTGTCCTAAAGTCAATACGCGCTTCCTAAATTAAAAAAAGTTAATCAAGTCGTAGCTGACTCAACCTAGAAAGAGCGACCTGGTGCATGCAATTATAAGGGGTGGTAGGTGAATGCGATAGGTGTCACAATCTTTAGGCATAAATAGAAGCATTCACGATCGTTGGTAGTGGATGAGATAGCAAATAGGGGCGTGTGTTACAACCTGTGATGGAGGCAAAGAGGGGTGTCGGTTTTACTATCATGTGTTTTTATCATGTTACAATGGAGGCGCAGGGTTGAGGCAAGTTCCAAGGTGGTTGGCGATCGAAAGTGACACATGATCTTCAAGGTTAGAGTTGCTATTTTGGGATCTCGGCATCGTTTAGGTGAGTAGAAAAGTTTACTCACAACTATCATCTAAATTCTATGCTTATTATTGGTTGATTGATATTGTTTGAATTTGAGTTGGTATTAAATAGTGGATTAGGTATATTGGAATTGTTTAGGTGATATATTTGGTAACATACCAACATGATCTAGATCATATCATCTATAATTCATTGTTTGTTTGGTGATGAGTTGTATGTTGATATAAAATTGAACTGCATATTTTTGATTGATTACTGTTGCGATGACATCACATAAGAAATTGATCGGAAGGATAAGTGAAATGGAAGATTTTACAGGAAATTAAATATTTTTGAAAATAAATAATGGATTTTTGGTTGATTTTTATTTAAAATTAGAAGTATTATTAGTGATAGAAATTTTTTTAAGTGAATTTTTTCAAGTATTCTATGAATCAAAATTATTTGAAAAGTGATGATTTTCGAGATTTGATCGAATAAGCGAATTTTCAAAAAATTTATATTTTTATTTATTTATTTTTTATTATAAACATAATTACATGACTTTTATAAAATAATATTCAAAATTTCAAATTTTAAACTGATTTTTAATTCCATTTGAATTTAATAAATTTGAAAGTTAATAATATTTTAATGTGGTAGCAAGTTGAATGTTATCTAGTTATCCTATGGAAACTATTAACAAAAAAATATATTCCATATCGTTGAGAATTACTTTGAAAGTTTATGCTTAAAATTCAATATTCATTATTTTTAATAAAAAGAAAACCGTTTGAAAAGCGTTTGGGAATATATATATATATATATATATATATATATATAATTTGAATGAATTTACCATGGAAAGAATAGTTTTTAAAGATTGGAAAATTGAATTTATATCTCATGATATCTTTGCAATTAAATGAGAAGTTTATAAATATTTGCTTTTGAAACTATAAGGGAATTTTTGGAGAAGGAATGAGAATTGTATAGTTTGATTTCTTTTAATTGGATATTAATTTGTAATTGTTGTGGAGATTTTAGGAAACAAGGATTTTAAGACTCCTTCTGAATCAATAATAGAATTATATGTTTTGATTGATTTATATTTCTATGTAATGACATTAGAATAAACGGAATTATAGTACCGTTTGGCATGGAACTTTTGTTAATATTTCTTCAGTTGTTCTTTGGACTTGTTCTATAAAATAACTTTGCGATGACAAGTGCAGTTATTACGAGCATTAAGTAAACAGATGAGTAACGCTATACGGTATGGGATGCCTTAGCTGATATTTGTTCAATTACTATCTATATGTATATATCACTCTACCGGGGTCAAGTATACGTGTTATTATATTTATGGTGATGTGCATTGGGAGTGTGTTGGTTGAGCGTTATAAAAGTTTCTATTTATAATGGGTACTCTTATTATACGTTAGGGAGTAAAACAAATTGGTTAATATCCATCCTAGCGGCCTGATTGCGGGGTCGCTTCTCGAATCCGTGACACCTATTGATATATATGGCTGAAAGCCATAGTTGAGAGCCACCACCCTTGTGTCACTCAGGCCAACATTTGTTAAAATTAGGTGCACTTGCAGGGTCATGACCAATGCATAGAATAGTCTTGCATTTGATGGATATTGGGTCACGATGGCCATCGAGGTAACCAATACTATAGGAGTAGCACAAAGAATATGTGAGGTAGGCTTTTGGAGCAGGCTAAGAGTTTTCAATCTCCCATATGGTTATTATTATTGAGATAGTATGAGATTATATAGACACCTACTTATTTACCTATATGAGATCGTTGTGCTTACGACTGAGAGTCGATTTGATCATTTGGCAAGGCCGACACTAAAATAGATATTTATCATGCTAAGAGTCTCGATATTTATCCACCAAATTGAGAGTTCAGTGGATTAGTAGAGATCTTGGAGACCGTGTGATTATTTTATTGGCTGAGAGCCAAGTCGATTACTATGAGGTTGAAAGTCTTTATGATTATTATGTAGTTATCGATCTCTTAGATTATTTATAAGACAAAGAGTCTATGTAGTTGTGTAACTCTATACACATCAATTATATAGCTATCGAGGATAGCTGGAAATGTTGAGAACATAGAGTTAGGCCCTATACCCACTTTTTACATGGTTATTTGAGAGATGGCCCTATCTACCGAGGGTATGACATATTTATATTTTATGTATGTTTGATTTTGGTGATTTTTACGTGTTATATACATTTATTGACCAAGACATACCCTAGGTATGTCTACTACACAATTATCTAAGAGATAATCTTAAACGTTGTAGAAAGCATGTCGTATATGGTTGGTGATTGTTATACTTAATGATATTTGGATGCTTGGATTATTTTTCCAATTTGACATTATACACCGAGTATGTGGTTTAACCTGACTTTTATATAGATATATTACTTATCCATAGTTTTATGATGTGATGCTATTATTGAGATATGTATGTATGTATGTATGTATGTATGTATGTATGTATGTATGTATGTATGTACGTACGTACGTATGAATGTAAATATACACCTGCATTTTGTGCATAGTTTGACCCGTGTGTTATTTATATAATACTTGGATCAGTCCGAGACAGACATTACAGGTTTGGTGATGAAGAGACTAGATTGTGATTGTTGGGCATGGACGGAGGCTAGACCATTAGTTGATTAGTGTGGCATTATCTATTTTCGTAGCCTCATGTATATCGATGATGTTTGATTTATACGTTGTATATTTTTTAGATTGTAGGTGGTTGAGCTATTTTATATCTTAATTGGTCTCAGGTATATTTATTATTATATGTTATCGCAACGTGGATGACTCTGTGTTCTTTGTGATCTACTTTATATTGTGTATTGTTCTATCATGGAGACGAATGTGTTTATTGTTTTGTACCGATATTGTGTACGTGTGGTTGAGTTATTTATGGTTTTAGAAATATGCACCAGTGTAGCCCAAAGGAATATTCACGTGTACCTGTGTAGTTAAAGCGCATAGTGGTTTCATAGCGGTAGAGGTGTAAAAAGTTACAGTGAGGATAAAGAGAGGATATAGAAGAAAATAGCAAAGGTCAAAAAGCTTTATTAGATATAAAATCAAATATTTAAAGTTAATTTATTCTCATTCTCACATCATTTGTGTAGGAAAAAGAAATATCATTTTATCTTATATAACGAAACCAAAGAATACCATGATTTATGCCTTAAAATTAGGTTTTTATCCCAACACTATTGATTTGGTTCAAAGAGAACTGGTCCAATCAATCTTTTATATTAATGTTGCCAAGGCGGGCGCTAAAAAGCATTGATTTAGCAGGTGTAGTGGAAAATTGATGGGTTAAAGTGGATCTACTATTTAATAGCGCCATATTGAAAAAGCATAGCGGTCCAAGAGTTCTATGAGGTATAACAGGGATTTTGTAAGGCATTAATAGCATAACGTGTGGTAGATCAATATCACATCATTCTCCATATTGTCAGACGTATTACTTAGTTATACTCTTTGGTAGTACATGTACAAAGGTGGCGTGTTATAGTTTGGTATCAGAGCAAGTTTAGTACAATACATAGTATAAGAGACATGTGTACTGGCCTTAGATGAGACTAAGAATCCCTATCCTATGGGTGTGTGGTAGATTATTGTCTATACTTAAGTGATATTAGGAGTATATGATGATTACCGAGGTAATCATCTGGGAACATATTTGTATTTTTATTTTATACATATAATAATATATTTCTTTTACCTTTCTCTGAATGTAAATCTCTGTATGAGATACAGAGTAATCGATGAATATTGTGAAGGTTGGAGTGGTAAGTCAGGTTAGTAATGTCAATATAAATGATGAATAATAAACCTCTATGTGGCTTGAGTAAGGATAGAGTTATTCGGTTAGGGAAGCTATAAAAGACCTTAGTTTGAATCTTATATTGAAAACTTCTGAAACGCAAGTAGTGATGACTTGAGTAAAGGATCATGTAGTGATCAAAGTTGCACAACAGAAACCGATAGATAGTTTTTTACTAGAGGCGTTTGTTTATCTGTTTGTTTGGAGATGTGTGTATTGATGCTTGTTTGATTTTATGGATAACGTGAGATGATTTTCATTGTTGTTGATGATTGATGAATTGGATGTACATGTATGGACTTCGAAAAATAATTTTTTTATTCAAACATGTAAATACTTTGGTAAAAAAATATATGATTTTGAATGTATATATGCATTTTGAAAATAAATATTTCTTACAAGCAAACTAATGGTTTGATAAAAATTGTGATATCATTTATAAAGTGATTGAAATCATAGTTTCGAGTGATGTTTGAGGTTTTAGCAAAACAAAATATAGTTTGAGACAAGAAAAATATCAGTTTGAAAGAAATTGAAGTTTTGGATGATAAATATTAGTAATTATTTTGGGAAAGTTGTTTGAAGATAGAATAATATTTTGCAATAAGCATATTTTGCAATTGGAACATTTTCTATTAAAATTATGTTTTTTAGCATAATATTAGAAAATGTTTTGGTTTTTGCAAACAATTGTTTTGCATATGAAACATTTAAATGTATTTATTTAAACAAAATTTTGAAGCTAATTTCGTGCTAATCTGTTTGTTGAGTGATTTAAGAATTCTAATCGATACATCTGACCAACTTATCGATAGAGATTCCTAAATACTACTACAAGACATATGGATACAAAATTTTGGGAAGTAATATTGCATTTTGGGAATAAGTGAAATATTTGAGCTATCTTTAAAATTAATATTTTCAAGGAGTTATATTTTCAGTCTTGAAAATATAGCATTATTTGGAAAGGGAGATTTATTTTTTTGAAAGATAATAAACATATTTTTCTATGACTAGATTTTGATGCGATGAATGCAGCTATCAAGCATAAAGGACAACTGAAGTCGATGGCGAGTCAATGTTGACGACACAGTCAATATTGCAGTTAATCGATGAAGTGAGCCACTAGAAATTAATGGCAAGACATCATTGATATATTTATATATTTAAATGTGAAACTTGTATGGTATGTGATGTTGTAACTGTATGCCTGCCTTGCTGTGTGATTGTCTATGACTTGGTTGAATGATGTGAATAAAATTGTGATATGATACATTGTGGTATATAAATTTACATACATAAACTTTAACTTGAAATTAATTTTGAAACCAATATAACGTTATAAAATATAAACGACAATTTTATTGTTATGAGAAAACTATATTGTGAATAAGCAAGAGTTTTGGAAAAGGTCTTCAAAGGAAAGTGAAAAATATTTGGAGTGATTTTCATAAAATTAGAAGAAACAATTTTTTTTTAAATGAAAATGTATCTCATGAATATTTGAAACAAAGTTGATTTAATGAGTTTTGTAGTAAAGTGAATTTTTGTAAAAGCAAAGTAATAAGTATTGTGTGAAGTCAAAATTGGTCTTAGGGAATTTTTTTAAGAAATATTTTGTATCGTTTTTTAAGTATTAATAAAGATCATTTGTTAAGGTGATAAAGAAATATGACTTGTGGAAAGTGAATTTGTAACATTCATATCATATTTGGCTTTTATTGTAAATGATTTCTATTTAAAACGTATATAAATTTAAATTGTGAATAGATAAGCTTTTAGAAAAGAAATATTTGGTAGTTTGGAAAAAAAAGTTAGTTTCCAAGAATTAGAAAATTTTGAAATAATGAAGGTATATTTGCAAATGAAAAAATTCTAGTCCTTACTAATCTGGTCATAACTTGTGATCTTATGATCTGACTTTGTCGACTCTTCTTTAACTTGTAATAGATTTGCATAAGCAACAACTTTGTTGTTTATCACTTTCAAAAATTTTGAAGCTCAATATGATTTAAACATGAGTTAGTAAGGAAAGAGCTCGTTGTCCCAAAAATGTAAACACTATATAACAGCGCTGAACTATTTTGAACATAGCTTTGAGATGGTTTGTCGGATTTTAACGTTCTTTCCTATTCCGGAAATTAAGAACATAAGAAACAAATTTTTTAGAGGGTTTTGTGAAATGTTGATGTTAGCTAGGCGGAAAACGGCTTTTTATTAGTTGGACTTGAATTTTAATTTCTTCGCATAATTAGTGTTGTTTGGTGGAGTCAACATAAGTTTTGTTATATTTCATATTTAACTTCCTAAAAATGTTTTGGAAACATATTTCATCATGCTACAACTCCACTTTTGAAAGTATTGTCTAAATATGTGTTTTAACATCTTAAACTTAGTTGGAAAGTGACTAAACTTGTAATGTTATAATGTTTGATGGATGTGCGAATGCCAAACTACCTTACATTTATAAAATATGATCCCATATGGTTACTTTGAGACTAGGAGAGGTATGTGAAGATTCTGTGGGATGATTTTAGGTGCATGCTCGCTTATTGTGATAAAAGCTAAGTAAGCATGCTTAAAAATGCAAATATAAGGTACGTTGTTACGGTATATTGATATATTACGTGACATTATATCATTTTTCTGTGTTTCAAGATGCATCTTCGAAGAGGTATATCATGTAATTATATTGTGTTTTGATTTTTAGAATGCACTTCGTACAAAGGAGACTATGTCGAAATTTTTCGAAAAATTTGACACTTATAAATTTTCACATTTTTTTTATCGTGTATGAAAAATAGAAAGTTGTGAATTGAATCTATTTAAATTATAGCATACGATAAGAGGATTGGAGGAAGAGCTACGTAGATGATTAAGCATTTTAAGTTTGATGGAGGATTGTAGATACGAAGGAAGTCAGGGTATTATTTGTTGATGTCTCCCTTTAAGAAACTATAAGGATGCAATTCTCATAAGGGGGAGTCAATACAACCCTGAATTCTGTGCTGTATAAATAAATAAATTTAATTAAAATAGAATTGTTCGAATGCGTATTTGATGATTAATCTTTTGGAAAATGAATATTTGATTATTTAAATTCTATTCAGTTAAAGATTTTGATTTAATAAATTGAATTAAACTAATAGATTCTTTCTAGATAATTTATTTAAAATTAAATAATGTTTTAAATTGAATATAAAATGTTTTTAAAAGTATAAATTAATTTGAATTGGATTGAAATATATTTGTAAACAAATATTGAGGATCAAATTTAAATTTATTGAAAATAAAATCAAATTGAATTAAAATGAGACCAAATGCCAATTAAGCCTAAGGCTAAAAAAGACCTCCCTTGTTCTAATTTATTCTAGACTCCTCTATTTTTTCCTTTAATAAATCGAACCCGAAATGCTACCAAATTTTTTCCCTAAAATCAACACGTGCTTCCAAAAAAAATCAAGTCGAAACCGACTCAACTTGGGAAGAGCAACCCGGTGCATGCAATCAGAAGGGGTGGTAGGCGAACACGATTAGTGTCGTGACCTTTGGGCATGACAAGGAGCATTCATGATCAATGGTAGCATAGGAGATGGTCGATGGGAGTATGCGTTGTGACCTGCAATGGAGGGGAAGAGAGGGGTGTCGAGTTTATTGTCCATGTGTGTTTGTAAATCCATGATGGAGGCGCGAGGTTGAGGCAAGATCCTAGGCGGTTTGCGATCGGAAGCGGCACATGAATTATAAGGCTAGTGCTACTGTTTTAGGATCTCTACATCGCTTAGGTGAGTAAATTTAGTTTCACTCATAACTATCATCTAAATTCTATGTGCATTATTGGTTGGTTGATATTGTTTGAATTATGAAATTGGTATTGAATAGCGGATTGGGTGTATTGGCATTGTATCCAAATCTTATTTTCAATAATTCGTTGTTTGTTTGGTGATGTGTTATTTGTTGATATGAAATTGAATTACATATTTTTGATCGATTATTGTTGTGATGAAATCACATAAGAAATTGATCGGAAGAGGAATAAACTGAAATGGAAGATTTTAAAAGTAATGGAATATTTTTCAAAATAGATAGTGGATTTTGGAATGACTTTTACTTAAAATTGGAAATATTATTACTGATAAAAAATTATTCAAGAAAATTATTTTGAGTATTCTATGAATTAAAATTATTTGAAAAGTGATTATTTACCAAATTCGATCATATAAACGAATTTTTAAAATTTGTACTTTTCTTCATTTATTTTTTATTATAAAAAAATTTACGTGAATTTTATAAAATAATATTTAAATTTTCTATTTTTAAAGTGATTTTTTAATTCCATTTGAATTTAATAAATCTGAAATTTAGTAAACAATATTTTGATATTGTAGCAAGTTGACTGTTATAGTTATCATATGGAGAGTATTAAATAAGATATTATTCTTTATTATTGAGAATAATTTTGGAAGTTTATGCTTAGTATT
This sequence comes from Allium cepa, assembly GCA_030765085.1. Lineage (NCBI taxonomy): Eukaryota > Viridiplantae > Streptophyta > Magnoliopsida > Asparagales > Amaryllidaceae > Allium > Allium cepa. The sequence goes on along the minus strand of CM060929.1, from coordinate 338,046,290 downwards.
CAATTATCATTATTTTTAATAAAAGGGAAATAATATGAAAATCTTTTGGGAATATATATAAATATATATATTTACATATATATATATATATAGAATTTGGATGAAGTTACCATGGAAAGAGTAATTATTTAAGATTTGGAAATTGAATTTTAATTTAAAGATATCTTTGTAATTAAATGAGAAGTTTACAAATAATTTCTTTTGGAACTACAATGGAATTCTTCGAGAAGAATGTGAATTTTATAATTTGATTTCTTCCGACTGTATATTAATTTGTAATTATTGTGGAGATTTTGGAAAAAATGGATTTTAAGACCCCTTCTGAATCAATAAATAATAGAATTATATGTTTTGATTGATTTATATTTCTTTGTAATGAGGAATTAGAATAAACGGAGTTATAGTACTGTCTGGTATGAGACTTTCGGTAATATTTCTTTGCTTATTCTCTGTACTTGTTATATAGAATAATTGTGTGATGATGAGTGCAATTACGAGCATTAAGTAAACTATATGTAACACTAGGTAGTATGAGTTACTTGAGATGATATTTGTTCGATTACTTTCTATAAGTAGTTGTCACTCTAACACAGTCGAGTATACGGGATATTATATTTATGGTGATGTGCACTGAGACCATGCAAAATGAGAGTCATAAGAGTGTCTATTCATTGTGTGCACTCCTATTATATGCCAGGGAGCAAACTAGATTGGCTAGTATCCATCCTAACTGTCTGATTGTGGGGAGGCTTCCCGAATTCATCGCTTCTTAAATTCATGACACCTGTTGATGTATATGGATGAGAGCCATGGCTGAGAGCTACCGCCCCTATGTCACTTGGGCCAACAGCCTGTTACAATTAAGGACACTTGTAGAGTCACGACCAATGCATAGGTTTTGCACTTGATGGCTATTGGCTCACGATGGCTGTCGAGGTAACTAAGACTGTAAGAGTAGCATTGAGAGTATATGGGGAAGGCTCCTGGAGCAGGTTGAGAGCTGTCAGTCTTCCATTTGGTTATCATTATTGAGATAGCATGAGATGTTATAGACACCTACTTATTTACCTATATAAGATCGTTGTATTTACGGCTGAGAGCCAATTCGATCATTTGGCGAGGCCAATATTGAAATAGACATTAATGACGTTGAGAGTCCGAATATTTATCCACAATATTGAGTGTTGAGTGGATTAGTAGAGTTCTGAGAGGATTATTTCATTGGAGCCAAATCGATTACTGTGAGGTTGAAGGTCTAGATGATTATTTGTGGTTATCGATCTCTTGGATTATTTATGAGACTAAGAGTCGGTAATGTTGTGTAAGCACATACACGTCGATTGTATTTCTATCGAGGATAGCTAGAAATGCCGAGAGCATGGAGTTGGACCATGTACCTATCTTTTACATAGTTATTTGAGAGATGACCCTGGCTACCGAGGGTTCGCCATATTTATATTTTATGTATGTTTGATTTGGGTGATTGTTATATATATATATATATATATATATATATTGAGTGAGATGGACCCTGGGTATGTCTACTTTAAGGTCATCTAAGAGATAGTCTTGCGCTTTGCTAAGAGCATGTCTTATATCGTTTGTGATTGTTGTACTTGTGATATTTGGATGCTTGGATTGTTTCACCCATTTGATATTATACACCTATTATGTGGTTTGACATGACTTTTATATGGATTATATTAGTTGTCCATAGTTTTGTGATGTGATGTTATTATATATATACATACACACACACACACACAGATATATATATATATATATATATATATATATATATTGACACCTGCATTCTAGACATAGTCTAACCCACGTGTTATTTATATAATATTCGGGTCAGTCTGAGATAGACATTGCAGGTTTAGGGATGAAAAGACTAGATTGTAGTTGTTGGGCATAAACAAAGGCTAGACTATTAGTTGACTAGTATGGCATTACCTATTTTTGTAGCCTCGTGTATATTAATGATGTTAAGATGTTTATATTGGATTTATACATTGTATATTTTTGAGATTATGAGAGTTTGACCTATTTTATATCCCATTTTTAGACTAGTGTACATTTATTATTATATATTGTCCCTACGTAGTTGGCTCCATATTCTTTGTGATTATTTTATATTATGCATTGTTCTATCCTAGAGACGCACGTGTTTACTGCTTTTTGTTGATACTATGTACGTATAGTTGAGTTATTTATGATTTTTGAAATATGTACCAGTGTTAATCCAAGGGAATATTCACATGACAGCCCAATATCACCTCATTCTATATATTATCAGAAAGTATTATCTAGTACTACTCTTTGGTTGTATGGGTATAGAGGTGTGGTGTTACATTAACATCTTAATTAATTTTATCTTATTTTAATATAATAATTATGTTAAATATTTATTATGTACTATAACCTTTATAGTGTGACACATATATCATATACACGTGTATATTATTTAATTAACTAAACCTTTTAATTTATTTCTTTAATTAATTAACCTTTAATTTATTTATTTCATCAATTAACCATTAATTAATTTCTTTAATTAATTGATTTTTATTCAAATTATATTAATTTCGAAAAGTCATATTATGTACATACATGTATATTTATGATATCTTAAATATATTAAAATATCATAACATATCTCAAAAGATATAATACATTTATATATTTTTCACTATTTAACTTATTTAATTAATTAATTAATTCCATTAATCTTATTAACAAATCTAAATTTTCAAATTATTTTATATTATTTTTCAAACATTTTGAAATTTTTATTATTTTATAACTTTTATAATATATGTATATCTTATTTTAAATTTAACTTTTTTTTGGCATAGCCGACGGGGTTGGATGGGCCCCTATCACTTTATTAATGCACCGAAGAGAAAAAAACATATAAAAATGAACAGACCACACATATACAGACGAGCAACAAAGTAAGCAAAGAGGCAACAAAGTACACCAATATAAGAAAAAGCAAAAAGCAATGAAAAAACAAGCAATCGGGAGAGAAGAACAGATAGGAAGCAGAAGAAAACGCAACCCAATCAGAGAGCGGCAAGGATCGCCGGTTCAAATACAAAGTTTGCATTGTTCAGCCCCACTTTTATATAACAGAAGACATGGCAGAGGATAAGCTCTTCATTCCACAAACTCACCGTGTTAACGAAAAAATTTAAACGCTAACACCCTGGTGTATAAGATGTGATTGTGAAAGCACCACCCGTTTGTACGGGAAACAGAAATAAGCAGAAAGTATGTAGAAAAACGGTAAGAGACACAGTATTTATAGTGGTTCGGCTTATAATCCAGCCTACGTCCACTTTAATCTTTTTATCACTAGTTTGATTACAATTCTTTACAAGATCTTTCAATTACAACACACTTCAAGTGATAGGATATGTGAAACAAGTAGCTCAAGCTTTGATGTTGACAATCATCTTCAAATCCATGGTGAATGTGGATGATTCCTTCATGGAGTTCCTTTAGAAGTTTGTTGGATCTAAAAAGCTTTGAAGTCGTCTGGAATTCGGCAGAGTAATGGCGCTTGAAGAGAATGAGCCCAAAGGTCTTTTGCATGTTGGAGATGGTTTCATATTTATAGAGAGTTCTGGGCGGAAAAAGTGCTAAGTCCTAACCCGTGGCCGACTTAAGATAAGTCGTGTTCGACTTAAGGTAAGTCGTCCCCGGGTCACTGAGCCGAGTCTATGGCAGTTCCCCTTTTTTGAACCCATCCCTAAGTTCTAAGTCGTGTGCGAGTTATCTGGCTGCAATTGCTAATTTCCCTTCTTAAGTCGTATACGACTCTTTTTATGTCGTAAGTCGTAGTCGACTTAACCAATTGCAACTGGTTTAAAGCAAGTCTTAACTCGTAGACGAGTTAAGAGGTGTGTCTTTAGGTCGTATCCTCCTTAAGTCGTATAACTTCTTTAAGTCGTAAGGGTCTTAAGTCGTACAAACTGCAGTTATCATTAAGTCGTAGGCCATCAATTTCCTTAAGTCGTAAAGACCTTAAGTCGTTAGCTTTTCTTAACTCGTATGCCTGCTAACTCGTAGAAGATCTTAACTCGCAGAGGATTAACTCGTAGAGGCTTAACTTGTGGAAGATCTTAACTCGTACACTTGCTAATTTGTAGATATGCTAACTCGTAAAGGCTTATCTCGCAAGTAGCTTAACTCGGGTACTCCTTAACTCGTAGGCTGCTTATCTCGTAAGCTTGCTAACTCGTAGAAGTCTTTAAGTTGTAGGAAGTTGCTGACTCATGTATCCTTTAACTCGTACGTGCCTTGAGTCGTACATGCCTTGAGTCGTACATGCCTTGAGTCGTACATGCCTTAACTCGTGGACCTGTTAACTTGTGAACGAGTTAGGGTTAACACACCGGTTGGAAGATACGCCGATTTCTTTCCTTCCACATAATAGATAGGAATTTCTTTAAAACAATGAAAAGAATCCTATTTCTACTAATAGACATGTCAGTAATTTGAGAAGAGTACTCCAAATATCACCATTCCAAAGCTGTGCATCCAAGAAACCTAACTTTTTTAATAGTTTTTTCCATAGCCGTATGACGATGCCACGGTCGAAGAAGATATGATCTTTAGTTTCTGGTTCAGAGCTGCAAAAAGTGCAGTGGATTGGCACTTGCATCCCACGGCTAAAGAGCTTAACACGCGTGTGTTAAGCGTTATTTATTACTTTCCAAAACATGAGATTTTCTCTTGCATTGTTATCCCTATTCCAGACTCTTTTGTGCCATTTGCACTCTTCCAGGTTGTCATGGCCAGTCAGGTATTTGCACATAGGCTTGATTTTTTGAAGATGCTACCTATGCCTTTCCAGTTAGTGATGTGGTTGCGATTTTGGGATACCTCTGAGGCTTTGATCTAGTTCCATATCAGACGAACAACCCGATTCGATGTGTTAGGGAGCACAAAAACACCATTGCTAATCACGTCCGACCATAGATTGCGGGAGATTGCCAGTTTGGCAGATGTCGTTGTGGGTAAGCTTCGTACGAAGAATACATCCATGGGCTAACCACGGGTCATTCCAGAATTGGACGTTGCTTGATAATCCGCATTGGACAAGTGGGAGGATGCAATCACGCAAGTTTAAGAGCGAGCGCCAAGTCCAGCTAACGTTTTGAGGGGCTTGCATGCTTCAGAAATCCCTCCTTTCAATAACATTGTTTTTCGACCATAGGACCCGAAGGCTGTTTCTATTGTTTATATAGTTATCTAGCGCTACCCTATTCCAGACTGCGACATTGAAGATACCAAGACTACCCTTGCATAGGGTTTTATCAACCACCTTGAATGAAACATGGGCAGTGAAACGACCATGAATGGAGCCTGTCCAAATGAATCTCATAGCAGCAGTTCTGATCATGTTGATTAGTTTAAGCGGTAAAATGAAGGTCTGTGCCTAGTATACTTGCATTGCAAATATCACTGATAAGTTTAAGCGGTAAAATTTAACTTTTAAATTTAAACAATCTTATATTTCAATTTTCAAACAATTTTGAAAATTAGCCCAAGGCCCAGTTCAAATTGGGCCTCTTCTATTAGGGGCAACTTTTTGGCTCATGTATCTACTTGGACCGGCCTGGCAGCCAGTTAGAGCAGAGTACTTGATTACCCAAATTTCATCCTTCGACACTACCTTTCTGGACATCCTACTATGTGGCCTGTGAGCTTAATTAGTTAACCCTAACATGACTAATTTAGACCACATAAACTATTGGGCTCTAATACCATTGCTAGAACTGAGCAAGCCTACAACGAAAGTTTTGGGTGAATTTCAAAAATTCCTTATTGGACCTATGAAGTCTAATTCATTTAGAACATTTCTAAGTATTATTTAAATAAAATCTTTTATTTTATTTAAATTTATAAATTATATAGTTTTATTTAATTTATATATCGATATATATATATATATATGTTTATCATATACACATATATATGTGTGTCTGTGCTTAGTAACATATCAACCCGTGCAAAGTACCATGCCCGTGTAGAGATGTTGAGATTTACATCGCAACTGTTACTTTAGCTCATCCAATATGCAAGTATGTACTGTCCAAATATATATATGTATTTAAGCTATTATTTTATATAACTATTATAAATTGTTTGTGCGTATATATATATTAAGTTAGTTTAAATAATTACATATACATAATATTTAAAATATATTAATATATATTCATGTGTGTATATTATCTTATGATTAAGATATTAAAATTATGTATATACATATTATTATAATATATTAATTTAAGTATATATAGGTTATTATAAATATTAAAATATACATTTATATTTTATAAGTTGTTAATAATACGTGTACAAATTTATATAGCAATAAAGTAATTGTATATATACACACACATGCACAGATATAAATTTGTAATATATATATATATATATATATATATATATATATTAATAACATTATTCAAGATAAAAATATCATTTCCATGTCATGCGCACAACACCAAAAAAAATATTTTATTTTTTAATTTTAAATGTACATTTAATTAAATATTCCTTCAAAATTAATAAAATATTAATAAATAATTTCAAAATTTTATTTCAAACTTTAAAGTTTCAAAAAATCCAAACTGATATTTTATGGCTTGAAATTTTTTCCATACTTTTTATCGGCTTAAAGTTATATTTAATAATTATTTATTTACGGTCGTTTTAAATAATTAAATTTTGAAAATAGGAATTTTACCTCTTTGGCCAATTATTTATCCAGTGCTAATATAATTTTACAAAATTGAAAAATAATTTTTCATGTCATTTTTGAATTAATATAATTTATTAATTAAGTAAATTAGTTTAAATAATATTATATAATGATAAAATATATTGAAAATATTATTTTGCTATCGAAAATTAATATCATTGTAATACATTATAACTAAAATTATATCACTAATTTTAACAATGAAATAATGTTGCAATTAATTATAAGAGATGTATGTAGTTAAATAATATATATCAGTTTAATAAAATATGGTAATTATATTATTTTGTATGGATGCACTGACCTGATATATATCATTAAAAAAATTATTTAGCGCGTGCACACACACACACATATATATATATATATGACCAATCTATTTTATGAAAAAATTGCTTGCATATCAGAATCGTCATCTAACTAACAATATAATATACATATATGATAAAACATTATACTAATAATTGTTAACTATAAAATCATAACTTAATCCTAAAGCCTTGAAGTATACCTTAAAAAGATAAACTCTCCTCTTTAAAATCTTCTCTGCTTCGGTAGATTGTTAGTACTTGAACCGTTGACCTTTAGCTATCGAAGAATGTTCGAATCTGAAATGGTTTGCATTTGTATTAATGGAAAGGCTAGGGTATGAATTCGACCAGTAAAGCGGCAAGGAGGAGTCAGCCAAAGATTTAATCTATTTAGGGTTAGGGATGCTTAAAAAGTGGATAGAAGAGAGAAGAGAGTTATCTCATCTCACACTAATTCTCCCTCGATCTAAACCTTCCAAAATCAAACACCTTTGCACCATAATAAAGCCGTCTATACCATATATGTGCTATCAAAAAACAAGCACTATGATGGGCCTTAAACCCATTTAAGCCTATATAAAAATATTACAAAATTTAATCCAATTTAATCGCTTATCGACGTCGCATATCGATTGATATATTTATAACTATTATAAATATATTCTGTAATATTTATTTCTCAAGTCATAATAAAATATTATAATTAATATTTCATAAATATTAATTAATTAAATTAGTTTATAATAATTATAAACAAATCAAATCGTTTGGTCGAAGGAGAATTCATCGTTTTGGTTGTGTGAATCGTCAAGTATAAATTTGATCGGCGATTAATACCGAACTATTCGAATATTAATTTCACATGTCACTTAGCAATTGATGTGACATTTTGACCAAATTTATCGCTTACTTGGTTTCAGTAGAATCCAATTTCACTTTGTTAAGCATTAACCTGTTATAACTTTTATTTACACCGATTCTCTTCATCAAAACTATATCACTTTGGACTTATGGAATTTGGTAACGGGCAAAATTCCAGTATCGTCTATATTCAACTTTATAGTCCAAACATATATTCTTTGTTTTAATAATAACAATTATTATTAACTGAAATGCTTTAGCCAGGGATTTGGACTTTGAGTTGACTTTAGTTGACAGTAATACTAACTCTATATAATTGAGAGGACGAATCCTCTCTTGAATAGTGTTCCACTTCCAATACTTCCACTCGATCCAGCTATAGTCACTTGATGGACATCGTGCTATGATTTGATTATAATCAAAAGGGAGCTTTCATATTGAAGATCGACAATATTCTCAAGTCAAGAGAATGTGTGAATTAGTCACGCCGATATTTTTTGTTTGACCTTTGTTATATTAAATAATAGAAAACTAGTGAGTGGGTCATTCCATAGTTATCTAATAACTATCAGTATGTAAACTCTTAGTGTCCCGGTTGTCCTTTGAAAGGGAGGCGAGTTGGTCGAATAGGTTGAGTGATGATAACAAGGGATCGTCTCATATATGACTCGGCTTCTTCCATGTGACTTAGCAATTTCCATGAGCCGTAGCCGAGTTAAGACTTGGAGGATTTCTAGTTGTTTTGGATCAGAGCCTTTCTCCTGTTCCCCGAGTTACGACTTAGGACTTAGAGGATAAGCAGCTTGATGTGTTTGATGGCTGAGGATAGGAACGACTCATCCCTTGAGTCGGTTGCGACTTAGTACTTGAGTCGGTTTTGACTTAGCACTTGAGTCCGATACGACTTAGCACTTGTGTTCGATACGACTTAGCACTTGTGTTGTTTTTTTTTTTTAGGATCTGCTTAAACCTTGAATTTGCAGTGATGTTGAACTGTTGAACTTTGATGCCTTCTTTTACAAATTACTTTGACTCGCAAGTTAACAACCTGTCCAATACAACATTTACAGAAAAACCGGGGCGAATATACTGCCATTGATCGCCCTCTTCGAATGACAGATTAGCTAACAACAGTCATTAAACTTAAACAGATTGTGTGAATGAAGTGCTCAACTTATTAACTTCAAGTAAAATACTAAAGCAATACTGAAATAGTCAATTAAAATTGACCAGCTCGCATTAATATTATACTTGAACTAAAGACTAACAAGTTCTGAAATTTTTGTAATCGATCAATCGCCGACTAGTTTTATTTCAGTTATATTTACTTGTTATTATTATTTTTTATTAGTTTTTTGCACAACACTTCACACTTTTTTAGGAAACGTGCACCTTCATATTTGAATATCCAGTTGTTTGTGTAGAATGACTTCTCAGGAAGGTGATACAACAGTTCGGACTGGAGAGGTAACTGTTCTTCCGACTCCACTGGTTAATCCTCCCGAAAGAGCTCCTACTTCACTATCATACAAAGTTTTTCGCCAGTTGTGTGCTCAGTTTGGTATCGTTGAATCAGATGCCATTCTTCCCGAAAGAAATAACACTGCCGATATAGCTCCTTCTGGCTTTGTGACAATTAACCGGCAAATGTGCCTAAGTGGAGGCATTCCTCCTTTCAACGACTTTTTCCAACAACTTCTCCGTCAACTGGCCATTGCTCCATCCCAGCTACACCCCAATGGCTATGCCATTCTAATGGGGTTGTGTGTGCTTTTTAGGAGAACACTTGATCGACTTCCAAGCTTTGGTGAAGTTTGTTATCTATGCTCTTTTTCTCGGACTAAGGATCATCCTTCCATTACTGTTGTGAGGAGCGCCCGAAACCGCAAACTGATTGTTGGCCTCCCTGATACTGCTCACGGGTTTTTAACCCAATTCTTCTATGTTCGTTGCCCTCCGGGGTTTTATGGTGTGTGGAGAGTTGGAAGTAAGGGCGTTCAGCTTTATTCCTGACACATGTTTTCCTTATAAAATCTTTTCATAGCCTGAGTAGTTAGATGTTAATTTCCCTTTTTACTTTTCAGCGCTTCCACCTCCTTCTAGAGACCCAGGCTATAAGCAAATTTTTGAAAGATTGAATGCTGTGCCAGTAGAAGAGAGGAATATAAAGTTTTTGCTGAGAGATGACTTTTTACATCAATACGGGCTTCTTCACTCTTCTCGCTATACTCAGCCTCATGAAGCCCCGACTGAAGTTCCCGATTCCCCGACTGAAGCATCGGATGCCCCCGTTACTATCGAACAATCTTCATCAAAAGAGTCTAACATCGAAGCTTCATTGGTGAAATGTTCCACCCCTACCGACATTATGGGGTCATCTAGTAAGACGGCACTTGCCCCGATTGAGGAAGAAGAAGAACCTTCACAGCCTCTCGGGGGATTAGCTGATGTAGGAACTGAGAAAACAAGTCTCACCGAGCATGATGGTGACGATGTTTATGATGGGTTGAGCGACATAATAGTGACCTCACAGGAGCTTTTTAGAGATGACGTGTCTAAAACTATCTCTCCTATGATTGAGGCGACGTCCCTTCTTCGACTAACACCAACACAAACACCAACTCCTCATACCCAAGCTATCATCACCCCTACACCAATGAGTGGTTTGTAGCTTAATGCGCGTAGCTTGCACATCACACAACACTTAGGATTTTTCGGCATTTGTTCATATTTAACTTCTTTTCTTCGGAAGTTTCTAAGACTTGCTATTTTTGCCTTTTCAGATTCCCCTATGGGGCGCAGCGGCAGCGGTTCCTATTACAAGGACTTTCGACGCTATGGAGGGCGTGGCAGCTATGACTACAAGCAATACTATGCCGATCCCAGAGAAACCAATGAGCAGAGAGCTGCGCGAAAAGCTGAAGAGAGGAGAAGGTATGAAGAACGTCATGAGGGAGCGGGCACGCGACATGAATCCTTCCCAAGGGATGATGACTCCCATAAACGTAAAACGCACGATGATAGGGGGAAGAGCCATATTGAGGATTCGAGAAAGCGGACCAAACTTGGCGAGGAGCACGTGCCCGTGACATCTGAGAGACCTGGTGCCTCAGTTTCTATTGACATCCCTTCCAAATCTCCTGCTCTTGAAGGAAGTGCCATCCAAACACTTCTCAACAGGCCTTCATACCATGTTGAAAGGGGGCCCCCGACTTTGCAGAGCCGATTCCCGAACTGGTGTTTGAGGGGGGTACGCTTCGACCTTGATTTGGTCCCCATCGACAAAGAAGCTATGTACAGAAATCTCGATGCTGTCAAGCTTGATATCGATAGAATGTCTGGATGGCAAAAGCTGGTTGATGAACTTCAAAGAGTTAATCGGGCTAACATCGAAGCAATGCTGACCATGGAAAATGACAAATCAGAATGGCAGAAGATTCTTGATCAACACAACGCTGAGATGAAGGAGATAGCCGAATACAATGAAAAACTCGAAGTTGAAGTAAAGCAGCTCAAAGATGATCTTGCCTCTTCTACTAATACTTACACCCAAAGAGAAGAGGTATTGCAAAAACAAGTGCGAGATGCGCACGCCAGCCAGAGGGACGCTGAAGCTAAAGCTGAGAGGTTGGAACAAGCTGTAGAGAACCACCGCACTGATGTCACCCAGCTGCAGAATAAACTGAGCGCCCGGGACATGGAGATTGAAGCGCTAAAAGCCCAGCTTGCTCAGACCGAAAAAGATCGAGATGAGGCCATGGCTGGCAAAATTGCAGCCGAAGAAACTGCTCAGACCATGGAAAACGATATCAATTCGACTTTATTCGATTTTTATTTACATTGTGTCTTGGGACGCGGCAGCCTCTCTTTTCTTGGTCCTAAGTATGAAATCACCCTGGCCGAGGTGTGGGAAGCTGCTCTTAACATGTTTAAAGACGCCGGGTATGGCGATGAAGATTTTGAGGCGCGTTACCTGGATGAGGGAGCTCGCGCTGCTCTTGCGAAGGGGCGAGAACAACTTGCCAGGATGAGAACTGGAATGGCGGAAGAGGAATGTTCTGGAAAGGAATTAACGCTTATTTCCTCTGTCCATCCTCCAGTTTCTCCTGTGGTTGACATCACGGGTTCGAGCTCCTCTACTCCGCCTGCAACTAAGACAGTAACTGAAACTACAAGTGCACAAGGCGGGGATGAAGGTGGTGAAAGCAACGAAGCACAGCGATATGAAATCAGCCTCAGAGATCCAACTACCCCAGGTAAACTTGACACCGGACCAGCTCAAGTGGTGAACTGCTCGTTCGCTCCTTGTGAACTTGACGATCTTCTTGATTATTTTTCAAATGTCAATGAATTCCCGACTTTTGATGAGCCGTCATCCCCTCTCTTTTCGAAAGATACTGATATTTTAAGTTTTTTCTCCTTTGTAGAGAAAGCACCGAGTCAAACTCAAGCTTCTCCTCCCCCGGTGATTCTTCCTCCATCTCTTCAAGTGGCGCCTCCCTCTGCTTCTCAACCTGGGTCACAAGAAGAACAAATAGAAGCTCTCCATGGCCTGGATGATCCCATTGCTTCGCAAGAGCAAAAAGATGAGGGACTTGAGGGAGGTGACATATCTCCGGAGCGGACTCCTTCTGACGATATAACTTTATCTAAACTTGTCACTCCAGGAAGTGAGTCTTCCTCAAAGAGGAGAAGGAAGCAAGGAGCATCAAGGAGGAGAGGGAAGATAATCACTGCCACTGAAGAGGAGCCAGAAGTTGGGCCAGCTGCGCCTACCTCTCCTTCCTCCCTTATACCCACTGGTCGACCTGAAAAGCTGATCATTCGGCCGGGTAAAGGGTCTAAAGGCAGCAAAAAGAAGTGAAGATCTTCAGTTTCTAGTTTTTTGTGTTTTGCATGTACTGGCCGAGAATTGTGCGGGTACCGGCCCCCGCTTTTCTTTATTTTGAAACCTGTACCTGCGTTGTAATTGAATAAAATGATTCCTCGTTTGTACAAACTTTTGTTTGAATTAAAGAATACATTTGTTATTCGTTTTGGCATGAGTTTATTTGATATTGCAGCGAGCTTATGGTATGTTACTTGAGCGTTACCTTTTGCTGGTTTAGTTATACCATATTGTGTGTAATTATACTATATTGCCCCCATTCCATAAGTATGCTGCAATATTCTATACCTCGAGGGGACTTACACTCTTATTTGCTAAAGAATAATTATTTTATTCTTTAAAGAAAATTTTATAGAGTACAACTCCCTTCGTATAAGTTTTTACGCTTGGTCGTTCGAAGAAATCACTTTTTTCTTTTGCTTATGTGCATATCTCATCAAGTGAATTCCTCTATGTGGTAAAGCGGACCTCTGAAGGGTACTTTAACTTCTTTTCTTTTTACGATCATTTCCCACAGTAGGCAAATTACTTTTCCTTTGAAAGTTAAAGTACGCTTTTGATGAGGATTTTTTTTTTTTTATAGAAAGTTGTACCTCTGAGGAGGGATTTTTTCACGTTTCAACACTTGGAAGTTTTATTTCAATCTCGGTGAAACGTGTACCTCCAAAGAGTTATGCTTTAGAAATCCTTTTCACGTTTCAACACTTGGAAGTTTTATTTCAATCTCGGTGAAACGTGGGTTTCCAAAGAGGTCTTTTTTTTTTTTAATTGTGTTCCCGGGAGGGGGTTGTACCTCTGAGGAGGGATTTCTCACGTTCCAACACTTGGAAGTTTTATTTCAATCTTGGTGAAACGTGTACCCCCAAAGAGTTGTGCCTTTGAAGAAAGCCTTTTCACGTTTCAACACTTGGAAGTTTTATTTCAATCTCGGTGAAACGTGTGCTTTCAAGAAGGTCTTTGTTTTTACATTTCAACTTTGGTGAAGTGAAATTCCGAAGAGCGGCTGCTACACTTCAACTCCTGGCGAAATGGGCCTCCGAAGAGGGCTTTTATTTTGTTTACATTTCAACTCCGGTGAAGTGAAATCCCGAAGAGCGGTTATAACACTTCAACTCCTGGTGAAATGGGCCTCCGAAGAGGGCTTTTATTTTGTTTACATTTCAACTCTGGTGAAGTGAAATCCCGAAGAGCGGTTATAACACTTCAACTCCTGGTGAAATGGGCCTCCGAAGAGGGCTTTTATTTTGTTTACATTTCAACTCTGGTGAAGTGAAATCCCGAAGAGCGGTTATAACACTTCAACTCCTGGTGAAATGGGCCTCCGAAGAGGGCTTTTATTTTGTTTACATTTCAACTCTGGTGAAGTGAAATCCCGAAGAGCGGTTATAACACTTCAACTCCTGGTGAAATGTGCCTCAGAGAGGGTTTTCATCGCCTGGAAGTTACTCTCTCATGGTTGGAGGGTCATGACTCCTCCAATCTTTTTTGTTGAGTAGAGAACTTTCTTTTTTGTGGCATATGACCCATTAGAGGTCTTTTATTATCCGAAGAGTTGCGCCTCCGAAGAGGACTTGTGGCGCTGATGGTAGCTTTGGTTGTTCCTCTGTTCACTTGCTTATGCCTTTTCAGCGATCCTTCTTTTTTTTTTTTTTTTTTTTTTTTTTTTTTTTTTTTTTCTTTTCAAGTTTTCATCCCCCTTTTTCTCACAAGTGGCTTGTTTAATCCAAGGAAGTGTACTTCATTGCCAGGCAAGTTCGTGAGAACGGGCACTAGCTTCCTAATTGGATGTTTATTTGTTTAAACAATCTCAATTTATTAGCAAGGGCTCGTTCCTATCGAAATCATTAGCCGTTCAATTGAAGCATTTCCTATCTAGGATTTGAATTCGGGGTCTTTGTGACTTGAAATTTGTTTGTTGAATGATGGTGAGAATCGCTCGGTCTTATTATGCGCAAGTTTTATCTCCACTGTCTGCAAAAATTTAAATCGATATTTCAGCAATACATTTTGTGTATTTTTATATCGAAAACAAAGCAAACATATAATGATAATAAGGAACACAAGATTTATAGTGGTTCGGCCATGAAATTGGGCCTACATCCACTTTATATTCTTTCATTATTTACTTGCATCAGTTTCACAATTGCTTTCAATTACAGGAATCATACATTCATAATTCTTTTTACAATGTTTCAACAAAATTTTCAAGTAAAGTATGGACGCAAGTGATTGCTGTTCCATGCCCTTGGAATTTGATCTCCATCAACTGTGGTGAGCTTGAATGTGCCGTCAAGAAGTTTCTGACCTATCACATACGGTCCTTCCCAATTTGGCCCAAACACACCTGTCGCAGTCATAATTCTTTTTAGGACTAGATCTCCAATTTCAAAGCTGCGTTGACGAACTTTGGAATTGAAATGTCTGGCTATCCTTTGCTGATGAGCTGCAACTCTGAGGTTAGCTTCATCTCTTTTTTCATCAAGGAGATCCAGCGCTTCAAGTTGCAGCTTTTCATTTTCTGCTTGATTGAAATGGATTCTTCTGTGTGAAGGGACCTCTGTTTCAACCGGGATCATTGCTTCCGATCCGTATGCTAACGAAAAAGGAGTATGCCCAGTTGCAGTTTTGTGAGTAGTTCTGTATGCCCATAGTGCAAGTGGTAGTTTATCGACCCAACCACCTTTTGCTCTTTCGAGTTGCTTTTTGATGGTTGATTTGATGATCTTGTTCACTGCTTCCACTTGCCCGTTTGCCTGCGGATGAGCTACTGCCGAAAAGCTTTTCTGGATTTTGAATCGTTTGCAAAAATCCTGGAATTCCTCACTTTCAAACTGAGTACCATTGTCTTTAGCAATTTTCAAACCAGCGATCAGAGCTTCATATTCTGCTTCATTGTTTGTTGAAGGAAATTCTAATCTTAGCGCATAGCATAATGACCGGCCTTCAGGAGTTTCAAGAACAATTCCAGCACCTGAACAGTAATCATTTCTTGCGCCATCTACAAACAACTTCCATTGGGTTGGGGAGTTCTCGATTGTTTCTTCCTCGCTGTTACCCTTGTCTGTAAATTCTGCAATAAAATCTGCCAAAGCTTGTCCGTTGATCGCTTTTCTAGGATGATAAGTGATGTCATATTGGCTCAATTCAATATTCCACTTTAAAAGGCGGCCCGAAGTCTCAGGGCGAAACAAGACTTGCTTTAAAGGTTGATCAGTGAGGACTTTGATAGGATGAGCCTGGAAATATTGCCTCAACTTTCTTGAGGCAATCAATAGACAATAGGCGAGTTTTTCCAACTTGGAGTAATTCATTTCTGCCCCAGTGAGTCTTTTGCTGATATAGTAAACTGGATGTTGAATCCTTTTGTCTTCCCGTACCAGCGCTGCACTTAAAGCATGAGATGAAACTGCCAAGTATATAAGAAGATCCTCGCCATCGCCGGGCCTGGAAAGTATTGGAGGCGTTTCCATATGTTGAATCAATTCTTCAAAAGCTTTCTGGCATTCGGGAGTCCAGTCAAAGTTTTTCTTTCCTTTCTTTAGAGCGTCGAAGAATGGAATGCATTTATCAGTAGCTTTGGATATGAACCGACTTAAGGCGGCAATTTTTCCATTGAGACTTTGCAATTCCCTCTTTGTTTTAGGAGCTTTGACTTCTTTTAGAGCAGTGATTTGAGCTGGACTAGCTTCAATGCCCCTAGCGCTCACGATGAAACCCAAGAACTTCCCAGATTCTACCCCGAAAGAACATTTTAAAGGGTTAAGCTTCATTCCGTATCTTCGGAGAATTGCGAACATTTCTGCTAAGTGTTCGATGTGATCCACTGCTTTCTTAGATTTTACTAGCATGTCATCAACGTAAACTTCCATAGTCTTTCCCAACTGCGGTTTGAACATAGCATTAACCAGTCTTTGGTATGTTGCCCCTGCATTCTTCAACCCAAAGGGCATAACTCTGTAACAGTAAAGACCGACATCGGTGATAAAGCTTGTGTCCTCCTGATCTGGCTCATGCATCATGATCTGATTATATCCGGAGTAGGCATCCATAAAAGACAACAATTCATGACCCGCTGTTCCATCTACCAGTTGATCGATCCTGGGTAATGGGAAGCAGTCTTTGGGACAGGCCTTGTTTAGATCTGAAAAGTCGATGCACACTCTCCATTTACCATTGGCTTTCTTAACTAGCACTGGATTTGAAACCCAATTTGGATAGGTAGATTCTCTGATGAAATTATTCTCCATGAGCCGGTCAACTTCCTCTTTCAATGCTGTCGACCTTTCTAGACCTTGGATTCTTCTTTTCTGCTTTACTGGCGTGAACTTTGGGTCAATATTCAGAGCATGTATCGCAACTTCTGGGGATATTCCGCACATATCGGCATGGGTCCAAGCGAAAACATCCAGGTTTGCTTTCAAAAAAGATATCAAGGCATTCTGAACTGACACATTAAGTTGTGAACCCACATTCAGCACCTTGTTTGGGTCCTTCAGATCAACGGGCACCGGTATCGTTGTTTCTGCTGGTACCACCCTACTCTCCCCCGCACTGGCCTTTCTAGGATCCATCACTTTTCGTGCCCCGCTATGCTCGCCAGTGCAGGGTCCGCCCTGTAGTTGCTATAGGGTTGGTGTTTTGATGCGGATTGGGGTTGCCGCATCTTTCCCCATTTCTCTCTTCCTTGTTTCTCGCAGCTCTGTCATATAACATTCTCGCCCAGTGTTCTGGTCTCCTTTAATAACTCCTACCCCATTGTCTGTAGGGAATTTAATAGTAAGACACCATGGGGCAAGGACAGCTTTGAATGCAGCAAGAATAGGTCGACCAAAGAAAGCATTATAAGCAGAAAATTCATTTACTATCACAAAAGTCTGCTTGCGAACTACTTTTCTTTCTCCTTCTCCGAGTTCCACAAGCAAGTCAATGGTTCCTACTGGTTGCTTTGGCTCCCCAGTGAAGCCAACAATCTTCTGAGATGAGGCTTGCACATCCGCCATCGGGATTCTCATCTGGTCAAACGTTTTCTTGAAGAGGATGTTGCAAGATGCGCCGCAATCAATAAGAACTCTTCTGACAATAGCCGGTCCAATACCGGCCGAGATGACTAACGGGTCCAAAGTAGGGGCCTCAATGCCCGTGGAATCTCTAGCCCTGAACACAATATCATCATTAAAAGTCCTTTGTTGTTTCAGGGGTGTAGAGTCCTCTAAAACAAAGACATTCTCTTCAGTTGGCATATGTTTCAGAGCTCGAGTGTACCTCTCCATTTCACCCCAGCTTCTGCTTGCTGGGTGGGGTCCTCCTGTGATGACATTAATAACTGGCCTTCCAGATTCATGTCCTGCGGCCTTCTCATTTGTCCTGGGCTGATGAGCAAGAGCTTGTTGCCCCTGACTTGACGAAGCAGGATCATTACCACTCTTCTTCACAAATTGCTGCAGCTTATTTTCTCTTAGCAATTCTTCGATTATATTTTTCAATTGACGGCAGTCGTCTGTGTCATGACCAGGCTGATTATGGAAGCGACAGAACTTCCCACTTTGCACAGCTTTTCTTCCGGTTCTGAGAACAGGAGGTTTGGGATACTCAAAAGAATCTTTTGTAGCCAGGTAGATGCGCTCTGGTGTTTCTAACAAAGGAGTATATTCTGATGGCTTGAAGGATCGAGGCTTCTTCGAATTGTGTTGTTTCCTTCCATCATTATTTTCTCTTTTCTGTCCCACAGATCCATTCTTACGTGGCGCAGCAGTGTTGTCTTCAGCTTTCTCTACTGTTGCCTTTGCCGGGACAGGACGGCTTTCCAAACGCATGAATTCATCCGCCTTTTTGTAGAACTTTTCCAGAGAATTTGGCTCCTTCATGTTCAGCCACTTTCCGAATTCACTTGACTTATCAATAGCTCTCATCAAATAGGTCAAGACCATGCGGGGTTCTGCATTATCCACCTCAGCTAACGCTATATTAAAGCGATTTAAAAAAGACTTGATAGTTTCCCCCGGATTCTGTTCCAAACCGGATAACGACATGATGTCTTTTGCCTTTGAAGCATATAGCCTAAATTGCTCTTTAAATTTCCTGGTTAGGTCTGAAAACTGATCGATGGACCGGACAGGTAGTTTTGTGAACCAAAGCAGAGCTACCCCTTCCAAATACACAGGAAAATAGCGGCATTTTATCTCGTCAGAAGCTCTGGCACCTGTCATGTGCCAATCATATTTGTACAGGAACTCATTTGGATCACTTGTCCCTTTGTAAGCTGGAATGGTCGGAGGGACGAACTTCCTTGGGAATTCAGCTTTTAGGATCTTTTCAGTAAACGGAGTCTTGCTCGGAGCGAAACCCCACTCTTTCTCATCTTCGACCCTTTGCATACTTTCTTTCATAATCTGTCGAACCATACCAGAAAGATATTCTTCGTCATTCCTATTTCTGGATCCTCCAGCCTCAGGCAATGTCTGTTCAAAGGGGCTAGCAGCCCTTTCGGGAATGTTTCTAGTTTCAGCATCATGGACATTACCGACAAAGTTCCTTTCATTATTCGCAGGTTGACGGTTTGCCCCGAGCAGATCGTTTAACCTATTCAGAATCAGAGCATTCTGAGCATTCTGAGCTTCCAATTGCGCGTTCTGGGCATTTATTTGCTGATTCAACCCAAAGATAGCAGCGTCCAATTCCGCTTTTGAAACTCCAACAGCTGGAGTGGCTTGATTTGGTGTTGGGGAAGTGGAGGTTCCCTCTTGAATGTTTGCAGATCTCACAGATTTACTTTTCCTTCCAGGAGCCATGATTTCGGATAGACTTCTGGTTCTTAAAGAAACTCTATCTACAAATCTTTCTGAAACAATGATGATAGATGTCCTGAGTTCAATTCTCAGTGAAAGCACCAAAATGTTAACGAAAAAATTTAAACGCTAACACCCTGGTGTATAAGATGTGATTGTGAAAGCACCACCCGTTTGTACGGGAAACAGAAATAAGCAGAAAGTATGTAGAAAAACGGTAAGAGACACAGTATTTATAGTGGTTCGGCTTATAATCCAGCCTACGTCCACTTTAATCTTTTTATCACTAGTTTGATTACAATTCTTTACAAGATCTTTCAATTACAACACACTTCAAGTGATAGGATATGTGAAACAAGTAGCTCAAGCTTTGATGTTGACAATCATCTTCAAATCCATGGTGAATGTGGATGATTTCTTCATGGAGTTCCTTTAGAAGTTTGTTGGATCTAAAAAGCTTTGAAGTCGTCTGGAATTCGGCAGAGTAATGGCGCTTGAAGAGAATGAGCCCAAAGGTCTTTTGCATGTTGGAGATGGTTTCATATTTATAGAGAGTTCTGGGCGGAAAAAGTGCTAAGTCCTAACCCGTGGCCGACTTAAGATAAGTCGTGTTCGACTTAAGGTAAGTCGTCCCCGGGTCACTGAGCCGAGTCTATGGCAGTTCCCCTTTTTTGAACCCATCCCTAAGTTCTAAGTCGTGTGCGAGTTATCTGGCTGCAATTGCTAATTTCCCTTCTTAAGTCGTATACGACTCTTTTTATGTCGTAAGTCGTAGTCGACTTAACCAATTGCAACTGGTTTAAAGCAAGTCTTAACTCGTAGACGAGTTAAGAGGTGTGTCTTTAGGTCGTATCCTCCTTAAGTCGTATAACTTCTTTAAGTCGTAAGGGTCTTAAGTCGTACAAACTGCAGTTATCATTAAGTCGTAGGCCATCAATTTCCTTAAGTCGTAAAGACCTTAAGTCGTTAGCTTTTCTTAACTCGTATGCCTGCTAACTCGTAGAAGATCTTAACTCGCAGAGGATTAACTCGTAGAGGCTTAACTTGTGGAAGATCTTAACTCGTACACTTGCTAATTTGTAGATATGCTAACTCGTAAAGGCTTATCTCGCAAGTAGCTTAACTCGGGTACTCCTTAACTCGTAGGCTGCTTATCTCGTAAGCTTGCTAACTCGTAGAAGTCTTTAAGTTGTAGGAAGTTGCTGACTCATGTATCCTTTAACTCGTACATGCCTTGAGTCGTACATGCCTTGAGTCGTACATGCCTTGAGTCGTACATGCCTTAACTCGTGGACCTGTTAACTTGTGAACGAGTTAGGGTTAACACACCGGTTGGAAGATACGCCGATTTCTTTCCTTCCACATAATAGATAGGAATTTCTTTAAAACAATGAAAAGAATCCTATTTCTACTAATAGACATGTCAGTAATTTGAGAAGAGTACTCCAAATATCACCATTCCAAAGCTGTGCATCCAAGAAACCTAACTTTTTTAATAGTTTTTTCCATAGCCGTATGACGATGCCACGGTCGAAGAAGATATGATCTTTAGTTTCTGGTTCAGAGCTGCAAAAAGTGCAGTGGATTGGCACTTGCATCCCACGGCTAAAGAGCTTAACACGCGTGTGTTAAGCGTTATTTATTACTTTCCAAAACATGAGATTTTCTCTTGCATTGTTATCCCTATTCCAGACTCTTTTGTGCCATTTGCACTCTTCCAGGTTGTCATGGCCAGTCAGGTATTTGCACATAGGCTTGATTTTTTGAAGATGCTACCTATGCCTTTCCAGTTAGTGATGTGGTTGCGATTTTGGGATACCTCTGAGGCTTTGATCTAGTTCCATATCAGACGAACAACCCGATTCGATGTGTTAGGGAGCACAAAAACACCATTGCTAATCACGTCCGACCATAGATTGCGGGAGATTGCCAGTTTGGCAGATGTCGTTGTGGGTAAGCTTCGTACGAAGAATACATCCATGGGCTAACCACGGGTCATTCCAGAATTGGACGTTGCTTGATAATCCGCATTGGACAAGTGGGAGGATGCAATCACGCAAGTTTAAGAGCGAGCGCCAAGTCCAGCTAACGTTTTGAGGGGCTTGCATGCTTCAGAAATCCCTCCTTTCAATAACATTGTTTTTCGACCATAGGACCCGAAGGCTGTTTCTATTGTTTATATAGTTATCTAGCGCTACCCTATTCCAGACTGCGACATTGAAGATACCAAGACTACCCTTGCATAGGGTTTTATCAACCACCTTGAATGAAACATGGGCAGTGAAACGACCATGAATGGAGCCTGTCCAAATGAATCTCATAGCAGCAGTTCTGATCATGTTGATTAGTTTAAGCGGTAAAATGAAGGTCTGTGCCTAGTATACTTGCATTGCAAATATCACTGATAAGTTTAAGCGGTAAAATTTAACTTTTAAATTTAAACAATCTTATATTTCAATTTTCAAACAATTTTGAAAATTAGCCCAAGGCCCAGTTCAAATTGGGCCTCTTCTATTAGGGGCAACTTTTTGGCTCATGTATCTACTTGGACCGGCCTGGCAGCCAGTTAGAGCAGAGTACTTGATTACCCAAATTTCATCCTTCGACACTACCTTTCTGGACATCCTACTATGTGGCCTGTGAGCTTAATTAGTTAACCCTAACATGACTAATTTAGACCACATAAACTATTGGGCTCTAATACCATTGCTAGAACTGAGCAAGCCTACAACGAAAGTTTTGGGTGAATTTCAAAAATTCCTTATTGGACCTATGAAGTCTAATTCATTTAGAACATTTCTAAGTATTATTTAAATAAAATCTTTTATTTTATTTAAATTTATAAATTATATAGTTTTATTTAATTTATATATCGATATATATATATATATATGTTTATCATATACACATATATATGTGTGTCTGTGCTTAGTAACATATCAACCCGTGCAAAGTACCATGCCCGTGTAGAGATGTTGAGATTTACATCGCAACTGTTACTTTAGCTCATCCAATATGCAAGTATGTACTGTCCAAATATATATATGTATTTAAGCTATTATTTTATATAACTATTATAAATTGTTTGTGCGTATATATATATTAAGTTAGTTTAAATAATTACATATACATAATATTTAAAATATATTAATATATATTCATGTGTGTATATTATCTTATGATTAAGATATTAAAATTATGTATATACATATTATTATAATATATTAATTTAAGTATATATAGGTTATTATAAATATTAAAATATACATTTATATTTTATAAGTTGTTAATAATACGTGTACAAATTTATATAGCAATAAAGTAATTGTATATATACACACACATGCACAGATATAAATTTGTAATATATATATATATATATATATATATATATATATATATTAATAACATTATTCAAGATAAAAATATCATTTCCATGTCATGCGCACAACACCAAAAAAAATATTTTATTTTTTAATTTTAAATGTACATTTAATTAAATATTCCTTCAAAATTAATAAAATATTAATAAATAATTTCAAAATTTTATTTCAAACTTTAAAGTTTCAAAAAATCCAAACTGATATTTTATGGCTTGAAATTTTTTCCATACTTTTTATCGGCTTAAAGTTATATTTAATAATTATTTATTTACGGTCGTTTTAAATAATTAAATTTTGAAAATAGGAATTTTACCTCTTTGGCCAATTATTTATCCAGTGCTAATATAATTTTACAAAATTGAAAAATAATTTTTCATGTCATTTTTGAATTAATATAATTTATTAATTAAGTAAATTAGTTTAAATAATATTATATAATGATAAAATATATTGAAAATATTATTTTGCTATCGAAAATTAATATCATTGTAATACATTATAACTAAAATTATATCACTAATTTTAACAATGAAATAATGTTGCAATTAATTATAAGAGATGTATGTAGTTAAATAATATATATCAGTTTAATAAAATATGGTAATTATATTATTTTGTATGGATGCACTGACCTGATATATATCATTAAAAAAATTATTTAGCGCGTGCACACACACACACATATATATATATATATGACCAATCTATTTTATGAAAAAATTGCTTGCATATCAGAATCGTCATCTAACTAACAATATAATATACATATATGATAAAACATTATACTAATAATTGTTAACTATAAAATCATAACTTAATCCTAAAGCCTTGAAGTATACCTTAAAAAGATAAACTCTCCTCTTTAAAATCTTCTCTGCTTCGGTAGATTGTTAGTACTTGAACCGTTGACCTTTAGCTATCGAAGAATGTTCGAATCTGAAATGGTTTGCATTTGTATTAATGGAAAGGCTAGGGTATGAATTCGACCAGTAAAGCGGCAAGGAGGAGTCAGCCAAAGATTTAATCTATTTAGGGTTAGGGATGCTTAAAAAGTGGATAGAAGAGAGAAGAGAGTTATCTCATCTCACACTAATTCTCCCTCGATCTAAACCTTCCAAAATCAAACACCTTTGCACCATAATAAAGCCGTCTATACCATATATGTGCTATCAAAAAACAAGCACTATGATGGGCCTTAAACCCATTTAAGCCTATATAAAAATATTACAAAATTTAATCCAATTTAATCGCTTATCGACGTCGCATATCGATTGATATATTTATAACTATTATAAATATATTCTGTAATATTTATTTCTCAAGTCATAATAAAATATTATAATTAATATTTCATAAATATTAATTAATTAAATTAGTTTATAATAATTATAAACAAATCAAATCGTTTGGTCGAAGGAGAATTCATCGTTTTGGTTGTGTGAATCGTCAAGTATAAATTTGATCGGCGATTAATACCGAACTATTCGAATATTAATTTCACATGTCACTTAGCAATTGATGTGACATTTTGACCAAATTTATCGCTTACTTGGTTTCAGTAGAATCCAATTTCACTTTGTTAAGCATTAACCTGTTATAACTTTTATTTACACCGATTCTCTTCATCAAAACTATATCACTTTGGACTTATGGAATTTGGTAACGGGCAAAATTCCAGTATCGTCTATATTCAACTTTATAGTCCAAACATATATTCTTTGTTTTAATAATAACAATTATTATTAACTGAAATGCTTTAGCCAGGGATTTGGACTTTGAGTTGACTTTAGTTGACAGTAATACTAACTCTATATAATTGAGAGGACGAATCCTCTCTTGAATAGTGTTCCACTTCCAATACTTCCACTCGATCCAGCTATAGTCACTTGATGGACATCGTGCTATGATTTGATTATAATCAAAAGGGAGCTTTCATATTGAAGATCGACAATATTCTCAAGTCAAGAGAATGTGTGAATTAGTCACGCCGATATTTTTTGTTTGACCTTTGTTATATTAAATAATAGAAAACTAGTGAGTGGGTCATTCCATAGTTATCTAATAACTATCAGTATGTAAACTCTTAGTGTCCCGGTAGTCATGAATAGTACATTGTCCCACATTTAAAATTGTTACGTATTCTAGTCTCAACGGGTACATCGATATCCAGTCTCGATGCACCTTGACTAGGAACATTTAAAATGGTATATTTATTTTCACTGTGATAAATTACTCATTGTTACAACACATTAACTACTATCACAAAACATACCATTTATGGATTTTCCATTAAATATACGTTTAATTAAATTAATTAATTAATATAACACATTATATCACGTATATAATAGAAAGTAAACATCTTTGTTTTGGACAAGATTGGTTATCGAGTGAGATATGTATAACAAATTACATAATCCACCCCAGGGCATACCCCTGACTCAATATCAACTATATATAGTTCGTGTAATACAAGTTCATTTCCTTTTCTCTCATGTGCCTTTGCCTTCATGTCTGTGTTTATTTAAGCCATCGTGTATATTTACATATGCAGCCTTCTTGATGAATATATATACATATATACTTTGGGAACATATATTTCAAGTGAAATATATATATGGTTCGGTCCTACATACACTTTCTTTCCTAGTGTGAATTTTTTTATGTGTGTGTGTATACACTTGGCTGTTCACATGTTATCCATTCGTATGTTTTATTTAATTTGCTCACATGTTATATATTTGATTGCCTTTCGTGTTTGGTTCAGATGTGATTTCGCATGAAAAGTCAGTCGTACTTAAATTTGCTGCTATCATATGCATTATTTATTTGTATGCGGGGTTGTGTAAAAGTTGATTCCAAGCACCAAAAAATCTTCACATATATATACATTTTGTTGTCGCCTTCAATTAGTTATCACATCCAGTTCATGCATAATATTGCCATCGCTACTAGTTCATTTACCGTCGTGATATATTCCACCACAACATATATGTATGTCTGTACAAATTTTATTGGTATTTGAGTCATTTGTTGTCGCAACTAGTTCATTTGTTTAAAATCGCATGCGTTGATAATCCTTTAGCTAGCTTTCATTAAGTGCGAAGTCATCGCTTACAAATATGTACATACATACATACATACATACATACATACACACATACATATATATATGCAATTGCCCTTAATTTATGTGTTGTCAATTGTAAAGTAAATAAAGAGTGTTGCCTTTAATTTGTATGCCATCGCTTGTAAAGTGAATAAAGAGCATCCCCTAAAATTTGTGTGTTGTCGTGCACCATATATATGGAGCCATCGCTACTAGTTTATAAGCCTTCAACGGTTGTTTCTATTATTATAAAAATAAAATGTTAGGTTCTCATGTGATGCTCACTTTTCTATTCTAGCTTTTATGCACACATTTTTCTGGCTGTGTGGAAATTTTAGCCTACGTTCTTATGTTGTACTTGGTCAAAAATGGTTCAATGATAGTTTTGTAATTAGATTAAAAACTTGTTCACTAAGCACTTAACCAATAATTTATTACCCAACCAAATTTGATGTCAATTTCTTATTGGATAGTTTTCTTTCCACTGCAGTTTCCTTTCAGAAATATTAAAACGCCCACCTTAATTAATTAATAAGTAAATAAATATTCCTTAATTATGTAATGCTTTCCTTCACTATATAATTAATATAAAATAGAAAATTAATGGAAAAAAAATACTAAAAATTCACCAAAAACCTCTTTTATCATATTTTACCTCCTATGAAAATTTCAAGTCAAAACAATTAATTTTATTATTTTAGCTAATTGATTAACAAGGAATTTACCCTTTTTCTCAACTTAGGAAATTCATGGTATATTCCCATCTATTCAAAAAAATATGAAATTAAAAACCCATATGTATTTCATCACTAAGCATGTCATATCAAAATTTCATGGCATTTGGATGTGACTAGACCATGCTTTGCCCTAATACATCAAGTAATTCACCTTTATTATATTTTAAACCCCAATTAAAATAATATTCAAATCTCCAAACATGTTTAAATCATCAAAACAATCATATAAATCTGAGCTCGATAGGTTTAGATAGGTTTTAGAGAAAGATTTTACACACCGAGCTCAAGAAAAACTTTGTTTAATCCTCTTTTGTTCCTTGAATTTGAAAGCTCTAATCTTCTAGCTTGAAACCTCTTCTTCTTATATAAAAAAGGGTTGACATTGCTTAAAGTTCTAAGGGATTTTATTTTGTGTAAAATAAAATGAAATGAAAGTGAGGTGGGATGGAAAGAGGGGCTAGGAATTAATGGGTTTGGGCCTTAACTTATTGTTCCCTTTTAACTAATCCATCCCATAAAATTTAAATTGCTTTCTTTTCATTAATCAAGGCCAACCAAATTACTTTAGTTGCATTGGATCCATTCAATTAACTATGTAAAGTGTCCCACACTTGGTCAACTAAATTTTCTTTAGGTAATTCTTGCAATTGAATCACTTTATTAACTTAATTAGTGATGTCTTTATATTATTAATTCAATTCAATTCAATTTAAATTAATTTCTCATATTATGGACTTTCTAAAATTTAGGGTGTTACGGTCACCCCTCCATATCATAATTTCATTTTTGAAATTTCAATAAGGAAAACAAAATTTAGAACCTCCTAAAAAGTGTATAGTCATCATCATATAGGTACACATAAGTATTAGAGATTACACTACCACTATACTAATATAAACCATCAATCATTAAGCATAAATATATTAGCGCAACTACTTACACACAATCATATCATACAAGAATATATGTGTGACATCCTGGAAAATTTAACAAGAATTTAATAGAGATTTGAACCAAAATTTAATGAGAAGACTAAATTAAATGAAAATGAGGACTTAACAGAAAATTTTCAAAGACATCTAAATTTGGCTGCGAAACTTGCCTCATTGTGTTCGTAGCAATTTTCCAGATAATTTTCATACATAACACTTCATAATCCGAATTAGTATGAGAGGGTTATGGATGTCTAAACGAATTAGGAAATTAAAAATAATAATTTAAAAATTTACGAAGCCTTGGGTCGATCTAAGAGGACCCTAGGTCGACCGATAACAGATGACCGAGGTGCATGGGTGGTCGACCCGAGATGGAATAAAATCATGCGTTCAAACTTCTATAATGACATGATTTAATGGCCTGAATTGGTTGCTTGCTTGAGAAGAGTTAGATGAGTGGTCTAGATGCTAGCTGAGTTGATCTAATGGCCCTTAATCTAACCCTAACTCTATAAATAAGATGCTAATGAAACCCTAATCTCTTGTTGAAGCTTTACAGTAATGACACTCCGCCAAATTTTCCCCAAACCCTAATTTTCGAATTCTAGAAAACAAACTCTAATAAAATTAAGAGCAAGCAATGAAGAGGGGCTAAGAAGATCTAGGGATGGAGCTACAAACTGGAGCTCAAATTCTTATTAAAAGCTTAGGCAAAAAGGTGAGTGAGCATGAATTTAACGAGTTAATTATTATAGTTAATTTAAATTATTGAAATTGGTTAGGAAGTTAGCAAACACCAAAATCGAATTTGTTAATCTGCTAGCCCTTAGTTTCAAAATTATATATATATATATACACACATATATATATACATATATATATATATATTGAATTTGCATATATCCTTACTCTATTAAATTTGTAAAACCAAATTTGACAAACCCAATTATTAGTTAGACTGCAATTAATGTTCACTAATCACTGTTAACAACCAGAATCAACAACACAAATAATCAAAAATTTAAAATCCGAGGACGTTAATTTTAGTTCATAAATAGTCGACCTGGAAACTCTTACAGTCAAATGTAGGATATAATCGGTTGATCGTTCGTAGTGAAAAACAGAAAACTGAACCTTTGGCTAAGGCCCAAAATGCATAAATAAAAATTTTAAATTGTGAATTGTTGTAGGCCTATTTAAGGGCAACTGGATGAATGTTAGGACTTATTGGAAAACTATTTTCCTAGGAGCGAAAGCTAAGATCGCACTCATAGGAAGTTCCAACAGTAGGCGTGCAGATGGCGTGGATGCCTGATGTAGTGGATCCGGCACAACGGGACGTCCTAGTGTTCACAAATTCCTGACGCACGTGATACGTTAGAGAGGAGGACACCAAGCATGCAATAAGAGGCCAACACTATGATCTCGTAGTATAAGGGAACGTTCCTAATAGCCTAGTGGTGGTGGCGATAGTGGAAATTTATGCCCATAAGTAGCCTAGTGGCAGTGTCTTTCATTGTTAGTAGCCAATAGGACGATGTCTTATACATTGAGTGGCTCTAGGAGCAATGGCCAGCCGTTAGATATGAAGTTCAATACTTAGTTCGATCAGTTGAGCTAGATTTCACATGTATGGTGTAGGAATGTACTAGAAAAGAACCCTTAGATAACAAACCTTAGGAATTCACGGACACTTGTTTCACACCCTACATCATTTCAGTAGTTTTAAAGTGACAACATATGATCATCATTATAAATTTGTAATCATTCCCAAGACTTCATGTTTGACCTAATCTATCTTTTCTTCTCTTTCCCAACCACGAGAGGACAAGGCAGCATGTGACTGGTCCATTCTAGATACTTGGAGAGAGTTGAGCTTATATTCAGAGTCTACTTTTATACTATTTCAATCTCCATGTATTATTCTTGCTTAACAATACATTTTGGTTGATGTTTCAGACTTTAAGAGATATTTTGTTATGTACTCTATATTGTATCACGTACTGGTATTTTTATAAGACTGTGATTTGACTTTTCTGAGACTGGTATTTTCTATGGTATTTACATATCTTACTTCTTCCGTCGTGATATGTATTTGATATTTAATTTATCCTTCCACTGTGATACTCATTTGACAGTTAGTTTGTTTTAGATTATATTTGTTTATCTTAGTCTCTAAATTGTTAAAGGTTAAAACTCCAACGATCTGCATATCTCCATATGGTGTGAGTCTAGAAATAACATTAGGCTTTGGGTTGGGGTGTCGAGAGATGCGGGTCGTCATAGTTAGTATCAGTCGCATTCTAATAGATGGCATTAATGGACGGAGAGTCAAGCACTAGCATTTCGCCAACATTAGTATTACTTGCTGGGATGAAAAATGTATTGACAGGGGAACTACCAATAGTAGTGCCAGATGGGGAGGCGCTAACAACATCATGCACGATGGAGCTAGGAGCATGTCGGGGTTTTGGAACCCATTTTTTAAGAGTGGGATAGGGAAAAGGAACTTTTCATGTGTAGGAAGCGGAGCCACTACCGAAGGCGGAGAAATAGTAGGATTACCATGCTTACAAAAATCCATAGTGTGACCAAATGATTTGCAGGAGGAGCATATATCCAGAACCTAACTGTAACGGACAAGAACCTAACTGTAACGGACAACAACCGTAAAGTGCCCAATAGCAGTTTGGACTCTAATCTTATTTGGAAGCGGCTTTTCCAGAGTAGTTTCAATCAATGCTTTAGCATAGACAAGCCTTTTTCTTGCAACAACATTAACATCAAAACACTTTAGTTTCCAACAATACTAGCTAGCCAATCTAATCCAATCAAATTTTGCAAAATAGAAGGAATGTGTGAGAAATGAGCCTAAACTGGAAAAGATAACACCTGCTCCCTAGCATTGTCGATAGTTGGTCTCCATATAGTAATAATAAAAGGCTTGTACCTGATGAAGATAAGATTTGCTTTAAGGACTCATAGCCACTCCTAAGGCCTAGAATAAAAGTGCGGTGTGTATACAATTATATGTGCTAATATAGTATACACGGATCGTGTAATATGGATTACAATACAAATGCGGAAATAGATGATAATAGCATTGTAAATAGAAAATAGAAAAATCACACCAGAGATTTTTATACTGGTTCGGAGCACCGTCCTACGTCCAGTCCCAGACTTCTATCTGGATTTTCACTATTAACTACCTCGCTTCACCCGGAGGAACAGGTTTACAATACCCGAACAACCGAACGGGATTTCACGCCTCTAATACACTGAGGACTTCAACACTTGCCTCTTACAACACAGAGGACTTCAACAAAAGAACAAATACAATTGTTGTTGACAACTTGTGTTCTTGAAAACACGGATTTGTCACTAGCAGTACACCCTTCCTATAATCTTATCCTCAAAGTATGCGATATGATGTTTTGAAAAGATTAAGGAAAGTATATTATTGAATCAAAGGATATGAAATAGTTTCAAAGATTCAATAAATAATTTAGAGCTTTTATAATACAGTATTGAGATCAGCGATTAGATTAAAAGAATATATGAAATCGTTGTAAAAAATTGTGTATGAATCAATGATTTAGATGAGTATATATAGAGAAAAATAGTTGTAACTCTTTGTGAACAGTTGCCATTAAGAGTTATGATCATTGATGAAAGATAGGAGATGCAACCTTTGGAGAAGAGAAGTGTCTTTTGGAAAAGTTGCTTTCTGTTTAAAAACGGTCGACAGGTCAAAAATGGACCGGTAGACAGGAATTCAAATATATATATACGTTATGTGCATGTGTGCACGTTCACTGTGCAATTTACACAGGAACGGTCGACCGCACCTATATTGACCGGTCGACCGGTGCCTGTTAAATTGCACATTGAATTGTGCAACTGCATGTAACTTATAAATTATTCGTATATATATTGATTCCCTTGATATGCATGATTATTTGAGGATAGATTTTAACAAATTTATTACTATTACAACAACAAATAATCAACCTATAATCTGGAGTACCATATATAGCTCTATTGACCTTGTTTTTGTCGATCGCCTTGTTTGTCAAAAAATTAATCGCCTTATTTGTCAGAAATCAAAACTTTCATAAAGCTTGTGACTCAACATTCTCCCCCTTTTTGATTGATGACAATATATATATCTGCAAATCTGAATCTCCCCCTGAGTATGTGATTTCTTTCTTGCAAGCAATTGTTAGCCCTTTCTCCCCCTTTGTCATCGACAAAAAGGAGTAACAGATTACTAGAATATGATATGCGTAAAATGAATATGATAAGCATAGAAAAATAAATCATTAACACATCAAAGACATAACAGAGTTTACTACAGAACATAATGTTAATTTGAAAAGCATAAATAACGACACTATTTAGTACAAGTGTCGAAGAATGTTTTTAAAGAGCTAAAACATAATAGAATCTAGGATGAAGCAGATCGAATCTCCTCTTCATCATCGTCATCGTTGTCATCATCATCATCTTCATCTTCTTCCTCTTCCTCCTCATTATTGTTCCCTCTAGACGATTCGCCCTCGTCAGATGATGTCCATGTGAAAACTGGAGCAGCAGGACGTTTTCCTGGATCTTGTGCTTGAACAGAGGTGGATGAGGAACATGATATAGCGTCCCATAGCATACCGAAGAACGACTTGACCTTATTGAAGCGCTTATCAATTTTAGAGTCCATACGCTTGAGACGAGATTCAAGCAGAAATTGATTACGCGCAATGGTTTCAAGAGATTCTTTTGTTGATGACTTTGATCTTAAAAGTTTCACCTCATCGGGACGAGATCGAGAGGAAGTTGCTCTTTGTTTTCTCGGTCCTCGTTGTTGCCATTCTTCAAAAGGCATAATCTCAAGATAAGGTGGAGGAAGCTTCATTATTTTGATGGTTATGGAATCAATGCATTTTGGTGTTGAAGTTGCAGAATCAGGAGGATTGACCCCACAAGCTAACAAAAGTCTCATGATATATTCATTATAGAAGAAATGAGGCCGGGTTGAATTATTTACCTTGAGAATTTCATCAAAAAGCATGTGAACCCAATTGATTTGGATTTCACCATAGATAGCATAGAGTGCCTTGAAGTTTTCTTTGTACACTGCATCATAATTTCCAAGTCTAGGAAAAAGAGAATGCATCAAGACCCGATGAAGTAACCTTGCTGTCGGTCGAAGTCCAATAGACTTAGTGCCATCACTATTGTCTTCTATAAACTGATGACTTGTACTATTTCGGGTGAAAACTTCGCAGAAGGTAGATGAAAATTCTTCGCCTCGATTTGGTATGCCAAGTATAGAGGCAATTCTAGCATGAGTAAGAAAAATTTGTTTTCCACAGACCATAGACCAGATGACGCCGTTTGGATTATCAGGTTGATATTCATCAAGATTCATGTTGGCGTAAAATAATTTAATCATTAAATGATTTATCTCCACACTATTTGCCGAAAAATCTATCAATGGAGTAATGTTGGCATTATCGGCTAACCTTCGAACTCCGTAAGCTGTGAAATCATCAAATTTGATAAAAGATCCCGGATGAAACTTGTAATTTGTCATTTGATTCCATCGTGTTATAGCAATTGGAGTTTGAAGCCATTTTTTGACGGAGATGGTATGAGATGAAGTTTCAGAGATTGCTCCTTTCTTTGATTTCTTTTGAGGAGGAGCCATTGTTGGAGGATTTGTGATTTGGGAATTGAAGAATGGGAACTAGGGTTTGTGATTTGGGGATAGAGAATAGTTTGAGTAGAGAGTGAATGAGGGTAGAGGGTAAAGTAACGTATAGGGTTATATATAAAAAACTGAAAAATGCGTAACCGGTCGACCTACAAATTTTGGCCGGTCGACCGTTTTCAACCAGAGAGTAAACGGTCGACCGGCAATAAAATGGGCGGTCGACCGGTCCTGGTCTGTGTGCATATAGGATTCTTTTTCAAGTTTTTTTATTATATATCAACCTATATATATATATATATATATTATATTTTATACATAATACAAAATATAACCATCATTATACAAGAGATAGATAAATATATAACAACTATATATAAATCTAATGAGAAAGTTCGTCATTATAATTATCGTTGTTTCCTTCAATACGATTCGACCATGGACTCCATTGTTTCTGAGCTCCTTCATTCTTTTCATAGTTCCGATCCCATGAGTTAGGACTTTTAGATGTTGATGGCCTAGATGGCATTGGTTCATGTACGTCATGTTTGTTGGAACCGCAGAAAAATGTTGCCAACTTTTCTAAAACAGACAATCGTGCCGATGTCCGTTGTTGCTCGTGATAAAGTTGACTTTGCCCGTAATGGAGTTGTCTCTGAAGGTCTATCTAATGTTTTTGGTACTGGTGTATCTCATCAATTTGAGCTTTGGTTCGAGGAGAATAGAATAGTGTCCTTTTAACTCGTTTTGAATTTGGAGTTTTATCAGACATATAAGAGCATTGATGATGACAGCTCGACTTTTGTTTTGGAGTAGTAGGAGAATAATATTCGTCCGACTCAGAGCTTGTAATAGAAATGTGAGATTCTTGCGCACATTTGTCACAAATATGAGCCATAGTGTAAGTTGAATATAGTATTATGGTTAGATAAGAAGTAAAGATGAATAAAAAAAATTTTGCAAGTTTATATATATAAGTTTCTTATATATACTTTTATGGATGAGAGTTAATGATAACTTTTAACCACGAAAATATAAGCAGAAATTTTATTGTAAATCTAAAAATAGCTTTGTTTTTAAAATTGAATTTATAAAATGAGTAAATAGATTTTAACCATTAAATAAAGCAATGGCTAATATTTAATATAAAAAATAGGTTAAGTAAAAGATACGGTTACTAGGAGAAAAGACATTAGTTTAGTTTAAACAAAAAATTATAATTAAGGAGAATAACCAAAAGAGAAGGTGTACATTAGTAATTGCTTAGTCAAGATTTTTTCTTGAAATTAATCCAAGCTCTCTTCGTAATCTAATAAAATTAGATTCGAGCAGCGGCTTAGTAAAAATGTCTGCTAATTGATTTTCAGTATGGACATATTCAAGACATATATTTCTTTTTTCAATATTATCTCGAAGAAAATGATGACGGATATCAATGTGTTTAGTTCGAGAGTGATTCACTGGATTTTTAGAAAGATTTATAGCACTTGTGTTATCACAGTATATAATAGAATTTGATAAATGAATATCAAAATCTTGAAGTGTTTGTTGCATATATAGTACTTGAGTACAAGCGAGAGCCGCTGATATATATTCAGCTTCACATGTTGATAGTGAAACACAATTCTGTTTCTTACTAAACCAAGAGACAAGTGATTTTCCAATAAAATGGCATGTACCACTTGTACTTTTTCTATCTGTTCGTGAGCCACCGAAATCAGCATCACTATATGATACTAATTCAAATGGACATTCTTTTGGATAGAAAAGACCAAAATCTTTGGTATTATTAAGATAACGAATTATACGTTTCACTGCTCGTAAATGTGATTCCTTTGGATCGGCTTGAAAACGAGCACATAAACAAACACTCATTAATATATCTGGACGACTAGCTGTAAGATAAAGAAGAGAACCAATCATGCTTCGATATAATTTCTGGTCAACATTCTTACCACTTTCATCTTTTTCAAGATGTGTAGTTGTACTCATAGGAGTTGGTTTACCAGATGTATTTTGTAATCCTAAGCGCTTGATAAGATTTTCACAGTATTTTTCTTGATTGATAAAAATACCGTTTGAAAGTTGTTTGATTTGAAGTCCAAGAAAATAAGATAGTTCTCCCATATGAGACATTTTGAATTCTTTGGTCATAATACTTGCAAATTCCTTGCAGAGTTTATCGTTTGTTGAACCAAAGATGATATCGTCTACATATATTTGGATAACCAGAATATCTTTTCGAGAATGTTTAATAAACAAAGTTTGATCGACTTTGCCTATTTCAAATCCTAAATTAATAAGATAGCTACGTAATCGTTCATACCAAGCACGAGGTGCTTGTTTTAAACCATACAGAGCTTTCTTAAGTTTGAACACATGGTCAGGATATTTTTCATGTACGAATAAAGGAGGTTGTTCGACATAGACATTCTCTTTGATAAATCCATTGAGAAAAGCACTTTTGACATCCATCTGATAAAGTTTGAAATTATGATGACAAGCAAAAGATAATAGAATTCTAATAGCTTCTAGTCGAGCAACTGGTGCAAAAGTTTCTTCATAATCGATACCTTCTTCCTGATTGTATCCTTGTGCTACTAATCTTGCTTTATTTTTGGTGATATTTCCTTGTTCGTCAGCCTTATTTTTATAGACCCATTTAGTACCAATTACTGACTGATCAGTTGGTCTCGGAACAAGTTCCCAAACGTCATTGCGCTCAAACTGATTTAGTTCTTCCTGCATGGCAATGATCCAGTAATCATCTGTAGCAGCTTCTTTTGGATTCTTGGGTTCGATATTTGAGAGAAAAGCGACATGACCCATTTGATTGAGTTGACTCCTTGTTCTGACATGTGATGTTATTTCACCTATTATATTTTGGGCCGGATGGTCTCTTAATATTCTTGGTGGTGATTGTAATTCACATATTTGAGGAGTATTCTCAATAATTACTTCTGAGTCAGAATCAGTATTTGAGATGATTGGATTATCAATGACTATTGATTCGTCATCATCTGATATTGTGTGAGGATGCTGATAAATTTCATCAAAAGAGACATGAAGTGATTCTTCAATAGTTTTGGTTCGTTTATTAAATATCCGATAGGCCTTACTTCGTTCCGAATAACCGACAAATATTCCTTCATCGGCTTTTGGATCGAATTTTCCAAGCTGGTCTTTCGTATTTAAAATAAAGCACTTGGAACCAAAAACTTTGAAGTATGAGATTTTGGGCTTTCTTTTGTTAAACAATTCATAAGGAGTATTCTTGGTAAGAGGTCTTATGGACACACGATTTAAAACATAACAGGCAGTTGCGACAGCTTCTGCCCAGAAATGTTTTGGTAAGGTGGTTCCATTCAATAATGTTCTTGCACATTCTTGTAAAGTTCGGTTCTTTCGTTCTACTACTCCGTTCTGTTGTGGAGTTCTGGGAAACGAAAAATTATGATATATACCTTTCTTTGTACAAAAATGTTCAAATTCATTATTTTCAAACTCTCCGCTATGATCACTTCTTATATTTTTAACTTTAATCCCTTTTGATTTTTGAATTCTTTTGACGAAAGATTTGAAATGATCGAAAGTATCACTTTTATTTTTTAAGAAAATTGTCCATGTATAACGAGAGAAATCATCAACAATTACAAGCACATATTGACTGTGATTTATTGATTGAACTCTAGTAGGTCCAAATAAATCCATGTGCAGTAACTCAAGTGGTTGTAATGTTGATATGACTTTCTTGGATTTAAACGATGATTTGGTCAATTTT
Organism: Allium cepa; assembly: GCA_030765085.1. Taxonomy (NCBI): domain Eukaryota; kingdom Viridiplantae; phylum Streptophyta; class Magnoliopsida; order Asparagales; family Amaryllidaceae; genus Allium; species Allium cepa. The sequence continues at coordinate 338,009,009 of CM060929.1, read as the reverse complement.
CCTAATTGACATGCATCACAAATGTTGTTAACTTTAAAACTCATTTTGGGTAGTCCTCTAACTAGATTGTTTTTGGCTAGCTTGTCAATAGTTCTGAAGTTTATATGACAGAAACGTTTGTGCCATAGCCATGGATCATTGTCATTAGCCACAAGACACATATCTGAATTATGATTAATATTCATATTTAGAATATATATATTTCTGTCTCTATAACCTTCAAAAACCAAATTATGGTCTTTATCTAAAATACTACACTTATTATTTGAAAAGGAAATTATAAAACCCTTGTCACATAATTGACTAATACTAAGTAAATTGTGTTTTAAATTTCTAACTAGCATGACATTAGTAATAAGAGGTAAGTTAGATGTACCGCAATTGCTCACATCGCCTTTGCCGATGATATAACCTTTTGAATTGTCTCCAAAAGTGACTGAGCCACCATCTGAGTATTTAATATTGGTTAATAAGCTCTTGTCACCCGTCATATGCTTTGAGCAACCACTGTCCAATATCCACTTTCCTCTTTTCTTCAGTGGGACCTGCAAAAAATAGAATTAAGTTCATGGTACCCACTTTTTATAGGGTCCTAAGAGTTAGGTCTTAGGAGTCCAAACCCATTTGGGTCCGGTATCCCCTTTATATATATAATTGTTATTAAAATGTACATTATTCATGAATTGCTGAATGTATTTGTTCCTAATCAAATTATTATTTGTTTTAGGAACCCATATTTTGATAGTCTTGACATTTCTCTTTTGAAATTTCACAACTGGTTTTGGTTTGAAATATAATAAACTAAGATTTTTCTTAGCTTCAGTTTTTTGTACTTTCTTCTTCCTTTTATTTCTAAGATGTTTCTTAGTTTCATGTTTGTTATATCCCAAACCTTGTTTATCTGAAATAGATTGTGAACTTTCAATGATTTTAGTCAAATTTTCTCGACCTTTGTTAAAGTTAGAAACATTTTGAGTAATGTCATCAAACTTTGTTTGTAAACTAGCTTTTTCTAGGTCTAGAATTTTGACTTTTGCTTTAAGTTCATGATTTTCAGTAGTGAGAGCATTATTTTTCTCTTTTTGAGCTTCTATTTCTTGACTCAAAAGAGATATTTGAGAGTCAACATTAGATGATGATTCTTGAATATTTTCAAGTTCTTCTTCTAATATTTTCTTCTCATCTTTTAACATATCTCGTTCAAACTCTGCTCTACTTAAATCTGCTTTGACTACTTTTAATTGACGTTTTAAGTCTTTATATTTGACTATCAATTCAGCATTAATATCAAGTAATTCATCAAATGTAGGAATTTGTACCTCATCTTCTGTTGCCATAAAGCAAACATTAGCTTGTTCATTCTCCGAATCACTTTCACTTTCTGATGAAGATGACTCTGAATCATCCCATGTTACTAAGAAGGCTCGTTTCTTTGATTTGTCCTTCTTATATTTGAATTTGTCATTTTCTGACTTTTTCTTTTGTTCTGGACAATCCTTCTGCATGTGTCCCTTTTTATGGCAGTTGAAACATTCTATAGCAGATGAAGATGGTTTATTTGATCCAGGTTTCCTTTTATTGTAGCGACTGGCTTTTCGATATTTTAGGAATTTTTTGAAACCTTTAGCAATGAACGCCAAATCTTCATCTTCAGAATCTGATTCATTTTCATCTTTCTCAACATGAAATGCTACATTTTTCTTTTCTTCTTTCTGTTCTTTTCTAGCCTGCAAATTTGCTTCATAGGACATTAAATTTCCTATCAATTCATCTGGCTTCATGACGGAAAGGTCATTAGCTTCTTCAATTGCTAATACTTTTCCTTCCCATTCATTAGTCAGAGAATGTAGGACTGTTGAAACAACATCAAAATCAGAATACTTTTGTCCTAACCCAATAAGTGCATGGTGAATAGTTTGAAACCGTGAATACATGTCATTGATTGTTTCATTTGGTTTCATTTTGAAATTTTGAAATTGACTTTTCAGCATGGCTATTTTGGCTTGTTTAACCTTGTTAGTACCTTCATGAGTGATTTTTAGCGTTTGCCAAATTTGATATGCAGTAGTGCAGATACTAACACGGTTATATTCATTTTGGTCTAATGCACAGAACAACATATTTATTGCTCTTGCATTTACGGCTGCTGCCGTTTTCTCAGCCACAGTCCATTCTGAATAATCAGTTGTTGGATTTACTATTTCTCTTTGAGTAGCATTCCAAGCATCATAGCTACTTGATTGCATAAAGAATGACATACGTGTTGCCCAATAACTGTAGTTAAGACCATTGAAAAATGGAGGTCTTTGTGTCGATTGCCCTTCTGTGTAAGTGGTGTTTTGAGTGCTAGTACTTGCGTTATTTGCCATATTACAAGAATATATCAAATAACTGTGTTACGGTTATATGATGACCGTGCTCTGATACCAATTAAAAGTGCGGTGTGTATACAATTATATGTGCTAATATAGTATACACGGATCGTGTAATATGGATTACAATACAAATGCGGAAATAGATGATAATAGCATTGTAAATAGAAAATAGAAAAATCACACCAGAGATTTTTATACTGGTTCGGAGCACCGTCCTACGTCCAGTCCCAGACTTCTATCTGGATTTTCACTATTAACTACCTCGCTTCATCCGGAGGAACAGGTTTACAATACCCGAACAACCGAACGGGATTTCACGCCTCTAATACACTGAGGACTTCAACACTTGCCTCTTACAACACAGAGGACTTCAACAAAAGAACAAATACAATTGTTGTTGACAACTTATGTTCTTGAAAACACGGATTTGTCACTAGCAGTACACCCTTCCTATAATCTTATCCTCAAAGTATGCGATATGATGTTTTGAAAAGATTAAGGAAAGTATATTATTGAATCAAAGGATATGAAATAGTTTCAAAGATTCAATAAATAATTTAGAGCTTTTATAATACAGTATTGAGATCAGAGATTAGATTAAAAGAATATATGAAATCGTTGTAAAAACTTGTGTATGAATCAATGATTTAGATGAGTATATATAGAGAAAAATAGTTGTAACTCTTTGTGAATAGTTGCCATTAAGAGTTATGATCATTGATGAAAGATAGGAGATGCAACCTTTGGAGAAGAGAAGTGTCTTTTGGAAAAGTTGCTTTCTGTTTAAAAACGGTCGACAGGTCAAAAATGGACCGGTAGACAGGAATTCAAATATATATATATACGTTATGTGCATGTGTGCACGTTCACTGTGCAATTTACACAGGAACGGTCGACCGCACCTATATTGACCGGTCGACCGGTGCCTGTTAAATTGCACATTGAATTGTGCAACTGCATGTAACTTATAAATTATTCGTATATATATTGATTCCCTTGATATGCATGATTATTTGAGGATAGATTTTAACAAATTTATTACTATTACAACAACAAATAATCAACCTATAATCTGGAGTACCATATATAGCTCTATTGACCTTGTTTTTGTCGATCGCCTTGTTTGTCAAAAAATCAATCGCCTTATTTGTCAGAAATCAAAACTTTCATAAAGCTTGTGACTCAACATAGAAAACTTGAAGTAGAACATAGAGTTATCGAAATGGACATGAAGTCCATCTCTAAGCTTCCGAACATTGCAACTGTGTTCTTTAGCCACAAAACACTTTGGTTTGGAATCCATGAATAAACCAGCCAAGCAGTCATAATAATAGTCAACCCCTACTTAAATCACCTCCATTAAAGGCACTATAACACCATCAATTTACACCATATCAAAAGATCAGGGCACATGCACACACGCATTTCTTGGTAAAGAAGCGAACAAAGATGTCCACTTAACTTCTTTAACAGGCACTACAATGGATGGAGCCTGAATCACATTTGCAGCAGTAATAAATGGATGTGCAATAATTCTTTCATCTTGTGTGCACATAAAGATAATACTATAATCATCCAAATTAAAATTGGCAGTTGCATTTTCCATTTCTTCCATACCCAACAGGTCTTTACTAGCTTTCCCAACATCCAAGACACCTGCCACATTTATGCGCTCCAGCACCGCTCTAGATTCATTTGTACAACCATCCGCATTAAAAATTCCATTGCCATTTCTCAACCCAACTGAAGTTTCAAGCCAACAAGCTGTTTTACTAGTAGAAGCTAAAAGTGTAGATAAAGGGTGCTCACTAACAACAGGTCTGTAACCCAAGCAAGAAGTATAAACATAAGGTGACTCAATATCAGCTATCAAAGCAGAGAGGGGATTAACCAAAGGACTAATACCAGTAACTTGTTCAACCAAAGCATATACGAAAGCACTGACAAAACACACGCTTGGGAGGATTGCTTAAACCATCAATAGCAGGCATTGTAGCCATTAATGGAGAATCTATAGCTCATCCATTAGTATATTCTGTAGTCACACCATCAAAATGGCATGTCAGCTACAAGGATGAAGACCGAAGCCAATTCAAAAACCAAAATAAGCATAATCGATGGAATAGTAAGCGAACGCATTACTATAGGAGCCAACAATGAAGCATTGAAGGGAGAATCCTCTAAAACACAGGCCAGAGGAGAAGAAGTGTTGAAGCGCTAGCCAGATCGAGTTGGAGAACCACCCCCGATTTCAAGATCTATGTCAAGGCTAATGTAATGACCCAGAATTTCTGTCAATTGAAATTCGTATACTTAATTTATTTTTAATATTAACAAGTAAAATTTATAAGTCGAATAACTCATATTTCGAATATCTGGATTTAATTGGGTAATTTAATCAATAATTTAATATGTGAAATTACAGATATAATTGGAAATTGGGTTTAAAGTGACTAAAATTGATTTGTAAAGTTGTATTAAATCATATTGGAGTTATAATGATGTTATAGAACTTTTAAAATTGAATTAAAAGTTAAATTGTAGAAATTGAAAACTTTAATATTTAATTGACGAGTTAAAATAGTCATTTTTCAATCAGTCTCGGATTTTGACAAAACCAGTTTCATCGGATCCATAATGTTAAATTATTGTATGGTTTCAAATTTCGTGTCAATCGAGTTTACGATTTGTCCGGGGCAAGCTAAAACGCACTGAAATCGGTTTAAGTGAATTTTAAATTTTAAATAGTCGAATCAAAAACCTATCTTTCAAATTTGATTGAGTTGGCTCCCGATATATATTCCATTGCGTTCGGAATGGGGGTAAAACATTATAAATGCCAGGCGGCACGCTTCGTTTGGAGTTCGGAAAAATTCGGGATGAATAGTGTTTTGCAATTTTCTATAGAAGGCCCCCCCACCTATTTCACAATTTGCATCAAAACCCTAATTCTAACCCTAGCCGCCAGAAAACGTTTAATGGCCGAAAATTCATCTTCTTTCTCCTCTAATATCTCACAATCCATCGATAATTAGCAAAACTCTTCAACTACAAACATGTAGAGCACGACGAGAGCTTTCAGATCAACGGCTGTGATCTTATTTGGAGCGTCGTGGTGGTCGCTATAGGGCCACGTTCATCATCAGTTTGCACACGAATTTCACGGCCAAGATGGGGCCGAGTTCCACGTTGTTCGAGGCGAGTGTGAGGCACGTCACAAGCTGCGAAACCATGGTCTTTGATCGTCGTAGATGGCGACGATGGAGGTGCGTTGACTAGGGTTTTTCGGCGGCTATATGGGTTTATTGTCGCGCGTGTTATTGGAAGAGGAAGAAAGCGATTCACGGTGAGGATGCTAGGGTTTTGAAACGTGCGGCCCTGATTCATTGAGGTTATAAAAATAATAAAATTTGTAAATTGATATATATAATAAATTCTTGAATGTTTAAAACACTATAACTTTTTGATACCAGGTCGGAATTTGACGAAACGACTTGCGTTGGAATCGTATTGTCGAATACTACGTGATGGAGCGGATTGGAGTTGATTTGAGTTACCGAAAATTTTGGGCAAAATTAAACACGCGTTTAATTTTATTCGAAATAAAACACTGCGGCTGTTATTTGAAACAAGGTGAGAACTTCTCACTCAATCGAATTTGTTTCGATTTAAATTTTAAATAGTTAGATTTAAAATTGCTTGATTGTGTTGATTGTACGCTTGGATGATAAATTACTATCCGTCGTATTGAAATAGACCCTATACGCCGTATATTAAGCGGATGTTATTTATTAAACACATACACTGCGATATTCCATCTCGAAGTGGAATTGGTATAATATATATACTTGGAGTTGATTTTCCCGCGTTCTATAGAGGATGAGACCCTATTGCGCCTCATAATAACGGATAATATTTTAAATAAACCCATATATTGCGATATTCCGTCTTGAAACGGGATTGGTATTGTGCTAACATCTGTGGACGCAGGGAAACTGGTTGGAAGGATCCAACTGGATTCCTCAACAGTATTGATCTATTTACATATATTTTTGATATATTCTGTTATCATATTGATATATGATGTGTGGATGTCGTGGTTGATTTATTGGTGCTGTTGCAGCATTGGACCTATTTTTGGAGTTTTAAAAATGTCAATGTAACGATTTAGAATTTAAAAGGATTTTCAAGTGATTTTTGTAAGTATACATTTTATTGAATTCTAGGAATTTATTCATTTTAAATAAATAAACGTTATAATTTTTATGTTATAAAAATTATGATTTTTGTGAAATAAAACTGAAATGTGATTTTTGAAATAAGTAGTCGATTTATTTGTAAATTGCTTTAAATTGATATTTTTGAAATTATTATAAACGGTTTATATAAAAGATCTATAAAATTGATATTTATAAATTAAAAATATTGAAATTATAAAACGAGTTTTTATAAGTGTTAAAATGAAATATGAATGGATTTCATAGGTGAGTGAAATTTATAGATTTATAAATTGTGAAGATATAAAATGAATGAATTTGTGAATAGAGAATTATATGTAATTTTCTTATAATTTGGATTTTGACGTGAAAATAGGATATGGATATGTATCAGACTCTCCACCGAGAAAACAATGGATCACAAAATCCAAGTCGAAGTCAACCAGAGAAAATCATGAAATAAAATTTCAACAGCAGCAGTATTATCGGAATTCTAGCCGTGAATATTAAAGACGTGTCAATCAAGCAATCGAATATTTACACAAATGAATTAGTCAAGGAAAAATCACGAGCATCCAAGTATAATCGAATGGCCGAAGCAAAAAATTGACAAATTCAAACAAATTCAGACGAACGCAATTCAAGGAAATCGAACACATATATAAACCCACAATCATCATTGGCTAAAGGCATCGAGTTCAAGTACGAATACACAAAAGCACAAAAGCATAAAATTACATACTGAAGCAAGGAGACGAACTCGATCCAAATTGAAGAACCGTGAACAAATCAAAGAGCATCGAAGTCTACTACTGAATAGTATCAAAGGTCGACGCTTCAATTTGCAAGAACCCTAGTTTGGATCGAAAGGATGAAAAGCCCTAATTTAGCTTCAAAGAGGAACGGCCGCCATCTCCATTTTTCATAAACGAACGAAGCAAACAAAAGAAGACGGGCCAAATTAATTAAAGGGGCCGATTTTGTTTTAAGGGTTTTTAATTAAAATTAGGGTTATTTAATTTTTAAATTGTTTTTAACTTGTATTTTCGTTTTTAAACCGTTTTAATTTTCTAGTCGTGTGACTAGGGGACAAGCTACGTGGCGTAGCTTGAGAATTCGCAACTCAATGGCTGAGTTGTGGCAGGGTTTTGAGCGTAGAGTTAGATTTAGTCGATAGCGGGTGTCGCGAGTTTACGTGTGTAAGCGAGGGACTATCTAATTTCTAGTAGAAACCTTGGGGGCAGCACGTAGGCAGGGTTTTGCCGAAGCTGGGTAAATTCTGTGTCGTTCTATTTCTGCATTTATTATTCTACTATTATCTGTGCTGCTATTGTTCTGTGATCTGTGTTGAAATTATTTTATAAGCTTCCGCAATTAATTTTATAATTTATACTATCACCCTATTCACCCCCTCTCTAGGGTGAAATCGATTCTACAACTTGTACAGAACAAATTCGAAACGATATTGTTTTAAAATAGGGCACATGAAATAATTTTACCTAAATTATTTTCGTATATAAAAGAGAAAAAATTTCTATGAATTATTATAATATATGATTGTTTGGTTGCCAGAAAGTGATGATATTAAATTATTGTCATTAATGTTGATAAAGAATAACTCCAAAGTTAAGAAATAAATTCACATACCAATAGAATTAGAGAATATAAATTGTGAATGTGATTTGTAATTTGAAATAAAATTACAGAGGAATATTTGGAAATATTTTGAAAGGGTTTGCAATTTGGAAAAGATTAAAATTCCTTTTTGAGTTTTGAAAAGGGTTTTCAAGGGTATGGAAAAATGTTTTTGGAGGGATAAAAGCTCTAAACTCTTTTCGGTCGCTGGAAAATAACTTCGATGATGATCGCGACATCATCGGTGTTTATTTTCGGGTTTCCAAAAGAGGAATTGCTGCCAAGTTAACTGTTTTAAATGGAAGTTGTTTGGAAAAATTTGGGTTTGGTTTTGAAATTCAAAGGAAAATTTGGGTTGGTGTCAAAAAATGGTTTTGAAATGTTGGAAAGGCTCTGAAATCTGATAAAAATAATTATGGAAATAAATTTATGAATGAATGAATTTACCATTGCGAGTAAATTGAAAATTTGTCATGTTGGATCAAATGAAGCTAAGTATTAAAATAAAATTAGTAAGTAAAACTAATTGATGAAATGACAAATTTAATATGAGTTGAAATGAATTGAATTCAACATTTATAAATAAAGGGTAAATTAAATTCATATGAAATTTGAAATCCAGTCTAAATATAAGTGGTTATAAACCAAAATAGTGAATTAAATTGTGTTTGGGAACGAACAAAAGAATAAAAAAACAACTGAAATTGAAAACTGAATATCAAAAACCAATTTGAATTGTGCGAGATGAAATGAGTTAGAACTTGTAATGAATTAGCAAAAGAAAATAATTTAAAATAGCAAGATGAATCGGTTGTGAATGAAAAATAATTGATAAAATTCAATATTCAGAAGGTAAATTGAATACAAATAGAATTAAAATTGTAAATTGAATTAAAATGAAATTGATAATGTGAGATTGAATGAAAATGGATATTATGGCTAGCAGGATATACAGGTGTATTAAAGAGAATTGGGATTTTGATTTCGAAGATAAAAAAATTGAATTGCTCGACAAAAGGTATGTATTTGAATTTCAGTATGAGATTTGATGATTTTCTTGTCCAGCCACTTGGCTCTTTCTTTTCTTTTTGAAATCTAGGGGCCGTGGTGCCATTCTTGTAGTCGTACCAAGCTAACCGCGCAAAGGAGACGCTGGCGAAATTTTTCGATAATTTAAGGCGTTGGAATATTTTTGAGAAAATTGGAAATTTTTGAAAAATATAACTTTGATTTTGGGAGTGAAAAGTTAAATGATATAGTTGGTTTTGAAAAGATAACTAAGTAGGATTTGAAAACTAAGTAAAGTTATTATAAGAAGTTTAACTATGGATTTTGAAAAAGTTGAAAATGTTTAAATGAATTTGAAATTTAATTTGAACAAATGGTTTTGAAAAGTTAATGGATTTCAAGACTTTTTCTTACTTGGTAATTTCGAGGACGAAATTCCTTTAAGGGGGAAGTTTGTAACGACCCAAAATTTCTGTCATTTGAAATTCGTATATTTAATTGATTTTAATATTAACAAGTAAAATTTGTAATTCGAATAACTCATATTTCGAATATCTCGATTTAATAGGGTAATTTAATCGATAATTTAATATGTGAAATTACATATAATTGGAAATTGGGTTTAAAGTGATTAAAATTGATTTGTAAAGTTGTATTAAATCATATTGGAGTTAGAATGATGTTATAGAACTTTTAAAATTGAATTAAAAGTTAAATTGTAGAAATTGAATATTTTAATATTTAATTGACGGGTTAAAATAGTCATTTTTCAAAAAATCTCGGACTTCGACGAATCTAGTTTCATCGGATCCGTAATGTTAAATTATTGTATGGTTTCAAATTTCGTGTCAATCGGGTTTACGGTTTGTCCGGGGCAAGCTAAAACGCATTGAAATAGGTTTAAGTGAATTTTAAATTTAAAATAGTCGAATCAAAAACCTATCTTTCAAATTTGATCGAGTTAGCTCCCGATATATATTCCATTGCGTTCGGAATGGGGGTAAAACATTATAAACGCCATGCGGCACGCTTCGTTTGGAGTTCGGAAAAATTCGGGATGAATAGTGTTTTGCAATTTTCTATAAAAGGCCCTCCCTATTTCACAATTTGCATCAAAACCCTAATTCAAACCCTAGCCGCCAGAAAACGTTTAATGGCTGAAAATTCATCTTCTTTCTCCTCTAATATCTCACAATCCATCGATAATTAGCAAAACTCTTCAACTACAAACATGTAGAGCACGACGAGAGCTTTCAGATCAACGGCTGTGATCTTATTTGGAGCGTCGTGGTGGTCGCTATGGGGCTACGTTCATCATCAGTTTGCACGCGATTTTCACGGCCAAGATGGGGCCGAGTTCCACGTTGTTCGAGGCGAGGGTGAGGCACGTCACAAGCTGCGAAATCATGGTCTTTGATCGTCTTAGATGGCGACGATGGAGGTACGTTGACTAGGGTTTTTCGGCGGCTATGTGTGTTTATTGTAGTGTGTGTGTTACTGGAAGAGGAAGAAAGCAATTCACAAGGATGCTAGGGTTTTGAAACGTGCGGCCCTGATTCATTGAGGTTATAAAAATAATAAAATTAGTAAACTAAAATATATATAATAAATTCGTGAATGTTTAAAACACTATAACTTTTTTATACGAGGTCAGAATTTGACGAAACAACTTGCGTTGGAATCGTATTGTCGAATACTACGCGATGGAGCTGGATTGGAGTTGATTTGAGCAAGTGAAAATTTTGGGTTAGATTAAACACGCTTTTAATTTTATTCGAAATAAAACACTACGACTGTTATTTGAAACATGGTGAGAACTTCTCACTCAATCGAATTCGTTTCGATTTAAATTTTAAATAGTTAGATTTAAAATTGCTTGATTGTGTTGATTGTTTGCTTAGATGATAAATTGCTATCTGTTGTATTGAAATAGACCCTATACGCCGTATATTAAGCGGATGTTATTTATTAAACACATATATCGCGATATTCCATCTCGTAGTGGAATTGGTATTATATATGTACTTAATGTTGATTTTCCCGCATTATATAGCGGATAAGACCCTATTGCGTCGCATAATAGCGGATAATATTTTATATGAACCTATATACCGCGATATTCCGTCTTGAAACGGGATTGGTATTGTGCTAAAATATGTGGATGCAGGCAAACAGGTTGGAGGGATCCAACTGGATTCCTCAACAGTATTGATTTATTTATAAGTATTTGCGATATATTCTGTTATCATATTGATATATGACATTTGGGTGCCGTGGTTGATTATTGGTGTTGTTGCAGCATTGGACCTATTTTTGGAGTTTTAAAAATGTTAAAGTAATGATTTTGAATTTAAAAGGATTTTCAAGTGATTTTTGAAAGTACATTTTATGGAACTTTGGGAATTGATTCATTTTAAATAAATAAACGTTATAAATTTTATGTTATAAAAATTATGATTTTTGTGAAATATAACCGAAATGTGATTTTTGAAATAAGTAGTCGATTTATTTGTAAATTGCTTTAAATTGAGATTTTTGAAATTATTATAAACGGTTTATATAAAAGATTTATAAAATTGATATTTATAAATTAAAAATATTGAAATTATAAAACGAGTTTTTATAAGTGTTAAAATGAAATATGAATGGATTTCATAGGTGAGTGAAATTTATAGATTTATAAATTATGAAGTTATAAAATGAATGAATTTGTGAATAGAGAATTATATGTAATTTGCTTATAATTTGGATTTTGACATGAAAATAGGATATGGATAGAATTTGTTAATAAAGTGATTTAGAAGTTGAAGTTGTTATAAAATAGAAATGGAATTTATGAACATTGTTTTAAAAATCCGAAATCGACTTATTTTGATAAGTTAATTATTATAGCTTATTAAAGGAAATATATTCACGATTTTGGGTAGTGGATAATCCTTTAAATTAAATATGTAGAAGTGTTGAATTTGGTTAACGAAGTATATTCACGATTTTGGACAGTGAATAATATATTACAGAAATGTTTTAGGAAGTGATTTTTTAAATAGGATTAAAACGATTTGAAGTAGTTTTAAAATGTGTTAAGGATCGAAACCATAGATTTCAACATTCATTGTTGAAATAGACATTTTCGAGAAATAAAGAAAAGACGGACTAGAACACTGTTGTTATAGTAAATGATTTTCGAAAGGAAATGTTTTTGTATAGTATTGGGATTTATATATCTATCGTATTTTCGAATCCCTATACTAGTGATTTGGGTTGTCGTAACGATGTTTTACGCAACATTCGTTTCGACTCAATGAATGTGTTTAAGAGAATGTTTTCCTTAAAGAATAAAATATACACTAAATCGTGCTTTAAGTATATTGAATATTTTCTACGTATTGAAAATAAATAGATTTGTGAATTACTTATTATTAAATAAGTATGGAAATGTTTTCCAATATGAAGTGAAATGTTTTGAGATTATATCTTTTAAAGATAAATTGGAAGTGAATATTTGAAATCAATTTGAGAATCGTATATTAATAGATATTTTGGAAATGTGAATTCACCATGGAATTTATAAAGAAAAGGGAAATTTATTTAAAAATAAACATTGATTTATTTTTGAAGTGTGGAAATAAATTTACGGATTTGGAACGTAAATTTAAAGTAAATCGGTAAGGATTTATTTGATTGGTTTAAATGAACTATTTTAAAGTGAAAGTGAATAAATATTTGGAAATGTTTCCGCGTAAGGAAAATGATTTGAAATTTGTTTTCAAAAGTTGTAAAGGTGAAAAGTGGTTTGAAATTTGTTTTCAAATGGTTGAACTGTGGGAAAATATATCTTGTAAAGATATTTTTGGAAAATAAATAATTGGGAAATTATTTGGAATCTGGTGATGTTGTGCATATCTATTGATAGTTAAATAACCGACTATCAATATTTACCTTTAAATGGGTATTTGTTGTGATTTACTTGAATTTGAATGCTACAAAAATAAGCGCTCGTTATTCGGTTTAGCCGGGAGAGGACCTTTGGGTCATGAATCCCATTCCAAATAGTGATACGTTGTAATGGATAGCATTTGAAGACCGGCGTTAAAAACCGGGTATTTTCGAAAACGGAAGGATTACCATCGAATGTCTCTGCATCGGCTAATCTCCGATATAGAGATTTTATCACCATTTGTGATGGGAAGTCCGATCGTGATTAGTGAATATCCGGATTGCAAGGGCTTCTTTGGAAGTGCCTTCGGTTCTGTTTGATCCCGGAACGGACTTGTAGGGATGTGTGTTTGACGTTACAATTTAAGATGTAAAGCTAGCTTCTTTAAAATATATTTTTGTTGATGGCGGAGAATTTATTCTCTTAGCTTAACACCCTTCCCTGAGACGTACAAGCTCAGAGGTTATGTAGTTGATGTTTACTAGTGATACATTCCCAATTTAGTAATGTGGCATAAGAAGTGATGCTGAGCATTTGTTGATCAAAGCATAGCTTTTGTATAAAGCGTAGCTTTGTGGATGAGACTTCATCGGACCTCACACCCCGGAAATGGTCAAAACAGGAAAGATGCAGCAAGGTTTTAGGGAGTAGCACCCCTTAGGGTATGTGCATTTCCTTCTGGATATAAGTGGTATCATGGTGTGGAGCCCAGATACTTAACTTTGGTGGATGTCACAAATATATATGACTTTGTGATTGATGTTGGTTGAGGATCCTCGGATAAAGGTTGTTTACAACCGAGGGATGGCATACTCGTGTCAGTTGTTACCTACTTTTACAGAGGTAACCCGGCCTTGTGTTGGCAGAGATCCGGTTAGGTTCTCGGGGCGTCTCTCCAGAGGCGCTTCCATGTGGCAATGGGAAGTTCCTTGGACTGACCATTTGTTGGAAAATCCAAAGAAACAATACGAGCCCTGTACAGTTTTAGTTGTATAACCTGCCATGGAATGTGGCTGTAACCTGCTATTGAACATGGTAGCTATAGTAGGCATACAATAATGGTCGTTTGTTGGCTAAGATTTATATTATACTTTCGAAAGGTTTTCCACTTTGCACTTATAGTAATAATATCAAAGAAATTTGTGTATCAAGCATGTTTGACTATCATAAGGAGAAATCTCCTCCGATTCTGTGTTTGCATTGTGTGCGTGTGTGGGAGGCGTTATTGTAATTACATTTTCAAAAAGCATTGTGAATCTATTTAAAAATATTTCTCTATTTGTTTTAAAGATATAATGGTTTTAAGTTCGCACACCAGTCACATGACTGGCCTGGAGTTTATTGTTTCCTTCCTAAACTCTGGGTGCCCACCAATTTCTACACGGGCAGTCTAGAGTCAGGTTATCAGGTCATTCTAGAATTTAGGAGTTGCTATGGAGATCAGGAGCAAGCTGGATGGCATGGCGTATCAACTAGTATATAGTATTTCTTTTCCGCTGTTGTTTGTTGTAAACTCTGATAATGCAATGTAATGTGATGTAATGTAATAACTGATATAGTACTTTGTTTTTAAAGATTATTCATTTATCTATTATATGTTGTTCTGCTACGATTGTGAGATTCTGATATTGTTCTGTTGCTTTTCTTTCTTCTTCTATCTTTCTCTTCTTCTTAAACCTTAAGGGTACGGTTTTCCGGCATTCGATTGCTCGGCAGTTGATACAGTGGACGTGTTGATGTCGACTTTCGTGAGTCGAAAATCGTAACCTTTACAGCTATCCATATATTTATACTTATTTTTCTTCTTCTTCGATATGAGGGAAGGTGGGCATGGAGAGATGAGGCAGATAAGGAGGAGGACAAGGGTGGATGTCAAATGAAGGATGAAGAAAATGAAGGAAAAAAAGCTGACGCCATTGATCTTAATTTGTATTTTGTATTTAGAAATGGACTTTTTAAAAGTATTTATATATAAATAAAGTATTTCAAAAAGCTTTATGAAATTTTCATAATTGAAAATCCCTCTTTTTCATGCCTATGCTATCTTTTATTCATGCCTATGTTATCACTCATATTTGTGCCTAAAATATACGTAAAAAGTTGCTAGTGGGATTTATAAAATTTATAGATGGAGGATGACTGATCTCGTAGGTTCAGGCTCTAGCGATCCAGCCAAAATCCCAGGCATGAATATCCCTATATGGTGCACCAATACCTTTAGATTAGGGCACATGCCAAGCTTAGTCCCGCTAGAGGACCCATGGAGGAAGTGACGGGTGCAGCTCCTTCCCGCGCACCTACCGCTACAAACTTTGCCAATCTTTGCAAAGACGTATCAAACCTAAGAAAGTCGTATTCAGGGATAGAGTCTTATGTGGATACCTGACCACTGATTTGCATTTGTGAGATGATCTTTGATTTGAGGGGTTTGAAGTTGTTTATTTTAGCAGTTAAGTTTGATTATGATGCCATTGTACTAGGATTTTCTGGGTTAGGATCGGTATTAGGCATGGATTGGATGACTATGAATGGGGCTATTTTAGACTGTGATAGGAAGGTAGTTAGATTGACTACATATAGCGGATATAGCTTAGAAGCTTATTACGATTCCTGAGGTTTTGTTATGTTTAGCTACTTATATTTATTGGACCTATTGCATTATAAGATTAATGCGGTACGTGTAGTTAGAGATTTTCCAGATGTTTTTTCTGAATGTTAAAAATCTATCTTATAGAGAATGTTAGATTCGTCACATTACCACTAAGGCGTATGGCTCCAAAGAAAAGATGCGAGTTGAATAAGCAAGTAAATGAGTTGTTGGAGAAAGGTTTTACCAAGAGGAGTATTTCTAACTAGGGAGCACCAGTCGTCTTCGCCACTAAGGCGAATGGATCTCCAATTCTCTACTCAATTATAGGGATTTGAATAAACCGACGAAGAAGAATCGTTATCCACTGCTTCATATAGACAATCCCTATGATTGTTTAGTAGGAGCTAGAGTATTTTCGAAGCTTAATTTTTCTATCAGATTCCATCATTTATATATAGCCGAGGACAATATTCAAAAGATAACATTTTGCACACCCGACGAACTTTATGAGTGACTAATCATGCCCTTTGGACTGACCAATACACCCTCCTACTTCGTTGATTTAATGAGTTGAGTATTTAGGGGGTTGCATAGTAAATTCATCGAGGTATTTATGGATGATATTATTGTATACTCGAGAAGCAAGGAGGCGCATGAGTTGCATTTAGGAGAAGCGCTCAGTACACTTCGTGCTCATAAGCTGAAGGCGAAGTTTTCTATGTGCCACTTTTGGAGAGAGAAGGTACACTTTTTGGGATACATCGCCTTGGAGAGTGGATTAGCATTTGGCCCTAGTAAAACGGCAGCAGTTGAGGACTGGCATGTTTTGAAGAATGCCATAGAGGTGAGAAGTTTTCTTGGTTTGACGGGCTACTATTATAAGTTCGTTAAGGAATTTTTAAAAATATCTACCCCACTAACCCGTATTGCCAAGAAGAAATCTAGTCTTTTTATGGGATGGAAGTATGAAGAAGCTTTTGTCAAGTTGAAAGAGGCATTGGCTAGTGCACCAGTTTTGGTGCTACCGGATAGGATGAAGGCATTTATAGTTTGTACCAACGCTTCGGGAATGGGGTTAGAGCAATATTGATGCAAGGAGGATGGTGGTGAATTATGCAAGTAGGTAGCTGAAGACCCACGAGTGGAATTACCCTACAAATGATCGTGAGCTGGTAGCCATTGTCTTTGTGTTCAAGCCATAGAGGCATTATCTTTTATGGGAGCAGTTTGAGCTATTTACGGATCACAAGTCCCTGAAGTAGTTGTTCTCCCAAAAATACTTGAATTTGAGGCACAGAGGTGGATGAAGTTTTTGGTATCTTATGATTTTGATATCTCTTATACCTCGGGCAAGGATAATGTAGTAGCAGATGCTTTGAGTAGACATGTAGTGTTGAGTCCCTTATTCTTATAGTGGAGGAGTATATTTCTACCTTTGATTTTCAATCATCATCAGATATTACTTTGGGACTACTAGAAGCTTTAGATGTTCAGCCTACATTGATGGAGCATATTGGATCTAGACAAAAGGAGGAGAAAGAGCTAGTAGATATTATTTAAGAGAATTGGTAGAGATGAATCGCCGAGTCATTTGAGGCTTTACGCCATTGACTAGAGAGGATGGTTACAGAGAGATGTTAGACTTTGTGTTCCTGTGACGACCCGGAATTTCTGTATATTTGGAATTGAAATATTTAATTTATTTTAAATATTTGAAAGCTAGTTTAATTTGAATTTCAAATATCATTATTTATTTGGCAATTGAATTATTGAATTTAATTATTGGAAATTGGGTCAATGGTTGAATCTAAAATTTTAAGCTTGTTAAAAATGGTTTAAAAGCTTGTAAAATTTATATTGATAATATCGAAGATAGTAAAAATGTTAAATTTTAACTTGAGAATGTTTTGTTCAATTTTAAAAATATATAGTTTAAATTGAATTTAAAATGGCCTTCTGAGGTACAGTCTCGGAATTTGACGAAACCAGTTCCATTGGATCCGTAATAGTTAGTTATTATCGGATTTTAATTTTCGTAGCGTTTGGAGTTACTGTTTGTCCGTACGACTGAGAAACATGTTGAAATTAAAATCGATAATTTAATATTTAAAACTTGATTCAAAAAACTATCTTCCACATATGACTGAATTAGGCTTCGAAACACGTTTCATTGTGATCGGACTATAGGTAAAACCCTATAAACGCCTGGCGGCATGTCTGATTCGAAGTTCGAGATTTCAAGTTATGCTTAACGAGATTTTTGGAAATTTAATAATATTATAACGGGTCAAGTCAACCTTAGCCTAGCGTATAACCGAAGCCATTTCACTTCGTTAGGATGCTAATATCTTCTCCGTTCTTCCCTTATCTACCCCAAGAATTCAAGTCAAAACTAAATACAGGGAAAAAAATAAAATAATAATAATAATGGCAGCTCCTTTGTTGAAAATCAAACTGAGCCCTTCTCGTATTCGTAATCGAAAAAAAAGCATGCCTGATCGAAGAAATTGCCGCATTCTGCCTCCTTCCTCCAATCGAGCGTCGTTTCATCCTAGAAGGCAAATGATTTTCATTTGTTCGCTCGAAAAATCAAATATAGCAGTCGAACAAAATCACCTTGGTTTCGCCTTCGCTCGATTTTGGGAAAAAAGGGGGGAAGCTCGACGTAGTTCTATGGCAACTTCTTCCTCGTTCGCAAGGATTTAGGGAAGCGCGAGGCGTTGGGAAGTCTAGGGTTTTTCACAATAAACAAAAGGATATAAAATGAGATCTAATCTCGTTCCTGGAGAGAGAGAGAAAGGAACGCGCGAGGGTTAGCATCCACAAAGTCGTGGCTAAGTCGAAGCGATCGAAATTCAGTCGAGATGCCCGCGATAGCATACGTTAGGCGGTGGTCTCTGCTGGGGGTTCGTCGATGAAGACTGCGACCAGACTTTGGAGTCGTAGCAAGGTTCGTGGATGACTCGAAGGTGGCGGCAAGTTGGTGATAGCTGCAGTCTTTCGCGAATAGGGTAATTTCTCAGCTTTCTTCTGCAATTTAATTTGGCTAATTCTATTATCAAAAGGGTTTTAGTTATAAAATATAAGAAAATATATATTAAAGAAAAAAGGTTTTTAAAGTAAAGAATTTTTTTTTGCTATTTTCAGAAAAATTAGTTTAAATTTAAATCATTACAAATTGAATTATTAAATGGTAATTTATTGTCCGATTTATTTCAAATATTAATAAACTCATATAATGCTTAAACAAGGTTAGGAAAAATTGGGAAACCGAGCCGAGATTGAAGTGGATTGCAAAAAATAATAAAGGTGAGTTAATCTCACTCTTCTGGATTTTTTTTAAATTTAAATGGTTAAATTTAAATAATTGGTTGAATGATTGGATTGATTTGATGCGGACTGATGATCTGGTGACTTTGGTTTTGCTTGGTTCTTGAGTTAATGTTGCTTAACTCGGAGCATTTGGGTTTTAAATTGTTTTAAACTTAAATCATAAATAAGAAAATGTTTTCATTTTAAAGTTAATAAGGGTTTAATGATTTGTGATTCATTAAATTGGTAGGGTAATTAAAATGGATAATTAATTAACTCAGTTAATTAATAATTTGGGTTAATTAATTAAGTTTAATTAATTTAGAATGATCATTGGCTAGTTTGATAAGTAATTATTTAATGTAATTAATAAAATATAGTTACTTTGTGTAATTAATCAAGAGATTAATTAAGATAATTAATTAAGGAGTAATTAATTTATTTAATGAAGTAAATAAAAAGGTAGATAATTACAGGATGAGGTAAATGAAGAGCGATTAATATTTATGGTTTAATTAATGATTAATTATTTAATGTAATTAAATTTGATTAGGATAAATTGAAATGTAAATGGAAAATCATTAATTTATATAATCAATGACGTAATTAAAGATTGATTAAATAAGATTAATAAATCAATACTAAGTGATTTATGAGAAATTGATTATTATAAGTAATTAAGGATTAATGTAATTAATATAGTTAATTAATTTGTGAAGTAATTAAAGATTAATTATTGTTTTTGGTTAAGAATTAATTAATTTGTGTAATTAATTAAAGATAATTACTTGAATGTGATTGAAGGATAATTAATTCAGGATGATTAATTGAGATGGATAATTAAAGGATGATTAATTGATTAATTTGAAATTAATTAATGTCAAGTGAAGTAATTTAAGTGATTGAGGTTAGTAATTCAATTAGAATTAATTAAATTAATTTGGAAGTGATCAAGTTTGCTTATGGATGATTGAATGGTATTGGATGCCTTGAATGAGACTCGAAGAGACCAGGGTCGGGTATTGGAAAATATCTGAAACCACTTCGAATTTGTATAGACTGATATATGAAATCAATAGGCTGGAATGAAATGATTTAAGTGAAATGAACTATTTAATCTAAATTTTGGTTCTTAGAAAATTGATGTGTGAAATAAGTGATGCCTATAACAAATTGTGAATTTGTAAATTGATACGAGTTACCCTGGGTTTTATATAAGTTGTATGCATTATATTACATGTTGAATGGGCTTACTCACACTGGTTTCCATCCTGACCCGGGTGTAACTTGGATGTAATGCTCGGGTCAGACCGAGTACTACAGATTTTCATGTAAGACGTTCTGGAGCTCAGGAGGCGAGCTGGATGGCAAGAACGTATGGAGTGTTTCCGCTATATTATACTGTTGCATATCTGAGACATAATGATTTTGTATATCCAGTGTCTATATATATGTGTAACTCTGATGTATTATAGATGTAATCGACAGATATAGTATTCTTTTGTAAACTGTTATTATTTGATATTATATTTTGATCCGCTGCGAATGTGAGATGGTGTTTTCTGTTTCTTCTTCTTCTTATATCTCTTTCTTCTTTTTCCTAACTATCTGGAATTCTCGAGATCGAAAATTTCGGGTCATTACAGTTGGTATCAGAGCTGAAAGGTTAAGCGAGAACCTTGGCTCTAGTGGGGATTACTCATTTAATAGAGTCCGTAGCACTCTAGAATGAGTTGAGTTGAGAATATATGTGTGTATATATATATATATGGGAGCGTACTTGTTATTTGCTTATATAAAGATTTTAAATGATTTTATATAAGAATCTATTTTGATACATAAAGCAATATTTCCTTCTAATAAATATATAGGTGATTGGTTGTTAGATTATTGGAATTAAATTAAGAAGTGATATAATACAACGAAATTAAAACTAAATGAAGATAGGTTTGAAATGGATTCAGAATTAAATGGTTTAAAGAGATAAGTTGATTTGATTTAAAGGATTAAATCAACGTTTAAATAACTCGAATTTATATA
Source organism: Allium cepa (assembly GCA_030765085.1). Lineage (NCBI taxonomy): Eukaryota > Viridiplantae > Streptophyta > Magnoliopsida > Asparagales > Amaryllidaceae > Allium > Allium cepa. The sequence continues at coordinate 337,987,895 of CM060929.1, read as the reverse complement.
ATTCGGGATGGTTTAAATTTGAAATTTGAATTGAATTCGTTCAAATTGAATCTGATTTGAATTAATTGGATTTGTGATTGAAGATGTATAAGTTTAAAAATTTTAATGGAAAATTTGGATTGGATTAAATTGAAATGATTGAAACTGAAGTGGGTTCAGTTGATATAAGTCCAAATTGATTGGAATGATTTGGAATTGTAATTAAAGTTGAGTAGCTTTAAAATCAAATGGAATTTGATTTGAATTGGGAAAGAAATCAAGATTGATTCAACTTGAATTGGGGTTAAATTAATTTCAATGAAAATTGAAGTTATTCAAATTGGGATTGAGTCAATTTAAATGGAAGTGGAAATTTAAATTGAATTGATGGGAAAGCGAACAGTTTTGACTTTGGAGTATTTTCAGTATAAATTGTTTAATATAAACTTATTTTTTTCAAGCTACTTAATATATACAACCTTTCTTATTTAATCCAAAACTATTTTATACTTATTTCACAACTACTTTTGGAATTATTTAACTATTTTGTAACTGTCTTATAAACTAATTACTGTTTTTCAACTATTTTATAAATAATTACTATTTTAAACTGTTTTGTAATTATCTAACTATTTTACAAATTAATTACCATTTTACAACTGTTTTGCAATTATTTAAAATTTCTATGACTATTTGACTATTTTCCAACTATTTTACAATTACTTAACTATTTTATAGCTATGTTATAAACTAATAATTAATTTTCAACTACTTGTCTATTTTTAAAATTTTCAAGCTATTTTCTAAATATAAACTGGTCGGAGTTCAAACTGTTATTGATTAAATACCCAACTGAGATAAGAATTGAAGTGATAATCCAAATGAGGATTAAGGTAAACGTGAATAAGTGAATAAAATCGAAGTGAGGATGAATAGAAAGGAAATTGATTTGGCTAATAATAAATGAAGTTAAATACGTAGGATGTACGTATATTATTCTATTTGCATGGCGATTTGATCCAGATTCGAGCACAGAATTTTGAGATAATATATCGATCCGAGTTGGGATTTTTCACTCGATTTTCAACGGCGAACCTGGATATGGATTGTTGATTGGTTCTGGATATTCTCTATCATAGTTATGACTATGCAAGGAGAATGACGATTTCTGATCAAGAAACCAGATCTGTGTCCGCACTAGGAAATCGGGTGGACGGTACTAGTTCGGAAGAGAAATTGTGTGATCGAGTGAGCGATCAAATTGGTATAGCGTACGGATGATAAGTGTACATCGTACGGATTTGAATGAAATTGATATTGAAAAGAGTAATCAAATTTGAATGTTAGACTTTGAATAAACAAAGTTATATATCTTTGTTATATAAGATAAATCTCCCTTTGTTGAATGTATTGTCGGAAGGAAAGGATTTTGAAAGTGTTTGAAATATAAAAGGAGTTTATACAAGTTTGAAATGATCCAAAGTTTTTTTAAATTATATATATCCATATATATATATATATATATATATATATATAAAGGATCTTATGATAATTTTGGAAAAAGGTTTTGGGAACCTTTGGATTTGGAAAGGCTTTTGATTTTTGGGTAAAATCAATATTGGATTTGGAAAGCCTAGTTTGAGAATTATCGATTTTAGAATAATCGATTTTGAGAAAAGGGGATTTTTATAAGATTCATACTAGGTGTATGATTCGTAAGATACTATATGTGCATAGTATAAAGTGTTTTGAAAATGGCTCTGCGATAAAAAACGCTCCCTTGAAATGAAATTCTCAGGAGTGCCAGAGGGTGGTACTGCATTGAACCCTATGGGGGGTTCTAAAGTTGATCCTGTGAGGAGTCCGGACAAAACTAGTTCCTGAGGATTATGAGTAGTGTGTAGTAGAAGTCGAGGGGCGCTGATGCCTACAGAGGCTTTTGGGTTATGTTGTGACGACAGTGTAACTCGATGTCACTGCGATCTACTGCAGACCATAGCAAAAGTCGTGTGTGCCGTTGAGAGCCAACAGTCTACATTTGAATTTATATCGGTAGACTGCGACCTATGGTAACATAGCGAAAGTCGTGTGTGCCGCTGAGAGCCAACAGTCTGTGTTTGATTTTACATCGATACATTGCGACCTATTGGGAGCGGGGAAGTTTTATTTTGACAGCGAAAATCGAGGGCGTTGATGCCTACAGTTACATGGACTTTTGCTGCGATGGCAACGTAACCCTGGAATGTAACTGCGATCTGTTGTGGGTTCCATGGCGTAATCGAGGGGCGCGGAGTGCCTACATTTACATGGACTTTTGCTGTGATTGCAACGTAACCTAGGATGTAACTGCGACCATGGATGGGGGTGATGATTTCCATAGCATTCTCACAAGAGATATTTCCTCTATTTTCAAAAATTATTTTCTATATTTTCAATGAAATTATTTTCCAAGTATTTTCACTGGGTGTTGAAAACAGGTTTACCAAGCACTTATAGATTTTCAGTCCTACGCCTGATCAACGTATGACTGAATTTCTGTGAGAACAAGGATGAACTGGTTGACACATCGAGTTATAAGAAGTATTTTTATAAAAAACTATTTTAATAGTATTATGTGAATTTAAAATTATTTCTAAGATTTTAAAGCAAAAGTGATGGAATTTTGGAAAATGAAAGAAAATCCGAACTGGAATTATGAAGAAAATTTAGAACTCAGGAAAATTTAATGAAGTGATTTTTGTAATAAAAATCGAATATTGAATTAAAGGTTGGAAGTAAGCTAATTAGCTAAATAAATTGTCTAATAGAGTATATTAATAAATTTAACCCGGATAAATAAAATGGATTGTAAGTAAATAATGAAGTTTGGAAATAAACTCGAATTAAAATTGAATTCGATTTGGACTGATAATGTGAATTAAATTTATAATTAAAATGGATGGGCTAACTGAATTAAATGGAATTTGGTTAAATGAGAATCAAATAGAAGTGAACTTAAGTTTGATGTTGGAATAAATTAAAGTAAATTAACTTAAGTTTAAAATTTATGGAAGCTTGGCTTCGAATAAAGGTGAAAGCCCATTAAATAAAAGCTTGGGTTGAATTAATTTGGGAATGGTTAGTAGTACACAAACATGGAATGTGTCGAGCTAAATAAAATGGTTGTGAATAAATTAAAATGGAATTGAACTAAATAAAATTGAGTCGGAATCAATTTAAATTGGTTATAAAGCTTAAGTAATTATTTATTCACATGGATATCATCATTTTGCGTAGAAATGATTGTCGTTTGACGTAAACGGGATTTAATTAAATTCTATGAATTAGTGGATGCAAATATAATTGATTTTTGAATCAATTGATATGAATACAGTTTGTTTGGAATTATAAATGAATTGAAGGTAAGTAATTGAGTTGTACATTACTTAAAATGAATGCAAGGGTGAGAAAAGCAAGTGAAGGCAAATGAATTGGTGATTGAGGCCTTATTAATTACTTTTAAGTGCTATTTGGTAGGTATGGCTTATGAAATCCATGTGTTAGCTATTGAAAATGAGTGAAATGTAAATAAATTTCCTATATATGGCAATTGCATATTTAAATTGAGTAAGTACAGGTACCTGAAGGCCGTTTGGCTGGATTTGGACGCAATAAATGCTAAAATTATAAGCCGCTTGCTTAAAAATGCTAAATAAAGGTATGCCTACGCGATAAAAATAGGAAATATGAACTGTTTTTGTTTTTCCGACTGTGTGGATCGATGTATATATATTTATATTTCTTGTCAAATTGGTAAAGCTCCTCCGTACGAAGGAGACTGTCAAAAATTTCGAAAATTTTGAGAGTTTGAAAATTTTTGAAAAACTTTTGGAAAATTTTCTGTTAGCGACAAAACGATTTCAAATTGGAAATTGAAATAAATTAGTGGATGAAACTAAATTAAAATAATGATATGCATCAGTTATAAATGAAAGATAAAATTCAATAATCAGAATTGGAAATAAATTGAATTCATATGAAAATGGGAAAAACTAATTTGAATAGAAGTAGATATGAAAACTTCTGTAAGGAAATGTATAAAATGATTTTTTAGGCTATGATTGAATATTATTGCTAAGTAGGATATGCAGGTATTATAAAGGGAAGGAAAATTTGGTTTTGATTTCAAAAGAAAAATTAGAATTGCTCGACAAAAAGGTATGTATTTAAATTTCTGTATGAAATTTGATTGGGTTTTTGATCTAGCCGCTTGGGTTTTGTTTTCTTTTGAAATATGGGGGCCTATAGAGGCATTTTGTAGTTGTACCAAACTAGCCGCGCAAAAGAGACGCTGGCAAAAAAATTCGGAAAATTAGGGAGATAGAAAAATTTTGGGAAAATTTTGATAATTTAAATTTGAATTCGAATCATAATTTGAATGGTTGAGTTAGCAATGTTGTTTGGAAATTTCGGATAGGTTTGAAAGGTTAGTAAGGGTAATAGTATTGTTATAAAAAGATTGTTTTGGGTATTGTTTAAACTGATTAGTTGAGGGGAGTTGATAAAAACTATTAGAATGAGAAAAAGCTAACAGGTTAAGGATCATTCCTCTTAACTAGTAATTTCAGGAACAAAATTCTTTTAAGGGGGGAGGAATGTGACGACCCGGAATTTCTCTACATTTGGAATTGAAATATTTAATTTATTTCAAATATTTGAAAGCTAGTTTAATTTGAATTTCAAATATCATTATTTATTTGGCAACTGAATTATTGAATTGAATTGTTCGAAATTGGGTCAATGGTTGAATCTAAAATTTTAAGCTTGTTAAAAATGGTTTAAAAGCTTTTAAAATTTATATTTATAATATCGAAGGTAGTAAAAATGTTAAATTTGAATTTGAGAATGTTTTGTTCAGTTTTAAAAATATATAGTTTAAATTGAATTTAAAATGGCCTTCCAAGGTACAGTCTCGGAATTTGACGAAACCAATTCCATTGGATCCGTAATAATTAGTTATTATCGGATTTCAATTTTCATAGCGTTTGGAGTTACTGTTTGTCTGTACGGGTGAGAAACATGTTGAAATTAAAATTGATAATTTAATATTTAAAACTCGATTCAAAAGGCTATCTTCCACATATGACTGAATTAGGCTCCGAAATACATTCCATTGTGATTGGAATATGGGTAAAACCCTATAAACGCCTGGCGGCATGTCTGATTCGGAGTTCGAGATTTCGAGTTATGCTTAACGAGATATTTTGGAAATTTAATAATATTATAACGGGTCAAGTCAACCTTAGCCTAGCGTATAACCGAAGCCATCTCACTTCATTATAACGCTAATATCTTATCCATTCTTCCCTTATCTTCCCCAGGAATTCAAATTAAAACTAACGATAGGAAAAAAATAAAAATAAAATAATAATGGCAACTCCTTTGTTTAAAACCAAACCGAGCCCTTCTCGTATTCGTAATCGAAAAAAAAAGAGCATGCCTGATCGAAGAAATTGCCACGTTCTGCCTCCTTCCTCCAATCGAACGTCGCTTCATCCTAAAAGGCAAACGATTTTCGTTTGTTCGCTCGAAAATTCAAATATAGCAGTCAAACGAAATCATTTTGGTTTCGTCTTCGCTCGATTTTGGGAAAAAGGGGGAAGCTCGACGTAGTTCTATGGCAACATCTTCCTCGTTCGCGAGGATTTAGGGAAGCGCGGGGCGTTGGGAAGTATATGGTTTTTCATAGTAAAAAAAAGGATAGAAAATGAGATCCAATCTCGTTCCTGGAGAGAGAGAAAGAGGGACGCACGAGGGTTAGCATCCACGAAGTCGCGGTTGAGTCGAAGCGATCAAAATTCAGTTCAGATGCCCGCGATAGCATACGTTGGGTGGTGGTCTCTGCTGGGGGTTCGTCGATGGAGACTGCGACCAGACTTTGGAGTCGTAGCAAGGTTCATGGGTGACTCGAAGGTGGCGGCGGGTTGGTGATAGCGGCAGTCTTTCGCGAATAGGGTAATTTCTCAGCTTACTTCTGCAATTTAATTTGGCTAATTCTATTATCAAAAGGGTTGTGTTAAAAAATATAAGAAAATATATATATTAAAGAAAAAACGTTTTTAAAGTAAAAGAAAATTTTTGTTTTGTTATTTTCAGAAAAATTAGTTCAAATTTAAATCATTAGACAATTGAATTATTAAATGGCAATTTATTGTCCGATTTATTTCAAATATTAATAAACTCATATAATGCTTAAATAAGGTCGGGAAAAATTGGGAAACCGAGCGGAGATTGAAGTGGATTGCAAACAATATAAAGGTGAGTTAATCTCACTCTTCTGGATTTTTATTTAAATTTAAATGGTTAAATTTAAATAATTTGTTGAATGGTTGGATTGATTTGATGTGCACTGATGATCTGGTGACTTTGGTTTTAGTTGGTTCTCACGTTAATTGTTGCTTGACTCAAAGCATTTGGGTTCTAAATTGTTTTAAACTTAAATCATAAATAAGAGAATGTTTTCATTTTAAAGTTAATAAGGGTTTAATGATTTGTGATTCATTAAATTGGTAGGATAATTAAAATGGATAATAAATTAACTCAATTAATTAATGATTTGGGTTAATTAATTAAGTTTAATTAATTTAGAATGATCATTGGGTGGTTTGATAAGTAATTATCTAATGTAATTAACAAAATATAATTACTTTTTGTAATTAATCAAGAGATTAATTAAGATAATTAATTAAGGAGTAATTAATTTATTTAATGAAGTAAATAAAAGGTACATAATTACAGGATGAGATATATCAAGGGTGATTAATATTTATGGTTTAATTAATGATTAATTATTTAATGTAATTAAATTTGATTAAGATAAGTTGAAATGTAAATGGGAAATCATTAATTTATATAATCAATGAAGTAATTAAAGATTGATTAATTAAGATTAATAAATCAATACTAAGTGATTTATGATAAATTGATTATTATACGTAATTAAGGAATAATGTAATTAATATAGTTAATTAATTTGTGAAGTAATTAAAGATTAATTATTGTTTTTTGTTAAGAATTGATTAATCTGTGTAATTATTAAAGATAATTACTTGAATGTAATTGAAGGATAATTAATTCAGGATGATTAGTTGAGATGGATAATTAAAGGATGATTAATTAATTGATTTGAAATTAATTAATGTCAAGTGAAGGAATTTAAGTGACTGAGCTAGTAATTCAATTTGAATTAATTAAATTAATTTGGAAGTGATCAAGTTTGCTTATGGATGATTGAATGGTATTGGATGCCTTAAATGAGACTCGAAGAGATTGGGGTGTGGTATTGGAATATATTTGAAACCACTTCGAATTTTTATAGATTGATATATGAAATCAATAGGCTGGAATTAAATAATTTAAGTGAAATGGACTATTTAATCTAAATTTTGGTTCTTAGAAAATTGATGTGTGAAATAATTGATGCCTATAACAAATTATGAATTTGTTAATTGATACGAGTTACCCCGGGTTTTATATAAGTTGTATGCTTTGTATTCCATGTTGAATGAGTTTACTCTCGCTGGTTTCCAGCCTGACCTGGGTGTTACTTGGATGTAATGCTCGGGTCAGACCAAGTATTACAGATTTTCAGGTAAGGATGTTCTGGAACTCAGGAGGCGGGCTGGATGGCAAGAACGTATGGAGTGTTTCCGCTGTATTATATTATTGTATATCTGAGACATAATGATTTTGTATATCCAGTGTCTATATATATGTGTAACTCTGATGTATTAAAGATGTAATCGACAGATATAGTATTCTTTTGTAAACTGTTATTATTTGATATTATATTTTGATCCGCTGCGAATGTGAGATGGTGTTTTCTATTTCTTCTTCTTCTTCTATCTCTTTCTTCTTTTTCCTAATTATCTGGAATTTTCGGGATCGAAAATTTCGGGTCGTTACAATTCCATGAAGTATGGATTTTATAGATGTGGTGCTAGTAGAGTCTTACCATTCTAAGATGACCATTCATCCCTATAAAGACAAGTTATATCGCGATATAAAGAAAATTTTCTATTTGTCCAGTATGAAGAAGTAGTAGAGTTTGTAGCTAGATGTATGACTTGCCAAAGGGTAAAGGTGGAGCATAAGAAACAGGGAGGATTGTTCCAACTATTGGATATTCCTCAGTGGAAATGGGAGAGTATTTCAATGAATTTTATCGATGGTATACCTAGAAGCGGGAGTGGGAATCAGAGCCTTTGGATCATAGTAGATCGGTTGACAAAGTGCGCTCATTTCATACCGATGAGGAGTACTAGGTTGGCAGCAGCGTTGGCAGCTCTATATGTGAGAGTGGTCATTAGGTTGTATGGAGTTCCAATTAGCATAGTTAGCAACTGGGATTTTCTTTTCACTAGTGAGTTCTTGAGGAGCATACAGGAAGCTTTAGGGACCGAGTGAAATTTGAGCACCGCATATCATCCACAAATGGACGGACGGAGAGAATGAATCGGGTTTCAGAGGACTTGCTACGAATGTGCATTTTGGACTTTGGAAAATCTTTAAAAGATCATTTACCATTAGTAGAGTTTACTTACAACAGTTATCAAATTATCTTGGGATGGCACCTTTTGAGACATTTTATGGTAGACCCTGTAGATCACCGTTATGTTGGTGGGATACGATGGCTGAGATTATTCTTGGACCGTAGATCATGAGGGAGACATCAGAGATGGTGGATTTGATATGAAGATGGATGAAGACTGCTTATGGGAGGAAGAAATCTTATACTGACAGGAGGTGCATGGAGTTAGAGTTCGCAGTGGGAGACATGTTATTCGTGAAGGTTTCATCCCTTAGACATGTGATGAGATTTGGTAGTTCGGGGTATATGACGTTGGCATATAGGGTAGAGCTTTCAAATAAGTTGGTGGGGGCATATGATGTTTTCCATGTGTCGCACTTGCGAAAGTGTTTACATGATACAACTATTATGATCGAGCTGAGTCAGTTAGAGGAGTTAAGATAGAGCGAGAGTTCCTTGTTTGCCATGCACCCATTCATATTATAGAGCATGGTACAAAGTGACTCTGCAATAAGGAGTTCAAAATTGTTAAAATCCAATGGGGAAATGACTCAGTAGATAGTACGTGAAAGCCTGAGGAGAAAATCCACGTTACACACCCATTACTGATTTCTGGTACATTTCTAATTTAATTCTTATAAGTATGAATTATATATATAGGACTTAGGTGGCGCACCTTTAGGTAGAGATTATTGGATGTTAGGAATGATTGTAAACATGTCGATAGGACGTGTTATGGATAATGGGTGGCAATGGATGATAATGGATTTATTGTTTGCATTGTACTCTTTTACGCGTAGGAAATTATATCTTCTGGATACACATACGCACGTTCATATCCAGTTGCATGTTATTTCTTGACTATTGTGGTGCTAGTGGATGTTATGCATACGAATGTTGCATATGAATTGCAAAGTTGTGTATACATATAGAATTACAAGTGAATATTTATTTAGGATGTTGCATACATTTGGACATATGTTATAAGCATTTGCATAGCAAGAGGTCGACTGGATCAGTAGACCGACTACTTTTGCATTAGTATAGATTCACGTGCATTTCATGTGGCATATATATGTATATGTTATATTATAAAATTTATAAGGATAGTTATTGCTCATGGATGATGGATAAGTAGATGGTTGTAGCTAGTTGTTGTTGTGTGTATAAGTTACGTTTTTCCATCCTGTGAGACTTTAAGGATGAAATCATTTTTAAGAGGGAAGAATGCAACACTCCTGAAGATATAACAAGAATATAATAGAGATTTAAAGGAAAATTAATAATTAGATTGAATTAAACAAAAAAAGGACCTAAAATTAAATTTTCACAAACGTCCAAATTTGGCTGTGAAACTTGCACCATCGTGTTTGTAACAATTTCTGAATAATTTTCATATATAACATTTCATAATCCAAAGTATTATAAGAGAGTTAGGGACATTTGAATGAAATAGAAAATTAAAATTAAAATTAAAAATTAAAAATTTGGGTCAACCTAAGAGGACCCTAGGTCGACCGATAGCGATCGATCGAGGGGCATGGGAGGTCGACCCAAGATGGGATAAAGTCATGCTTGCAATGACGTGATTCAACGGCCTGGATTAGTTGCTTGCTTGAGAAGAGTTAGATAAGTGTTCTCGATGCCAACTGAGTTGGTCTAATAGCCCGTAACCTAACCATAACTCTATAAATAAAATGCTAATGAAATCCTAATCTCTTGTTGAAGCTTTACAGTAATGACACTCTTTCAAATTTTTCCCAAATCCTAATTATATAAACCCCAAAAATCAAACTCTAATCAAATTAAGAGCCAGAGTAAGCAATCAAGGGGAATTAAGAAGATCTAGGGAAGGATCTACCAATTCGAGGTCAAATTCTTAATTAAAACCTTAGGCAAAAAAGTGAGTGGGCACAAATTTAACAAGTTGATTATTGTGGTTAATTAAAATTGTTGAAATTGATTAGGATGTTAGCAAACCCCAAAATTGAACATGTTAATTTGCTAAACCGTGGTTCTAAATTATCAGTAAATTGAATCTGCGTATATCCTTACTTATTAAATTTTTAAACCCCAATTTAAAAAATCTAAAATTATTAATTAGACTGCAATTAACGTTCACTAATCACTATTAACAACCTAAATCAAACAAACCAAACAACCGATAATTTTAAAATCTGGAAACGTTAATATTAGTTCGTAAACAGTCGACCTGGGAACCCTCACAGTCGATCGTTAGCAGTTGACCATACATTATAAAGGTCGACCATTCATAGTGAAAAATTGAAAAATTGAACCTCAGACTAAGGCCCAAAATTATAAATAAAAATTATATAAATTGTGAATTGTTGTAGGCCTATTTAAGGGCAATTTGGATGAACGTTAGGACTTATAAGAAAATTGTTGTCCTAGAAGCAGTTGCTAGGTTGTAGCAGTGTTAGGTGAATGTTATTTACCCAATTTAGAATAGTAATCAATTCGAGGCGATACACTTTCGCTAATCGCACTCACAGGAGTTTCCAACAGTGGTCGTGCAACTAGCATGGATGGATGATAAAGTGGGTCCGACATAACAGGAGATCCTAGCATTCACAAATTCCTAACACACGTGATATTACTAGAGAGAAAAACTCAAAGCGTGCAATAAGAGGCCAACACTATGAGCTAAGCATATTATGAGGGAACGTTCCCAGTAGCCTAGTGGTAGTGGCAGTAGTGGAAATTTATATCGATAAGTAGCCTAGTTGCGGTGTCTTGCATTATTAGTAGTCAAGAGGGAGATCACTTATACATTGAGTAGCTTTGGGAATAGTGGCCGATCATAGATATGAAGTCTGATACTTAAAGTTTGATCCATTGACTTAGGCTACACATGCATAGTATAGGAATGTACTAGACAAAAACCCTGAGGTAACGAACCTTAGGAATTCGCGGACTATTATCTCACGTCCTACGTTATTTTAGTAGCATTGAAGTAACTGCATATGATCATCATTTTAAACTTGTAGCATTCACCGGACTTTTTGTCTGACCCATTTTATCTTTCCTACTTTTTCTCCACCAAAGGTGGACATGACAATAGGTGATTGGCCCATTCTAGATACTTGGAGAGAGTTAAAGCTTATATCCGGAGTATGCTTTTATCCTATTTTACTCTTTACGTATTATTCTAACTTATCAGTACATTTTGCTTCATGATTCAGACTTTGAGAGATATTTTATTATGTACTCTGTATTAATTCACGTACTGATATTTTTCTGAGACTATGGTTTGATATTTTCTAAGTCTAGTATTTTCTTTACATGTCTTATTTCTTCTGATGTGATACGTATTTGATAGTCAGGTTGCCCTTCCGCTGTGATATACATTTGACAGTTAATTTGTTTCAGATTGTATCTGTTTATCTTAGTCTCTAGTTAAAGGTTAAAACCCCGATGATCCATATTTCTCGGCATGGTGCGAGTCTGAAAGTCATACTAGGCTTTGGATCGGCATGTTAGGAGGTGCAGGTCGTCATTATACAAGTGCCTTACTAGTCCGTACAATAGACAAACAAAGCACACTGCTATATACATATACATATGAATGTCTAAAATAACTTAGAACAGTTATCTAATCCTATCTTCTACCCCCCAGGTACAATATTCTTTATCGTCACTCTAGTGGAGAGGAACAGGTCTAATAACTTTGTTCCTTAATTATTTCGTATCTCGATCTACTATTCCTTTAGGTCGTCGCATATATGTCAAATCTGGCTCGACAGATAAATCTTTTATTGCTCTTGGTTCCACCACCAAATCTGGGTCATGCATACATTTCCTTCAATGAGATATATGAAATACATTATACACCTGCCAAACTGCTCAGTAACTCGACTCTATGCCCAAGTTTACCTATCCTAATAGTCATTGAAAATGGTCCAATGTATCAAGGTGCCAACTTTCTCACTTTCCCAAAGCGCTTAACTCCTACCATTGTAAGAAATCTTCATAAATATGTGATCACCTACCATGAACTTTGGCTCTTTTCTTCGCTTATGGGCATTACCCTCTTGCCTCGATTGCGCAGCCTTCAGTTTAGCGCAAATCAAATCTACTTTGCAGTAGCATCTCTTACTAAATTGGGTCCTAACATGAGTCTATCTCCTGTGTCTAACCAACAAACTGGCAACTTACATGATCTACCATACAGCGTTTCAAACGCTGCCATCTCGATATTCATCTGATAATTGTTATTATAAGCAATCTCTATTAGATGTAAATGATCTTCCCAAGATTGTGCAATTTAATCACTTAGCGGTTCTATAATGGTTGAGGTGCAACTAGTTATAACAGGGTAAAGCAGGGATACAGTGGCAAATCACGGAGGTGCAAATAACTTCATTAGACATCAAACAAATATTTAAAGTTAATTTATTCTCATTCTCACATCAACTGTGTAGGAAAGAGAAATGTTTTTTAATCTTATGTAGCAAAACAGAAGAATATGATGATTCATGCGGATTAGATTTTGTGATTACAGTACATCTCTAACTTAAATTGAGCACTTATGCCTTAAATTTAAGACTTTACCCTAACTTTGTTGATTTGTTTAAAAGTAAACTAATCTAATCAACCTTTGTATGTTAATTTTGCTAAATAGGATATTAAAATGCCTTGATTTAGCGGATCTAGTGGAAAATACCAAGGCTTAAAGCTTGCCTACTGTTTAATAGTTCTAAATTGAAATAGCATAGCGGTTGGAGGGTGTTATGCGCTATAGTGGGGATTTTACAGGGATTTAGCTGAGCTATAATTGCATAGTCCCAAGATCCTCCAAAATCCAAGAATCAAGCTCTCAGCAAATCTTCCAATACATTGTTCACACTCTGGGTCTAACCATCAGTCTGTGGGTGGTAAGCCCTGCTCAAATTCACCTCCATACCCAATGCACTATGTAAACTTCTCCAAAACTCATAGATGAAAAATAGGTCTATATCGCTAACGATACTACTCAGTACCCATGTAGTCTTACTACATTTTCACATATAGCTTCGCTAAGCTAGCTATCGTCCTTGTCGACCTTACCGGGATAAAATGTGCACTCTTAGTCAATATACCGACTATCATCAAAATTCTATGATTTCTCGTTCTTGACCTAGGCAGTCTGTTAATATAATCCATAGATATAGAATACCACTTCCAAATCAGCACTTTCAAAAGTTGAAATAAACCGCTTGGTTTCTGGAGCTCGACTTTCACATGCTAACAGGTGAAACATCTCTTCACAAATTTGCATATATCTCTCTTAATCCCTTCCTAAAAGAAGACTCTCTTTATGTCACAATACATCTTCTAACCACCAAGATGAATAGTAAACTTCAATCGATGAGCTTCTTCTAAGACTTCCTTTCGAAGATCTTCTGTATTCGGAACGCACAGGCTTCCTTTCTTCCTAAGCCATCCCTTCAAATCTATCCCATGCCCTTTCAAGTCCTCAACATCAACACCCATCTCCTATCTCCTAATCATTTCGGAAATTAATGTATCTCTCGTATGCCTTGTACCTATCCTTTCTACAAGTGTTGGACATACCTCTAAATTCACTAAGACGCCTTGATCTCTACTCGATCCAATATTTTTTCTATAATGCACTCTATAATAGGCTAATGTATCTAACATCTTCCATTCATCAATGTAGCCAACATGGTATTCTAATGCTTCATACTTAAAGCATCTGCAACCTGGTTCCCCTTTCTTCGCGTATATTCTATCCTAAAATCATATGATGCCAAGAACTCTAGCCATCTCCACTACTTAATACTCAACACTTTCTGAAAGAATAGATATTTAAGGAATTTTTGGTCCATGTACAACTCGAATCGTTCTCCCAACAAGAAATGTCTCCAAATCTTCATTGCAAACACCACCGCCGCCAACTCTAAATCATGAGTCCAATATATACCTCATGCGGCCTCAACTGCATTGGTACAAAAGCCATCACACGCCCTCTTTTCATCAACACCACTCCCAAGCATATTCCACAAGCGTCAGTATACATTACTAGATTCTGGTTCCCTTTGCATTCGTCAATAACTTCTTCAACTCCTGAAATGACTCTTCACACTTATCATTACATACGAACTACTTATTCTTTCTGGTCAACATAGTCAAGGGTGCTGCTATACGCAAGAAATATTTAATGAATCTACGGTAATTGCCAGTCAGTCTCAAGAAACTTCTCATCTCTGTGATCATCTCCGGCCTCTTTCAACTTTTAATAGTTTCTGTCTTTGGTGGATCCATACCTAATCCATTCTCTAAAACAACATGCCTAAGAAACTTCACTTCATGTTTCCAAAAGGGGCGTTTTGAAAATTTCGCCTTCAACTTGTGTTGTCCCAACATCTCCAACACCAACCTCAGATGGAGTTCATGATCTCTTTAATCCTTAGAGTATACTAGAATATCAACAATGAAGACCAACACAAATCTATCCAACTTATCGTTGATTCAGTTCATAAGATCAACAAAGAACACAGGATTTTTGATCAGTCCAAATAGCATCACTAACGATTCATATGAATCATACCTTGTTTGGAGAATGGTCAATCAAATACCATCTTTCGCTGCCCTCAGTTGATGGAATCCGATTGCCAAATCTAGATGCAAGAACATTCTAGCTCTACTCAAATAGTTTAATAAGTCATCTATCATGGGCAAGGGATTACGGTTCTTCACTGTCAACTTATTCGATTTTCATTAATCAATACGCATTCATAAAGTTCCATTTGACTTCATTACAAATATTGCGGATACTCCCCACAATGAACCTCTCTATCTAATGACACTCTTATGATCAAGTTCGACCAGCTGCTTCTTCAATCTCCTTAGACGACATTCTGCTAGGCAGTCTACTTGTAGGATGTGCCTCCGACATTAAGTTTATCGAAAATTAAATTAAACGTCTCGATGGTAATCCCAATGTAGGTTCAAATACATTTATAAATTCTCGGCCTACTCGCATTCTGTTTATCTCATCCTCTTGATCATCCATAGCACAGACAAGAAGTATGACTTCTCCCTCATTACATCTAAGGCTTTCATAATTCTTTCCCCTCCCATCTGATTCCTTAAGGCTAGCGACATTTGGCACCAACCAATCCATACCCAAAATTATGCCGTACCCTATAAAATCAAACATATATGGGTAAGAAGCAAGCAAATATACACACAAATCAAAGTAAGGTCAGTGCGGCTTAACCCCAGAGTGGAATACCCAACGATTGGATTAGTTATATATGGGACGTAATCAAATAAGCAGTTTTTATTCTTGCTCTATCAACCAAGTCTTTCAATATAAAAGAGTGAGTAACACCAGTGTTTAATAGAACTATAAATGATATACTGGAAATCAAAATCTTACCTCCAAGCACGCTCATTACTTTCTCCTCAGTAGTTGGTTTAAACAAAGATCCTTCCAAAGCATAAAACTTTGGTTGCTTTAACTTGGGACAATTCTTCTTCTCGTGCCTAGATTTGTCATAGATGAAACACTTGACCTTTATTATCCTCACCAGTTTTGGACACTCATTAGCATAGTGCCCCCTTAGCCTACAATTATAGCAAGTCATATCAGTAATGTCTTTACACTCCTCACTATCCTGAGCTCTTCCTTTTTCTTCTGCTATCGGTCCAATTAATGGGCCATCCAAATCATATACTGTTACCTACCCCAATTCTGGACAATCCTTCATTTATGTCCGGACTTATTGCAATTGAAGCACTTAGACATATCCTTGTTCTCTGGCTGGGCCATTTAGTAGAGTAGTGCCCCTTCTACGATGATTAAAACAAGTAACATCTATCCTATTTTGGTTCTAGGTTCCTCCTCTCGAAGTATTTCCCTTCCATTGTTGGCCCATTTTACCTTTTGGGTAAGGAGTAAACCTCTTCTTCTTGTCAACTTGGCCTTCTGCCTCTCACTATGTCTTAAAGCGTACATCAACTCTTACCTTCTTGTCATCTTTACATTGTCTCTTTCAATAAAAGAGAAGAAATAATTTTGTGTAAATTCAGACAAAACAAAAATCACATTTGTGGTTAATTTATGGGAGATGGTAGTCCTTTTTAAGGATAGCTTTAATAAATTGAAATATAGAGATAAGCATTCTTAGTGTAGAAATTAATACACACATATAACCACGCTTAACAACTAGAAAAAAGAATGTATATATATAGCACAAGTTATGACTATATGCATACTAATTAATAATCAAGGAATTTTAATTACAAATTTAACGGGTAATAAACTTATAATTATTGAGAGGAAAGACGAATTAAGTAGGGATTGATTGGGAAAATTTACCGTGGCATTTATCGAAGAATTTAATCTAAATAATGGATAGATTTTGAAAGCCGAAGAAGGGTAAATGGACTAAATAAGGATAAACTGGGGATAGTCCAATTTTGACTGTAATGATCAACTGCTATAGATATATTAATTAAAGCAATGAATGGACCACATTTATTAGAAACCAAAGCGGAAAATTAAGGAAAATGGACAATAATGGAATGACATATTAAGAAATACCCATCTTTATTTAGTAAGGAGTGTTAGGAGCTCAACACTATTTATACCACTTGATAATAATGCCAGCTTTCAGTAAAAAATTCTTTTAGAGTTTTTGGTTTGTAATTTCTAGTTGTCTCCTTGGTTATTGGAAAAGTGAATGATGTGGTGTAAGATATATCCCTAATTTATTCCTGTGTTGATTTTATGAATTAGATTAAACCACTACATAAATATATACATATTGAGAAGCAATGTACGTAACGAAATTTTATGGGGACACTTACCTAGTGATAAACCATAAGTAAGACTAGAAGTTATTGAGGAGTTAGATTAGCACCTTAGTAAATTAATATTATTTCAATCACAAAACTTTAGAATTTTGGAAAAACTAAATTTTAGCTCATAGAGTATCGTCTTTAAGAAAGAAATAAAATATGTAGACATGTGAAGAGAATTTTCTACTGGACAAGGATGGAAAAGAAGGTAGAAAAAAATGGTCGATAGGATAGAGAGACCTTTTATTCCTATTTAGGCAATAGGATCACAACGTATTTAGTGTATATTCATATCAAGGAAGTGGTTCGACCTTATGGAACTTTGGTTACCATCATTAGTAATAAGGAAAAGTTCGAAGGATTTTGTTGCTAGCTTTAGGAAGTTTGTTAAATCTTAGCACCACTTATCACCTGCGGATCGACGGACAAATTGAAGGAGTGAATGGAAACTTGGAGGATTCGTTGAGAGCTTGCATTATGGATTTTGGAGGACGTCGGGAGTGGAACTTAACCTTAGTAGAATTCGCATATAATAGTAGTCATCAATAAACCATTAGTAAGACACCTTTGAAGCATTTTGTAGGAGGCCATGCAAATCGCCAAATTGTTGGTGGACTGTGGATACTACTGACAAAAGTCTACTTGGACCAGATTTGAATTTAGAGACTTTGAAAAGTTAGAGTTGGTTAGGCAGCATGTGAAGGTCGTATGGTTTGGAAATTTGGCACCAAGATGTATTGGGCCTTTTCCAATATTATGGAAAATAAGAAAACTTGTAAGTTGGCTAGAGTCCATAATATTTTTCACGTTTTGCATTTGAGGAAATACCTTCATAGCATAACAATTATGGCAAATCCTAATCAATTGGGGGATATTGAGATGGAGTCAATAGTGTTCTGTACCACTGCATGCATTGTGGAGCACGGAACTAGGAGGCTTCACAATAAAGAAATAGATTGGTCTGAGTGAAATGGGGAGAAAATCCGATTGAAGCCGTGAGGGCTTCTCGTTCTAAACCTTTCTCTAGTAAAATTTTCTTTCCAAAATTAGGATTTTGGTAGCATCATGGTTGCTATACTTTTTCACAATCACTTTACACTCATGTAGAAGTTTTATGCATATTTAGGGTATTTACATACATAGTTACATGACATGATCACACAATCATACTAGGGTTGAGCTCATTTATAGCATTTTTGCAGTACATAATTGCATTGCACTTTGATTGAGTAGATGGTTGTGTAGGTAACTTGGTTTTATAACATGGATGTTATTGAGCACTGTGTTGTTTGCCTCTTGAATGGATTTTGAGGATGAAATCCTTTTTAAGAAGGGAGAATGTAACACCCATAAAATCAGTAAGAATTAAATAAGTAAATTAAATTAAAATAAGGTAGGGGGAAAAATGAAATTTTTGTAAAATTTTGAATTTAGCCACGAAAGTTATTCCGTTGCATTCGTGGTGAAATTCCAATCTGTTTCCATATATAATATGATGAAAACGGAGCTCAAACGATGAAGTTATGAGTGTTTGAAATTTTCAAGTTTGAAATAATTTAATTCGAATTTGAATTCAAATTAATAAATAAATTTGAAATTTAAAAGTTAACTGAGGTCCGATTTGGGGATTAAGTGAATGTTAAAACAAACGGTTAATGTTAAAATGTAATTAAGGAATAAATTAATTACACAACAGAAAAATAAAATAATGTACCCAAAATAAGTGAAGCGGTCAACCTATGGACCCGACCCGTCGACCCTTAGTGGTCGACCGGTACATAGAGAGCGATCGACCGCTCCTTGGGATGGTGGCTACGGGTTTTTTAAGGGTTAAACAGTCTAGATTGTTTTGTTTTTACCCTAGTTTCATCCGAGCATTCTGGTGTGTTTCAACCTCTATAACTAGAACCCTACCCTCTCCACTTTTATTCATAATATTTTAGGACCACCAGGGAAACTCTGTCAGTTTATCTCCTCTAAGACTCAGAAAGCTCTAATATGGTTTCAGTTAAGAAATCCTATATACTATCTTTATTTATTATTTATTTTCTAATCCTCTCCTCCTCCAACCTTTCTGAACCTAACATATATAAAAATCCCTCATTATATATATCAAGAAGAAGAGATCTAAAAGAAATTATAATGAGAGTTTCAAATCCAAAGAGAAACAAAACCAAGGATCAACTATAAATGGAAATCATAGCATTTTTATTTCAGTAATTGACTAGTATATTATGGACTTGAATATGCCTCATGGGTTTGGGGTTTATGAAAATAAAACAAAGTAAAACCCCTCAAACTCCTACAATTCGAAATGTTAACTCTCGTTAGAATTCTCAATTATTAAATTAAATTGTTGGAATATGTAGTTTTTGTAGTTTTTAGTGATTTCAATTTCTATTTTGCTCCTCTTTAATTCTAATTTGATCATGAAGTTTGAATTAAGGAATAGGGTGTGAGATGTGAATTTATTTGGAGTTTACACCATTTATTCCATATGAAAATAAAAGAATTTTTTTTATATTCTTTGTAAAAGAGGGGTTGAATAAGATTGAAATTAGAATGCAATTTCTATTTTTGAGATTATTCCATGATTTGATGTGACTGATTAAGTTGAAATTTTTATTATGTACAAGTCTGTTTATTACAATTTTTTGATATAAATGTTGTATCCATTGTTAAGAATATTGAAATCCCTTGTTATGGATATATAAAATATGGCACCATCGATAATATGGAAAATGGACTTGCATTATTGTTGTTAGAAAGGAATTGGCATTTAATGTTGGTTAGGGCGTACTCTCCACAGGCATAGAAACAATAAGCATGTATTTATTTATATATTAATTACGGTAAATAGCATATAATTACAATGTACTAATTGCATAGTTAATAATAAATGTCATTAAGTCCCACTTAGGAAGGTAATTGATTTGTTATGGCCAAATAAGGAATTCTTATATAGCCTAATTAATGGGGAGTGAGGTGTGTGATAATATATTAAGAGTGTTGTAAAATATGACAAGTCATAAATGGTGCGATGTTAGTCAAAAGACACACGAAAGTCTGCCAGCTAATCTGGCTACTAGCAATGTGATTTTGTGGTTGATGTGTGACATCACCTATGATAAGTAAATACGATGATACGAGGTTATTACAAATTCTATAAGGTAAATATGTCCATTTAATTTGGTTATCAGTACTTACGAATATTCAGGCTAATGTGACATATCACCGTGGGCACGGGTCATAATACGAAGGACCTACTACGGGGTTTTGGGAGGTATTAAGTAGTTGTTTGAGGTCCCGCCTTCTTCTCCAAATAAAGTATTAAATTGTCGGAATTGGGTTTAAGCACGGTTAAGGATATCTCTGAAAGGTCCACTTAAATATGAAGTATTAAGTGTTCGAAAAGATTTCCATGCAATGCTAGCTATATAGATACCTATGTGGAGTCTGCCTTGGGAATAGGTATTAAATGATGGAGGCCTACCTCAATTAAGGTCTTAAATGTATAGAATCTTCCTATTTTCCATTAAAAGGTATTAAATGGCTTGATTTTTATCTCTCACATCATTAGACATTTATGACTTTGGTTATAGGTTATGGGATTGGGAAACCTGCTTTGAGAATGGTAGGTATTAAGTGATTGTTTGAGGGCTTGCCACATTTTCTTAAAGGAAGTATTAAATGGTTTTTACATACGTAATACATATTATTATTTAAATTATACTGTTCAAGTACTGAAATAGTAAGGCTCGAGGTTTTTATTCATCGGATACCTTTTGTTCTGACTCCCTCCTCATGACAACACAGGTTAGAGTTGATGATGCTTGAAGATGACAAGAATGAAGCTTATGGTAGTTATATTTATCTCTTCAAATTACCATAAAATGTATTTTTGAACAAAATGTTGTAAAGATTGTTGTTATGTTTTGTGACATTTGAAATGATTTGAAATAAATGTGTACTGTTATTGTTATTATATTTTATTCCATCACTGTAAGTTCTAAAAGAATAGATAGATAGCTCTATATTGTTTTTCATTTTAGCAACTAACATCCAGCTTTGAAATGGGTCTAAGTTTCGATGGGCCTTTTCTGGATCGGAATTTATGTCTGTTTCAGAGTAGATTGTTACATATGTTGAGTACTCTCTTGCTTAGAAATCTTAGCCCTCTCGGTCCTCTGCTAGACACTTGCTTACCGCCTGTATGATCTAGACACAAGCTTCACCTTTTGAGCCTTTGTCAGCTATAGATCCTCACTAATTCTTTCAAACATTGCTAGCCAATCTCCTGGGGTAGCATTTTTGTGCCAGCTTTAACATGAACTTTTGGCTCTTCCTCCCCACCTTGGTCATTAGTTTGGGCACTTGCGGTTCCCTTACTAATATTCATTCCTCCTTCTCCTCCTAGTATTAAACCTTCACTTCCTAAATCCATTTTGGCTTTCTACATAAGCAAGGTTCACAAGAAACAGAAGTAAAGAGAGAAAGATCAATCATAGAGGGTAGATATATTATCATACATACATATATATATACACATATATATATATATATATATATCTGTGTGTGTGTACTGCGTATAACCCTTCCCCAAGGTGTTTTTTTCCAAGTTTAACTCCTACTTAGCTCTGTTTTACTTAGATGTTTCTATAACGACCCTGAATTTCCGTCGTTCGATATTCATATATTTAATTGATTTTAAATATGCACAAGTAAAGTTTATAAGATGAATAAATAATATTTGAATCTAGTAATTTAATTGGATAATTAAATTGTTAATTTAATATTTGAAATTACGTATATAATTGGAAATTGGATTTAATGTGAATAAAAATGATTTATAAAGTTGTAATAAATTCGAATTGAATTTAAATATTGTTAGAGAACTTTTAAAATGGAATTAAAAGTTAATTTACACAAGTTGAATATTTTAATATTTAATTGGCGAGTGAAAATAGCCATTTTTCAAACAGTCTCGGATTTCGACGAAACTAGTTTCATCGGATCTGTAATGTTAAATTATTATAAGATTTCAAATTTCATGTCAATCGGATTTACTGTTTGTCCGGGGCAAGCTAAAACGTGCAGAAATCGGTTTAAGTTAATTTTAAATTTAAATAGTTGATATGAAAACCTATCTTTCAAATACGATCGAATTGGCTCCCGATATATATTCCATTACATTCGGAATAGGGGTAAAACATCATAAATGCTAGGTGGCACGCTTCATTTCGAGTTCGAAAAAATTTCGGATGAATAGTGTTTCAGATTTTTCTATAAAAGGATGTTATTTTCTTTCATTCGCAAACAAACCCTAGGGTTTCACAAGCCGCCACTCAGCTTTTCAAGGGCTGGAAATTCACAATCTTCTTCCTCAATTTTTGGCCAATCCATTGACAATCAAACAAAACCCTCAACTACGAACTTGTAGAGAACGATGAGTACTTCGATTTCAACGGTGATGATTTGATATAGCGAAGCAGACCGTTGGCAAATAGCATGCAAAGGCACACCGTTCATGCTTGGTTTTCGAGGCTTAGAGATAGCCGAGCTTGGCCGGTCGCTGAGCAGTGGTGCGCGAGAATGTGGGCTCCAACATGGTGAAGCTCGATCAACGTTTAGATCGACGATGTGGCGTGTTAATTCGAGCAAGGGGTGGCGGCCGTGGGTTTTGTACGTGCTTGATCTTGTTGCCTAGGAGAAGAAAACAATTGCAGCCAGGATGTTAGGGTTTGAAATCAACGGCCTGGATGTAAAAGGTTATAAAAAACAGAAATAAAATGTTAATTAAATTGTATAATAATTTGTACAAACTTTAAAATGCTGTAACTTTGTCATATGAGGTCCGTTTCACACGAAACGAATTGCGTTGGGTTCATATTCGCGAGCGCTACATCATGGAGCTGGATTGGGATTAATTGGAGATAGTGTGAATTTTGGATAAAATTAAACGGCTATTTAATTTTATTCGGAATAAAATACTGAAACTGCGAATGCAAGCAATGTGAGTACAACTCACTCTTTCTGACTCACTGATATATTTATATAAGTTAGAAATAATTTATTATAGATGATTGATGATTGTTTGGATGATATATGATATATTGATTGATATTTGGATATATATACCTGCCTAGTGGAGCAGATGACCCTATACGTTCCCGTGTATGAGTGGATGACCCTTTGTACGTGCGTCTGCCTTGAAGCGGACATTGTACACATATTCTAATATGTATATTTGATGCAGGTGACAGGTTGGAGGGATCCAACTGGATTCCTCACCAGT
Source organism: Allium cepa (assembly GCA_030765085.1). NCBI lineage: Eukaryota > Viridiplantae > Streptophyta > Magnoliopsida > Asparagales > Amaryllidaceae > Allium > Allium cepa. The sequence goes on along the minus strand of CM060929.1, from coordinate 337,964,223 downwards.
ATCGATTTATTTACAGATATTGATATATATATATATATATATTCTGTTATCATATGATATATGATGTTTGGATGTTGTGATTGATGTATTTGGTGTTGTTGCAGCATTGGGCCTATTTTGGAAATTTTAAAAATGTTAAAGTGATGATTTCCAAATTTAAAAGGATTTTAAAGCGATTTTGGAAATATATGTTTTATTGAATTTTTGAATTGTTAAGAATGAATTTATTTTGAATAAATAAATATTATAATTTTTATCGTTATAAAAATTATGATTTTTGTGAAATAACACATAAGCATGCTTTTTGGAGTTATATAAGTTTTAGTAATGATTTTTAAATTATTAAAAGAACAAGTTTATATAAATGGATATTTTATAAATCAAAATGATGGAATTTAAAGGCATTTTATATGTGTTAAAATGGAGTATAAAAGGGGTTTTTATAAGTGAATAAGATTTATAATTGCGAAGTTATAAAATGAATGAATTTGTGAAATAAACGATTTATAGCAATTAACTTATAAATTGGATTTTTGAATGTAAATAAGGTGTAAAATGGAATTTGTTAATAAAGGAATTTTATTACTTGAAGTTTTTATACAATATAAATTGAATTTATAAACATTGTTTTATAAATTCGAAATCAACTATATTTTGATAAGAGAATATAGAAGTTTATTAAAGGAACTATACTCACGATTTTGGACAGTGGGTAATCCTTTAATTTAAATATGCAATAGTAATGGATTTGGTAAAGGGGTATATTCACGATTTTGGACAGTGAATTATCTTTTGAAATAAATGTATAGAAGTGTTGGAATTTCTTAGAAAATTTATATTCACGATTTTGGACAGTGAGTAATATTTTAAAATTAAATAAACGTTTTGGGAAGTGGTATTTAAAATGAATTTAAATGATTTAAAGATGTTTTAAAATGTGTTAAGGATCGAAACCATAGATTTCAACATTCAAATTTGAAATAGACGTTTTCGAGAAATAAGGAAATAATGGACTATTACACTGTTGTTATAGTAAATGATTTTCGAAAGGAAATGTTTTTATATAGTATTGGGGTTTATTATCTATCTTAATTTCGAATCCTTATACTAGTGATTTTGGGTTGTCGTAACGATGTCTCACGCAACAATCATTTTGATCCAAAACAAAGATGTTTAAAAGAATCTTTTCCTTAAAGAATAAAATATGTACTTAACCGTAATTTAAGTATATGTAAGGTGTTGAAAATAAATTAATTTGTGAATTACTTATTGTTAAATAAGTATATGGAAATTTTTTCAAATATAGAAGTTGAAATGGTTTGGAAATATATCTTTTTAAAGATAATTTGAAGTGAATATTTGGCAAATGATTTAATTAATAAAAGATTAATTAAAAAGGCCCGGTGATTGTTATGGTGTTGAGTATTTGTTTGTTTGTTTTGATACTTAAATAACCGACTATCTGACTTTGCCAAATTTTAGTTCCTCGACTTGATGTGGGAACTATTTAGTCGTACACTTAGTACGTAGCCTTCTGTGTAGGCTTGATTATCATTTGTGTTGAGGATGTTGATTCGTATAGTGTGGAGTATTACTCCAATCTATCGAGCTTCCTTCTTAGCCCGAACGATAGCAAGTTGAAAGTTGAAGACGTGATAAGTCTTTGAGACTTAGTTTCTGTGTGAGGTTGAGAAACGCTTTTGCGTTGTTGGTGCGAAGAGACCGGGATCGGTTTATCCGAAAACCACTTCGGACCAACGTATATGCGACGATTGTGCAGGTTGCTTTGTGATGATATTGTTATTCTGGAGTTTCATAGTGCGGGGCTGCTAGTTGATCGTTTAGGGTTAAAATCCCAATATACATCCAGTAGTGGTGGTCTCTTCATTATGAAATATCCAATGCGAGGACTATTCGCTACTAATCCTAGGGATTTCCCGACAGGATGTGGTAGGAAAGTACCTTCGGTTTGTCCTGTTCCTGGACAACTTGTATGAATGTTTGTCTGACATTGCATTTCTATAGATTACGTACATTGGTTTTTACAAACATACATCGGTGGTGGCGGAGAAGGCAACTTCTCTTAGCTTAACACCCTCCTTGAGACGTATGAGCTTAAGGGTTGTATTTTTATGGAAGGTAATTAGTAGTCAATGGAAATGGCCGTGTGGCATTCTAAGTGATGTGATTGTGCTTTGTGAAAGGTAATCGTTACCTCTATCCTCATCAACCGGAAATGACCAAAATAGGGTTAGATGCAGCAGGGCTAAGTGGGTCATTCCCATTAGGATACGATCATCCTCTTCTAGATATATCTTTACATACTATGACGTCGTGTATCTGATTATTGTGGTTTTTATGCTATGAGGGCCCTCGGTAAAGGTCGGTAATGACCGGAGGATGATATATTCGGTACCATCTAGTTATAGAGGTGGCTAGTCTTGTGTTGGTAGAGGATCCTTAGTGATGGTCCTCGGTACATTTTCCTAGAAATGTACTGCCGAAAGGTAGTCCTTTCACCTGGTCATTTGTATGGAAATCCAAACCCCGCTACGTGTTTGCCATTTTGATTGTATTACCCAATTGGGCTATATGTTGGAATTTAATCAATGTAACAATTTCGGTTATGATTAATATCATTTGTATATAGTAGACACTACTATAATATAACATGAGATTTGATATGAAATGTTTTAGTTATCGTAAGGTAAAAACATGTCCACGTCTACGTGTGGACTTATCTTACGAGATACTTTTGTTTTGATAAAGGAAAAGTTTGGTAATTTAATAAATTCAGTTGAGTGCATTTCTCATGCTGGTTTACCAGACTGATCCGGGCGTTCTTCCCTTTCAATGCTCGGGTCAGACCGAGTATATCTGCAGGTTATGCTTTAGTGCTTTTGGAGCTTCAGTAGGAGAGCTGGAGATCTTCATTTTCGTATACACGCACTTGTTTTGATTATCCGCTGTGCTTTGTTTGTTGTTGTATATTATCAGCATTTATGAGGACGGGTTATTATAACTGTTCAAGCTGATAACTGTTGATTGATTATTGAACTCTGATTGATGTGTATGTATATACAGTTTTTGTTTTATAAAGATCATTGCTATGATATTATATATTTTCCGCTGCGATGTGAGATTCTGTATTGTTCTGTTGGTTCTATCTTCTCTCTTTCTCCTCTTCTCTTCTTCTCTCTTCTTTTCCTTCTCTTGACTTTCTGTCAGTCGGTGCTTTTTAGGTCGGACATGTGTGGATTATTGTCGATTCAAAGGGCACGGATTTTCAGGTCGTCACAGTTTCCCTAACCTAAGCTCTGATACCAAGTTGTAACATCCCTTACTTCGAGGGTAAAAAACAGACGTCGATGATGCCGAAGTCATCACCGAAATAATTTTCCAACTACTAAAGTGAGTTCGGTATTTTTTTCACAACATAATTAAATAAAGAAGCTAGATATCTTTTTTATTACATCAATTTGAATTACAAAATAACCATTACATTATTAAACCTAAATCATACCTATGCAGGGGTAAATATATAATAAGAAAATCAGAGTAGTATGCCTCTGACATATGAAGATACCGACACCACACATAACCAGTTATATATCCTGGTTTTACATAGCGGAATTCTCAAAATACTTTTATCTAAATAGCAGGCCTCCTGCTTTGTCTTTAAAAAATTTATTCGTCTTTAAAAGAGATACATATCTAATTCATAAACTCATCCTACTCGAATGAGTACCCATGAGTTTACAAGAAATATTAAAAATATTGGTAAGACAATAAGTACGGTATGAGTAAGACCTTTAACCTAAGCATCCATAGTGAGACCACGTCGCTAATGCGAAACGGGTTTTCATCTCACTTCATCATTATAGCATAACATACATCAATATATTTAAGACAACAATACATATATCATAGACAACAACCCTATGCATATATTCGGTCAATAAGTGTTCTCTATACATGTCATCCAATTGTGAACCATGTCAAGCATATATATATCAATCCAAGTCAAGTATGTCATATACTTATCACCAAAATATGAACCAAGTCATATAATCCGCTATCAATCATCCATCCATCACCTAATCTCTTATTTTAGGCTTTCTTCATTAAGTTATTATTAACTTATTTTAGTTATCACCTCCCTAAGCCTTCCTATCACTAATTTAATCTTTTGTTCGAACAATGTCACGGGTGAAAATGTTGGCTCATTTTCCCATAGGAGCCACATTGACTAGAATTCCTCAAACTCTCCTAAGAGATTGAATGTAAGTACTCTGAATACATTCTAGTAAATGTCCCTAAAAAGTGTCAATATCCCTTCTTAGTCCTTGACTTGCTAACGTTCACGTTTTTGATTTATTTATAACATTCCCCGGATGTTTTGGCACTGTACCATAGCACTCTGCCTTAATTCTTCTATAAATTTTTATAATATTCTTAGGTCGAACTCTACCGTTGCTCGCTGCTATGCATTGTTGTATTTTAGACTAGTAGTTGAGGCTCTCCGCCATCCAAAAACTCCATGAGCTAGTATACGTTTACAATCATATTTCGACCTTTTTTCTTATATTTGTTAATTATGTAGGCTACACATTATTTAGATTAAATATTTTTATCTTCATTAAAAATCTATCATTTATTAGCTTCTCTAAGCTTACATCATTTCAAAAATAAGTTAACATAATTTTAACACATAATTTTAATTATAAAATTTTCCATTTTTATCTCTGTGAAATATTACAATATTACTTGGAAATTGTCTTCCAAAGTGCCTTAAATATTAGTTATTTTACTTAGAAAAATATAGCTTCCCAAGCAATTATGAGTTGCATTTTACTTGTTGTATATTGGTCATCCCATAGCCGTTGCATTTAATAAAAAAAACATTATCAATGGTCATCTGCAAACCTTTAGGCTAGCCCGCACAATCGTTGTATTTTATTTTCTATGTAGCCATAGCATGTTATAAAAAAATATTGGTCACCTTGTGCTGACCATATAGGAGCCATCACGTCCCATGTATGAGTTTTCGTGTGTTTACATTTTGTTGCCCTTTGGCTTTTCATGCCTTGAATTATTTACGGCTACATGCATATTAAATCTCAATGTCAATGTGATAAACTATATATATTTATATTTTACATGCATGCATTGCTTCAAATAGGTATAGTTCGTGTGATATAAGTTCATTTCCTTTTCTCTCGCGTGTCTTTTCCTTCGTGTCCTTATTTACTTAAGCCATCGTGTATATTTACATATGCAGCCATCGAGATGAATAAATACACACACACACACACACACACACACATATATATATATATTGGGAATATATATTTTGGGTGACACACACACACACACATAGTTCTCATAGACGTTATTTCTTTACATGCATTGATATATATATATGTGTGTGTGTGTATGTATATGTATGTATGTATATTGGATGTTCACATGTTCTCCATTTGTATGTTTTATTTAATTTGTTTACATGTTATATATTTGCTTGTCTTTCCTGTTTGGTTTGGATGTGATGTCACATGAAAAGTCAATGGTGCTTAAATTTGCAGATATCATGTATATTATTTATTTGCATTTGAGGTTATGTACAAGTTAATTCCAAGCACTGACATGTCATCACGTATATATACATTTTGCTATCGCCTTCAATTAGTTATCGCTACTGGTTCATGCATATAGTTTCCATCACTACTAGTTCATTTGCCGTCATGATATATGTCATCGTGACTGGTATATACGTTGTGGGAATTTCGCCTACATAATGGTGAATATGAAAGACGTCAAGGAGTATAGAAATGGTCGGAAGATGCATAATAAAAGCGCCATCATGTAATCACAAGGGCAAGGCGAAGCATTAGGGGAAAATTTGGCATAGTTAGAAAATATAGTTAAAGCGCTTGTAAAATGTTCCTAAGGTCAGGACATGCACCTAGGTCAAAATTGCGTCCCAACCCGAGCTACGGATTGGAAGATATGATCATCTTAAAGTTTATCCACTACCTAACTGATTCAGACCCCACCTTGGAGAGCTGCTACCTACTTCAAGAAAGTGGAATATTCAAGGGGATTGGAATACTTTATTTGATATGAAGCTATTGGTTTAGGTTTCGTTCAATTCTGACTTGAAATGAAGGAGTCATGGCACAAAAACATGTGTAGCTCAAGTGGTTGAGCACTAAGCTTCCAATGGAGAGGACAGGAATTTGATTCCTAGTAGCACGTTATTTTTATGGAATATGAGGGCTGATCCAGTAGAGAATCTAGCTGTCGAGTGCCTAACCCTTACCAACGTAAGGAATGAAAAGAGACTAGGTAAGAGAAGGGTGGATGGGAAGGGAAAATCATGCCCAAAGACTTGGAAGGAGCAGGAGCAAGAGCACACCATTCGATACCCCAGCATACCGAACAGGAAGTCCTATTTGATAACCTAGGGTACCAAAGAAAATCACCAGACTGACATATGGGAAACTGAACCGAGCTCTCAGCTAAAGCAAACAGGTCATATTTGGAATGAAATCTGTGTATATTTGAAAATAATCAATCACATTCATGATTCCCAAGAATATTCCATCTGAGCGAGTTATAAACAGAAATCGCCTGATTTACTGGAGTGACCACCATACCTCCCTACTCCTATAGATATCAAAGAATCAAACAACAATGGGGGAAAATTTAGGAGATTTAAGCTTACAAAATGGCAGACAAATTAGAGTCTAGCAGGAATACCTAGCAGGAACAGCTAGCAGGGACAGTCTAGTAGGAAAAACCTAGCAAGAATAACATACTAGTAGCAGCTAGCAGGAATAGCCGGGCAAGAACTGGCTAATCGAAGTTGCCTAACAAAGATAGCCGAACAAGGATTTTCAGCCAAGGATAGCCAAGCAAGATAGCCGAACAGACTTCCTTGGGCTATATCTTACTTTCTGTTAAGTCGTGGATCATTATATTTTGTATCTTAAGTATTGCATTAAAGATATATATGAGGAATAATGAAAATGAATAGTGGATGTAGGCACATTTTAGCTAAACCACTATAAATCTTTGTAATGTTTACTTTTCTACAATTCAGTTTCTACATAACCTATACGTGATTTGCTATTTGAAAGTCAATCATAATACTAATATGTAGTTGTGTTATACCCATCATATCTACAACTCTACAATACATAGATTGGAGGTGTTTGTCCATTTTTTATGTAAGCATTTTTGGTGCTTTCACTGAGAGTTGATTCTCAACATGCCTTTGGGACCAAAGAATAAGGTTAGTGCTACCAGCGGGAATGCAGGGAACAACAGTGCACCCTAACAAACAACTGCCTATTAGGATGATCATTCAACAAGCACTTCGGTGCCAATAGGTGCAATTACCAAAGGCGATCCAGATTGATTTATAGTCAAGGAAAATGTAACGACCTGCATTATTTTATAATTAAAAATATTAAATTTAATAACATTTTTGGAATTTAATATTATGAGAAATTAAAATTTATGATTTATAAGTGAAATAAATCATTAGGATACGATTTAACCATGTTGATTGGATGCAATTGACAACCGTTTTAACGTAATTTCAATCAATTGAAATAATTTTAAATTTAATAAGGAATGAAATTAAATGGTGTATTAAAAAGAGAAAACATAGGTTATCTAATTTAATTGGTTTTAGCATGCAATAGGAAATCAATTATTTAGTAAGTAAATCTATTAACCTTTGTTTGTAAACAATAAATTTAGAAATCTTTTTAAATTACTAGAATGTAACAATTGTTTATTTCTCATCTTATTATTTAATCCAACTGAAATTAATTTGGAAATCAATGGAAACTAAACATAATTGAAATATTACAATTGATATAAGAAGAGACGTTAACTTTTAAGCGATGAGTGTAATAAAATGCAAACTTATGTTTTATTAACACATAAGGTATTTGTTGATTTAATAATAAGAATTTAAATCAAAATAAATGAATTTTTTCGAAATATAAACTATAATAAATGGATTTTGTTATAGTTTAATTTAACGTTGAAATAATTTAACATTTAAATCTTGGACTTAACATGGAAAATTTAATTTTAAAAATTATTAATTCCTGTTTAATTAAGAATAATGATAGAAATTTTTAATTTGGAATTATTAAAAGTGATTAAATTGATTTTCAAAATAGATTGTTTCAATTAACGTGTAAAATTAGTCTTTTTGGAATTGTATCGGATTTCAATAAAACTAGTTTCATTGGATCTGTAATAGTGAATTATTATAGGATTTCAAGTTTCGTAGCAATCAAACTTATCGTTTGATCGTGCGAGCTTGAATGCATAGAAATCAATTAAAGGAATTTAATTAAAATAATTTGATTTTTAAAGCTAACTTCTGTATATAATAGAATTATGTTTCGATAATAGTTTCATTGAGTTTAAAAATATTGAAAATCTATATTTCGATACATAGGATGACCTACTTTCGTTTCGAGAATGAATCGGGTTTTCAGGGCCTTTGTTATCACGTGGGCCAAATCGATCTGTTTCATCCATTCCTATTCCATCTCTCTCTCTCTCTATATATATATATATATATATATATATATATATATATATATATTATGAAACCTTAGAAGCTTTCTATTCTATTTTATGTACATACTTTTCCAATCCATTTGCTTCTTCCCAATGGTCAACATCCCAAACCCTAATTACAGATTTCAAATCTAATCCAAAATTTCAAATTGATCAAACCCTATTCGCGAAGCTCTCAATGAATGGAATCAGTGTATGTAATTCATTTTTTGATTAGAGGCTTCATTTGTCTAGAAATTGGAGAAACATTCTAGGGTTTTGGTTTAATGGTGGATCGTCGACCAATCGACAATCGGGAAGCGCTGCAGTGTAGAGGAGACGAGGAGCTATTGATCCATGGTGACCGATCATTGTCTAGAAGTTCAAATTCATGGCTACCTGAAGTTAAATGGCGGTGACGGTAGATCAAAGGGGGAGATCGAAGGTGGTTGCGTCAGGGGCGGAGGTGCGGCCCAGCGAGGTGGTTCCATCGGCGATGTCAGATCTTGGCATTGAGGCGGGTAGCATCAACGTTCCATCGAGGTGGGTGGTGGATGTAGTTCAACTATAGCAGGGTGTTGTGCTTGAAACATAGGATTTGGGGTGATGGTAATTTACTTTTATGCCCATGTTTTATTTTATTTAATTAAATTTAAATTTCAAGCGTTCTACCATCAATAATTTTGCATACGAACTCGAATTCGCCCGCGGTTTCTTCCATTGGGGTCATATCAAAATTCCGGACGACATGAAACTAGTTTACTTGAATTCGGAGACTTTTGAAATTTCGGGCTTTTATTGGATTTTAATGGGCTTAAAATCAAATGAATGATTTGACCCACTCATGCAATATTAAACCTACTTATGTTAGTCGAATTAAATTTATGAAGTGATAAGAATTTTGTTAGTCATCTTCTGACAGTTTAAATTGATATTTGAGTTAATTTGAATTTTATATCGAATAAAAATGATATTAAATTAATATTGAATTTAATTGTTATTTAAACACCAATAATTTGAAATTAGTAATTGTTGTGATATGTTGGTTAGTTTGAATATTTATTGGTATCGTACGCCTATTGATTGATCTTGAATTTATGATTGTTTATTTAGTTTAGCTATATCCATGTTATTATCCTATTTATTATTTGACATCCTATAAATTGTCATTTAAATTATTTCCAATAAACTAAGAAATATGTTCAAATGAGACATACCTATGTCATTTAATTTTGGATTGAAATGACATATATATCCAACCATGTAATTAAAATTAAAATAAACGATCGCTTGGCCGTAGGGTAGAAAATTACACACGGACACCGGATTTGGTTAAATTAAATGGTTTCAAAATCTTGAACTTAAATTGGTCTAAATGATACTATTTTAAAGAAAAAATTGCATTTAGATGAATTAAATTATTTTTTAATTCTAGATTTGAAATGTTAAAATTGAAACTATTTAATGAAATTGTTTGAGGAATTAATTTGAAATCTTAAAGTGGATATTGGAACATGATTTGTAATTATTGGAAGTTAATAATCATGAAGATTTATATTTAATGTCAAACTTTGAATTTACTTTATTTAAAATTGGTATTTCCAAATTTGGACGTGAAATGGATTTAAACAAATGTTGTTTAAAAAAGAGAAGTTGAATTGAGAATTTCAGCTATTTGAATAGAACAGTTTAAATTGAATTTGATGTTAAGTTTGAGATTTTTTTGAAGTGAGATTGATGTAAATCGGAATTTGAATATGAAGTTGACTTGAAATTAGAAGTTGAAAAGATGAATTTCTTGTGATTTGAAATGGGAACATGAGTTCAAATTGTTTTGAAAAGGTAGAAACAGTTTTAATATAAATTATTTAGTGTATAACTATTTTAATAACCAAATTATTTTTATACATAAACTATTTTAATTATCTAACTATTTTCAATATAAAAACTATTTTATATTCAAAACTATTTCCAATCTTTAAATTATTTTAATTATTCCAAACTATTTCCAACACTAAAACTATTATCCAAACTACTTTTAATATTAAAATTATTTTCATTATTCAAAACCATTTAAATATTCAAACTCTTTCAAAAGTGGGAATTGTTTAGATTTAAATCATTGATTAAATACGAATGTATTGAAAGTATAACCTATTTGACTTCGAAATAATTTATGAAGCAAATATGATATGTTGATATGAAGTATGACGTGTTCTTGAAATTTAAAAGAACTGACCGGTGTGTAAAATGGACGATTGGTTGTTAAAGAGACCTAGTCTTAATATTAGCATACTCTCTGTCAATACCGGATCCACTTTAACAACCGTGTATGCGGTGGATGATCCAGAATAAAGTGGTTGAATTAGCGAATTATTGTTGGATTTGAAGAAAGAGAACGATGATGGATGACCCTGACACTTATGTTGATTTGAAATGACTAAAACAGAAGCCTATGTCCGGCCATAGGGTTAGCTACCTTTAGGGGCCCCACCCCTTCGTATTACTATATTGATTTTGACCTGATCGGTGCGCATTGATTTGACTTTTAGGGTGGTGGTCTCGGTGGGCGGTAGTGGCTACGATGGATTATTACCAACCAGAAAGGGTAAACTGGTAGAATCCTACCTTGGGCACTACCTCATGTGTCTTGTCATACTTTTATCCTTATACGCGACCACTACGATTTTGTTTTAGTGTTGTCTTATCACGATGCCTCCGTGACTACCGACGTTACTAGTGACGTCACAAGGCAAACTGTAGGACAATGCTTAAAAAAGTGTTATGAAAGATTAATGCAAAGCCTTAACGCTAGAAAATTATTTATTTTATCGATTATACATTATATATAGCGTATTCTACTATATATAGATAGTTTAACGAATCCTTAGGAGATGGAAAATCTCATAACATCTCTTAAGTTATTGCATGCACTTTATACACTGGATAGGAGATGTAAAATCCCGTAAACATCTCTAAAGCTAATACACTCGTATTTACTTGTTGTTGATTTAAATTACATAATAACTTTTAGTTCTGACTCGAGTGTTTTGTCTTTTCATTATGCTCGGATCAGCCTGCGTATTGCAGTATTTGAAAACACTATTCCTTGAAGATGAAGGTGGATTTTGCTAGACCGTATTTACTATATTATTCCGTTGTATTATTTTGGTATGTTTGGTGATTGTACTTTGTGTTGCAAAAATTGTGTAATCAAACGTATATTGTAAAACAGATTCATGAACTGCTTATTTGATTATTATATTTTGTCATTCCACTACGAGATTCTATGTATTTGCTTTCCTTCTTTTCTCTTATTTTCCTATTAAAACCCATTGATAATCCTTCCTTTTAAATGGTTTGAGTTAGACATGTATGCTTTATTGTCGACTTATATCGTCCAAAATGGTGGATCGTCACACAAAATGACTGTTTTTCCACCCAACACCAAGCAATGGTGGACCAACTCATGATATGCTTGGGGTAGGTACAAACTGTTGGTCGCAACAGTTGAACACAAGGGCGGTCCGAGTCTAAGGAATTTAGAAGATGATAGGGGTCAGACTATAACAAAGAATCCGATCAAGAAAGTTCAAGAGCAAGAAGAAGTAATGTTGAAAGGAGGAAACAAGATTGAGTTCAACCCAAAGGTAAACCCGAGATGCAGTTCGGCACCAAAAAAACAGGATGGCGTTGAATCATGGGCAATTGCAGTGAACTCTTCTTAGTCCATCATTGAAATTGTGGTCAACGGGGATAAAACAATCACTGGGACTAAATTAAGAGCCATAACCATGCCCATAACTAAAGATCATGTCATCATAATGGAGATTAAAGGAACCGTTCCCCTCGAATAGAAAGGTCAAGCTATCATTGGCAGCCACCCAAATTGAAGGATAGGATGACCTGAATCATTAGAAAATTCGTTCAAACATAAATAAATGGAGGATGAATTGAAACTTAGCTTAGCATACCTTTTTCCTAGAGATAGGACTACCAAGGACATTAGAGATTTTAGGATCTATGAGTTGACAAAGTACATAAGGGTGGAATGCGCTGCATCAGGAAGGCAGCCCGGTATAACTACAAGAAAAGAGTCTAGTAAGGACTGCAAATAATGATGGAAAATATGGTAACTTCTTTCTTAGCTAACTACAAAGAAATAGCGGACTCTTCCTTAGACTAATGGAGCAAGTAGCACAAGTGCAGGTCCAAAGCAACTGAGTCTGGAGTTACGTTTCCAAATCATTACGAATGGTCGCAAGGAAGCAGGTAAGGTGGGAAGGAGCCATGAAAGTCTGGACTTCCACAAACCAAATATATTAAGGCTCAAACCAAATCGAACTGATACAAAGCTAATCAATACTAGACCAATGGTATGGCCCATGCCACACCAAGGGAGGATGTCTCATTGAAAGTCAATAATGACGTTGGAACCATACACCTAGCCACTGAAAAGGGACTACATAAGTTCATACCGATCGGTACACAGTTGGTTGATCCACTGCACAGGGGCATGATATGTCCTACCATGCAACTTGAGGAAGCGTCTCAATAAAGGAGGAGTGAGTAGCGGGGCAAATGCATCGATTGTTTGGCGAACAGAGTATGGGACAAGAGCTTAGCAAGATGAACCGTGGTCACTTCACTCTAAACATTTGATATGCAATCAACACCCAAATTTCAGGACACTAGTCATGGAGTAATATGTGGGAAAAACCAACACTAGAACATAGTTGAAATGCTACATTCAGCATATAGAAGTAGCTGGAGCTATTAAGGAAGTAGAAAGATGGAGAGAACTTACGAAATAATCTTGCATTATTCAATGACTTAACAGCCACCATGGGACAACTTAAGAATGGATTGTTCTTATGGTTGGTGCTTTAGGAATTAATAGGAAAATGGAGTTTATAGAGAACTTAAAAAAATTCAACCGCCAATTTGGATAACTTCTACTATCAAGCCGACAAGTTCATGCACTTGGAGGTTTCTGATATCAAGGCAGGATGGTTATATCTCAATTAGGTTAGAAATGAAGAGCTTCAGGGTAGGAAATACTTCAAAAGACGAGGCGAGATTTTATATTCACATCTTACAAAGAGTCCAAAAAAATCTATCTATCTGTTAGAGAAATAGTTGATTACGGAGGATTAAGGACAGAGAATCAAATGTAGTAGAGGTGGAAACCAACAAGTACCTCGTGTTCCATGAGGTTTATGGTCATGAGACCCATGAGCATAGATAGATCTCATAAGTATACTCTCGGTTGAAGCACTGGAGTAACTCTATTGAGAATGCCACAAACTCTAGATCGCAGCCCGTCGACGAAAATGAGTCCCTACAAAGGAAGAGTAAAAAGCACTCTCGGGGGCACAGTGTTGGATCCTCCATGGACAAAAGAGCATGTGCTCCTACTAAATATACAAAGATAGATATGCATGAAAAATTAGAGTAATCCAACAGCGGAGCATAAATTTACTAGTCCCAAAAGCAGGGTTCAACTCCATCAGAGACAATGGGAGGCTTGGTTCAGCTCCTCCAAAGATAGCAAAGTGTAATTCTGACCCATTCCATAGGTGGGACCAGACACCTTTAAAGATAGTGAATCATAATCTTTTCAAAAAGCCTAGAGACAAAGTCAAATTCATATGAATATGTAGCATGATATCATAGAGACTAAACTTCCCCACAGAGCATGGGGACAACAATGTAGAGGTTTGACTTATTTCATTGAATAAATTTCAAATGATATTTAACAGAAATACTAAAGGCATAAGTAACACCATGCACATTATTATGCGACACTCGCAGAAGTGAGAAAAATACTAATGGTTGGGCAAGAACAAATGTTCATGACCCTACATCTTGGATAGACCCCTTACGTTGCAAGCCAGACCAAATGACAGAGTAAGGCACACTAATAGAAAAATTGGAAATTGGAAAGGAATTGAAAATTCGAACACTAGATAGCGAAGTGTAAATGGCTGTGAATCCAGCATTTAAGAGTTCTAAGTCAACGGAGAATAGTTGGTATCCTACTCAAAAGGAAAAGGGCAAAGGCATTGCTTAATATGCAATAATGCTATGTGGTTAAGCCCATTCCATAGGGGTAAAATCGAGATGCTAACAATCTGGAAAAATTGGCTTTCCTAGGAAATGTATCATTTTTGGGTTGGTTCTAGTAAAAACTTCACCCCTAAACTAGAATGAAGCAAGGAAGGTGATGCACAAGGTGACTCGGTGCACCATACAAGATAGCATCTAACAGAGAAGAGTTTTCACTAATTTGCTGCTAAGGCGCATCACTACAAGAGAGGCTAAGGAAATATTAGATAAAGTGCATCAAGGTAGTCAAGGAGACCACACTGGGGGGTAGACCTTAGAAAAGAAAATCTCACGGGCATTGATTTGAATGAAGGACCTCTAATGGATACGGTTGGAGCTAGGTATGAAATAGTGGTTGTAGATTACTTTATCGAGTATGGAATTCAACCCTAGATCATCTAGGACAATGGATGACAGTTTGATAGTTAGGGATTCGCCAAATTCTATCGGCAACGTGGAATCAGGATAAGCTTTTCTACAGTGCCTTACCTGTAGGCCGATGGATAGGTTGAAGAGGTCAACAAGCTTCTTAAAATTCACATAAAGGATAATTTGGAAAATGATTGGGAGCACAAATGGAAGAGATGCCATTGTACTTTATGCCTATCGCACTTCCCATGAAACTACACTTAGATATACTCCTTTTGCTCTGGCCTACATTTTATTGATTATCCTTCCCATCGAAATTATAGTCTCACCTCATAGAAGAATCCACTAAAACTTAGAAGAGAATGGGGAATTTCTAAACATGTCCCTAGATCTGATAGAGGAGAAGTGGGACGAGGCTGCTTCGAAAACTACGGCGCTTTGGAAAAAAGGGTAAAATGATATAGCTCTAGGATAAAGCATTGCCTGCTCTAGAAAATAAACCTACTCCTAGAGCCAATTTCCCCTCGGCTTGGGAGCACCTTGCTCGATATAGGAAAGATTATGTTTTATCAACGGGGACCCAAGGAATGGAGCCTACATTCTCATCATCATGGATGGAGTGGTATTTAGGAAAACATGGAATGCTCAAAACCTCTATTTCTTGCAATGACTATTGCAACTACATGGATTATGGAAAGGAAGATTAGTCAATCATCATGGTGTTACCGAACCCCATGTATTGGTTGCGTGTGAAACCATGGTAGATGGTCAGCACTATCAAACCACCACAAATGCAACCATCCCATGTTAACTAAAGACATGATTTCTAGCAAAAATATAGGTGAGGCAGCTACATACTAGGGGCCACACAACTCTGGTGCATCATGTAAATCTTGTACAGACAACTCTGGTGCCTCATGGAAAGCTTAGACAAATAGCTCTGGCACATCATTAAAAGTTTGGACAAATCATGGTCGGTAATGGCGAGTCAGATTGGCCTACGGTTAGGACATGACCGCTAAGTGGGTGTTCACCATTGATGATTGGCTCAACCTTCTTAACTGGTAGTGGTGGGTGAGAGTGATTCCTATTTGGATATCAACAGATGATGATCGGCTCAATCTTCTTAGTCGGCAGTGTGGACTGGAGTGATCCCTATTTGGGTGTCCACAGCTGACGATCGGCACAACCTGCTTAGCTGATTGTGGTGGATCAGAATAATCCATATTCAGGTTCCATGGCTAACGATCAGCTCAACCTTCTAAGCTGACAGCGGCTGACTGGATTGATCCCTTTCGAGTGTCCAACACTAACGATCGTCTCAACCTTTTTAGCCTACAGTGGTGGACCGAAGTGATCTCTACTTGGATGTCCAAAGTTGACGATTAGTTGAACCTTCTTAGTCAGAAGTGGTGGACTAAATTAATCCCTATTCGAGTGTCCATGGCTGACGATCGACCCAAAATTCTCGCCACCAATGGCTGACCAGAGTGACCCTAACAGGATGTATACCATTGACGATTGGTTATAAGCTTTTAAGATGGCTATGTATAACCCAACTTATTGGCGATTGGGACATGATAGCCGCCTAGTTGGTTCACGCCTAAAATTCATCTCTAAATTTCTATCAACAAAGAACAAATGAGTTTGCTCGTAAAAAACATGATTATCAGTTATACAGCTTAGTGCAAGCAGTCAATACTGAAATTGCCAATGAAGACTATCAACAGACTGACATTAATTCACTAGTATGCTTATAGTGTCGAACTTATAAGTGATAGACCCTGCACAAGTACATGAGAAAGTAATAAAAGATTACTAACAGGCTAATGTCTAAGCAAGGATACCATACGATCACAATGCAATAATCAATCCTGATCAGTTATGTTAATTTAATATAAGATACATGTGCTCCTCTATAAGTGTTCATGCAGCAAGTATAAAGTATGGGCCAAGGGAAGCATCAATCACAGAAATTGTTTACCCTACTGAACTTATTAGTGATTGATCCCCTACAAGTATGCATGATAGTGACGAGAAAGATTGCTAATGGAACAAGCAACCAAGCAATCATATGGAACAAACATATCATGATTACTAGCTAGGAAAACATACATACGGATATGAATAAATATCAGATGCAATAAGCACAAACATCTAATGAAAATTAGCTTCACAGCACAAGCGCATGATTACCCATGTTCAAAAATTCAGTGGAAACCGCTTAACTAGACAAACATTTTGGTGATTAGTCTGTACAAATATGCATGGTGGTGATGAAGAAATCACTAGTGGAATAACTTGGCAATCATATAGAAAAAATCACATTGCAACCAATGGTCTTAATTGGCCAAACTACAATCAATGCAACAAAATAGACTTCGTCGAATCTATATGCCATAGAGCCACAGTATATCCCTTTCCCTGGAGCACCTTAATATACTCGGAATATTCATAAGACAACGCATGTCATTAGGACTCGAGGGAAAGGAGGTTGAACTAGAGAGATCAACTCCCCAACAAATAGAGATGAGAACTTGTGGGAAATCATGCTAGATGACTATACTAACAATAAAGCGCAAGCTACAAATGTCATACTAATAAAGGATATCTTGGTAAGGTCGACAAGCTTTCCCCCGAGTGGGTAAGGCTCCGCAACATACTAGCAATGGATGACCTATTGAAACGACATGAATAAGGATGTGGACATTTAAGCTTTAAGATAACCATCGCATGAGAAAGAAAGATTATTTTGGATGAAACAAAGTACGCTTTGTATTCCACAAAAGTATGCTTTGTGGGGCAAGTGTTGTGGACATTTCACCCACAACATGGTGAATATGAAAAGACGTCAAGGAGCATAGAAACAGTCAAAAGATGCGTACTAAAAGCACCATCATGTAATTACAAGGGCAAGGCGAAATGTTAGGTGCAAATTTGGCATAGTCAAAAAATATAGTCAAAGCACTTGTAAAATACTCCTAAGGTCGAAGATACTAAGCGGTGCTAATTTTAGAAGAACACATAAGAGCACCAAGATAAATAGCTCTAGGATCAAGCAGTTGTAAACCAAAAAAGCGAGAATACTCTGAGATGCATCTTAGATAAGCCAATAATGCCAATCGTAGATTTTTGCTATTTATTTCAAGACCAGTCATATATTTAAATAAATTTAAGGCCTTTGAGAAAATTGTTCCTAGGTTAAATACAATGCCAAATAACAATCTCTTCCAGGCTGCTAGATTAGTCATTATCAAAAGTGTTGGCATTGCTATGTGTACCTATTGCTTTAGAATATTTATCCTTCCCGAAAAGTCGATTTCTATACTAAATAGAGCTTTTAATCACTATTTATGTTATGGTAATCCATATTCTAACTGTGGCTTTTAAGAAAATTCAGTTTCCTCTCAAATATGCGGAACTTGGCATTATTAATCTCAAATTTTAGAATCAAGCTGCTGCCTCGTATTACATCAACTTGCTTCTTAATAAGTCTACTATCTTATAGGCTAAATAGAATTTGCATTTTATATGAAAAATAAAAAAAATTGGACAATGGATATTCCTTGGAATCCTAGCCGATTTTGGAATAATATGCTGAAGCTTAAGAGCAAGATTCTGCCCATGATTAGAAGTAACTAGTTAGGGTCTTTTTGGCACTCTCCTTGGAGTGGTAATGGTGTAATTCTTTCCAGTACAATTGACTATGGTTCACGGTCCAATCTTGTATACCTGATGCTGCTATTGCTAATGACTATATACACATTGGCACATTTGTTTTGTCTCATTTTAGTTCTGCCAGTATTAGATCATTGTGGAATTCTAGTCAAAATACTTTCTCCACTTCTGCTAATATGAACACTTAGTGGAATGATAAGAGCAATCATTTTATTTCGTTAGTCTACAAGGCGCTTATGATTAACCATCAAACCACTCCATTTCTATGGTTTAGGAGGACATTGAAATCAAGCTCTAAACCCCAAAAAAATTTGCTACCGTGGAAAATCCTAAAAAATGCACTTCATGCACAAGACAAGCTCATGAACAGAGTAATTACCAACTCATCTAAATGCTTCTTCTGCTCTCGAGCTTCGAAAAATATTGAGCACCGATTTTTCAATTGTACTTATGTGTTTAACTTGTGGAAAATGATTCTTCATCATTATAATCTTCATTCTTTGGTCAGGAATCATAGGACTGAATGGCACTTTATTTATAAAGCCACTAAATGGAGATCGTCTAACTCAAATAAGCTTTTATGCCTTCTTAAAGAGTAATATTCGTGATTTGGGAAGAAAGGAACGCGCGCTTCTTCAAGGGATCTAATTATCGATCTCTGCTTTGTTTCAGAAAGCATTGAATGTATTTGGCATGCTTAGGATTTAAAAATTGCTAAATACTAACTTTTGTTAGGGCATTTCCAATTTTTGCCTCTTTTGCCAGGTACTTTTTTCCTTTGTTTTATCGTCTCTTTTTCTTCTATTTTTTGCTTTTGATTTTGCCTATTAATAATAAAAGTGGATGGTCCATTATAAACTAGCTTGCTTTTCCCAAAAAAATATTCCTAAGGTCAGGACATGCAATTGGGTCGAAACCGCATCTCAATCCTAGCTATGGATTAGAAGATATGATCATTTTAAAATTTTGTCCACCACCTAATTGATTTAGGCCCCACCTTGGAAAGCTACTACCTAATTCAGGAAAATGGAACATTCAAGTGGATTGGAATACTCTAATCAATGATAAGAAGCTATTGGTTTAAGTTTCATTTAGTTTTGAGTTGAAATGATAGAGTTATGGCATAAAACATGTATAGCTCAAGTGGTTGAACGCCAAACTTCCAACATAGCACAATATTTCTATGGAACATGAGAAATGGGTGAGGTAGAAGCACCTAGCTGCTGAATGCCTAACTTAGCTACTGAGTGCTTAACCTTACCCATGTAAGGAAGGAAAAGAGACATTGCAAGAAAAGGGTGGCTGGGAAGAGAAGATAAGGCCCAAAGAGTTGGAAAGAGTAGAAGCACCCCGTTCGGTACCCTAGGGTACCGAATAGAATCATCTAATTAGCATATGGGAAACCAGACTGTGGCATACGGGAAGCCATGATAAGGACAAAGAAGAACCACCAAACATAAGGTAGAGGAGCTCATTCGAGCTATGAGTGGAGGTGCTCACCGAACCAAGGGGATAATACAGAAACTTGGCCAACAACATGTCCATGCCTCTTGATACCCTAGAATAAAGTATGTGTATATTTGGAAATTATCAATCATGTTCATGATACCTTGGAATATTCCATCTAAATGAGTTATAAGTGGAAATTTTCTAATTTATCGGAGTGACCGCCATACCTCTTCACTCCTATAAATACCAAAGCATCCAACAATAATGGGGGACAATTATGGAAAGCCAAGCTTATAATAGTAATGGAAGACAAGTCAGAGCCTAGCAGGAATAGCTAGCAGGAACAGCTAGCAGGGACAGCCTAGCATGATAGCCTAGAAGGAACAGCTAGCAGGAACTGCCAAATCGGAGCGGCCTAACAAAGAAAGCTGAATAAGGATTAGCAGCCAAGGATAGCCAAGTAAGGATTATTGAAAAAACTTCCTTAGGCTATATCTTACTTTCCAATGAGCCATGTTTCTTGTATTTTTTATTTTATGCATTATATTAAAGATCTATAAGATGAAGAATGAAAATGGATAATGGATGTAGGTACATTCTTGCAGAACCACTATAAATATATCTGTTTTTTTTTTACCTTTTGCAATTCACTTTCTGGATAACTTATATGTGATGCACTCTCTGAAAATCAATCATAATACTAATATAGTAGTTGTGTTACACATCTCATATCAACGGCTCCACAATAAATTGATTGAAGGTGTCTGCCCATTTTTTATGCAAATGTATATGTACATGTTTTATCTGTATTTGAGTCATTTGTTGTTGTTTCTATTTCATTTATTTAAAATCACATTCATTGATAAGCCTTTAGCTAGCTTACATATAGTTGCAAGTCATCGCTTACAAATATATATATCCAGCCGCCCTTAATTTCTGTGATGTCGCTTGTAAAGTGAATAAAAACAGTTGCCTTTAATTTTCATGCTATTGGTAGTAAAGTGAATAAAGAGCATAACCATAAATTTATGTGTTGCCGCATACAATATAGGTGGTGGCATCATTATTAGTGTATAAGCCTTCGATGACTATATCTTTTATTTTAGAAATAAAACGCTGGGTCCGCCAACTTTTCAGTTATAGCTTCTATGAACATATTTTCTTGGCTTAATGCAAAGTTTAGCCTATGTTATTATATTTTACTTATTCAAAAATGGTCCGATGGCAGTTTTGTAATTAGATTAAATACTGATTCACTATCCAGTTAGATAAACCTAATCAAATTTATTGTCAATTTCTTATTATATAGTTTTCTTGTCACTTAAATTTCCTTTCAGAAATTGTTAAACTCTCAAGTTATTTATTTACTTATTTATTTATTTTTTAACTATTTAGTTCTTTCTTTCACTAAATAATTCATATAAATAGAAAATTAACGGAGAAAATCCCGAAAATTCACCCAAAATATCTTTTTACATACTTTAGCTTCTATAAAAAATTCCAAACCAAAATAATTAATTTTGTTATTTTTACTAATTAGTTAACCCGAAATTTACCATTTTTCCCAACTTAGGAAATTCATAAAATACTCTCATTAATTCCAAAAATTATGAAATTAAAGGGCATCTCTATTTCCTTATTAATAATGTTATAAAAAAAATTCATAACATTTGGACGTGATTATACCATGTTTCTTCCTAAATCATCAACTAATTCACCTTAATTAAATTTTATACCCCAATTAAAATAATATTCAAATCTCCAAACATGCTTAACATCACCAAAACATTTATATGAAATTCAAATCCAAACTCAGTAGGTCAGGATAGGTTTTAGAGAAAGATTTTACGCACCCAACCTAAGAAAAATCTTGTTTAATCCTATTTTGTTCCTTGAATGTGAAATCCCTAAACTTCTAGCTTGAAATCCTTCGCTTCTTCTTTGGAGAAAGGTTGACCTTGCATAGGGTTCTTAGCTATTTTATTTTGTGTAAAGTGAAATGATATGTTAGAGAAGTGGGATGGAAAGAGGGTTTAGGAATTAGTGCGTCTGGACCTTATGTTATTCCCCTTTAACTAATCCTTCCCATTAAATTTAAATTATTTTCTTTTTTCATTAATCAAGGCCAACAAAATTGCTCAATTGCTATAAGTCCATCTAATTAACTTTGTAAAGTGTCCGGCATTTAATTAATTAATTTTCTCTTAGGAAGTTCTTGCAATTAAATCACTTTACTAGTTCAATTAGTAATGTCTTCAATTAATTCAATTCAATTCAATTTAAATTAATTTCTCATATTATGGACTCTCCAAAATATGTGGTATTATAGTATATTTATGATTTAAGAATTATTAATTTAATTATTATATTAGATATGTGTTCGATAGTTCATTTATCATGAATCTTGTAATCCGTTTATCGTCACATAATCGATGGTTGTATAGTCAATTGCATATAGAAAACTGAGATTTATTTTGTGTATACAAAATGCTCATGTTCCTTATAGTCTAATTAAAAAAATGCAAATTTTAATATAATATTATGCAATTGATTTTAATTGTAGAAATCTTTGTATTATAGATATGTTATACAAACTATGATTTAAATTTGGAAAGGATTTATCTATGCGTAATAACAGAGCATTACTTGGTATTGCATAACTTATTATAAAATTTACTATTAATTTTATATGTGTGTGTATGTATGTGTATGTGTGTGTGTGTGTATATTATTTATATGTTTATACTTATATATATATATATATGTCTAAAAAGAACTTATCTTTTCATGCTGAGAGTTTTTTCCTTTATATAAATATTTTATAAAATTTATTACACGTTAATTTTCTTTTAAGTTTTGAAAAGAAATGGTGATATTAAATGAGCTTAATGACCATATCAATTGCATGTTAATTTTCTTCTTTTAGTAATACATTTCCCCTTCATTTCAAATAACTTCTTCATGTCACCCTAATTGTTTTTATGTAAACTTTAAGTTTTTTCTTTTATATAAACATTTTATTTGAAAGTGCAAGCGTGGTTAAAATGATCCCCTACCATGTTATGAAAGGAAAAATATAATACATACAAAGACAAACACTAAAACCATGATAGCAAGTATCATGGGAAAAGGAAAAAAAATCATAAAAAGAAAAAAAAATGAAGACACACATCAGAGCATTAAGAAACAGGAAACGAAAGTATATCTACTACAGGAAATAAACAAGAGGAGAGACAGGAAAAACGGAATTAAATAAGCCATCTACCTGGAATATTGAATTCATTATTTTTGGTCTGTAGCAGTGTAGAGCGTCGAAACATTCCAATGGCTTTCATGTAGATATATTCAGGAGATTAAACTTTGTACGCGAAAGGCCTGTCATTTCTCTCATGCCAAATAACAATGGTGAAAGCTTTCATAATAATAAGGGGCATAAGACTCTCATCATTGTTTCTTTTTGTATGGTTGAAAAGCCATTTCCAATAAACAGCTACTTCTCTGTGTATGACAGGGCAACCACCCAACTGCATTATTCTTTTAAAGATTTGGTAGGTGGTAGAACATTCAAGGAAAAGGTGATTTCTTATATCACTATGTAATTCACAAAAGCTGCATTTCATGTCAATCCCATAACCCCTAGCCATTAGTTTTCCTAGGCCAAGCAAGAGTTATGTATGACTTTCCACATCATCAAGCCACTCTTTTCAGAGCTAAATTTGTTCCATATCCTCCTGCACCAAGCATCTCTATTCATATTGCCGTTATTTGTAAGCAAGTGGTAGACCAAACTAATAGAGTGACTTGTATGTTTTTCACCCCATTTAATCAAGCATCCATGGCCATGGCAAGGTTTATTATTGATAGTAGTCCACATGGATCTGACAGATACACTGCTGGAGAATGGTAATGTAGTTCTGTTGTTATGAATATAGTTCCTAACTAGGGCATTAGTAGGCATACTAGTCGAGATTTTCTGGTTATTTGTGAGAGAATCATGAAGAATAAGCCCACCCAAAGCCCAAGGGTGTGCCAGAAGGAGTGATTGGATGTAGAATTTAAAAAGTACTGAATAAATGGCAGAAGGGATGATCTATGATTGAGAATGTAAGCCGTTTCTAGAAATGATATTTAACTCGGTCAATTCTGGAAAATTAGTGGTCCATTTATTAAGGGAAGTTACCCTATTTAATCTCCCATTTATGATAACTACCCATTTTTCTTGCTCACGTTCTTTTTCACGTTCTCAACCAACGGCTCTTTGATGGCAAGAGAATTATGAAGGAGAACTTGAGTCTAATTTTTCTGATAAGGTCACTAAACCTACTCTCTAAAAAAATACACCATCTAAAGAAAGAGTGTGAAGGTTTAGCACTATATTGGAAACTGTAGTGGAAAGTGGATGAGTTTGTAGATTCGTTTTTGCTGAATTTCATACGCTTCTCGAATTCAACTGCAATGGCTGGAGGTAAATAAATTGATCTTGATTATTGCTTCCGTTTTAAATCTTCGGTTTTTTGTATGTTTCAGTTTTACATGCTGCAGAAAATGATTAAATTACAAACTGAAACTTTTATTTGGTATCAGAGCCTTATTACTTCTGCCTTGCTTGATATTAAAATCATGTTACTTTAATACTTCTCGTATGGAGTTTCGGATCTTGATGCATTAATGAATTTACTAATGCTTTAATGAATTTGCATGAGTCTCGTGTGAAATAATGAAAACTGTAACTATCAATTTATAATTTGCATCAGTTTCATGAGTAATTGATGCAAATTGTCATTTATGTTATGAATTGCAAAACTTTCATGCGAATTACTGGAAAGCATTATTTCTGTTATGGATTTGTAAGAGTTGAATGGTGGGCCATACAAAATTAATGCTTACTAAGTAATTTATGTGAATGTTTGGATATGAACAACTGTCATGTATCATGTTCATTCATAAATCTATTAATTTTGGTCCCACATTCTAGAAATATTGAAAATAATACTCATATATATATATATATAGAGCTGCACATGCTCTGTTAGTTGAAAGAGCAAAGAGAGAAGAAGAAAATGGCACCACCATATCACACACGCGCGAAAAGCACTTAGAACTTTGCACGTGCGTGTGCGAGAATGTCCATCTATTCGTTTTCTGCTTCTCTCTTCGCTGCATTTTATTTTTTATTTTTTTTAAATTGAAGAGAGTGGCCACAGCATCTCTGCTTGCTGCTATGTGCATGCACCTGATATTATGAAAATTGCCCATAGGAATTTCATCATATCTGTTTGTTTGGGTACCGTGAAATATTTTTGTTCTTTTTCTTAATCTACCCACAGGAATTATCGAACTGAATTTGTAGTTTCATCCTTCAGTTATTATGAATCTGCTCGAGTACGATTTTAGCCTACATGCAAGTTTTATGTCAACCGATTCATGTGTATTTTTCCCGCATGATTTACATTGGTAAAGCATGATAAATTTTTACACCTCAAAAATTAATAGAAAATTTCTTGTTTCTAAGCATGTATTTTATTTTGTTTACAGTAGTTTTACCTGGAACTTCTTTTGATGTCAAATGTGACATTCTTGAATTAAAGGGTGATAACTATAAGGTGTGGAAAGAAAGAGTGATGTTGTAGTTAGGATGGATGGACATCGATTATGCTATTAGGAAAGACGAACCACCCAACATTACTGAGACTAGTACTCCAGACTCAATTAGCCTTTATGAAAAGTGGGAGAGATCTAACCGTCTTTCTGTTATGTTCATAAAGACCAAAATTTGTGCTAGTATTCGTGGTTCCGTCGATCAGCATACTAAAGTTAGAGATCTCCTTAAAGCCATAGATGAGCAGTTTGCAACTTCAGACAAAGCTCTTGCTAGCACCTTAATAATGCAATTTTCATCCATGAGGCTCACTGAGATTAAAGGGGTGTGTGATTATATCATGCGCATGAGGGACATTGCGGCTCAACTGAATAATTTAGAAGTTACCATATCCGTGTCCTTCCTAGTGCATTTCATTTTGTGCACTCTTCCTCATCAATATGGTCCTTTTAAAGTATCTTACAACACACACAAGGATAAGTGGTCAATTAATGAACTCATGACAATGGTCAGTTCAAGAAAAAGGAAGACTGATGATGGAAGAGGGTGAAAAGGTTCACCTTACTACTTCTGAAAAGAAGGAGAAGAAGGATTGCACGAAGTAAAAAGGTAAAGGAAAGATATCGGCTAAGCAGGCCATTAAAAAGGATGGGTGTTACTTCTGTAAAAAGAAGGGACACATAAAGAAAGACTGTTCTAAATTCAAGATCTAGCTTGCAAAGAAAGGTAATTTTTCTTGCATTTGTGTGTTATGAATCTAATATGGTAAATATCAATCATAATACTTGGTGGATTGATTCCCGTACTACAATCCATGTTTCGAATACCATGTAGGGTATGCCAAACCTAAGGAAACCAGTGGGCAGTGAACACTGCATCTATTATGGAAGCCAGATGGGTTCATGTGTGGAAGTCATTGGGACATGCAGTTTAACTTTAAGTAGTGGTTTTGTTTTGCATTTAGAAAAGACGTTTTATGTACCAAATTTCGCTAGAAATTTGATTTCAGTTTCAAGACTTGTACCTTTAGGATTTTCTTTTAATTTTTCAGATTTAGGTTTCAGTTTATCTAGAAATTCTAAAATTATTAATCATGGTATTTTGTCTGATGGTTTGTATCGTCTTGAACTGCAAAACGACATCCATAATAGTTCATTGCATATTAATATTGGTTTAAAGAGATGTATTATGAATGAAAAATCCTCTATGTTGTGGCACCGGAGATTGGGACATATCTCCATTGACAGAGTTAAGAGATTAGTAAAGGATGGAATGCTTTCTACTCTACACTTTATTGATTTTGAAACTTGTATTGGTTGCATTAAGGGCAAGCAAACTAACATACATTAGAAGGTGCAAAGAGGAGTTCTGAATTATTAGAAATCATACATACAGATATTTGTTGTCCGGATATGAACACTAATGATCCAAAAATACTTTGTCACTTTTATAGACGATTATTCATGATATATGTATCTCTATTTGCTTCGTTCCAAAGATGAAGCTTTGGAAGCCGCGAAGTAGAGTATCAATGTGGTAAGCACATTAAAATCGTGAGATCAGATAGAGGTGGTGAGTACTATGGTAGATACATGGAGAACGGACAAGCATGTGGTTCATTTGCAAAATTTCTTCAAGAGCATGGGATTGTTGCCCAATACACTATGCCTGGTTCTCCGGACCAGAATGGTGTAGCAGAAAGAAGAAATCGAACCTTAATGGACATGGTGAGAAGTATGAGAAGTAATGTTAAACTTCCACCATTCTTGTGGATTGAAGCTCTTAAGACGGCAGTATGCCTATTAAATAGGGTTCCTTCCAAAGCTGTCTCTAAGACGCCTTTTGAGTTGTTCAAAGGTTGGAAACCAAGTTTGCGACATGTACGCGTTTGGGGATGCCCGTCGGAAGTGAGAATTAACAATCCACAAGAAAAGAAGCTTGACCCAAGGACTATTAGTGGGTATTTTATTGGATATGCCGAGAAGTCAAAGGGTTATAGATTCTATTGTCCATCACATTGTACCAAGATTGTGGAATCAAGAAATGCTAAATTTCTTGAGAATGATTTGATCAGTGGGAGTGATCAATTTCAGAATATTAGTCCTGAAATAGACCACACTAAGGTTCCACCCTCTGATTCAAGTGATAGGTTGATTGTCATACACACTCCTCAAGTTCAACCGAGTGTTAGACAGCAAAATACAGAAATTCCACAAATTGTTGATCAAAATCCGATAGATCATGTTATAAATGAGGAACCAGTTCATCATGAGAATGAACAAATCCATTAAGGAGATCTACTCGAGAAAGACGATCAGCTATTCCTGACGATTATGAAGTGTACCTACAAGAATCGGATTATAACATTGGAGTCGATAATGACCCTCTGTCGTTTTTACAAGCCATAAGTTCTGCAGATTCAAACTTATGGATGAATGCTATGAAAGAAGAATGAATTCTATGGCGTCTAATCGAGTTTGGAATCTCGTCGAGTTGCCTGATGGTGTAAAAATCATTGGATGCAAGTGGGTTTTTAAGACAAAAAGAGACTCACTAGGCAACATCGAGAGATATAAGGCAAGACTCGTTGCCAAAGGCTTTACTCAAAGGGAAGGAATCGATTATATAGAAACTTTTTCTCCTGTATCAAAGAAGGATTCTTTCTGAGTGGTCATGGCATTAGTAGCTCATTTTGACTTTGAGCTACATCAGATGGATGTGAAAACGGCTTTTCTGAATGGATATTTAGAGGAAGAGGTTTATATGAAACAACCTGAAGGATTCTCCTCTAAAGAAGGTGAGCATTTGGTTTGTAAGCTAAATAAATCAATATACGGGTTAAAACAAGCCTCCCGCCAGTGGTATAAGAAATTCCATGAAATAATTACTTCATTCGGTTTTGAAGAAAATATCATGGATCAATGTATATATCTTAAGGTCAGTGGGAGTAAAGTTTGTTTTCTTGTGTTGTATATGGATGATATTTTGCTTGCGACTAATGATAAGGGGATGCTACATAAGGTGAAACAATTCCTTTCAAGTAACTTTGATATGAAAGATATAGGAGAGGCATCTTATGTCATTAGCATTAAGATCCATAAAGATAGATCTCGAGGCATTTTGGGATTGTCTCAAGAAGCCTATATCGACAAAGTACTTGAAAGATTTAGAATGAAAGATTGTTCACCAAATGTAGCACCCATTGTAAAAGGTGATCGGTTCAGTTTGGACCAGTGTCCTAGGAATGACATTGAAAGGGAATAGATGACAAATATTCCATATGCTTTAGCTGTTGGTAGCATAATGTATGCTCGGGTCTGTACCAGACCCGATATTGCATATGCAGTTGGGGTATTAGGAAGATATCAGAGTAACCCAGGGATCAATCACTGGAAGGCTGCAAAGGAAGTGTTAAGGTATCTTAAGGGTACTAAGGATTACATGCTTATGTATAGACGGACAGATAGCCTTGAAGTGATAGGCTAGTCCAACTCCGACTATGGTGGCTGCATTGATTCACAAAAATCCACTTCAGGATATGTGTTTATGCTAGCTGATGGTGTCGTTTCATGGAGGAGTGCAAAGCTGACCTTGACGGCCACTTCCACTATGGAGGCCGAATTCGTTTCTTGTTTTGAGGCTACCTCGCATGGTGTATGGTTGAAAAGTTTCATATCTGGGTTGAGAGTCATGGACTCTATTTGTCACCCAATAAGAATGTATTGTGATAATTCAGCTGCTGTTTTTATGGCTAAAAACAACAAAAGTGGAAGTCGAAGCAAGCATATCGACATAAAGTTTCGAGCCATAAAGGAACGTGTTCAGGAAAAGAAGGTGATCATTGAACACATTAGCACTCAGCTTATGATTGCTGATCCCTTGACTAAAGGCATGCAAATCAAGAGTTTCAAGGGTCACGTAGTGAAAATGGGACTTGGCTTCATCATGTAATACATTCATTTATGTTGTATTGAAATTTTATTCAGTTGGATATTTCTTGTTTGAGTTTATGTACGTATATATTTGATTATTACTGAGAAGTAACATTATGTTTGACCTGAAGTAAACATAGGGTTTACTCATTAAGTTATAGTGTGAGTGAAGAGAGATCTAGTATAATGTGATACATGGAAAATCAATTCTTGCTTTAAGAGAATTTGTCGCTATGAACCATATATGAAGTCTCTCTAGTTAAATGGACCAAGTGGGAGAATGTAAGCTGTTTCCAGAAATGATATTTAACTTGGTCAATTCTGGAAAATTAGTGGTCCATTTATTAAGGGAAGTTACCCTATTTAATCTCCCATTTATGATAACTACCCATTTTTCTTGCTCACATTCTTTTTCACGTTCTCAACCAACAACTCTTTGATGGCAAGAGCGTTATAAAGGAGAACTTGAGTCTAATTTTTCTGATAAGGTCACTAAACCTACTCTCTAAAAAAAATACACCATCTAAAGAAAGAGTGTGAAGGTTTAGCACTATATTGGAAATTGTAGTGGAAAGTGGACGAGTTTGTAGATCTGTTTTTACTGAATTTCATACGCTTCTCGAATTCAACTGCAATGGATGGAGGTAAATAAATTGATCTTGATTATTGCTTTCGTTTTAAATCTTCGGTTTTTTGTATGTTTCAGTTTTACATGCTGCAGAAAATGATTAAATTACAAACTGAAACTTTTATGAGAAAACTTCTAAAGAACCAAATAGCAGCTTGAGGGGTTGCATTGTCCAAAAGTGTTAATTTTGTAAGTAGTTTGTTCTCATCCAGTTTGCCCAGAGCGTGTTCTCTTCAGAAAGTATAGCATCTAGGTGTTTGGAATTCACAACAACATTCCAATTCCTTAAGTTTAAAATTCCAAGGCCGCCATTGCTCTTAGGTTTTCTGCAGTAGCAGCAACCAGACCATAGGAAATGGTTTAGTGCATTATTTATCATAGTTAGGAGTTTTTTTTTGGTAAAATGTAAGTTCTCGAATAGTAAGATGTCATGGCAGTGGCAATTGAGTTTATTGTAGTGAGACGACCAGCTTGTGAGAGAAGATGAGAAGGCCACCTGCTTAATTTACCAATTGTAGCTTCATACATAGGTAGGCATTAATTAGTAGTAATCCTAGAAGTAGTCAAAGGGATGCCAAGGTAAACTGAATGGTTAGACATGTATTGTATAGTGGAAAGAGCTGTTATGGAGGATGAATCAGGTTCATTGAGCCCAATAATTAATATATGTGGTTTGCCTTGATTTATCCTAAGGTTAGTTGCAGATTCAAGAGCAATTTTTGATAGAAATAATGCTTTTTCTATCTAGTTTTGTGAAAATAACTAAATCATTAGCAAATAAGAAAGTGATAATCTCTGGAGCTTGCATCTAGGATGGAGAGAGATGTTTTTATTTCTAGCTTGAAGGGACATTAAACTACTAAAATACTCCATAGCTGTAATAAATAGATGTGATGAAATTGGATCACCTTGTTTCAAGCCATGTTGTGAGCCAAAGTAGCTAGTGATTTTACCATTAAACATTGATGAGTATTTTTCTGTTGTGATATAGGTGTTTATCCGTGCAATAAAAGGATCAGGAATATACATTTTCAATAAGATGGCAATAATAGAATCCCAAACTATCAAAAGCTTTGTGGATGTCTAATTTCATCATGCAACAAGGAGAAATGTTCTTATTGTTATAGCCTTTAAGAAGCTCATGTGTCAATAGAATATTATATGTAATACTCCTACAAGGTAAACATTTTATAAAATTCATCACACGTTAATTTTTTTTTAAGTTTGGAAAAGAAAAGGTAATATTAAATGAGATTAATAACCATATTAATTATATATTAATTTTCGTCCTTTAATAATACATTACCCCTTCATTTCAAATAACTTCTTCATATCACGTTAATTGTTTTACATAAATTTAGGATAATTTTTCAAATCAACCCGAACAAAAAACATATTTAAATTTTAGAGCTGAACCGAAACCTATTATAAAAATAGGCCTCATTTTGCGCAAATATGAATTGTGCAAGTGTATTTTTGCTCAAAAAAATTATACATGTGCGCAAATTTGGATTGCGCAAGTGTTATTTTTTTTAAAAATAAAAAAATTATGCTTGAGCATTTATGGAATGCGTAAGTATAATTTTTGAAATTTTTTGTGCTTAAGCATTTATGGAATGCGCAAGTATAATTTTTGAAAAAAAAATTTTACACTTGCGCATATTTGGATTGCGCAAGTATAAAATACTGAAGAAAATAAAACGAGACCTATTTTTGCAATAAATTTGAAATGAGGCCTAATGTTGAAATACAGTTTTTTGGAGGGATTAATCTATAAATTTGTCTTATAAATTTATATATGTGTGTGTGTGTGTGTGTGTGTTGTAATGATCAGATATATTCAACCATTTGCATCCACACATGTCAGACTTGAATTGCTCAAAATATCAGATTGTTAATTTATATTTTGCAAAACTCGGCATATATAGTAAATAAATCAATCACAGAATCACAGACATAGATTACTATAACAACAAGCAGCGGAAACAAATGAATAGTAGTTCATGAAGCTACTATATATATAACAGAGTTAAAACAAGATACAACAAAAGTCTCAAATACAATAGTCAAGTAACAGAAGCTGAATATATCACTGGATGACCTGAATAACTGAATAGATGTAGATGAATCTCCAAGAGAAGCTCCAACTCCAAAGGTGAGTTTCAAATGTTGTGACACTAAGTCTGACCCAAGCGTAAAGCAAAACACAAAACACTCGAGTCAGGATTAAAATTCTTATATCAATAAATCCAACTAAAGTGAAATATCAGCTGAAATACAAGTAACTTAAAGGATGTTTGGGATAATCATCCTCTAAGAATCCATGAAACTATCTACTATGTAGTAATATACGCTACTATAATAATGTCTAATGTAAAGTAAACTATTAAAATAGTGTTAAGGCATTACCCATATCCCCCTTAACACATTTTATAGTGCCAGTAGTCTATATAGTACCGTAATACCTCCTGATCGGGAGGCTACCGGAGGATACTCCATAGGTATGACACAAAACAAACTCGTAGTGGTCTCGCTAAGGTAGGTGACACGGCACAACTAGGCAATGACAGGGTAGATATACGAATTACACTTTCGGACTGGTGGTAACGCATAGCCACAAATACTGCCCACCTTGAGCCACACTCCCAAATCAAAGGTGCGCACCAAATCAATCATAAAGTAATAGAATGACAATCGAAGAAGTGTGTCTGATCGGAGGAGCTACCTCACTTAGCCCGTCAATTACTCCTGTTTTAGCCACTTATGCTAACTCACGGGAGTCAGGTCCACGTATATACCTCACATAGAATCGTCGCCACCATCCTACTTCATTCTAGAATCTCCACCACGTACACGGTTGTTAAAGTGGTTTTCGGAATTGGAGGAGAGTATAAGAGTAACTGATCCTGGTCTCTTTAACAACCAATAGTTATTATAAAACGTGGTCATTTCAAAATAGTTTATACAGCAAAATCAAAATATCATTTCCATTTCAAAACCATATCAATACAGTATCATTTTTTCACTTCGAATATATTCATTTTCAAAATCACAGTACTTTCAAAGTTATAACACTTTCGAAACCAAAACATTTGAAATTATAACACTTTGGAAATCATAACACTAATCATTACACTTTAAAATTATGACACTTTGAAATCATAATACTTCTAAAACCGTAACACTTTGAAATCATAACATTTTGAAATTATAACACTTTGAGAATCATGATACTTTGAAATCATAATACTTTCCTTTAAACTATTTAGATATTAATAATAGTATATATAATAAAATAGTTCATAAAATAAAATAGTTTATATAAAATAGTTATAAGTTAAAATAGTTTATAATAAAATAGTTAGTATATTAAAATAGTTTATATTAAAAAAATGATTTATATTAAAATAGTTTCTAGAAATAATTTATAAAGTAAAATATCAAATTAGTTTTAAATATAAATTTATAATACTTTATATTATAAAATAGCTCCCCAAATTTCACAAATCGATTCAAATCGACTCGAATTCCAAATATTCAAATTTAGTTTAATCTCAATTCATCAGTTTCAAATCAATTTAGTTTCTTAATAATCCATTTCAATTTATATCGATTTCAAATACAGATTTGAACCACAAAATAATCCATTTCAATTTTGATATATTTCAAAGCTTTAAATACTCCACAATTTCAAACTAAATTTGATAATTTCATATATATCGTAATTTAACTTCGTTAATATTTAGTTTTGAAATATTCACTTAATAAATTCAATATCATTTAAATAAAACCCCAAATTTCAAATCACTTAATATTTCCTTCAATTTATTTAAACTTGAAATATTCATTTAATCACCTTAAACCAAAATCAAGTTATAAAATCATTTCCTCAAAAATCTCAAATTCAATAAGTTTTAAATTGATTTAATTAAATAAAATAATTAATTAAGTACAATTTCAAATAAATTCAAATTTATCTTCCCAATCTTGACTTATCAAAATCATTATAAAAACCTATTTTAAAATATAATTATAAATAAATACTTAACATATTATATATTAATTAAATCAACTTTATCAAATTAAAGCTTATTATTAAACTTATTTTGTATTAAACTAATTTATACATATTTTAAAATAGTAAAAGTTATAGGTGAATTCTTAAAGTTTGCACTTTCAAAACTAACTTATAATTTTAAAATCTTCAAACATATAATTTTAGAAATCAAGAATATAATCATGTATAAAATAACATCCAAAAATAAAATATTTAATAATCAATATTTATATAATTCCATATATATACCTTTTAAATCTTGAAAATTATTTCAAAAATATATATAGACCAATAGTGTTTGTATATAATTTTCTATCCTATGGTCAAGTGATACGGATATTTATCATTCAATCTGCAATTTAAATATACATGGGTATATATCATTTCAACCCGCAATCCCAAATTCATTTCAAATGAAAATTTCTTAGGTTTATCATTTCAACCCATAACGATTTTCTCCTATTCTACAAGATCGTTCGGGTATGTATCATTTCAACCCATAGGGAATTCTAAACTAAAAGGGAACTTGTAGAGTGAGAACAGATATAATAATAATATAACAGGCATATATCATCAATATAAATAACAGATAATGGTGTCAGATGTCATAGGTTAACAGATACGGATAATAGCATATATATAGCAATGTAAATAACTAACAGCAGTATATTTCAATTGTCGTTTCAATTGAAATCAAATTTAATAAATATAAGATCGTTAAACGTGAGTGATTGCTCACCTTTCGAGGTTAAATAGATTCGACAACGAAATGAGTTGTGAATCCAAACACGAATTCCAAAGCGAAGCAAGATGGCATGAATTCGACAGACAAGCTGATAAATGGGAATCAACGAGGACAAATCGAATCAGTTTTGATATAAACTGAGGATACATAAATTACTATATTATAAAAATTTAGTATTTTAATTTAAGACAAGTATTAAAATAATATAAAGATTTCAAATCATTATATAAAGATAAATATATATATTCTAAAACCCATACTTATATCTACTTACCAATATATATTAATATATGAACATATACAAACTCACATTTATATTATATTTGAAATTGATATTAAACATACGAAAAATTATTTTAATAAAGATATAATGTAAAGGTACACACATATATATAAAGCTTTTTTGAAACCAAATGTTAGGTATATCCCTAAAATCCCATATAATGACATATACATACTAACATCAAATATATATAGTTAACATACATAACAATATCATACATATTATATAAACTGACCCAATGCATACTATATAAAAAAAACAATAACATATTATATAACTTAGAAAAAACAACATTTATATATACACGGAGTATAGATATAACCATTGTAAAATAGATAACTTTATATACTTTAAACTATATAAACTGTAAAACTATATACATTATTATAATATAATATCCAGCAAGCCTACATACTGCCTTGATATATACATGTATAAAATACTATATTGTATAATTATTTAATAAGTATGTTTATATAAATATACATTTATTAATATACCAGACATATTTAAATATATATACTATATAATCAACCAACAACCAAAAGTTAAAGCTGATAAAGATATAACCACTATACGTAACTGTTATCCCACTTTTTGACCAAAGCTGGAATATCAACAAATTGGCAAGGAATGATGGATATCGGGGTTGGAGACCGATTGGAAACAAGGCTACAATCGATGACGTCAAAATTTGGTTGAGCTCCGATCGAGACGAAATTGATTGGAGATGATGATAAGGACTAGGAAAGGCTATGTTTCAAATTTCAGGTTAATCGGAGTTCGTATGAAGGAGATATGATCAATGCAAGGTAAGAAGAACATACTGTCCGAACCCATCGGCACGCAAGGATGGTTCGAATCGATCAGGAGTTGCATTCGTATCGATACCATTCGTGTCGATGCCATTTTGAATCGATGCCGTTCGTATCGATCGGCTTCGCACCAATCAGATGATGGTTCGAATTGATACACTTCGTATCGATCAAGAGGTAAGGGCTTCGTATCTCGATCAATATGGGTTCAGCTTAGAGAGGTTCGCATCGGTTAGATGTTGGTTGGACTTGATAGCGTTCGTATCGGTCAAAGGCAAAGCAGTGTGAAGGACTTCGAATCGATACCGTTCGTATCGATTGGCATGAACAAGGCTCAGTCATTTCATATCGACCGGAAGGGAAGGTTAGGTGGACTTCGACTCGATGGCAACATAGGTTCGTTCGTATCCATCAGGTAAGAGGCTCCTTCATATCCATTAGGTATGGTCTAGTTCGTATCCACCCTCTATCACAATCACTTCGTACCGATAACCTCCATCGTCACTTCGCATCGATCGATTCGTGGCCGATCGATACGAAGTACACTCCAGGAATCGATGCGAAGGAAAACGCGAATCGATGGGTGCGAGCATGACCGGTGTGAAGTTATGGATATGGACGAAGCGTGGAACATGGATGTGAGCGCGTCTTTAGGAAAGGAAGCGTTCAACACGGCGACAAAGGTGGATCAACCCAGGGATTTCGCGACACGTCATCAATGCGCACGCGCTTTGGATGGAGTCGAAGGAGATGGATTCGAAGCATGGATTCGAACCGGACAGAACAGATGGAGCCCTAATCTCGAATCGATCATAACTCGAGATCCACTAATCCAAATACAATGAAATTTTCACAGGATCTTGCTTACTTGTTCAAGGATGTCCACACCAAATTTCATCTTGATTGGATGATTTTATGATCGATTCAAATGGAGTTCGAATCGATCCCAAAGTGGGCCCAAATTTCCTGAGGAAGGTCGCGTGGTCCCACTCATGTGCCGGAAAAAGTCTCCTGAAGTTTGAGCGAGATCTGAGCCTCCTACGCCTATAAATAGCACCCTGAAGCCTACAGAGAAGGGATCTTTTGGCTATTGAATCTCGAGACTCTGCCGGATTCATTTCGACATTTCGATACTGCTATTGTATTGGAAATTCTTCATATTTACTGTTGTAATCATCTGTAATCATCAAGGATAATCAATGAAAGGATAAAACTTTGGAGTGGACGTAGGCCGGAGATAGCCGAACCACTATAAAACTTGTGTCTTTGTTCATTATTTCTGAATTGTTGTTTGATATTTGCGGAGATCTGATATTTTTGCTTGAATATCATTGGTTTGTGTTCATACACTGGTGCTTTCACGGTATTTGGGGTTTGTGACCAATTTTGGCACAAACACTTTGGTGCTTTCACTGAGAAGGACTCGCACCCGCTACATCGGATTTAAAGTTCAGATTTGAAGAGTTTTAAAAAGTTTGGACTTGAGGACAATGACAAGGCAAAATAGTAGAAGGCAAAGGGTAGAGAGAAGCCAACAGGAAGGAAGTCAACAAGCATCCTCCGGAGCTGAGGAAGGACAGGCTTCGATCTACATAACCCGAGATGAGATGGAAGCTATGGCAAATTCATTGCAAGAGAGATTGTTGAAAAGTCAACAGGAAATGATGAAGACTTTCTTTGAACAGATGAGAGCTGTAGGGACGCAGAACTTAGAAACAGCTACAGCAGCTGTGGATGCAGGACAGGGGACTAGGGTTGTGGAACCCAATGGAGGACAGGATACGGAGCCAGAAGGCAATCATCGGGGGCTTGGGGGCAGGCCCACAGGATCTAACACAGGAGGGCCTTTGGAAGGAGTTCAACAGGCCAGGACTAACATTGCTGCTAGTGAGCCCCATGAAGAGTATGTGTCGGAGTTCCCTCGGGGGCATGAGGGGCAACCCCTAACAGACAATACTGGGTTATTGGAGATTATTAGAAGAACTGTGCGAGGTGGTTTGACCAACAAAGACTTGGAAGGAGTGAACAGGAGTCCGTTTGCTCGAGAAATAAGGATGGCTCAGAATCCACCTAAGTTCAAGCTACCTAGCGTGGAGGTATATGACGGCAAAGCAGATCCAACTGATCACTTGTTGAGGTACATCAGACACATGGAGGTGCTGGGGGCATCAGAGGAAGTAATGGCACGATGCTTTCCATTATACTTGACAGACCTAGCTGCAATGTGGTTTAGGCAGCTGGGAGAAGGGTTATCGGGACTTGGAGGGAATTGGTGGAAAGATTTTTGGGACAGTTTCGGGTTCACGTCAAGAGGCCAAAGAATGTGATGACGTTAACATCGGTAAAGCAAAGGATGGATGAATCGCCTAGGGCTTTTCTAACTCGATTCAGTGCGGCAGTTGCTTCGATGGATCGGCCTGATCCATCGATGGTTTTAATGGCAGCAGTATCAGGAGTCAGGGAGGATTCAGATTTCAAGGTATCTCTGATACGAGATCCCCCGTAGGATCTCGACGAATTCTTTCACGAGGCAGAGAGGTTCCTTCGGCAGGAAGATGCGAGTATGGATTTAAAGTTGAAAAAGGTCAATGCAACTGAGAGTGGAGGACCACGCAGCAAAGGTTCGGATAAAGATAAAGGAAAAAGGAAGTTGGACGATGATTCTGGAAAAGATAGGAAGCGGTGGAAGGATTCGAAGTTTTCCACTTACATGGGATTAAACGAGACGTTGGAGCGGATAAACCAGGATACTCGGAATCGCCTTCCCTACAGAAGGTCGGCTAGGAGGGAACCATCAGAACGGGAGAGGACAACAGGAAGGCATTGTCTCTTCCATGATTTGGATGGACACGACACCAACAGTTGCAGGCATTTAAAGGATATAATTGAGGAGCATGTCAGGAAGGGACTGTTACCACAATATGTCGGACGAAATGCAACGGCAGAACAGGAGCCGCCTACCTCAAGCCACGATCGTGGGAGGCCCAGGAATGATGATCGATTGATCATCCATTGACCAGGATAATGTGAAATAAGTAGCGAACTACTGGCAAGCAACCAAGTCGTTTACACATGTATGGGGACGGAGATAGCCCCTAGGCATGCTCTGAATGATGATAAACTGCGATGCTATGGTTTGTGAAATTTATCTTTTGCTTTTAGACTGGACACTGCTTTTCTTTTTGGATTTTGGTTTTGGAGTTCGGATTGAGCTCCAAAATTTTGCTTGCTTTTTTGATTTGGATTTTCCTTTGGAAATTTTTTTCCGATTTTGGATGCTGGTTTGGATTTCTGGTTTTTTGATTTGGATTCTGGATTTGGATTTTGGATTTTGATTGGATTTTTATCTGGTTTTTGATAAACAGTCGTTGGGTATGGATTATGCCTGGCAAGGGGTGAGTCACTTTGCCCGAACGTGGTAAATTGACTCATTCAGATCGTCGAGTATGGACAATGCTCGGCAAGGGTCCGGAGTGACCAGGATTCGGCCTAGGACTTAGGCCATGTATTATCAATTGTTATTTTCAGGTCGTTGAGTATGGACTATGCTCAACAAGGGTCCGGAGAGACTAGGATTCGGCTTAGGACTTAAGCCATGGCTTTGTACAACGTCCAGGGACACTGGACCAAGGTCGTCAAGTGTGGATTGCGCTTGGCAAGAACCAGGAGAGGTTAGCTCAACGTCCAGGGACACTGGACCAAGGTCATCAAGTGTGGATTGCGCTTGGCAAGAACCGGGAGAGGTTATGGATTCGGATATCGACTCGGAGAGGTCCTGGATTCGGTTATTGGCTATTGGATAAGGATGGTTTAGGACTCGGTTGTCGAGTTCGGATGGATAAGGGATTGGCTAAGGCTTTGGTTATTAGATTTGGAATTAAGCATCAACTCGGAGCAGTCAAGGATGACACACTCTGGCGATATGGCTATGGGCTTTGGATATTGGAATCGGAACTATTCAAAACACGCCTTCTTATTACAAGGCATGTTTTGGGGGGCAAAGTGTTATCCCACTTTTTGAGCAAAGCTGGAATATCAACAAATTGGCAAGGAATGATGGATATCGGGGTTGGTGATCGATTGGAAACAAGGCTACAGTCGATGACGTCAAAATTTGGTTGAGCTCCGATCGAGACGAAATTGATTGGAGATGATGATAAGGACTAGGAAAGGCTATGTTTCAAATTTCAGGTTAATCGGAGTTCGTATGAAGGAGATATGATTGATGCAAGGTAGGAAAAACATATTGTTCGAACCCATCGGCACGCAAGGATGGTTCGAATCGATCAGGAGTTGCGTTCGTATCGATACCATTCGTGTCGATACCATTTCGAATCGATGCCATTCATATCGATCGGCTTCGCACCAATCAGATGATGGTTCGAATCGATACACTTCGTTTCGATCAGGAGGTAAGGGCTTCGTATCGATCAGTATGAGTTCGGCTC
The DNA here is from genome assembly GCA_030765085.1 of Allium cepa. Taxonomy (NCBI): domain Eukaryota; kingdom Viridiplantae; phylum Streptophyta; class Magnoliopsida; order Asparagales; family Amaryllidaceae; genus Allium; species Allium cepa. The sequence continues at coordinate 337,923,523 of CM060929.1, read as the reverse complement.
AGAGAGGTTCGCATCGGTTAGGTGTTGGTTGGACTTGATAGCGTTCGTATCGGTCAAAGGCAAAGCAGGGTGAAGGACTTCGAATCGATACCGTTCGTATCGATCGGCATGAACAAGGCTCAGTCATTTCATATCGACCGGAAGGGAAGGTTAGGTGGACTTCGACTCGATGGCAACATAGGTTCCTTCGTATCCATCAGGTAAGAGGCTCCTTCGTATCCTTCAGGTATGGTCTAGCTCGTATCCACCCTCCATCACAATCACTTCGTACCGATAACCTCCATCGTCACTTTGCATCGATCGATTCGTGGCCGATCGATACGAAGTACACTCCAGGAATCGATGTGAAGGAAAACGAGAATCGATGGGTGCGAGCATGACTGTTGTGAAGTTATGGATATGGACGAAGCGTGGAACATGGATGCGGGTGCGTCTTTAGGAAAGGAAGCGTTCAACACGGCAACAAAGGTGGATTAACCCAGGGATTTCGCGACACGTCATCAATGCGCACGCGCTTTGGATGGAGTCGAAGGAGATGGATTCGAAGCATGGATTCGAACCGGACAGAACAGATGGAGCCCTAATCTCGAATCGATCATAACTCGAGATCCACTGATCCAAATATAATGAAATTTTCACAGGATCTTGTTTACTTGTTGAAGGATGTCCACACCAAATTTCATCTTGATTGGATGATTTTATGATCGATTCGAATGGAGTTCGAATTGATCCCAAAGTGGGCCCAAATTTCCTGAGGACGGTCGCATGGGCCCACTCTTGTGCCAGAAAAAGTCTTCCGAAGTTTGAGCGAGATCTGAGCCTCCTACGCCTATAAATAGCACCCTGAAGCATACAGAGAAGGGATCTTTTGGCTATTGAATCTTGAGACTCTGCTGGATTCATTTCGACATTTCGATACTGCTATTGTACTAGAAATTCTTCATATTTACTGATGTAATCATCTCTAATCATCAAGGATAATCAATAAAAGGATAAAACTTTGGAGTGGACGTAGGCCGGAGATAGCCGAACCTGTCTTTGTTCATTATTTCTGAATTGCTGTTTGATATTTGCTGAGATCTGATATTTTTTTCTTGAATATCATTGGTTTGTGTTCATACACTGGTGCTTTCACGGTATTTGGGGTTTGTGACCAATTTTGACGCAAACAGTAACTAAATACATAGGATAGTATATATATGCAGACTCTATTAATGTGTACAACAACTTGTTTAAACCTGTACGTCCCTTCTTACATTACATAAAAGAGTAGATCCAACTAGCAAAACTTTATAATATAATATATATATAATAATACCTTTAAACATAACATGCATCTATACCTTCATATATTTTCTGCAATCCTATATCTCTACCGTAACTAAATAGACTTAGGAAACATATATATACAGCAACCGCAACATACAATATATATATATATATATATATATATATATATATATATATCTTCAAAAATTCGTATGTATAAATATATATATATGCGTATATAACTGATTATACTATTATACTATGTACAATAACTTACATAGAAAAGCAAGAAAGGAGCACAACTGAGGGTTAAAACGAAGTCGGCGCTGGGTGGAGGCTGGAGAATGGAGGAGGTAGCTTCGGGTGGAGATGCGCGTGTTGTTGGACCGAGAGGAAAGAAGCATGCATGTTATGATGGTAGAGATTGGTAGAGCTGTGCTAGGGAGGAACGACTTCGGCCATGCCGAGTGTTGCAAGCTGGGTTGATGGCGTTAGGAGATGCAGAGGTAGTCGGTGGTGATGGGCTTCGTGTTGTTTGACAAGGAGGTCGATGGGGATGTTGTGGCAGCGGCTATGGTCGGTGGAGGTGGAAGGTGAGGAACGGTAGAAGGGAGCTGAAACATAGGTGAACGGCTTGGTCGGTTGTGACGTGGAGTGGGACGCCAGTGAAGGAACGAACGGTGGACGTACCTGCTTTGGTTGAAGGCGGAGTTTGGAAGAAGAAGGGGGAGAGAAGTTTAGAAAAATGAAGAGGTGCAAGCTAACGAAATAAAAAAAAATTGTTTTCTTAAAAAGCACAGCACAAAGGCACCAACGAATACACACTGACAATGGATCAGCAAATAAATATTGGAACCAGTGTGGAAACGAAAAGGTCACCATAAATTCTGGAAATAATAAATGATGGTGGCTATTGATTTTTACGGTGGAAAATAAAAGGGTATGGAAAGCTAAAAGGTCCAAAAGCGAAACCGATATGACTGATCGTTTTATCGATTTCGTCATATCCCGAACTCCAAATTACATGAATGAATATACTACAGAGATCGACACAATAAGATGATCAAAATGGTACATACATATCGGTGGCACGACCATCCTTTCAAAAATCGATAATAGGTATCGAAAATGCTGTTAAAATGTCAAAAATAAGATAGATGGAGCAATAACAGTTCAAATTTGACGAAACAAAATATGACGTTTCACTCAGAAGATGATCTATAATTTATTACATAAAAATATTCAGGTTTGAAAAATATTTTATTCTCATCTAACATTAACTGATATAAATTTATATAAAATCACATAATAAAATAAACTTCCATATTATCTGATGAAAATTTACCATTTATTATGTTTAAACAGACGTAATCCAAATATCAAATTTTTATTTCCAAATTCAATTAATTAAAATTTCATAAAAATTCAATTAAATACGTATATAAAATTGATTAAATTTACGGGTTGTTACATATGTATATATGTATGTATGTGTGTGTGTGTGTATGTATATATATGTGTGTGTATTATAATTATATATATGTATGTACGTATGTATGTATTTTATAGATTATTTAAAATTAATATTTATTTGGTTTCACATATATACTCACGTAAATACATTGCATTGCTACAATATTGAGCACTTGTACATACATTTATACGATATAATTAAATGCAAGAAGGGATAACATATTCATGCCGGTGTAAATTCCAACTTTTATACACAGGCATGTGAAAACATCCACACTTACTATGTTGCATGTGCATGTTTCACATATGCGTATATGATATGCACTTTCAAAATATAATGCAAAATAAATCAAAGTAAAAATTTATTTATGAAACAAAATAAATTATTGACTTTATTTACATTAAATTTTGAAAAGTTCTAAATGAATTTAGACTACATAGGCCCATTAAATATTCAATAATGATTTTTTTTGAAATTTACATATATCTTCTAATGCGGACTGGCCCAGTTTAACAAAACAACCAAAATATAATGGTTCTAACTTGGGTACATCATTGGCAATCATAAATTTGTTGTTTTCCTTTTAGAAATATTTTAGTACCTTTAATAATTCTTTCTTATGGACACATAATTTTTTTGTATTTTGACTGAAAATCAAACAATTTGATATTTAAATCAAAATACATACTCAACTTTAATGCTTATGGAATGATACTTTCGTATCATTTCTTGGATCATATATGAAATCCCACAGACTTATATCGCTCCCACAAACTTCAAGGCACTTTGATTTTTCTGTGCAAATAGTTTATTCTAAATCATTATATAGAATTTTCCATTTCATACATGAATACCAAAAATCAGAGTCATACCAACTGATAATTTTGTGTAAATTCAAATTAACTTGAGCACATTAACCGACGAATCTGTTATGTGAATTTCAACAATTGAAATTTACGATATTATTCTTATTAACATTGCTCACTGTATTTCAATTGCACTAATCTTTCTCTTGAAGACACATTCATGGTTGATGGATCATATCCTTTCAGATACAACTATCAAAATCATATTTTGACAATGTATTTGGAATCTTTTCAAATTTGTGTATCGTACCCATATGGCAGAGTCAATACTCTTATTTGTTTAATTGATAACCAAGGAATATATATATTCTTGGTATTGATAAGAAATTCACAGTTTCACTTTAATATGTGAGAATATTTATTAAATACAATAATGTGTTGTCTTCGTTAAGGTTAGCTTAATTTCATTTCATCCTACATAATCAGTTTCATCTTTGGATCGTATCAAAATCCATTTTACTACCAATAATTTCTAAAATAAATTTCTTTGCTATGAAGATGGCCTTACTTGAATAACAACTGTTTCTCAATGCAATGGAATAGGTATTCATAAACATTTGAAATACATTATATATATACACATAAAACTAATTTGGTTTAGTTTAAGAATGTTGTATTCTAAACATAAATTTGCTATCCAATGACAATCATTCCCAAACTACTATTGGGATAATTCATACAAGATTTCTCACGTACAATTATTATGTGCGGTCTTTCGACCTGTACATTCTACCAACTCCTTAGCCTAGGATATCTTGGGTTTTCTTATAAATCCTTATCTTGTATGATTTTGTAACCTATTCTTTTAGATGAAATCAATTTTAACCTTGTGTACTACTCTTAAGTACATGACCTTCTAAAAGAAGTTAACTCAAATTCACTCGCCATTAACCATACTTTGTTCAGTAAAGTTTGATCACTCCTTATCGATACATCATTATGTATCATATAGAGGAGTGACTTTTGAGATTGAATTACGTTTGAAATTCTTTTCAATATACCCACCTAATCGATCAAATCTAATCATTTTTATTTTCCATTGCACATAATTTATTTACTTCCATTTTATATTATGTGAGCTTATCATGGACATACTATATGTTTATCAAACACACATGTTTATGTTTTTGATAACTCATCGGTGAATATAATAAATTACATGGAACCGTTATGGTATTAATAGACTTACGACTGCACACATTTATATGTACTGATTTGAAAAGTTCATCAACTCTTTGATGCTCCCACTAAATAGGTGGTTTGCCCTTAATTGCTTGAGATATAATTCACTAGTGTCATAGGATTCATAATCATATAATCAAAGAATTATTTCTCCTAACTATGGTGTAGTTCATAATTCCAAAATAATTGCAAATAATTTCAGATACTTTTGAATTTTCTAATGCTTCACTTTTGTTATGAAAACAAAAATCACATCATGGTTTTATTTTATAATGAATATTCATAACATTCATATTAAAATAAAACTATGCATATTTTTAGTCAACATTGAAAAACAGTTATTATGTCATCAATAATGTTTGGTATGCTTTACGAAAATAATTTTTCTTAACATGATGCGACTAATAAGTGTTATATGGCATGATCCCACAATTTCCTTCATTACTATGATATTTATGAAATACGAAGCTCCATTTATGTAACGACCCAGAATTTTGGGTCGTTAGATTTGAACATTTAATTCATCTTAAATGTTGAATATGTGCTATAATTTGAATTTTGAAATAAAATACTTTGGTTAAATTAATAAAATTGGTTAAAATTTTATATACGGTAATTTAATTAAAATTTGAATAATAATACCTTAATATTTGAATTGGGATAATTGGTAATTCTGAGTGTAAATATATATATATATAATTAGATTCTAAAATTTATTTTAAGTCTATTTGGGTTTGAATTTTGGTATTGGACCATTGGATGAAATTAAAAGTCGATAGATTAAATTTGGAATTTTATATTAATTTAATAATGGAATTTAATAATATAATAATGCAAATAATCAAATTTTGATTTAAACTGAATCAGAATGATTTCTAATGTGAATATAAATTTTATACGAGTTATAATAGAGTTAATAAAGTTTTAAAAGTGAAATTTTAGATGATTTCGACGATTGTAAAAATGGCTCGATTTAATTGACGAGTTAAATTAGCCTTCCGGGGCACATTCTCGGAATTCGACGAAACCAGTTCCATTGGATCCGTAATAGTTAGTTATTGTCGGATTTCAATTTTCGTAGCAATCGGAGTTGTCGTTTGACCCTGGCATCTCAAAACGCATAGATCCTATTTTAATCAATTTAATTTAAAATTGATCGTTTATTTTCGTAACTCGCATATATGATCGAATTAGCTTCCGAAACATGTTCCATTGCGTTCGGAACGTGGGTAAAACCTTAGAAACGCTAGGCGGCACATGTGATTTGGAGATCGTTAGAATAGGTTGCTTTAAAATGAATTTAATAATAAAATATAGGGGTCATACGTATATATATACATTTAAGAGAGCAACCCTAATTCTAATTCTCGGGCTGCCGTGAAAACATTTCTATGGCCGAAAATCATCAACCTTCGCCTTCAACGATCATTCCATCAAGTAATCGCGAATTCTTCCAACTGGTAGATCGAAGAGCTCGTCAAGAGCTTCAGATCCAACCGTTGATTTGTGTTCTTGACGACCGTAGAAGGAGCTAGGAGGCAGCGATCGTCACGCGTTCGAGCTCGTTTTTAGGACGGAGGAGGCGATCGAGTTCATCTTGCTTTTGGCCGTGCATGTGTGTCACTTGGGGATTCGACATAGGCTAAGTTGATCGGCTTCTAGAGGAGGTTGAGGGGGTGCGTTTCGAACCCTAAATCGTGAGTTTTGGGTTCGGTTGAGTTGTGTATTCACGTGAGGAAAAAGGACTAACGTGTGGCCTGATTTCTGCGGGACAAACGTTCGTGATTTGTTTGGTATTATAAAAAAAAGAAATTTGTTTTTAAATTTATACTCAAACTTTAAAAATTCATATCTCGTGCGTTTGTTATCAGATTTCAACGAAACTGGAAACGCCAGAATCGCAGCGACGCGATCTACAGTGGAGCAATTCTGGAATTATTCGAAGCAAGTAAAAATTTAGGTTAAATCGAACGCCGTTCGATTTAATTTAATTTTGAACGCTCGTCGGAAACCCAAGGTGTGTTATTCTCACTCACATCTGGATACTAGAAATTTAAATAGCTGATATTTAAATGGTTGATTGGTTGTTTAGCTGAGTGTGATAATTTTTATCAGATTACATCGATATTTATTTGTGTGCTAATATATGTGGATGCAGGGAAACAGGTTGGAGGAATCCAACTGGATTCCTCACAAATAGAAATTTATTTATATTCTGTGATATATCTCATTATATTCTATGATAAATTGATTTAGGCCTTGATATGTTGTATTCTATTTCCATACTGTAATAGATTAATTCAGAAATTAATTGTATTGTGCTCTAATTGGGTGAATACAACCTGGGAATTTAAATATAAATAAATAAATTGGGTTTAAAGAAAATTAAAGAAATTCTTAAGGCAAGAATTTAAAAGGAATTAAATTCAAGTAATTGATTGATAATTTTATGTGTTCGAAATTGTGGTTTAAAAAAAGAAATTAAGAATTGTTAAAATAATGCAAGATTTATTTTTAAAGAATGAGAAACATGCTTTCTCCTGGAAACTTTAGTATGTTTTTAAGAAAGGTTTTCAAAATATAAATTTGCAGTTTAAACATGTTTGGAATATTTTAGAAAGAAATATTATTTTAAATTGTTTAAAGTGTAAGCAAATATTTGATTAAGTAATTTTGATATTTAATTATTTTAAAAAAAAAAGTAAAGTAGTATTAAGTTCTTAAAAGCAAATCTTAATATAAATATTTAATTTAATAACTTTATTTTAAAAGTTGAATTTGACTTAAAATACTTAGGAAACCTCTATATATTTCCTTAAGTATTATTTTCAATTAAATAATTTCTAGAAGCTTTATTTTAAATATGTTAAATATATGTTTGAAAATGATTTCCAGGAAATAGCAATGTGTTTAAAATAAAAGGAGCTATTTTTAAAGTATGGAAAGGATTTTACGGGATGAATGTAAAATTGAATTGGGATAAATCGTGTAAGATTGATAAAAAGAATTCTTTGGGTTATCCTGAAATGGAAGTGTATTTCCCTGAAAGTCAAGTACGTTTTTAAAGTTGAGTTTTGAAACGTTAGAACTTGAAGTTATATTAAGAATGGTTTCAAGGAAATCATTTAAGTGGTAAAAATTTTAAAAGTGAACATTTATCAAGGTAATTATAGAACTAATTATTTTAAAAAGGGAATTAGCATTATATTTTTAAATGAATATTATTAACATTTATACTTTATAAATGGTTCTATTTTAAAGAAAATCAATTAAAGTTTTATTTGAAACATGTATAGAATTTCATAGCTTTATTTTAAAATCTAGTATGACTTAACTTTATTTTAAAGATAATAGTTTATATTTTATTAAGCAGTTGTATTCTAGATATTTTTAAAGATATATATATATATATATATATTAAATTAAGAATGTAAAAAGTTTTAAACATAAATGTTTAGTGTATTTTCAAGAATAAAGTATTTAAATTATTTTAAACCTTAAATATTGGTACTTGGATGTTTCAGAGGAAGTAAAGATTTGGGAATCTATTCCAAGGGAAGAATTGGATTTGAAAGTGTTTCAAAGGGATTTTGAAATGGATTTATATCTCGCAAAGAAATTTTTGAGGAAATAAATAATTGGGCAATTATTTATTGTGTGATGGATGTTTGTGAATGTTAATTGATAGTTAAATCCCCGACTATCAATATTGGACAAATGCGTTGATCGTTTCGAAGAGATCGGGATCGAGATTTATTTCTCGAAAACCACTTCAATCCGGTTTGTACTTTTTTGTGGGAAAAAGGATTTCGGAGTCGAAGATGTAGCAGTGAAGTGCAAGGGCTAGTCGCTACTAATCCTGAGGATATTTCCAAAATGGATGTAGTAGGAGTAGTGCCTTCGGTTCCATTTGAACCTGGGACGAACTTGTATGGATGAATGCTTTCAGAACATCGTCAGGTGGACGATGAGCATTCTAAGTGAAATGTTCTAAAAGGTAACGCTTAGCCTCAAGCCCCATCAACTGAGAATGACTGAAAATCAGGGGTTATGCAGCAAGGCTTGGTGGGCAGCACCCATTTCCGAGTATGGTCATCCCTGTCTAGATGTCCCTTTTTATTTCGGCTTAGTGGTGCGGTTGCTGATTCCAACCGTGGGGTGATCTTACTCGGGATTATCCAGTAAGAAATAATTCGGGCCTTGTTTTGCAGAGGATCGGGCGTGGTCCTTGGTACACTGATCTAGACCAGGTACTGTGACAGGTGGTACCCCAGTGCCTAGTCATTAGTTGGAAATCCATTCTCCCTACGTGCCGTTTACGAGTTTTGTTTGTATTACCCACTATGTGGCTAGTAGTTGGAATTTAATAGATGTAACAATTTCGGCTATTTTATAAGTATTTGTATATAGACCCTATTATAATATCAAAGGATTTCTATAAAAAAAAGTGTTTCAGCTATCGTAAGGTAAAAACCCGACATGTTTATTTGTGGCGTGGTCTTACGAGATGCTTTTGTTTTCAAAAGGATTTTTAAAACTTTAATAATCAATTTGGATGCATTATTATCAGCTGGTATTCCAGACTGACTCGGGTGTTATTTCATTATAATGCTCGGGTCAGACCGAGTACTATATGTTCAGGACAGGATGCTATAGAGCAAGAGAGGTGCTGGAGTCCGAGACATATTATCCGTACTTGTATATATATATCCGCTGTTGTGATTGTATGGAATTATCTGACTGGTAAATGTTGTTTGTTTGAGATACTCTGATGATATATTGTATAAACAGATATAGTTTTCCATTTTGTGTAAAGAGCTGATATTATATATTATATTTTATTCCGCTGCGACTGTGAGATTCTGATATTGTTTAGTTCCTTCTTTCTTCTACCTTCTTTCTTTTTCCTCAACAATCTGTCTTTTCCGACACTTGATCGTGGCGTATCATACTGTGGGTATTTTGTGTCGATTTTCGAGGGTCGAGAAGGACGGGTCGTCACAATTTAACCACTTAATATACGCTTTTTATTTCATTTACTTTAACCGATTTATAGGTGATAATTTTTTAAATCAAATATCTTAAATTCAATGAAATAAATTTCATAGAAAACAATTTTCTATGTGTAAATACATTTGGAATAAATATCATATTTCTTATTCCATGTTAAATACCTATAATTATTTTACAATTCGCATTTTCAATGTTCATTTATGAAGCAGAAATAATCATTCACTCTTTTCATTCCAACTATTTCTTAAGTTACATCAACTCTCGTGCATTCGCTTTCCTTTCCAAAAGGAAAACCTTACCACACGATTATAATGAACTCTTTACAAAGATACATTCGGTCATCCTTAACATTTAAGTATATCGAAGAAGTTGCATTTTATGTAAACTGATCAAAACTGACTTTTAAGTGATCGATTTCTTTGATCTATCTTGTAGCTCTTAGTGAAGTGCTACATTTAACATGAAAAAATCATAATTGCAATCAATCATATCAAATACAAGATCTTACATTATGGTTTACTTGCTTATTTTGACCAAATTAATTTTATCAAAGTTTCGTAAGTTATGAATAATGACCGTTCACCATATAACATTTACATATGACCGAAAATGGATCAAATATATATGTTCTTGTATTACTTTTAGAGTTTGATAACTCACGGAAGACAATACAATGTCTCATGCAAGTGGCCAAGTTATGAATATAGTTTGTGGAATAAAATTTAGACCCTTGCGTGGGTCTTGAAGTTATAACACACCAAAAGATTTGAGGTAAGTATATGTAATATTCCTATATCAGTATTTATCCTTTGTATATTTTAATTGATAAACTATAACAACCCGCATTTTAATCGACGGGATGAAAACTCAACATTCACAAATGGAGGAATTAGGACTTGAGAGCACTTCCATTGAGTTCGGATCGTCTGAGCAGTTGAACATAAGTATAAGCACTGATGTTCTGATCGACGGATTTTAGCTAGTAGCCTGCATTCGATTTGTAAATCTATCCAAAAGGTTAACTTTTGTATACGATGGAATTAAATCCCAAAACCCTTTCCATTGAGTCCGAAGGTGTCGTGTTTTATCCAGTGACGTATCGATACATGCGAAATTAACCGTCCAGTAAGTAGTCTCAGAATGTGTCGTATATTATACCATCGGAACTGGAAAATATGAAGAGTTGCATGGTTCAAGAATCATGTTGATTGGAGCTATCTATAACTCGTACGAGAATTAAATATGTAAATGAATTATTAAATCAATTAATTATTGGTAAAAAGGACCCTTACTCTCACTCATTGCCTCTCGCTTGCTCCCCTAAATCTGTGAAAAGCATCGACCAGTTCATCACCTTCGATCTCCGCCTAGGGGCCGCAATTGGCGAAGGGTCTAAAGGAAATTCATATGCCAAGTGGAGGGCAATAAGTGGTTAAAGGCGATTGACCCTTAGTGGCATGTGCAGGTGGAAGCATGCTCGAGAAGTGACGTTGTTGAGGCATCTAGATCTGGCACCGTGGTTGTTGAGGAAAGGCCAGACCTATCTCATTCGATGAGGCTAGGGGGAGGCTCTAGTAGTGGAGTGGATTGACGTTAGAATCCATGAAGGTGATGTAGTGATGGCTTGAACAGAGCTGTCATGAGTAGGAGGGGGCTCGAGCAATTAGGTGAGATTAGTTAGTGTTTATGAGTTAATTAAATTAATTTAACTATTAGTTAATGTTCTAATGTTTGAAAAATCATAACTTGCTCATACGAGGTTTAATTGAGATGCGGTCTCTTGCATTGCACTCGGGATGTCGTCACCTTCGCAATGGAGCAAGCTTCATCGCCATTCAGACGACCAAAAATTAGGACAAAGATGAGCAGAATTATAATTCTAAATTTATATTTCGGTATAACTACCGTAACTTTATATGAAGAAAAATACTACCAGTAGAAGTATAAAATATGTATATATGAAATTGTTCCCCATTTGATTGAGATTATAGTTATATCAGTAATAGAAATCTTATTATATATTTTATGAGTCATGACTAATCAAAATAAGAATATGACTTTAAAAATAAGCTAAAGGGTTTACAAATGATTTATAAGCTAATTTGTATTTTATAAAATAATGGGATGATTTTTATAAAATAATAGTAAAGAGGTTTGACTTTCATTTTAAAGAGTCAATAAATAAAAGTATGATTTGATTGTTAAACAATTAATATTTATTTAAATATAAGTATACATGTACAGAAATATCCATATGTATATATAATCAAGTTATGAGCAACCTCATGCAGCCATAGCAACCACCGGGCATGCTAAGTTGCATGAGAGAGTATTGAATCGATTAATCGCTTCATTAAAGCTCGAAATGTGGTTTGTGAAGTTTTACGTGTTTGCTTATACATGTGTACATATGCATGCATGAGTGGGTGTATACACATACGTTTGAGCATCATGTGAGGCAAGAAGGTCAATTGAGATCGTTTTGGCATGTTAGAGAAGATCGGGTCTTTATATTCGCCTGTAGACTCTACACGGGAGGAAAGTGGATTTTGATATCGAAATCAGTTTTCAAATACTTATGGAATCCGCTTCTAAAATGTCAACAAATTAACCTCGTTGGAGGTTCAATGGGGTTAGGTCAAGCTCTAAAAGCGAAGCGACTCACCGGGCGAAGCAACGTAAGAAACTACATGTGAATCGACGTCTGTGTGGGAGATTTCTCCCTGCCCTAGGATTAATACCTGAAGCTGGCAATTTCAATCGACTTGGAATAAAATTCGGTCGACTGAATGAGTGTCAAATTGTGTCCAATAGGGGAAACCCCAATATTGAAGATTAGGAAAGAAAACCCAGTCGACTAAGCTTAATTGATTGGAGAAATGCCCAGTTAATTGAATGTTGGGCAGAAATGCGACTTCGGGGAATTTCTTCACCGTTCGAGCACGGTTTTTCATGGTATCTTGACACAACTTCAAGAAGGCTTCGGTTTACTCGGGATGTCAGGATGCTAGGCGAAGTTAATGATTCAGATGTGAATGTTAAGTGATTTTTTAGAATCAATAACGGTCGTCCATGGGGTCAGTATGGCAGTTGGTCACACGATGACATCCGACAAGTATGTATGATCGAATGGAGTAAATTGGCATCTTTGGGGGTTGACCTCGGGGTATGTATAGTTAGATGAATTGTATCGGACTTATATTAGCAACCGTGCATAATACTGATCTCATGTTAGTGATCACACATTGTATTGGCCTTATGTTAGTGGTCGTGCCTATTATTGGATCCTAATAGATGCCTAGGTGCATTAGTGTGTTGGCTTTTTTATTATAGGATCGTGGTAGATGTATGGGTACGTTAGTATGCTGACTATATTTTTTTTATATGATCGAGATAGATATATGGGTAAGTTAGTGTGCTGAATCTATTTATTATATGATCAAGATTGATGTTTGGGTACATAATTGCGCTGACTCTATTTTTTATTGGATCCTGATAGCTGCCTGGGTATATTAATGTGTTGACTCTATTTATTATTGGATCATCATAGATGCCTGGGTACATTATTGTGCTGACTCTACTTATTATAAAGTTGAGATAGATATTTGTGTATGTTGGTTAGCTGACTCTACTTATTATAAGATCGAGATAGATGTCTGGGTACGTTTGTGTCTGTCAATTATTGGATCGCGACAAATGTCTGGGTACGTTAGTGTACTTGCCAAGTTTATCTTGAATTGTTGGATCACGATAAGTGTCCATTGTTGGCTCCACATGTCAGTAATGACGGGTATTGATTTGTATTCCTTAGTCATCTTCCATTGTTATATTGTGGTGTTATTAGTTGGTTGTTGTTGTTGCTGCTGCATGTATTGTTATTTTGTACTTTGTGGTAGACTTATATTATGATCACCCTATTTTTGGATGTTGGGTTACCTCTATCATAGTACAATTGTCATGTTTCAGTATTATAGTAATTGTGTTGACTCGTTGATTATAGGAGAAGAGCGGGTTATGGTATGATTTCCTATCTTTTAGATAGGTTTACATACTTGTTTAAGGACAGTCTGGATTACCGTTGAGCCATGATTTTGGAGAGGACCGATTGTGCTCTAGTTGTTCTTGTTTATTTGTATATAGTTTTAATATATAATATTTTGAGATAGTTCCCTTCACATCAAATTTTCTGTCTGACCCGCATTTCATCTTTGTTTTCTTACGTCATGACAACTCTCGGCTACTCAATTGAGTAGTCTGGGAGTCAGGTGCTTTGGGCATACGCTTTCATGATGGCTGGAGCATTATGCGAACATGATGGTGATACTTCATATGTATACTTGAAATTGTAGTAGTACATGGCAGATGTTATTTATATATGAGATTTGTTATATCAGATGTATTCTAACTTTCTATATTGATGTTCATTTACCAGTTTCTTCTACCATTGTAGTCTAGTATGTATTATAATCTTTTCATGTTCATGTATATTCAATATATTGTATATTATCATTCCGCTGTGAGACTCCATTGATATGCCTTAGTATAGTGTTTGTTTTAAATTTTTCTTTCTCGACAATCTTTCTTTTGTGGTATTCGAAAGTCGAACATTTACATTTAGTGCTGATTTCAGGGCATTACGAAGGGCATGTTGTTACATAAACATTTTATCAATTTCATTAGTTACACAAATCTATCGATGTAGACTGCTTTGATTTATACATATTAGAAGTTCTTACAATATTAGAAAGGTTAGATGTTCCCATTTCATTTTTCTAATAAGGCTACCACTAATCTTTTATTTTTCTCCAGACCCTACAACGAAACATAGAAGTCTTTCAATTTTACTAGAAGATGCTAGAACTCATATAGGATTTTGATTGTGAAGAAAGCTCAACAAACCATAAGCCCTCATACGATAGGTAACTCCTTATTGATCGTATCACATACAACTCCTAAACTTGTGCTCCTTGTCCTAATCTCATCTTTACTTTAAGGAAAGCTCAAGTAATAAAGAGAGATTGTTTGCTCTTACCCAACATTTCATGGTGGCCTAAGCACATACTTTGGGGAAATCTCAACAAATATTAATAGTACTACACATAACATCCGTAGCTTGAGGAAAACTCAACAACTAAGGATTATGCAAGTAATTTATTAATATATAAATGGTAGAGGACAACTTTACACTAAAGATTCATAATCTTTAATATATCTAATTGAGTGATATTGACTTATGAAATAATTTATTTCTTATGAAGTACCCTCGTGATTCAAGTGTAGAACAGATCTAAAATCACGGTATACATACCGTACATATGTATTTATTCCTTAATTCTATTTTGGGTTTCTTATTGTTCAACCTTTTATTATACATTTATATCATATAAGTTTTAATTCTTGTATAAAATTTTATAATTTAATTAACTTATATATAATAATCTATCCATAATCTTGTATTAATTTCTTTTATAAAATTTTATTTGTTAATTTAATGAACTAACTAGTTAACATTTTAATTAATTTTATTTTATTCATTTTAAACATTTTAAATTGAATATGTCACCATAATGTTTATAATTATTCGTATATATCTTATATACATATGTGTTATATTATTTAACATTTAACAAATTTATTTAATTACGATTAATTTATAAAATTATACATATGCTACCTTAACATCTTAAGATGATGTTACATATATCAATATTTATGTTATTTAATTTAATTAATTAACTATTAATTAATTGTTCAATTTATGAATCTAATCAATAATTAATAAATTTTTAATGTAATTATTTTATTTTCAAAACAATTTAGAAAATTATTTTATAACAATTATAAAATCAATGCTTATTTAAAAGTTAACCTTTTAAACTTAAAATATGTTTTTATTTATTTTAAATTTAACCTTTTAAATTAAAAAATTTAAATTAATTTGAAAAATGATTTGGAAAATTAACGTAAGACCCAAATCAATTTGGGCCTTTATATTGGCGATAACGTTTGGACATGCCTCATCCTTTAGAACCAGCCAACAAAACAAGTAGGGTAAAAACTTGATAATCCAAAACCAACCTCAGATACTACTTTTGTGACGACCCAAAAATACGTACCCTTTGAATCGACAATAATCCACACATGTCTGGCCCCAAAAGCACAGACTGGCGGAAAGTCAAGAGAAAGAAAAGAAGAGAGAAGAAGAGAAGAGAAGAAAGGGAGAAGATAGAACCAAATAGAACAATACAAAATCTCACATCGCAGCGGAAAATATATAATATCATATCAATGATCTTTATAAAACAGAAACTGTATATATATATATATATATATATACATACATCAATCAGAGTTCAACAATCAATCAATAGTTATCATCCTGAACAGTTATAATAACTTGTCCTTACAAATGCCGATAATTTAAACAACTAAGCAATGCAGCAGATAATCAAGCAAATACGGAGGTACGAAAATGAAGATCTCCAGCTCTCCTGCTGAAGCTCCAAAAGCATCAAATCCAGACCTATAAATATACTCGGTCTGACCATAGATTTAAAGAGAAGAATGCCCAGATCAGTCTGGTAAACCAACGTGAGAAACACACTCAACTGAATTTATTAAATTACCAAAACTTTTCCTCTATCAGAACAAAAGTATGTCGTAAGACAAGTCCATATATAAACACGAACATGTTTTTACTTTACGATAACTAAAACATTTTTATATATCAAAATGTTTGATATTATTTCTAATGACATTCTTCTGAAATCACTTTTCAAATAAACTTATTCATAAGATATCAATACCTGGACTAAGTCTAATGGAATATATCCGGACTGGATCAACGGAATATACCGAACGGAATATATGATACCAAAAAGGGGTAGTTGAAATGTTTACAAGTCATTACAGCTATTTTAGGAATACAATCAAAACTTTTTAAATCTCGTATTGGGGTTGGATTTCCAACATGATAGGTTCAAATGACTGAAATTAACTTCTGAATATTTAAAATCAACTAAATATATGAATTTCAAATGACTGAAATTCTGGGTCGTTACATTCTCTCCTACTTAAAAGAATTTCATCCCCGAAATTACCAAATAAGAAAAAGCTACAAAATCTATTAACCATTGAAAATAATTTGTTCAAACTAGATTACTAACAGTTTAAACCTTTTAACTTTTTCTAAAATCATTAGTTAAACTTCTTATAAAAATTTTACTAAGTTTTCAAATCCATACTTAGTTATTTACTAATACCATCCCACAAATCAATTAATATCATTTCAAATTATAACTCAAAATCAAAATTTTAGTTGTCAAAAATATTTTCCAAAAGTTTTCTAACGCCTTAAATTTTCAAAAAAATCGTCAGCTTTTCCTCTGTACGGTTCGATCGTAGTAGCGTCACAACATATATATATATATATATATATCACAAATATACATCTCATCTTCGAGGATGAGGCATCCCACAGGGGAAAAAGTGTAAAAGTACGATATGTAATCCGAGATATGTACCTTATATATTATTAGCGAGCATATACGACTAATATAGCGCGAAAGCGAGCTCAAAATGCGAAGCAAGCGCCATATGTACCTACTAAACACTCAACAAACAATGAGAAACATGTATATATGAATATAATATCAATATACAACACATACCAATACAACAACTATATATGCCAATATAGCGATGCAATCAAAAGCAACAAATCCAACCATCAACCAACTATTATCCATCTAACATTCATACAAAATCAATACACTTTCACTTCTCATTAATATTTACTAAACTGATTTTCAATTTAAATCACATTTGATTCATTAACATTGGATTTTATTACAATTCATTTATTCATATTCAATTAGTTTGCATTCACTAATTCATATTCAAGTTAGTTCACTGTCAAATTAATCAAATAAAAATTCAATTCTATTTAGATTCACTTAACTTCCAATTTGGATTCGATTATTTGTAGCTTTCAATTTCATTAATTCATTTCTATATGAATTTTCTATACAATCGATTAACATTCATCTAACAACTAATGCATAACAACATAACCAAATTAGTTTAATTTACTCTCAACGTTCATATTTACTTCATTTCTATTCAATTTGGCTCAACACTATTAATTCCAATTGGTTTAACATTCAATTGACTGTCATTCAATTATTTAATTCAAAACTTCTTAACTTAAGTTTTATTCAATTCTTAACAACAACATTTTCTAATCCATGTTTATTCCCTAATTCACTTTTACAATTAAAGTTGAATTCCATAATATAACTCAAGTTCATATTCATCACTTTGCTTTATTAATTCACATTATTAATTTACTTTGATATCAAAATAAACTTCATTGAACATCACTTAAGTTATCTTTCATTTTATAAACATCACTTTGTTTCATTTAACTTAAATTTCGGCTTATAAATCCAAGTCAGATCCCAATTCTAAGGTCAATTTTATTTAACTTTTACTGAAGTCAAATTTCCTAATACTTATTCAAATTCATATTTTTCTTTGCTTAACAATTTTTTTTAACCATTTTAACAATTGGTTTTACTTACTTTTTCTCAATTTAAGTTATACAACTTATTATTCAAACTTCCATGAACATTCACCTAAGTACACTTTCATTCACATTTTTTTACAATTTTAAATCATGGCTATATAATCACTTTACACTTTGGTTTAAATTCCATTTCAATAACTTATCTAATCCGGTTTAAATTATTTAACCTTTCTTTAGTTAAATTTCAAATCATATATTTTATTATACTAACTTAAATTTATTTCAACTTTACCAAAGTAAAACTCTTTGTTTTATTATAAGCCCAAATCTCATTTTACTTATATTTATTGATTACACTTGGATTTTAAATCAAATTCATTTATCAAAACAAGATTTCAATTTCAATTTACTATTGGTAGCAAATTCATCACACGGAAACTCGAAAATGATACTCGTTATGCTACAGTCATCACCCTTATTATTTCACAGCAACAGTAGTGAATTCTGTGCTTTATACTCTTTTAAAAAAATTCTTTTATTTATAAATCACATTTATAAATTTTTTACTTATATAATTTCACTATTCAGTTTACTTATATAAGATAATTTCAAATTCTTTTATCTTATTAAGATTTATAATAATATAATCTCTTTAACTTTGAAAAATAACTTCCAAAATAAACGAGATTCAAATTTTCCCAATTCTTAGCTTATATCCATTTTCTATTTTCAATTCACATTTACAAATATACTCATGTTGTTTAATTTCTTATATATAAGATTATTTCATAATTGCAAATCATACTAATTATAATTCCATACTTATAATTCATTTGCTTATATAATTCATTCTTTTACAATTTTTGTTTCTATTTAGATTATTCAAATAGCTTTCATTAACTTATATATATTTACATTTTCAAACAACCAATCAATTTATATTCTCTTTAATAATTCCAAAAAAATTATTTCCTTTATATATAAAATATAATCGAGGTGAAATTATTTCATTTACTCAATTTAAAATAATACTATGTCGACTTGCCTCGTTTAATTGTTTGGAAATCCCTATCGATAACATGGCGTCCCACATACCGACCAAAATTCACAAACAGCTCAACGGATAAGCAAACACAATATAAAATATTTTATATTCACTAACAAATACACGCTCATATATATAATACACTCAAACATAATCTAGGGTGCTACTGTCCCAATCTATACTGAGTACACATCAAAGCTTAGAATATACAGAATCTAAGCTTTGATACCAAATGTGACGACCCGAAAATCTGTACCCTTTGAATCAACAATAATCCACTCATGTCCGACCAGAAAAGCACAGACTGACGGAAAGTCAAGAGAAATAGAATAAGAGACAAGAAGAGAAGAGAAGAAAGAGAGAAGATAGAACCAAACAGAACAATACGGAATCTCACATCGCGGAGGAAAATATATAATATCATATCAATGATCTTTACGAAACAGAAACTGTATATATATACATATACATACATCAATCAGAGTTCAACAATCAATCAATAGTTATCAGCCTGAACAGTTATAATAACTTGTCCTTAAAAATGCTGATAATATAAACAACTAAGCAATGCAGCAGATAATCAAGCAAATACGGATGTACGAAAATGAAGATCTCCGGTTCTCCTGCTGAAGCTCCAAAAGCATCAAATCTAGACCTGTAAATATACTCGGTCTGACCCGGGCATTGAAAGGGAAGAACGCCCGGATCAGTCTGGTAAACCAGCGTGAGAAACACACTCAACTAAATTTATTAAATTACCAATACTTTTCCTTTATCAAAACAAAAGTATCTCGTAAGACAAGTCCACATATAAACACGGACATGTTTTTACTTTACGATAAGTAAAACATTTTTATATATCAAAATGTATGATATTATTTCTAATGACATTCTTTTGAAATCACTTTTCAAATAAACTTATTCAAATAAGGTATCAATACCTGGACTAAGTCTAATGGAATATATCCGGACTGGGTCAATGGAATATACCGAACGGAATATATGATATTAAAAAGGGGTAGCTGAAATGTTTGCAAGTCATTATAGCTATTTTGGGAATACAATCAAAACTGTAAATCTTGTATTGGGATTGGATTTCCAACATGATAGGAAACTAGTGGAAAGATCAATTTGTATCCACGGCTTACGTCCATGACTCAGACGCCGTTATACAACAACACAAATGGCTAAAAGTGGATGCAATCTGCGAATAACATCCAAGGACTCAGACTTCGCACATTTCTGCCATGAGGCCCAGACGTATCTGGTACCTGGGGCTCAGAACATCTGGTAACCCAAATCACTACTATCTGAAATGCGAGCATACATCTGACCACATAGAATCCCATCATAACCGGGGTGTGAGGCTCGCGAGGCTACGATTACCTTTCACATATCACATATCACATCACTTTGAATGCCACACGGCCATTTCCGTTGACTACTAATTGCCTTCCATAAAAATACAACCCTTAAGCTCATACGTCCCAAGGAGGGTGTTAAGCTAAGAGAAGTTGCCTTCTCCACCATCACTGCTGTACATTTGTAAAAACCAATGTACGTAATCTTAGAAATTCAATGTCAGACAAACATTCATACAAGTTGTCCAGAAACAGGACAAACCGAAGGTACTTTCCTACCACATCCTGTCGGAAAATCCCTAGGATTAGTAGCGAACAATCCTCGCATTGGATATCACAATGAAGAGATCACTGTTACTATATGTATATTGGAATTTTAACCCCAGACTATCAACTAGCAGTCCCCCACTATGAAAATCCAGAATATCAATATCATCATAAGCAACCTATACAATCATCGCATATACGTTGGTACAAACTGGTTTTCAGATAAATCTGATCTCGGCCTCTTCGCACCAACAACGCTAAAGCGTTTCTCAACCTTACACAGAAACTAAGTCTCATAGACTTATCACGTTTCCAACTTTCAACTTGCTATCCTTTGGGCTAAGAAGGAAGCTCGATAGATTGGGGTAATACTCCGCACTACACAAATCAACATCCTCGACGCAAACGATAATCAAGCCTACACAGAAGGCTACGTACTAAGTGTACGACTAAATAGTTCCCACATCAAGTCGAGGAACTAAAATGGCCAAATTTGATAGTCGGTTATTTAACTACCAAAACAAACAAACAAATATTCAGCACCATAACAATCACTAGGCCCTTTTAATTAATTTTTTAATTAATTAAATCACTAGGCAAATATCCACTTCAAATTATCTTTAAAAAGATATATTCTCAAAACCGTTTCAACTTCTATATTGGAAAACATTTCCAAATACTTTTCAATAATAAGTAATTCCCAATTCTATTTATTTTCAACACTTAGAAAATACTACATATACTTAAATCATGATTGAGTATATATTTTACTCTTTAAGGAAAAGATTCTTTAAACACCTTTATTTTGGGTCAAAACGAATGTTGCGTAAAACATCGTAACGACAACCCAAAATCAACAGTATAGGGATTCGAAAATAAGATAGATATATAAATCCCAATACTATACAAAAACATTTCCTTTCGAAAATCATTTACTATAACATTGGTGTTATAGTCCATTATTTCCTTACTTCTCGAAAACGTCTATTTCAACTATGAATGTTGAAATCTATGGTTTCAATACTTAACACATTTTAAAACGTCTTTAAACCATTTATTCCATTTAAATATCACTTTCGAAAACATTTCTTTAATATAGTATTCAATGTCCAAAATCGTGAATATAAATCATTTACCAAATTTAATATTATTTCAACACTTAATTTAAAGGATAATTCACTATCAAAAATCTTGAATAAAATTCCTTTAAATAAACTTCTATATTTAACTTATCAAAATCAATTGATTTGGATTTATAAAACAATGTTTATAAATTCACAGTTATATTTTATAAAAACTTCAAGTTATAAATTCCTTCTATTTACCAATTCCATTTACATCTCATTTATATGCCAAATGCAAGTTTATAAGTTAATTACTTATAAATCATTTATCTTACAAATTCATTTATTTTATAACTTTACAATTTTAAATCCTATTCACTTATAAACTCCATTTATAACTTCATTTTAACACTTATAAAAACGTGTTTTATAATTCCAATATTTTAATTTATAAAATATAAATTTTATAAATCTTCTATATAAACCATTTATAATAAACCAAAAAATTCTCATTTTATACCATTTAACAAAATAATAATCTCCACATTTCAAAAATCATATTATGATTATATTTCCCAAAAATCATAATGTTTACAACATAAAAATTATAACATTTATCTATTTAAAACAAATCCATTCCATTAACACTTCAAAATTCAACAAAACGTATATTTTCAAAATCACTTTTAAAACCCTTTTAAATTTGGAAATCATCACTTAAACATTTTAAAAATCCAAAAATAGGCCGAATGCTGCAAGAGCACTAAATACATCAATCACGGGATCCAAACATCATATATCAATATGATAACAAAATATATATCAATATCTATAGATAAATCAACACTGGTGAGGAATCCAGTTGGATCCCTCCAACCTGTCATCTGTAACAAATATACATATTAGAATATGTGTACAATATCTGCTTCAAGGCAGACGCACGTACAAAGGATCATCCGCTCATACACGGGAACATATAGGGTCATCTGCTCTACTAGGCAGGAATATATCCAAATACCAATTAATATATCATATATCATCCAAACATTCATCAATCATCATAAATAATATTTATTCTCACTTATATAAAAATATCAGTGAGTCAAAAAGAGTGAGTTGGACTCACATTGCTTGTAGTCATCTCGATAACGATTTATTCCAATTAAAATTAAACAAGCGTTTAATTTCAACCAAAATTTTCACTAGTTCAAATAAATCCCAATCCAGCTCCATAATGTAGTGCTCACCAGTATGGACCCAACGCAATTCGTTTCGTCGAAAACGGACCTCGTATGACAAAGTTAGAGCATTTTAAAGATTGCACAAATTTAAAAATATAATAATTTCAATTTTCTTTTTTTATTTTTAAACCTTTTCCCTTCTGGCCGTACGTTTTTCAAATCACGATCGTGGACTCTGATTCCTATTTCTTCCCTAGGCTTCTCCAGCCGAACAAAAACTAACCCATATACGCGTTCGAAATTGAACGACGCGACCATCATCTCGTCACCTGACGATGATCAGAGCTTGCCACCTCGAGCGCAATGTGAGCTCCACCTTCATGCAAAATGCAGCCGAGCTTGGCACCATATTGGCCTCGAAAAACGTGAATGACTGTCGTGCCTTTGAATGCCTATTGACGTTAATTCGCTCGACTTTATTCGATCATCTCCAAATTGATTTCAAGATCTCGATACGCTCTACAAATCTCATGTTGGAAGTTTCTTGCGATAGTGCATGGAATAAGAGAGACTGAGAGAAGAATGTAACGACCCGGTATTTTCAACCATTTGCATCCACACATGTCGGACTTGAATTTCTCAAAATACTGCGTTGTAGTTAAAATTTTGGCAATACTCAGCATAAACAGTAAATAAATAATCACAGACACAGAGTAATATAATGCAGCGGAATAGATAAATAGTAGTTCATGAAGCTACTATATAAACATCAGAGTTAGAAATAATATACAGCGGAATATCTTAAATACAGTAAAGTCTCCAATGCAATAAATGACTTCTCTGAACAAATCAACTGGAAGAGCTGAAAGCTAAAACGATAGTTGGATCTCCAAACGAAGCTCCAAACTCCAAAGGTGAGTCTCAAATGTTGTATCACTTAGTCTGACACAAGCGTAAAGAAAACACAAAACACTCGAGTCAGGATTAACATTCTTATATCAATAAATCCAACTCAAGTGAAATAAAAACTGAAATCAAGGTAACTCAAAGGATGTTTGGGATAACCATCCTCTAAGGATCCGTGGAACTATCGACAATGTAGAAATATACACTATACGCTATGGTCATTTCAAATTAATTTATACTTCAAAACCAGAGTATCATTTCCATTATATATATATATATTTCAAAATTTTATCATATTCAAAGTTACAATTCAAATCAACTCAATTTCCAAATTCAGATTTAACTAAATCTCAATTCAACAAATTTCAATTCAATTTAGTTTCTAATAAACAATTGCAAATTACATCGATTTCCAATGCAGATATAAATCACAAAATAAACCATTTAAATTCCAATATATTTCAAAGCTTTAATATTCACATTTTCAAAGCTAAATTTAATAGTTTCATATATCCTGATTTAACTTCATTATTATTTAGTCTTGAAATATTCCCTCATTAAAATTCAATATCATTTGAGTATAAATTACATCTTACTAAGTATCTCCTTTAATTTATTTTAACATGGAATATTCATTAAGTCACTTAAATCCAAAAATCCAATTAAAATCGTATCTTTAAATTTCAATTTCGATAGTTCCAAATCGATGTTTATTTACTAAAATTCATAATTACATACAATTTCAAATACATTTAAATTTATCTTCCCAGCATTAACTTATTCAAATTATTACCAAAATCTATACATTTAAATAAGTACTTGAGCATATTATATGTATTAAATCAATCTCCATTTAATTAAATATTATTATTAAATCTATATATTATATTTCCATTTATATATGATATTTAAGAATCAATATTTATTAAAACCTTATATTTCTTTCCAGTACCATAGAAATTATTTTCAAAATATTTATATATGGATCGACAGTGTCTATATATAATTTCTTATCCTATGGTCAAGTGATACAGATATTTATCATTTCAATCCGTAATTAAAAAATATATATATACATACGGGTAGATATCCTTTCTACACGTAATCCCAATTTCAATTCAATGAAAATCGCTTGGGTCTATCATTTCAACCCATAACAAAATTCTCCTATTCTAAAGTCTGTTCGGGTATGTATCATTTCAACCCATAGTGAATTATATACTAACATGGAACTTGCAGAGTGATAACAGATATGACAATAACAATAAGAGGCATATATCGCCAATAACAATATAATATAAACAACAGGATATGGTGTCATATCCCATAGGTGAACAATTACCTATAAATGCATATCATAAATATAACAATTTAAACAATTAATAGTTAAATTTTAGCAACATATTTCAATTGTCCTTCCAATTAAAATCAAATTTAATAAATAAAAGAACGTTAATCGTGAGTAATTGCTTACCTTTCGAGGCTAGAGAGATTCCACATAGAAATGAGCTACTAAATCCAAAGCAACGCTAGATGGATATGATTTGATGTAGAAAACAGGCGCGACGAACAAGGCTGATCATGGAAAATCGATGAGAACGATTGAATTAGTTTTGATATAATGGAACTATTTCATTTTATATATTATAATTTGTTTCTAAAATAATTTCAAAACATATATTTTCAATCCATATCATGTCCCAAAATTTTTAAATTAAACAAAACTCAATGTACAATATTTATACAATTCATACATTTCCTTAAAATTTCCTTAAATCTATTTTAAACGCTAACACTAATATAAGTTTGAAACCGACCTAACATATATGCAGACAAATACAAATCTTTATGAAACGATATATATATATTGTCTTCTCATGAAATCAATATTAAATTTTTAAGATGAATGTTAAAATAAAAATCATTGTTCACATTTAAAACGCCTAAACAGTTTAGATGTTGAAAATAGTACATATATTAAAATACTTTAAATAGTTTATATATTAAAATAATTTGTATATAAATTTAAAATTTTAAAACATATTGAATTAAATATGTATATCAAAAACCATCGTTTAAAAAAATAACATATCTACATAATATACTTTATATAATACTTACAGATATGCTGCCTAACACAAACAGATACTTTAAACAAATATATTTCTAAATAAGCTAAAATGTACACAATAGGTTGAACCCATGTTAACAACTTTACTTAACATTTAACTTATATTATTATACAAATAATAGGTTATATGATTTACATACTGATTCTATATGCATAACAAAATGTACTGTAAGCTTTTCATATTATACTGTAAGCCTATATATGCATGCACTATATAACTATATGCTGCTAATACAATTTATATAGCTTAAGTAAACTTATAAAAACAATGTAACTAATAGATTTTAAGGCTCATATAAAACTTATGTCTACCTATATTTTATTTTATCTTTTTATTTTTAAAACACATGTATACATTAAAAATCAACTTATATATAACTATACTTTAAACGCGTTGAATAAATATTTCAACTACGTATCCTTCTTTCCTAAAAAATATATGTATGTTACATAAAAAAATGAAAAAAGAAAGAAGAAGAAGAAGAAGAAGAAGAAGAAGAAGAAGAAGATGACAAGGCAGCTTATATATATATTACCTACATACAGATGCTCCGGCTAAGGTGATGAAAGAGGTACGGCTTCTAGCAGCGAAGAAGATGATTATATGCAAGCGAGACAGTGCTGAGAGGAGAAGAGCCGAGCACTTGACGGAGTGAAATAATGGAAACAAAAGAAAATACAAGTAGAAAATAAAAAGAAAATAAAAGAAAGGACAGGCGGCCATTACCTCATGCAGTTTCAGACGCGAGGAAGAAGAACCAAATAGTATGGGGTAGGTATGGTGTACGTGAGTTTTGTATTTATAAGAGAAGTATTTGCATTGATTGAGTATAAAAAGAATGCAAGAAATAAAGAAAGTAACGGCTAGAGGAAATTGTAGGATTTTATTCCAATTAATTACAATGAGTCAAATGGAAAGTGGAAAGAAGGTAAATTATGGCATGCGAATTACAAGGTAAGAAATAATTTGATTGTTAGGAAAATAAATGGGTTTTATTCCTATTAAAACAAAGAAGCAAAAAGGGAAGTGTAATAAGATGGGGAAAATTACACATAAAGGCAAGGTAAGAAAAATGAAATTGAACGGTTAGTGGGATTCAAAGATTATATTCCTATTAAATACGGAGATGAAAATGAAAGTGGAAAGTTTTACAAGTGAATTGCAACACAAGAAATCATATTTGAATGGCTAGTGTCTTATTTCTTCCCTCTTTTGAAATGTATGGCTCATAAATTTAACAGCTAAGGTAGGTAATTCAAAAGAGTGCGTATTTTAAAGGTAAGAGATAAATCAAATGTATACCCAAATAATTAACAAAGTGACATAATTTAAATTTATTCGTTTCTTATTTATTTAGTAAATATGCTAAAGAATATATCAGAAAATAACGTACCATTTATAGAGCCAAATAAATTAAACAAGAACGGATATAAATGTACCAATTTAAAACGTATAATTTATTGCCTTTTACAACATTATTTATTACTAAATTTAAAATTTGATGGAATGGACATTACTTTCAAATATTATCATAATTTACATTAACAAAATATTTAAAATTTATTTATTAAAATTTATTTCTCAATTTACTAAATAAAATCAATTAAAATCTTGCAATTGTGCATTAACTATAATTTCCACTTATATTGAAATTTTGCCGAATATAACATTTGCATTACTTCCTTTATTGGGATTTCATTTTTCACATTAACATACATTTATATTTATTAAAAAAATCAATTTCCATTAACAAGCTAATAAATAGGTAACATACAACATCATTACCATTAACCTTTAGTCTCATAAATATGCCTTTATTAATTACAAATCAAAGTTATCATTTATTTTCAAAACGCTAAATTTCATTCACTTATGCTCAATCTATAACCAAACATAACATTTAGATTTCTTTTCATTAATTGGTATTCCCTTCAATAAATTAACCTTGGCTAGTATTGTTTACCATTCATTTACTTAACACATTCTCATTTCCATTAATGTAACCTTTAATTATATTTTTATTAGAATTTAATTTCCCATTCCAATTCAATCAACAAATTCAACGGGTAACTTATAATGATTTTTACAAGCCAAGGTTACACAGGTTTATCATACTTTAACCAAATTTTTATAATTACATACATATTACCACATTCATTCAATTATTATCAATAATATATAAATTCCTTTAGTTATATAGCACTTACACTTATTTACTTATTTTATATTTTGTTTATACCCAAGTGCAACAATATACACAATTTCATTTTCATTGTGATTTTACTTAAATTGTCAATAATTAGTTCTTAATAACCATGGCTATAATTCATTCGTAACATTTACTTCAATATAAAGTATAAAAAATTTATTTATTTCTAAATTTAATTACAAAAATCTTATTAATTGAACCAATTTATTTATCAAAATTTACGGATCATTACACTCTCCTCCACTAAAATCTTTTTGTCCTCGAAAAGAAACGAATTACGGAAAACACAGAAAAAATAGAATGAAATAGGACTAAGACAAGATGACAAGAAGATTAACATTATACCTAATAACTGTTTTTATAGGTAAGTTTATCAAGGTGGAAAGTAGGAATGGCCAAAAGCGAAAATAGGTTGAAAGACAAGGATGAGCCATTATTTTAAAATTATATAAATTTCAATTATTTAGAAAGGTAAAATAAATGATCAAAATATTATAACAACACGCATATTTTACGATTGAATATTTAAATATTTTATTTTAATATTTCATCATTAGTCGGATTTTAGTCCGAAAAGTTACTTTTTGCATACAGTCGAATTAGGACTCCGGACCACTTCCATTGGGTCCAAAATGCCGTTTACGATCTTTTTGAGTATAAACTTTGATATGTTTGGAGTTAGTGGAATTTTGCCACTTTTTCACTTTGGGTTTGGTTTAGCTCATTAGCCTAAACTATTAACTCTAGCTCAACCCCCTCTTCCCTTCATAACTTCACTTTCATTTCCTAACACTCAAGCTTCATCAAAAATGGAGGGTGGAAAGGGAAATTAAAACTCCAAGCCCTAGTTCATTTGCAAATCCAACATCTAACTCCAAATTCAAAGAGAAGCCATTGATTCAAGCTTCTTGTGTTGAGATTGAAGTGTGGTTAATTCTTCCTTTGCTTTCAAGCTTCTTCTTCATTGATTTTGTGTAAAGGTGAGATTTTTATCTCACATCTTTGTCTATAACTATCTTTGATTATTGGGTATGAATTTCTAACACTTATTCATATGCATTTGCTCTTGGTTTGGATTGAATTGGTGAAAATCCCAATTTTTAGTGTTTTGGGTTCAAACCTTTGAAAATCCTAACTTTGATGATTGAACACGTTTTTGGTGATGCATCGAGGAGCCAATAGGACTGGGTGGCCGATGGGCGTAATCCCCTAGCGTCCATGCTCGATCGGTTGCAAATTAAGAGAGTTTTTGCATTTCTGTTGCTAAGGTCGTTCGGCCTGCACACATGACTCTCGGCCTGTAGTTAGGTCGGCATGCCTTAGGTCGCAACCCATAGGTCGCTCGCCTTGCAGTTAGGTTGGCCTGCCTTAGGTCGCAACCCCTTAAGTCTCTCGGCCATTAAGTCGCTCTGCCTGTTAGATCGCGCCATGGTTAGGTCGCGCCATGATTAGGTCGCACCTGATTCTTGTCGGCTAGCTGCTAAGTCGCGCCATGTTAAGTCGCAACCACTAGGTCGCCCGGCCTGCTTTATCTCGCAACCACTTAGGTCGCTTGGCCTGCTCGCACCACTAGGTCGCTTGCACCTTAGGTCGCGACAAGTTAATTCCTTCCCTCTTAAGTCGCTCGGCCTTCTCTTACGCCTTAGGTCGCGCCATACTTAGGTCGCGACAAGTTAAGTCGTTCCATTTTAAGTCGCTCGGCCTTCTTACTTATGTCGCTCAGCTTGGTCGCGTCAACTTAGGTCGCGCCATGCTATAGGTCGTGCCATGTTAAGTTGCTATGTTAGGCCGCATGCCTTTCCTTAAGTCGCTGATCCCTTGTGTTGTATGCCGTGGGGCCGCATGTGTTGAGCCGCTTATTTCTTGTGTTGAATTATGTTAAGTCGTAAGTCGTGGCTGCTAAGTCGCAAGGGTATTTCCACTGATGGATTTGGAATCGAATTCTTTGGATTTTATTCACGTCTTCGAATGTGAATTTTTGTGACTTTTTGTTTCTACAATCATTTTTGTGATTTGTCACTTTAAAAATATAAATGTTTTCTATACTAGTAGTAAATATCAAAACTCTTCCATTAAAATGATTTCAACGCTATTTTATTACAAAGCTCGTTTTTTTTAAACCGTTTTCCAATCTACTAGTATATACAAACCTTTATCTCACTCGTACGAGAAATCTAATTAAACGGCTTAGTAAAACAAGTGGTATGAAATGCTTGCGATTACTTCGCCGGTTAATTCTTGGACTTGTTCGATTGAATCTCTTGTGATAATTTTCGAGTGGAGATCTACAATTTGTTCGTAAATATATAAGTTAAGCTAGTGGTTATGGGACATGAGGCTAAGCTTATATATTTACTAGCTTACTGTAATTGACACTTCTTGATGATCGTTGATGATCATTTTTGTGATTTAGACTAGCAAATGTGCGATGTCTCTTTGTCTACGAGGGATACTAAACCCCGTTTCTATGGAGCTTCGGCTTTGGTGGGGTAGCGACCCATGGTCTTCGGGCCGTTTTGTGGAGATTCGGCTCAAAATTGATGGTTAGCAACCATGGAATAGCGTTCCATTTTATGATACACGTGTTGGTGAGTTTTCATTCTCCCGTTTTGTGATAGGCCTCCCCCTTTTTTTGTTTTTTTAAAACCCAGAATTTCCATTGATGATTTCTAGAACTTTTGTTTCACCAATTTTCGTGATTTATATTGATATGTTTTATCAATATTTGTGCATTAGTGAATTTGTGTGTCATTAACTTTTGTGATTGACATTGATATAATTGTCAATATTTATGGTTTAGTGAATAAAAATAAAGAGTATGACATTATTTTTGATCTTTGAGAAGATTCTTGTGATATTGATTAATCCCTAGTTGATTTTCAATTGCATACTTATCATAGTATGGCTTTATGGTTATCATATGTTTATGTCATATCTCTTATTCTATAACATTTTATTTGATATTTATAGCTAGACTAATCCGTTTATAATTTTCTTATTAAATAATACTCGAGTCAAACCGAGATGTTACAGGTGCTTCTGCTTGACTTCACATCTGGGATTATCACCCTGACTTTTGGCTAACTACTTAGATTGTAGTTTTTGTTGTATACATTTGAGATATAGACTCATTGATGTATACATATTCTTTTGTCTAGCACTTGTAGCTATTCTTTTGTGATATTGTGGATCTTGTTTGACCACTACTCTGATGTACACTTTCATGTGTTATATATTCATATCTATTTCCGCCTTTGTGATATGGATGACTATGACTGATTTGTGTTATGTTTATTTCTATACTTGTTTCCGAAGAATATATATAGCCACGGGTAGTAGCTTCGAGTTTGTATCTGTATGTTGGATTTCCTCGTGAAACCAGATGCATGTTGTACTATCTGACATATCGGTGCTCGCACAAAGCAATTACGCGGATGGTCGCTCCTCAACAGCCTTATTCTCTGCGCTAGTTGATGGCATTACCCCGTAATGTTCTTGGCTAGAGTGGGTATAGAGGTGGGGCGTCACAAATATCCTTTATTAAAATAATTTTATAGCTCGATGTCTTAACAAGTTTATCCTTTTTTCGTAGACTCTGGCAGTGCGTTGATCAAGCGCAAAGCTAGAATTCTCCAGGTACTTAGTAGACTTGTTTCAACACCCAGTGAAAATACTTGAAAAACTTTTAAAAACGGATATGGAAAGTACAATCCAAAAAAAACAACCAAACCATTTGTCCAACCATGGATCGCAGATACATAAAGGTTACGCCTGAATCCCCCAGGAAACATCCGTATCCATAAGCTTTCTTAGCCCTGCGAATTTCGCTATGATGACTAGTAGACCGCAGATACGCAATGGTTACGCCTGAATACCCCAGAAAACATCTGTATCCGCAAGCTTTCTCAGCCCTGCGGATTTTGCTACTAAAAACGACCTACGTAGATCACAGGATACACAATGGTTACACCTGGATCCCCTAGGAAACATCTGTACCCCTGGGCCATCTCAGCCAGGCGAATTACGCTACGCAGGCGCGCCAAGGAAAAAAACCATGGGTTACGCCACGGCGGGGCACTCGAGTATCACATCCGAAAAACCAAAATCAGAGAGAATAATATCGATAGAATGAATCCAAGATGTGACCGCAAATCGGATATCAAGCAGAAGGCACTTTCATATCTTTAGTTCGAAAATATGTATCATATAGTACCTTTTCAAATCACTTTCAAATATCATACTTATATTAAGTCCATTATATATAAGATTTCATTTCCAAATCGAATACTTTCCAAAATCAATAGTATATCAAATCACACTTATATAGATTTCGATTATATAAGATTTCACCTTCAAATTGAGTACCTTTTTAAATCATAATTTTCAAATCAACTTCATACTTATACAAATCAAATTTATATAAGTTCAACAACTCCCAAATCAAGTATTTAGTAAAACAAGGTTCTCAATTTCAATTCATTTCAATATCAGTTAAGTTTTAAAAATCATACCCAATTTGACCAAATTATTTCTTCCAAATCAGATATCTTCAGTTTCAAAGTTTCCAAAATCATAAGTTTAGCAAATAATTCAAGTTTTCAAATCAACATAATTTAGGTCAAACAAAATTCATTTCCGAACATCATTTAAACACTGGGTTTAAATTTCAATCTATTTTCGAAACCAGATATTTTTCCAAAATCAATTTTTACCCCAAAATGGTTACTAAGTTTTAAAACCATCCCTTTTTAAAACCTTTAAACTATTTATTTCAATTTACCATTGGAAAGATTATTATATATATATACTTTATTCAAAACATTTCAAATCTATATTTCCTACTAGTATAATTCAAAATAGTCTTATTCATTTACATAACCAAATGGTTTCAAACTCATCTAAATCATATTACTTCATACTTTAACATACAAACTAAACTTATATACTTTTTGAAATTGCTTATCTTTGAAAACTTAAACCTTGATTTGGAAGTGTTCAAATATTCAAAATAGTTGGAGAAATCAAATTTTCAATCCATGAATTGGAAATCAGCGACAAATCAGTAAATCAATTTTTATAAATAGGGTTATACTAAATCAAATCCGAAACTCGAGGACTGAACACGGCTTACTTCAAATTGTTTCAAATATATATACATATATCTTTTGAATAACGAATTATACTTTGGAATTTGAAATTAAATTTGGTTTCACAAAATCACTCGCATAGCGAAGCTATTAAAGTGTCCTCTCCCCCACTTTGAAACTCGAAAATCAGTGTCGATGATGTATGCACTCATAACCGAAATTATTCTCCGGCGACATAAGTGAGTTCTGGACTTTATTTTCTTAAAACTTCTTTGAAATTTCTTTGAAATCATTGGAACTCGTTTGAGTCATTTGAAACACTTCTTATACAAAAAATACTTTCAAATCGTATTATTATATATTTTCAAAAATCTTAAAACCAATTTCAAAACACTAAAATTCAATCTTTCGAATTTCAAAATAAGACCCTTTGGTTATAAATTATTTTTATATAAACCCATTTCTTATATAATCTTCAAATTTTCAAAATACAAACAAAACCCGATTTTCAAAGGATGATTCAAGAATGGATTTCAAAACAAAGATAGAGATTTAAATTAGAGAAACTCTAATCAATAGAATCTTGATTCGAAGATAGACTCGATCGAAGATGAGATAATTAAATTACAAAATAGAAGATGGATATACTTCTATAAATCGCGGGCGACCTTAACCGCGTCAACCGTGACTTCAGGAATATGATCGATGCAGAATTCTAAGGCAAATCGACATTCGATCGCCAGATATAGAATTCGGCATAACCAAAGATATCAGCATCTAAACCGAGGATATATAAATCTTCGGTAAATCGATGCTATTGTAAAGGAGTTTCGCCCCTTTACAAATCATTCAGTGGAGCTATGGGATACTCCAGAATTTAGAAAACACGAATAGGGAAAGACAAGAATGGATTTGGAACCGAGGGGAATGTTCCAAAATTCAAAGGAAACCGGATCAAATAGGAAGAGATTCAAGCTCGAACGAAAGTGATTCTGTAAATAAATTTACCACATATGCTAAGTTTGCCTAGAGCTGAAGCTCTGATACCAACTGTAACGATCCAGTATTTTCAACCATTCGCATC
The DNA here is from genome assembly GCA_030765085.1 of Allium cepa. Taxonomy (NCBI): domain Eukaryota; kingdom Viridiplantae; phylum Streptophyta; class Magnoliopsida; order Asparagales; family Amaryllidaceae; genus Allium; species Allium cepa. The sequence goes on along the minus strand of CM060929.1, from coordinate 337,888,856 downwards.
CACACATCTCGGACTTGAATTACTCAAAATACCGCGTTGTAATTAAAAATTTGGCAATACTCAACATAATTAGTAAATAAATAATCACAGATCACAGACACAGAGCAATATAATATAGCGGAATAGATAAATAATAGTTCATGAAGCTACTATATAAACATCAGAGTTAGAAATAATATACAGCAAAATATCTTAAATACAGTGAAGTCTCCAATGCAACAGATGACTTCTCTAAACAAACCAACTGGAAGAGCTGAAAGCTAAACGATAGTTGGATCTCCAAGCGAAGCTCTAAACTCCAAAGGTGAGTCTCAAATTATAACTCATTCTAACCCGAGCGTAAAGCAAAACACAAAACTCTCGAGTCAAGATTGACATTCTTATATCAATAAATCCAACTCAAGTGAAATAATAACTGAAATACAGGTAACTCAAAGGATGTTTGGGATAACCATCCTCTAAGGATTCGTGGAACTATCGACAATGTAGAAATATACACTATACACGGTGGTCATTTCAAATTAATTTATACTTCAAAACCAGAGTATCCATTCCATTATATATATATATATATATATATATATATATATTCCAAATTTTATCATATTCAAAATTACGATTCAAATCAACTCAATTTCCAAATTCAAATTTAACTAAATCTCAACAAATTTCAATTCAATTCAGTTTCTAATAAACAATTGCAAATTATATCGATTTCCAATGCAGATATAAATCACAAAATAAACCATATAAATTCCAATACATTTCAAAGCTTTAATATTCACATTTTCAAAGCTAAATTTAATAGTTTCATATATCCTGATTTAACTTCATTATTATTTAGTCTTGAAATATTCCCTCATTAAAATTCAATATCATTTAAGTAAGCTTAAATTACATCTTACTAAGTATCTCCTTTAATTTATTTTAACATGGAATATTCATTAAGTCGTTTAAATCCAAAAATCCAGTTAAAATCATATCTTTAAATTTCAATTTCGATAGTTCCCAAACGATGTTTATTTACTAAAATTCTTGATTACATACAATTTCAAATACATTTAAGTTTACCTTCTCAGCATTAACTTATTCAAATTATTACCAAAATCTATACATTTAAATAAGTACTTGAGCATATTATATGTATTAAATCAATCTCCATTTAATTAAATATTATTATTAAATCTATATATTATATTTCCATTTATATATGATATTTAAGAATCAGTATTTATTAAACCTTATATTTCTTTCCAAAACCATAGAAATTATTTTCAAAATATTTATGTATGGATCGACAGTGTCTATATATAATTTCTTATCCTATAGTCAAGTGATACGGATATTTATCATTTCAATCCGTAATTTAGAAAAAAAATATATGGGTAGATATCCTTTCTACCCGTTATCCTAATTTCAATTCAATGAAAATAGCTTGGGTCTATCATTTCAAACCATAACAAAATTCTCCTATTCTAAAGTCCGTTCGGGTATGTATCATTTCAACCCATAGTGAATTATATACTAACAGGGAACTTGCAGAGTCATAACACATATGACGATAATAATAACAGGCATATATCATCAATAACAATATAATATAAACAACAGGATATGGTGTCATATCCCATAGGTGAACAATTACCTATAAATTCATATCATATGCATAACGATTTAAACAATTTACAGTTAAATTTTAGCAACATATTTCAATTGTCGTTCCAATTGAAATCAAATTTAATAAATAAAAGAATATTAATCGTGAGTGATTGCTCACCTTTCAAGGCTAGAGAGATTCGACACAGAAATGAGCTACTAAATCCAAAGCAATGCTAGATGGATATGATTTGATGTAGGAAACAGGCACGACGGACAAGGCTGATAATGGGAAATCGATGAGAACGATTGAATTAGTTTTGATATAATGGAACTATTTCATTTTATATATTATAATTTGTTTCTAAAATGATTTCGAAACATATATTTTCAATCCATATCATGTCCCAAAAATTTTAAATTCTACAAAACTCAATATACAATGTTTATACAATTCATACATTTCCTTAAAATTTTCCTTAAATCTATTTTAAATGCTAACACTAATATAAGTTTGAAACTGACCCAACATATATGCAGACAAATACAAATCCATATTCAACGATATATATATCGTTTTTTCATGAAATCAATATTAAATTTTTAAGGTGAATGTTAAAATAAAAATCATTGTTTACATTTAAAACACCTAAACAGTTTAGATGTTGAAAATAGTACATATATTAAAATACTTTAAATAGTTTATATATTAAAATAATATGTATATATTTAAAAAATTTAAAACATATTAAATTAAATATATATCTAAAATCATCGTTTAAAAAAATAACATATCTACGTAATATACTTTATATAATACTTACAGATATGTTGTCTAACACAAACAGATAATTTAAACAGATATATTTCTAAATAAGCTAAAATATACACAACAAGTTGAAACCAAGTTAACAACTTTACTTAGCACTTAACTTATATTATTAAACAAATAATAGGTTATATGATTTACATATTTGATTCTATATGCATAACAAAATTTACAGTAAGCTTTTCATATTATGCTGTAAGCCTATATATGCATGCACTATATAACTATATGCTGCTAATACAATTTATATAGCTTAAGTAAACTTATAAAAACAATGTAACTAATAGATGGCATGCTCATATAAAACTTATACCTACCTATATTTTATTTTATTTTTTATGTTTTTATTTTTAAAACACACGTACACATTAAAAATCAACTTATATATAACTATACTTTAAACGCGTTGAATAAATATTTCAACCACGTATCCTTCTTTCCTAAAAAACATATGTATGTTACATAAAAAAAAGGAAAAAAGAAAGAAGAAGAAGATGACAAGGCAGCTTATATATATATATATTACCTACATACAAATGCTCCGGCTAAGGTGATGAAAGAGGTATGGCTTCTAGCAGCGAAGAAGATGATTAGATGCAAGCGAGACAGTGCTGGGAGGAGAAGAGCCGAGCACTAGATGGAGTGAAACAATGGAAACAAAAGAAAATACAAGAAGAAAATAAAAAGAAAATAAAAGAAAGGACAGGCGGCCATTACCTGATGCAGTTTCACATGCGAGGAAGAAGAACCAAATAATATGGGGTAGGTATGGTGTACATGAGTTTTGTATTTATAAGAGAAGTATTTGCTTTGATTGAGTAGAAAAAGAACGCAAGAAATAAAGAAAGTAACGGCTAGCGGAAATTGTAGGATTTTATTCCAATTAATTACAAAGAGTCAAATGGAAAGTGGAAAGAAGGTAAATTATGGCACACGAATTACAAGGCAAGAAATAATTTGATTTGACCGTTAGGGAAATAAATGGGTTTTATTCCTATTAAAACAAAGAAGCAAAAAGGGAAGTGTAATAAGATGGGGAGAATTACACGTGAAGGCAAGGTAAGAAAAATGAAATTGCGGTTAGTGGAATTCAAATATTATATTCATATTAAATACGGAGATGCAAATGAAAGTGGAAAGTTTTACAAGTGAATTACAACGCAAGAAATCATATTTGAACGGCTAGTGTCTTATTTCTTCCCTCTTTTAAAATGCACGACTGATAAATTTAACAGCTAAGGTAAGTAATTCAAAAGAGTGCGTATTTTAAAGGTAAGAGATAAATCAAATGTATGCCCAAATAATTAACAAAGTGACGCAATTTAAATTTATTCGTTTCTTATTTATTTAGTAAATATGCTAAAGAATATATCTGAAAATAACGTACCATTTATAGCGCCAAATAAATTAAACAAGAACGGATATAAACATACCAATTTAAAACATATAATTTATTGCCTTTCTACAACGTTATTTATTATTAAATTTAAAATTTGATTGAATGGACATTACTTTCAAATATTATTATAATATACATTAAAAAATATTTAAATATATTTATTAAATTTTATTTCCTAATTTACTAAATAAAATCAACTAAAATCTTGCAATTGTGCATTAACTCGAATTTCCACTTATATTGAAATTTTGCCGAATATAACATTTGCGTTACTTCCTTTATTGGGATTTCATTTCACATTAACATAACATTTATTTACATTTATTAAAAAAAATTCAATTTCCATTAACAAGCTAATAAATAGGTAACATACAAAATCATTACCGTTAACCTTTAGTCTCATAAATAGGCTTTTATTACTTACAAATCAAAGTTATCATTTATATTCAAAACGCTAAATTTCATTCACTTATGCTCAATCTATAGCCAAACATAGGTATTCCCTTCAATACATTAACCTTGACTAGTATTGTTTACCTTTCATTTACTTAACACATTCTCATTCCCATTAATGTAATCTTTAATTATATTTTTATTAGAATTTTATTTCCCATTCCAATTCAATCAACAAATTCAACAGGTAACTTGTAATAATTGTTTACAAGCCAAGGTTACACTTAGGTTTATCATACTTCAACCAAATTTTTATAATTACATACATATTACCGAATTCATTCAATTACTATCAATAATATATAAATTCCTTTAGTTATACCGCACTTACACTTATTTACTTATTTTATTTTTTTATACCTAAGTGCAACAATATACACAATTTCATTTTCATTATGATTTTACTTAAATTATCAATAATTAGTTCTTAATAACCATGGCTATAATTCATTCTTAACATTTACTTCAATATATATTATAAAAATTATATTTCTTTCTAAATTTAATTACAAAGATCTTATTAATTCAACCAATTTATTCATCAAAATTTACTGGTCGTTACAGAGAAGAATTGAAAATTTTTGGCCATTGATTATAAGGTGGCGGCTAACCCTAACCCTAGTAGGGTTTGTGAAAAATGAATAAAATGTTGGCCTTTTATAGAAAATTACGCGATACTATTCATCTGGAAAATTTTCGAACTCGAACTGAAGCGCGCCGCTTGGCATTTATAATATTTTACCCCTATTTCGAACGTAATGGAATATATATCGGAAGCCAATTCGATCGTATTTGAAAGATATGTTTTCAAATCGACTATTTAAATTTAAAATTTACTTAAATAGATTTTCTAGGCGTTTTAGCTTGCCCCGGACAAACCGTAAATCCGATTGACACGAAATTTGAAATTTCACAATAATTTAACATTATGGATCCAATGAAAATAGTTTCGTCAAAATCCGAGACTGTATGAAAAATGGTTATTTTTACTTGTCAATTTAATATTAAAATATTCAATTTCTAGAATTTAACTTTTAATTCAATTTTATAAGTTCACTAACATTATTTAAATTCAACTAGAATTTATTACAACTTTATAATCATTTTTATTCACATTTAATCCAAATTTCAATTATTTCTGCAATTTCAAATATTAATTTATCAATTTAATTATCCAATTAAATCCTTATATTCAAATATAATTTATTCATCTTATAAAATTAACTTCTGAATCTTTAAAATCAATTAAATATATGACTTTAATAAGTTAGCCCTAATACAGCTAATTTAGGTCGCATGTATTATTTGGCTCTGATATGAATGGTTGAACTGGACCAGCATGCATTGGGGTAAATGAGTAAATTTTAAAGTTTTATTTGATTTTGGATTTCATTGGGCTTATGAAGTCTAAATTCATTTAGATCTTATCTAAATTTATTTTGAATAAAATCAACATTTTTTTTAATTCATACATATAAAGTATTATAATATATATAATATGTGTATTATATACACATATGCACGTATGTGTACTTGCAACATAAATGGTGTACATGGTTTGATATGCCCATGTATAAGTGTTGGGATTTACACAGCAATAGACATATTATCCACTTCATATACATGTGTAATGTCTAATATGTATATGTTTATGTATATGTGTGTGTATTTGGATGTGTGTGTGTCTAGTTATAAATATAATAAAATTGTATATGTAAAAATATATAATTATGCAAATTTATATTTATACGTATATATAGTTTATAAAATTCATTAATTGTGTATTTAATATGAATAATTACAAATTCAGATACAAATCTAAAATACATATTCTGAATCTTAGATATATCTCTACATAGAAAATATCTAGTAAGTTCAAAAGTTAAATTAACGTATTAATTTTAAATAATACACACACACACTGTAGCGATCCAGAATTTCAGTCACTTGAATTTGGAATGTTTGATTGATTTTAAATATTGAAAAGTTAATTTTATAAGTCAAATAACTTGAATTTCAAATATAGTAATTTATTTGATAGTTAAATTGTTTAAATTTAATATTTGAAATCGTTTAAATAATTGAATCTTGAATTTAATGTAGATGAAAACGATTTCAAAAATTGATCTAAAATCTACTAAAATAAGAAGGAAGATAGTATACTTTTAAATTGGAATTAAAAATGATTAAACTGATTTGGAAATTGCAGTTTTTAATTAATGTATAAAAATAGCCTTTGGGGCACTGTCTCAGATTTCGATGAAACCAGTTTCATCGGATCAGTAATAGTGTATTATTATATGCCCTCGAAATTCGCGGTGATTAGATGTATTATTTGGTCGTGCTAGTTTGAAATGCATAGAAATTAATCAAGGGAATTTCAATTAATATAATTTAATTTTGAAAAGTTAACTTCTGTATATGATGGAATTGGCTTCCGATATATATTCCACTTTGTTTGAAATAGGGGTAACGTATAGAACGCCAAACGGCATTCTTCGTTTGGAGTTTGAAATTTTCATAGGTGAATGACACCACGAAAATTTTCTATAAAAGCCCATCATTTTTCATCATTTTGCAAAACCTTAATATAAGAAAGCTCAGCCGCTATTAAAATTAAACCAAATGAATCTCCATGGAAAATCGGAGCCTTTAGAGGCCAAATTGACTAATGACTTCAACTGGCAAAATGTAGAGCACAACGATACGAGCTTGTTCAATGGTGGGATTGGTGAATCATCAACCTAGGCGATGGTTATCGTCATGTTCACCTACAGTCACTGTGGGACTTTTGGGTCACGATCGCGCGCATGTGGATGTGGAGGTGGTTAGGGAGAGCGACGGGTGGAGGTGCACGTGGCGGTCGGCGGATGTGGATGGGCAATCAATCTTTGATTGAAACAAAAGTCGGACCCAGATGCTCGCATGAGGAAGGAGAGGAGCGAGAAAGGTTAAATTTAAAATTTAGTTAATTAATCATGTTAAGTATAATTTTAATTATATCAAATGTTAATAACTTGTTTGTACGAGGTCGGTTTCGAGCGCGACAAGGTGCGTTGCATTTATATCAGCGAGTACTACGCTATAAAGTTTGATTGGATAGTTTCGGAGTTAGTAGGAATTTTGGGTTAAATTGAACGATCGTTCAATTTTATTTCAAACCGGAATGCTCTTGCGAATTCTAGAATTTCTGTGAGTTAATTCACCTCTCTAGCCTGCTTATATTTTTATATAAGTGGAAATAATTTTATTTATAATGTTTGTTGCTTATTTGGATGATATAATATATATATATATATATATATATATATATTAGTTGGAATATTCCCTCCCTTGGAGAGGATGAGACCATATTACATTCTCATGTAAGAGTGGACGACCTTTTTGTATACGAATCCATCATCTAAGCGGTTGATTTATAATTTTGTGATTATATACTATATGTGACGCAGAGGGACAGATTGGAGGGATTCAACAGGATTCCTCATCTTGTTGATTTTATTTTCATGTATTTTGTCATATATGATATGTTGGATGCCATATTGATGACAGGGATATGTTTTTGCTTATTTAGCGCTTTAGTAAAACTGGCTCTTATTTTGATATTTCAAATATTATAAACAAAAGGTTTGATTTAAAAAGGAATTTCAAGTGATTTTGGAAATTATATATATGTTTAAATAATTTTTTTAAGTAAAAGTATGATTTTTAGATGTTATAAATTGATAGTTTTATGAAACATTTTAAACAGCGTTTTCCAACTGCGAATAAACATTTTTTTAAATCTTGGAAAATAAGTCAGTCTTTTATGTTAAAAGGATGTGGTTTCAAAAATAAAATAGAAATGTTTGATGTAAATATTTATTAACCATTTTACATAAAGTGATATATATTATTATAATTTATTTATAAAGGTGAAAATTATAAATGTGCTAAATTTATAAAAGTGATATTTTTCAAATAAAGTGAAGGTTTGTAAAATCATATTTTGTTAATAAAAGCATGGATTTATAACGGTGTTTATCAATAAGGGAAACTTTTATCGTTAGATAAATTGGGAATAAATCATAAAACTATCGATTTATAATAAGATGTGGAATGATATTTTAGAAAATAGCTGATTCTATTTTGAAAATAGCGGGTGTGGGTAAATTTTGGAATGTTAACCAATATTTTACAAATTGAAAGGAATTTATAAAGGAAATTTATACCTGTGGAAGCAAGGTTAAAAAATGTTGAAATTATGTTTGAATGAGACTTTATGAGTAAGTGAGATTTATAACGAAATGGAGTTATAAATGGAGTTCAGAAATAAATGAATTTTATGAAAGGAAGTTTCATAAAATTCATAAAATAGAGGAGATTTTTTAATATAGTTTTTAAACATGGAAACCATCATGTTGGACTTTAAGTATGGGTTTTTATCATGGAAATATAATTATGTTTTAAAAGTTGCTTATTTATATTAGTATTGTTTTAAAGTGGTTTATAAATATTTATATTTTGAAAAGTTAATTATTTAAAATTACTAATATGGTTTGAAATTAAATATAATTTTTATCAATAAAGTTTTGGTAACTAATTTTTAGTATTTATAAAAACGTTAAAGATAAATTATTATTGTTTTATTTAAGATGTTTTGGGATCTATTGATTTTTATTTTGAATTGTTTTAAAGTTATATTTATTTATTTATAATGTTTACTATAATATAATAATGTATTTAAGTAAATGATTAAAATTTATATTTTTAAATATTTTTGAGATTTATAAATAGGGTTTATTAAGCAGACGTGTATTAGAAGAGGAATCTTATAATATGTTTTGGAAAAAAAAATGTAAAGGAAGATTTGTTAAAAGATGAAAGAATTTTTGAATGGTTTTAGATATTTATAAAAGAATATTAGAAGTGGGTTTATATATTTATAAAAGGAGTTTGTAAATTGTCTTGTGGATTTATAATGGAGTTATGAATGATTTTAGAATTGAATAAAAAGGGGAATCTTCCCAAAATGTTGGTGAATATACTTATACCGTTGAGATAAGTATATTGATATTTTTTCAAGTATTGAGAAATAGGGATTTGTAGGTATATATGTATATCTTGTAAAAGTATTTTGGTATATTTACAAAGTGATTTGACTTAATTAAAGGATTTGTTCAAAGAGGCTTAGTGTTGCTTGGTGCTTAGCCAATGTTGGTTTTTCCTATAGAATCAAAGCCCTGATTTGATTGTTTGTTATTCGATAGTTAAATAACCGACTATCGAAGTTGGACCCAAAACGTAACTATGGAAATATCTAGGAGAAACATGTGAGTTATATGGCACGGTGATCTTCGATGATGTTGTACTATGTGTATAACTTGTTTCATTCTCCTAGGATGATGGTAATGAAATCCACCTTCTAATGGTTAGAAGGTGATCTCTGATCTTATCATTGATTGTTTATTACCTAAAGATTTGGGGTTGAGTTTACCAGGAATTATCAATGTTGTTTCGAAGAGACCGGGATCGGGTATGTTATCCAAAAACCACTTCGATCCAATGAATGCGTTTCGAAGTGGAGACATCTTAAAAATGATGGAATTGGAGACGGAGCTCTCAAGTGTTTTGTTCAGTCCCAAAACTAACTTATATAGATGAATGATGCTATTGCATTGTTGCTTAGAAGGTAGTACTAATTCTAAGTGGGAAGTGTTATATAAAAGACAAAACGTAGCCTCAAGCCTCATCAACTGAGAATGACTGATACAGGGGAGATACAGCAGGGCTTAGTGGGTCTCTTCCAAGTAGGGTATGATCATCCCTATCTAGAGTCACTATTATCTCTCATCTGTATGCTTAGGGGCCCATTAATGGAGGGGTGATCATATTCAATACTATCCAGTAAGGGGTAGGCTGGTTCTATGTTGGCATGAAATCCAAATGAGGTCCTCAATGTTATTTTATCTAGAGATGCACCGTAATGGGCGTTACCCCAGTAGCCCGGTAATTTTTGGAATCCATTCTCTAATATGAGCCTTTACGGTTTTAATTGTATGCCTATTATGATGGAATTTAACTAATGTAACAATTTCGGCTAAGATTAATAAGTATTTGTATCTTAGACACTATTATAATATTAGAGAATTTCATATGAAATTGTTATGATAAGGTAAAAGCTCATCTGTTTTTATGTGCGGTTTGGTCTTACGAGATGCCTTTATTTTCAAAGGTTTTTATAACTTTAAAATCCAGTTGGGTATGTTTCCTCATGCTGGTTTTCTAGACTAACTCGGGTGTTATTTTATTATATTGCTCGGGTCAGACCGAGTATATTTATAGATTGCTTTGGATGCATTGAAGCTCAAGAGACGAGTTGGAGGTCTTCAAGTCGTATTCACGTATATGTTTATTTTCTACTGCATTGTTGTCGACATCATCCAAACATGTGAGGACAGGTAGTTATAACTGTTCAGGCTGATGGTTGTGATTTGCTGTTGTACTCTGTTGGATGTATGTATATAATAGTTTATCTTTGTAAAGATCATTGATATTATATTATATATTGTTTCACTGTGATTGTGCGATTCTGTATTGTTTTTAGTTTTTTCTCTTTTTCTTCTCTTCTCTTCTTTCCTCTTTCTTTCCCGTAACTATCCATCTTTCCGTTCTAATTGGATTGGACATGTTTGGTTTATTGTCAGCTTGAATTGTGTAGTTTAGCGGGTCATTACACTTGGTATCAAAGTGCAAGGTTAAGCGGGAACCTTGGCTGTGGTGGGGCAATTCATTAAGAGACAAGGTAATGGGATGCCTTATGAGTTTTAGTGTATATATATGAGTGTGTATTTGTTAGTGATTAGAAAAATGTTTATATTGTGTTAATTTATTGTTGAGTGGCTTATGAATTCTGATCGGTGTGTGGAACGCCACGTTATCGATAGGGGTTTCCAAACACTTAAACAAGGAAAATCGACACATTATTGTTTTGAGAATCGGTAAATGAAATAATTTTACCTAGATTATATTTTATATATAAAGGTATAACTTTTCAGAAATTATTATAGTTATATAAAGAGTGTTTGGTTGTTAGTGAATGATAATATATGATTATTACCATTTGTTGTTGTTCTAATAAAAATTATTGTTGTTATAATCTAAACAAAGATGAATAATTGAGAAATAAGTTATATAAGATGGTGAATTTATAAGTATGAATAATAGAGTATTGATTATGATTAAAATAATCAACATTTGTGAAATGATATTACCTAAGATGTAAGATTATATAAATGTGATTTACGAATAGAAAGGAAATGAAATTGCCTAAGTATATTTACAAATATGATTTGTAAATAAAAATGATTTAAAACAAGAAGTTTGAGAATTTAGACTCAGTTGATTTTGATTTTTTTTTGAAATTTTTTAAAAAATAATAATGACATTATTTTGAAAATATTTTGGTTAGGAATATTTTGAAATTGGATATAAAAGAAATAGAAAGCATTAAACTCACTTCATTCGCTGGAAAATAATTCTAATGAGGACTGCAGCATCATCGGCGTTCATTTTCGAGTTTCTAAGTGAGAAATTGCTACCATAGTTTTGATTTGGTAAAACAAATTTGTTTTAGACCCCAAAAGTGTAATTTGATATGTATATATATAAAGGAGTTATGTATATATATGAGTTCAAAATGATTTGAAATAAATTGGGTGTTTAAAATCCTAAATATTTCTATCTAAATGTTGAGAAAACATAAGATAATAAGTTTCGAACTTATAAATTGGAAATGGTGTAGATAAAAGGAGAAAATTTGGAATTGAGATACGAAATTTGAAATTTAACTTAAATAAATGTAAATAAAGTGAATTGTATAAGATGAAGTTTAACTTAAAATGGTTAAATGAAATTGAATTTGACTTGTAATAGATTATGAAATAAACTAATGGAGTAAAATAGTGAAACGAAATATGAATTTGAGTAGTATAATGGAATACAACTTAGGTTGTGGAATGGATATGAATTTGAGTTGCAAAATGAATTAAATATGGTTGGAATGTTGATAACACTGAATATGAACATAAAGTTATGAAATTAAAATTAATGCGAATAATTGGATTTGATTTAAACTGGATGTAAATAAATTGACTGCAAATAGATTAATTTTTATTTAATTGAATGTTAACTAATAGAACATGAAATAAGTCAATGTTAAATAAAGGGATGTTAATTAATTGGATGTAAACTTGTTAAAAGTAAAGAAATTGAATGAGAGTCAATTGAATGAAAATAAATTGAGTGGGAATTAATTTGAAAGGAAGTATATAATGTTGACCTTGGAAATGCAAATTGGTATGATGATAAATAAATTGGATGGATTTTATTTGTAGATGGTTTCTCTTGTTGCATTTGCATATACTTATTGTATAATCTATATGTTATATATTGATATTACTTCCTATATACATGTTTTCATTGGTTGTTGAGTGATTAAGAGGTGCGGATGGCATATGCTTCGCATTTGGAGCTCGCTTTCGCATTTTATTGATTGTATAAGCTTGCTAATATAAAATAGATGCATATCTCGGGTTACATATCGTATTTTTATGTTTTTCTCTATGAGATGCCTCATCCCCGAAGATGAGATGTATATTTGCGATTATACCTATATTGTAAGTTTTTATGATCGAACCGCGTAAAGGAGACGCTGGCAAAATTTTCCGTTAATTTAAGGCGTTAGAAATTTTTTGAGAATTTTGAAATAACTACAGTTTGGATTTTGGTTCTGTAACATGGAATGGTATTAGTTAGTAACTATGAAATGATTTAAAGAATTAGAAATTTGATAATCTATTTCAATTAATTGGTTTTGAAAAGTTAATGGATTTTGGAGCGTTTTTCTCACTTGGTAATTTTGGCGAAGAAATTCTTTCAAGAGGGGAAGAATGTAATGACCCATAATTTTAGTCATTTGAATTTGGAATATTTAATTGATTTTAAATATTGAAAAGTTAATTTTATAAGTTAAATAGCTTGAATTTCAATTATAGTGATTTATTTGCTAGTTAAATTGTTTAAATCTAATATTTGAAATTATTTAAATAATTGAATATTGAATTTAATGTAAATGAAAACGATTTTAAAAGTTGATCTAAAATTTACTTGCATAAGAAGGAAGATAGTAAACTTTTAAATCAGAATTAAAAGTGATTAAACTGATTTTACTCGTTTTAATTAACGTATAAAAATAGTCTTCTAGGGCACTATCTCAGATTTCGACGAAACTAGTTTCATCACATCTGTAATAGTGTATTATTATATGCCCTCAAAATTCATAGCGATTGGACATATCGTTTGGTGTGCGAGTTTGAAATGTGCACAAATTAATTAAGGAAATTTCAATTAATATAATTTTATTTTGAAAAGTTAACTTTTGTATACGATAGAATTGGCTTCCGATATATATTTCTTATGTTCGAAATAGGGGTATAATAAATAAAACGCTAGACAGCACGCTTCGTTTGGAGTTCGAAATTTTCACAGATGAATAGTGCCGCAAAATTTTCTATAAAAGGCCATCATTTTTCATCATTTTGCAAAACCCTAATCTAAGAAAGCTCAACTGTCATTAAAATCAAACCAAATCAACGGCCATGGCAAATCAGAGCCTCTGGAGGCCGAATTGACCAACTACTTCAATTAGCGAAACATAGAGCACAACGATACAAGCTTGTTCAATTGGGGATCCGTGAATCATCGACCGGGGCAACGGCCATCGTGTCGCATTTTCCTAGAGTCGCCGTGGGATATTTAGATGGCGATCGCGTGCACATGGAGGTGGGGTGTAGCGAGACAGAGTGGCAGGTGCAGGCATACGTGGTGGTCGATGGTCGACGGACATGGATGGACAGTCGATCATCGATTGAAAAAAATAAAAAAAATAAAAAAAAGTCGGGCCTGAATGCTCACGTGAGGAAGGAGAGAAGGGAGAAAGGTTGATTTTTAATTTAGTTAGTTAATTATGTTAACTATAATTTTAATTATATCAAATGCTAATAAATCCATAACTTGTCCGTACGAGGTCGGTTTCGAGCATGACAAATTATTGCGTTCTATCAGCGAGTACTATGATATGAAGTTGGATTGGATGGTTTCAGAGTTAGTAGGAACTTTGGGTTAAATTGAACGACCATTCAATTTTAATTCAAACCGGAGCGCTTTGGAAATTTTTGGAATTTCTACGAGTTAACTCAATTCACTGGACTGCTTATATTTTATATATAAGTGTCTATTTATGATATTTGTTGCTTTTTTGGATGATATGTTATATATATTAGTTGGTTTGGATATATTCCCGCCCCTGGAGCGGATGAGACCCTATTACGTTCTCGTGTAAGAACGAATGACCCTTTCACATACGAATCCCGTCTCGAAGTGGTTGATTTATAATTTTATGATTATATACAATAAGTGATGTAGGGGACAGGTTGGAAGGATCTAACAGGATTCCTCACCCTGTTGGTTTTATTTTCATATATATTGCGATATATAATATATTGGATGCCATATTGATGACATGGACAAAATTTTACTTATTTAGCGCTTTAGTAGCACTGGCCCTTATTTTAGTATTTTAAATATTATAAACAAGTGGCTTGATTTAAAAAGGAATTTCAAGTGATTTTGGAAATTAAAAATGTGTTTAAATAAATTTTTTAAGTAAAATATGATTTTTAGATGTTATAAATTGATGGTTTTATGAAATATTTTAAATAGAGTTTTCGAACTGTGAATAAAGATTTTTTAAAACCTTGGAAAAAAGTCGGTCTTTTATGATTAAAGGATATAGTTTAAAGAGAAAAATAGAAATATTTGATATAAATATTTATTAACCGTTTTATATAAAGTAATATATATATACACACATGTACATATATTATAATTTATTTATAAAGGTGAAATATATAAATGTGCTAAATTTATAAAAGTGATAATTTTCAGATGAAGTGAAGGTTGGTAAAATTGTATTTTGTTAATAAAAGCATGGATTTATAAATGGTTTTTATAAATTAAGGGAAACTTTATCATTAGATAAACTGGGAATAAATCATAAAATTGTGGATTTATAATAAGATGGAGAATGGTATTTTAGAAAATAGTTTATTCTATTTTAAAAATGGAGGGTGAGGGTAAAATTGGAAATGTTAAACGATATTTTATAAATTGAGTGGAATTTGTAAAGGAAATTTATACCTATTGAAGCACGGTTAAAAACGGTTGAAATTATGTTTAAATGAGACTTTATGAATAAGTGAGATTTATAACGGAATGGAGTTATAAATGGAGTTCAGAAATAAATGGATTTTATGAAATGAAGTTTCATAAAATTAAGGAGATTTTTGAATATAGTTTGTAAATCTGGAAATGATCATGTTGGACATTAAGTATGGATTTTTATCATGGAAATATAATTATGTTTTAAAAGTTTTTTCATTTATATCAATGTTATCTTAAAGTGGTTTATAAATATTTTAATATTTTGAAAAGTTAATTATTTAAAATTATTAATATGGTTTAAAATTAAATATAATTTTTATCAATAAGTTTTGGTGATTAATTTTTTGTATTTATAAAAATGATGAAGATAAATTATTATTATTTTATTTAAGATGTTTTGGAATCTATTCATTTTTATTTTGAATTGTTTTAAAGTTAATATTTATTTGTTTATAATGTTTACTATTGCATATAATAGTGTTTTAAGTAAATGATTAAAATTTATATTTTTAAATGTTTTCGAGATTTATAAATAGGGCTTATTAAGCAGATGTGTATTATAAGAGGAATCATATAATATGTTTCGGAAAAAAATGTAAAGGAAGTTTGGTTAAAAGATGAAAGAATTTTATAAATGGTTTTAAATATTTATAAAATATTTTATAAGTGGGTTTATAGATTATAAAGGTGTTTATACATGGTCTTGTAGATTTATAATGGAGTTATAAATGATTTTAGAATTGAATAAAAAGAGGAATCTTACCAAATGTTGGTGAATATACTTATATCATCGAGATAAGTATATGGATATTTTTTTTCAAGTATTGAGAAATAGGGATTTATGGGTGTGTGTGTGTGTGTGTCTATATATATCTCATAAAATTATTTTGATACAAATATTTACAAAGTTATTTGACTTAATCAAAGGATTTGTTAAAAGAGGCTTAGTGTTACTTGGTGCTTAACCAATGTTGGTTTTTCCTATAGATTTAAATCCCTGATTTGAATGTTTGTTATTCGATAGTTAAATAACAGAAGATTAAATTTGGACCCAAAATGTAACCTTGGAAATATCTAGGAGAAACACATGAGTCATATGGTATAATCATCTTCTACGATGTTGTATTGTGCGCATAAATCCCGTTTCGTTCTCCTATGATGATGGTGGGGAAACCCAACCACTAATGGTTAGGAGGTGATCTCCGATCTTATCTTTAACTATTTATTTCCTAACGAACCAGGGTTGAGTTAACCGGTAATTATCGAATGTTGTTTGGAAGAGTCCGGGATCGGGTACGTTATCTGAAAACCAATTTGATTTGATGGTTGCGTTAAGAAGTAAAGACATCTTGAAGATGATGGAATGGGAGACAGAGCTTTTGAGTGTTTCGTTCAGTCTCAAAACGAACTTGTATAAATGAATGCTGATTTTGCATTGTTGCTTGGAAGGCAGTGTTAGCATTCCAAGTGTGAAGTGCTATATGAAAGGTAAAACGTAGCCCGAAACCTTATCCACCGACAATGACTAAAACATGAGAGATGCAGTAGGGTTACGTGGGTCGCTCCCATGTTGGGTATGATCATCCCTATCTTGAATCGCTATTATCTCTCATTTATACGCTTCAGGGCTCATTAACGGAGGGGTGATCATATTCGGTACTATCCAATAATGGGTAGGTCAGTTTTGTGTTGGTAGGGGATCCAAGCGAGGTTCTCGGTGTTATTTTATCTAGAGATGCATCATGATGGGCGGTACCCCGGTAGCCCAGTCATTGTATGGAATCCATTCTCCAATACGAGCCTTTACGGTTTTAGTTGTATATCCATTATGCTGGAATTTTATTAGTGTAATAATTTCGGCTAAGATTGATAAGTATTTGTATCTTAGAAACTATTATAATATCAAATAATTTTATATTAAATGTTTTGGTTATTGTAAGGTAAAAACCCGTCCGTGTTTATACGCGGCGTAGTTATGAGGTACCTTTATTTTAAAATGTTTTTATAACTTTAAAATCCATTTGGGTGTGTTTTCTCACGCTGGTTTCACAGACTGACTCCGATGTTATTTTATTATAATGCTTGGGTCGGACAGAGCATATTTACATATTGCTTTGGATGCATTGGAGCTCAGGAGATGAGTTGGAGGTCTTCAAGTCGTATTCACATATATCTTTATTTTTTACGCTTTGTTGTTAAAATCATCAGAAATTATGAGGACAGGTTGTTATAACTGTCTAGGCTGATGGTTGTGATTTGTTGTTGTACTCTGATGGATGTATATAAATAATAGTTTCTCTTTGTAAAGATTTTTGATATTATATTATATATTATTCCACTACAATTGTGAGAGTCTGTATGTTTTTAGTTTTTTTCTCTTTTTCTTCTCTTCTCTCCTCTTCTTTTTTCTTTTTTCTTTCCCTTAACTATCTGTCTTTTCATTCGAATTGGGTTGGGCATATGTGATTTATTATCAGCATGAATTATGTGGTTTGGTGGGTCGTTACAAGCACACAAATATATATATATATATATATATATAAATTTCAAAACTTTGTAATAATGTTTTTGTATATACACATAATTGTATGTATGCATATTGAATTAGTATTCATGAATTTATACATATAACAAAACACTGATGCACACATACATATATGTATATGTATGTATATACTGATGTAAATAAATAATTAAAATTATATATATATATAGACACACACAGTCAGTTGGGAATAAAAAAAATTATTCTTACAAATCAGCAGTTTTAAGATTGTTTTTCTATTTCTATATAAAAAAATTCAAAACCAAAAGAATAATAACAACATTTTATTATACATATACACATATACTACATATATTTTATAGATATATGAATATTGTAAAAGTTAGATTTTTATATTTGAAATAAATTATATGAAATTTATATATAGAGAGAGAGATTAAAAAATATTATTTTATTTCGAAAATAATTATTTATGCATGTTGATAAAATTTGTATATGTATATGTAATATATTTATATATGTACTTTAAAATCAAACTAATTTAAATATTATTAAATGTTTTAAATTATTTTGAAAATTAAAATATGCAAAAACAATTTATTTCCAAATGATATATACAATTATATATATATATATATAATTTTTTGTATTTAACACACGTATATACAATCATATTCATCCGATGTTAATGACACAATCATATATGAATTTGTGATAACATACACATGTATAAAGCAGCATGATGACATGATAAATAATATATAAATAATAAACGATATAAACTAGATTATTACCTTGTCTAAAGTCAAGATGAAACACTTTGAGATGTTGAATCCATTCGCTCCTTGAACCAGACAGAGCTACCAATCTGAATGTTGCAACCATCGATCTTCAAATTTGATTTATTTTGTGTATTTGGAAACTTTAATTTAAGGATGAGGGAGGCAATGGTAGTTGGCCTTTACTGGTTCAAATAGAGTAAAAAGAAAGTGTTGAAGTGGAGAGTTGAGTTGAATTAAATAACATAGGTCTAAGAAGTAAAAAGGGGATTCAGATCCTCTTTTCTATCTTACCAATTCACCTCACTTTAAACCATTATTCAAACCACCCCTAGACTCCTATAGCCAGCCATGTTAGGTTACTTTCAGGGCCTCTTAATCACTTCAAGCCCGATCAAATAAATATGCAATCAAATCCATTCAAATGCACATCAATATCGTATATCGATACGTGTGTTTATAACTATTATATAGACACTATTTAATATTGATCAACACAATTTAAATAAAATTTTAAAATTAATATTTCATAAAAATTAATTTTAATTAATTGATAATAATTATAATTAATTAAATTAGCTAGTTGTAGGAATATACAATATTTTGGTTGTGTGACTTTTATATGTAACTTCAATCAGCGACTAGTATCAAACAATTCAAATATTAACGTTCACATGTCACTTAATAGATGTTGTCACATTATGCCAAATTTATTGCTTACATGCTTTGGTAAAATCCAATTTTACTTTATTTAAGCGTTACCCGGTAGTGACAATTATTTACGCCAATTTTCTTCATTAAAATTATATCACATTAGACTTGTGGAATTTGGTAATGGTTAAAATTCTGTTATCATCTATATTCAACTTTATAGTCCAAACACTAAGTCCTTGGTTCAAAAATAACAATTATTATTAATCGAAATGCTCTAGCTAGAGACTTCAACTTTGAGTTGACTTAAGCTAACCATGATAGTAACCTCGTATAACCGAGGAGAAAAATCCTCTATTGAATAGTCTTTCACTTCCAATGCTTCCACTTGACCAAACTATAGTCATTCGGTAAACACCATGCCATGATTTAACTATAATCAAAGCGGAATTTTCACATTAAAGCTCAATAGTGTTCTCATGTCAAGTGAATTGTGTAAGACTATCACATTGATACTTTCTATTTGATCTTAGTTGTATTAATTAACATAAAACTATTGAGCGAATAATTCTATAGGTATCCAATAAATTTCAATACGTAACCCCTTGGTGCCCCTAACAATCGTGAGTAATGCACTGCCTAACATTTGGGGAGTGTTACATACTCTAGCCTCAACATATGTATCAATATTTAATCTCGATACATTGTAACTACTATCACCAAACATACCATTTATGAATTTCCTATAAAACATACTTTTAATTAAATTAATTAATATAACATGGTATATCAAGTATATAATAGTAAGAAAACACCTTTTCAAACTAGGATAGTTATTGAGTTAGATATATGAACAAATTACATAATTGCCAATAGGGCATACATCTAGCTATATCAAAAAAAACCTCGATCATTCCTCCCCCTCAAATACACAAGGATCCACACCCCCATGCAAGCCTACATCCATAAGCATCCCCTCCTACATGCAAGCCTTCATTCGCCTCACCCTCAACCATCCCTCACCAACTCAAGCGCCACCTCAACCAGCCCTATCGCAAGCACCAGCCCTACATCACCCCTCTATCGGCAAGTACCAGCCCTACCGCTAACCTACCGCAATCACCCCTAGTCTATTGCAATCACCAACCCATAGCCAAGGGCACCCCACAAGTAATCATCGCAAGTAACCACTGCCATAAGCACCCCACCTCTATCGGTTTGATTAAATGGTCTCGTTCATTTATTTCTTCAATGCTATTATTTGATATAGATTCGTTGTTACAAATTCATTAGAAAATGGTAGTTGGTATAGTTTTTTAAGTACGATAGTTCGTATATAAATAGATTATTATTTAAAATATTAAAATAAAAATTTATAATTTTATTTAAATTTACAATGTTATTTAAAATATTAATAGACTTAATAATGTTACTTAAATTAGTAATAAATTTTATGAAAGATAATGTAAATTATGTTTATGTGTAGAGCACAAATTATGAATCATTTGAAAGATCAAAATTGGATTTATTTTTTAGAGCTAAAAATAGAGGATGATTCCATTGCACATTAGAAATGGCGTAGACGTATTCATGAAAGTGGCATAAGCTTTTCTCCAACGTAGGATGCTACCTTCGTACCATAACTTGAAGGTTCCACTAATGTTTCGATCATATCCATACTGTTGCAAAAATGATAGAATATATGATCGAAACATTGGTAGAATCTACACAAAAAAAAAGAGACGTCCATCATCATAAAAAACTATAATTATATTAGATGGTAAAGAACCATCTAAACCTATGAGACATAAGGTATCGATTTCAATACAAGATAAAGATGGTCTAAAGCCATGTCATATGTAAATGTCATTTTTCAAAAAACCTTTATCTTATTATTTATTGATTATTTAATATGTTGTGTGAGTTAGCCTACTGTATCCTAACATTAGATTCATTATGAAAAAATGTTTATGAATTTATCACTACATTCAAAGTCATGAAACAAGGTTCAAAAGTTTGTCCTTTACGAGTCGATTTAGGGTTACATTAATTTTCATTTTATGGATGGGAGATTGAAGAAATAGTATTAAAAAACAGATAAATTGGGAAATATTATTGAAAAAAAATATACGATCGTGGCAGTGGAAGATTACAAGAGCATCCCCATTCCTACTATAGATGTAAAGTGCATTACACATTATTAATTAAATTTCTATCTCAAATGGTAATTTAATTAGAATTTAGAGATGATGTCGCACTAAATTTTTCCAATTTGATGGATGCTTTCTAATCTACCTTGAAGTAACTGTTCGCCATTGAGCTTGAGCATAGCTTCATCTATTTCCTTTCCTTTCGATGCCCTCTTCAAACAAAGTCATGTTTGTTGCAGCTCGAATCCTTGATGTGAGGGATGAATTCATCTATTGTAAGATGAAGATTCTCCCTGATTTTTGCCTAGGAAACAAGCATTGGTTCAATGGGGCTAAGCTGACAAAGATCAACAACTATGCTATTTAGTTTTAGACATTGTACCCCGTAATGTGAAACAGAATATATATGCATATAATTAACTTTTCTATTAGCATTTTCGCATATTCCTAGATCAAACTTTATATAAGGCACATTTATGTTAGAACATCATTTTATTCTTAACGTGATCTTTAATTTTTCTCTTTCACATCAAGCCTACATTGTAAGCACATTTTGACATATAAGACTTATTTGACATTACATTGTAAGCACCATTTCAATAATTCACTTATGATTATTTGAAATTATTTCACTTTTTAGGCGGCTTTTCAAAAATTAAACGGTTCAATGTTTACAAACTATGGGTAAATATGGCAGAGATTGGTAAGTGTTGGAGTTTAATTTTTGATGATGTTGTGTAACTACAAAATGTCTTTGTTTTCTTCTTTTTCAACCATTATATATTATTATCTATTTGTATTGGTAGAATAATATAATCTTTTTTCCATTTTTAGATGGTGCCAATATAGTTATGCAGTTATTTTGAATATTACAGTTGATTTGAACGACAAAAGTGGTGAAGTTAATGATATATATTATATGATAGCATACAAATTGATTATTTATAAATGCTTTTTTGTGCCCTTTACAATCATATAGAGTTTATAGTCAATATAGGGTAGACAGAGTTAGTGCATATGGGCTAAATTATATGTAATAGTAGATATTGATTTTATGACATTATTATGTTGACATAGTATATGAATATTTGAAAATAAGAAGTAAGGAAGTATATATCAAGCGACATGAATTTTGATAGCTGAATTAATAATGTGTATATGAACTTTCCATTTTTTTATGCCAAGATGATCTATATTACTAATTATATTTCTTTAAACTTTGCAATATTTGCATGTTGCTATATTTATTTTTGTTGGAATTGAGAAGGAATAAGGTCTCAATAATTGTTTCTTATCATCAAATTAATGCCACATAATAGTTAAACATCTATAGTTTTGAAAGGTTAATTAATTGTTTGATATGATATTTGGAAGGTTGGTTGAGAAACATGAGGTTGGTATGACGCTAAGTAGCATGGTAGTATTAATAGTGGAGAAGATTCGACATGCGTGTTACTGCGCTTATAACCGTGATGGTGGTTAGGATAGTGTTGGGGGTACTGTTAACATGTTCACTGTTAGTAATGGTGGTTGTCGACACTAGTGGTAGTGACACTACCACCAGCATTGCCCCATCTACCATCATCATTTATAACAGCACTACCACACATGTCTTCTGTCTCTTCCACTATCAATACTACCACGCATGTTTCTTTAGTATGAAGCTAGGTAGCATTCTAAGAAACTCAAATAACCATTTCGGGAGATGACTGGGAAGTGCTATTAAAACATATGGTGGTTAGTTGGGATAATGTTGGAGGGGATGCTGTTAACACTAGAGTCATTAACTCTTAATGGTGGTGGTTGTCGCCACCAGTGGTAACGCTACCGCCACTAGCACTACCCTAACTACCACTACCAGTTGTAGCAGCACTACCATGCATATCTTCAAGTGCTTCTACTCTCAATAATACCATGTTGCCATGCCATGCCATGCAACGAGTACCAGTGTATGAGTTTCTTAGGTATGGGAGCTTGAGGTGTGAGTGGGATATTGCTATCTTGCCATTTGACCAGGCAGTATACAAACGAATCCGACAAACCAAACTCTAAAGTTATCAAGGCAAGATGCCCGAAGTGAAGACCATAGAACCCAAAATCGAAGTATAATCAAGATAACAACAAGGACACGAGTCCATCACTAGAGTTTGAGGACCCATTAACATAAATGTTGGGTCAGTACGGGTCAGTACCAACACTTACCCATGGGTCGGTGCTAACTCCCTGGAACTCCTCCATGGGGGTTCATCTTCTGCCTCCTTGTCCCTCTTGATGTTAAGAACCCATTTCTAATGTTGTTATGTTGATTTAATACCAATCTCTATCAATCTCCATGAACTCCTGAATCAGAAACTTTGTTCTTTTACAACTCCATCATTTCGACTCCGAAACAAGCTAACATTGATAAAAATAGCTATAGAATCATGAAGCTAACCATAAGACGAACTGATGTGGAAAGTTGAAGGTGAAAATTTTGGCCATGTTAGGGAGTCATAGCATCCCCCACTCAGGGAGTCACACCGACCCTAATGTTTGATGATGGGGCACTCTGTTTTCATGAAGAATTGGTCTATAGCCTGGATAACGGCCTAGAGATATTTCTATGAGATTTTAGGCTCCTTACCTCTATAAATAAGAGGGTGGGGCCCTTTTTTAGGATCACTGGGATCTAGCTATACTCTGCTGTATATTCTGAAAATCTAGGTATCGAAATTGTACCGAGCTCTAAGAACTTTTGCCTCCAAGTCAAAAGTAAGCAATAAAATCATTAAGTGAACGTAGGACAGAGTTTTCCGAACCACTATAAAACTTTATGTGTTCATTTCTTACTCATTTTAATTTATTATTCTTCACTTTTTATTCTCTACTTTTTATTGGGTGTTTATGCTATTTTTGGTTTAAACATTTTGGTTTTTCACTGAGAAACATTTGAACTCGCTGGTCTAAGATTTGAAAAGGATTCTAAATGGCTAGACAATTGACAAGAAAGGCCGCCACTGCTGGACATCAAAAAAGGGGCAGCCAGGAGGCATCCTCAAGATCTCAACCCTATCAATCTACATAATTATAGATGAGATGGAAACTAGGATAAATGGACTGCGGGAGAGGATGATAGATCGCCGAGAAGAGACGATGGAGAATTTCTTCAGAAGAATGGAATAAACAGGAGAAGTTGGTATCATTGCAACTCAAAATCAAAGGCTAGAAGCCGGAGTGCAGATAGATGGAGATGGGGTAGAATGACCCGGGACCAACCCCAAGCCAAATGTACGGGTCGGTATGACCCCCAAGCATAGGTTGATACCTATCCCCAAGGACTCAGGAGCATAGGTCCTCCTACCTTAGGAAGGAACGATACACTTCTAGAAACTGATGTGGAGTGTTTGAACGTTAATCAAGATGCGAAAGCATGACTAGAGGAGTACATATCAGAATTCCCTCACAGAGTCGATGGCAGGATGGAAACATAAACTTAGGAGTTCCTTTGGATGACAATGATGATCTTGTTGAGATGGTAAGACGAGTTGTGAGGGGTGGATTGCCAAATCAAAACATGGAGGACATGAATAAGAGTTCATTTGCTCCAAATATTTGATATGCTAGGAATCCACTAGATTTCAAGTGACCAACGTTGGAGACGTATGAAAGAAAGATGAATCCAGCAGTTCATCTGACGAGGTACATCTGGTACATGGCAGCATTGGCTGCGTATAATGAGGTAATGGGATGGTGTTTCCCATAATATTTGACAGGTTTGGCAGCATATTGTTTAGGAAACTGGAGAATGGTTCCATTAGCACATGGACCGAGTTAGTGAATAAATTTTTGAAGCAGTTCTGGGTCTATATTTCATGACCCAAGAATGCGATGACACTTGATAATATGAAGTAGAGGGCCAGAGAAACCCTCAGAGGTTTTCTTACAAGATTCAATGCGACGTAGCATCGGTTGATAAGCCGGACACATCGATGGTTTTGATGTAGAAGTTTCAGGAATAGCTACGAAGACTGATTTTGCACTGGAACGGGGAGCAAATCTTGTAGATTTTTATCATGAGGCTGAGGTTTTTGCATCAGGAGGATGCTGAGGCCGATAAGGAAGAGGTTAATACTGTAGATGGTGGAGGACCATCCGCAGGAGGAACCAGCAAAGGAAAAGGAAAAAGGAAGATGGATGACAATTTTGATGGATCAAAGTGGCAAATAAGGGAACCAAAATTCCCTTCTTATACAAACTTAAATGAAAATTTGGAGTAGATTTATCTGGGTACCGGGGGTAGATCCCCTATCGAAAGCTGGTAAGGAGAGAACTAATGGATCGTGAGAGGATGTTTGGAAAATATTGACTATTTTATGAGCTAGATGGACATAACATAAATGACTGCAGACATCTAAAATATCCAATTGAAGAATAGGTCAGAGATAACCAACTACAACAACATGTGAGGAATCGAACTGCGGTGACACAATAGGAGTAGCCCTCAAGCGCAGCGAATAAAAATGGCCATGGATTAAGGTTAAGGATAGTCGTCTCTTGATTGGGATGGTCGGGAGTCAGGTCTGGTTCTCACATTCTATTTCCCCTTTCTAATAAAGCATGCAATAATACTGTCTAGGAAATTACTCGTGTATGGGATCCCAAATGGTCCTTAGGCACACTCTGAGCTGGATGCTATATTATAACACCAGGAAAGGCATCTATCATAATGTTTGGTTTTTTGTTTCTTGGTACTTGAATTTGCTCCAGTAGATAAATCTTTGATTATTGAAACCCACTTGAACAGGGTGATTGAAATTGGTCACATTAAGTCCCAAAAGATGGGATCAGAGTGCAAGGTGCATGACCCCTTACTGGAGCGCGAGCTGATGGACTTGTATGATATGAATCGCTTTAAGTCCCATCTAGAAAGACGGAGTCGATGTGCAAGAAGTAAGTCACATCACCGGAGCATGAGCGGATGGGCTTGCTTATCGATAAGTCCCATAAGGGGATTGAGCACAGCAAGGGTCTGGAAAGACCGTGGAATTTGATCGCGTTAAGTCCCGGCTGGAAAGTCGGGGCCAGGGTGTAGGGAGCAGGTCAATTCATCTAAAAGCGATTGGATGGGCTTGCTTGTCATTGGGTCTTCTCACCAGAGAGCAAGCAGATTGGGCTCAACAAGGATCTGGAGAGACCATAGATTTGATTATCGACCCCAAAGGTCATCCACCTCGAATGGCTCTGAATTTCATTATCGACCCTGAACGGTCATCCGCCTCTAACGGCTATGAACCTCATTATCGACCCCGAACGGTCATATGCCTTGATGATTATTTATTTGATCATCGGTCCTAAATGACCACGACCTCAATTAACGATCTGAGACTTAACTATCAGCTTTAAATAGCCATGAATTTAATCAATGATCCAAAAACGATCGTCCACTCAACTTAAATATTAAACGATTCAGAGAGATTACACATTAAACTAAATATGAAACGATCCAGAGAGATCAAACCTTTGAATGGATACTGATTCTATAAAAGGGTTTGAATGTCTTTTACTCGGAATGAAAATGATGTGAATCTCAGATGAACATGAGATGATTTGGTATGTGATGTAATAACCCAGAATGAAATTGGAATTTATAATAACGTATAGATTACACTTAGGCAGAGTCTAGAATCTTAGGCTCTAATAGGTCTGGACCGACCTATAATCGATGGTAGAGGTCGAAGGAACTGGATGTTATACCAAGATTGAATAAGCCGGGAACTCAATTATCAGAGATTGACATCACATTTGTTCTTGAGCAAAGCACACCTTCCATTTGCAAGGCGTGTTTTAGGGGGAAAGTGTTATCCTGCCTTTTGACCGGGTACTATACGGACAAACCCGGTGAACCAATTCTAAAGTTGTTAAGGAAAGACACCCATAGGGATGACCATGGAACCCAAAACCAAAGTACAACGGAGATCACAATAAGGACATGATCCATCGCCAAAATTCGTGGAACCACCGACCACAAGTGTGGGGTTGGTACCGACCCCTACCCTTGGGTCGATGCTGACTCCCAAGAACTCCTCTAGGGGGTTCATCTTTTGCCTCCTTGTCCCACTTGATGTTAAGAACCCATTTCCAATGTTGTTATATCGACCACGAACTCCTCTATCAACAACGTTGTTCTTCTACAAGTCCATTATTTGGACTCCAAAACAAGCTAATATTGATATAACCAACTATGGAAGCATGAAGCTTACCACAAGACATACCGAGGTGGAAAGTTGAAGGTGGAAAATTGGGCCATGTCAACAAGTCATATCAACCTCCACTCAGCATGCCATATCGACCCCTACTCAGGAGGTTATACTGACCCTAATGTTTGATGATGTGTCACTCTATTTTCATGAACAACCGGTCTATAGCATGGATAATGGTCTAAAGATATTCCCTACAATACTTTTGGCTCTCCACCTCTATAAATAGGAGTAAGGTCCATTTTTCAGGATCTCTGGACTCTAGCTCTACTCTACTCCATATTCTTGTAATTTTGAAAATCTATGTGTCGGAGTTGTACCGACCCCTAAGTACTTCTGCTTCAAAGTCAGAAGTAAGAAATAAAATCATTAAGTGCACGTAAGCCAGATTTTCCATTTTTGGTTCACACATATATAATTTCGAATGGTAATCCTACGCAAGAGATGACTTGCATCGCTAAAGGACAAGACTACAGCAATGTTGTCTCTCTTCTTCATGTCAATGTAAGCAATTTTCTTGTAAGATCATTTGTGTTTTTATGGTTGTAAGATCATTTGTATCGTTGTTAAACATTTATGTTTATATGGTTAGTATATTTATGATATTATGATGTTAGGTAATATGGTTTGGTTCATGAATTTGGCGGTATGTGATATATGATATATGAATCTGGGATAATATATATTTGAATGTGCGACTAATGTTAGAAATGCAGCAGAATTGCTACAAATATGTTTCAGAAAAGGTGTCGGCAAGGCATCTACATGGCATCGGAAAATCCAACTTTTTATAATCTAAAAAGTAGTTAAGATGGCGTTGGAACAACATTTGCAGTATGGCGTCGCCAAGGCATCGGTGAATGCCGTCTATAGGGCGCCAGTAATAACCCCATAAGAAACTTCTTTTATACATCAAAACTAAAATTTCGGACATATTTTTTACCGACGCCCTACAAAGCATCGACATGGTGTCGGTAGGTCATTTACCAACACCGCACTGATGCCTTTTTGGCGTCGGTAAATAGACTTCTTTTGTAGTAGTTATATAACTTAGAAGGACAAACTAACATAAATGTTCTTATTCAATGACCTGATGAAGGTTCTAGATGGTGAGAGCGAAAAATGCAAAGAAGAAGAATAAGGTCGTTGCAGGCTTGAACTCTCGAGTACATGGAACACAAGAAAGGAACACAAGAAATGATTATGAAAGGAATATTGCTATAGAGTAAAAGCTGGTGGTCATGAAAAAGTTTTAGGATATTAAGAAATAAAATTTAGAGGTTCACCTATCTCCCAGTCACCATGTAAAAATCTATTAGAGTAGTGCCAACTCAAAATTTGAAAAATGGAACGTGTATACGGTAGGCCACCACCTCTCGAATACGGCAAATGTGTGTGGACAGTCAAAAGGCCGTACATACTTAAGCTATAAGAAATGAGCAAATAGACTAGCATGCAGCCTATCTATTAGAATACGAGGGAAAGTGTCATAAAACTATTCTATGCACTAGGACCAATTATCCCAACAATTGATATGCTTTTTCTATGTAATAAATAACGATGAATAATTAATGTGCTTAACCTAAAACATTGGCATGCTAGCAATTATTTAATATTTATTATTTTATAGTTAGGTTTATGATTTATGATTATAAGTAAAGAGTAGAAAAATTTATATAAATATACCTCTACGAAATCTGATGCGGTCTATACGTGATGACCGTATCAAGCTGGAAGCTCCAGAATACTCCGTAAGTTGTCATATCAAAGCTATGGCTAACATGAGTCAGGCTAACTTCCTAACGTATCTGCCTTCAAACAGTTCGCCCAGCAATTTTAGTTGCCATAATAACATTTTGTCGTATATTTGAATAAAAAAGAGAAAATTTGAGTAAAGATAAATGAGAAATGTCAAGTGCTTTGGCCTTTTATAGGTCTAAATGCTCAAACGCCTATATAATAGATTTTTGAGAGTCGAAACCCTATAAATAAGCATCTAAACTTCAAGCGCCTATTTAATAGGCATCTGAAACTTAGGCACTTGTTTAATAGACGCGTTAAGTTAGACGCATCTTAAATAGGCGGTCGACTATTGAAAACTACCCCTACATTCAGTCAGAAATAACATTTGGACTATATTCTTGTTCCTCTTTATTACATGGTATGGGTACTTAGGGTGACGATGAGTTGAATCAAAGGGCGGACTAGAGTCACTAGACATAGTTAATGCGTAAATTTGTAAAATATACATATGCTTTCTTTGTACCATGACGTACTTGTCTTAATGCTAAAAATCTGGTGTAAGTATGTCATTGCTCAATGGAAAGTGGGAATCTTTTATTGTTTATTAGTGCAAGCGAAGATGAAATATAATTTTAATGAATGATTCTTAGTGCAATGAAGATGAAATATAATTTCAATTTGGAAATATTTTTCAATTTGGCCCTATTTTGCAGACTTATTATGCAAATAAACCACTTTGTAAACTATTCACAGAAATATACCAATTTTGGCCAGCTTAGTCCCATACTGGCCAAAACATACATGGACATTTCAAATGTCGTATGTAATTTTTTTATAAAATTGTACAAGTGCAATTTCAAATTGTGCATATTTTGTTTTGTAGAAAATTTATACTAGCGTAATTTAAGATTTTGTTTTCTCTAAACCTACTTTCATAGGTTGTGGATCTAGGAGGGTCCGCTTCCCACCCGACCCTCTTTTTTATTTTTTTTATAATTAGACAAAGGCAGTTTTTGAAGTTGTGCTTCTATTCTAGATTTTTATTATAAGCGGTATTTGAAAACGTCCTCATTTTCTAGCAGTAAATATACAACATTCTTCCTTCCTCTCTCTCATTTCTTCCAAATTTCAAACCAAAAATCCTAAAACTCTTCTTTCTTCTTTTTCACAAATTTATTTTTTTTTGCACATAAATGGTACAATTTGGTAGATTTGCTTCAATATCTAAGGTAACTCTCAACAATTACATTCAATTATCACATTTTGTACACTTATTTTAAAACTATGTACTTTTTTGCTGGTTGCTATGGATAATTGGGAACTTTATGATGGACGTAGGTCAAATTTTATGGTGATTTAGAATTTGATTGTAATATCAATGACATCAAATTTGTATCTGAAATGCAATTTTTAGAAAATTCTTATAACTATAATGTTATACTCGAAACTCAATTTAATGTGGACGTAATTGAGCATAGATCAAAAAAATAAGTTTGTGATGACATGGAACTGGTTGTTCGTGTACCCAGCGAAGAAGGTTACAGTGGTATAGGTCACGTTAATCAGGAAGGGTTTTATGTCGATAGGTCTATAAAGCAGATAAAAGAATTAGCTATAGGAGAGCACCTCCTTCGAAATATTATCATTGTGGAGTTATACCCGATGTAATCGTGCATGGAAATATAAAATGCAGGTCATTGGTTCTGGTCATTGGTTCTACGGATGTATGCGGTATGTATAGCATAGGGCGATGCCTAAAGTTTACTCCTTCTATAATTTCTTCCAGTGGGTAGATCATCCAACATGTTGGAGAGGGCTTGAATATGCTCTTGAGATGTAGGCTTAAGTGCTAAGGTTAGAAAAATACAATCTTTGATCATTGAAGTATAATTCTTACCTATGATCGAACGTCCCCACTAAAGCCCGGTATGATTATGTTGCTAGCTATTCAGCTAAGTAGTTGATATTACTCAGGTTGTTGAAATGTAATTTATATTAAATGATATCGTATGTTGATGTTTATTGTACAATGAACTAGCTTTGGTTGTATCTGAATGTTGATTATTGACTTTATTTCTCAATCTGTGCATGTCGTCCTTGCGTAGGGGTCATGCTATTCTTCTCTGTATCGTTCTAAATCTATCGGATGTCCCTGAAGGGATGTTCATTATTGACATTATTGTATGTGTATTGTTGAATTTGTGTTGTAATTTTTTGATGTTATGTGACTAGAAATGTGAAGTTGAATGTGAACGTTGTATGTGTATGTTATTGTCATGAATACAATAGGCGCATTACTATATGTTTCACTGAATACAATAGGTGCATTCACAAAAGTCGCCTACTAGCACAATCGTAAAAGTCGCCAATTAGCGCATTTTCAAATCGTGCCTGGTAGTTCTTACTACTGTAAAATAACAAAGCAGCCACTTCTTCTCTTCACTTTACCCCTTTCAAAAACTTAACCTAAAACGAAAACGACCATTATTTTAACCAAAATCCAATTTTTAATTTCAATTTTGTTGATTTTGACATCAATTTGAAGAATGGCTTGCTCCTCACTACACGAAGCTCTTACCAGTTTCATTTCTATTCCCAATCTCTATTATTCTCAAATTAGGGTTTTTTACAACAATTTAGATTTCATACTTCAACAGGATGTATGATAATGAAATTTAATAATTGGTTATGTTTAACTTATTTAACTTATGCAACAATGATAATGCATTATTGGGGGTACTAATTTCTTCTCGGATTTTAATATACTCAACTTCCTCTGAAGCAAATATTGTAGCATAAAATAAACTTGACACTCGTTTATCTCTGAGGCCGACAGCTTGAAAATTTACTATCAAATTTCTAACACAAAATCTATAATTGTGTGGTAATCCCCAGTTGGTTTCCAATGTTGTAGGTAATCCTTTCATTCAAATGAAGTAGTATGTCGATCAATAGTATCATGAATGAACCTTTGCATGTAAGAAAAAAATCAACTCTAACTATCATATGATTCTAATTCAATAATTACATAAGCCAAAGGGTAAAGATGGTCATTTGCATTTACTGTAGTCATAACAAGTAAGATACCTTTGTATTTTCCATACAATGTGTGAAATCAATGTAGAGCAAAGGACGATAATGTACAAAACCATCAATATAAGTACCAAAGAATAAAAAGCTCGATCAAATACTTCATACTCATCAGTTATAACATGTTCAACACTACCTGGATTCGTTCAAGCAATTTAGGTAAAGTATTGTCCTAAATTTGTATAGGATACCATCCAATCACCATAAGTCCATTCTATTACCTTACTCAAAGCTCTCTGTATTTTCGTATAACTAATTTTCATAGACAAATATGCTTCCATTAAAATCTATACCATATGGTTGTTATATTCAAATCTGCTTCCATAAAAGTTTGATCTTCAAAAACCAAAAAAATAGATGTTGTTGGTGTCACACCCAACCTCTATACCCATACTACCAAAAAAGGTAATATTGTTTGGTAATACAGAGAATAAGGATTATTGAGGGCTGACATCGGTACATATTCTTACCCTATATAATACATTAAATATATGTACATGTATCTGCATAAAGCAATAAACACTTGGGTTTTCTAGAACAGAATGATATATAATATAACAGAGAATATGGGGCCTCATAATGCAATGAACGTATAATATAATAACATATATAACACACAATAATACAAATTGTGTTTTCCTATAATGATACAAAACATCATCCATATAATACATCACACAGCACACATGATGTCACCATATATTAATATAACTAGATATAAAATAACTAGCCTCAATATCGCCTCCTGCTCCATAACCAATTTGAGTCCCAAGTGAAATATATAATTATAACAACACATCTCATCAAAAACAAGCTCGGTATGATCTGAGGTTGTTAAGTCAATAACATATCCTGAGTCAAGCTAGAACTAGATGTGAATGTATTAGTGTGCAACAAAATAACATGATGATAACATATGTAAATAAATATGAGTAAAAGTCATACACTAGATAATTTCCTATCCCGTATCTTAAGCACACAATGTCATAACCCATATGTTACATCTTTATAATAATACAACTCATAATCACAAATATACTCAACTGTGATTACTTCTAATCGCAATTATTTACTGTCACATTTATTGTTAAGCGCATATTGTTTTAAGATTGATCGATAAGAATCTATATATGAATAACTAGTACACCCTAGTCATTTTCTCTCAGCCAGAAACTAAGTCAACACCAAGTAATGCTGCCTGGGTGCACATTCCTCTTGACCCGGAATTGGGGGTGCCCCTACATGATCCGTTGACTACACTAAATACCTTTTCGTCCTCATTGGTAATACTCGTTATCCATCAATCATTTATCTACCTATCCTCACTTGTTATGCTCGTGCGACAGATCGTTAGAGCTTTTGACAAAGGGGCCAAATTGTCGCGACTTAGGGAGCTGCCCCATAGTCAATCCATCTATAATGGATATCTAGCTCATTTGATGTCTCGTAATACTTCGATTAAATTTTATTTATTCATTCTACATGTTCATATTTACAAGGTAACCCACCCAACCATCATTTAACCAAGTGTCACTAAGGGGTTTCTTAACATTTTTCCATTTAAATTAACATGTAACACAAAGAACATCAAGCAAATAATATGCATATCCTTCTTACATGATATAATATATCTTATATGGGTGAAAACATTATATACATAAGCACTAAAAAGGTGATTCGACAACAAACCAAGTACAATTGAATATTCAACTATGTCCACAACCATAACAACCACCTATAAATGCATGCCTCAATCATATTATTCTAAATAAATTTATTATATTTCCATTATATATATAAAGATAAAGATAAAGATAAAGAGTAATGAAAATTCTTCAATTGTTATTTACAAAATATTATTGTTCTCTCTCATAGTATAAGTATTATTTTAAATACTTTAACTTCTTAATATCCAAAATACTCTTTCACCCTTTCACAAAATAATTTAACTTTAAATCAATCTCACAACATTAGTTTTAAATATTGTTCAAATATTAATTGAAAATTTATTATCATCGCCAATTATCCCAAACAATTTATTATGTAAAACATATTAAATTCCATTAAAATTTCTATTTGTACAAAGTACTATTAGTATCCTTTATAAATTTATAAAACACAAAAGTTTCTCACACTTTTCCATTTCTCAAACCTTTATCGATTTTTCCTAAAAGAATATTATTTCTTTTCCAAACTAATTTAATTCTCTTATTTAATTTAGTAAAACTCAGTCGATGTTAGATATGTATATTATTTGAAATATACTCATTTTTTGAACTAGAATAACGATGCCCTTATTACTAGTAAAACGAATATGTACAAAATACTATACAAAACACAAAAGCCCAAGTCTAACAATGTAACCGAAATTCAAATAAGTTCAGAAGAGAAGTGTGATAAAATATAAGGTAATGTTTGGTTTGTTATTTTTAGTTTGGATTTTCGTTAATACAAAAATACACTCGACGCATTTATATCGTCGAAAACAATCAATGTACTAAACGAAGTCAACGTACCAAATAGAAAACAATTATTTTTTTTATTCTGCGCTTCGGAAAATAACCCGAAATTTGTTTTTCCTCCAAACAGTACCTGGTATTTTTCAAAATGAACTACAGGAACGTTAAAAACAACATGCAGAAAGCCCTAGTTCCCAAAGTATCATTGACGGCGGTGTAACCAATCTAGCCGAGAAACCAGTGGAAACTGACAGTAAATCCTTTAGACGACAATGACACGGTAACAATAATTTCATAAGAGATGAGCCGCTAAGAGAAGATAATCCGTTCTGATAGAATCAGGAGCAGTTTGGACAAATGAGATGAAATCAGCAAATCCTTCAGAAGTTTCGGAGACTGAAAACCAAAGTTCGCATGTATTAGATCTGAGCATCTGCAAGACTACAATAGCTAATAGATAAGTTTTATGCAATATTGATGGTTAAATAAAAATTTAAGCTGGTTCTATCGGTATTCTTCTAATAATAGATCGAAATTTTCCAAAAAATGGAAAGGAAAAAAAAAAAAAACTAATTACCACCCAGTAACAGCAAATTAAGTGCCTACAGGACTCTGCTAGAGGAGAAGCAAGCAAGAAAGAGCTAGTCCTGAAAAAATATGACCCGTAAGCATTGCCCAGGCCACTTTGCAAGGTAATGTCCGTCAGGTAAAAACCATTCATTTCAAATTTGTTCATCAGTTGTTCTGTTGGTGTTCTTGTAATCAAATTTGGTGCTCTGATTATGACATAAGATATGATTTCATAATTATTGTTGGGTGTCGTGGGATGTTTGGTGAAAAATTCTATGATTGCGTTCATGCCAGATAATCTAAACAGTAGTAGATAATCTAACCAGTAGTAGAGAGCTAAATACAAGCTAAGATTTTGTTATATTTGAGTGATTGAAATTTGTTTTCTATGCATTGTAATTTAGCATGAATGTCCAGGACTTCTGCTTGACTGGCTGGGATATGCATCTGCTTGACTGGCTGGGTTATGCAATTTGATGCGACTCCATTTTCAAACGTAAGCACTGAATAAGCATTCAAAAAATAAGTGTTGATTGCTTTCCAGAACATTGTTGCATAATACACATAGAGGGTCCATTAACATGTTGCATTATATTAGCTTATCTTTGGTAGGGTGTGCACATAAGATACCCTTGTAATTACGAATTGACATTTTGGGGATATGTCATTTTTCCAAATGAAATTGGCAAGGTGCGGGGGGTATTTATGCCTTAAGGCATTCCAGACCTTTTTGAGAGTATAGTTGCTTTGGGTGAAGTAATCCAAGCCCAATAGCCTTCAGATCTGTCAGAAAAAATAAGAATTTTGATAATATCCTGTCATAGGCTTCTAAGATAACCTGTGTTGTCTACTTTCCATTCATGACGATCCAAAATATTTTCCATGGGAATTTTCTCCCATGATCCTCGGCGACATGTCTTCACCAAATCTATTTATGATTCTTCCCTCTTGAAGCCATGGATCAAACAAATGTATGTAGATTTGCCATCGACAATATTTCTTTTAATACATTGTATAGCCTCACCTTAAGCTTGGAAGAAATTTCCAAGAACTCGAGTCATCAGTTCTTCTACTTATTTCCCGAAGCGACTGATTTTTAAGGTATTTTCTTTTAATGATTCTAGCCCACATTCATCTTCATTAAAAACTTTCCAAATACATGTCTTTGTTATTTACTCTGTTGAAACCTCTTACAATTTCATGTGCAGCAAGTATACCATCAGAAATGTGTCTGTTTTGAATATAAGCACATTGATTTTCAAAAATTAAATCATTCATAAATGGTTTAATTCTGTTGCATAAAACCTTTGATATGACTTTGTATAAAAAATTGCGACAAGTAATCGACGTAAATTTTTTAATGTCACCAGTAACAGCTTCTTTGGGAATGAGGTGAATAAATGTGTGATTGCTTTCTTTTATGATTTTACCCGAATTAAACACATTACTAACCATGTCATGAGCGTCTTCCTTGACAAGTTCCCAATGAAATTTATAAAATTTTGGGTTGAAACTGTCAGGACCAGGGTTAGAATTGTCATTTACGCTAAAAACCGTTGTTTTAACTTCATTTAAATCAATTGAGTCATTGAGGAAATTTGTCCCACATTAAGTTATAATATTTTTGCAGACTATTTGTGGGGAAAACAAACGAATTTTGTTGAGCATTGAAAATATTTTTGAAGTAAGTGGCAGCTTTAGAAATGAATTCAATGTGATTACGACAAATTTCACCATTGATATTAATCGTACCACTCTAGGTTAGCTTTGCAGATAAAACAGACATTTTTGCATAAGAAAAACGTGGACGATTCATCATCAAATTAAATCATATTGCACTTACATTTTTGTTGAACATCAATATATTCTCTATGAAGAGTACTTTCAAGATCTTTTCTAGTAGAAGAAAACTAGGTTGAAATGATGGGGTCATTAGAGATTTCCAATTGCTTTTGTAGTTCAACACATTTAAAATTAAGAACTTCAATGTATTTCTTGGTGTTATTTCTATTTTTGCTCCAGCCTTTTAATTTGTCCTTGATGCTTTTCTATTTCATGAGAATTTTATAAATAGGGTAACCAGACAGCTGCTTGAGCCATTTATATTTAATGATAGTGGGGTAATCCTCAAAGAGAGTCCATTGATTCATGAATCTAAATGGTTTGATTAGCTTGTATTAGATGTAACAAGAGAGACTAAAATCGGGGAGTGATCACTGCTACTGGATGGTGGATAGAAAATTTGACTAGAAGGGAAGCATTGATGCCAATATGAATTAGCTAATGCTCTATCAATTCTGGTTAAAATATTTTTTGCAGGACCTGACCACCAAAACTAAAAACCAATAATGTGAATTTCAGATAGGGCAGCAGATGACAAGTTTATCAAGCTCTTGCAATTTACTAAAAGGAACTGGATTGCCACCACGTTTCTCTATAGTATACCTGATACAGTTAAAATCTCCCATCAGCAGCCATGGGCATCTAATTAATTTAGATTCATACTCCAAAATGCTCCAAAGGTTTTGTCGTAAGAGTTCAAAATTGTGAGCATACATAAATGTGACAACAACGACTGCACCACCTATGTTTTGTAGACATAGGGTTAGGTTGTGGTCACTCATGCTATATACATGATGTTGCCAGATACTTATATCAATGAGTACAAGAATTCGGCACTTGAAGTAACACAATACATTACTAATGATGTGCCAATTGCTGTCGAAATTTTGATTAAATACGTTAATGTCTTCTTCAGTTAATTTGTTCTCAACTAAACCCAACAGTTTATTCTGTGCCTGTACATATGTTTTTAATATCACTAACATGACTGGGTTTGTGCAGCCCTTTGATATTCCAACACGTTACAGTCATTCTACTTGTTTTTACTACGGCTTCTAAGTTCTT
Source organism: Allium cepa (assembly GCA_030765085.1). Taxonomy (NCBI): domain Eukaryota; kingdom Viridiplantae; phylum Streptophyta; class Magnoliopsida; order Asparagales; family Amaryllidaceae; genus Allium; species Allium cepa. The sequence continues at coordinate 337,850,226 of CM060929.1, read as the reverse complement.
TGTTTGGGTTTGAGGGTATTTTGTTCTCTTCGATGTTTTTTGTTGACTTATCACCCCTTTTGGATTTTTCTTTACAAGTAACTATCTTTTAACGTTCTCTAATTTTTTTGGCTTGTTGGCATGGCTGATAAGGGGAGCAGTGGGAGGGAGAGGGGCTTTGTGTTCTGGGCTGGGCTTATGGTCATACTAACTGATTGGACTAGATCTATCACTTGAGAGTAACTGCTCTGGTTCAGGTATATTAGGCACCTGCAAGCAATTACTAGTGGTGAGATCAAGGCTATTTTCATTATCAAGTTTGGAAACACGAAACAGTATGTAAGTTAGAAAGAGTATTATGAAAACCAGATTCTGAAAAACTATCAATCATGCTTGATGATGACTCAAGCATAGGCAAATCCTTTTTTGGAGCAGCTGGTGGAGAATTACAATCATATCATTCTGCAGTGGCTCCTCTAAGAGCTGGAGTGGAGTGTAACTATGGATTATGTGGATGTGTAGTCTCTACCCCCACTGGTGCACGTTCCGAGAGCTCTGCATTTGGAATGATGGTTTTCGCATCCGTTGATTTTGTAGAGTTGGTATTATTGTTTTGTAAAGTTGCTGAAACCCATAATTCATTATTATTTGAACTATCTATTGTAATAAATAGGATTGTACTATTATTTGTGTGAAGTGTAATGACGGGTGACTTGAGTTTTGTACAATGCAATTGTTGACATAAAGATGATTCGGTTTGAAGTGGTTCATCATATTGCTACTTGGTTTTTGAAGCATTCTGGCAATAGTGCTATTGCACATCTTGTGAAATGGAGTCTGCCTTTTGATCAAATGTCATATTATTATGAATTATAAACTCTGAACTCTGATTCTGTCTGCAAGCTGTTTTGAATTTCTTCTCAAGAAACTAAGGTAGTGTTTGATTTAAAAACGAATTTTGTGTTTTCGGTTTTCAATATGTATGTCAAATATGAAAAGAATGGAGGGACGATGGAGGGAATGAAAGGAAGACGGATGGGGGGACGAAAGTGATAGAGGGATGATTGAAGAATGGATTGTTTCACATGATTCTCAGAACATGAAAAATAAAAATAAAAAGTTATTTTCTATTTTATATATTAACTTCGTTTTCGACAATATACATGCGTAATGTGCTTTTTGTATGGATGAAAACTCAAAACTAAAAACAACAAACCAAATACTACCTAAAAGATTTTAATGACACTGTCTATTTCTTGAATTTTCATGGTTCTCCCTCCTCTTAATTGGGAATTAGGATGTAGGGGATAAAGGGGAGGATTTTTTTTTTTTTTGGGGGGGGGGGGGGGGGGGTTGGGATAGGGTGGACATCAGGATGGGTTGAGTCATTAGGTTGGTTAGGATCGTCCGTCGAGTTGAGGGTTTTGGGAATCCGGGTTTTGGTTATAGGACATTGAAATTTAGGATGGCCAAAACAAATGCAGTTTTCACGTCGTAAAGGTGGATTTTCGTACTCTATAGACTGAGTGATAACTTCTCCGTTATCAGTAATGTGTTCAATACTCGAGGGGAAAGTAACTTCAGTTTTAAGGTCAACAAGAACTCTTGCAAATGAGATTATGCTTCTTGGGAGTGTTCGTTCATCCAGCTTTCTTTGAATACCAATGGTGCTAACTAATGAACCGATCGCTTTCGGACTCCATAACATGATGCTAAGAGCAGGGAGATGGATCCAAACTAGAAGGATGGTGAGGAGATCATTGTCAACTTTCATAAAGGGGTCCGACTTCTTCACGATAATCATATTCTTGTTAAAAACAAAGGTCCTACATTAAGAATTTTTTGGCAATATTATTGATTTTTGAATCTCACAACAGAGAATCCGTTCTTTCTGGAATAAAGAGAAAAATCTTCACTAGTTTTCCACCTTTTTTTCGTGTACGTTTCTAGACTTTTAAAATAAGGGCAAGGGCCAACTATATATAGAATGATGCAATTTTCCCAACTTGCAGCCGTGTGTGATAATATTTTTTCTGATTGTCTTCCACGCATCTCACCATCAATTACCACAGGTTTAATAAAGTGTAGATTACTGATTTTTGGTAATAAAATCACATGAGGCCTTTACTGCTTCAAAGTAGGAGACCATTTTCGCATCGGAAGCAATAGGGAATTTGAAGGACTGAGCAAGGGATTGGGTCGGTCAAGAGTTTAAGGGATTGGAGTGGTGTTTGGGAAGGTCATATCTAGAAGGTGGAACGGTGGGTTGGGTGGAAGGGGATGGGGAGGAGGGGGAAAACACGATCAACCTTATATTTGGACTTGCATACCGCTAGAGCCTAGCCGCCTTCACTTGGTTTATGCATAGGGGAGTAGGTTTTGACCATGCTGGGTAAGAGGAAGGAAAGTGATAGAAAATTAGCAGAGAAAAGTGAAAGGCTAGACAGGGAGATGGGAAAGAGGGAGCCGCCGGAAAAAAGCGTTAGGGTTTTTGAAAACAAGTTATTTTTTTCAAAATACTTACGGACTTGGCTTATTTTTTCCAATAATCAAATTTCTGACTATAATTATAAAAACGAAAAAATTTACATTACAAATTATCAAACTTTGTTGGAAATATTATTTTCAATCGTTCGAAACCTTATGTTGACATTATTTTCTAATAAATTCTATTTCTTTCAAATTAGATTTCCAACATCTTTACATGATTAAATTTTTCAAGACACGTTTTAAAGTACAACGATTTCAAATTATCAAACTTTGTTGGAAACATTCTCACATTCTTCTGTAACGAATCTTAGTTAATAAAGTAGGTAACGTATTTATTTTTGTTTTATTTTTCTCCTTAGAAAATTTCTCTACTGCTCAAATTAAATCGGTTGTACGTATTCATAGATTTTGCGTAAGAAAATTCCTTTAATTCAAGCTCGAACAAAAATATCTTTACAGGCTATAATCCATAAGTTAATTTATATTAAAAAATACAACGTCATTGTACCACGAATTTTAGTGATTTGTTTCACTAATTGGCTGCAATGTTGATTGCATAGGATCATATAACAAAATTGCCTCTTTATTGATCTCAACTTCACACTAGCATCTGATGGTTGGGTATGTTAATACCTTAATTATTGATTTTAATGGCAATAACCATAAACAACTATATACAATCATAAAAAATATAGATACTAATATTTTGTCAAGTTATATATAGCATATGATGCAGAATATTACACAGGTGTTGAATCAAAGACCATGTAGTATAAAGACTCAAGAGACAGACATGAAGACTCATGAGTACAAAGACCAAGATATGAAGATCTCAAGATTATAATTTATGTATAGAGTCGTAGCTTATATTGTTAAAGTCCTTGATGGCAATCTTCGATCATTATCTCCTATTTTCTACCTTTTATATTTTTAAAATTAAATTTTCAAAATATATTTCAAAATATTTTATAATTTTTTTGAAGTTCAAAATGTTAATAAACTATGTTCAAACTATTATAAGATTTTCAAAACATTTTAAAAGAAACAAGTTTTCAAAATATGCATGCATCTGTTGACATATATGCAGATGGTATGTCAACATACATGCCACCAATTGGTTGTTCAAATTTTGATATGAAGTGTCTATTTACTGTAGCTCTTCACGAATGGATACATATATTGATTTACCATATAAAGGGGAGTTCAAATGAATTTTAAAGTTTAGAATTACTCAATTTATACTTTGTTGAAAACTCCATTGAAAATACACTATATTCTCTTCCAAATCACTTAAAATTAATTCATACTTCATTGTATTGATTCAATACTACTTTCTTACTATTTTGAAAACATCTCTCTCTCTCTCTCTCAATTCAAAGATCAAGGTGTTGTCCTAAAGGCTATAGAATCCATTATATACAAAGTTCAAGAAATTATCTTTGAAAAACTATCAACTCTAGTTGTATTTGCTTTAGGTGTGCTCGTAGCTCATTCAAATCAAGTGGATGTGCTTAGTAGCCTAGAAATTTAGTGGGTGTGCTTGTAGCCCGTTTAAATCAAGTGAGTCCATCCTAATCTCGAAAATTCAGGAGGGTGTGCCTTGTAGTCTCGAAATCAAGATTGTATTCGGGTTGCCTTCTACCTAGTTAAAGATTGGCTTTTAAAAAGAAATATGTACAAGTAATTGTACGGGACTGGACGTAGGAGAAATTCGAAGTAATATAAAATCCTGTGTGTCATCTTTTCAACCCTTTACTTTGCTTTACTGCTTTATTTTTATTTGTCATTGCATCTGTGACTGTTTGATAGTATAATTCTATATCGTTAATATGTGATTTAATATTTAACTTAAAAGAAATTTATAAAACTTTATATAAGTTAGAACACACTATTTATCCCCCTCTAGTATTTAATTAGCCTTAAGATCCATAATTTTTCAACCCACATTTGGTATCAGAACATTAGGTTTTCAAAAACTCATAATTTGATTTTTGAAGAGTTTTAATGGCTAGCAACACTGTTGGTAAATTTGTTAACACTTTTTTCGAAGGACAATCTACTGCTAGACCTTCACTTTTTAATGGAAGTAATTATACTTACTGGTCATGTAGGATGAAGATTTATTTACAGTCTAATGGTTTAGATATTTGGAATATTACACAAAATGAGTACACAGAACAGACTAACTTTTCACAATGGAATGTTGAACAAATGTCACTTGCACAAAATAATTGTAAAGCCATGAATAATTTATTTTTATCACCAGATAAAAATGAATTTAATAGAGTCTCTATTTGTAAGTATGCATATGAAATTTAAAGAATACTTCAAGTTACACATGAGGGCACTAGTAAAGTAAAACAGATCAAAATTTCCATGCTAACTAATCGGTTTCAGTTATTTAAAATGAACCCAAATGACTATTTCCAATGTGTATTATAGATTTCAAGATATAGTTTATTCTTTGGTAGCATTCGTTAAAAACTTTTCTAAAGAGGACCAAGTTAAAAAAAAATCCTCAATTCGCTCTCTGTAGAGTGGGATCAAAAGAAACTAGCAATAGAAGCGGTTAATAGTATTGGTACTCTAAAAATTGAAGAGTTAATAGGCAATTTAATGTCCTATGAAGCATAATTGTAGGACAGAAGAGAAAGCAAACCAACAGAAAAGAAATACATCGCTTTTAATGCAATAACTAAGAACCCATGATTCGAACAATAAAGAAATTACTTTCATGGCCAGAAATTTCAGAAAGTTCCTGAAGTATAGAAAGAATAACAACTTTTGAAGACCGAAAAACAGGACTCCTAGAACTGGAACTACAATAGGGTGTTTCAACTGCGATGAATCCGGTCATCTACAAAGAGACCGTCCAAATCATAATAAATCAAAGAGCTCACCACTTATTGACTCATCCAAAAAAAGAAATAAGGCTTATACAACAACATTGGATGATTTAGATACTTCCTCAAGCGACAGTGAACCAGATACTGAAGATGTGAATATGTGTTTCACGGCAATAACAGACCTGTCATAACTAATCAACAGAAAGCGGAAAAAATGGTACCTTTTTATTTATTACTTTTTATTATTATAAAATCTAGGAACAAAATAAAGATTAATAATAATACTAGATGTATATAAGTATATAGATATAGGAATATTTTATATAGTTTTATTTTTTGAGATTTACGGCCCATATGTCAACATACATAGAGCATATATATCGACATACCTGCTAAAAATTTGAAATTTCATTTCAAATTCAAATTTGGATTTTCCTCTCTTTTATACTCTTTCCCATGTTCTGAAAATGCCTTTTTTTTACTAAAGAACATGGCCCTACACTCTCTATTAATTCAGTCTGTCTTTCTCCATTCATTTACTCATTTTATTTCAAAACTCAAAGATCTTCATTCTCTTATCTCTTCAATATCTCAAAAATGGACTCCTCAAGTCAAACTTCTAAAACCATAAGGTTCTTAAATTGAACCAAAGGTTTTCATTTCAATGACAAAAAATCTATTGGTATTTATATGGAGTATGCTATTTCCGGAAAAAAAATCCCGAAATATTGCTAAATTTGATGATTTTTCCTTTTATGGTCTTCAAGATCTTTACTTTCAAAATGAAATTCCTTGATTAGTCGATTCTTCTCAAAATTATTTTATGTGTTATTCAGATTAAGCTAAAACGTTTTATGGAAATTTAAATGGAAATTTTTTCCAAGAAGAAGAGGGACAAATTTAAAGTAGTGTAACTGGCACTCAAATTGTTTTAATTGTGAACTTTTGGATCACATACTTGGTTGCAAATCTAGTGGAATTGACCTCTTCACTTTTCAAATTAATGAAAAAAATCGTTAATTTTTCATAATATTTTCAAAAGTGACGAAGAATTTGATCTTAAACATAAAATTCTTAGACCAAAATCTAGACTTGCGGGCCTCATTTTGCAACAAAGTATCACTCCGGGGATAGGTAAGTACGATAACCATATTCAAAAAGTTTTTAAGGATCTTTTCACCGTTTACGGAAACTATAACATCAGTTGGATACAAGTCATCTGATATGACTTTGTTCAAAAGAATATTTCTAGACATGAGAACACTTTACCATTGTGTGTATCTTACTAGAATTTTCGTATATTTTGGTGTTGATTTAAGACGAGAATCAACTCATCCTCGAAAGTTTTCATCAAGGCCAATATTTCTCTTATGCACATTCCACCTTATACCAAATCATATGAAACTCTTGTTGAAAAAAAAGAAAGATTGGCATGAGAAGAGGAGCAAGACATACAATAAGAAGAAGAGGAAGAAGGCAATGAAATGAATGTAGAAGAAGAGGAGGAGGAAATGGATACTTCTTTAGAAAGCTTCGACAAACCATCTCACCCTTTCAACAAAGTGATTCTAAAGAACCAAGAGAAGCTTCTTAAAAACTAAAAGAATCTTAAACGTTCCTTTAGTAAGAAGTTCACTTTCTCTCAAACAAAGTGGACAAATGCTTTGGGAAAATTAATCGCGAGCTTGGTAAAAATTCATAATCGTCATCTACATCTTTCTAAGTCCATCTAGTTATTTCCTTATGATATCTAGCTTTTATTTTGGTGTACTATTTTAGTTTTATTCATATTATCTTTATGCAATTTGCTTTTGTGCTATGTACCATCTATGCTTATTAATGAAAAGTTGTTCTTGCTATTACATATTGTTCTAATAGTCTATGGAAGTCGTTAAAATATAATGGAATTGAATAAAAACTAAGACAAAAACATAAGTTTGCATTTTCAACAATGTATTTTGACATACTTACATTGTATATGTCGATAAATGTTAGCTGTTAAGTAAAAATTCAAAAACTAAAAATAAAATAATTTCCATCTATTCAAACTTTCTAAATGACTTTTCATTCTCATATAAGCCTAATTTTTCCAGAAAAAACCACTCATCATTTTATGCTCTACTCTCTTTTCTTTCTTAAACATTTTCTAACAATAATGTCTTCTCTACACCAAAAATGTTGTGAAAACTTTGAACAAACACTTAAATATTTTAAGGATATTCTTACCTTTATTTTAAGAAATCAAAGGCATTTAGAATTAAGTCAAATATAGATGATCAAAGAGCAAGAAAAACATTTTGATCCCCTTCGATGGTTGATTTCTTCCTTAATCAAATATGATCAAACCAACAACCCATAATGCTTTATCAATAAGGATAATGAAGATTGGGATGCCATCAAAGAAAATCCAATCTTTGGATCCGATAGTTGGGTTGAAGTTCCAAGGAAAGTCTAGTTATTTGATTTGATTATAAATATGTAAATATATAACTTATTAATACTCCTAGATTTGGATTTTTTTCATATCGATTAGCCTTCTTAGGCTTTGATTTGGTTTGGTGTGTTTAATATGTATACTTGGATTGATAATTTGATATGTATTGTTTGACTTTATTAAATAAAGATTATCGTATCTTATTTATTTAAAGTTGCGATATATTTTAGTTGCATCATGTTTAACATGCTTCGATTATTTCAGTGCTTAATTATTGATTTTGACCCTATAGTTTCTAAGTATTTTATTTAGGGGAGTTTTTATTTTTCACTCATTTTTGTTGATGACAAAAGTGGAGAAAAGTATAAAATATACACATGGATATATTCAGGAGGGTTATATCATATTTTATATACAAGAATATTTAACGGTTGTCATCATGAAAAAGGAGGAGATTGTTGATACGTCAGTTATTGATTTTGATGACAACAACCATAAAAAAACATATACAATCGTATAAAATATTGATATTAATGTGTTTCCAATTTAAATAGTATATAGTGCTGCAACGACCTGCCTTTTCGATCCTCATAAGTCGACATTAATACATCCACGGTATTCATGTGCCAAGCATCCAAGTGTCAGAAAGACAGATGGTTCGGGAAGAAAGAAAAGATGGAATACAATCTCATAACGTGACAAGTAATATATAATATACAACCGATCTTTACAAAAGAAAATTGTAATATACATACATCAAAATCAGAGTACATTTAATAATTAATCATTAGCCTGGACAGTTATAACAACCTGTCTTAATGCTGATAAATACAACATAATATGTAGTGGAAATAAAGAATATACGAGAGATACGTCTTGGACATCCGACTCGTCTTCTGAAGCTTCAAGGCATCCAAAACTAGATCTGAAAATATGCCAGGTCTAACCCGAGCGTTATAAGAAAAATTACGCCCAGATCAATTTGGTAAACCAGCATGAGAAAACACAACTCAAATGGATTTTAATGTTATAAAAACTTTAAAAGAAAGTTATCCCGTAAGACTACGCCGCACATAATTATGGATGGGTTTTTACCTTACGTTAACCAAAACATTTCTACAGAAAATCCAGTGATATTATTATAGTGTCTAGGGTTCAAAGTAAATATTGAATCATAGTCGAAATTGTTACATTAATTAAATTCCAGTATAATAGTTATACAATCTAGTCCGGAGGCTTGTATTGGAAAATGGATTCTGACTAAGAAATGATAAGGGTCTACCCACCGAATCAAAGCACCTCTCGAGAAAATGCACTAGAGGCTACAACATATTACACCACAGCTACTCAGGATCAGCCCTACTCCTTACTGGTAGCGCCGAATATTATCACCCCTTGGTTGATCAACAACCATAATGCGCACCGAAGCATACATAGATATCGACTCTAGATAAGGGATGATCATACCCTAATAGGAGCGACCCATATAGCTCGGCCTCATATCCCTGCTTTAGTCATTTACCGGGTGTGAGGCATGAGGTTACGCTTTAACTTTTGAATAGCAAACCCACTTGGAATGCTAACGCTTCCCTCCAAGCAGCAATGCAGTGCCAGCATTAGTCCAAACAAGTTCGTTCTAGGTCTGAACGAAACCAAAGACATTACTTCTAATATATCCATTTTGTAATAAACCTTAGTATTATAGGAAGTAGCCCTTGTACATCCAAGAACTCTGTCTTTAAAACCATCATCAAGATATCTCCAGTCCGAACACTTATACCGGTTCGAAGTGGTTTTCGAATAACATATCTGATCTTAGTCTTTTCGAACCAACAACGATAGTTTAAAACATGACAATATTTGATAGTCGGTTATTTAACTATCAAATAACAAACAATTTAACCAGAGATTTAATTTCCAAAAGAAAATAACGTTGGTTAAGCATAAAGCACTTATTAGCCATTTTAATTAATCCTTTTATTAGTTAAAATCAATTTGTAAATAATTGTACCAAAATACTTTTACAAAGATATATTCATAAACCCTTTATACTCCTTTTACTACTTGGAAAAATATCCATATACTTATTTCAATAATATAAGTATATCCAAAAAAAACTACACTTTCCCTACTTAGAAAATGTATTCATATACTTATCTCAATGATATAAGTATATTCACAAAACACTATACTTTCCCTTCTTAGAAAATGTATTCATATATTTATCTCAACGGTATAGGTACATTTAAAAAACATTATGAAAGATTACTTATTTAAAAATCATATCAAAGGATTAAAATAAAACTTTTCTATTAATATCTAATATTTATAAAACCCTTTTACAAATATCCAAAATCATTAATAAAACTTCTTTTATAAATATCCAAAATCATTATAAACCTCTTTTATAAATATTCAAAATCATTTACAAAGTTTCTTTTATAAATATCCAAAATCATTTATAAAACTTATTTTATAAATGTCCAAAATCATTTATAAATCTCTTTTATAAATCCAAAATCATTTATAAAACACTTTTATAAATCTCTAGAAAGAATTTATAAAACTCTTTTCCTTTATAAAACTCCAGTACAAAAATCCTTATAATCCTTTATAAAGCCTTTTTAAAATCCTTTATAATCCCAAAAGCTCATTTTTATTTGTAAACTTTTTTATTAAATGAGATTCTTTTATAAATCAATTCATTATTTATAAATACAATCAATCAGATAAATTGATTAACTTTAAACACCATAAATAAATAATTAGTTTTCCAACAACACTAGTAACATAATCAATTTTCCTTTAGAACGTCATTAATAAAATAAATATTTTACTCCAAAACACTTTGTCAATATAATAATTAATAACTTCAAAACATTATCAATATACTAGCTAATAATTTCAAACATTATTGATAAAAAAATGATAATGAATCTTTAAACATTATTATAATAAACAATAATTTATTCCAACACATTGTTAATAAATATTAGTTATTAATTCAAAAACATTATCAATAAATAATAATTATTAATTCAAAACCATTATTAATAAAAAATAATTATTAATTCTCATCAAACAATATTAATTATTTAAATAAATAACTTTTCATAATATTAAATATAAGTAAATAAACTTTATGTAATATTAAACATAAATTAAAAAACTTTTAAAACTTTTTAAATAATAGTTAAACAACTTTAAACATTATTAAATGGTTTAGAAAAGATAAATAGAAATGTTGGGATAAAACAAAGTATTTTAAAATCTGCTTAAATAATAATATTCCAGAAAACCCAAAGGTTAGAGTTAAAACGATTCTCTGGATTAAAAACCAATTTCAAGTCAAACGGCTATTAATCGTAGTTCAAAATACTAAATTGAGGCCAATAGCCACAAAAGCACTTGATTAATGTTGTTATTGATTTTATCACTATAAGGGTTAAGTTCTGAACATATACCAATGTCATAACAAGTAGTGCTAAACAATTAAGATTCTGCAATTAACAATCCATGTAACAGGGTTATAAGTGAAATAAAACAACATGAATATAACTGTAAATTAATAATCATAATTTTGCAATTTTAAATACTAATTGCTTTTCAAAGTGGATATTTTAACCAATCAGCCAATAATTTCAACTAAACCCAAATAGCAAATTTATCTACTATATAATGTACCAATTTATTCAAAGAGGTGAGTTTAACTCACCGAAATTTCAGTTATCGCCGAGGCATTCCAGTTTCATCTAAAATCAAACAACGTTCGATTTTAGCTTGAAATTATACATGCCCAATCTCAACCAATCCAATTCCAAAATGTAGTGTTTGACGGTAGGGGCCAACGCAACTGACCTCATCCGAATCTTACCTCGTATGAGCAAGATACAAGTTTAATAATACTTATGAATTAAATAATATAGTTAAATATTAATTACACTATTAATTCCTTAATCCACCGAATTAACTAACACTAATTGCCTTCCTTCGTTCGAAAACACCAGGCCGTCTTCTTCATTTGTATGCTGCCTCTTCGCCTTAGCCGCCGCCGCACTTCAACCAAAGGAAGCCCAGACCAAGACGACCCCATCCTCAGTGGCCCTAACCCCTGATGTTGCCTATAGCTTCTGCACAAACCCAAAAGCACGATCGCTATCGAAATGAGATTCCCACTGCCTCACTCCTCTGGTCGACGATCCAAATGTCTAAACTACTCCGCTCCCTTAGTCGAACAACTTTCTAGTTGAGGTCGAGGGCTAATTCGACCTCTGATGGTCATGGTTGACCGTGGCCGTTGGATATGGAGTATAAAAATAGCGGTTATAATTTTGGTTCGGGCAAAAGAATGGGTTTGGAGTCCTTTATATAGACATATATCTAATACTATTCACGTCCGAAAATTTATGAACTCCAATCGAGGCTTACGTACGTGCATTCCTAACTATTACCCCTATTCTGAACTCAATATAATTATTTTCAGGACCTAATTCCAACGTATACAGAAGTTAACTTTTTGAGTCACTCGATTTACAAACCGAACTCGACCTTCTAACTCGTGACCAAACAGTTGAAATATATCGATACTTATACTCATTCCGGCTCGTTCTAACCATCTGGACTCAAGGAAATAATCTCGAGTCCTAAAAAGTCCAACTATGAAAATCAAGTTTTCTAGCTCATCGTTAAAATAAATCAATTAAACATTTAAATATCCATAATTTAAATATTTAGAGCAACCTATAAAAAATACGGGTTGTTACAAGTGTAGAATATTACACGGGTGTTGAATCAAAGACTGTACTTTATAAAGACTCAATAGATAGTCATAAAGACTCATGAGTACAAAGATTAAGATACAAAGATCTCAAAATTATAATTTAATGTATAAAGTCATAGCTTATATTATTAAAGTCCTTGATAGTAATCTTTGATCTCTATATCCTATTTTCTATCTTTTATATTTTTTAAAATAAATTTTCAAAATATATTTTGAAATATTTTATAAAGTTTTTTAAAGTTCAAAATGTTTATAAAATATGTTCAAACTATTTTACAAAGAATCAAATTATTTAACAACGTATAAGATTTTCAAAACAGTTTAAAAAAATAAGTTTTCAAAATATACATGCATATGTTGACAAATAGGCAGATGGTATGTTGACATACATGCCGCCAATTAGTTTTTCAAATTTTGAAATGAAGTGTCTATTCATTGTTACTCTTTAGGAACAGACATATCTGTTAATTTACTATACAAAGGGGAGTTCAAAGGAATTTTAAAGTTTAGAATTACTCATTTTCTTCCCTCCTCTTACTCTCTTGAAAACTCCATTGAATATATACTATATTCTCTTCAAAATCACTTAGAATCACTTCATACTTCATTGTATTGATTCAATACTACTTTCTTACTATTTTAGAAACATCTCTCTCTCTCTCAATTAAGAGATCAAAGTGATGTCTAAGAGGCTATAGGATCCATTGTATCCAAAGTTTAAGAAATTGTCTTTGAAAAAACTATCAACTCTATTCGTATTTGCTTTGGTTGTGCTTATAGCCCGTTCGAATCATGTGGATGTGCTTAGTAGCCTTACAATCTAGTGGGTATGCTTGTAGCCTGTTCAAATTAAGTGAGTTTACCCTAAGCTTGAAAATTTAGGAGGGTGTATCTCGTAGCCATGAAATCAAGATTGTATTTGGGTTTTCTTTCTGCCCAGCCGAAGATCGAAATTTGAAAAGAAATCTGTACAAGTAATTTTACGGGACTAGATGTAAGAGAAATCTGAACCAGTATAAAATCTCTGGTGTTGTTTCTTCAACTCTTAACTTTGCTTTACTGCTTTTATTTTTATTCATGATTCCATCTATGACTATTTGATAGTATAATTTTTTGAATGGTACTGGTGATGTTTTCCTTAGAATGGTATTTTTTGAAATGGGGTATATGTGTATTATTTAGGAAATGAAAATATTTCTTCCCTTGATTTTAATATTTTAAACAATGTATGCCGTGGGCTACGGAATTATGGATCTTAAGACTAATTAAACACTAAAGAGGGAGTGAATATTATTTTCTAACTTGTGCCAACTTTGCTCATTCAAGTGTTTAGAAATTCTTGTCATATACGTTAGCTACTCATTTCAACTAGAATTCATAAACCACTTAATGGAATAATTAACACAAAATGAAACATTAAAATTCTTTATAAAAGAATTTGAATATAAGAAAAAATCCACCTTTACCATTTTAATTCAAATAAATAAATTTACTTGAATGAAATTCAATTTTTATATTTTTTATATACCTTTCATACTTTATTTTAGAAATTCATATAAGTTTAAAGTTATCAAATTTGAACCCTGAATCTTAAAACTAACAATAAAGATTCGCTACTTTTGCTTCTGAAATCAAAAAATTATATACAAGATGCTTTAAAACCTTTCAAGGACTATTAAAAAATCTTATACTATGATTTCCATAGATCTTAGTTGCTTTTTAAAGTATAAAACTAGTTTAAGTTCATCAATTCAATCTATATTTTGATATTTAGTTCAACTCAATATCTATTGTATATCAATTTATTTGATTATTCAATATTTATTCCAAATCAATAGGTTGGCATATTTAAATTACAAATATTGATCATTTTATCCTAGGTTGGTATATTATATTTAATTTACAAATATTGGGTTTAAAATTAATTATGGCTATTATATGTTAGATTTGGGTTGGAAAGTTATATATGTTAGAAAACATCTTAAAAGTGATTTATGGATAGAATTTTCCTAAGTGTTTTAATAAGTATATAAAATTATTTAAGGTATGTGATTTGAATGTTTTATATGTTTATAAAAGGAGAACGGGCAATTTGAAAATGTTTTGAATTATTTACTTCTCAAATTTGGCAGCACTTTTAGAAAAGATTTTGAACAAGAAATTAGCAACCAATCATATGTTGACAAATAAAGCAGGTTAGTTGAAAAAAAATTACTTTTTGAAGTTAAAAATCAGTTTTACAAAGGTTTTGTTGTTTCGCTACTTTCAGCAGCTACCTTTCGACTTCATACTTCCGCCTCCATCCTAGTCAAAACCAATACACATTGTATCAAAAGCCTTGGTATGTAGTGGATTAGAGGTATGTGAAAGGTATAGAGTCAAAACAGGGGTTTCGAAGGGGGTCGAAACCTTGTTTTGATTTTAAAGGGAAATGCATCTGCTTTGCTTCCGGAAAGAACACTTTCAAATAAGATAGCTTTCGATTTAGTCAAATGTTTAAAGGAAGATTTCAAAAAAGGTTACACCTTTGTTTTGTAAAGAACTTAGAAGGGGTCGAAACCCCTAGCTGCTGCATCCAACCTTTCAGAGCAATTCCTTCGAAATGGTTCCTTCGTTTTCAAATTAGAGCCGCTTCTCCAACGCTTCCAAAGGGATAGGTTTTGACATCATCCACTTCTTTACGTAGAAAATTGCTTTCGACTTAGATCTTTTAAGACCTTTTTGATATTTTGAAGGTTAACCCAAAGGTTTCGAAGGGAAGGTTTTAAATGGTTTCAAATGGTTATTCCACATGTTTTAATTGAACCCACTGCTTTCGAAATGTTTGATTTATGTAAAGGACTTAATTCTTTCGAAGGGTATATGTTAAAGATTTCGAAGGGGTGGTTTCCCAACATTTTCGAAAGGTATATGTTAAAGATTTCGAAGGGATGGTTTCCCAATGTTTTCGAAAGGTATATGTTAAAGATTTTGAAGGGGTGTTTCCAAATGTTTTCGAAAGGTTTACCTTAGTGTTTAAATAGAGGGTTTCCAATGTTTTCGAAAGGTGTGTTTAAAGTGTTTTAAAAGAGAATGTCTAAGGTTTTATAAAGCTTTTGAAAGAGATGTTCTCAATGTTTTTGAAAGGTCTATTGTAAATGGCTTCGAAAGGTATGTTTTGGCCATTCGGTCTTAGATTATAAAGTAAAGTATTTTACTTGTATCGAAAGGGGTACTTTCAATGGTTTCCAAAGGGGTTGTTTGAAGCTTTTAAACAAGGGTTTCGAATGTACATCAACAATGTTTTGTGTAAAGTATATATAATATGGCAAAGTGATTTGAGTAAAGCTTAGAGAATATTTTCCTTGCTTAAGTTTAAAGGGTTAAATAAATTTGAAAGAAATGTTTTCAAGGAAAATATGGTGGGTAGTTGACCCTAAGTTAATGACTCGGATATTAGAATACTGAATGAGACTGGTATTGGGTCGCGCCCTATACTTCAGCTAGTAGCCCCTAGCTAATATAAGTCCAAAATTCTAGTGTGTACAGCTTTATCACAGGTAAGACTAAAATGATGTTACACACAGAAAGGAATATACAGAGTATAGATAGGTTATTGGTGAGCCGGCAAAACCATTTAGATCAGTTAACCCTATGAGAAGTAAGTTAGGGATAGACTGTCCAGAAGAGTATTTAACATAAGTTAGATTATTTTTTTAATTTGTCTGGTAGGCCCGAGTCTACTAAAGGTTAGTAATTAGCCAAACAAAACTATAGTGTTCGAACAGATAGTCCACTTATAACCTGATTTGTATGCATACATGATATTGCTATTATTGTATAACCAGTTTGGTTGTAGGATTTTGATTTGCGAAAGATAAATTTTAAAAGGGATATTAGTGATGGGAAACTCATTATGCTAAGAGGCGTTGTAACGATCTGAATTTTAGCCATCGAATATCGAGAAAATTAATTGATTTTAATTATTGAAATATTGATTTTTACAAGTCAAATAGATGAGTTTTTGATATTTAAAATATCTGGATATATAAATTGATTAAAAACTATGTTTAATTTTAAAATTTTAAATTCTTGGATATGAAAAGTATTATAGAAATGTGTATATAAACTCCACCATTCAAAGATAAAATATCCATAAATATATAAACATATATAAGCTTTATGATGTCGATAATATATATAAGCATATAAATGTAAATATATGTGTATGTATGCCCATATGAAGTGATATACATGTAAATAGGAAATAATGTGAAAATATATGTGTAAATATATAATGATAAAATGTGCATAAGTATTTGTATATGTATATATGTTATATGGGATATGAAGGTGATAAATGTAAATATATATGGGATGACAAAAGCATATGTAAGAAAATATAGGTGTACATATGTTACAAAAATATTGTATATGCAAATAAGTATACATGAATGTATGACTTTAAATGACATGAGTATGTACATATGTATATAAACAATGCATATGGAAATATAAATATCTATATACCAAAGGAAAGTAATGTATATGTATATATATGCTATACAATATAGTGAATAGGAAAATATACATATTTGTAAAAATATTGCATATGTAAGTAAATATATATACGTGAATATACAAGCTTCATAATGGTAAGTTTCAAAACATATGAGTATAGTATATGTATATATGTTCATATTAAATAAGAAATATGTAAATAAGCATGTGTATGTTAAAATGTATAAAATAAATAATTATAAATGCAAGTATGGTAGGATAAATATGCATGTGTGAATGTATGCATATCCATACATATACAAAGAAGTACAAACCTTAACAAACAAAAATGCATACGGAAATTTATATATAGACACACACACACACACATGGAGTAGATGTTCATATGAAGGGGAACATAATGATGAAAATATATCAAGTCATGCATACAAAAGGTCACGCCTAAATCAAAATCAAGTCATGTGAAATCTAAGCCACATAATAAATCAAGTCATGTAAAAAATTTGAGAACAAATCAACTAGAAAATCAAATCAAAGAAAAAGGGAAAAGGTTACTGTACATGGTGACAACCTTCAGCTTTTTCTTGTTACCTCTCTCTATATATGCATACCCTATGTATCTACACATTCACCATTCGAGTTCAAACATAGAAGGAAAAAAACCAAAAAAACAAAGACTTTTCATTTAAGAAAAGAGGAAGAAGAAGCAGCAGTTTCAAAAGAAATGTGAGTAAAAAAACACCCTACTATGTTACCGTATATTACTCATATATATAGCTATGTATCTAGATGTATCTTGATCTATGGTAAATGTTTAGGAGACTGTAATGGTTATATGTATTAAGTTTGAATGTGAACATCAGGATCAGTTTCACTACACTGTATCCCTTCTCTTTTCACCTCTGTTTTTTTGGTAAAAAGTTAATACCTAGAAACTTTAAAAATTAAAGTCTCCTCAATTACTCAGTTTTAATTCATGACTTTAAAACCAAAACTGTTTATTTTTGAGTGTATAACAATTTAAAAAAAAAATCATCAAATTGTATCAAGATGAGAGAGAGGGCATGACATTTTTCAGTGAATAGGTTAACCTTAGTAGAAAATCGACTTTCATAAATTGGTAAGTGAGTTATACAGTAAGAATTGAAATTGAAAAACTTGATTTTTAAGATTAGTTTGGGGATTTCTAATGTTTTGTGGAGGAGGAATTAAGGAGATGAACGGGATTTGGCGAAGTATCAAATCCAGGCGACCGAACTAATTTCGTGCCTTGGCGTTCAGTGTGGAAGAGGAGTAGTGGGTGACGCAAGAGAGACGGGGTTGGAGTAGGGTTTTAGGCTATCGTTGTGTGGTCTCGTTTTCTCATAGGAATGGCGAGCGGTATGTGGAGAAGGGCAGGTGCACGTCTGGGGGAAGGGACGAGGGGTTTGGGGGGAAAGTGTGGGCGAAGTCTGGTAGTAGATGGGGGCTTTTGGAGGCGGGACGTCGTGGTCGTGTGGAAGCAAGTGGTTTCCAAGTTTTGGTTTGACTGTCGAATTTTTGAAAATTGGGGTGGATGGTGGTTCTAGATGGGTATGCTAGTCGCTGGTGGCATGAGTGGTGGGTGGAAGTGATCGATAGTGAGTATTTCGGTAGGAGGTTGATGTGTACATGCACGTCCTTGGGTTCTCGATCGTATGCAAGATTAGAGAAGGAAGACATGGGAGTAGGTGAAAGTAAAGAGGAGGGGATGGGCCGGAAATAGATGGGCCAGAAGAAATATAGGAAAAAATATAGGAAATAAAGGGGAGAGAGTAGAAAGGAAAAGAGAAAAGAAAAGAAAAAAAACGAAAAAAGAGGGAAAAGGAAAGTAAGGGAAAAGAAAAGAAAGAGGGAAGAAATATGGTTTATATATTGATATTTTTCATAATCACTTAAATTATTGAAAACTCAAATTTGACTAATATTATAAAATTTAATCAATATGAATTCCTTTCATCGAATCCTATCTCCTTATAAATTGAGCTTAAATTATTTTGTGTAAAAATAAATAAATTATTTTATTATAATTAAGTTAAGTAATTAATCACATTTTAAATTATTAAATAAATTATATTATAGTTTCTTGATTTTTAATTCACTAAAAATAGATTATTTTAAAATTTCTTGAATGTGTAATTTATTTGGTCTAAACATAAATGGATTCAATCAATTATAGTTAACTAAATCCTGATGCATGAATTATTTGATATTAGTTATGGAGCGTTGAATTAGCAACAATCTATATTTTGGCTTAATTCTATTAGATGTTTATTTCAAACTACTCTTGCATGTGCCATCAAATGGGTCAAACGGATTAAAATAGTTAGATTAAAGTGATGATACATTTTATATGAAATGAGAATCTGTAATAAATTTCCGTATTTAAATGTTGACATCCTAAATAATAAATTGTTATTTTAAACAATTTACCTTTTTAAAATTTATTACTTGGATTCAAAGAGACATAAATCGGATATCTATGTTATTCAGAACCGCTTTAATTTTATAATTACTCCGAACCTTTACGGGTTTAATTATAGAGTTTAATAGGCTGGAATTAGATAAATTTCACAAATTTCACTGTTTTGGATAAGTATTGTACTTAGACTATTTTTTAACGATGGATTTGATTGTAAAGTTTAATGTGCTGGAATTGGTTTAGTTTAACTAATAAAGTTCAATAACTGTATTTAGACACTATTATAATACCACCAGATTTTTCTATAAAAGGATTAGTCATAGAAAGATGAAAACTCGTCAGCCTGCTACAAGTTACCTAGGTTTTCAAAGATTTGCATAACCTAAGTATTTTTAAGTGGGTTTACTCACGCTGGTTTCCAACCTGACTCGGGTGTTACTTTATTGTAATGTTCGGGTCGACCGAGTATTACAGATTTTCAAGTAAGGATGCTTTTGGAATTCAGGAGATGAGTTGGAAGGAAGAGACGTATTGCATGTATTCGACTATATTCCGCTGTGTATTATAAGCTGTATAGACAGCAGTTGAGGACAAGTTATTATAACCGTTCAGATTTGTTGTACTCTGATAACCTGTGTGTGTGTGTGTGTGTGTGTGTGTGTGTATTAATAGTTACAGTTTATCTTTGTTTAAAATATTGCTATTGTATATTATATTTTGTTCCGCTACGATTGTGAGATTCTGTGCTGTTGTTTCTGTTTTCTTCTTCTATCTCTTTTTTTCTTAACCTTAACAACATGGTATTTTCGGCACTCGATTGCTCGGCACTCTATATAGTGGACGTATTAGTGTCGATTTTCAGGGGTCGAAAATTGCCTGGTCGTTACACGTGGTATCAGAGCTAAAGGTTAAGTGAGAACCTTGGCTCTGGTGGGGATTACTCATTAGAGATAGGGTCAGTAGTACCTTAAAATGAGTTGAGAGTATATATGAGGGAGTACTTGTTATTTTCTTATATAATGATTTTAAAATGGTTTTAAAAATAATTTTCATAAAATTAAATTTGTTATATATAAAATATAATTTTTCTAAGTTATTACAGTATACTAAGTAGATTGGGTGTTGTTATTATCAAATAAGGTTATGAAATTTAAGTGGTGATATATATAACCAAATAGAAATTTAGGGTAAGGATAAATTATGCAAACGATTTTATCGTGAGTTCATTTTTCTCATAAAATTATGGGATATATAATGTGTTTGGTTTCTGGATATAATAATATTTGTTGTTGTGTCTTAATAAAGGATGTTTATTACAAATTAAATAATGATAACACTCGGTGGAATGTTAAGGAAGTGAAATTATATGAGCTTAACTATATAAGCAAGACTTATAAATTAAAAATGGATCTTAAGCGTGAGTTTTTGAATCCAGTCCCAGAAATTTTGAAATTGTTTCAAAGTGTTTAAGGGAATAATAATTAATATTATGAGAATATATCTTGATGTAGGGATTTTGTTTTGAAAACAAGAGCTGTTTCAAAGAATGGTTTAAAATTTAAAGGTGTGGTTTGATATGTAAATGGGATAAATATGTATATACGTGAGGATACATGTGATTTCAAAGTTGATTTGAAATAAATATTGATGTTTAAATTCTAGAACCCCTTTAAAACGAGAAGTATAACCCAAAGAAAAATAAGTTTTTGAACTTATAAGTGGGAAGAAATATTAATAAGAATTGGATTTGGAATATAAAATTTAAATTGAGAAGTCTAAATGGATTAAACGAACTGGAATTTAACTCAGGGCAAGTTAAATAAGTTTTGAACTTATAAACTGAATTTGGAATTTCAAGGTGAAATTAAGATTAACTTGTAGGAGTTAGATGAATTTGGTTGTAATAGGAAAGGGTATGGGTTTGATAAGAGTTGCAAAAGGGGTTATGTGTGAATGATTTCAAAAAGATTTTTGAAATAAAAACGGGTTTCGAATTCTGAAAAATTGTGGTGGATGCTATTGATTGATGTCTTAGATAATTTGGATGCTTATTTATTATATCCTGCTATCATCCTGTTTGTTATTTACAATATATGAAACTGTAAATTGGATTGTTTCGAATATAATAAGAAGTGGATTGAAATGATATATATCCATTCTTGAAATTAAAATGAAAACAAAACTTTATTTTAAAACTATTTAAATGATTTTGATTTTAAGAAATAAAATTGAACTTATGAAAATGAAATCATTTTGAGCTTAAGTTTGAAATATCAAAAATGAACTTGTCAACCGAAATGATTAAAATGGAATTTAAATTAATTCAAATTGGAATTGAATTGATTAATTGGAATCGTAATCGAAATTGAATCAATTCGAAATCAAAATGGCAATTGATTTGAATTGGAATAGGAATCGAAGTTAATTCGAATTTAAATCCGGATTGAATCAATTTAAATGGAAGTGGAAATTCAAAATTGATTCGAGTTGGAGATTGGAAATTGAACCGGTTTGACCTTGAAACTATTTTCAAATAAATTATTTTAATATAAAATGTCTTAAATTTATTTTCTTAAATATTCAAATTATTTTGATTTCTCGAGCTATTTACTATACTAACCATTCTTTTTAATACCCAAACTATCTTATATCAACTATTTAACTACTTTACAACTGTTCAAGCTATTTTCTAAATTCAAACTAGTCAGAGTGGAAATTATTTATATTTAAATCATGGATTTAAAGATGAATTAGGATACAATTGAAGTATTAGACCAAATGGAAAATTGAAATGGAACCGAAATTGAAATGTTAAGGTAAAGATGATTTTGAAGTGAAATAATATATTTTGAGAAAAAATATGATGATTTTAAAATGAAGATTGGATAGTACCATAACTGAAAACTTACTTTATAAGAAGTAAGTAATGTTACAAATGACTTTAAAAAAGGTAATCGAACCTGAAATTTTATTTTTGGCATTAATGAGGTTATATATATATTTGTAATATATTCAAACCTCCCTTATTTATAACCCGAAAGAAGTGATCATGGAAAGATATTTGAGGTTACTAAAATTGAGTCTACAAAAGCATAAAGTGGACTCGGAAATTATTGATCTGAAAATTGTTCGAGTTAAAAGGAATGATTTTATATGTATATGAAAATGAAACTGAAAGGGTTTGGAACTCATTGATTTTAGAAAGGGCTTTTGATTTTGGCAAAAAGTCAATTTTGGAAATTTGGTAAAGCAAATTTGAAAATGATCGATTTTGAAGATATCGATTTTGTGTAAATGAAGTTTATATGTGATGCATATAAAGAGTATGATCTGAAAAGTACTATATATGTATATAGTATGATATTTGAGAAAGGTATGGAAAAAAAGCACCCTCATTGAGGGTCGAAACCTGTAGTAGGAGATCCACTAAGTGGTTCTGCCTAGAACCCCAAGGGCGGGTTCAATGCAATTGGGATCCCAGAGGACATCCGGACTAAACTCGAGTTCCCGATGATCATTATTGGGTAGCGTAAGTTGAGTGGCGCTGATGCCTACTGTTACATCGGGTTTTGCTGTGATGGCAATGTAACCTTTGTTGCAAATGCGATCTACTGTGTTTCCATAGCATAAGTCGAGTGGCAGTGATTGCCTAGAATCTAAGTTTGATTTCGCTGGGAGAGCGACGTAACATCGGTAGATTGCGATCTATGTGGTTCCATAGCGGAATTCATGTGGCAGTGAGTGCCTACAGTCTACATTGGATTTCACCGAGATAGTGACGCAGCCTTTGTGCAGTCTGCGATCAATGTGGTAAAGTTTCATTTGGTAGCGTAATTCGAGTAGTGCTAATGCTTACAGTTACAGGGGTTTTGTTGTGATGGCAATGCAACCTTGGGTGTAGCTACGATATGTGCAGTTTCCATAGCGAAAGTCGAGAGGTGCGGATGCCTACAGTTTTCTTTTGGATTTCGCTGGGATAGCGACGCACTCATCATGGTAACTGCGACCCATGGGGGGTGATGCTTCCCATAGCATTTTTGAAAAGGTTTTCAAGTATTTTCACTGGGCGTTGAAAATGGGTCTACTCGGTACTTATAGATTTTCAGTCCCACGCCTTATCAACGTATGACTAAATTTCTGTGAGAACAAGGATGGACTTGTTTAGACATCAAGTTATGAAAAGTATTTTTTTATATAAAATTGCATGGTAATATTTTGTAATTTAAAGTGTTTTAAAAATGTGAAATAAAAGAGTAAGGAGTTAAACGTTTAAAAATGGTTTAATTAAAAAAATAAACATCAAAAATTAAAATTTTCGCTTCATTCCTTTTCGAGGACGAAAAGTTCTAAAGGGTGGAATGTAACGACCCGGATTTTAGCCATCGAATATCGGGAAAATTAATTGATTTTAATTATTGAAATATTAATTTTTACAAGTCAAATAGATGAGTTTCTGATAGTTAAAATATCTAGATATATAAATTAATTAAAAACTATGTTTAATTTTAAAATTTTAAATTCCTAGGTATGAAAAGTGTTATAGAAATGTGTATATAAACTCCACCATTCAAAGATAAAATATCCATAAATATATAAATATATACAAGCTTTATGATGTTGATAATATATATATAAGCATATAAATGTATATATGTGTGCATGTATGTCCATATGAAGTGATATACATGTAAATAGGAAATAATGTGAAAATATATATGTAAATATATAATGATAAAATGTGTATAAGTATATGTATATGTATATGTATACGTATATATGTTATATGGGATAGTAAGGTGATAAATGTAAATAAATATGGGATGACAAAAACATATGTAAGTAAATGTAGGTGTATATATCTTATAAAAATATTGTATATGCAAATAAATATACATGAATGTGTGACTTTAAATGGCATGAGTATGTACATATGTATAAAAACAATGCATATGGAAATATAAATATCTATATGACCAAAGGAAAGTAATGTATATGAAAATATGTATAAATATAAATGTGTGTGTGTGTGAGTGTATGTGTGTATATATATGTTGTATGTTATGGTGAATAGATAAATATACATATTTGTAAAAATATATTGTATATGTAAGTAAATATATATACGTTAATGTACAAGTTTTATAATGGCAAGTTTCAAAACATATGAGTATAGCATATGTATATATGTTCATATTAAATAAGAAATATGTAAATAAGCATGTGTATGTCAAAATGTATAAAATGAATAATTATAAATGCAAGTATGGTAGGATAAATATGCATATGTGAATGTATGCATATCCATACATATACAAAGAAGTACAAACCTTAACAAATAAAAATGCATATGAAAATTTACGCACGCACACACACACATGGAGTAGATGTTCATAAGAAAGGGAACATAATGGTGAAAATATATCAAGTCATGCATATAAAAGGTCATACCTAAATCAAAATCAAGTCATGTGAAATCTAATCCACATAATAAATCAAGTCATGTACAAAATTTAAGATCAAATCAACTAGAAAATCAAATCAAAGAAAAAGGAAAAAGAACACTGTACATGGTGACAACCTTTAGTTTTTTCTGTTACTTCTCTCTATATATGCATGCCATATGTATCTACACGTTCACCATTCTAGTTCAAACATAGAAAGCAAAAAAAAAGAAAAAGAAAAAGAAAAACTTGTCATTTAAGAAAAGAGTAAAAGAGGAAGAAGAAGTAGTAGTTTCTAAAGAACTGTGAGTAAAAAAACACCCTATTACGTTACCATATATTACTCATATATATATATATATACATATACATGCATACATACATATATATAGCTATGTATCTAGATGTATCTTGATCTATGGTAAATGTTTAGGAGACTGTTATGATTATATGTATTGAGTTTGAATGTGAACATTAGGATCAGTTTCACTACATTGTATCCCTTTTCTTTTCACCTCCGTTTTTTTTTGTAAAAAGTTAATACCTGGAAACTTTGAAAATTAAAGTCTCCTAAATTACTCAGTTTTAATTCATGACTCTAAAACTATAAATGTTTATTTTTGAGTGTATAACAATTAATTTTTTTCCATCAAATTGTATCAAGAAGAGAGAGAGGACATGCCATTTTCCAGTGAATAGGTTAACCTTAGTAGAAAATCGACTTTCATAAATTGGTAAGTGAGTCATATAGTAAGAATCGCAATTGAGAAACTTGATTTTTAAGATTAGTTTCATGATTTCTAATGTTGTGTGGAGGGGGAATTATGGAGATGAACGGGATTGGGCGAAGTATCAAATCCGGGCAAAGTATCAAATTCAAGCGACCGAACTAATTTCGTGCCTTGGCGTTCAGTGTGGAGGAGGAGTAGTGGGCGACGCATCGGCGAAAAATAGCACGGTGATTTTTAGTTGTGTGTGCAAGAGAGACGGGGTCGGAGTAGGGTTTTAGGCTGTCATCGTGTGGTCTCGTTTTCTCATAGGAATGGCGAGCGGCATGGGGAGAAGGGCAGGTGCGCGTCGAGGGGAAAGGGACGAGTGGTTTAGGGCGAATATGTGGCAAAGCCTGGTAAGTGATGGGGGCTTTTGGAGGTGGGACGTGGTGATCAGGTGGAAGCGAGTGGTTTCCAAATTTTGGTTTGACCGTCGAATTTTTAGAAATTAGGGTGGACGGCTGTTCCAATTGGGTAGGCTTGTCACTGGTGGCATGAGTGGTGGGTGGAAGTGATCAACGTTGAGTATTTCGATTGGAGGTTGATGTGCATGTGCAAGCACACATGCACGTCCTTGGGTTCTCGATCGTATGCAAGATTAGAGAAGGAAGAAATGGGAGCAGGTGAAAGTAAAGAGGAGGGGATGGGCCGGAAATAGATGGGCCAAAAGAAAAATAGGAAGAAAAAAAGGAAATAAAGGGGAGAGAGTAGAAAGGAAAAGAGAAAAAAGAAAAGAAAAAAAAGGAAAAAAAAAGAGGAAAAAGGAAAGTAAGGGAAAGGAAAAGAAAGAGGGAAGAAATATGGTTTATATATTGATAATTTTCATAATTACTTAAATTATTGAAAACTCAAATTCGACTAATATTATAAAATCTAGTCAATAAGAATTCCTTTCGTCGAATCCTATCTCCTTATAAATTAAGCTTAAATAATTTGGTGTAAAGAAAATTTAAATTATTTTATTCTAATTGAGGTAAGTAATTAATCAAATTCTAAATTATTAAATAGATTATTTTATAGTTTCTTGATTTTTAATTCACTAAAAATAGGTTATTTTAAAATTTCTTGAATGTGTAATTTATTTGGTCTAAACATAAATGGATTCGATCAATTATAGTTAACTAAATCCTGATGCGTGAATTATTTGATATTAGTTATGGAGTGTTGAATTAGCAACAATCTATATTTTGGCTTAATTCTATTACATGTTTATTTCAAACTACTCTTGCCCGTGCCATCAAAAGAGTCAGACGGATTAAAATAGTTAGATTAAAGTGATGATACGTTTTATTTGAAATGAGAATCTGTAATAAATTTTCATATTTAAATATTGACACCCTAAATAATAAATTGTTATTTTAAATAATTTACTTTTTTAAAATTTATTACTTGGATTCGAAGAGACCGAAATCGGATATCTATGTTATCCGGAACCGCTTCAGTTTTATAATTTCGAACCTTTACGGGTTTGATTATAGAGTTTAATAGGCTGGAATTGGATAAATTTCACAAATTTAACTGTTTTAAATAAGTATTGTACTTAGACTATTCTATATCGACGGATATGATTATAAAGTTTAATGTGTTGGAATTGGTTTAGTTTAACAAATAAAGATCAATAATTATATTTAGACACTATTATAGTACCACCGGATTTTTCTATAAAAGAGCTAGTCATAGTAAGATGAAAACTCGACAGCCTGGTATGAGTTACCTTGTTTTTCAAAGATTTGCATAGCTTAAGTATTTTTAAGTGGGTTTACTCATGCTGGTTTTCAACCTATCTTGGGTGTTACTTTATTTTAATGCTCGGGTCAGACTGAGTATTACAGATTTTCAAGTTAGGACGCTTTTGGAATTCAGGAAACGAGCTGGAAGGCAGAGACGTATTGCATGTATTCGACTATATTCCGCTGTGTATTATAGGCAGCATAGACAGCAGTTGAGGATAAGTTATTATAACTATCTAGATTTGTTGTACTCTGATAACCTGTATATATATTAACGGTTACAGCTTTTCTTTTTTTTAAATGCTGCTATTGTACATTATATTTTATTCCGCTGTGATTGTGAAATTCTGTGCTGTTGTTTCTATTTTCTTCCTCTATCTCTTTCCTTCTTAACCCTAACAACCTGGTATTTCCGGCACTCGATTGCTCGGCACTCTATACAGTAGACATATTAATGTCGATTTTTGAGGGTCGAAAATTGCCCGGTCGTTATAGGCATAGTCTAACTTAATATCAAATAACCGAGATGTATTGTATTATTTCCACCAAGCTTTATGTCTGACCCGAAGTTTATGTTTTTCCCCTTAAATTCTCGGGTGATCAAAATTGGTTTGAGTAGATTGAGAGTTGAGGTTTACAGGTTTAGTAGGTGGACGAATAAAGCTTTCGAAGACGGGCAGGAGGCTGATGTTAGCTATTTAGGAGTTGTTATGTTTTTATTTCTGCTGTGGTGTATTGAGATAATCTTTGTTTATTTAGTACTCTGATCATCCAAGGGAGCATCTTCATATGTCAGTCTTGGCGTATTTTCTAATAATTATATTTTTTTCAATGCCTAGAAAATGTTGAGATTATGTAATCGGATATGAAACATGATTTTGTGAAATGTAATCAGAAAAGTTGTTTTTGGAATCTGTGATTTTGTTTTATATTCATGAGCTTCTAATATTATGGATGCCATTAACATTACCGTATTTTTTGCCGGAAGTTAATACTATAGACGACTACAGCATCTGTGGCACTTAGCTTTAGGCCTCAAGATTGGGAATGTTAAAACTTAGTATTAGAACATAGATTTATGAAAAACTTTAAACTTAAAATGATTTTGAAAACATAATCCTAAGGAATTAGAGAAAAGATCGGCGTATGGGATAATGTTATAGTAGCGTACTTTTATTTGCTATATATATATGCATATGCTTTATCTCTATTCTCTCATCTCCATTAAGCTATTCTTTTGTATCTTACAAATGTTCGAATGCAGATATGGATGTTAGAAGTAGAAGGGTTAACCTTGTTGGGGAAAGCACAACAACTAACGGAAATGCCAGACCAAATACCAAGACGAACCCAGGTCAGGCACAAGCCGCAAAATGTGGATGTTGGAGTCCCACAAGTTGACATGGGAGCAATGTATCAGTTCTTTGTAAACATGATCCAAGCAGAAGTTGTCGCTGGAGTAGTTGGAGGAAATGTAGGAAGAGGAAATCAAGAAGCTCCGGTGGTGAATAACTATGCTATTTTGAGTAAATATTATGCTCGGCTAGGAGGAAATACATTTATTGGTACTGAAGACACAATTGAAGTTGAGAATTGGTTGCTTTATTGTGAGAGGATTTTCATTGATTTGGATCTCAATGATGAGCAAAAGAGGAGACTCGCTTCTAGACAGCTATAAGGAGCAGCACTGTATTGGTGGAACAGTGTTACTACGGGAGTTAATAAGGAGGCTATGACTTGGGCTGAGTTCAAAAGAAGGTTTTAGAAGAGGTTTATGTCGAAAATTTCTACGTCTACTCTGCTCAGGAAGTTTGCTGATTTGGGGTAGGGGGATATAATGTACTTGAGTATGCAATCAGGTTTGAGGAGCAAGATATGGCTACGCTATGGCTGATACCGTGAGTAAGTGGAATGAGAAGTTCATTGGGGGGTTGAAGCCTAAGCTTGCAAAGGCTACAATACCGCATATTAGGGATCCATGTGATGTTGCTATTGAGATGGCCTTGAGGAATGAAGAGATGCCTACTTTTCTTTAAAGAAATAAGACAAAGGAAGTTCAAGGAGTGTAGAGTCAAAAAAAAAAGTTTTTCCATAAGCATGGAGCTCAGAAGGGTGGAGCTACTAAGCTACTAAGAAATAGAAGGTAGAGGTTATCTATTTTAAATGTGACAAGAAAGGGCATTTCGCAAATGAATGTCGCTCAGGAAATGGAAAGAAGGTGATCGGGAAGAAGAGTATTATATGCTTCAACTGCAATCAAATTGGACATTATAAGAACTAGTGAAAAGAGCCAACCAAGGATGGAAAGGGAAAAGTGTTTGTATCGGAGCCAGCTATCTCGAGGCCCACGGTAGAGGAGAAGGGAAAGGCTGTGTCGGGAGGTACGCTTATGATTCATAGTATATTAGTTAGCGTTCTATTTGATACCGATGCATTGCATTCTTTTATATCTCATTGTTTGGTAGATAAGCTTAACCTAGAACCCTCATACCTAGTTACTTTCTTAAGAGTTGCAAATCCGATAGAAGGTTATGATGAGATGTGGCCACCTAAAGTTTGAATTGTTAGGTCACACGTTTGTTTGAAGTATGCATGTGTTTGATTTCATAGGGTTTGAAATTATTTTGTGTATGGACTGGTTAAGTAAATACGATGCTAGGATATTTTGCATGATAGGAAAATATCGCTTAGACACCTTGATTGTAGTGACCGGATTATATATTCCACAGGAGTTCCTAGTTTTGAGGATGATGCTTTGTTGGGTGTTGTGGAGGTAGATGATGAGTTGAATCGAGTTTTCGTTGTCAGAGAATTTGCAGATGTCTTTGAACCCATTGGGATTTCCACTAAAACGAGCTATTGAGTTTTAGATAGATTTGGTACCAGGAGCAGAACCGATGAGTAAACCGCCAAGTAGAATGACACCTACCAAGATGAGGGAGTTAAAGGTATAGTTAGTGGATTTGGAAGGCAAGAATTTTATCAGACCGAGCAATTCGCCTTGGGAGCAGCCATAGTATTTGTTAAGAAACCGAACAGATCGTTAAGTTATGTATCGATTATCATAAGTTGAACGAGAAGACGATAAAGAATCGATATCTGTTACCTAGAATTGATGATTTGTTCGATCAGTTGAGTGGAGCTAGAGTATTTTCCCGGTTGGACTTAGAAACAGGGTTCCATCAGCTTAGAGTGGAAAATGATAGTATTCCTTTGACAGCATTTAAAACCAGATATGAATCATATGAATTGTTAGTAATGCCGTTCGGACTAATTAATGGACCAGCATTCTTTGTAGATTTGACGAACCGAATTTTTCGAGAACACTTGGATAGTTTCATGTTGGTTTTCATAGATTATATTTTTATATACTCTAAGGTTGAGAGAGAGCATGAAGTTCATCTTAGAGTAGTGCTTGAGACATTGAGGCAGCATCGGCTGAAAGCAAAGTTTTCGAAGTGTCATTTCTGGAAGAATGAAGTGAAGTTCTTAGTCATGTTGTCTTAGGGAAAGGGTTGTCTGTAGATCCGACTAAGATCGAGGCAGTGAATAATTGGAAGAGACCCTAGACAGTGACTGAGATAAAGAATTTCCTTGGATTAGTGGGTATTATCGGAGATTCATAAAGGATTTCTTGCAGATAGCGACACTAATGACCAGACTAAAGCGAAAGAATGTGAAGTTTGTCTAGACCGATAAGTGTGAAGAGGCATTCCAAAAGCTGAAACACTTATTGACGAATGCACCTGTATTGGTTATTCCAGAGGGGAATCATGACTTAGTGGTGTACACGGATGCATGTGGAACATGATTAGGAGTTAGGTTAACGCAAAGAGGTAAAGTGATTGCATATGCATCTCGACAGCTTAGACCGCATGAGGTTAGTACCCGACTCACGATTTGGAATTAGCTGCGGTAATTTTTGCGTTGAAGGTGTGGAGACATTACCTTATGGAAGAGAGATTTGAATTATATACAGATAATAAGTCGTTGAAGTATTTATTCTCTCAGAAGAAGTCGAATATGAGACAACAGAGGTGGTTAGAATTTTTAGCTGCTTATGATTTTGGTATTGAGTACACAATCAGAAAAGGCAACAAGGTTGCAAACGCACTTGGCAGAAAACATCAAAATGCAGTGTTGGCATGAAAGATGAGTGGAAAGATTTGGAAGCATTGACGACATGCAGAATATAATGAAGATCTGAAGCTAGATCTAGTAAGGAAACAGTTATGTTGTCGTGTTTAGAGGTTCGACCAGTGATGATCGAAAATATTTCTTCTAAGCCGAGGGAGGGTGCAGTATTAGCTGAGCGGATCAAAAAATTAAGGGATGAAACAGTGAGCGATGACATAAAAGATTTCCGTCTTGACCAAAATGAGTGGTTGCGGAAGAAAGGAAGATTATGTATTTCAAATATAGGAAATATTAGGAAGGAAGTTTTAGGAGATTGTCATCGTTCGAAGTTCACCGTTCACCGAGGAGGAACTTAGATGTATCAAGATATGAAGAGGAGTTTCTTATGGGAAGGTATGAAGAGGAATGTAGGATTATGGGTGAAACGGTGTTTGAATTGTCAACAGGTAAAAGCCGAACATCGAAAACCAAGTGGGTTACTTCAGCCTTTAAATATTCCAGTATGAAAATGGGATTCTATCTCAATGGATTTCATAGACGGGTTGCGAAGATCAAATAGAGAAAATAAAAGTATATGGGTCATAGTAGACAGGTAATCAAAAGTGCACATTTCATTCCAGTTAAGTCAACCAGGACGGCGCATATTTTAGCTAATTTATTTATAAAGAATATAGTTAGACTTCATGGAATTCCCAGTAGTATAGTAAGTGACAGAGATTCCTTATTCACTAGCGAGTTTTGGAAGAGTCTACAGGAGACTTTGGGTACCAAGCTCAAGATGAGTACCGCTTATCATCCGCAGACAGATTGGCAAACAGAAAGAGTTAACAAAGTCTTAGAAGATTTGTTGCGTGCTTTTGTGTTAGATTTTGGGTGATCATGAGAAGACCATCTAACTTAGTCAAATTTTCGTGTAACAATAGTTATCACACTAGTATAGGGATGACACCATTTGAAGCTTTGTATGGAAGGCCATGTAAATCTCTTGTTTGTTGGTTAGAGACTAGGGATATGTTAGTTCTTGGTCCGGATTTGGTTAAAGAAGCTGCAGAAAAGATTGAGTTAATTCGAGCTGGAATGAAGGAAGTTTGGTCTAGGCAAAAGAGTTATGCTGATAAAAGACAGAAAGATTTAGAGTTCTCGGTTGGAAATCATGTTTTCGTCAAGGTATCACCGATGAAAGGTGTGATTTAATTTGGAAAGACGGGAAAATTGACGCCGAGATTTGTTGGACCATTTCCTATTCAGAAAGGATCGAGAAAATTGCATATAGAGTACAATAACCGAACAGCTTGGTAGGAGTCCACGATGTTTTTCATATTTCTCACCTAAGGAAGTGTATTTGAGATTTGGAGACTACTATAGCACCAACGATGTTAGAGAACTTAGTAGTGGAACCAAATTTGACTATAGTTAGAAGGCCAGTTCGTATAGTCGTGAGAGATGAGAAGAGGCTAACGAACAAGACGGTCAGATTAGTTAAAGTCCAATGGAGCGACGACAAGAGAGACCGTACTTGGGAAACTGATAGCAGGATTAGAGACGCTTATCCTGACTTGTCTTATGGTATGCTTTACCCTTATGACTGATTTGATGTGTACCTTATCGTAATTTCGAAAACGAAATTATTTAAGGAGGGAAGTCTGTAATGACACTAAATTTAATTAACATCATTTAGGACATTTAATAGGTTAGATTAAATTAAATAATGTAAATGGTTAAGGTATTGTGATTTGTGTTAATATAATGTAGTCGTGCTAAAGTAGGAATAAGTTATACTCATATACCCTAACCCTCATACCACTTCATTTTACACGTTTACAAACAAAAATCAAAACAAAAGAGAGGCGGGCCACTGTTAGGGGAAAACAAGAAGAAGAGAAGGCTAGAACCAAAAGAGGGAAGCCTAATCAACTTAATCCAAGATCAAATCTCAACTCCTTAATCACAAGCTAAAGGTGAATAATATGTTACATCTCATATTTTTATTGTTTTTGGTTATATTCGAGATCCTAAATTATTTCGGAAATGTTTTTCCATGCTTTGATTGTTTAAATGGATATATGTGCTTGTTGATGATTTATGCTATTTCATATAGGTTTTATGATAAGGTTTAACATGAAAAACCAACTAAATGACATCCAAATGCCTTGAAATTTTAATATAAGGCCAGAAATAATATTTTTGATATGGGTTTCAAACTTCATAATTTTATGCATTAATGTGCATTTATTATGAATTTTCTAGTAAAGAAAATGGTTAATTGGATTTACAATTAATTATGGCTATTATATGTTAGCTTTGGGTCAAAATTTATATATGTTAGAAAACATACTAAAAGTGATTTATGAGAATTTTTGTAGAATTTTCCTAAGTGTTTTAATAAGTATATAGAATTATTTAAGGTATGAGACTTTGATATTTTATATTTTTATAAAAGGAGACGGGCAAATTTCCAAATGTTTTAAGTTATTTACTTCTGAAATTAGCTAGCACTTTTAGAAAAGATTTTGGAAAAGAAATTAGCAACCAATCATATATTGAAAAAAAAACAGGTTAGTTGAAAAAAATAATTACCTTTTCAAGTTAAAAATCAGTTTTACAAAGGTTTTGCCGTTTCGCTACTTTCAGCAGCCACCTTTCGACTTTATACTTCCACCTCCATCCTAGTCTAAACTAACACACATGGTATCAAAAGCTTTGGTAGATTGGAGATAGGCGAAAGGTATAGAGTCGAAATAGGGGTTTCGAAGGGGGTCGATGGAAGAAATGCGGATTACGGATCTTAAGGCTACGATTAACACTGGGGGGTGAATAGAGTTTATAAAGAATTACTAAATCTTTTTGATTTTATGTTAATTTAGACACATATGTATGCAATCTACAGATAAAGGGATAATAACAGAGACAAACACAAATGCAGAAATAAAATAAAAGCAGTAAATGAAAGAACACACCGGATTTTATACTGGTTCGGAATTACCCTACATCCAGTCCCGCAACATAAGTTTGTATTTCCTTTCAAAAGCAATTGTACAATTACACCCTTGATGTCAAGGCTACGAGGTACACCCTCTAGAATTTCAATACTCTAGGTAGAGATATTTGATCTTCAGACCACAAGTTTACCCAATTGATTTACCAAGGCTACAATCACACCTTTTCTCGCTTGATTGATTTTCAAGGCCACAATCACACCTTTTCTCGCTTAATAGATTAAAAAGAAGTCTATAACTCTGAATAGCACTGAGAACCTTGTTGAGATAGTGATAGAGAATCAAACTAGAAGTAATCGAGTATGATTCAACATTGATTTCGGCAGAGTAACGGTAAGAGTATGTATTAAGAAACGTGGAAGAAGAAGAGGAGTGAAAAACCAAATCTGATCTAAAATTCGTTCAAACTAACCCCTATTTATAGAAGAACAACAACCACGTCCATTCATGAAGAGTTATGGCGAATAGACACTTCTTTTGAAATTTAAATTTTGAACTCAACTAACACCATGTCGACATGGTCACCATAGGCATGTCGACATCCCAAAGCAATTTTTGATGATTTGATTTTCTTTAAAAATAACCTTTATCTTATACTAAAACTATTTTAAACTTTTCTAATACACTTGACTATAGTTAAAATTCATAAGTAAATATAGAGAATAATATATATAAAATTACATATAATTTTATATTTAAATCTTAAGTATAAATATTTAAAAGTTAAATATATTATTTTAAAAGATAGTTTAAAATCAGGAGTAATTTTGACTTTTGAAATTAAAGATAATTTTGAGGCTAAAATTATTTAAAATTAGGATAAAGGTTTTTGATGCTTTTAAAAGGAAGGTTTCGAAAATATTTTGAAAACAGGATATAATTTTGAAATATGATTTGAAATAAAAAGTTAGCGGATACAAAACAATGTTCCACTAGATTTTTCATAGGTTCCATCCTACTTAGGGTTTCATCCCTTTAACAGGCTCGAAGTGGATTCCATTCTACGAATAAATTGGTTTTTAAGATGCCGGTGCTTTTCTATGAGTTTTAACAAAATTTCTAATTAAAGAATAAATTACTTCAATTCTTGAACTCTTGATATTCTTGATACTCATGAGTCTTCAATCTTGATATCTTGAATCTCTATACTGTACAATCCTCATTCTTGGTACCTGCATGGTTAAAATCTGCATATACATATATATCTAAACTTATAATGTTAGTATTTATATTTTATAATCTATTCTAAGGTTGTTGTCATCAAAACCATCATCTCACGGACTAACAGTCGAAACCTTGTTTTGCTTTTAAAGGGAAATGTGACTGCTTTGCTTTCGAAAAGAACGCTTTCGAATAAGATAGTCTTCGACTTAATCAAATGTTTAAAGGAAGATTTCGAAAGAGGTTACGCGTTTGTTTTATAAAGAATTTCAAAGGGTTCGAAACCCTTAGCTGCCACATCCAACCTTCCGGAGCAATGCCTTCGAAAGGGTTCCTTTTTTTTAAATTAGAGTCACTTCTCCAACGCTTTCGAAGGGATAGGTTTCGACACCATCCACTTCTTTACTTAGGAAATTGTCTTCAAAAGTGTTGCTTTCGATTTAGTTCTTTTAATACCCTTTTTGAGATTTTGAAGGTTAAACCCAAAGGTTTCGAAGGGAAGGTTTTAAATGGTTTCGAAAGGTTGCTTCACATGTTTTTAATTGAACTCATTGCTTTCGAAAGGTATATGTTGAAGGTTTCGAAGAGGTGGTTTTCCTATGTTTTCGAAAGATTTACCTTAGTATTCAAATGGAGGGTTTTCAATGTTTTCGAAAGATGTGTTTAACGTGTTTTAAAAGAGGATGTCTACATTTATATAAAGCCTTCAAAAGAGATGTTTTCAATGTTTTCAAAAGGTCTACTGTAAAGGTATGTTTTGGCCTTTTGGCCTAAGGTTATAAAGTAAAGTAGTTTACTTGTATCGAAATGGGTGCTTTCAACGGTTTTGAAAGAGGTTGTTTAAAGTTTTTAAACAAGGGTTTCAGATACTTACATCAACAATGTTTTGTGTAAAGTATATATAACATGGCATAGTGATTTGATT
Source organism: Allium cepa (assembly GCA_030765085.1). Taxonomy (NCBI): domain Eukaryota; kingdom Viridiplantae; phylum Streptophyta; class Magnoliopsida; order Asparagales; family Amaryllidaceae; genus Allium; species Allium cepa. The sequence continues at coordinate 337,813,597 of CM060929.1, read as the reverse complement.
AAACCTAGAGTATATTTTCCATGCTTAGTATGATTTAAACGGTTATATCAAAAATGTTTTCAAGGAAAATTAGGCAGGGTAGTTGACCCTGATTAAATGACTCAACTATTAGAATATCGGATGGGATAGGTATGGGGTCGCACCCTATACTTTAGCTCTTTAGCTAATATAAGTCCAAAATTCCAGTACGTAGGGCTTTGTCACAAGTAAGACTAAAACGACGTTGCACACAAAAAGGAATACACAGTGTATAGATAGGTTATTGGTGAGCCTGCAAAACCCTTATGATCAGTTGACCTTGGAAGAAGTAAGTTAGGGACAAACCGCCCAGAAGAGTATCTAAAAGAAGTTAGATTATTTGTTTAATTTGTCTAATATGCCTGAGTCTGCCAAAGGTTAGCAGTTAGCCAAACAAAATTATAGCGTTCGAATAGATAGTCCATTTATTACCCTATCTGTATGCATACATGACATTGCTATTATTGTTTTAACTAGTTTGGTTGCAGGATTTTGATTTGCAAAATATAAGTTTTAAAAGGGGTATTAGTGAGGGAAACCCATTCCTATGCGGCGTGGACTCACTTAATATCAGATAACCGAGATGTATTATATTATTCACACCAGACTTTATATCCGACTCGAAGTTTATGTTTTTCCCCTTAAACTCTTGGGTGCTCAAAATTAATTTGAGTAGGTTGAGAGTTGAGATTTACATATTTTAGTTGGTGGACGAATAAAGCTTCTGAAGACGAGCAGGAGGCTGATGTTAGCTATTTAGGGTTGTTATGTTTTTATTTCTGCTGTGATGTATTAAGACAGTCCTTGTATATTTAGTATTCTGATCATCCAAGAGGGTGTCTTCATATGTCACTCTTGACGTATTTTGTAATAATTATATTTGTTCAACGTCTGGGAAACGTTTGGGATTATGTAATTGGATATGAAACATGATTTTGTCAAATGTAATTAGAAAAGTTGTTTTTGAAATCTGTGATTTTATTTCATATTCAAATGCCTCTGATATTATGGATACCATTATTATCATATTTTTTCGTCGGAAGTTAATACCACATATGACTGCAACATCTGTAACGCTTAGCTTTGGGCATCAAGATAGAAGATGTTACACCAGTATACTACCTTGAATAAAAAAAATTGAAATTCCATTTCAATACATTAAAAGTAATAATAAGATTTATCAAATCGGGGATTCATCGGATATTAAATTTAAAATTTTATTTATTTTCAAAATAATTTCCATTAACAATATTTTCCCAACCTTTCACATTCAAAATTTATTATTTATCCGAAAATTTTAATTTTTAAAACCTCTCATTTATTCGAATACTATAAAAATATTCTCATCATTTTGAAAAATAAATTTTAAATCCTCTTTATATAAGAAAATTCCTTTAAATAATTTTTATAATCATAAGAAAACAAATACCTATTTATAGACTTTATTTCAAATTTATTTCACTTCTCTTTGTTTTGAACTAAACAACTTAGTATCTTTAAAATAATTATATGAAATGCAACTTTAAACATAAAATTTTATTTCTATTTGTAAATTAATGCTAACATCTCGATTTCCAAAGATAACCTAAATTTGATAGATTTGAAATATATACTTTATAAGGACTTCGATCCTTTTCTCCTTATTTTCAAGTCTTCTAATTTTAATTTACAACAACAAATCTCTTTAACTTTTCCTTTTTTTAAAAACATTATATAATTAGATTCTAAAATCTTCTCTTTCAAAATAATATACACATTTCAACAAATTTATAAATGTTATAATATATGTATATTATAAAGTGAATATGCTTGTACATTGTTTTGTTTAGTCCCACATCGTGGGATAAGTTCAGTCCTTACTTCTGAAGCCTTTATATAAAGTAGGCCATGTAATGTAAATATATTATCCATTCTCAGAAGTGAATAATATATATTTTGTCTCTCTCTCCAATGGCTTCTATTTTTATTTATTCTATAACACGTTATCAGCACGATCTTTTTCTCGGATGTATTGGATATTCTAATCCAGAAGATTAGATCCGTTTTTTTCATGTAGGTACATCTCTTTCTCTTGTTCAGTTACTGAAATCAGATCTATTTCTTCCTCTTATTCAACCATTGAAATTAGGTTTGAAATTTTCTAGATATGCTTTTCTAGATTTATTTTGCGATCAATTTAGATCTAGATTTAAGTATTCTTGTTTCACAATTCTATATCTACTTTCTAATTTTTCAGATTTGGATTTAAGTTTTAATATATCTTATCTTTTCAAGATCTTATTTTGTCATAGATCTAAATTTATAGATCTTATTCCACTGTACATGTATTTTTGTCATTATATTTCAGATCTCATCCGATAATAGATCCGATTTTTATTGTTCTTATTTTTCTGATCTCATTATGTCGTAGATCTTAAAATCACACTCAAATAATATATCTTAAGATCTGTACATTGTTTAAAAAAAAATGTTGTGATTTTTTTTTGAAGTTGGATTTGAATTGACTTCAAACTTTCTTATTATTGCATGTATTTTTTGAGTTCATTATTTTGGAAAGCAAGCTTTGAATTTGACAATTTTTGTTGTTGATTCAAATAAATTTATTGATCTTGATTACGTTTTGGTTTGTGATATAGATCTAAGTAATATATACATGTTTGATAACTGAAGTTTTCATTTTGAAAACTCTTTGATTTGGATTTGAATTTTGGAAATTATTTTTATATATATTGTTTATATTTCCAAGAGATATATTTTATTATTTCTTAGAAAAACATATACAAGAATAATGCATACTTAGAAGAACATATTAGTTTAGATCCAATATTAATATTACACCTGAAGTGAATGGAAACGTTAATCAAGACATATATGGTAAACTTAATTTCTAGCATTTAAAATAAAAGTTGAGAACCTGCAGTTCCTATAATGCTGAAAGCTTAAGTTTCCATAAATTATTAAATTTCAAGTTTTCTTACAATAAAGAACCAGAAGTTTCAATAAAAGAGCAGAAATTTGAATTATAAAAAAAATGATACATATATATATACGTATATACATATATATATAAGAGTTATTATAGTTATTTTAGAAATTTTGACTATTAGGAAATAAAGTTTCTCTTATGGTATTCATTTAATTTTATTATTGAGTATGTTAAACAAAGCTTTGAGATTAAATTTTGTTAACTATAGTTAGATTGATTTATTTTTTTGTAAAGAAATCAATTTATTGTGATAATATTTTATATTTTATGCCACAATAATGGTAAATTGCATTCATTTTTAATCATAAATGCATTAAATGTTGTCATCATGGTAATAAATTAAATTACCATATCATCATAAATGCACTGGCTACAGTAAATTAAATGAAGTTGTATTTTTATGTTTGGAATAAGAATAGACATATGGTTCATTATATGGTGTATTCATTTTGGCAAACAATGCTCGATATAATGAAAGAAATAAGTTTGAACAACAACCTGAAGTTGTGCAAAGATATTTTTTTTCCAACCAGAAGCTGTATAACTCAAAGTCCAAGACCAGAAGTCTTGAATTATGAAAAGATTTTCTGATAAACTTTACAAGCTCTAATTCTTTTCAGTATTTTTTTTGTCAAAATGTACAAGTCTTGAAAAAAGAATAGACTTTTATTTTGTAACAATATGGTACAAAAAAAAGGCGAGAAGTTTACACAAAATTAAGAACCTAAAGTTCATAACAAATTAATGAACTTGAAGTTCATGAATTAGAAGCCCGAAGCTCTATTGAAATTATGTAAATTGATAAGGTTGTACTTCCTGAAGAAGTTAAAGAAAATTAATAAATAATCATATGAGAAAATGATGCTGCATTCAAGAGATTACAAAAATCTCCAAATGAGTTATACCTTACCTTATATCTTAACATTTACACTATATTAATCAAATATCCTGAAGATATTATGTTATATGATATTTCAAACATCATTGGATGTGTATGTGTGCATATTAATCTCTTGAAAAGATGTTTTAGAGATTTACTTATATTTATATTGCAAAATATAACATCCCAGAAGAGATGTTATAGAAATTTTATTTTTGTTACATTGCAATCCCTTAAAAGGAAATACTATATTCCCCGAAGGAATAATGATATAATTTTTTTTGAGTAAAAACAATAATTTATCGAGAGAGAAAATGATATTGTATATCAATGTTACACTCCAGAAGTAGTGGTTTTATCTTTCGCATCTTACTTTCATTTGGTGCATCTAATTTTGTTACTGTATTTAAAGTCTGATATGTCATTTGAAAGATAGTTACAACAACAACAAAAATCCAGTAGGGATGTTTTATGTTATTGTAAAGGTAGTAATTATGTAATTTCTACAAAAGAAACATTGTACATTGATATGACATTCCAATAGTACACATATATATCTCTAGAAGAGATAAATTCACTACAGAAGTAGTGATAATAAAATATCCCTAAAAGAGACTAACAAATTAGGAAATGATAACATATCTCTAGAAGAGATTTGCTATATGTTTGGTAATTTTATTAAACCAAATAAATGCATAGAAATTTGATTATAAAGGATCCTAATTTAGTTTAGATCAGATCCTAAAAGTTTGAGAGCTATGCAACATGTATCATATATTTCATTATAATTATATCAAACATGAGAAATATTACACGTATAATCAATTCTTGAAGATATATCTTTAAATATTCTCCTGAAGAGATAGTCTATATTTCATATCATAATTTTCATGCAAGCTATACATACGGTCCTGAGGAAATCTGTATCTGTAACATTCCAAGTATCCAGAAGATACTATTATTATTTTTGCTCTAATTTTTTACGGAACTCTCAGTAGAGATGTGTAGAAATGTCTATATGCAATTAAAAATTATTCCTTGATACGTAATCATAATTAGTGTTCAAAACTGATATTTGAGATATAATTGAGGAATAAAACTTAACAACTTGAAGTTGTGTATATTTTGTTCGAACCAGAAGTTCGATATGTTTTCAAACCAAATGTTTTGAACATTATCATGCGGTTTTGACAGGTTTGCATTGACATTGATTTATAAATAGAAATTAATAGTTTGGATCTTTGTAATAGTTTGTTCTAAAAGTCATTAATTCAAATGAGAAAGAATATGAAAGTTTTATAATATATATGTGATACGTGGACGCACGTATACATCCATATATGTAAATATTTAGCTAAAAACCTGAAGTTTGTTATAAGCTATTATTTAGTGATTATGCATATATATTATTTAGTGATTTAAAATTCAATTAACATAAATGTTGAATGACCTGAAGTCGTGTATGTATTCAAATGATCTACACAAAAATTCCTCCAATTGCTTAGATCAATGAATGAGAACAAACTCTAATAATCAATATCAATTGAATGCATCTTATCAACTAATAAAAGAATTATCCTCCTATTATTAATATGTATGATGTATTTGATAGTAGCAATATCATAATGGATCAAAATGAGAGTCCAAAGATGATTATTATTTAATGAGGCAATGTTTGTCAACATTGAGGGGGAGGATAAAGTGATACAAGTTCATTTTGATCATCAGTGTTAAATATTTATTAAAATATACAATGATGCAAAATATTATCAATATTATCCCTAGTAGACTTTCTCCAATATAGATTTGAATCCCTGAAGGATCAAAATTTGTAAACCATATCTGAAATATGGTTCAAAAGTCAGTTCAAAATATTTTTGGAGTAAGTAATAAAGATGCCAAATAAAGGAGGTGGGTGTTCTTGAAGAAACAATTAAGAATGCTCTGAAAGAGATCCATGACATGATTCTAAAATAACCTTAGAAGTGGGTTAGGTATCTAAAACATAATTAAAGAGATCTCAATAAATCATGTCTAGAACTGACAAGAAATAATCATCGATGATAAATTTGCAAATAATAAAGCGCTTATATTTATAAATAGATTAAGAATCTTGAATTAGGAGAAAAACATGATTGGCCATCATGAAATTCTCCTTAATAAGAAATCTGAACTTGTAGTCTGCAAAGTACCAAAAGTACTTGAAATGCTTAATATACCCCGAAGGTATAAATATGGTTTAAATCATGTTAAATAATGAAAGTATACAAATTCCTGAAGAATATAAATAACTTTCATTGTTATAAAGAATGCAAAGAACAAGGAGAGTAGATTTCAACCTACTTTTAAGTAGTGTTGTAATGAAAATCTTGATATAATTCATGATGAGTAGATTACTTCCTATTTTAAAGTATCGTTGTAATGAAACTCTTAATATCCATTGAAGTGATAGTTGCGATATGCGAATATTTATTAAAGTATACAAATTTCTGAAGAATATATATAACTTTTGTAGTTATAAAGAATAAAAAAGACATGAAGTGTAGATTACAAATTTCTTCTAAGTATTGTTGTAACGAAAATCTTGATGCATCAAGATGAGTAGATTACTTCCTGCTTTCTAGTAATGTTGTAATGAAATTTTTAATATTCATGAAAGATGTATAGTTGCAATGCGCAAATTAATTTGAAGCACAAAAATGAAAGCACATGAAGTGTTTTTCATAAAAGTAGTATACAAATGCATAAAATGCAAATCATATGAAGAAACAATCTTAGAAAAATTGATTGTATCGAAGGAAACTATTAATAAATTGTATTATTAACGAGATACATATTTATGGATACAGAAGTATCTATAACCAATTTAAGTTATCGAAAAACGAATACGAATTCAGAGGAAACTTTAAATCAGGGGGAGCATCCATAAGTATTTTATAATGCACTTTTTTTTCCTTAACTAAGATTTTTTCCACTGGGTTTTTATTAGTAAGGTTTTAATGAGGCATTATCTTGATCCAGAAGTATCAACTCCCTAGTAACGTTTGAAATAAGCTATAATGTACTCTTTTTCCTTATTTAAGATTTTTCCCACTGGGTTTTTCTTAAGGTTTTAATGAGGCATTATCTTGATCTAGAAGAATCAAACGTCTTTTCAAGAAATAACATCTCAAATATGTTATTTAAGTTAAATTATATTTTTATCATTGACTAAGGTTTTTCCCATCGGGTTTTCCTTTGTAAGGTTTTTACTGACGTATTAAATTGATGCAGAAGTATCAAACTCTATCTGATGCAATAAATTATTGAAATATGACATACTATATTGTACTATTTTTCCTTCACTAAGATTTCTCCCATAGGGTTTTACTTAGTAAAGTTTTAATGAGGCATTAGTTTGATGCAGAAGTATCAAGCTTTATTTAAAGAAATAAAAAAAAATGTCATTGTACTCTTCTTCCTTCACTAAGATTTTTCCCATTGGGTTTTTCTTAGTAAGGTTTTAATGAGGCATTATTTTTATCCTAAAGTATCAAACTCTTATAAGGAATATCATTTTTAGTATGATATTTATGATTTCACAAGTTGCACATTTTTCCTCGTTCAAGGTTTTTTTCCCACTGGGTTTTTCTAATAGAGGTTTTTAATGAGGCAACAGAGAATATCTATATCGACTGAATCGATAATGCAAGCAAGATAATAATGAGGGGGAGCAGTCATCATACACGTTTCGAAACGGAAATTTCCAAATTATCCGAGCATTCAAGATTTTGAAGTCGCATATTTAAGGGGGAATGTTATAATATATGTATATTATAAAGTGAATATGCTTATACATTGTTTTTGTTTAGTGCCGCATCGTGGGATAAGTTCGGTCTCTACTTCTGAATCATTTATATAAAGTAGGTCATGTAATGTAAATAGATTATCTATTCTCAGAAGTGAATAATATATATTTTGTCTCTCTCTACCATGACTTCTATTTTTATTTATTCTATAACAATAAATCTTTTCCAAAGCTTTGAAGTCAATTTCCTCTTACTATCAATTGCAGAACAAATTTCGGTCTAATTATTGCCATAGAACAACTTTTATATAGATATGAAAGTACCAACGTAAATAAAACAACCAACTTCATCCCACCAACATTTAGACTGTGGAATGCATCACAATTTTCAACTAATTCAATGCATATCAATAACATTCATCAACGCAACAATTAAAAAAGGACATGCAAAGAGAAATTTATAATAGGACGTAGATGCGGGTTAAAGAAAAACTCATCAATAATACATGTAATTCCCTCTAGCAACAGCCCTTCATCTCCCTTCTTTCCACTGCTGCCACATTGCCGTAGCCACCAACACACCCAAACAGACATAGCACCAACAACAAAAAGGATTGCCGCTTATATTATAGCCATTGTAGCTAGAAACCTTTCAGCCTAGCAACCCCACAAACCTCATGCCTGCCCCGAAATCGCGCCTCCAAGGCCGGCCTGCTGATCTTGTCGTTCATCTCCGCCATGACGCATCGCTTCCATCAGCCATCTGCCTCCGCTGCAGCAATATCCCCATCGTCGCCAGCCCCCCTAATCTTAGTGCCCATTGCCGACGTTGCTAGTTCGTCGAGTCCCCCATGAATTTTCTTCAATTTGCGTTTTTCCCCTCTTGTGTGATTTGATATCAATTTTGATTTTGGGATTTCGACGGAAGAAGGAAGGGGCAAGGGTATGGGCTAGACAATTAAATGAGATAGAGATAAATATTGTGGAAAATAAGCACAAGGACAAATTTTCATAAAAATTTAGGCTGAAGGACAACAAGTTTCATTTTTAGACTGAAGGACAAACTTTGAAAGAAAATTAGACTGAAAGACAATGCTAAATACAACTAGCATTTTGTATAATGTAAAACTGGATGTAATGCTAGTTATAACTAGCATTACATCCAGTTTTACATTATACAAAATGCTAGTTGTATTTAGCATTGTCTTTCAGTCTAATTTTCTTTCAAAGTTTGTCCTTCAGTCTAAAAATGAAACTTCGTGTCCTTCAGCCTAATTTTTTTTTTCAAAGTTTGTCCTTGTGCCTAATTCCCTCATAAATGTTTGAGTATTTTATTTTTCTTTTATTTCCAATAATGTCCTTAGTAAATAAAATTTCCGTATCTCTCCTTTTTTTAATCTACATTAATATTTTTTATATTCATATGTATGAATATCTCTATCATTTTCTTATAAATATAATTTACATTTAAATTGATTTACTATTTGTTTTACAAAGTATATTTCAATAATTTATACAAATATTTAAATTCAATAACCGTTCAATTGACAGCGACTTATTAATTTTATCAATATCGAATAATATTTCTTTTTATACATTTCAATCATATGAAATTTATTTATAATATAAAAATAATTTATAATCATTGCAAATATTTTATTTTATTTCAGTATATTTTCGAAAAAGAATTGATCGATTAATTTAATTTATTAAAACAAAATCTGTAAAAAAATAATCCTTAATTCAATAAATTTTTTTTCTTTTCAAAATAAGATTTATCCAAAATTGAATTTGGATATTGTATTTTAGTTAAACTTTAATTTATATTGACGACGTAGAAAGTATGGTTGTTACAACTTGCTTATGATTAGCATTAACTTTTGGGCTAACGCACTTATGTTCCCTTGGATATTTTCTAATGGCCCACCATCCCAACTAATTGTTTTTTAAAGTAGCATGTATTCTCTATGGACAATTTGAATCGACACGGCCGTACTTTGTTTTGTTTGACTTAATTGGCTTAAAAGAAACCGCATGTAGAATTGTTCATTTACTTAATTGTCGTATGAATTTAGCTTTGCTCCCAAATACCATGCCAACTGTGATTCCATTTTAAACGCTAGATGATGAAAATAATTCATCATTTAATTGAAGATTCGCAACAATTGATCTAGCCATTATTTGTGCATTACAAAGATCATCATACAAAGGTATCTCCATCATTGGTTCATTACTATCTCCATAAATATTGTTTTCAACTCCAAAATCATAGTAAGTGGTTCATTGTTGACTTGTATATTATTGATCCATGGCTTACGTTTCTAACTTAGTTGCAATGTCCATGCTATTAAGAGTAGGACCGTCATGTACATCTATATTCATATCATCATCACCAACGATTGGAACTCTTAAATCAGTTATTGGTTCAAATTTCGATCGTGTAGCAATATTATGCGTCGGAAAGCTGCAATATGAAAATAAGAAATTTTTTCAAGGATGTTACTACCTACAAACACCTAAACTATCTCTAATGCCGCTTGAATATGTACTAAAATTAATTGGGACAAAATTCTACAAAAACCCACCTCGATCGGTTATGCAAAATTGAGTGAAAAACAGACACACGCTTTTGCATAATTGAATGATACAAATATATAAAAGCAAAACCCTAATTATAAAACACTGTAATTGCTTACTCTATTAGCAATTAGTGACACGACATATTGAAATTAATAGTATAAGTAAGACCTATTTTATTGTTTTTGAACAAATCACTGTATGAATTAATAGTTTTTTTTAATTATTCAAACTATGTAAGGCTTTTATGTGTGTTATAATCCCACTAAATTCAAGGTCGAATTAATTGTAGTTTGTGTGGATGTTTTTATAAGATATCATGCAATAAAAATTTAATTTTGGTTGAAACAATGCCATATAAAGTAATTTATTTTTGATTAATAAAATGTGTTTCGAAATTGAACGATTCTACAAAACCATATATTGTTTGTTTTGTTGTACGATCAATTTGAAAATCAACTTAGTTTTACTAGGGATTTGATAGTACTGGAGGGGAAGAAAAGATAGGTTAAATTCTGCTGGTTTGTTTTTTTGGAAGAAAGGTAAACAAATTCGTACGTTTTATTGGATGGAAGAAAGAAACACAACTTAAATTGGAGGGTGTGGATGGGTGTATGGAATGATTCAGTGGGTGTGTAGAAAAATGGATGAGAGGCGTATTTTATGGTGCATAGATAGTAATATCCTTTTTTAATATAATTAGAAAATGCAAGCATTTAACATTACAAACAATACATAATTCTGGCTCATATGGTATAACCCGGAGGGTGTGTGACACATTATACAAAACACATGACTCAATGGTCTAACATTATTTTGTGTTGTATGCTGGTGTGGAATATAGTTACAGATGGAAATTCAAATTTTTTATCAACTCCGGTATAACGAATATAATATGATATAAGAACATCAGGAAATATGCATTACCTTTGACTCATACGTGCAAAGCTATCATGGGTAGGATATGGATAACTATACTGCACATGCTATTGACAATTTATGAAAGAAAGAAATCCGAAGAGCATTTGTTGTTGACCATAGTATGCTACGTTGCTAGGAGGATTAATATAACTGGGAGACATAATTCCTCGCATTGTGTTAACAGCCTCCACCATTCTGGAATAATCTTCAATACCGTAATTAATTATTGGTTGTGGTATAGGTTGTTCTACCACACACTTCCAGTTTTCTCCACAAACAACTCTCTCGATTTTGATATAGCAGAAAACAATAATTCACCATCATCATCGTCCACTAATTTTATTGTTTTCGATCCGGAATCAGTAGGCTAATTACAAACTGGACCTATATCAAACTCCATAGATTTTATATTCGTTGCTTTGTAAACTGATTCTTTCAATTATTTTGAATTTTAACCTTTATGTACTTTTGCCGATTTATAAGCACACCGACATGCTTTCCACATATTTGTTTATCAATAAGCAACTCACCATCAAAATAACAAATAGTAGGAACAAAATTAGAAGTCATTCTATGATAACAATAAATACAAAATTAAATAATAATCATTTACAATAACCGAAAAAATCTGACAAAAAATTTAGGGTTTACAAAATCAAACCTTGATTGATCATAAGCCAGGTCTGATCCAAATCAATGTTGTTATCATTACACACACTTCTCGCAAAAAAAAATGCATTGGAGTTACACGTGTCATAAGTTGTAGCGGACAGACACAATTTAACCCCCTTTGGAGTTGATCGGTCAGCCGTCCCTTCCGGAGGTTCTATGTATTGGGAAATTTGTAAAAAAAAAACACAAATTTCGACTGCTTTTGATGCAAATGGAAAGAGTTTTCTGAAAAAGAAAAGAGGAAGAGTATTGAGGTTTTTTTTTATAGAAGTTTGGTAAAGTAATAATGAAGACAGAAAAAACAAGTTATTATTTTACAGTGCGTAGAACAGCAGGCGCCGTTTCAAGTTTCCCAAACTGGCGATATTTTGTAATCATGCGAAATTTAAAAGGAGACTTTGTCTAATTATAAAAATAAAAGTAAAAAAGACCAAGTCTCAAATTGTCTCGGTATTGTTTCTACAAAGCAAGGGCAAAATGAAACTGCACCTATATAAATTTATATGTGTGTATATGTATATGTATGTGTGTACATATATGTGTGTGTACATACACACGTGTGTGTGTATGATACATGCAACGTTTGAATTGTCATCTATATGGAGCGCTTGCCAAAGCTGATATATTTTTATAGTTTATAAAGTGACATATTTGCTTAATAAGTTTGCAACATAAGCCAAATTGAATTTTATAGTTTATCATCTCCAATAGGGATAGCTTGGCTCACATCCTGTTAAGTTTCAAAATAGAGAAAACATCATTCCCAAACTAAACTGACGTTTTTAGTCTTTGTTTTCAAAATCTGTCTAGGCCAAAAGAACCAAATACGCTTTACATTTTTAGCATTTCAAATGCGTATAACTCTTTGTAGAAATATCGGATCAGCATACCGTTTTCATCAAAAAATCATAAATTTTACGATCTTTAAAATGAGATCCACTGTTGATACAAAAAAAAAAAATCATATTTGCAGTAAGGCTGCAATTATTCTATATATTTGCAGAGAATTCTGCAATTTTTGAACATCATTTATTTTTCTTCAAATGTCAGCAATTATATGTAATAATTTGCAGACTTATATGCAATTATATACAATAATTGCATATTTTTATGCAATTATATGTAATAATTGCAGATTTCTCTGCTACTATTTCATATAATTGTTGACTTTTCTGCAATTATTCAGTATAGTTGTCTTTTTTGCAATTATATGAAACGATTATCAATTTTTCTTCAAATATCTGCAATTATTCCATATAATTGTATATTTTTATGCAATTATATGTTATTCCATATAAGTGCATACTTTTATGCAATATACTTTTATGTAATTATATCGAGTAATTGCAGAACACTCTGCAATTATTCGAAGTAATCACATAAAAGTGCAACTATATTATATAATTGCACACTTTTCTGCAATTATTGCATATAATTGCTGAATTTTCCGCTGTTCTTTTTACATAGCATAATACCACCCATTAGAAAGATAATAAAATTTGTGATTTAATGGTGAAAACAATTTGTTAATCTGTCGTTTTTACAAAAATTTATTGCGTTTTAAAGATTAATAATTAATGGACTGCAAAATTTAATTATGGATGTGAGAATAACATCAATATATGAAAAATCAACGTGAAGAAAATTGATTTTTTTTGAAGTATGTTTTGTGGATTAAATTTGATTTTAAAGATGTCTTTCTTATTTTTACTTTCAAAAAAGGGAAGAAGAGGCGGAAAAAACCAGAAAAAAAAGAATTCACGGTTACAAGGAGCCGAGAGCATTTTTCATATTACCCATTTTGTCATTAAACGCCACTAAGAAACTAATTATCACTTCACTTGTTGCTCTACTCGTCTCATTTCTCTGATACCCAGATTTTTCCGATTTAATTTTCTTTATAATTTAATGATGGCTCTTCTCTCACCGGTTTCCCCAACTACCCTTTTCACCTTATCTTCAAAATTCAACCTCTCTGAAAAGGCGCAACACACATGTTTCGCGAAAAACACATATTTCAATTTGTTTCTTGCAAAATCTTCTAACAACGATGGAGCTGCTGCCGTTGTAGTTAAAGAAAAGAAATCAGAGCGGAAGGAAGTGGTACAAGATGAAGCTGAGGTGAAAAGAGAAGAGTCGTTGGACTCAAATGGAGTTGCTTTGAAAGTGGAGGCAGAAGGAAGTTCTATTAAAGATCTGAGATGGGTAAAAGGGACTTGGAATTTGAAGATGTTTGAGAAGAATGGGACCATCGATTGGGATGCTGTAATTGATGCCGGTTAGTTTTATAAATATTTTAAACTGTTGCTCCATGGGCTTAGCAAATTTAATTTTTTTGGGTTAGGTACAAGGTTATTAAAATAGCAATGTAGTAACAGAAGTACACATTATTACTCATTATGTATACAAGTAATGACTGTCAGCTCCCTATAATTATTTAAAAGACGATGAAAGAATAGTCCTCCTGAAAAAATTATGAAAATTAGGTCCTATTTTTAGTTTTTGGCTAATTATGTCACTTTTGCCCTTGATTTCCATGCTGAACCAATTTTTTGGAAGGGGACAATTTGGTAAAAATTAGCAAAACAACGACCTAATTTACATGGATTTATGGATAGAGATTTATTGTGCATGAGTTTTAAGAATATGGATCTTTGGTCCAAAACCCATATTGTATATATATATAGTAGTAACTGGTGAGAATTTATTTGAAACACTCTCATTCGAACAAAAAGTTAGCAATAATGCATAAGATGTGATGCAATATTCGTCATATTACCTCGTCGTGTCCCCACTCGAGGTATGACTCCATCGGTCCTACCTCCGAAGATCACCTCCGAAGATCACCTTCCCAGAACACTGGAAAAAAAAGGGGTCTGCCCCCGCCTGGTCCCCTGTCTGATGCAAAGGAGCAGAATTATTCAATGGCACTTCCGTTGAAGAAAAAGAATTGAAAATGATAATGTCTCGATTAGAGACATATGATCTTGTAAATTTAAGAGTTCAAGATTTTCTTGAATTACTTTGACTCTGCGAGACTCAAAATAAAAAGTACAAAAAATAAAATGCCGAGGAAAGAGTTGAAGAAACGATCTCTTTATATCAACAACAAATTACTGGAGAAAACCAATTACTCATGTTTTTCAAACAATAGATCATTCGATGCATCTGTTTGTAAAGTAACTGATTCATCATTGGAAGAAAAATAAAGAACATTTTAGTCTTTTACCATACCTTTTTTTAATTTCTTCATCTTCTTGTTTTTGCAATATAATTGGAATTTTTATTTTTGTTGCATCTTCTTGGCTGTTCACCACTGGATAGTTTGAATTTTGCTTGTTCTTAAGCAAGCTTCTTTATAAGTGATGAATTTTGGAAGATAAATTCAGTATGAATTTTCTTTTATGATTTATCAGTGGTAAAAAAAACTTTGAAGTTCCTTTAATGTGGTAAAGATTTTCGGAAAATCCTTAATTTTTGTATAGTTATGTTGCTTTAGTTCTATTTTTCCACCCTTAATATTTTGTTTAAGAAAATTAATTTCTGTTTTAAATAGTTCAATTTTCTTAGGGCTTAAAACCATATCATTTTTAAGTAATATTTTTATTACGGTTAATAAATGTTGCTTGTTTTTCTTCTGCTGAGTTGGAAAACACAAGTATGCCATCTATGCATACAACTAGAAATAGTAAGCGTTCAAACATAAAATTCATCCATTTTTGGGATATTTGAGGATCATTTTTTAAACCAAAAGGGATAACAAGCCATTTAAAATGTCCTTCCGGACTACTAAAAACCATCAATTCTGTTGATTCTTTATCTTCAAATTTTATTTGCCAAAATCACAATTTAGCATCAAATTTGCTACAATATTTGCTCCTTGTATTTATTTAATTAGGTGTTCAGCCGAAGAAATGAATTATCCATCAAATTTTCTATAACTATTTAGTTTCTATAATTTATAGCCATTCTAGCGTTTTCTCGGTTAATGTCAGCATGTTTTCTTACCTAGAATGCTAGAGAAGAATGAGGACCAAAACTCTTTTGGATTAAGTTAAGACCTAATAAATCTTTTATTTGTTTCGAAAATTATTCTTTATCGGAAGGCGTAGCCATAATACTATTAACTCGTATTGTAGAGTATTTATATTATTCCATTAATTCAATTTTACAATATGTAGGTGCTTTGTCAGACAATTTTAGTAGGTTTTCTGAATAAAGTGGCTCTAGCATATTATGTATTAAAATTTCAAATTCATTTGTAGTTGGTAGATTATATGTGCAAATTTTTGGTTGTAAATGGGCTGAAATTTGCGTACTAACTTTTTCTATTAACATAATAGTCTTTTCACTACGCTGTGCAATCGGAGTATAGGAGGGTGCTATTGCAACATGTAGTGGCATTCTTGACTACTAAGGTACCATCAAGTTCAAAAAAATATTTTTTAAAAGGTGGTAAGTGACAGATATTATCCATACCAAGAATGCAATCACTACCAAGTTCTCGTGGTAATAAGGCAAAATCAAAAGTAAATGTATTATTATTGTTTTGCACATAAGGTACTTGTACCCATAATGCTTTTACTTTGTGATTTATAGGGACTTGTCTTCCCTTAAAATCATTTAATATCCCTTTTCTGTCCAAAAGTGTTTGGAATTGTTTTGGAATAAATATTTCTTGTAATAATCTGGCTTTTGCATGAAAATCTAATAAAGCATGTATTGCAAATTCCTGATATTCAAGAATACATATTGTTAATGGGATATATATATTCGTAATTCTGCTTTTCTTTTTAATTCCAAGGATCTAATAATGACGCTTTATGTTGGATAAAGAAATTTTTACAACCATTCGGTTTGATTTTTGTTCTTTTTGTTTTTTGAGTATTTCAGTGTTCTTCCTTCGATCGGGTTTTCATGTCGAAAACTCATTGTATGTTAATTCCTTTTAAAATATTAAGTGTAAGTTCTACATTAGCCAGTTTGTGTACTGAATGTGAACGTTGTAATACATTTAAAGAAGTTTCTTCTTTGTTTTTTATAATTGTGGAAATAGTATTTCCTGACATCGTAAAATATTCTACTCACATATGTGTTTTTGGTTTAAGAGATTTTACAGAAACTTTTATTTCATTATCAAATTTTACAGAAACTTTTATTTCATTATCAAATTTCAAGTGTCTTATATCAACTAATTTTGTTTGGATTTTTTTTTCTTTCCAAATTCAACTTCATATGATTTAACAAATTGTTTAGGCATTACTGATTTAAATGTGAATGTATCATTTAGAGCCATACAATGTTCTCATTGTATTCCTAAGACTTTGGAACCTAGCAGGAGTTCAATATTTTGTAGATTAACTGATAATATACAAACCTTATCACTGCTCTGATCTTCGAGACTAATGCAAAAATCAGGGTGCATATTTACTTCAAATAGTCCGTTCGCTAAGTTAGATTTTGCCCCACCTATAATACCGTATAAAGGATTATTAGTAATTCTTTCATCCATGTATACTATCATTATCGGAGTATCAATACCAGACCTAAAAGGACCTGTTATTTAAGTTGTATTAAACATACATGTAAATATCTCATCCTTGGATATTTACCTTTTAACTCTTTTATTTTTTCTTTATTCAAAAGACTTATAGAAGTGAAATGTTCTTCTCCTTTTAATCTATATTTCCTTGCATACGTTCAAATATATATGTATATGTGTTGATTAAGAAATCTAGATTTAAAATATTTAGGTTTAAAAATATCTTTTTTACCTGAATGAGGGATTGCCTCTTTTAGATTTTCAAGATCTTCATCAGTAATAATAAACTGTTCATCAGCACCATCTTGAATATGAGGATTTGTGATTTCTTTTGATGTAAAGGTGTTCGTATAAATTCTGTATGCATGATATGCATCTTTATCTTGAAGTTTGAGACGAAGAAGTACCTAGTGGAATATCTGTTCCCTGTCCATGAAATTCTTCTTTTATTATGAGAAGATTTTTGTATTTATGTGTTACAAGGAATCCAATTGGATCTCCTTGTTTGATTGTATAATCCTTGTCTTCTAAACTAGTGCTTTTTAGAAATACTGAAACATTGGTTTTCAAAAATGGTTCTATTAGGCCATGTGTTATATATATATATATATATATATATATTTTTTTTTTTTTTTGCATGCTTAGGAACTAATGGCATTTTTATTATTAGGTCTAAGAAAATCTCCATTGTATGATATCTCCTAAGATTAACACCCTTTTCCGTATATTATGTATATCCTGGAGAGTTTATTTTTTTTTCTTTTTTGGAAGAACTACATAAGTAGTTAATGGGATGATTTTGATCTGATTATGTGTATGATTAATTGTTGTCATATTAATCTTGAAATTTTTAAATGATGAATTAATAATATCACTTTCAAATTGGATTCTTCTGAATCATTTGATGTTTCAGAATAAATCGATTCAATTTCATAAATTGAGGAATTATCCTCACTTGTTATGTCTTCAATAATATCAACATTAATACCATATTCTTCTATGTCGGTTAAGATAATACGTTTTATATTTATTGGACATTCATTTGCATAATGTCCTTTATTACATTTACGCCCTTTCTAAATTTCTTTTTAGAAAACTTATTACCTTTCTTTTTATATTTTGGCTTCCGTTTCTTCCTTATTATCTGAAATTTTGATTTCTTTTTTTGTTTAAAAGATTTAGCTTTATATTTCTTTCCATATTCTGGAGGACAACTAAATTGTGTATTTATATCTTCTGCATATTTGGAAAAACAAGAATATCCAAGTTTTGAATTTTTAATTTTTGTCATTTGTTTGTAGGCTTTGGCCCGTTTACAAACTTTTTCCATGGTTTTCATGCAAGCTTTTTTTAGGAAGCCTGTACTATGAGCATCATTAGTTTCTTATCCCTAATATTCATTAGTTTCCTATCCCTAATAGTATCGTATCTTTCTCTTATAATATTATCCCATGGGTAAAGAATCAAGCTTTTATTCAAAATATTTTTTGATCAATTTTTTTTTTTTGGAAATGGTACTTTATATGCTTTATATACAATACTTTATATACAATATTTTTTGATCATTAGTTGCAAGGCTGTATGTTAATCTTATGTATTTGGCCGTAAATCCTTCTAACATACAAATGTCACATAATTGTATTTTTAATAATTGTTTTTCACAATTATCATCTTCAGTAACTAACTCATTAGCAAAGTCTACTAATAATAATTTTAACAAGCCTCCAGGGCATCTTGCTTTGATTCTTCGTTTTTTTACTTGTAAATATTCTAGGTTTATTTTTTTTAAATATTTCTGAGCCGTAACAGGGCATCACATGTCTAATAGCTTGTTGCATAATATAAAAATTAAATAGGATTCATTGTTGGTGGTAATAGGTATATTGTCCCTCCCATATGTTGTAATCATTTATTTTTTAATTTTCCTATGCGGGATTTTGTCTATATTAAATGTTAAATTATAATTCAAAAAGGAATGATCTTCATAAAAATCTTTTAATTTTTTCTGTGAAGAATGATATCGAATCCAATCATATCTTGTTCCATGTCCAAGTATTTCAGGATAAGTCATTATGTGCGCGTTTCTATAAGGGTTATTATATACCTTTCCCTCTTGGTCAGCCATTTCTACATGTGGTTGTAGTGGCAGCCCATTTATTGTTGATTGAATATCTAGAGTTCCTAATGCTAAAACACTTTCTGTTTCATTAGTGTTGACTTTATAATTTTCTTCTTCTGATTACCATTTTGCTGATAATTTTCAAATTCCTTTGACTTAAGTAATTAATTGTTGAAGCATATTTTTCATGATAGGAGTATACTTCCATACTTTCAATTTCTCATGTTTTTTTTTCTTTTTCTCGGAGATTAAGAAAATTTTGATAGTATATCATTAACATCAATTTTTGTTTTTTTTGTCTTCAATTGAATATTTAACCATTTTGATGCTATTCATTCAGTGGATTGTTGGACTTGTTTGATTAAAACCAGCATGTTTTGTTTGTTTTCCTTCCTTGATTAGTTTTTTTTAAATTTTTTCTCTTATTTATTGATTTATTTCATGTAAAAAATTTATTATATAATTGTAAGTTCCACTTTTGGGATTTTCTTTTGTAGAAATATGAACAATATGTTTATACTGATTATTATTTAAAGCAAAATAACACTTATGAGTGTTTGGAATAATAATCTTATTTCACTCGTGTTTGAAATTCTTGAACATAATTCTGTTACCTGTTTTCAAGATATAAACTTTATCAAAAATTGAACCTATCATTCCTTAGTTAATTTTGACCTTAGATTATGCTGCTGAACATGGTACCTCTTCTTGCACTTATGCAAACCGTGGTTTTCTGGTAGGGTTAAGCTTTGAATCTATAACCGCTAGCTTATACCATTGCTATGCAAAAGTAGAGCACAACATCGGTTCGTTTCCTACTCCATACGTAACAACCAAGAATAAAAAGGTAAAATAATTGATAAGAAGTTTTATGAAAACACAACAGAATTATGCTCAAAAGGAATATTTAAGCTGTCGTTATGTGAAAAAAGCAACAAAAAACAGGATGAAAAAACAAAAACAAGATATTACCCGGTTGGCTCTGATACCAAGAGATGCAAGTAAAGCTGAACTGCTCCGGTGCCCTTACTGTTTTATGTCCAAAAAATTCAATTTTAGTTCAAAAGGTTTCGATTTCAATCCAAACGTCCAGCTTTTTCAGTTCGGAATTATGCAAATTATTTTGTCAGAATTATGCAGTCCGAAGGCTTCGGAAATTTAGCTTGTTAGAGTAATTTGATTTTGGCTTTGCTAAAGTGATTTTTATTTTTTGAGTTGAGTATATTTAAGCTGTAAAGATTATATACTTCAAGCAAGATTTATACATACACATATTTTATTATTTAATAGAAATATATAAACATTACACTCTTTAAAATAGTAACACTCTTCTTCTTTATAATAATGCAGACTCTTACAACTCCTATTTTATTATTATTTTGAATTTTTTTGATTGGGATTTGTGCTTATATAAGAGAGGCTTATAACCGTATTTACCTTATTCTCAACTTCTTTTCATTTATAGCCACCGCTTCATCTTAACTCCATTTTTCTTCTTCTTCTTCAAATCTTAAAGCAAATCTCTCCAAACAAAAAATTAAATCAGATTTCTCCAAACAAAATAAGAAAATCAAATAGAAAGGAAGGGAGATTCAAATCCCAACAATTGCAAGCTAAATATAGAAGTTGAGACGCCAAATCCAATCGAATCAGAGGAGGAGATTAGGGGATTTATTCAAAGGCAGCGAATAAAAGTGAACGAGTTTATCTACGAAATGAATATATATATGTATATATATATGTGTGTGTATATATATATGTGTGTGTGTGTGTGTGTATATATATATATTTATATATATAGATAAACGTATAAATTTCATTTATATATGTTTAGATCAAAAATATGATTTTAAATTGAATTGATGATTTTTGATTAATGGCTTATATGAATTAAAACAGGTGGAAAAACCTAGACAATGATTTTGATAATATATTTGATGAAATTTGGAAGGACAGATTAAATGAAGATTCACCCTTAAAGTACTATAGATTTTTTTAGGTAATATATTTGAATTAATGATGAATAAAAGTGAATCTTTGCATGTAGCTTTTGAATCATATAGATTTGATTTTGTGTAATAGCTTTGCACCGATACAGATGAATAGAAGAGAATCTATACATACAGTTTTGAAATCATGCAGATCTATTTTACGTAATATATTTGCATTAATTTAGATGAGTAAAAGCGAATCTATATGTAAAATCCTACAGATCTGATTCTACGTGGAAGAAAAGAATTAACTTTGAATAAAATTGAATATAGTAGATGAATCATAGAATAGTATAATCAATTGGGAAAATTACACAAAAATTGGATATGATAAAAGTTGGAATTGTATATAGATAATTGTTTAGAAGTTGAATATACGAATAAAAAACTTGTATTTGAGTCCGGATAGAAGATCTAATGGAAAACAATCAAAAATAGAAAAACAATTCAAAAATGCTAAAAAACCCAAATTTCTAGAAAAACGATTGACTGACTACATAGACCAGTCGATTGAATGCTTCGAGTAAAATGCTGAATGAACACGAGTCAAACTCTGGAAAAAGCAGTTCATTTTCTAGGCAAAACAGTCCACTGACTGTAGGCACCAATCGGCTGAATTCTAACAGAGTCAAGTGGTTGGACTTAACAGTCGACTAATGACTATTATTATTATATAATAATAAAAATCAGCTATAGGCAAACGGTCAACTGACTTGTTTACCAGCCGACCAAATGCCTAAGCGGTTGAGTGACTGGTTTGTTCAGTCGACTATTGCACTGTTTAAAAGAAAAGATATATATGGGGAACCAGTCAGCTGACATGTATGTAACTATATTCAGTTGACTGATAGCTTGTTGTCAACCCACGTTGAACCTAGATATGGTGCATGCCAAATAGGATAACTTTGGGGATTTGTTTCCCGTTTCTTGACTTTATGAAGCAACATAGTTTCGTGATGCCATATAACTGTAATACCTCGGAAATTCAAATAAATAAATTAAAATAGTAAAAAGGACAAAAATGTAATTTTACATTAAAAAGGTAAAAATATAAATTTTCAGAAACATTGAAATTAAGCCACAAGGCCTATTCCATTGTGTTTGGAATGTCATATACAACTAAAAAACATATATAACTTGTTAAATTAGATAAAAACGGATTGAAATTAGCAGAAAATATGACCGGTGACATTTTTATAAATATGTATTTCAGAGCCAACTCAGCAAACGCTAGGTTTCAACTATAAATTGACACCTAACTCTCATTTCTGCTCACTCCAAACACTAGCTATGTATCTTCTTTCTCTTTCCCAAATACTTCTACCTAGAAGCAGATTTTTGGTGGTGCAAGCCAAATATCAATGCGGAATTCAGTTTAAGATCTACATGGGATAGCTTAAGAACACATGAACCAGTTCGAAACATAAACCATCATATATGAAACAAAATAAATGCGCCCAAAATGTCAGTGTGTCGCTATCTAGCAACAATGAACAAATCAAACACTATGGACAGAAAAAAAATGGAGTAGCACTCAAACCACGGTATGTAGTTTATGCAACAGAGAGGATGACTGACATGAGCATCTGTTTTTCACATGCATTTACTCCAAACAAATATGGCAAGCTATCAGACAAAAACTAAAGCTCGATTAGGTGCGTAATGACAATCTGAACGATGGATTAAACTATTTGGATTCTGGAATAAGCTAGTGGGGGGGTTTTGGCACCGTTATCACTTGTTTTGGAACTATAGCTGAGTCAATATATCATTATATGTTAATACATGGATGTAATTTGTATTTTTTTTTTCTTGCAAAGCACCGATCTAGGTTAGGGGGTCGCAAGGTTTTGATGAAATATATTACTGAAGTATATGCTCAATGTTAATAAAGTACCAATTTTCAAAAAAAATTCTCAAAACCAAAACAAACATCTTTTCTCTTTAGATTCCTAAACAAAAATAAAAATAAATAAATAAGAGAAGAATTCAAATTAGAAGAAAAGGAGGAGAAAGCTTCGAATCAACAACTAGGAAGAACAGTAGATTCAAGGTAAAAGAATGGTTTCTACAAACAAGATGAGTGGATTAATTGATTTTCAATTATATACTTTCTTAGTAATACAAACATGATTTCTATTCTTGAATCTATCCGTTATTCTAAACTTATGAATTGAAATGATTTTAAAATCCTAGGAAATTATAGATCTAATTATTGAATTGATAAATGGAAGTGTAACTATCTCTAATCTTGTAGACCTAAATTGTATAACATATTTGGATTGATAAATAAAAAATCTTTTTATTGAGACTTCCCTTAACCTTTTAGATCTGATTTATATGATTAATTTGAAATGATTTTGAATAGAAATAAATGAACAAACATATCTGTTGAAATTTATTTACATCTGATTCAACTTACATTGAAATACATGTGATAAATGATTTGAGTGTATGTATATACTTCGTTGAAATATATGCGTATATACAATTGATTGAAAAACCATGGGTAAATTTTGGAATAAATCACATGAAGTCGGATATAAACAGGTAGTAGTAGCATTAAAAACACTTGTTAAATAAAACCCTATATCATACTCGAATCCGCAAAGAAGAAAAATAAAATAAACAAAATAAGCAATTTAAAAAATCTGGAAAACCCCAGATGAGATGCCTGAAAACCCAATCGAACGCCTGCATTGGGGGTTAGACGTTTGGATTTCAGGAAATTTCAACCCGAAAGTTTTTAGTTCAAATTCGATCCAATTTAGACATTTAAATCTTTTTTCAAACGTTTGAAAATTAAGGTCAGACGTTTGAATACATGGGAAATAATTTTTTTATGGTATCAGGCAACCAAATGTTTGAAGTGGATTTTTAAACGTCTGAATCAGACAATAAGCCCAGCTTGAACCTGGACCTATAGCAGACAAAATAGAAAGGATCAGAGAAACTTATTCCCACTTCTTCGTTGCTCGGGAGTGCGCGAAGCTGAATGGAGTTGGGCACCAGGCTAGAAACGTACTACCTTTGGTGAAGTCCTAGGCTCTCGCTTTATGATGGAAGTGACACTCAGTGTTGTATGCCATTATATCACAATTAGAAGTTCTTATCGTTCGTAGTCGATCATAATCACCAATGGATGAAAGCTGGAAAGAGTGGATGAAGACATTCGTCGAAAAAGGATCAGTGAATCTTAGATGAGAGACGGATCAACCCTTGATTGCTACTTGTGTAACGATATAGAACTTAAGAAGCAGACTAGTGAGGAGATGCACCAATGCATAGATGACAAGCACCGTCGAAGCAAGCCTCAAGTTTTCACATGCCCGACTCGGAGTATGCATGTCATAGGGCGAGCTTCGGGTAAGTAGTAGTCTGATCCGAAGCAAGCTTATGGGAAGTACTATATCGGCTCAGAGCAAGCTCTATGTAATCGTCGGCTTAATCTATTTTCGCATTGTATCGATTATCCAAACGTCGCTCGATCGAGAGCACGGTCGGAAAAATAGCGGCTCCACTCGAAGCGTGCTTTCATTAATTAAGCTGATCATCTTTCGAATGCATCGACAAACCCATTGCAACCAACTACGGATAAGTGTATTTCTCGAGTAAACTTGCGGCTCGACCCGAATCGTGCTTCAAACGTTCGTATGCTTGAACCGGAGAAAGCATCAATTTTTCACTTGCTCGACTTTAAGCAAAGCTCCAAACGGTCAACTTGTAGCTTGGCTCGAAGCAAGCTTCTAGTTTTCACATGCTCGACTCGAAGCAAGGTCATCCTTAGGCTTGCTTCGGGTAAGTGGTACGCTGATTCAAAGCGCACTTCGGGTAAACATCGGGTCTATCACTGCCTGTGGTGTCGCCAGAAGTCTAACCTTATGATTTAGAGGAAGGGGAAGTCGTAATGAGGTTTCAAGATCGAAGCATTCAATCTGTGGATACTATCCAAACACTTAACTGGACCATTCAAGCGGTATAAGTAACGGGCAGTGTGTACAAAGGCGGTGACATAATCAATGCGAGCCGATAACTCGCATTTACTAGGAATTCCCCGTTGAAGATCAACAATTGCAATGATCTATCCACATCACGATGAAATTTTCAAAGATTACTCTTGTCTATCGACAAAGGATATAGACTCGCTGAATACATCAGTGCAGCGCACGTGTGACCTAGAACATCAATGGGTATTACGGATCTGTTATTGCCTCAAACTTCCATGGCCTAAGCGGCCATAGTCCCTCTAAGTAGCTGACCACAAAGGAATGGCTATGTGTTGGTAGTTAGCAGGTCGATGTGTCGTTGGTTAACGGAATTAACTAAACGAATCGCTTCACCCACTAAGAACGACCATGCATCACCATCCATAGAATCAAAGAAGTGCTCTTCGTCTGTCAATTCTTACTTGTTCGGACTTAGTAAGTTTTCCCGTGTTGAGTCAAATTAAGCCTCATGCTCCACTGCTAGTGGTGCTCCTCCGTCAATTCCTTTAAGTTTCAGCTTTGCGACCATATCCTCGTGGAATTCAAAATTTTTGATTTCCCAAAAGGTGCCAACGGAGTCTTAAAAGCAACATTCGTTGATCCTTGGTCGACATCGTTCATGGTTAAGACTAGGACAGTATCTGATCGTCTTCGAACCTCCAACTTTCGTTCTTGATTAGTGAAAACATCATTGGCAAATGCTTTCGCGGTTGTTCGTCTTTCATAAATCCAAGAATTTCACCTCTGACTATGAAATACAAATGCCCTCAACTATCTCTCTTAATCATTACACCGGACCCCAAGGCCAACGCAATACGACCGAAGTCACGTGATGTTATCACATGCTAACGTATACAAAGTGTATTTCTTCTTCATTAAGTGTGTTGTTTATCCCCCATTTGACATTGAAAGTAATCCTCTCGCTGTCCTTAGAAGTATTCTTCTTGGCACTGTATTTTAACTGGACCAAGTTTGAGATAATCTAAGAAATGTTCGACCATCGTTATCTTATTAGTATAATTTTCATTTTTAAAAGATAGTCATAGTAAGATCGTCCTGTCCTCATGTATTGAGTAACATGTCCCTATGTTGATTGCTTTTGTAGAAAATTCATCTCCAGTTGTTGTTTTGATAGATAAATTACCTCTTAAATGGAAATAAAAATATTCCAGACATGAAACTAAGGAATTTTCTTTAGAAAGTTTGATCACCAAGCTTCGCATAGAGGGGCCCGAAAATATGACCAGAAAGATTAAGTGCTTGTTGTTTCTAATAGCAACGCTAAAAAAAAATCGACAAATGCAGTTTTAAACCCCTTGCGAAACTTCAAAAATAAAAAACGTAAATAGAATCAAAACCGCAACAATCAACCTCGTCAAAATTAGAATCCTCAAAAGAAACCAAAACAAACAAAAACAACCATCCCCTAAAGAATGGCTCTAGACGGTTGTTTTTATGTTACAACCGTGGCAAAGCAGGCTATATGTAACGCAAGTGCCAGAACATGCCAAATCCTACACGGCAGGCTAACCTGACTAAAGAGGCTTTGTGATTTCTGAAATCAACTTAGTTGGTGAATTGGAAGGGGGTATACAATAGTGCTTCTCACCTTGTTTGCTATAATCGTAATATGTTCAAAACATATACTGCTGTTGATGATACAAAAATGTTGTTGGAAGGCTTTTTACACAACTACTGTTGCTGGAATAGGTTATGTGAAGTTGAAGTTTACATCTGGAAAGATGTAATGCGTACTCCAAAGGTGAGTTAATGTCTATTTTTTGTTAAATAAGGTTGGTTTTACTCAAACTATCAAGTTTGATTTACACTATCACTAAAAATAGTGTTTTTGTTGGAAGATGCTATGTTGTAAATGGAATGTTTAGGTTGAATCTTGATTCTAATAAAGTTGCTAATTTTGCTTATATGTTGTGTGATTTTAATATTTGACATGTCTGACTTTGTCATGTTAATAAACGATTTATTCATAACCTGTGTAACTTAGGATTAATTTCTAAAGTACCAATAAATGATTCTGAAAAATATGAATTTTATAGCGAAGGTAAAATAAATAAGACCATAGGTAAATCAATATTTAGAGAGTCAGAACATGTAGATTTAATCCAGTCAGATATATGTGAACTTAAGGTACATTAACCAGGATTGGTAAACACTATTTTATTACTCTATTGATGGTTGTTTTGATTTCACCTATGAATATACGATGAAAAATAAAAGTGACGCACTAGACATGTTTAAGTTATTTATCATAGCATTGAAAATCTATTTAATAAGAAAAATTAAGAAATTCTGTAGTGATATAGGAAAATTTGTCAGATAACAATTGTGTATTAAAAGATAAATCAAAATTATCTTTCGATGAATTTAAGATTTAGATTAGTATTTAGAAAAAATAGATGGAATGATAATAATATAATAAAAACTATGGGACAAAAATGAAGTTTCATTAGGTACAATTCAGGTGAATTAGCAGAATTTGAAGAGGGTATGATAGGCTTTGCTCTCAATTTGAAATCAACTAATGTTGTGTTAATAGGTGATGGTTTGATGATACAAAAGGGAAGTTGAATCTAGCTTATTTATTGAACATATGATTCACATGACGTAATTCATGAAAAAACAGCACTTTAATCACCGAAGAAAAAAAAGGGTATTTAGTGTTTTGTTATAGCTATTTTATTGAATTCCAATGCTCCATCACATTGGTGGAGGAAAATTTTATTAACTATTTGTTATGTATTAAACAGAGTTTTTAAATCCGAGAGCAAAATTTCACATTTTAAGATTAAAAAATATATCTTGAACCCAATCTATCTTATTTTAGAACTTGGGATTTGATATATGTTCATATTCCCGATCCTAGTAGAATTAGATTAGCAAGTAGAGCATATCAATATGTCTTTATTGGATACGCAATTAATGACAAAACATACAAGTTTTATGATTTGAATGGTTGCGTTATTATCGAGTCAAATGATGTTGATTTCTTCGAACGTAAATTTCTGTTTAAATTGAGAAATAGTATGTGCATATCTACTGCTAGTATTCCAATAATTAGGAGTAATGAACATACCAAAAAAATAAAAGTTAAATTTATAAGAAGTAAAAGAGCAGAAATAACTGAAGATTATGGTCTAAAATTTTATACTTATACATCAAAAGGGGATCATGCTATTCTTAAAGAAGCTATCTTCTTTAGATGTTAGATTTAGACCTTTGGCAAGAAGCTATTAATGAGAAAATATAATCTCCCGAGTCCAATAAAACACGACACTTAGTTGATTTACCTTCAAGTTGTGAACATATAGGCTGTAAATGGATACTTAAAATGAAATTAAAATCTGATGGTACTATTGATAAATATAAGGTTTATTTTGTAGCTAAGGGATATAGGCAGGATTTAGACAAAAGAGAAAACGTTGACTTTTTGATTCTTCTTCACCTATTACTAGAAGATCTATTCGAGTGTTGATTTCTCTTGCTATAATTTATGATTTATTAATGCACCATATGAAGGTTAAAACCATGGTGTAATGTTTCGGTCGGATACGAGATTTCGACAATCTCGTATTAGATCCGACTAGAGAAGCGATGAGATTAGGTTAACTGCCGTCCTATTACATTCGATGTTAAAAAAACAAAATAAAAATTTGAAATTGCTGTAGTCGTAGAAAGAGGACCTAAGCGAAAGAAAAAAAACAAATGAAAATCAAATCTAGCTTTAGCAAAATATTGCCAAATTCGAGCGCTATGTTAGCAAATTCGAGCATCACTGAGGAGGGGCTTCGACAAAATAGGAGTGGAGGTGAACTTCTAGCATCTATGCATCACATGTTTATGTATTTATTTTTCTGTTTTTTCATTTGATCTGTCGTCATTTTTTGGGTTCATGTGAATAAAAGGGAGGCGGTAGGAACTTGGGTTAGTTAGGTGGGTTGAATAATTGAACTTGAGGACATTGAACTTGATCTTGAACATAAGGCTTATTAAATTGGACTTGAGGACATTGAGCTTGATCCTGAACATCACATATTAAATTGGACTTGGACTTGGATTCAGACTACTAAATGGACTTCGGTGATGTATTTTTGTTCATTTTAATTTTATTTTTGAATGGATTTGGACTATTAAATAACCTTTGTTTAATTTATGAATACTGCTATTATATCATTTATTTATAATCTCAGTTATATTATGGTGTATATTGTATCGTATTTTGGTAATAGTGTTATATGTTATATTATTGTCTCTTTGTAGACTATATTTGTATATGGATCTGTATCGTTTATCATTAGCTTATCATTAAAAATGCAGAAATATGATATCGAGACCAAAATCGAAACTTTTTAAAATTTTGAAATTACTCGAAACCAATAAAATTTCTAATAACCGAAACCGAATTCTTGAACCTTGATTAAAACTGCTTTTTTAATGGTGAATTTGAAGCAATGTTCAAATTTCATTTTTTGTTTCCATTTCAGTCTTTGGAAAATTTTGTGATCTCGGATTCGTTTCAGAATTTTCGAAAATTCCGTTTCCAGTTAGCGAATTCCATTGCTTTTTTCGTAAATATATCAATAAATAGTTAATGTCTTCATATTATACAAGTTTCATAAAGTTTTTTTTAATTTATTATTAGTTAAACATAAATTTTAATAAATGTTCAAACAAATTACATAATATAAACATTTTATGGTAATGTTAAACCAACTTGGCCCAGTCCAAAAGTTTGAAACCTATATCTATCTCAAAACCTTCGTCCCTTTCCCAAACTATGCACTAATCATTTTTCATTCCAATTCAACGATTTCAAAGCGGGAAAAAAGTAAGAAAGAAAAAAAAATCTAACATGCTATTCCTGTTTGATGCTTTCCTTAATTCAATTTCATATTTCGTTTGACGTTGATGCTAGGGCTGTGCAGTTAAAGCACTTAGCGATTCCATAACAGTGAAGGTGCAAAAAGTTGTAGCGGGGATGTAGCGGAGGTGTAAAAAGCTTCATTAAATATAAAACCAAATACTTTTAATTTATTATCATTTCTACATTATTTGTGCAGGAAAAAGAATCATTATTTAATCTTATACGACATAGTCAAAGAATATCATGATGTATGCGGTTCAAATTTGACGACTATAATATATTTTTAACTTATATTGAGCAAATTAGGTCTGTACTTTAACATTATTGATTTGGTTCAAAGAAGAACTAGATAAATCAAACCTTGTATATTAATTGTGCTAAGCGGGTGTTAAAATGTCTTGATTTAGCGGGTGTAGCAGAAAATAGCGGGCTTGAAGCGGATCTACCGTTCATTAGCACTATATTAAAAAAGCGTAGCGGTCGAAGAGTACTACGCGCTATAGCGAAGATTTTGCGAGCTTTAGCGGAGCTTTAACTGCATAATGCTAGGGTAATTCACAATATCGATTCACATGATGCTTGATGTTAAGGTAGATAACTTCAAAAGAGGTAATATTTGAGTTCATTTTGCTTTCTTTGAATCAATTTCTCTGGTAGCCTTTTCCCTTTCTACTAAATATTGAAACGAAATTTTTATGGATTTCTAGGCCATGCTGAATCTGAAATGAAATCGATGAAAATCTAGTCTGTTGGACGGATTTTAATTTGTTGATTAGAAGAACAAATTTATAGGGACCAATCTGAAGGTTTTGTTATTCTTGGTCAGGAATATAAAATTCTCAAATTAGATAAATCTCTATATGTTCTTAAACATGCACCTAACAATAACATGAAAATTTTGATAATTTGGTTATATCACGTGATGTTAAAGTAAATGAAAGTGACAAATGTATTTATTATAGATTTCAGAATAACATTTGCACTATTATATGTTTATATATTGATGGTTTACATATATTTGATTCAAATATTCATGCCATGAATTCTGTTAAATTCATGCTATGTGCTAACTTTGATATGAAAGATCTTAGAGAAGCAACTGTAATCCTTTATATTAAGATTAATAGGTCTAAAAGGGAATTTTTTTGAATCAAATCGGTTTCATTATATTGAGAAGATATTGAATAAATACAATTACTTTGACTGTAAACCTACTAGTATATTATATGATCTTAATGTAAAACTATTTAAGAACACTGGTGAAGGTGTAAGACGGTCAGACTTTGCGAGTATCATTGGTACTTGACCCAACATAGCTTATATCGTCGGATAATGATGCAAGTTTGCTAGTAAACTTAGTATTGAGCACTGACATGTTAGTGAAAAGGTTATGAGATACCTTAAAAGAACCATAAACTTTGGATTCCATAATCAGTAGTTTTCAGTTGTTGTTGAAGGATACAACGATGCAGACTGAAACACTTCATTTAATGGCTCCAAAGCAACAAATGGCTATATTTTTAGCATAGTAGGCGGAGAGCTAATTCTTGAAAATTTAAGAAACAAACTATTTTGGTTCAATTCACCATGGAGTCCGAGATGATAGCACTAGTTACAACTAGTGAAGATGTAGATTACTTGAGAAACCTGTTAGTTGAGTTCTTTTTATAGGAAAAACTGATATCAGCCGTGTTGATCTATTGCGATAGTACCATGGCTATTGCAAATGTTGAGAACCGTTATTATAATGGTAAGAGACGATATGTCGTAAGCACAGTACTGTAGAAGGGTATCCCTTTTCAAGAGCTATTAGAGCAGATCATGCATACTGATGAGAATTTGGCCGATCTTTTGATGAAAAGATTGCCAAGAGAAAAGTCCTTAAAAAATCGAGAAAGATTGGATTATTGCTCTTAATGAGTCACTCATAATGATAACCCAACCTACTGACTAGAGATTTCAATAACTAGGTTCAATGGGTAATAACAAATTATAAAGTGCTACGAGTTGAATATGCTTCTTTTTTGTTAAAATAGAAGTATATATTCCTGAAGTGAGAAGATGATGAGTTGCAACTCTTAATGATATCTATATTCTATATGGAGCGGAATACCTAGCTACCGGCGTACTCTTGATAGATTCACGTATGTAAATGTGGAGATATCGTCGTTTTCTACGAAATTTTAAGGCATAATTTTTTAAAGCATTCATTCTACCCGGATAGGCGTGCACGATCTTAGAGATTATTGACTACACCCTAGAAAGGTTGTGCCAAAGATAGAGTTCGAGACTACGTCACTGTAGCATAATTTGAATCTTACTCCCTATGCAAATGTTCAAATCAAAAGATATCTTTGTTGATGCACAATGTTATAGGTTTGGTGATTGCTTGAGGAAATATCTTTAAAAATCCAGGTGAAGGATTGTTGGAATTTATCTGTAATGAGTGAACTTCGAAAAAAATATTGGGAAGGCATAGAAGCTCTATAGTCTCGCATCTTGGTAAATTTGAAAAGAAATCGGTGTGTATGGATTTTTTTTTTTGCCTATATATTCACCTAATCCTTTTAATTTGGGTTGAATTGAGGAGCCATGCATGACTACCACACACGCACGTGTCTTTCGACCGACTCGACCCGAACCAAACCGGGCTGGGCTGGTGTAACACTTTATTTTTGGTACAAAATTTAAAATAGTTTTTTTTTTGAAAAAACGACTTGGTTCTAAAACGGTAATTTTTTACACGTTTTCTTTTGTTGATGTAGTAAAACTGAGACCCGTGTTAATATCTGCACGATCTCATTTTTTACTACGTTGATCTGATATTTCCCTTACTCCCTAACAGTGTTCTCTTTTCCTTTATTTAATCGATTAACAAACAGAAAATTGAGAACACAACAAACCATATTCATGCTACTTTCTATCATTTTTCGAACTGCTTGTCCATATGAAACAATTTTCAACGACTTTCTGGAGCAAACAAAAGGGTATCTGTGAGCGGTTTTTCTTATTTCAGGGAGCGACCTACAACATGTTGTCTGTTCAGTATTGTGTTGGTCCAATGTACTGGATTGCAAACATATGTCGATACAAATGAGTGTGGGTTATATTGTGACCACTATTAATTTAGAGAAGTTTTTCTTGGATTTCAAGGTCATCAAGTGTTATTAACTGTGTTCATTTACAATGAAAACGAGATTCCTTTAGCTTCATAAATAAAATTTGTGTTGTGTTAGAACTTAGAAGAACATATATCGTCTACATGTGATGTAACTGATGTAGGGATGCTCTAAAATTTATTTTATCATGAATTATTATTAGAATATATATAAAAGACAAATCATGAGAGTGTGTCAAATATACTACAACAAAGGTTTGAAACATAGGCTAACGATGAAAATCAGAAAACTTGAACACGTTGTAAATAATCTTTATGTTCACCTAATATTTTGCCAGTGTTTGTCATGGTCCATCTACACACTCTGATAGAAACTTATCTGTTCATTTCGAGTTAAGGGAAACAAAGACAGCAAGCAACCAAATTAACTGTTAAAAAGAGCTGAAATGACACCGCAGTCAAATTATCTTCATTAGGATAAGAGAAGTCCATGATATTACTAATTGCTTTAGGTGGAAATCCTGACCGATTGACAAATAACTTATTATACAACACAAGACATGGTATTAATTCCAAATTAATCATATTATGTCCTGCAGTTTGCATCAGATGATCAACCTTCTTTTTGCTCTCAGTGCATCGTTGCATGAGATGTTAAAATCTTGTCGCAGAGACTGTGTAAATGAACTTGTAAAATCCCTTCATACAATACATTGGAGAAATTGGTACAAACTGGAGAAATTCATACATAAACAATCATTTTAACTATTTATTACAGAGGCTCGTAGAAGAAAATTGCTTCAAGACAATCCTGAACCTTCCAGCAACGATGAGCCTGTCTTGTTTGATACATCAATAGTTCCTTGGTGGGCATGGATCAAAAGGTTTCATCTTCCTGAAGCTGAAAAGCTTAATGGTTTGTGACTTAATATCCTTCTATGTTAGCTTAATACACATGGTTCATGTTTACTATCTGAACTTAGAATTTAATTTACTAATGGTGATTATAATCGTAAAAGTTATATGAAACTTTGCAGGGCGTGCTGCGATGATTGGCTTTTTCATGGCTTATTTCGTGGACAGTTTAACTGGTGCAGGTCTAGTGACTCAAACGGGGAATTTCTTTTGCAAAACTCTACTGTTCATATCAGTTGTTGGAGTACTCTTCATCAGGAACAATGAAGACATTGAAACTCTGAAAAAGCTATTTGAAGAAACAACTTTTTATGATAAGCAATGGCAAGCAACTTGGCAAGACGATAGTTCAAGTAATCCTAGTAAAAAATGATTTGTTTTTATGGATTTCTATTTCCTTTCCAATGCTATTTTCTTCTGTAAAATTGTGTTAGCAATTTTTTTTTTTCTTTACAGTTCAATCAGTTAAACTATTTGAGTAGCGACTTGCTTTTTAATGCAATTACAATGAGTTGGTATTAGATTGACTGATTGAGTTTGGAATTATCATTTGAGGACTACGTTGTAGAACAGGTGGAAGCAAGGTACAAAATTATAGTAGAAACAATAAAAGTAATAATTACGTGGAACATATTTCGTTTACTTAGGACATAATTTTTACGTTTAGTTGCACCGTTTCAAATTGAAGAGATGAAACACTCACTTTTAATATGCTGACATAAAATTTAAATCCAATGTAACCCACATATGTCGGATGTAATTTTTGACAAATGCTTTTTAAAAAGTGGTAGCAGTGTTCCACGAATGGGGCCATAGAAAGCATGGCTTTCCAAATTTCTGAATTAGATTCGTTGATTATATTGTCAATGTTGTGTGAAACGAGGAATGTAAAGGTTGCAACAGCCTTTTGACAAGTAGTATAGAATAACTATATATGCTAGGATAAGGTCCCAGCTTCGCCCACGGATAGCTGGTACGTTAGTTGTGATCATTTTGTTGGCAAATATATGATAGTATTTTACCTATGCTTTCTTCGTTAGTTCAACTTCTTTATATTAATAGCTTTCTCAATCAAATGGTTATCAAGATATTTGGTGAAATCGATTCTTCCTTCGTACAATATCGTAAACCTGTCTCTTCTAGGTTGTTGTAGCGTAAAGACGCTATATTTTCAAATATAATGACATAATTGTGAGTTGATTATCATAGTGTAGTTGCATTATGTGTTTGATGTGCAACTTATAGTTTTACTGTGTCGATTAAAGTTTGTTATAATTCTTGCGCTATCATTTGTGGCGTGAAGTTTGTCAAAATTAATATAAGTTGGAATATAGATTCTGTTCAATATTGTTGAGTGGTAATACTTGTTGACACTGTAGGTTAATGTTAACACTTTTAGCCTGATATCATAACTAAAGGGAAGCAAAGTTTATTGGTACTATACATGATTCTTCTACAAAGACATGGATATAGCGTAGATGTTTTTATAAAGCATAAAAATATGTACAAAATGTTCAGGGAAAACTGATGTCGTAGCAAAAGGTTTTTAGGATATGCAATCATATAAGCCAATCATGTACATCATATATACCAATCATGTTCCAAAATATGCACTTTGATTACTTATACATGTAGTGGAATATTTGTTTTTCAAAACACCACTTATTTCACAAATAATAGACTAAAACTGTAGTCAAGTTAACTAATTTATTGAAAGCAAATATTAATTTATATTTGTACATATAAATAGACATGTAAACGTACATATAAAAACTGGCTAATCTATAATAAAGAGCTATCATTTAGCAGTAACTACACAGATATACCTTGTTAAAGCTTCATATTAATATAAAAACTTCAGTTTAATAACGAGCAGACATAAGAGAAAGCTTGTGAACATGTATGGTCTGCGTAATGACATGGTCAACCCAAGCATACATCATATAACATCTCTACAAATACAGTACCGGCTTACGTAATAGCAGTTCCTTCCATAGACAACACAGAAAATAAGCCACAACAAAAACACACAAAACTAATTAAGTTCACTGTAGAAACAACTCCCTAAACCTGTCATAGCCATTAAAATAACCTCAGACTGATGTAGAAGAGCTGAGTAAGTTTCCCTATTAAAAGCATTTACGGTGGACGCTAGATAGACCCAATTCATCATATTATCCATTGGATATCCACTTCTATTGAAATGTGCTCAATGAGCAAGATTAGAACACCAATCCAAACATTATGCTTGCGTTCATTTGGAGCAACCTTCTTTATCTTCACGTTGATTAGAAGCCAACATCAAATTGACAAATCATACCTACATCAACATAAGCTTAAAATGATTCTATGAAATCTTGGATCTCAACTGTGTCAAAATCGAGCAAATTGTCCACGATGTCTATTCACAAACTAAACCTTGTCTGTTCATCAAACTAAACTATGCTTTATATGTTAATTTACTCACAAATTCAGTAGGCAACCATCAGTTAACTACGCGTCTTTCGTTAATTTAACAGCGATCACCATGGTACTCTTCCGAGTCTCCTCCTTTTACATGTTTTTATCTGCATGTCTTTCATGCATCATTTCAATCTACAATTTTCTAATTTTCCCATACATTATAATTTACATGTACAAAGATTAAAGTGATAAAAAATCATATAAATGGATATAAGCAACATCTTTGATGTTAATTATTTATTTTAATATGTCTAAAACATATAACATTTGAAACTTTAATTGTCAGCAATGCACATAGTACTATATGATATCAAACTTATTTCTTTTTAAAAACCAAAGTAAACGATCTTGTCAATAGTAAACATATTAACAATATTTTCCTTTGACAAATATAGTTTTAAACATTCACATAAATACTTTTTTGCAACATATTCTTTTTTTTAGATTTAAATTGTGCAAATTATAGTTAAAAAGCCATGATAAAATCACCTGAAATCCAACAAATAGAGATTTACGCTTTAATTCATCTTTATTTTTCAATCACAATCTTAAAACACATAAACAGTCAAATCATGCGTATGGTCTACCAAAACAGTCAAGAAAAGCTAAAAGGAGAAAAAACACCTTAAATAGATGTGATATAGGTGATGTCTTACCTCGTAGGAAAAATGTATGCTACCATGTTCAAATTTTGTTTTTCTAATAATATGAATTTAAGCATAAGTCTGAACAAATTGCGTCGTGTTTCAACAATGAGAGATCAACAAGGATGCACCAACACTTAATGTGGTGTATTAAATCTATTTACATGCTCAATGAGCATAATTTGAATGCAGTATCCTTCTTTCCAAGCACCTAATAATAAATATGCTATGACATTGAATATCAAAGCCAAAGTGATAGTATAAGATTATATTTAATGTAGTAGAGTGATAACCCATGACTATAGTTGACTATAAAACATTGAAATCACAGAACCCTCTCACATGAAACGATATATCGTACACTACTATAAGCCAAATATAAGTCAACTGAAGAAATTCTATTTTATTAACATCAATTGATCTAATGTGTAGCGAATTAAATATCATATTTCGATGATGTTCAATTAACATAAAATAACATATCTGTTTTAGAATCAGATATTTATAGTGATGCAAACTTTGAAGATATAATAATATCAGTGATTTACTATTAACAATTAACAACACTTTTAACAGTCGGGGCATGCAAATCTCTAGTACTTTGTCATCTAAATGAAATTAACTAATAATATCAGCCATTTGTTTAAATGGTAGCCAGTTTTTTTTTAAATGTCTGTGCAAAATTCTAAAGGTAATGAATATGGAACCTTATAGTCAATGAAGGGTACATGCTGGACAAATCGTATAATGCATACGAAAACTGTGTATGGCACTTAATCAGACATATCATATGCATTATTATTTAGAAAGAATGGTATTCAAGTGAGATTTTGGACCGATGAAAAGTATTATAAAACAATTTAAACGGAAAAAATAGAACACGACAGACATATTAAATGCTTAATTAATCTATAACATGCACATAGAGAACAAAGGTTGGACTATTTTTTTTAATCTAAGTTCTAAGATATATGTAGATTGTGTCATATGATCTTTTCCCATACTTACTTGCATATTTCATTTTTTGTACAGAGTAAAGTGGATAGGCAAAGAACGAAAACCGTAGTAACTAATGTATATGCACGGAAGAGTAAAAAAGGTTAAATATTTATAACATTTTTTGTAGTAAAACCGAATCTCAATTGATAAAGTTCTGCCTATTTGACACTTTAGCATGCTGACTTACTGCCTTGCTTGAATAATTTTCAAGATAGGAAGTCAGTTGGTTATGAGTACAGGGCCAAAATTGCATTCGATTGTTTTATTTAGTGCAACTATACGTACATGCAACAGACCACAAAACAAAAGCAATTCAAAAGCAACCGTCAAATCTTCACTCAAAAATCAACTTAATTGGTAACAAAAACATTGTTACCTCTTAACTCCTTTATCAATCTAGTCAGAATCGAACATTTATCAAAACAACCATTTGTACCCAAAATATCACAATATGGAAGCAGCTATTTCAATGTATAAGAAAAACATCTTTTATAATATACTAACATAAACAGCCTAAGTAGTGGGCCTATAGAAATATGACTTTGACACAATTATCATTCTTTAGCATCTCAAGATTAGGGTCGTTCCCAGAAAAAAATAAAAAGCAATTTTATAGTAAGAATGAGAGTGAGAACGGAAAAGGCTTAAAAAATGGTACTTTTGACACAGGTCCTTATTAAGTTTCAAAATTCACAAAAAGTCCTTTACTAAATTTCAGTGTAAATTATGTCCATGTTTTTTATTCACGATTATTGTAGAGCATGATGCAACTTTTCATAAAAGTTGCTGACATTTCCGCAACTTTTCTATACACTGTGAATATAGTATATGAAAATTGCTGAAATATCAGCACTTATTTATAAAAATTGCTGACATTTCAGCAACATTTACGTACACCGTAAACACAGTGTAAGAAAGTTGCTGAAATATCAGCACTTATTTATAAAAGTTGCTGACATTTCAGCAATAATTTTTCTTCGTTTCCAGAAAATAGGGACCCGCTTTACAATGAAACTTTGAAAGAGAAAGTTGCTGAAATATCAGCACTTATTTATAAAAGTTGCTGACATTTCAGCAATAATTTTTCTTCGTTTTTAGAAAACAGGAACCCGCTTTACGATGAAACTTTGACAGGGACCCGCTTTAGAATATGAAAGTATGATAGGGATGCCTTTCTAATTTCCACCAAAAAAAATTACCTATCAATATTTTGGCGATTCCAAAATTTGTAGAGGATGGAGAAGCAGGAAGCAATATCGGAGCTAATGAGAGGATGATGGTACATGACTGTGATAGATAATGGAAATTTGCACCTTTCAATTTCATGTTCCAAAACTTTCTATTCAATGATGTATCCACAGCACCAGCAAAAATCAAATATTCCTTCAAAATGTAAAATCATAAAAATATAACATGTTAATGTCAATTGGTAAGGAATACTTATTTGAGTGTGCTTTGAGAAAACATAAAGTCGTAGGAATTGCTAGTGTTGAGGAAGTAAAAACAAATTAGTACCCAGAAAAATTGTTGATGTTCAAATCGCACTAATCTTTGGTGTTTCAAGAATTGCCAGCAAGGAGAGTTTAGTGAACAATCCTAGTGACTTTATTTTGAAAAATTATTAATTTTTAGGGTTTTGACGCGGAGTTAAACGTTGTCAACAACACTTTATGCCTGCAACACAACTGTTAACGGTTGAAAAATCCTTAAAGGCAGTAAGTATAGAACAAAACTCGCGTGGAAACAAAGATCTATAATTGAATTAGCATAAAATCAATTACATAGAACTGTATTACCTATCGGCTGAGCAGAAGCAGTGGTCTCGAGAGTTCAACAACCATGAAGAACTTAGTAAAAAGACGCCTTTTTAGTAGAAGCGCATAGACACGTCGAATTGCAGAAGTCTAAACGTATGGAGGGGTGGAATGAGAAGCAATTAGGTTTTTTTGAGCGATTTGTAGGGAGAATGTTATAAAATGAACAAGGTTACAAATGAGTGAACCATTATTTGGGAGACTGGAAATAAAAGGTAATGCATGCAGAATTGAGTGTTTTAAAATGCTGATGCACAAATTGTCCACATTAAGAATCTTTGGTTCTTGTTTTCTAATTTAAATAATAGATTAGGTTTTCAAGAATTGCCAGCAAGGAGAGTTTAGTGAACAATCCTAGTGCCTTTATTTTGAAAAATTATTAATTTTTAGGGTTTTGACGTCGGAGTTAAACATTGTCGACAACACTTTATTCCTGCAACACAACTGTTAATGGTTGAAAAATCCTTAAAGGCAGTAAGTAAGTATGGAACAATACCCATGTGGAAATAAAGATCTATAATTGAATTAGCATAAAATCAATTACATAAAACAGTGTTACCTATCGGTTGAGCAGAAGCAGTGGTCTCGAGAGTACAACAACCATGTAGAACTTGGTAAAAGACGCCTTTTTTAGTAGAAGCGCGTAGACACATCGGATTGCAGAAGTCTGAATGTATGGAGGGGTGGAATAGGAAGCAATTAGATTTTTTTGAGCGATTTGGGAGGAGAATGTAATGAAATGAACAAGAGTATGAATGCGTGAACCGTTATTTAAGAGATTGGAAAACAGGTAATGTGTGCAAAATTGAGTGTGTTAAAATGCTGATGCACAAACTGTCCACGTTAGGA
The DNA here is from genome assembly GCA_030765085.1 of Allium cepa. Classification (NCBI taxonomy): domain Eukaryota; kingdom Viridiplantae; phylum Streptophyta; class Magnoliopsida; order Asparagales; family Amaryllidaceae; genus Allium; species Allium cepa. The sequence continues at coordinate 337,772,434 of CM060929.1, read as the reverse complement.
ATCCTTGGTTCCTGTTTTCTAATTTAAGTAATAGATTAGGGTTTCAATAATTGCCAGCAAGGAGAGTTTAGTGAAAAATCCTAGTGCCTTTATTCTGACTAATTTTTTTTTTAGGATTTTGACGTCGGAGTTAAACGTTGTTGGCAACACTTTATTCCCACAACACAACCGTTAACGGTTGAAAAATCCTTAAAGGCAGTAAATAAGTATGGAACAAAACCCGCATGGAAACACAGATCTATAATTGAATTAACATAAAATCAATTACATAGAATTGTATAAACTATCAGCTGAGCAGAAGTAGTGATCTTGAGAGTACAACAACCATGAAGAATTTGGTGAAAGACGCCTTTTTTTAGTAGAAACACGTAGACACTTTGGATTGCAGAAGTCTGTATGTATGGAGGGGCGAAATGGGAAGCGGTTAGATTTTTTTGAGCGATTTGGAGGGAGAATGTAATAAAATGAACAAGGGTACGAATGAGTGAACCATTATTTGGGAGATTAGAAATAAAAGGTAATGCGTGCAGTATTAAGTGTTTTAAAATGTTGATGCACAATTTGTCCATATTAGGAACCTTCGGTTCCTGTTTTCTAATTTAAGCAATAGATTTTATGTGGCAACGTCCTAGGTTTCACACAGCCATTAGCTAATTAAATTTGCATCAATTCGCTACAACCAACTGCTAACATCAGATAGATCAGACGGTTAAGAAACTAAGTGAATATTTCCTTTGGGGTCCTGGTTTAATAATGTAAATTAGACATGCAAACGGATACTTTCAGAAATGGATAGTGCCATATCCGTATCCAAAATCATTTTCGAATATCGAATATCCGTATCCGCATCGGTTTTTCGAATATCGAATATCCGTATCCGCATCGGTTTTTCGAATATCTGATAATATTTTTTATATTTTGAATACAGATACAAACAGATTTCGAATTTTTTCGATCCCCATTAACAACCAGAATGTAAATCAATAGTGGGTCCTATCACCATCCTTATGCCCAAAATTTTGGAATTAGGTCCTTTGCTTTTAAGTAGTTTACCAATATAACCCTAATTTTCTCGGTACCACATAATTATCTCTAATTATTCTTACCAATTACAAATTGATCTTGTTATGTAGTGTTTCATTTGTGAAGAACTTTTAATTTACTTTCAAATTCTTTCTAAATATTAAGTTAAACCGTTTTACAATCTCATTAGGCCTTTTGTAGGGTTTCAATTGTGAAGAATTTTTAGTTTTTTCTAATTTCTTTCTAAATATTAAATTAAACTTTTCAACAGTCTCATTTGTTTTTTTTTATTATGAATTTGAGTATCTAGTCAATTCGAAATCTAACAATTCAAATGAAACTTAGGTTTAAAATGATGATAATTCATGGTAAAATTACGAGAACAAGCGCTTAAATCGAAAGTAATGAGCATTTTTGTTAACCCGAAAGATGGATCAACACCTTGGATTGAGCATGAAAGCACCAACCCTGTTCTTACATAGAAATAATACAGAGAATAAATACAGAAAGAGAAAAAATAGTAAGAAGACAAGAAGATTTTTATAGTGGTTCGGCTATTAATGAAGTCTATGCCTACTTTATAACTTTTATTATTGACTGATTGTGTTACAAAGTGAATTGGATTACAAAGTTGTTGAATATCCCGAGTTAGACTAAGTCCCTAATGCTGGAGTTCACTGGGGAATCAAGTAAACCCCTTGGATGATAGTTGTAAAGAGGAAGGAGAAGAGTGAAGAATATAGTTACTGTAGAGTTTCAACAGCCAGTCTAGAGGATCCCCTTTATGTTGCAGTTAGGTGAGTATTTATAGAAATTGGAGGGCTATTGGGCTAAGCTATAACATCCCATATTTTTAGTAACATTATTTACGATATCTAATTAGCTAAATAAAAATGAAATAATGTGTTAAGTGGTAGCCGTGCCATTAACCAATGAATTAAAAGAAGAGTTTAAAATGAAGTAGAGGAAGGGTAAAATAGGAAAGAGACCATTCCTATACCCATATAACTTGGCCGTGTATCTCTGTACACGTTCAGTTTGATTTTTCAAAATTTTAAAAGCTTAAGGCCGACCACCATTCATAAGAGCAAGAGAAAGAAAGATAAAGAGGAAGCTTAATCAACATCAAATTCATTCAAATCTCTTATTCTTAATCTCTAAACCTAAGATGAATAATGTTTACATCCCTTATTTGTTTTATTTTCGGTTTTAAGAGGAAATCCAAACCTATTTGCAATGTTTTTCCATATTATTGAATGATGAAATGATATTATATACTTGTTGATGATTTATGCATGTTCATATTGATTTTATGATATGTTTTAATATGAAAACCCTATTAAATGACATCCAAATGCCTTATGAATTTTTATATAGAATATAAATAATATTTTAGATATGGGTTTTCAATTTTCGAATTTTTTTGAATTTATATAAATTTTCTAGTGAAGAAAATGTTAATTTGGGTTAAAAATTATTTACGGTTAAATAATTAGTGATTTGGATCCGAAATTTAGATATGTTAAAAAACATATAAAAAGTGAGTTTTTGAAATTTTTGTAGAATTTTTTCAAGTGCTTTAATGGGTATATAAAATTATTTTAGGTATGGGACTTAAATGTTTTATATATTTATGAAAGGAGAAGAGGTTTTTTTACAAATAAATAAAATTGTTAATTCTGGAAAGTCGGCAATACTTTTAGAAAAGAGAAACTTACAACCAATCATAGTTTGACAAACAAGTCAGGTTAGGTACAAAGTAATAGTTTAAAAAGGACTAATCTACATGGTTTTTACTGTTTCGATGCTTCTAGCACCAAGCTTTCACCTTCTTACCTTCACCTCAAAATTAACGCACATGGTATCTATTGATTGGTAAGTAATGAATTGGATATAGGTGGAAGGTACAGGGTCGAAACAAGGGGTTTCGAAGGAGTTGAAGCAATACTTTGCTTTTAAATGAAAATGCGCCTGTTTTGCTTTCAACTGAATAGCTTTCGAATGGGTTGGCTTTCGACCAGATAAATTGATTTAAAAAAAAATGGTTTCGATTGGGTTGTGCCTTTGTTTCTAAATAATTGCTTTCGACCGAGTCGAAACTCATGACTGCCTCTTTCTACCTTTCGAGCCGGATTGGTTTCGAAAGGATTGCTTTGCATTTTAAACTTGACGACTACTCGAATGCTTCCGAAGGGATGGTTTCGACACCATCATTTCATTACTTAGGAATGATTTTGAATGGAATGCTTTCGACTTTAATGGGTTTCTGATCCTTTTGCTCTACTTGAAGGCATAGTTTAAATGGTTTCGACGGAGACGGTTTTCAAAGTTTTCGAAAGAGATGGTTTAAATGGTTTCGAAAGGTATTTTTCCACTTGTTTTAAATTAAACCCAAGTGTTTTAAAAGTATTGTGCTTACAAAGGTTTGATGCTTTTGGAAGGTTTTCAAGAAAGGTTTCGAAGGGGTGGTCCCTAGTGGTTTCGAAGGAGTCGAAAAGGAAGGTCTTTCTGATTATTTTGAAAGGATTAAAAGGAAAGGTTTCGAAAGGCTATGTTTAAAGGTATTAATAGAATGATATCTAAGGTTTTAAAGCTTTTGATAGGAAGGTTTTGGTTTTGAAAGGGTTCTGAGAATGGTTTCGAAATGAAGGTTTTGGCCTTTCGGTCAAGATTAAATAATGGGTTTTACTTGGTTTAGAAAGAGGTACTTTCGATGGTTTTGAAAGGGATGCTTTAAATGGATTAGAAAGTAGTACTTTCAAATATTTAGATGTTTTCATCAACTAAGATTTGGGTAAAGTGTGTGTGTGTGTGTGTTACACATGGTTAGGTGATTTTGAGTAAAGCATAGTGATTATATATTCCTTGTTTGAGTTTGATTTAAGGGTTTTAAATCATTTTGAAAAGGTCTTCAAGGAAGATTATGGGAAGGTTTCCTTAAGTAAAATGACTCAGATATTAGAATACCAGATGGAACTGGTATAGGTTTGTGTCCTATACATTATCTATTAACCCCAACTAATTTTGTATAAAATTTCAGTATGCAGGGGTTTGTCACAGGTAAGACTAAAATTATGATTACACATAGAAAGGAATACATGTTTGTATAAAGATAGGTTATTGGTAAGCCCGCAAAACTGTTAAGATCAAGTGACCCAGGGAGATGTTAAGTTAGGGACAGATCATCCAAAAGAGAAGTATTTAACAGATTGTTAAGGACAGACCATCTAGAAAGGGAGTGTCTAACAGATGTTAGATAAATTTTGATATATTGTCTGGTAGGCCAGAGTCAGCCAAAGTTAATAGTTAGCCAAACAGAACTAAAGAGTTTGAATAGATAGTTAGTTTATTACCTGATATTTATGTTTACATAACGATGATTTACAAATTTTAATTAGTTTTGGTTGTAGGAAAAGATTTGCAAAAGATATGTTTTAAAAGGATGTTAGTGAAGGGAAACCCGTTTCTCTAAGCGGCAGGGTCTCACTTAACATAAAATATCCGAGATGTAACAGCATTATTCACATCAGGCTTTATGTCTGACTCGAAGTTTTTGTTTACCCTTAAACTCTCAGGTGCTCAAAATTGATTTGAGTAGGCCGAGGATTGAGTTTTACAGGTTTTAGTATTGACGAATAAAGCTTCTGAAGATGAGCAGGTGGCTGGCAGATAGCTAATTTAGAGTTATGGTTTATTTTCTTTGATTCCGCTATGTATGTTAAGTCAAATAAGATTATATTGACTCTGATCAACCAAGAAGGCATTGTCATATGTCTCTCTTGGCGTATTTTGTAAGTGATATATTTGATCACTATCTAGGAAACGTTAAGGGATTATGTAACTTGGATATGAATTATTGTTTTGAAATGTAATCAGTAAAATGTTGTTTTCTGAAATTTGTGATTTTCTTCATATTCAAGTGCTTCTGATATTATGGATACCATTAGCAATACCGTATTTTGTTACCAGAAGTTAATACTTTAGATGACTGTAGCATCTGTAGCGCTTAGCTTTTGGCCTCTGAATACCGGATGTTACAACTTGGTATCAGAGCACAGGTTTATAAAAAAAATTAAACTAAAAATGGTTTTTAAGACATAATCCTAAGGAATTAGAGTAAGATCAGGGTATGGGATAACGTATAGTAACGTACTTGTATTTGGTATATATAAGTATATGCTTTATCTCTAGTCTCCTACTTTGTTAGGTTATTTTATATAATGGTAGAAGAGGAAGAGTTAACCTAGGAGGGGCGAGTACCGATGGGAATGCTAGACCTAATGTGAGGAGGACCCAAGGTCAGGCATAAACAGACAATCTAGGTGCTGGAGTCCCGCAAGTTGAAATGGAAGCTATGTATCATTTTTTGTGAATATGATGCAAGATGGTGTTGCTACTGGAGTAGTGGGAGGGGGAGTTTAGGAAGCTCTGATAGTCAACAATTATGCTGTTCCGATTAGAGATTGTGTTAGGCTTGGAGAAAAGCCATTTATTGGAACTGAGGATGTTATCTAGGTGGAAAATTGGTTGCTGCACCACGAGAAAATATTTGTAGATTTGGGGTTCAGTGATGAGCAAAAGAGGAGGTTGGCATCAAGACAGCTTCAGGGAGAAGCTTTATTTTGGTAGAATAGTGTTATTGTGGTAGTGGATGAGGAGACGATGATATGGGAAGAATTTAAAAGAAGGTTCCAGAAGAGGTTCATGTCGATGATGGCATAGTCTGTTTTGATCTGGAAGTTTGCTGAGCTAGAACAGGGAGAGATGACTGTTCTAGAGTATGCCATCAGGTTTGAAAAGTTGGCTAGATATGGTTATACCACTGTTGATACCGTCATGAAGAGGAATGATAAGTTTAGTAGGGGATTGAAGCCTGAGTTGGCCAGGTTTACTTTACCGCATATTAGAGATCTTTGTGATGTAGTCGTGGAGATGGCTTTGAGACAAGAGGAAATGCTAAGGAGAAGAATAAGGTGAAAGATTCCAGGTTGGCCAAGGCCAGAAGAGTAAGTTTTTTAACAAGAAGAGTGCTTAGAAGGGTGGAGCAGCCAAAAAGGGAAAGTCTGAGGTGGTCCGTTTTAAGTGCGACAAGAAGGGCCATTTTGCCAATGAGTGCCATATTGGGAAGGCGAAAGAAATTATTGAGAAGAAGAACATCAGGTGCTTCAACTGTGATCAGACATGCCACTATAAGAGTCAGTGCAAGGAGCCTGCTAAGGATGGAAAGGGCAAGGTATATGCATTGGAGCCTGCTACTTCGAAGCCGATAGTTCAGGAGAAGGGAAAGGCAGTTTCAAGTGGTACGCTTCAGATTCATGGTATGTTTGTTAGTGCTCTCTTGGATACTGGTGCATCACATTCTTTTATATCTAAATGTTTGGTACATAATCTTAACTTAGAACCCACATATTTAGTTACTTCCTTACGGATTGCAATAGGAGGGTATGCAAATCTAGGGTTGCAAATCTAGGGTTTAGATATGACTAGTTAAAGTTTAACTTGTTAGGTCGTAATTTTATTTGCAGTTTGCATATGTTTGATTTTGTAGGGTTTGGGATTATTCTTGGGATGGAACGATTAAGTGAGTATGATGCTAGGATATATTGCCACGATAGAAAAATATCTCTTAGACACCCTGATTGTAGCGACATGATTGTTTATAACGTAGAAGGTTCTAGCAGTGACGTGAATGCTTTGTTGGGTGTTATGGAATTGGAAGATGAGTTGAATTGAGTTTTCTGTGGTTAGAGAATTCATAAATGTTTTTGAGCCAGTAGTCGGGTTGCCATCGAAACGAGCCATTGAGTTTAGGATATATTTGGTTTCGGGAGCTGAACTAGTGAGTTGGCCGCCAAGTAGAATGACCCCTACAGAGATGAGGGAGTTGAAGGTGCAGTTGGTAGATTTTGAAGGCAAGAGTTTTATTAGGCCCAGCAGATTACCTTGGGGAGCACCTGCAGTATTTGCTAAGAAGCCAGACAGATCGTCAAGGCTATATATTGATTATCGTAAGTTGAATGAGAAGATGATAAAAAATCAATATCTATTGCCGAGAATTGACAATTTATTCGACCAGTTGAGTGGAGCCCCGGTATTTTTTCAGTTAGATTTGGCAACAGGTTTCCATCATCTCAGAGTACCAGAAGATAATATACCTTTGACGGCGTTTAGGACTGGATATGGATCGTACGATGGTTAGTTATGTCATTTGGATTGACTAATGCGTCGACATTCTTTGTGGATTTAATGAACTGGGTTTTTCGAAAGCACTTGGATAGGTTTGTATTGGTTTTCATAGATGATATTCTGATATACTCTAAGGATGAAAGAGAGCATGAATTTATCTTAGAGTGGTGCTGGAGACGCTGAGGCAACATCAGTTGAAGGTGAAGGTTCGAAATGTTATTTTTGGAAGAAGGAAGTGAAGTTTCTTGGTCATGCGGTCTCAAAGAAAGGGTTGTCAGTAGATCCACTAAGATTGAAGCGGTGAATGGTTGGAAGAGACCAAAGGAAATGACTGAGATGAAGAGTTTCTTTAGATTAGCTGGTTATTATCGGAGGTTTGTAAAGGATTTTTTTGTGAATAGCAGCACCGTTGACCAAGCTAACGAGAAAGGATGTGAAGTTTTTGTGGACAGACAAGTGTGAGGAAGCATTCCAGAGTTATAAACACTTATTGATCCATGCATTAGTGTTGATTGTTCTGAAGGGAATCAGGATTTGGTGATTTGTATAGATGTAAGTGGAATAGGATTAGGAGATGTGCTGATGCAGAGAGGTAAAGTGGTTGCCTATGCTTCTAGACAGCTTAGACCACATCTATATCCAACGCAAGATTTGGAATTGGCTGTAGTGATTTTTGCATTGAAGGTGTGGAGACATTACCTTTTGGAAGAGAGGTTTGAGTTATATATAGACCATAAGTCGTTGAAGAATTTGTTCACTCAGAAGGAGCCGAACATGAGACAACAGAGGTGGGTTTATTGACGCTTATGATTTTGGGATTGAGTACACACCAGGAAAAGAAATATGGTAGCAGATGCACTTAGCAGGAAACATCAGAATGTAGTGTTGGCGATGATTGCTGAGTGGAAAGATTTAAAAGCATTGGCAGATTGCAGAGTGCGGTGGAGATCCGAGGCTGGGTCTAGTGGAGGGACTGTTATATTATCTTGTTTGGAAGTTCGACCAGTGATGATCGAAAGGATTGATTCTAAACATCCAAAGTTAGCTGAATGGATCAGGAAGTTGAGAGATAGAACCGAGAGCGATGACTTAACGGGTTTTAGTTTTGATCAGAATGGGTGGTTGGGAAAGAAAGGGAGATTATGTGTTCCTAGTGTAGGAAACATAAAGAAAGAAGTTTTGGAGGAATGCCATCGTTCAAAGTTCACTATTCATTCGGGAGGGACTAAGATGTATCGGGATATGAAGAGAAGTTTCTTCTGGGAAGGTACGAAGCAAGATGTAGGTTTATGGGTGAAGCAGTATTTGAACTGCTAGCAGGCAAAAGACGAACACCAGAAGCCAAGTGAATTGCTTCAACCATTGGTTATTCTGGTATGGAAGTGGGATCTATTATTATGGATATTATCTCTGGTTTTCCAAGGTCAATCTAATTAAGTCAACCAGAATGACACCTGTTTTGGCGAAGTTATTCATGAGGAATGTGCTTAGACTGCATGGAATTCCTAGTAGTATTGTTAGTGATAGAAATTCCTTGTTCACTAGCGAGTTTTGGAAAAGTCTAGAGGAGGTTTTGGGAACCAAGCTCAAGATGATACTACGTACCATCCGCAGACTGATGGGCAAACAGAAAGAGTTAACAAAATCTTGGAGGATTTGTTACGATCTTGTGCACTAGATTTCAAGGGATCATGGGAAGAACATCTGCATTTAGTCAAGTTTTCATATAATAACATTTATCAGACTAGTATTGGGATGGCACTGTTTGATGCTTTGTATGGAAGACCATGCAAATCTTTCGTTTGTGGGTTAGAGACTGGGGATATGTTGGTTCTTAGTCCAGATTTAGTAAGAGAAGCTACAAAAAAAATTGAGGTCATTCGAGCTAGAATGAAGGAAGCTCGGTCTAGACAGAAGAGTTATGCAGATAGCAGAAGGAAAGACTTAGAGTTCTTCGTCAGAGATTAGGTATTTATTAAGGTGTCACTGATGAAAGGTGTGATAGGATTTGAAAGATCAAGGAAGTTGGCGCCGATATTCGTTGGACCTTTTCCTATTGTTGAGAGGATATGGAAACTCGCATATAGGGTTGAGTTACCGAGCAGTTTGGTCGTAGTCCGCGATGTTTTTCATGTTTCTCATCTTAGAAAGTGTATTTGAGACCCAGAGACCATTATAACACCGACCATGTTTGAGGATCTAGTAGTAGAGCCGGATTTGACTATAGTGAGAAAGCCGATTAGTATAGTTGCGAGAGATGAGAAGAAGCTCAGGACCATGACAGTAAGACTAGTGAAAGTCAAGTGGAGTGATGATGAGAAAGACTATACTTGGGAGACAGAGAGCAGGATTAGAGATGCTTATCCCGACTTGTTTGATGCTTTGTTTTACTTGTTTATTGATTTGTTGTGTACCATATCATAATTTGGAGGACGAAATTCTTTAAGGAGGGGAGCCTGTAACACCCCATATTTTTAGTAACATTATTTAGGATATTTAATTAGCTAAATTTGAAAAAATGATGTGTTCATTAAGGGATTGAGATTTAATATTAATTAAGGGGTAGCACGGCTATTTAACCAACGAATTAAAAGAAGAGCTTAAAATGTAGTAGAGGAGGGGTAAAATAGGAAAGAGACCATTCCTGTACCCATAAAACTTGGCCGGCTATCTCTATACATGTTCACTTTCATTTTTACAAATTTTAAAAGCTTAAGGCCGACCACCATTAGCAAGAGCAAGAGAAAGAAAGATAAATGGGAAGCTTAATCAACATTAAATTAATTCAAATCTCACATCTTTAATCTATAAAGCTAAGGTGAATAATGTTTATAGCTCCTATTTGTTTTATTTTCGGTTTTAAGAGAAAATCTAAACCTATTTGCAATATTTTGCCATGTTTTTGAATGATGGAATGATATTATATACCTGTTGATGATTTATGCATGTTCATATTGATTTTATGATATGTTTTAATGCGAAAAGCCTATTAAATGACATCCAAATGCCTTGCAAATTTTTATATAGACCAGAAATAATATTTTAGAGATGAGTTCTAATTTTCAAATTTTTCTGAATTTATGTGTAATTTATATAAATTTTCTAGTGAAGAAAATGTTATTTTGGGTTAAAAATTATTTACGGTTAAATAGTTAATGATTTGGATCTGAAATTTCTATGTGTTAGAAATCATATAAAAAGTGATATTTTGGAATTTTTGTAGAATTTTCCTAAGTGTTTAATGGGTATATAAAATTATTTAAGTTATTAGACTTAAATGTTTTATATATTTATGAAAAGAGAAGGAGTTTTTTATAAATAAAAAAATTGTTATTTCTAGAAAGTCGGCAGTACTTTTAGAAAAGAGAAACTTGCAACCTGTCACAATTTGACAAACAAGGCAGGTTAGTTACAAAGTAATGGTTTAAAAAGGACTAATCTACATGTTTTTTTATTATTTTGATGCTTTCGGCACCAGGCTTTCGCTTCCGACTCCATCAAAACTAGTGCACATGGCATTAGGTAACTGGTATATAGTGAATTGGATATAGGTGGAAGGCATAGGGTCAAAACCAAAGGTTCAGAAGGGGTTGAAGCAATATTTTGCTTTTAAATGAAAAAGCGCCCGCTTGCTTTCAGTTGAATAACTTTCGACTGGATTGGCTTTCGACCAGGTCAATTAGTTTAAAAGAAATGGTTTCGATTGGTGTTTAGCGACAAGTTTTCTATCAGATTAGAAAATCATCGATAAATTTCAAATTAAAATTTAACCGCAAGCGAACGACGCACAAAAGTTAGCACGTGGCGAGTATGGGTCGATCCATAGGGAAATTTTAAGATTTTAAAATTTTCTAATCAATCAAATTAGACCAAAATAGAGAGAAGATGTTTACTACAAATTGTAAACAATATGAAGCTAAAACTAGAATAAAAGTGAGATTAAAAACTATGAGATCAGAGAACAATTTAGAGGTAAATCTACTCACATATTTTTGCAAATCAGCAAAAAAACAATCTATGATCTCTATTTTTGTTATTAAGTGAAATAATTTTTGTATTTATTATAAGTATGGTTTATTTATTTTATTAATTAACATAACTTAAACCGTCAAACTACAATACAATAAATAATTCACTCATCAATTCTCATGAAAATGAAGCCAAAGCAAAAGCTATTTTAAGTATGATCTATTTATTATTGTAATTAGCAATATAGATCATCAAATTTTTTTACTTTCATTTCAAAATCAAAAATCAATTAGCAAAGGATGATGTAAATTGTGTTTATGTTGAATAAGAATAGCTCATTTGCAAAAGCAACACAAGCTATCAAACCCACTTGTATAAACTTACATCAAAATCCATTTTGTGAAGCACAAATAATAGAGATCATACATCATAGAAATGTTGAAATTACATAAAGTTAGAGAGCTTCATTACCCCTAAATTGAAGGGGTTTAGCTACTTATTTGTGTTATCAAATCGACACTTGTAAATTTCAACATTAAAAAGTAAAGAAATATAGGCTAAGCAAAGGATGAAAAAGAGATTAACTACTAATTATTTGCATAAAAAAATAAAGCTACACTACTTGCATGAATGTAAATCTAAGCTATAAATATGAAATAAGAGAAATCATAGAAATAAACATCAACATAAAAGTAAATAAAACAAGTAGAAAAGAGAAGAGAACCTAACTAATTTTAGAGAGTAGGAAGATATTTACATGTACATAAGAGGGCTATTTATGCATGCATAAAACCCTAATTCAATTTTTAGAATGTTTCTCAAAATGCACTTTAGAAAGTGTGGCCTCCAAGTAACCATTAGCTACAAATTAATCCATCATTAAGTGTGCATGAAGCTTGAACCTCCACTTAGTTGTCCATTAGCTTCTAATTATAGATTTAGGTAAGTGGGTGGGGTCCTCCATGATCATGAGCTTGAATTATTTCCTCTTTATTCCTTTATATTCCCTTGTGTATGCATATATATTCATGAAACCCTCTTCCACATGCATCCAATTTTCTATAAAAATTAAGAAAAATGCCTAAGTAAAAAGTTCCAAATTAACACATGCACAAAAATGACTACTTTCCCCCATATAGAGATGAATATATGATGATTTGAGAATAATTGAATTTTGGTTTTAAACAAGTTAAAATATCCAAATATGATATTTATTTAAATAAAAATAGATAAAAAATGGATGTAAATATATGCACATTTACGTGCACATCAATTGGGTTGCGCCTTTGTTTTTAAATAATTGCCTTTGACTGAGTCGAAACCCATGACTACCTCTTTCTACCTTTCGACCCATATTGGTTTTGAAAGGATTTCTTTCTTCTTAAACTTGATCACTTCTCCAATGCTTTCGAAGGGATGGTTTCGACGCTATCACTTCTTTATTTAGGAATGATTTTGAAAGTAATGCTTTCGACTTTAATGGGTTTCTGATCCTTTTCCTCTACTTGAAGGCATAATCCAAATGGTTTCGACCGAGAATGTTTTCAAATGTTTCGAAAGAGATGGTTTAAATGGTTTTGAAAGGTGTTTTTCCATATGTTTTAAATTGAACCCAAGTGCTTTCAAAGGTTTGTGTTTACAAAGGTTTGCTGCTTTTGAAAGGTTTTCAAGAAAGGTTTCGAATGGGTCAAAAAGAAGGTTTTTCTGGTTGTTTCGAAAGGATTGAGAAGAAAGGTTTTCCAAAAGTTTTGAAAGGCAATATTTAAAGGTTTTAAGAGAAGGATATCTAAGGTTTTAAACCTTTCAAAAGGAAGGTTTTTAGTGGTTTCGAAAGGAAGGTTTTGGCCTTTCAGCCTAGGTTAAATAAAGAGTTTTACTTGGTTTAGAAAAGATGTACTTTCCATGGTTTCAAAAGGGATACTTTCAATAGATTCGAGATGGTACTTTCAAAAATTTAAACATTTTCATCAACTAAGATTTAGGTAAAGTATATACATATATAACGTGGTAAGGTGATTTTGTGTAAAGCATATAGATTATATATTTTTCTTGCTTGAGTTTGATTTAAGGGTTTTAAATCATTTTGAAAATGTTTTCAAGGAAAATTATGGGAAGGTTTCCCTGTGAAAAATAACTCATATATTAGAATACCATGTGGGACTAGTATAGAGTCATGCCCCATACATTAGCTATTAGCCCCACCTAATTTTGTCTAAAAGTCTAGTGTGTAGGGCTTTGGCATAGGTAAGACTAAAATTATGATTACATACAGAAAGGAATATATGTTTATATACAGATAGGTTATTGGTAAGCCCGTAAAATTATTAGGATCGGGTGACCCTGGGAGATGTTAAGTTAGGGACTTACCGTCCAGAAGAGAAGTATTTAATAAATAGTTAAGGACAGATTGTCCAAAAGTGGAGTGTATAAGAGATGTTAGATAAATTTTGATATATTGTCTGGTAGGCCTGAGTCAGCCAATGGTTAATAGTTAGCCAAACAAAACTAAAATGTCCGAATAGATAGTTCATTTATTACCTGATATGTATGTTTACATAATTATGCTTTATAGATTTTAATCAGTTTTGGTTGCAGGAAAAGATTTTCAAAGGATATATTTTAAAAGGATGTTAGTGAGGGAAAACCCATTCTGCTAAGACGCGTGGTCTTACTTAACATAAAATATCCGAGATGTAACAACATTATTCACACCAGGATTTGTGTCTGACTCGAAGTTTTTGTTTCCTCTTAAACTCTCGGGCACTCAAAATTGATTTGAATAGGCCAAGGGTTGAGTTTTACAGGTTTTAGTATTGATGAATAAAGATTCTAAAGACGAGCAGGTGGCTGGCAGGTAGCTAATTTAGAGTTATGGTTTATTTTTGCTTTGATTCCGTTATGTACATTAAGTCAGATATGACTATATCGACTCTGATCAACCAAGTGGGCATCGTCATATGTCGCTCTTGGCGTATTTTGTATTTGATATATTTTATCACTATCTGGGAAACATTAAGAGATCATGTAACTTGAATATGAATTATTGTTTTGAAATGTAATCAGTAATTTTTTTTTGAAATCTGTGATTTTTTTCATATTCAAGTGCTTCTAGTATTATGGATACCATTAGCATTACTATATTTTGTCACTAGAAATTAATACTATAGATGACTGCAGCATCTATAGCATCTGCAGCCATTCCAGAGGATCCCCTTTACGTTGTAGTCAGGTGAGTATTTATAGAGGTTGGATGACTATTAGGCTAGGCCTTCTTACCAGATGCTTGCAAATCACTGTAGGAAGATGCCATGCAAAAAGCATTATGAACCATGTTAACTTCATTGATCGCTAGCGATCCATAGCTTCTAGCTTAATTATGATCCAACGTCTAGAGATGTTTCTCCTTACCTTCTACTTTAAAGTTCGTAGCAACCTGGTGAGATGGTATGGATCGCTAGTGATCCTCAGTACATGGGTCTCTAGTGATACATTTACTTGGCTTATTTTTAGACTTTATCTTCTGAGGTGCATTTGTTGTGTCGTGTTGGTGTCCTCTAAGTAATTTCGTAGCATGATGCCTTGTTTTGATGACGGTTTGCTTACCGTTTGCATTAGACTGCTGAATCAACTAGACGAATGCTTGCCTCTTGATTTAAATAGCTCGGAACCCCATCAAACTTTTCCATTGTCCTTAAAATACTCATTGGACCATGATGCAAGTGAATTCATGAATCCACAAGCCAAGATTATGGATCGCTAGCGATCCAACACCTTTGCGTATTTTTGCTTTCTATTTCTTTGATTTCTCCTGGTTTGCTGTTCTAGTCTTTTTGGTTGGCTCTTGAGCTATTCCGACTTTACCAAGTTGTTCCGACTTCTTTTTATTTTGCTGGGTTAAAAATCTGGATAACATTTGCCCCCTAGAGTATGCCTTTGTTAAAAATAAGGCTTGCTCTGTAAGTAATTGCTTTCCAGTTTCTGCGATTTGAATTGTCGTTGCTCGTCATAACTGGCCAAGTTTTGCCCCATAACTTTATAGAATTCCTTGAAGCAGCATGTGGATCTTGCTATATGAATTCGGGATTGATCGGATGCAACTCGATGGATCGCCAACGATCCACAACCAATAGACCGCTAGCGACCCAATTACTTAGCATTTTTTATTTCGTGCAATCCTCATATACAACTTCCTCGAGCCAATCCGTGTCCATTCTTAATTCCTTCTTGTGACCCGAGCCTTCTCTTGTGATTTGAGCTACTTCCTGTGATTCGACCCAAGCTTTGACCAAACCCTATTCTATCGTCGTCGACGACCAAAGCCTCTCACCGTTGACCGACCTGAAGCTTGCCACCGATCCTCCTTTCTTGGATCGCTACGTTGAAATCTTTTACCATCCTTGTCTTTCAATTCCTGATTTTAGGTGGGTAATGATGATTTTGACGTTCGTTTAGCAATTTGACAATGAAGTGTATTGGTGATGATTATAGCAAAGAGTCTGAGTTGATTGTGATTTTATGGAGGAAGATAGTAAATTGAGTCTTGTTTTCTTCACAGAATGACATTCGATCCTCGGAACGACATTCGGGCCTTGCCCGGGTGCCTGACATGTTTTGCGGTCTTTGTCCATAGAACCAAAATTGACTTGTATTAAGTTACATTGCCAAGATAACATGATACATCGCAAATTGGTTTTACCTTTCTGGAAGGGGAGAACAGCTTAGGATAGCGTCTCGCAAGCAGTTGTTGTTGCCTTCCCGAGAGTTCAGACTGGTTTTATTTCTTGCACGCTCGGTGTACCTGTATTGGGAATAGCTTTCCATGTCGCTTCGAACAATAGATTTGTTATCGATCGTTGATTAATAATGGGTTAGTATAGAAGAAATGGTTTCAAAACATGATATGAAAATCCCTTTTCCTTCTTTACTATGAGCGAACTATCTACACGGGATAGTGGTTTTGTAGTATTCAGGATACCGAGCTCACTCCCCATAGATAATGCATTGCACTTGCCCCAGTATATACTTGAAATCCGATGTGTCGGCATGAATTGATATCCTTTTGGAATTCAAATGTTACAGGGGAGTTTTTAGTTAAATATCGAAGTACCCGACTGCTTTAGATGCAAGTCCTGTTGTATACAATGAAGTATCCATCTTCTCATTGTAAGTACAATGGAGGAATGCCAGTACCTTTTGAAGTTGAATCATCATCTGTTTCCCCTTCCTTTTCCACTTCGTGGCCTGAGTACGGTCAGCTAGTCCAATTGGTTCTGTTGTGGACCGAACTCCTCCAAACCTCAGAGTTTGTCTTAATCCACCGAAAAGAGCCTCCTCCTTGATCTCCATTAAGGTTTTGCACAATATTTCCTTGCAACACGACATTCCAAAGGACGACGTGCGCCTCCCAGAGAAGAATGAATTTGCCCACAAGCCGCCTCCAGGATACACTGCTTGCCATCGATATATGTGCCTAAATGGATCGGTGCCCCATTTCAATGACTTCTCGAGAGAAACACTTTCGAACTTGGGGATTCCCCAGTTTTAGGTTCACCCTAATGGATATGCTGTTTTAACTTGCCTGCACGTTCTATTTATGAGGATATTTAACTGTGCACCGAGTTTTGACGAGCTAAGATATTTTCTCTCGTTTGAAAGGAGAGACGAGTGTCCATCCCTTGTCTTCATTGAGGCCTAGAGGAATCGCAAGATCGTGTTGCAGCTTCAAAGCAATTTGTCCCAGTTCAAGACTCGGTACTTCTTCGTTAGATTTCCCGTAGGGTTCAATCGCCTTTGGGGGGGGGGGGTTGTTATGTTCTCTTCTCTACTCATTGAATTTTCGAAATGTCTCTATAGATTTCTAACAATTCAAATGCTTCCTGCAGTTATTTCAAAGCCAAATATAGACTTATCGCTTGACCAAAATTTCCATACTTGAAGTCTGTAATGCCGGGGAGAGATCGGTTAGATTTCTACTAACTGACGAGAACTTGCTTCGGTATGGGCTGTTGCATCTAGGGAGATCCACCATAGCAGTTAAAGTTCTGTCTCCCTCCCGCTCCAGAATTTGAACGGGCTTCACTTCTTCATCACATGGTTTTGAAGATGGAGTTTTTCATGGAAAGGAGGGCTTGTTTGGCAAGTCGGCTGAAGAGACTCATGGGAGAAGAGACGTCGCAGCCGAAGCCAGCTGCCCGACCAGAATGCCTCCAATTCCGAAGAATGGGAAAGAAGAGTTTAAGCATCAAGAAGGAAAGGCTGCAATGGCAATGGAAAAGGAGGAGGGTGAAGTTAGTCATGAGTCCACCTCCAGTAATGATGATTTCTATGTAGTTTCCAGTGACAGAAACTCTGAATCATGCGACGAAACTCCGAGGATGAGTCCCGTTATTCCAAACTTGCCTCCCCAGGAGACCCACAATTAAGATGCTACCCCAAAAGTCAAGCGACGCCAGGATTCCTCGATTAAAGTTGCTAGCGTAGACTTTAGGGATCTGAGCAACGTCTATGTCAATTTTGACGACCTTATGGAGAAATATATGAGATTTGAAGAGACGTCCCCTCACTTAGGCCATGTTGCGTCCGAAATCAGTCTAGTTTCTACCATAGTGGCCACTCGATCTGGTTTGTGACGTCATTTTAGGACCCCTCCTAGACGCATTTCATTAGGGTCGCATTCACTTACACACACATTATTCAAGTCTATTTCCCATTACTATAGCACTTTATCTATTCTTCATGTCAGGTACCATGAGAGGACGTGGTCTTTATGACGATCTCAAGGAGTTCATCGATTCACAACGCTGGTCGAAACGATCCACCAGCCATCATCAACCTCATGACACTAAGGAGGAATGGAGAAGATGGAAGGACTTGGAGACTGAAGCTCATTGCTGGGACCAGAGGGAATGGAGCCGTACATACAAAGGCGGTTACGAGAAGAGAAAGACCTTTGATGAGTGAGAGGAACCGTCCAAAAAGTCAAAGGTCGATTGCAGTTCTCATCCTTTAAAGCAACATGCCTTTGTCCCGGCCCCAGCTTCCGTCGGTCTTGAAGTTCTAGTTTCTTCCATTCAAGTTCTATCTTCATCCTAAGTTCCATCGTCCCATATGGTGCTTTCCCTTGGTTTTTCATGCCCTCATCAGAGATTGGCTTATGTTCTTCTGTCTTGTCCTTCCAAATTTGAAGCGACGCTGGTTTTCAAAAGGGTCAAGTTTGACCGTGACCTTCGCCCAGTCCGCAAAGATTCATATATGCCCTACTTTCAAGCGGTCCAAAGTGATTTATAGCAAGCCGAGGGATGGGAAAAACTATGCAAGCAGTAGGCTGATATGACCTGCAATAATTACCAATAGATCCTCTCCTTTGAATCGAAAAAGGATGATTTCAAGAAGGCGTTGGCGAAAGCGATGCCAGAATTGAATGACTAGTACAAGAAAAGGAGATGGCGCATCGAGAGTGTAAAAATAATGTCGGCTTGCTAAAAGAGTTGAAAGAGGGCCATGCGAAGATAGAGATCGTCCTTCAAGATGAAATTAAGATGGCACATGCAGAAGAAGTTAAGTTGCAAAAGGGGCTCGAAGCTTGCAACATGATTACGGAATCCCAAAGGATGACCATTGCTGATCACGACAAGATTGTTGAAGGGCATAAAAACAATCACATAATATGAGGAGGTCGTGAAGTCGCATGATAAGATCATTTTCGATCAGACTCAGACGATTGTTCTTCTCCAAGAAAGAGTTGCATAGCTTAGCGCCGACAAAGCTCGCATTGAAGTTGAAAAGAACGCCATTACCAAAGAATGTTTGGAGCTACATGAAACTTTTGAGAGGAAGATGGAAAATATGGATGATACCATCTTAAACTTCTACGTCAACTCCCTATTGCATCAAGGGAGTCTCGGTTATCTGGGCCCCAAGTTCCTTTGAAATCTCGCCATGGTTTGGGAGGAAATTTTGACCCATTTTCGAGAAAGTAGGGATGTCTACACTGAGCAGGAGCTAGAGGGTGCGTACCTTAACAAGGAGTCAAAGAAAGCATTGATGGAGGGCCAAGAGATTCTGTGGATTGAAAAGGAACAGGAAGATGCCAACGTTGCCATGGAAGCAACTGCCAAAACATTGACGGAGCCCCTTGTTTAGAACATGGCAAGTCATCAAGGCAGCCTCATGATCACTTGGAAAGCTCTGGGCCTGAAGCTTCTCCGTAGATTGTGCAACCATCTAAAGAAGGAGAAGGCAATGAATACGAGATCTACTTTCTCGACCACTCATCTGAAGCAAGTAACCATCTTGTTTCTCCTGAGTTCGAGATTTTTCAACTCACGTCGCAAGAGCAAGACAAACTTAATGCTTTCATTTTTGATCTTATAGGTTCATCTTCCTTACCCGCTGACCCATCAATTTCCTAGATGCCCGGACCCATTTATATTTCAACCGATTTCGTGCTCGGCTTCGTAGCTGCTCCGGTTGCTATCTCTATGTCCGGCTCACAACTAGAGCCGAAGTTTGAGAAAATTGCCGCATTGCATGGCTTAGATGACTCTTTTGTATCTTTGGATGGCGATTTTATGGTAGCCGAAGCTCGGGAAAAGGAGGTCCAGATTAAGCAGTCATGTAAATCGAAATAGAAACCGGTTGCCATCAAGAAAGAAAAGGTTGAAGCGATAAAATCCTCGAAGAGCCCTCGCAAATCCCAAAAGCGCAAGACAAAAGTGGAGAATTCTGAGAAGGTTAAAGGGCAGGGAGGAGACGTTGGCACCGAGGAGATAATTGATATCACCTGCAGTGACACTACCCCAGGCTGAGATTTTGAGGGGAAGAAAAAAATTCCAACCAAAGGCGGGAAGGGGAGTGGTGGAAAGAGGCATTGAGGAGCTCGAATGGCAGTAGAGCTCACTTTTGAGGCATTTTGTTTGTTTTGTTCAAGAGAAGAATCTACACTTACTGTTTTTGTTGTAGCTTTTGTATATTTTCTTTTTGTTGGCCGATATTGTGTGGGTACGGCCCCCACATTTTGACCTTATACAAAAAAGTTATAAGTAATACAATGCTAACATTTTGATTGTAATTTTACATGTCTGCTTATCTGTGTTTTGTGTACTTATGTCTATTTTATTTTATCCAGTCCCATGATTACTGCCAAATTTTTTTGTTTGGAGTAATAGAACTTGTGAAGTGTCATTGTTCTTGAGCATTTCTATTTGAGTACCAGTGTATGCCCCCCAGTGTACAGGGTTGTTTACTTCGAACATCTGATAAACGACTAGTGATTCGAGTGCTTGTATTATTGTCTTCTTTATCACTAGACTTGCTTTATGGTTCCTATCCTTGGGAACTTATGATTTGAATGGCTTAATTACATATTTATTGTTGGTCGACAATTGGAATGTTCCGCCGATTTGTAGTACTTTGATTTTGTTGGATTCGTGCCCACTACTCCTAATAATAGGAATAGGTCGATCCTCGTTATTTCTGCAATGGACGAGTTTTGTGGTTCATAGGGGCAATTTTGATACTTAAAAGTGATGGCTTATTAAATGTGTGGCTTTTTTAGAAATATGCGCGACTTATGGGATGCACGGCTTTTGGGATCGATATGATCCATCGACCCACATCAGAACTTCTCGACGTTGCTAATCTTCGGGCAACGTGAGGAGTTTATGCTCTAAGAGCGTGATTCTACGGCTCGAAAAGGTTCCGCCGATCCAACGATTTGAGTCGATTTGCTTCCAATGACATGGTGGGTAGGTGGGGACTATTCGAGCGTGATTCCAATATCTCAAACAGCAACTGAATGGTTTTGAGCTAATTATATCCCATTGACTTAGTGGGTTACTATTATGAACACAGTTTTTCCAGTTCAGAAAGCAAATCAATTTTATTTAGAAAAGTTGGGCAAGTACTGACTATTTACAATGACTCTGCTATCCAAGATGGCTTATTTTCTGAAAAATAGGAAGTACATAAGATAGTTTCAGATAAAGTAATGGCACAACGATTCGCTGTTCCATGTTCGGGGAATTTGGATTCCGTCAATGGTTGTCAGTTGGAAAGTTCCGTCCCCTAGCTTTGATTAATCAAATATGGCAATTCCCAATTTGGTCTGAAGGCTCCTGGCATGGGATAGACTCGTTTGGGGACGAGGTCTCCAACTTCAAAGGTTTGGTTGCGAACTCTGGAGTTGAAGTACTGTGCGATCCCTTTTTAGTGAGTAGCGGTCCTCAGTTCGGCTTCTTCCTTTTTCTCGTCAATCATATCACGGGACTCGAGTAGGAGCTACTCATTTTTCAATTTATTGAAATTATATTTTCGATAGGAGGGAACTTCTAGCTCTATGGGGATCATTTCTTCTGAGCCATATGCCAAAGCAAACGGGTTATGCCCGGTTGCAACTTAGTGTGTTATTCTATAGGCCCATAGTGCGAATGGAAGTTCATCAACCTAATATGCTTTAGCTTTAGTCAGCCGCTTTTTGATGGTGAACTTGACGATCTTGTTTATTGCTTCCACTTGCCTGTTTGCTTGCGGATGAGCAACTGCGGAAAATCTTTTCTCGATTTGGAAGCGTTTGCAAAAGTCTTTGAAGTCGGTGCTTTCGAATTGGGTCCCATTATCAGTGATGATTTTTTATGGCATGCCAAACCTACAAATGATGTTTTTAGTAACAAAATTAATAACTTTCTTTATGGTAACGATGGCCAGCGGTTCCGCTTCGGCCCATTTTGTGAAATAGTCAACGACAACATATTTAGCCTCTCCTTTAGCCATCGATAGTACGTCAATTAGGTCAATTCCCCATATTGCGAAGGACCATAGGCTAACCATCTGTGTTAGCTCTGTTAAGGGAGTTCTTTTAAACTTGCTGAATCTTTGGCATCAATCACACTGTCTAGCGTATTCTACTGCCTTGCGATTTACTGTTGGCCATAAATATCCGTACATGAGGACTTTCTTTGTAAGAGTTCCCCCTGGTATGGTCCTCGCAGTCGCCTTCATGAAATTCCTTCAAGATCCATCGAGCTTCGTTGTCGGTCACACATCTAAGTATGGGGTAGAGAATCCCCTTCGGTAGAGTATCCCGTCCTGTATTATGAATCATGGTGCCTTCCGGAGAAGCTTTTTCCGTTGATTCCTGACAGTTGGAGGAATTCCTATAAGCAAGTAGTCTTTGATTGGCGTCATCCATGTTTTTGGTTTGACGGCGGTTTCAAATATCCAGTCGACCTCCATTTCATTTATACTTGGAGCGGTCAGGGTTTCTACCAAGATTAGCCCAACGATCGAGCTTCTCTGAAGCTGCCAATTTAGCTAAGTAGTCTATCTTCGTGTTTTGTTTCCACGGGAAGTGAGTTATAGTGTAATGTTCGATGTCATTCAGCAACTCTTGTACTTTAGAAAGATACGGGGCAAGTTTCTCCCCTCGAGCCTGGTATTCACCTTTAACTCGGCAGACGACTAGTTGAGAGTCATTGTAGACGTAAGCAGATTTTATTCCGAGTTCCTTCACAACTTTCAGTCCTGCTGTCAACGCTTTGTGTTCCCCCTCGTTAGTTATTGCGGGGTGCCCCTGAGTAGAGGTTGTTAGATGCGCTATTGGTGAAAAGTTTCCATTGCAGTTCAACTTCTAATGGTATTTTTTCCTCTTCATCTAGCATGGTAAACTCCACGATGAAATCTGCCAGCGTTTGCCCATTGATTTCCCTGCTTGGATGGTAAGTGATATTATATTGGCTCAATTTTATGTTCCATTTAAGGAGTCGTCCAGAAGTTTCGAGTCGGTATAATACTTATTTTAAAGGTTGATCGATCAGCACTTTAACCAGGTACGCCTGAAAATACGGTCGTAACTTCCTAGATGCGATCAAGAGGCAATATGCTAGCCTTTTCAATTTTGGATAATTTTTCTCGACTCTAGTGAACCACTTGCTAACGTAGTATATGGGTCGCGGAATCCTAGTTTCTTCATGCATAAGAGTAGTGCTTAACGTGTGAGGTGAGACTGCAAAGTAGGTGAACAAGTCCTCTCTGTCTATTGGCTTTGATAAGATTGGCGGGGCTTCCATATGTCGCAGCAATTCTTCTAATGCAGTTTGACAAGCTTCATTCCATTCAAAGTTCTTCTTTCCTTTCTTTAATGGATCAAAAAATGGTATACACTTGTCGATGGCTTTCGAGATGAACTGGCTTAACGTTGTGACTTTCCCGTTCAAGCTTCGTAATTCCTTCTTGTTCTTCGGGGCTTGGACTTCTCGTAGAGCAGTTATTTGCTCTGGATTTTCTTCAATGCCTCTAGCGCTCACTATGAATCCCAAGAACTTTTCGGAGGCTACCCCGAAATTACATTTGAGTGGATTGAGTTTCATTCCATATTTTCGGAGTATTTCAAATATTTCGATAAGATTATCTTGGTGATTGGCTGCTACTCGTGATTTCACCAACATGTCATTCACATAGACCTCTATGGTTTTCCCGATCTGACGCTTGAGCATGGCATTTATTAATATTTGATAGGTTTCCCCTACGTTCTTTAAACCAAAAGGCATTACTCTGTAGTAGTATAATCCTAGGTCAGTGATGAAGCCGGTGTTTTCCTGGTCGGGCTCATGCATCGGGATTTGATTGTAGCCTGACTATGCATTCATAAATGATAGTAGTTCATGCCCATCCATTCTTTCCATAAGCTGGTCAATTTTGGGAAATGGAAAACTATCCTTCGGGTATGCTTTGTTTAAGTATGACTATTCGATTTGCAAGTTCACCATTTCCTGTTGGACTTCTTGACAAAAACCGGGTAAGATACCCATTCGGGGTAGGTCGCATCATGAATGATACCATTAGCCATTAGTTTGTCTACTTCTTCTCAATGCCTTGGACCGCTTGAGGCCCAGGCAGCGTCTCTTTTGCTTTACCAGTGTAAACTTGGGGTCAATGTTGAGCGTGTGGCACACAATTTCGATGATACCCCACACATATCAGAATATGTCCAAGCGAACACATCCAGGTTGAGTTCTAATTGCATCATGCTTCCAAGGTGCGATCCAATTTTCCTGATCCATGTTGGGTTATTCATATCGATAGGAACAAACACCATTAATTCTGACGGTGTTGCCCGATCCTCCCTTGAACTCTTCTTTCTAGGGTCCAAAGCCTTATCGAATCGACTATGGTCCTCGAGCCAAGAATGGCTCTATAATTGCTATTCGGCAGGTTCATGAATGTGAAAAGTTCTTCCCACATTCTTTCCCTTTTCTTTTCCGTTGGATTCATGCAGACCTGCGATATAACATTCTCTCGAGACACTTTGGTGTCCTTTGATCACTCTAACTCCATTTTCCATTGGAAATTTCATGGTAAGGCACCATTAGACTAAAGCGATTCTGAAATCCGCCATTGTAGGTCGTCCCAAGAAGGCATTGTACATCGACCTTTCGTCTATTATCACGAAAGTTTGGGTGAGGGTGACTCTTCGGTCACCCTCACCAAGTTCTATAGGTAAATCAATCGTTCCGACGGGTTTTTTAGGCTCGTCGATGTATCCTTGAATTTTGGTTTGGCAAGCTGATACTTCTTCCATGCTGATCTTCATTTGATCAAAGGTGCAGTTGAAAAGGATATTCACAGAACTATCGCTATCAACCTCGGACCATGGCGGGTCCGATCCCAACTGTCCTGACCATAGGATCGATAGTTGGAGCTTTAAGTCCTTCGATGTCCTGACTTCGGAATACTATATCATCATTCAAAGTTTTGTGCTGCTTGGAAGGAGCTCCATCTTCGACTGCAAGGCATGATTCCTTTGAAGCGTGCTTTAACGAACTCGCATACCACTCCATTCTTCCCAACTTCTCTGCATGGGATATGGTCCTTCAGATATCGTTCTAATAATGAGTCTCTAGTCCGTTCGCTTTGATCCCTCCTTGCTGGTTCCATCTTGGTTTCTTCGATCCCTAAGAGCCTGGGGAGCCCGGGATGGTCAGGATTTTGCGACTTTCTCACATATTGTTGAAGCTTGTTCTCTCGAATTTTCTCTTCGATCAAGTTCTTTAGATGACAACACTCGTTGATGTTGTGACCATGCGTCTCGTGGAAGCAACAGAACTTCTCCGAGCGCTTTTGTTGTTCAAATTCTTCCTTTTTAGGGGTTTTTTACACTCTTATATCCCTTGTGTTGCGAGATAGATGTTTTCCAGAGTATCATTAACCTGTGTGTAATCCTTGGGCCTGAATCCTTTAAGTCGTTTTTTATTACCATTTCTTTTATTGGAATTACGGTTCTTCCTTTTTTGGTTTCCATCTTTCCCTACACTTCCTTCAGCGGTCTCGAAGGCATTTATGTTTTGGTTCATCACCATGTCACTCTGCCAGACGTTCATTGGTTACATGCTAATAGACTTTCTTTCTAACTCTTGTGCCCCTTTCAATCTCAATAACTGACTTGCCTTACGGTTGAAGTCCTTCCTAGTAGTAGATTGGTTCATCTTGATCCATTTTATGAACTTAGTTTCGGGGTGAATAGTGCAGACCTAAGCCATAAAAACCATTTCCTCATTTGGATTGCTTACCTCTGTCACTGCGGTATTAAACCAGTTCATGAAAGACTTCAGAGTTTCATTTTGTCCTTAGAATATGCCGGACAAGGACATCACGTCTTTAGTCTGTGCTATGTGAAGTTTAAATTGATTAAGGAATCTTGCTGCTAGTTGGTCGAAAGTAGAGAGAGATCTTGGTGGAAGCCTAGTGAGCCACATGGAAGCAATTCCTTCCAAAAAAATGAATAAACATCTACACCAAATAGTGTCCGAAGCTTTCGCTCCATCCATATACCAACTGTACTTGTACAAATGGGTTTTTTGGTCTTTTGTCCCATCAAATGATGGAGTAGTTGGCATAGTGAAAATTTCTAGATACCGCTCATTTGAGATCTTGTCAATGAAAGGAGTCCGACTTAGGCAGATTATCATTCATCATCTCTTCTATTCTTATTCTCATCCATCAACCGCTTAACCATATCCGCAATAAATACCTCTGATGTCCGGTAGTCAAGGGGTCGGCTGTCAGTCACCACATGGAGCGTTTGGCTTTGCAAGCGGTTTTGGTGAGCGCACTGAAGCCTAGGCTCTTCTGTCTTCGGAAGAGCCACTCCCTCGAGATTTCGTTGGCTTGATTGGGGCAGTTTAGACATTCTTGGAGCTATAGGATGCATTGGCGTTTCCTTTCAACTTGCCATCGTTAAATTGCTCTCCATCTTTTGAGTCAAGGAGATCCATGGCTATATCCTCTTGTGAGGTCTTCGCTTCTTGGTTCAAATTCATGGCTGGTTACCTTACGGTTGATGAAGTACTTGTGTTTCCTTCCACATTAATTCCCATGATTCCAGCTATCACTCCTCTTTGCGGCTGCTTTCTGTTTCTTTTGTTTAGACCAAAAACGGAATAATTTTCTTGTTCTACCGCAGCCGTAGGTTCGACCATAGTTCTTGGAGCAGGGTGTGATTATAAAGTCAAGAGGGCATTAAGCTTATCCATCAGAGCTTTCTGGCTGTTTTCCATCTTCTGATTGATTTCATCAACCATTTTAT
Source organism: Allium cepa (assembly GCA_030765085.1). Classification (NCBI taxonomy): domain Eukaryota; kingdom Viridiplantae; phylum Streptophyta; class Magnoliopsida; order Asparagales; family Amaryllidaceae; genus Allium; species Allium cepa. Next base: position 337,745,676 of record CM060929.1, on the reverse strand, counting down.
TCAATTTATCTCTTGTAATGACTTCACGTTGATTGGAGGATCTTGGCACTTGATCTTCTCTGTTAGTGCCATTTATTTCGGTTTGGTGATGATTCATCTCCTCTCTGGCTATTATTTCCCTTATGGATCTTCCAGAGGCAGTTCTTTTCCTTCTTTAAGCCATTGATTCTAAGCAACAGATTTTTTAAGCAGAGGATCTAACTTTTCCACCTATCTGATCCAAAGTAGATAGCTAGATCTAAACCCTGTATTCAATTCTCAGTGAAAGCACCAAAATGTTTACCCAAAAAATGGATCAACACACCGGATTGATCGTAAAAGCACCAGCCCTGTTCTTACGGAGCAATAATACAGAAAATAAATGTAGAAAAATTATAAATAGTAAGAAGACAAGAATATTTTTATAGTGTTTCGACTGTTAATGAAGCCTACGTCCACTTTATAACTTTTATTATTGATCGATTGTTGTTACAAATCGAACTGGATTACAAAGTTGTTCAATATCCCAGGTTAGACTAAGTCCCTAGTGCTGGAGTTCATTGGAGAATCATAGTAAACCCCTTGGATGACAATTGTGAGGAGGAAGGAGAAGAGTGAAGAATAGTTTATGTAGAGTTTCAACAGCTAGTCTAGAGGATCCCCTTTATGTTGCAGTTAGATGAATATTTATATAGGATGGATGGCTATTGAGCTATGACTTCTTTCTAGATGCTTGCAATCACTGTAGGAAGATGCCCTGTAAAAACCATCACGAACTGTGTTAACTAGACAGATTGCTAGCGATCCATAGCTTCTGGCTTGATTACGATCCAACATCTAGAGATGCTTCCCCTTGTCTTCTGCTTTAAAGTTCGTAGCAACCCAGTGAGATTGTATGGATTGCTAGCGATCCATAGTACATGGGTCGCTAGCGATCCATGTACTTAACTTATTTTTAGACTTTGTCTTATAGAGTGCATTTGTTGTCCCGCGTTGGTGTCCCCCAAATAATTTCGTAGCATGTTGCCTTGTTTTGATGATGATTTGTTTATTGGTTGCAGTAGATTGCTGATTGAACTAGATGAATGCTTGTCTTTTGATTTAACTAGCTCAGAATACCATCAAACTTATCCATTGTCCTTAGAATACCCATTGAACCATGATGCAAGTGAATTCATGAATCCACGAGCTAAGATTATGGATCGCTAGCGATCCATAGACGATGAATCGCTAGAGATCCATTAACTTTGCGTATTTTTGCCTTCTATTTCTCTGATTTCTCTTGGTTTGTTATTCTAGTCTTTTTAATTGGCTCTTGAGCTATTCTGACTCGACCAAGCTGTTTCGACTTTCTTTGGATTCTGCTGGGTTAAAAGTACGGATAAAAACTTTGTTTTGAAGTATGTTAATATAACGTTAGATGTTATATTGATGATGTTGAAATTCGAGATGATTTTTGTGGAAGATGTTGAAAATAACACGATTCTACAATGGTACAACTATTTTACCTATTTTGATTTATTTGTTGTTGCTCTTTATATGGTTGAATCCATTTATAATTAGTTTATGAATGCTAACATCACTATGATTATGACAAGTGGTAATTTTTGTATTAGGTAATTATAGTGATTGATATTATCGATGCACTAAAAATGAGATAGCATAGATATATCTTGGATCTCATTTTTATTGCATAAAAAAATAGCATTTTGAAAATTTATCATTCTTTTGGTCAAACATATTTCTGTCAAAAGTATAAAGTGCTACACCACATCAACCCATCCCAAGGTAGGTCTTATAGGTCTGTTGGATGGATAATGCACACACATGTGGTGTTCATTTATGACACCTCCCTTCTTTCCAAATGAAAACATTTGGTGTTTAAAGGGCTAACTACCTGAGATATTTGTATATATGTATATATGTATATGTGTGTGTATATACATATATTTTGTGTATATGTTTATACATATATGTGCATATGTATGTATATATATTCCATAATGTGGGACTGAAAAGCCTCAATGCACTTCTTCGGACTTTTAAAAAGTCATATATTTTAACAAAATTTCCAACAACCCCTAACTTCAAAAATATATTTTCTGGAGAAAATTTTGAATTTATATAAACAAAGATGTATTTCTACTTGAATCTTTGTGTAGTGAGTAAGATTCAGATTATACTAGAGTGATGCATATTCTTGAACTCTATCTCTAACATCAAATGTGATAACCCAGATTTCTGGACATCTGTAATTGATAAATAAATGGTCTAATTAATAGAATTATAATATACAAATTGAAATTGTGTTTGCTTAAATATATGTATATATCAAATTGATTTTTCTAATTGGATTTGAAGTTTAACTTGAATTTGAATATTTAAATTTGTAATTCAAAGGATATATATATATATATATATATATATATATCTTAAATTTTACTTTTGCTTTAAAATGTATTTTTATTTGATTTTATTTAGAGCATAAATTGTTTATATTATTTTCTTTTAAAAGGAATTTATTTATATATGTATTTATAAATTAGAAAAAAAAAATTATAAAAGCTTTATAATACATTTAAAAATCTAATTATGCATGAAGTTACATATGTTAACTAATAATTATTCTTTGTAACATGTGTTAGCTAACTAAATAAGGTAAATGACAAGTGTCAACTTTTATTTTAATTTTCTTTTATTTTGAATAAAACTTAATTCAAACCTATATTAACTTATATCATTCATCTTCATTTCCTTTCCAATCTTCACTTTCTAAAACAAAGAGGAAAAATATCTGCAACTAAAAACAAACCAGCCAAAAAAATCTTCTTTGTATAATTCAAAGTTTAAAGGCAAGATCAAATTCAAGTACAATCACTTCAATTTAAAAGAAAGAAAGAGAAAAATCAGTAACCAAAGCATTTCAACAACTAAATCAAGCTTTGAATCAACTCCAGTTTCAGTTTCAAGCAAGTTTTCCTGTTTCTAATTAAAAGCAGCTCCAACCAGAAGTTTTTCAAAAGCCAGTCATCTCAACAACTTCTAATTCCAGTCTAAAGATCATCAAATTTAAGTTTTCCAGTTGCAAAGTATAACATCACAATTTTGGTCTCTGCACATCATAGCCTGGTGAGTAAACACTTAACTAAAATGCTTAGGGTGATAAATGTTAGTGCATGTGTATTTCTGGATAATGTTTGTGTTGCATGTTCATATATGGGATATGAATCTCTGTGTATATATATGTATGACTGATTTGTGCATGTTTGGGTGTTTGTTCTTCTCTATTTCCAAAGTACAGAGTTCAAACAAAGAAAAAAATTCAAAATCTTCTTCTCTGGTCTCTATTAGGCTTCAAACAAAACAAGTTTGTGTGAACATAAGTGAAGATCTAAAAATAGTTTAAGCATGATTGCGATATATGTCATCTGGAAATCTGAATTTCTAGAGAAAAATTAAAAATATGTTAATTTCGAATGTTGTAAATTGTTGATTCAATTATGTAACTTGAATCATCTTTAGAAAGTAGGATTTTTAAGATGAAAATGGTGATATTTAGTTTAGTATTTAAAGAGCAGATCGCAGTTGAACAGGAAATGGGTTTTTATCTTTTTTTGGCGATCGACGATATATTGGATGTTGAGATTTCGATCGAAGCTAGGGTGGTAACTGGCGAAGTGGGGTAAAATGGTGAAGGAAGTGATCAATTTTCGTGGTGTTGGAATTTGGTTGGACTATGATTTAATACTCTTGATTTGTCATGATCGAAAACGAGATGACTGAGTCATCTCTGGTTGATCGAGCTGCACGGGATTCAGGGGAATGGTGGCGTAGAGGATCAACGAGGTGTGGCCGGAGGTTGTGAAGCTCTGGTGGACGGCATCGCCTGAACGAGATGATCGATCGTCGGAGTGTTTTATCCCTAGAGACTCGATTTGGTTGTTTTTCATTCTCGTGATCGTTTTGGACGACTGGCTGTTGAGATCGAAAGAAGGATGGATTGTAAACTTGTTGATGGCCGTCTCAGGCACCGGAGTATCGCCGGTGGTGGGTGCACGTGCACAGTTTGGTCGTGTGCACAATTTGGTGTTTTGAACGATGTGTTCTCGAGTTTATGATCGGGGAAGGGATGGTTTTACTTGGGTCTTTTATCAGGTTGCTCGCATGTGTTTATTAGCACAACAGTTTAAACTAAAAAAAATATAGGGGAAGAAGAAGAGAACTCGAAGTCAGTGTCGAGTTAACACCAGGTTTAACCCGAAGCAATAAGAAATCAAGTTTTTAAAACCCGATTTAATAAAGTTTCTTTTGAATTTAAAAATGAAATTGTTTTAACCCTTTCTTAAATAAATTCTTCCTCTTATAATTGTCTCTTAAACTTTAATTAAGAAATTCAGGTTGTTAATTTAAGTTTGTTAAAACTTAAAGATATTTTAAACTTAATTATTTTTATAAATAAAGTTAAATGTTAATTAAGGGTAAATGTTTTGATGATATGATTAAGTAATTAACAAAGATAATGTTTATCTTAAAAGTAATTAAGATTTTTGATAATTAAATAAAGTGTAATTAATTATTTTAAATTAATGATTAAGTAATTGATTAATTAATAGTTAAGAATTATAAATTAATTAATTAAGGGTTTAATTAATTTGTAACTAAGATTTAATAATTAGATAATCAAAGTTAATTAATTAATAGTTAGTAGTTAATTAATTAAGTAATTTATTAAGGATTAATGATTGATTAATTAAGTAATTAAGTGTTAATTACTTAGTGTAATTAAAGGATAAATTAACGTAATTAATCAAGGAGTTGGTTAACTAATAAAGTAATTAAGGATGGTTAATTTCTGAGTGGAATTATGTTTTATTAATTAATAACTAGGTTTTATTAATTAATACTTAAAGGATGATTAGTCTATAATGAAAGATTAATCGAGGGTAATTAAGGATTAATCAAATGGTAATCAAGGATTGATTATTTGGTAATTATGGATAATTAAAGGATGATTAATTAATTGGTTGTAATTAATTAATGTTAAGTAAAGGCAATCTAGGTGATTAAAGTTAGTTATTATTTAATTAGAGATGGGTTAAATTATGTGGAATGTGATCAATCTTGTTTATGAATGATTGAATGTTGTTAAATGCCTTAAATTGGTTGATATCTCTGATATGAAATAATTTGTGATATAATATGTTTGGTTTGAACTGTGATAATGAGGATATTTATCGGTGATAAATTACTATGTAAAAGTTGGCATCATATATTTAAAATTTAATCACTTGAATAACTTGGGTTAAGATGACATTGGATTCGAAGAGACAGAAGTCGGGTATTAGTTAATACCCGAAACTACTTCGATTTATAATCTATAATAATCCTATGTATATATGATATGTGAAATCAATAGGCTAGAATGGATAGAGTTAAGTGAATTGAACCATTTAATCTAAGTTTTGGTACTTAGAAATTGATGTGTGAAATAAGTGATGTTTATAACCACTTGTGAAGTTGTAAATTGATATAAGTTACCCCGGGTTCATATAAGTTGTATGCTTTTGTATTCCATGTTAGATGGATTTACTCACATTGGTTTCCAGCCTGACCCGGGTGTTACTTTGATGTAATGCTCAGGTCAGACCGAATATTACAAATTTCCAGGTAAGGACGTTTTGGAGCTCAGGAGGCAAGCTGGATGGCAGGGACGCATGGAGTGTTTCCGCTGTGTTATATTATTATTTATCTGGGACAAGTTATATTCCCCGTCCAGTGTTTGTGTAAATGTTGTAACTCTGATGTATTGATGTAAATTAACTGATATTGTTTTTCCTTTGTATAACTGCTATTTTATTTGATATTATATTTTGACCCGCTACGAATGTGAGAATCTGTGTTTTGTTGTTTCTGTTTCTTCTTCTTTTTCTATCTCTTTTCTTCTTTTTCCTAACTTTTTGGAATTTTCGAGATCGAAATTTCTGAGACGTTGCATTTTGGTATCAGAGCTGAAGGTTAAGTAAGAACTTTGACTCTTCTGGGTTTACTCTTCAAGCATAGGGTCAGTGGTACCCTAAGATGAGTTGAGCATATATATATACGAGAGCGTACTTGTTATTTTCTTATATAAAAGTTTTAAAAATGATTTTACTGTATGATTCTTATACAAGCTTATGTTTTGATATATAAAGAAAATCATTTTCCAATTATTGTATATAAAGAAAATTGGTTGTTAAATTATCGGAATTAAATTAAGTAGTAATAGAAATACAACCAAATTGAAATTAAATAAAGATAAGTTTGAAATGGATTCAAACTAAAATTAAATCTTGAATTTGGGGAAAGAGTTCAGAATAAGATATGATAAACTTGGTTATTATCATAAATGGTTGTTGTATTTAATAATGAAAAGTTTTAAGGAAGTAAAACATTTAAGTAAGTATGACTTATAACTTGGAATTGAAGATGATCTGAATTGTGAATTTTTAAATCTGGGTCTAGAATTTGAAAATTGTTTCAAAATGAAAAAGAAATAATAAATAATGTATTTGAATGAAGAGTCTTGTTTCAAATAAGAGTTGTTTGAAAATTTAAAGGAATTTTTTTTGAATTAAAAATCAAAGGTGGTTTAAAATTTAAGGATAACTTGGTGTGCAAAGGAAATAATATGTATATATGAGGAATATACATAATATGAAAGATGGCTTGAAATAAAACTCTAAATGTTGAGTTTTAAATTTGGAATGAGATGTGATACCCAAAAGTGATAAGTTTTTGAACTTATAAGTGGGAAAGAATTTTGAAATTTGAAATGGAGAATTCAAATTTGAGTAAGGTTAATGGGGTTAATTGAATTTAACTCGGAGGAAGTTAAATAAGTTTGAATAAACAATTTGATTTGGAAATTTCAAGATGAAATTGGGATTTAACTTGGGAAGTTAAATGGTAATTTGAATTGGAGTTTATATGATCTCAAAATGGGTTTGAGATCTAGAGATTGGAAATGGATGGATGTTTTAAAATAATGATACCATCCTGTTGTTATTAATAATCTTTAAGCTGAAATTGGATTTGTTTAAATAAATAAAGAAATGGGGTATGGTAATATATCCATTATTAAGATAAAATGGAATTTGGATTCAGAATTAAATGGTTTAAAGATATAAGTTGATTTGATTCAAAGGATTAAATCAACATCTAAAAATTTAACTCGAATTTATATAATTCGAGTGGTTTAAATTTGAATTTTGAATTGAATTGAATTATTTTAAATTGAATTTGATTGAATTAATTGGAATTGTGATTGAAGATGGATAAGTTTAAAAATTCAAATGGAAAAATTTGAATTGGATTAATTTGAAATGATTTGAAATTGAAGTGGATTCAATTTGAAATTAGTCCAAATGGATTTGAACAATTTGGAGTTGCAATTAAAGTTGAATAGGTTTAAAATCAAATGGAGCTTGATTTGAAATTGGAAAGGAATTGAGAATTAATTCAACTTGAATTGGGGTTAAATCAATTTCAATGGAAATTGAAGTTATTTAAATTGAAATTGAGTCAATTTAAATGGAAGTGGAAATTTAAATTGAAGTGATTGGAAATGAGTTGGGAATTGAACAGTTTGACTCTGGACTATTTTCACAATTTTGGTCTCTGCACATCATAGCCTGGTGAGTAAACACTTAACTAAAATGCTTAGGGTGATAAATGTTAGTGCATGTGTATTTCTGGATAATGTTTGTGTTGCATGTTCATATATGGGATATGAATCTCTGTGTATATATATGTATGACTGATTTGTGCATGTTTGGGTGTTTGTTCTTCTCTATTTCCAAAGTACAGAGTTCAAACAAAGAAAAAAATTCAAAATCTTCTTCTCTGGTCTCTATTAGGCTTCAAACAAAACAAGTTTGTGTGAACATAAGTGAAGATCTAAAAATAGTTTAAGCATGATTGCGATATATGTCATCTGGAAATCTGAATTTCTAGAGAAAAATTAAAAATATGTTAATTTCGAATGTTGTAAATTGTTGATTCAATTATGTAACTTGAATCATCTTTAGAAAGTAGGATTTTTAAGATGAAAATGGTGATATTTAGTTTAGTATTTAAAGAGCAGATCGCAGTTGAACAGGAAATGGGTTTTTATCTTTTTTTGGCGATCGACGATATATTGGATGTTGAGATTTCGATCGAAGCTAGGGTGGTAACTGGCGAAGTGGGGTAAAATGGTGAAGGAAGTGATCAATTTTCGTGGTGTTGGAATTTGGTTGGACTATGATTTAATACTCTTGATTTGTCATGATCGAAAACGAGATGACTGAGTCATCTCTGGTTGATCGAGCTGCACGGGATTCAGGGGAATGGTGGCGTAGAGGATCAACGAGGTGTGGCCGGAGGTTGTGAAGCTCTGGTGGACGGCATCGCCTGAACGAGATGATCGATCGTCGGAGTGTTTTATCCCTAGAGACTCGATTTGGTTGTTTTTCATTCTCGTGATCGTTTTGGACGACTGGCTGTTGAGATCGAAAGAAGGATGGATTGTAAACTTGTTGATGGCCGTCTCAGGCACCGGAGTATCGCCGGTGGTGGGTGCACGTGCACAGTTTGGTCGTGTGCACAATTTGGTGTTTTGAACGATGTGTTCTCGAGTTTATGATCGGGGAAGGGATGGTTTTACTTGGGTCTTTTATCAGGTTGCTCGCATGTGTTTATTAGCACAACAGTTTAAACTAAAAAAAATATAGGGGAAGAAGAAGAGAACTCGAAGTCAGTGTCGAGTTAACACCAGGTTTAACCCGAAGCAATAAGAAATCAAGTTTTTAAAACCCGATTTAATAAAGTTTCTTTTGAATTTAAAAATGAAATTGTTTTAACCCTTTCTTAAATAAATTCTTCCTCTTATAATTGTCTCTTAAACTTTAATTAAGAAATTCAGGTTGTTAATTTAAGTTTGTTAAAACTTAAAGATATTTTAAACTTAATTATTTTTATAAATAAAGTTAAATGTTAATTAAGGGTAAATGTTTTGATGATATGATTAAGTAATTAACAAAGATAATGTTTATCTTAAAAGTAATTAAGATTTTTGATAATTAAATAAAGTGTAATTAATTATTTTAAATTAATGATTAAGTAATTGATTAATTAATAGTTAAGAATTATAAATTAATTAATTAAGGGTTTAATTAATTTGTAACTAAGATTTAATAATTAGATAATCAAAGTTAATTAATTAATAGTTAGTAGTTAATTAATTAAGTAATTTATTAAGGATTAATGATTGATTAATTAAGTAATTAAGTGTTAATTACTTAGTGTAATTAAAGGATAAATTAACGTAATTAATCAAGGAGTTGGTTAACTAATAAAGTAATTAAGGATGGTTAATTTCTGAGTGGAATTATGTTTTATTAATTAATAACTAGGTTTTATTAATTAATACTTAAAGGATGATTAGTCTATAATGAAAGATTAATCGAGGGTAATTAAGGATTAATCAAATGGTAATCAAGGATTGATTATTTGGTAATTATGGATAATTAAAGGATGATTAATTAATTGGTTGTAATTAATTAATGTTAAGTAAAGGCAATCTAGGTGATTAAAGTTAGTTATTATTTAATTAGAGATGGGTTAAATTATGTGGAATGTGATCAATCTTGTTTATGAATGATTGAATGTTGTTAAATGCCTTAAATTGGTTGATATCTCTGATATGAAATAATTTGTGATATAATATGTTTGGTTTGAACTGTGATAATGAGGATATTTATCGGTGATAAATTACTATGTAAAAGTTGGCATCATATATTTAAAATTTAATCACTTGAATAACTTGGGTTAAGATGACATTGGATTCGAAGAGACAGAAGTCGGGTATTAGTTAATACCCGAAACTACTTCGATTTATAATCTATAATAATCCTATGTATATATGATATGTGAAATCAATAGGCTAGAATGGATAGAGTTAAGTGAATTGAACCATTTAATCTAAGTTTTGGTACTTAGAAATTGATGTGTGAAATAAGTGATGTTTATAACCACTTGTGAAGTTGTAAATTGATATAAGTTACCCCGGGTTCATATAAGTTGTATGCTTTTGTATTCCATGTTAGATGGATTTACTCACATTGGTTTCCAGCCTGACCCGGGTGTTACTTTGATGTAATGCTCAGGTCAGACCGAATATTACAAATTTCCAGGTAAGGACGTTTTGGAGCTCAGGAGGCAAGCTGGATGGCAGGGACGCATGGAGTGTTTCCGCTGTGTTATATTATTATTTATCTGGGACAAGTTATATTCCCCGTCCAGTGTTTGTGTAAATGTTGTAACTCTGATGTATTGATGTAAATTAACTGATATTGTTTTTCCTTTGTATAACTGCTATTTTATTTGATATTATATTTTGACCCGCTACGAATGTGAGAATCTGTGTTTTGTTGTTTCTGTTTCTTCTTCTTTTTCTATCTCTTTTCTTCTTTTTCCTAACTTTTTGGAATTTTCGAGATCGAAATTTCTGAGACGTTGCATTTTGGTATCAGAGCTGAAGGTTAAGTAAGAACTTTGACTCTTCTGGGTTTACTCTTCAAGCATAGGGTCAGTGGTACCCTAAGATGAGTTGAGCATATATATATACGAGAGCGTACTTGTTATTTTCTTATATAAAAGTTTTAAAAATGATTTTACTGTATGATTCTTATACAAGCTTATGTTTTGATATATAAAGAAAATCATTTTCCAATTATTGTATATAAAGAAAATTGGTTGTTAAATTATCGGAATTAAATTAAGTAGTAATAGAAATACAACCAAATTGAAATTAAATAAAGATAAGTTTGAAATGGATTCAAACTAAAATTAAATCTTGAATTTGGGGAAAGAGTTCAGAATAAGATATGATAAACTTGGTTATTATCATAAATGGTTGTTGTATTTAATAATGAAAAGTTTTAAGGAAGTAAAACATTTAAGTAAGTATGACTTATAACTTGGAATTGAAGATGATCTGAATTGTGAATTTTTAAATCTGGGTCTAGAATTTGAAAATTGTTTCAAAATGAAAAAGAAATAATAAATAATGTATTTGAATGAAGAGTCTTGTTTCAAATAAGAGTTGTTTGAAAATTTAAAGGAATTTTTTTTGAATTAAAAATCAAAGGTGGTTTAAAATTTAAGGATAACTTGGTGTGCAAAGGAAATAATATGTATATATGAGGAATATACATAATATGAAAGATGGCTTGAAATAAAACTCTAAATGTTGAGTTTTAAATTTGGAATGAGATGTGATACCCAAAAGTGATAAGTTTTTGAACTTATAAGTGGGAAAGAATTTTGAAATTTGAAATGGAGAATTCAAATTTGAGTAAGGTTAATGGGGTTAATTGAATTTAACTCGGAGGAAGTTAAATAAGTTTGAATAAACAATTTGATTTGGAAATTTCAAGATGAAATTGGGATTTAACTTGGGAAGTTAAATGGTAATTTGAATTGGAGTTTATATGATCTCAAAATGGGTTTGAGATCTAGAAATTGGAAATGGATGGATGTTTTAAAATAATGATACCATCCTGTTGTTATTAATAATCTTTAAGCTGAAATTGGATTTGTTTAAATAAATAAAGAAATGGGGTATGGTAATATATCCATTATTAAGATAAAATGGAATTTGGATTCAGAATTAAATGGTTTAAAGATATAAGTTGATTTGATTCAAAGGATTAAATCAACATCTAAAAATTTAACTCGAATTTATATAATTCGAGTGGTTTAAATTTGAATTTTGAATTGAATTGAATTATTTTAAATTGAATTTGATTGAATTAATTGGAATTGTGATTGAAGATGGATAAGTTTAAAAATTCAAATGGAAAAATTTGAATTGGATTAATTTGAAATGATTTGAAATTGAAGTGGATTCAATTTGAAATTAGTCCAAATGGATTTGAACAATTTGGAGTTGCAATTAAAGTTGAATAGGTTTAAAATCAAATGGAGCTTGATTTGAAATTGGAAAGGAATTGAGAATTAATTCAACTTGAATTGGGGTTAAATCAATTTCAATGGAAATTGAAGTTATTTAAATTGAAATTGAGTCAATTTAAATGGAAGTGGAAATTTAAATTGAAGTGATTGGAAATGAGTTGGGAATTGAACAGTTTGACTCTGGACTATTTTCAAAATAAATTGTTTCAATATAAATCTATTTTTCCAAACTATTTACTATACAACTTTTCTTTTTGAACCTAAAACTATCTTATACTTGTTATACAATTATTTTTGGAACTATTTAAAAAAATTCAACTGTTTTATAAACTAATTACTGTTTTTCAACTATGTTATAACTAATTACTATTTTACAACTATTTTGCAATTATTTAAAATTTCTATAACTATTTGACTATTTTCCAACTATTTTACAATTACATAACTATTTTGCAGCTATTTCACAAACTAATAATTATTTTTCTACTACTTATCTATTTTAAACTTTTCAAGCTATTTTCAAAAAATAAGCTGGTCAGAGTGCAAACTGTTTATGATTAAATTTCCAATTGAGATAAGAATTATAGTGATAATCCAAATGGGGTTGAGGCAAATGAGAATAAGTGAATAGAAATTATAAGTGACGTGAATAGAAAAGAGAAATTGATTTGGCTGATAATCAATGAAGAAGATACGTAGGATGTACGTATATTATTCTATTCGCATAGCGATTTGATCCCGATTCGAGCATAGAATTTCGAGATAGTTATATCGATGCGAGTTGGGATTTTTCACTCGATTTTCGACGGCGAACCTGGATAAGGATTATTGATTGGTTCTGGATATTCTCTATCATAGTTATGGCTATGCAACGAGAATGACAGTTTCTGATCAAGAAACCAGATCTGAGTCTGCATTAGGAAGTCAGGTGAACGATACTAGTTCGGAAATGAAATTATGTGATCGAGTGAGCGATCAGATTGGTATAGCATACGGATGATGTGTGTAAATCGTACGGGTTTGAATGAAATTGATACTGGAAATTGTGGATGAGAACTGTAAATGGTTTTTGAAGTGAAACATATATTTTGTGAAATATATGATGAAGTAAAGTGGAAATTGGATATTTGAATGGTAAAAATTTACTTTATGGAAGTAAGTAATTTGGTAAGTGACTTTATAGAGTAATCAAATTTGAATATTTGATTTTGAATAACCAAAGTTATATATTTTTGTTATATAAGATAAATCTCCCCTTGTTGAATCTAAAGCCAGAAGAAAGGGTTTTGAAGATATTTAAAGTATAAAAGGAGGTTTATACAAGTTTGAAATGATCCAAAGTTTTCAAAAATTATACATACATACATACATACATACATATATATATATATAAAAAGTATCCTATGAGGATTTTGAGGAAAGGTTTTCAGAACCTTTGGATTTGGAAAGGCTTTTGATTTTTGGGTAAAAATCAATATTGGAATTTGAAAAAACTAGTTTGAGAATTATCGATTTTGGCATAATCGATTTTGAGATAATCAATTTTGGAATTATCAATATGAGATTCATACTGGGTGTATGATTTAGCAAATACTATATGTGTATAGTATAAAGTGTTTTGAAAATGGCTCTGGGAAAAAGGGTGCTCCCTTGAAATGAACTTCTCAGGAGTGCCACAGGGTGGTACTGCCTTGAACCCTAAGGGAGGGTTCTAAAGGTGATCCTGTGAGGAGTCCGAACAAAACTAGTTCCTAAGAATTTTGTGTAGTGTGTAGCGACAGTCGAAGGCGCTGATGCCTACAGAGGCATTTGGGTTATGCTATGACGACAGTGTAACTCGATGTCACTGCGATCTACGGCAGACCATAGCGAAAGTCGTGTGTGCCGCTGAGAGCCAACAGTCCGCGTTTGATTTTACATCGGTAGACTGCAGCCTATGGTAACATAGCGAAAGTCGTGTGTGCCACTAAGAGCCAACAGTCTGCGTTTGATTTTACATCGGTATACTACGACCTATGGTAACATAGCGAAAGTGTGTGTGCCGCTAAGAGCCAATAGTCTGCGTTTGATTTTACATCGAGAGACTACGACCTATGTGGGAGTGGAAAAGTTTCATTTTTGACAGTGAAAATCGAGGGCGCTGAGGCCTGGACTTTTGCTGCGATGGCAGCGTAATCCTGGATGTAACTGCGATCTGTAGCGAGTTCCATGGCATAATCGAGGGGCGTGGAGGCCTACAGTTATCTATGGATTTTGCCGGGACGGCAACGTAACCATCGGGTTAACTGCGACCATGGATGGGGGTGATGTTTTCCAGAGCGTTCTCACCAAAGATATTTCCTCTACTTTCAAATTTTTTTCTGTATTTTCAATAAAATATTTTTCCACGTATTTTCACTGGGTGTTGAAAACGGGTTTGCCAAGTACTTATAGATTGTCAGTCCTACACCTGATCAACGTATGACCGAATTTCTGTAAAAACAAGGATAGACTGGTTGAGACATCGAGTTATAAAAAGTATTTTTATAAAAACTATTTTGTAATATTATATAGGTTTTAAAAGTGTTTTAAAAATGATCAAAGAATAAATTTATCCGACTTTAAGCATTTTAATAAATTCTGGCTTCGTTCCTTTTCGAGGGCGAAAAGATTCAAAGGGGGAAGGAATATGATAACCTGGATTTCTGGACATCTGTAATTGATAAATAATTGGGTTAATTAATAGAATTATAATATACAAATTGAAATGTGTTTGTTTAAATATATGTATATATCAAATTGATTTTTCTAATTGGATTTGAAGTTTAACATGAATTTGAATATTTAAATTTGTAATTCAAAGGATAGATATATGTATCTTAAATTTTACTTTGGCTTTAAAATGTATTTTTATTTGATTTTATTTAGAGCATAAATTGTTTATATTATTTTCTTTTAAAAGGAATTTATTTATACATGTATTTGTAAATTAGAAAATAATAATCTTAAAAGCTTTACAAAACATTTAAAAATCTAATTAGGCATGAAGTTACATATGTTAACTTATAATTATTCTTAGTAACATGTGTTAGCTAACTAAATAAGGTAAATGACAAGCGTCAACTTTATTTTAATTTTCTTTTATTTTGAATAAAAATTAATTTAAACCTATATTAACATATATCATTCATCTTCATTTCCTTTCCTATCTTCACTTTCTAAACCAAAGAGGAAAAAAAATCTGTAACTTAAAAACAAACTAGCCAAAAGAAATCTTCTTTGTATAATTCAAAGTTTAAAGGCAAGATCAAATTCAAGTACAATCACTTCAATTTAAAAGTAAGCAAGAGCAAAATCAGTAACCAAAGCATTTCAACAACTAAATCAAGCTTTGAATCAACTCTAGTTTCAGTTTCAAGCAAGTTTTTTGTTTTAAATTAAAAGCAGCTCCAACCAGAAGTTTTTCAAAAGTCAGTCATCTCAACAACTTCTAATTCCATTCTAAAGATCATCAAATTTAAGTTTTCCAATTGCAAAGTATAACATCACAATTTCGGTCTCTGCACATCATAGCCTGGTGAGTAAACACTTAACTAAAATGCTTAGGGTGGTAAGTGTTAGTGCATGTGTATTTCTGGATGATGTTTGTGTTGCATGTTTATATATGGATATGAATCTCTCTGTATATACATGTGTGACTGGTTTGTGCATGTTTGGGTGTTTGTTCTTCTCTGTTTCCAAAGTACAGAGTTCAAAACAAAGAAAAAATTCAAAATCTTCTTCTCTGATCTCTGTTAGGCTATAGTCTTCAAACAAAACAAGTTTGTGTAAACATAAATGAAGATCTAAAAATAGTTTAAGCATGATTGCGATATATGTCATCTGGAAATCTGAATTTACAGAGAAAAATTAAAAATATGTTAATTTCGAATGTTGTAAATTGTTGATTCAATTATGTAACTTGAATCATCTTTAGAAAGTAGGATTTTTAAGATGAAAATTGTGATTTTTAGTTTAGTATTTAAAGAGCAGAACGCAGTTGATAGGTCCGACAACGGATATTTTCGGATGCGGATAGTGCCATATCCGCATCCACATCCGAAATGATTTTCGAATATCGGATTTCCGCATCCGTGGATACGGACGAATATCGGATAATTCTCCTATCCGCTAACGACTGATAAATCAAGAGATATAAATATAAATTTTAAGTTTAACATACATTTTTTTCAATCCAATTGATTATAAAAGTGTTAAATATAAACAAACATAGCTATAATAAATAGTTTTGAGCAGTTAATAAGCATTAAGTGCACATAATATAAACTACTAACTTAATAAAACAATAAATAAATATCTTTCATTGTATTAAAATACACATAATTTATATTATAATCTTGACAAAGACCGGACGGATAATTTTCGGATGCGGATGTCTTCGTATCCACATTCGCATCCGTTTTTTCGGATATCAGATACTATCCGCTTTTCGGATACGGATGCGGACGGATTTCGAATTTTTTGGGTATCCATTAGCAGCCCTAGCAGTTGAACAGGAAATGGTTTTTTTATCATTTTCTGGCGATCGACGATATATTGGATGTTTGAGATTTCGATCGAAGCTAGGGTGGCAACTGGCGAAGTGGGGAAAAATGGTGAAAGAAGCGATCAATTTTCGTGGTGTTGGAATTTGGTTGGACTAGGGTTTAATACTCTTCATTTTTCATGATCGAAAACGAGATGACTGAGTCATCTCTGGCTGATCGAACTGCACGGGATTCAGGGGAATGGTGGCGTGGAGGATCAGCGAGGTGTGGCCGGAGGTTGTGAAGCTCTGGTGGATGGCATCGCCTGAACGAGACGATCGATGGTCGGAGTGTTTTATCCATGGAGGCTCGATTTTGTTTTTTTTGTTCTCGTGATCGTTTTGGGTGATTAGCTGTTGAGATTGAAAGGAGGATCGATTGTAGACCTGTTGATGGTCGTCTCAAGCGCCGGCGTATCACCGACGGTGGGTGCACGTGCACAGTTGGTCGCGTGCACGATTTGATGTTTTGAACGATGTGTTCTCGAGTTTATGATTGGGGAAGGGATAGTTTTACTCGGGTCTTTTATCAGGTTGCTCGCATGTGTTTATTAGTATAACAATTTAAACTTAAAAAAATATTGGGGAAGAAGAAGAGAACTCGAAGTTAGTGTCAAGTTAACACCGGGTTTAACCCGAAGCCAGAAGAAATCATGTTTTTAAAACCTGATTTAATAGAGTTTCTTTGGAATTTAAAAATGAAATTGTTTTAACCCTTTCTTAAATTAATTCTTCCTCTTATAAATGTCTCTTAAACTATAATTAAGAAATTGAAGGTTGTTAATTTAAGTTTGTTAAAACTTAAAGATATTTTAAACTTAATTATTTTTATAAATAAAGTTAAATGTTAATTAAGGATAAATGTTTTGATGATATGATTAAGTAATTAACAAAGATAATGTTTATCTTAAAAGTAATTAAGATTTTTGGTAATTAAATAAAATGTAATTAGTTATTTTAAATTAATGATGAAGTAATTGATTAATTAATAGTTAAGAATTAAAAATTAATTAATTAAGGGTTTAATTAATTTGTAATTAAGATTTAATAATTAGATAATTAAAGTTAATTAATTAATAGTTAGTAGTTAATTAATTAAGTAATTTATTAAGGATTAATGATTGATTATTAAGTAATTAAGTGTTAATTACTTAGTGTAATTAAAGGATAAATTAACGTAATTAATCAAGGAGTTGGTTTAACTAATAAAGTAATTAAGGATGGTTAATTTCTGAGTGGAATTATGTTTTACTAATTAATAACTAGGTTTTATTAATTAATACTTAAAGGATGATTAGTCTATAATGAAAGATTAATCGAGGGTAATTAAGGATTAATCAAATGGTAATCAAGGATTGATTATTTGGTAATTATGGATAATTAAAGGATGATTAATTAATTGGTTGTAATTAATTAATGTTAAGTAAAGGCAATCTAGGTGATTAAAGTTAGTTATTATTTAATTAGAGATGGGTTAAATTATTTGGGAAGTGATCAATCTTGTTTATAAATGATTGAATTATGTTAAATGCCTTGAATTGGTTAAAATCTTTGATATGAAATAATTTGTGATATAATATGTTTGGTTTGAACTGTGATAATGAGGATATCTATTGGTGATGAATTACTATGTAAAAGTTGGCATTATATATTTAAAATTTAATCACTTGAATAACTTGGGTTAAGATGACATTGGATTCGAAGAGACATGAGTCGGGTATTAGTTAATACCCGAAACCACTTCGATTTATAATCTATAATAATTCTATATAGATTTGATATGTGAAATCAATAGGCTGGAATGGATGGAGTTAAGTGAATTGAACCATTTAATCTAAGTTTTGGTACTTAGAAATTGATGTGTGAAATAGGTGATATCTATAACCACTTGTGAAGTTGTAAATTGATATAAGTTATCCCGGGTTCATATAAGTTGTATGCTTTTGTATTCCATGTTAGATGGATTGACTCACGCTGGTTTGCAGCCTGACCCGGGTGTTACTTTGATTAATGCTCGGGTCAGACCGAGTATTACAGATTTACAGGTAAGGACGTTCTGGAGCTCAGGAGGCGAGCTGGATGGCAGGGACGTGTGGAGTGTTTCCGCTGTGTTATATTATTATTTATCTAGGACAAGTTATATTTAACTGTCCAGTGTTTGTGTAAATGCTGTAACTCTGATGTATTAATGTAAATTAACTGACACAGTTTTTCCTTTGTATAACTGCAATTTTATTTGATATTATATTTTGATCTGCTGCGAATGTAAGTCTCTGTGTTTTGGTGTTTTTGTTTCTTCTTCTTCTTCTTTTATCTCTTTTCTTCTTTTTCCTAACTTTCTGGAATTTTCAAGATCGAAATTTCCGGGACGTTACATCAAACCACAAATAACATTTTTAGGATGCGCTTAGAAGCCAGTGTGTTAAAGGCCAAGCACATCTATCCTAGTATAGTGAATGTTCCAAAAAAAAAGTTTTGCGTCAAAATTTCATAAGAAATAACCACCTTTTCAAATTCACATTGGTGAGTATATCAAAACTACTCTTATTGGTAGGTACTCTATATAAAATATGGATCCTATTAAGAGTTCCTATCAACTTATCCTTTAAACGCTTCGGGATTACATGCTTCTATTATATGAGAATAATACGCTTAAATTGTATCACCTCACAACCACTTATTACCCATTGAGCCAATTTTTTTGATCTCTTATTTTTAGGTTGGGTTACCATTATGAATCACTTATCATTCTTATAATCTCATTCCTTTTGATGTTGTAAAGACTTATCTCTAGTCAATCCTTTCATTAAATGGTCAATCAAACTATCACTAGCGCGAACATGATTCACTTAATAGAACCTTAAGAGAGAAACATCTATTACTATCATGCTTATGATGCATATGTCGACACTTACCATTATAATAATGGTTTGAATTTTGCAATATTCATTTTACTATCAAAATGGAACAACACATTTTATACTGCTTTTTCCGACAAAAATATCTCAACCAGCAAATTTCTTAACCAATCTCCATCTTTACTTGCTATAGCTAGAGATATCATCTCAGACTCCATACCAGATTGACCCAAAATAGTCCGTTTCTTAGATTTTCAAGAAACAACTTCATCGGCTATGCTAATAGTATAGTCATTTATTTCTTTGGAGTCATCGGAAAAAATATTCCAGTCTACCGCTATATCTTTAAAGGATGGCTAAAAAATTCTAATAATGTAATTCAAGGTTCATGGTTCTCTTAAGATATCTCTGACCCTTTCAGTAGCATGACAATGCTCTATGCTGAGTTTACAAGTAAACCTACATTATTACTTCACTACATAGGCTATTTTGAGTCTAGTACAATCAATAACATGCCTAAGGTTGCCAATGAAATTTGCATGACTAGTTTATCTTACAACTTTACCAGCATTATTAAATAATTTTACACTAGGATCATATGGTGTGCAAGCAGCATCAGAGTCAAAGCAACCATATTATTTAAAATTCACATAATAGAGTGGATTGATTCGAAGACATTCCTTTTTAGACCTTGTGACCTTAGTATCGAAGAGTACACTTGCTTCTTTCAGATATTTCATATCAAAATTAACACATAAAAGAGACTTCACATCATTAATAACATGAACATTTTAACCAAATATATGAAAATCATCCACATATAAATATGTGATAATGAAAATATTATTTCATATTTGTAATAAATGCAATTTTCACTTTCATTCGCTTTAAAACCATGTGACAGAACTCGACTAAGTAAATTTCATGTCATATCTTAGGTGCATGCTTAAGACCATAAATAGATTTATCTAATTTGAAAACTTTATGTTCTTGATCAGGGATTACAAACCCTTCTGGTTGATCGATGTAAATTTTCTCTTCTAATTTGTCATTTAGAAAAAAACAGTATTAGCATTCATTTGGTGTATTACTATATCATGAATTGCAAGCAGGAGAAGTCAATACTCTGAGATATAGCATTATAGTAGGAACAAATAAAAATGTATCAAAAAATCTACATTTTACCTTTGCCTTAATCTATATCTAAAAGATGGGTTTTATGCTTATCATAAGTACAATTAGGTTTCTTTTCAAGAATACACGAAAAATCTATAATATTACAACCAAGAGGCAAATATACTAAATGTTACGTTTTATTTGTTTCAAGCGAATCATTAGTAGTTTCCTTTGGCTAAAGGTCGGAATCTATAGATGATAAAACTATTTGGAGGTTAGTAGGATCCGCCTCTTAAGGTTTAAGCATAAAATTGACCATAAAATCACTAGTGTCTACCCACTGCCTTTCTAATCCATCGATTAGGTCGATCTTAGACATCATAATCAATTAAAAACTCTTTAGTTAAATTAACATGTAGACAAGGACATGGCATGCTCCCATACTTGCATGTTATATGACATGGTTTGGTGTACTTATAGAAAAAATGTCGAGAGTCATTCTTTAAGGGTGGCTGTAGATGATAATTTTGGTTTCTTGTATGGTTCTAGTTTGGTTATTGTTCCGCTTGATATTCAACTTATGATTTTAGTTATTAAATTTTTGTGTTTTGGTTTCAGAACTACAACATTGGATTTCTTATTGTTGTTTTTTGAGACAATAAGTACTTCATCATTTTGGTCTTTCTTTCAAGCTTCTTCTTCAATATCAAGGCAGATGATCAAATTATTTAGGGAAAAATTCCTTAGTTTTGTACTTGAGAAGATTTCCAAAATATTTTTAATAAGTGGATAATTTATCCATTAAAAAACAACATGAAATTGTTCATCAAGAGTAATACCTTTAGAGAAAATTTCATATGTAATTTTTTCAGACTTATGTGAGTGCACCTCCATGGATTTGTCATTTTTCATCTGGTGTTTAAGGTAAAGGTTAATTGCATGCTTCTTTGCTCCCACTTCCTTAGTACCGTTCCTCTTTTTCCGTATCTTCCAAATTCCTTTACCGACCTGTCTAACTTGTAATAATCATATATGTCATTATGCAGTTCATTAAGAATAAATCTCTTATAGAGAGTCATCATTAATTAAGGACTATATCTATTTCTTCTATTCGTCAACTGATTCCTTGGGTAGAATAGGCTTGTAAGTAATCAGAACATAAACTGCCTTCTTCATTGGTAGGAAAAAACACATCTTCTATCTCCATCATTTTAAATGGAGTCACTCGGAACGAAATAGTTTGTTTGTGTCAAAGGTAGTAAATCTAGAATATTCACCGGTCATAGTCTTAACTTTTGATTTTTTAGATTTGGCCCAGTTTGCGATGTGTGAAATTGGTGAATTTCAAAAAAAATTCTATATTGGATCTTAGTGGTCCTATGAAATCTAATTTCAATACTCGATCGAATCTATTTGTTTTAAATAAATCATATTATATTTTTTTTAATTAATTAATATATATTAATTATTATATTAGTTGGAAATTTATGAATATATCAGCATATGCTCGAGGATATTTATGATGCAATATGTGTATGTGATGTACAAAATATCAAAGTTGTGCATAGTCAAATATATACATGAGTAGATATTAGGATTTATATCTACTTTGTATATACTTATCGCTTATATACATCTATTTTTTTCATTAATTTAGCTCATAATAAAAAATATGTGTACGTAAAACATATATAATTCAATTATACTTTGTAATATATTAAAATAATTCACATAATTTTTTGATTAAATCTCTATTTTCAATTTTGAATTGTATATAAAACATCTTACCTGACTTGGTGAACAAAAGCTTAATTCAAAACTAGATATAAAATCCAAATTTAATAACATTGTAATATTTTAAAATATATATATATATATATTGATTTAATTTACATACATATAACCAATGGCTAAATTTTTTTACCATTAATATAATTATACATGTATGCATTACTCAAATATCAGATATATATATATATATATATATATATATTTAAAGTGTGTATATATAAAATATATTTAGGCAATATAAAAAATTAATTTATATTAAAAACAAAAAGTAATTATATATGTACATGCATAATACATATTAAATCCAAATATATTTGTTTTTAATTTGAAAACAATTTTGGTATATTATAAAATTATTTTAAATAATTAAAATGTATACCCGAAATTAATAAAATAATAATTTATTGTCGAAGAAATTTAATTATATATATACATGTTATTTTGGTTTTAATTTAATATATATATAAACGATTTAATCAACAAAAAATATTTGAAAATAGATAAAAATTATGTTTTGCATTTAAAAATTAATTTACATATTTTAAATTATTATTATATCCAAGATAAATTTACATACACACACACACACACATATATAATATATTATTATGTCGAAGATAATGTGTATAACCAATTATCATTAACAATGAAATTAACATATAAATGGATATGGCAGCGACATATGTAAAAGTTGATCGACATATATCTTACAGCAAATAAATATAAACATGATTATACAATATTATACCTTATGAGATGGAGCCTTAGATTCACATGTGGATCTAATCACTCTTTTAAATCTTCGTTTACCATTATAAGTAAGTGGCATGCCACCATCGAATCTTGTTGTAATTGGATTGTATTTGAGCCAAGGGGTTTGAATTTAGGGAGAGGATATGGTCTGCTAGGGTAATGGTAGGAGGAGGAAAAAAGTCATCCAAAACAATGAAGCTTAGATTTGTTCTACTAGCATGAATTGGAGAAAATATCTCCCACAATTCTCTCCTACTAAGTCAAATTAGACTTCCTCTCACACTCCCTATGGCTGCCCAAATATATGGCCTTTAATGGACCAAATTACCTAAATACCAATTATTAATTAATGTTATTTAAATCTATTTTAAATGTATATTGATATCATATATCGATATGTACATATATAACTTTATATACACACCTAATTGATTACTAACAGCATCCTGAATACTTATAGTGGCAACTCCATTCAATAAATACATCCCATACATAAAATATACTAATAAAAAATATTTATCAAATATTATTTAATTGCTTAATTTATAACTGTTGTAAATTAATTAAATTGAGCGGTGTTTCAAAGACTAAATAGATTCAGTTATGTGACTCATAAGTTTGAAATAGCTAGCAATTAATATTCGAATAATTCAGATATTAACGTCCACTGGCACCTTAACTAGTGGTGTGACAGTTTGACTTAATTCATTGCTTATAAATCACATTATTAAAATCTAATTTTATATTTTAAGAAGTACTTTTTGATAACGATTATTTACACACATTCCCTTCGTCAAAACTATAACACTTCAAGAAATTTGGAATTTGGTATTGGTCGAAATTCTAATATTATCTACATTTAACCGTTAATCCATAAACAAAGTCTTTGGTTTAATAAATGTTTACTATTATTGTTCTACCATGGTAAGAGATTTTGACTTTGAGTTGACTTAAGTTAATTATAATACTAACCTCATACAACTGAGAAGATAAATTCTTTATTGAATAGCGCTTTACTTCCTCTTCTACTTAGACCCAACTATAGTCACTCGATGGTCTCCATGTCATAATTTTTACTATAATTAAAGTGAAGTTCACATATATTTAGGACATTATTAAGTTAAGTCAAGTATTTATTATCGTCGCTTTAAGATTTTACATTTGTCCTTGTTGTTATTAACCAATAGGAAACCCTCAGATGAGTCATTCCATGGTTAATAGATAACTTACAAAAATCCTTAGTGCCGCTAGCAGTTTTAGGAAATACACTAGCTACCCATCGTTTAAAGGGTGTTGCATTCTATGGACTCAATGGATGAATCAATATCCTTTCTCAAAATACCATGACCAAGAACATTTAAAAATAAAATATTATTTTATATTGTGATTAATTACTCGTGATTGTAGCTATTTACAACTATAATCACATAACATTTTATTTAAGGACTTTTTAATTTATGTACTTTAAATTAATTACTTAATTAATTATATCACCATATAACAAACGGAGGATTGAAGTTCAGTTTGACAATTCAATGTACTATTTTAAATCCTACAAAATGGAAGAAAGACATAGTGTGCTTGAAGCATAGCCTATTTTCATCGAAGGTAAACCTTTCATTATTACTACTTGGAGCAAAACCATTGATAGTACGAAAAAGCAGGTATTATCTATACCTGTTTGGTTCATTTCTCCCATATTCCCTCTGTTTTGCAATATCTGCTTGGATTGTACTGGATTGCTAGTTTAGTAGGAAACCTTAAGTGTTTTGACATGAATATGATAACTAGAGATTGTATTATTTATGTTAAGTCCTTAATTGAAATCTCTCCGGATAAGCCTCTTCCTTTCAGACCTGGTGTATGTGTAATGACCCAAAATTTCTGTCATCCGAATTTAGAATATTTAATTAATTTTATTTAAAAGTTAATTTTATAAGTTAAATAACTTATACTTTCAAATATAGCAATTTATTTGATAAATAATTTGTTAGATTTAATATTTGAAATTGTTAATTAAATCTTAAATTTAATATGAATGAAATTGATTTCTAAAGTTGATTTAAATTCTTTTTAAATTGGAATGGAGTTTGCGAACTTTTATATTTGATTTAAAAGTGAATAAAAAAAATTGAAAATTACTTGATTTAATTAACTTGTAAAAATAGTCATTTTGGACACTCTCTTGGATTTCGACGAAACCTGTTTCATTAGATCTGCAATAGTATATTATAATATACTGTCGAATTTTATGGCAATTGGACTTATCGTTTGATCGGGCGAGTTCGAAACACATATAAATAAATTAAAGAATTTAATTAAAATAATTCGATTTTGAAAAGCTATCTACTGTATATGATGGAGTTGGCTTCTGATACATTTTTCATTGTGTTTGGAACATCGGTATAACATATAGATCGCCTGGCAGCACACTTCGTTTGGAGTTCGAAATTCTCACGGATGAATAGTGCCATGCGATATTTTCTATAAATAGCCCTCACTTTCTCTCATTTGTAAACCTAACCCTAGAAATAAACTTCAGCCGCCATTAACTTATATTATCTGATGGCTGATGTTGATAAGAGCCACTAAAATTAGCCAACAACTTTAATTAGAGAAATGTAGGGCAAGATCATACGAAGCTAGTGTACAGTTAGATTGGTAGGTCGTCGACCGAGGTGGCCAAATTCATGGTCCGTTCATCGCTGCATTTTATGGGTTCGGATCTCGAAATTTGCATATGTGCTTAGGCACGTGTTGGTGGTCGATGGGTGTTGGGCTGAGGCGGCACGCGGAGGAGCATGTGCGGAGGCGGGCGAGTGGTGGCAGCATCGTGCGCGGAGGCACGCGTGAACGAACAAAAAAGAAGAAACACATGTAGCGCATTCGATCTGCTGGAGAGAAGATGAAGATGGGTATAAGTTTTAAAATTTATAATTAAGTTAAGTATATTTATAATTGTCGCTTGTTTAATAATTCATAATTTGTTCGTACGACGTCCTTTTAAAGCACGACAAGTTGCATTGCATTTGTATCAGCAAGCACTACGCTATAGAGTTAGATTGGACAAATTCGGAGCTTGTAGGAATTTTGAGTTAAATCGAACGGCTGTTTAATTTTAATTCAATCTGGTGCGCTTAGGCGACTTCTAGCATTTTTGTGAGTTAACTCATCTTTCCGGCCTACTTAAAGTCTTATATAAGTGGGAATAAAATTATTTATGATAACTGATGTTTGTTTGGATGATATATATTATATATATATATTAGTTGGTTGGATATATTCCCGCCTATTGGAGCAGATGAGACCTATTACGTTCTCGTGTGTTCCCGTGTATGTGTGGATGAACCTTTGTATATGAATACTGCATTGAAGAGGTTGATTTTATTTTTATGATTATATGTTGTCTGTGATGCAAGAGGATAGGTTGGAGTGATCCAACAAGATTCCTCCTCACTATTGATTTACTTTTCATATATATGTTGATATATGATGTATTAAATGCCATGTTAATGTCTTTGATATGATTGAATTATTTAGTGCTATGGTAGCACTTGGCCTTAGTTTGGATATTTTGAAATATTAAAATAATGATTTTTATTTGAAAAGGATTTGGAAGTGAATTTGGAAGTATAAATATGTTTTATTGATTTTTAAATTCTAAAAAGGATTGAATTTATTTTTAAGGAAATAAAAATCATGATTTTTTGTGTAAAAATATAGTATTGAGAAATATTTTGATATGAGAATTTTGAACAAGTTATATAAGAAGGATTTATAGAAGTAATATTTGTATACAAAGAAATAGATTAAAATCAAAATTTATTAGGGTTTGGTAAATGGATTTATAAATAAATTAGATTTATATAGAAAATGGATTTTTGATAGTAGAATTAGTTTTATAAAAGAATGGATTTATAAATAGAATTTTGTAAATAAAGAAATTTTAATAAATAGAAGTTTAATCAAATCGAAAGAAGATTTATTGTAAATATGGATTTTTATTTAAAGGAGTTTTGAAGTAATGGTTTTAAATTGAACTTTAATGATTTTGAAAAACGTTCTAAAATGTGATAAGTAATGAAAACATATATTTCAACATATTCTTGTTGTAAAAGACGTTTTCGAAGAATTGAGGAAGGCAAGGACTATAACACCGTTGCTATAGCAAACAATTTTCGAAAGGGAAATGTTTTATATAATATGTGGGATATATATATATATATATATGTATGTATGTATATGCACACACACTAATGTTTTAGGTTGTCGTAATGATTTCTACACAACATTCGTTTTTTGCTAAATAAATTATGTTTTGACCTTTCATAGTGAAATACACGGATCGGTTCTTATGATCATACTAAAGACTTGGTGGTGTAGGTGCATTATTTCCTATACTTAACACCTGTTTGGAGGCGTATGAACTATGGAGTTGTACAGTTATAGAAATCTATTTGGCATATCTCTAAATGATAGTGTTATTGAATGTGCTTATACCATTGATATAAGTATATGAAAATATTTTCTAAGTGTTGGGATGAAATGATTTGTGAATATGCTTATACCGTTGATATAAGTATATGGAAATGTTTTCTAATTTAGGAATATTGAAATGGTTTTTTGGATATATCTTTTAAAAGATAATTTGAAGTGAATATTTGGAAACTGATTTAATTAATAAAAATTAATTAAATAGGCCTAGTGATTGCCTATGGCGCTAGATATTGGTTGTTTCTTTGATAGTCAAATAACTGACTATCAAATATTTGGCCAATTTATCGTTGTTGATCTAGAGAGACCGGGGTCGGATTTATTCAAGAACCACTTCGGACCAACATATATGTGTATGAATGTGCAGGTGGAAGATATTGATATTTGGGATTTTCATAATGAAGGTCTGCTTATTGATAGTTTGGGGATAAACTCCCAATAAACATATTGTAGCCACAGTCTCTTCATTATGAAATATCCAATGCAAGGACTAATTGCTACTAATCCTAGGGATGATTCCCGACAGGATGTGGTAGGAAAGTGCCTTCTGTTTGTTCTGTTCGTGGATAACATGTATGGATGGTGTCTGACATTGCATTCCTGAGATTACATCGTTTAATTTTATAAACGTGCATTTGTTTGGTGGCAGAGAAGGCAACTTCTCGTAGCTTAACACCCTTCTCTGAGACGTACGAGCTCAAAGATTGTATGTTTGTAAAAGTCAATAGTGATTCATGGAATGGAATGTGGCATTTAAAGAAAGATGATATGCCATATGAAAGGTAAACGCGACCTTTGGCCTCACCCTCGGAAATGACCGAAACAGGAAAGATGCAACAGGGCTATGTGGTGCGCAACCATTAGGGTATGATTGTCCACTTTTAGATATATTTCTTCCCACTATGACGTTTGTGATGTAAATTATTGTGGATGTATGCTATGAGGGCCCTCGTATAGGTCGGTAACGACCAGAGTGATGACATATTCGGTACTATCTAGTGAGAAAGGTAGGTCGGCCTTATGTTGGTAGAGGGTAGATGTTCCGTGCCTCGATAGATTCCTCTAGAGATGTACTGCCGGAAGGTAGTCCCTTTACCTGGTCATACGTATGGAATCCATTATCCACTACATGCCTGCCTTTTTTTGTAGAGCCTAGTATGCTGGAATTTAATAATGGTAACAATCTCGGGTATTTGAATTATTATTTATTTACTAGACACTAGTATAATGTAACATGATTTGATATGAAATGTTTTGGTTATTCTAAGGTAAAAACCCATCCGTGTTTATGTGTGGGCATGTTCTTAAGAGATACCTTTCCTTTGATAAAGGAAAGTTTTTATAACTTTATAATAAATTTGGTTGAGGTGTATTTTCTCATGTTGGTTTACCTGACTAATCGGAGCGTTCTTCCCTTTCATTGCTTGGGTCAGACCGAGTATATTTACAGATTCAGATTTGATGCTTTGGAGCTTTAGTAGATAAGATGGAAGTCCTTAGTCATATTCACGTATATATTTATTTTTCCACTGTTTTGTTGTTTAAATTATCAGCAATTGTAAGGACAGGTTATTATAACTGTCTAGGCTAATGATTGTGATTGATTGTTGTACCCTGATGGATGTATGTATGTTGTATTAATTTTTTCTGTAGATCATTGATATGATATTATATGTTTGTCCGTTGCAATTGTGAGATTCTGTAATTGTTTTAGTTTCTTCTATTTTGTCTTCTCTTTCTTCTTCTTTTTTATTCTCTTATTTCTTTCTCTCTTCTTCTTATCTTCTCTTATTTTCTCTTCTCCTCTCTTTCTTTCTTTCTCATGATTATCCACGTTTCGGTTTGGTTTGGGGTTGGACATGTGCAGTTATTGTCAGCTCTAGATATGATGAATTTGTGGGTCATCACAGCTGGTATCAGAGCTTAGGATTTTGCAAACACCTAGACTTTGGTTGGGTACTCATTATAGATAGGATTAATAGCATTCTAGATTGAGTTTGAGTATATATATGAGCGTGTATTTGTTAGTGATATAAAAATGTTTTATAATGTGTTACTTTATCTGTTGAAGTGGCTTATGAATTCTTGTCGGCATGTGGGATGCCATGTTATAGATATGGGTTCCTAAACACTTGAACAAAGAAAACCAACATATTATTGTTTTGGAAGTGGGTAAATGAAATAATTTTACCTAAATTATATTTTATATATATAAAGGAATAATTCTTCAGGAAATATTATAGTTATATATGGTGTGTTTGGTTGTTAGATGAATGGTAATTTTTGATTATGATTTATAATTTGTTGTTTGTGTTTTAATGAAAGTTGTTATTGTTATAATATAAACAAACATAAATAATAAGAAATGGTTTTATATAACCAAAGTGAAATAAGTGAAATTATATGCAAGTATAATTTGTAAAAGTATATTTAAAAGAAATATAAATAGAACTAAACTAGTTTAGTCGTTGGGAAATAATTCAGGTGATGACCGCAGCATCATTAATATTCATTTTCGGGTCTCTAAGTGATAAATTATTACCATTAATAATTTTCTATTGAAGTTTTGTTTTGATAAAAAAGTTTTGATTTTAAAATTCCAAGTATGCTTTGATAAATGTAAGAAAATAAGATTTTGAACTTATAATTAAAAATATTTTAGATAAGAAATAAATTTACGACTTATGAATCTGAATTGGATAAGTGATCTAAATTTTAGAAAAATGGTTGAACCATTTTGTTAAGCGAAAAAAGTGAAATTTGGATTTGAAATATGAAATAAAAGAATTAAATTAAGGATAGTTTAAATGAAAGAAAAGTTGAATTTTGAAATGAAATTTAACTCAAGTTAAGTAAAGTGGGATGAAACGAGTTAAATAAAATAGAATTTGAATATTGAAATGAAGATGAACTTAAGTTATAAGATGCAATTCAAATTGGAGTTGCAAAATGAATTGAATGTAAGTGAAATTCATTTGAATAATTGAATTTGATTCTAATTGAATGTAAATAAAAGAATCGGAAATAAGAATAAGGTATAATAAGAAACCAATTGAAATTGATACGTAAGTTGTACATATATTATTTTATTCGCATAACTGTTTGATCCACATTCGAATATACGATTTCGAGGTGATTTACACTGATCTGAGTTAGGATTTTTCACTCGATTTCTTGGTGGTGAACCATGCTGTTATCCCAACTTTTGGCAAAGTTGAGATACCCAAAATTTACTAGAAACCAATGATTACTCTTCATGAATATCAACCATGCACTGCAGGATAACCATGGATATCGATGGATTTTGTCCGAGTCCGGAATGGGCCACAATTGATAGGACACGACAAGAAAGATCATGGAAGTCTGCACTCCAAATTTCAAGTCAATCCGAGGTCATATGCTCAAGTTATGATGGAATCAAGATAAGAGGAATTGACATTGCTCGGTTCGAACCCATGGTGTTCGAACCCATCACATTCGAAACCATCTGGTTCGAATCCAAAGAAATAAGGTCGCGCCTCGAAAGCATTTGCCCCAGTTCGAATCGATGGAGTTCGTATCCATCGGTTCGAAACCATCTAGTTCGAAACCACCTGCGTTCGAACCGATAGCCCAGCCATGCCTCACTCGAACCCATCGGGTTCTAGTCCACCTAGTTCGCATCCATTAGCCTCGACTCCCCTTCGAACCCACCAAGCCATTGCCTACTTCGAACCCATCACAATGTCCTCTCTTCGAACCCATCACAGAGCCACACTTCGAACCCATCCATGATATCGTCTTCGAACCCAACCTGTGTAGCTTCATTCGAACCGACTGAGTCAACCAATCACGATGACGTGTCTTCCATCGGTTCGAATGCGCCGAGATATATGGAGTCGAAGCGGTCAACACGGAGAGAAGTCCGGATCGATTCGAAGCTTGCGCTCCACGTCACCACGAAGTCGCGTGCCACACTGGTTTCGAAGCCATCATTTCGAGTAACAGGGGTTCGAAATTAACAGCCTGGCTATGAAGTCAATTTCGAACCCATCATATCTCCTAACCCACTGATCCAAATGCAATGAAACTTTCACAGATGCTTGCATACATATTGAAGAATGTCCACGCCAAATTTCACCTCGATTGGATGAATTCTTGATCGGTTCGAATGGAGTTCGAACCGATGCCAAAGTGGGCCCAAACTTCCTGAGATCGTACGTGTGGGCCCCCTCACATGCCAGAAGTGGTCTCCCGAGTTTTCAGCGAGATACCAGCAGCCTACGCCTATAAATAGACTCCCAGGTCATTCAGAAAGAGGACTGGATTCTCTTTGGCAAGATCAAGACTCTGAAGCTCCAAGTCTCCACCAAGGCTCTACTTGGCACTCAGCAACCACCGTTGTACTCGAATTCCAGAACTATAATTCATTGTAATCCGCTGTAATCGATTGTAATCAGCGAAGAACATCAATAAAAGGAAAAACCTTTGAAGTGGACGTAGGCCGGAGATAGCCGAACCACTATAAATCGTGTGTTCTTGTTTACATTTACCATTTTGCTACTTAGATCTGTGATTTGTGTTTGGATATCGCTGACTTATATTCCAACACTGGTGCTTTCGCATTCATCGGGGTTTGTGACCAATTTTGGCGCAAACACTTTGGTGCTTTCACTGAGAAGAACTAGCACCCGCTACATCAGAATTCAGAATTCAGAAACAATGACTCGACAAACAAGACAGAGAGTTGATAGGAGCCTACAAGGAGGAAGCCAAGAAGCATCCTCTGGATCAAGAGAAGGACCGGCTTCCGTCTACATCACTAGAGACGAGATGGAGGCTATGGCCAACTCATTGCGCGAAAGCATAATGAAAAGTCAACAGGAGATGCTGCAGAATTTCCTCGAGCAAATGAGGACAGCAAATATACAAAACCTTGGACCAACTACAACAGCTACAAGTACGGGACAAGGAATCAGGATTGCAGAAGCAAATGAAGGACAGGCTCAAGGCCAGAATACGGGGATTGAAGGAGGTCAACAAGGCCTTGGGGGTAGACCCTCAGGGTCCGATACTGGAAGACCAACAGATGGAGCTCAGCAGGCTGGAGCCAATGCTCACGCTAACGAGCCACCGGAAGAGTATGTACCAGAATTCCCTTCAAGGCTCGGGGGGCAGGATATGAACTTGACAAGGGGGCAACCCCTAGACGGGGACGAGAGAATGATTGGCCTCATGCGAAGAATCATGAGAGGAGGATTACCTAGCGGAGGCCTAGAAGAAGTTAGTCGGAGTCCATTCACTCCAAACATCAGAAATGCCAGGAACCCTCCAAAATTCAAGCTACCAACGCTGGATCCTTACGACGGGAGGTCAGACCCAACAATGCACATCACAAGATATATCAGGCACATGGAAGTGCTGGGGGCATCCGAGGAAGTGATGGCGCGATGTTTCCCCCTGTATTTGACAGATTTAGCTGCACTATGGTTCAGACAACTAGAGACTGGATCAATCGGAACATGGAGCGAGCTCGTAGATTGCTTCATGAGACAGTTCAGGGTCCACGTGACGCGACCCAAGAGCGTGATGACCTTAGCAACAATTAAACAGAGGACCGGAGAGTCCATAAAAGATTTTTTACTCAGATTCAACGTGACAGTGACTTCTGTGGATCGCCCGGATCCATCGATGATTCTAATGGCGGCGGTGGCAGGAGTCGCGGAAGGTACCAAGTTTAAAGATTCTCTAACGAAGGACCCGCCGCAAGATCTTGGAGAATTCTTTCATAAAGCCGAAAAGTTCATTCGGTTAGAAGAATCACGAGTCGGGAGTTGTGAAATAAATGCCACGAAAAGCGTAGGAACCTCTGGAGAGCAGTCCGGAGCGGACAAGGGAAAGAGAAAACAGGATGACAGACATGATGGTCCTGATAAACGGAAGAAATTCCGAGAACCAAGATTCAGGCAGTACACAGATCTGAATGCAAGCCTAGAAAGAGTCTTCACTGAAACCAGGGGGCAACTTCACTATCGAAAGCCACCTATAAGGGATCCCACCGAGCGGGAGCGCAGGACTGGAAAATATTGCCTATTCCATGAGCTGGATGGGCACACCACAGATGAATGCCGTCACCTGAAGGATGAGGTGGAAGAACACGCTAGGGGTGGTAGATTACCGCAGTATGTCAGAGAACGGACAGCAGCGACAAGGCATGAACAACTACCGCCTCCACCTTGCAGGAACGATCCTGGATCGGGATCACGACTCGTCATCAACTGATCAAAGATGGCAAGGGCCAAGTCCACGATTTGGACTTCGGTCGAATAACTTTATTTAGGTTTATTTTCAGAATAAACGGTTACTCCACTTACACATGTACGGGAACCGGAGAGATCCCTAGGCATGCTCTGAGATGGAGATAAACCGCTGCGCCCGGAGTGGCAATCCTTAGTTTTTTCTGATGTTTGAGATTGAACATCTAGAACTTGAATATCAATAAATAAATTAGAACTTCTTGCAATAAACCTTTTGACCGGAGAGTCAAAGGATGAACATTACATATAAACATGATCGCTTTATGACCCTATCCGGAGAGACGGGGTCCGAAGGTAAGAAGTGAGTTGCTTCGCCGGAGAGCGACAGGATCGACTCACTTATACAAGAAAGATCGCCTTCACCCGGAGAGGTGAATCCAGAAGGCAAGAAGTGAGTTGCTTCGCCGGAGAGCGACAGGATCGACTCACTTATCGTCGTTTCCCCTTCACCAGAGAGTGACAGGATGGGATCCGACAAGAGTCCGGAGAGACTATGATCGGCCGATGATTCAGGTCATGACATCGCTTAATGTTCAACTGCTTTGAACCGGAGTGCAAGAAGTGGGTTGCTTCGCCGGAGAGCGACAAGATCAACTCACTTAAGCGCTGTTTCCCCTTCACCGGAGAGTGACAGGATGGGATCCAGCAAGAGCCCGGAGAGGCTATGATCGGTCCCGAACGACCATGATATCGCTATACGTCCTAACTGGGACCAGAGTGCAAGGGATAGAAGGCAACGCCAGAGAGCAATGGGATCTTTCTATTCAATCACTGAGTCTAGAATGAGCTCGGTAAGGGTTTAGAGCAGCCAATAATAGTCTAGAGAAACTATGAAACTTCATTCTCAACTCCTACGGGAAGAACAAACATTGATTTGGCTTCGAACAGCCACATACTTGATTGATAATGCCACAACTATCAACGAAACATGAATTTATTACACTTGATCTAGGACCATTCAAAACATACCTTTTACAAAAAGGCATGTTTTGGGGGGCAAAATGTTATCCCAACTTTTGGCAAAGTTGAGATACCCAAAATTTACTAGAAACCAATGATTACTCTTCATGAATATCAACCATGCACTGCAGGATAACCATGGATATCGATGGATTTTGTCCGAGTCCGGAATGGGCCACAATTGATAGGACACGACAAGAAAGATCATGGAAGTCTGCACTCCAAATTTCAAGTCAATCCGAGGTCATATGCTCAAGTTATGATGGAATCAAGATAAGAGGAATTGACATTGCTCGGTTCGAACCCATGGTGTTCGAACCCATCACATTCGAAACCATCTGGTTCGAATCCAAAGAAATAAGGTCGCGCCTCGAAAGCATTTGCCCCAGTTCGAATCGATGGAGTTCGTATCCATCGGTTCGAAACCATCTAGTTCGAAACCACCTGCGTTCGAACCGATAGCCCAGCCATGCCTCACTCGAACCCATCGGGTTCTAGTCCACCTAGTTCGCATCCATTAGCCTCGACTCCCCTTCGAACCCACCAAGCCATTGCCTACTTCGAACCCATCACAATGTCCTCTCTTCGAACCCATCACAGAGCCACACTTCGAACCCATCCATGATATCGTCTTCGAACCCAACCTGTGTAGCTTCATTCGAACCGACTGAGTCAACCAATCACGATGACGTGTCTTCCATCGGTTCGAATGCGCCGAGATATATGGAGTCGAAGCGGTCAACACGGAGAGAAGTCCGGATCGATTCGAAGCTTGCGCTCCACGTCACCACGAAGTCGCGTGCCACACTGGTTTCGAAGCCATCATTTCGAGTAACAGGGGTTCGAAATTAACAGCCTGGCTATGAAGTCAATTTCGAACCCATCATATCTCCTAACCCACTGATCCAAATGCAATGAAACTTTCACAGATGCTTGCATACATATTGAAGAATGTCCACGCCAAATTTCACCTCGATTGGATGAATTCTTGATCGGTTCGAATGGAGTTCGAACCGATGCCAAAGTGGGCCCAAACTTCCTGAGATCGTACGTGTGGGCCCCCTCACATGCCAGAAGTGGTCTCCCGAGTTTTCAGCGAGATACCAGCAGCCTACGCCTATAAATAGACTCCCAGGTCATTCAGAAAGAGGACTGGATTCTCTTTGGCAAGATCAAGACTCTGAAGCTCCAAGTCTCCACCAAGGCTCTACTTGGCACTCAGCAACCACCGTTGTACTCGAATTCCAGAACTATAATTCATTGTAATCCGCTGTAATCGATTGTAATCAGCGAAGAACATCAATAAAAGGAAAAACCTTTGAAGTGGACGTAGGCCGGAGATAGCCGAACCACTATAAATCGTGTGTTCTTGTTTACATTTACCATTTTGCTACTTAGATCTGTGATTTGTGTTTGGATATCGCTGACTTATATTCCAACACTGGTGCTTTCGCATTCATCGGGGTTTGTGACCAATTTTGGCGCAAACACATGCATATGGATTTTTGATTGATTCTAATGTTCACTATCATAGTATATGGCTATGCAAGGAGAATGACGGTTTTCTAATCAAGGAACCGAATCTGAGTCCAGACTAGAGTGGTCATGTGAACAATACTAGTTCGAAAGTGAAATTGTGTGATTGAGCATGCGATCAGTTATGGTTTTGCTTACGAATGATATATGTGCATCGTACAGGCTTTAATAAATTAAATGTTGACATTAGAAAATGCAAGTTGATATAGTTATGAATTAATTGGATGAATCTCTTGTTGCATTTGTTGCATTTGCTACATTTGCATATACTTATTGTATTAGTATATGTCAGATATTAATATTACTTTCTATATACATGTTCTGATTGGTTGTTGAGTGTTTGGTAGGTACGAATAGCGTATGCTTCTCATTTGGAGCTCACTTCCGCATTGTATCTATTGTATATGCTCGCTAATATAATAAAAGTTATATATCTCGAATTACATATCGTCCTTTTATATTTTTTCCCTATGGGATGTCTCATCCTCCAAGATGAGATGTATATTTGAGATAAATATATCGTGATTTTACTATGATCGAACCACGCAAAGGAGACGCTGGAGAAATTTTTCATAAATTTAATACGTTGGAATTTTTTTGAGAATTTAGAAAAAAATTAAATAACTAAAAAAAGTTGATTTTGAGTTATACGTTGAAATGGCATTAGTTGATTTTTGGAATAGTATTAGTAAATAACTAATAATGAATTTGAAAAACTTAGAAAAAGTTTTTGAAAGAAGTGTAGTTGATTGATTTTGAAATGATAAAAGGTTTAAATGAATTGGGTAATTGTTTCAACTAATTGTTTTTGAAAAGTTAATGGGGTTTTTTTGGCATTTTTCCTACTTGATAATATTGGGGAGAAATTCTTTTAAGGAGGGGAGTCAGCAATGACCTAGAATTTCAGTCATCCGAATATAGAATATTCAATTAATTTTAAATATTAAAAAGTTAAGTTTATAAGTTAAATAACATATATTTTTAAATATAGCGATTTATTTGATAATTAAATTATTAGATTTAATATTTGAATTTTTTTAAAATAATTGAATATTAAATTTAATGTGGATGAAAATGATTTCTAATGATTTAAATACTATTTAAATTAGAATGGAGTTAGTGAACTTTTAATTTTAATTTAAAAGTAGATAAGTAGAAATTGGAAATTACTTGATTAAGTTAACGTGTAAAAATAGTGATCTTGGGCACTGTTTTGGATTTTGATGAAACCAGTTTCGTTGGATCCATAATAATGAATTATAGTACGCTGTCAAATTTCAGGGCGATTGGACTTATCATTTGACCATGCGATTTCAAAACGCATTGAAATATATTAAAGGAATTTAATTAAAATAATTCGATTTTGAAAAGCTTTCTGTATATGATGTAATTAGCTCCAGATGCATATTCCAATGTTTTCGGAATAGGGGTATAACGTATAGAACGCTAGGCGGCACCTTCTTTCGGAGTTCGGAATTTTTACGGATGAAGAATGCCACGTGATATTTTCTATAAATAGCCCTCACTTTCTCTCATTTGTAAACCTAACCCTAGAATAAACTCCAGCTCCCATTAACTTATATTATCCGATGGCCGATGTTGATCGAAGTCACTAGGATCAAAATTAGCTAACGACTTCAACTAGAGAAATGTTGAGCATGATCATACGAAGCTAGTGTACGGTTGGATCGATGGATCATCGACCAAGGTGGCCGAAATCATCGTCCGTTCATCACTGCATTTTATGGGTTCCGAAATCGCGTATGCACGTGGGCACACGCTGGTGGTCGAGGGATGCTGGGCTGATGCGGCATGCGGAGGAGCTGGTGCATAGGCGGGCGAGTGGTGGTGTTGTTGTTCCTGGAGGCATGCGTGAATGAACAAAAAAAAGAAGTGCCTGTAGCGCGCGCGATCTGTTGGAGGGAAGATGAAGATGGGTATAAGTTTTAAAATTTATAATTAAGTAAAGTATATTTTTAATTGTCAATTGTTTAATAATTCATAACTGGTTCGTATGAGGTTCGTTTCAAGCGCAATAAGTTGCGTTCTCATCAACAAGCACTACGCTATAGAATTGAATTGGATGAATTCGAAGCTTGTAGGAATTTTGAGTTAAATTGGACAACCATTCAATTTTAATTTAATCCGGAGCGCTTAGGCTACTTCTACATTTTTGTTAGTCAACTCACCTCTCTGGCCTGGTTATATTTTTATGAGTGGGAATAAATTTATTTATGATGGCTAATGTTTGTTTGGATGATATGTACATATTATATATATTAGTTGGTTGGATATATTCCCGCCTATTGGAGCGGATGAGACCTTATTACGTTCTCGTGTATGAGCGGATGACCCTTTATATACGAATCCCACCTCGAAGTGGTTGATTTTATTTTTATGATTATATGTTGTCTGTGATGCAGCAGGATAGGTTGGAGTGGACCAATAGGATTCCACCTCATTGTTGATTTAATTTTCATATATATGCTGATATATGACGTTTCGGATGCCATGTTGATGTCTTTGATGTGATTGGAGTTATTTAGTATTATAGTAGCACTGGGCCTTATTTTTGATATTTTGAAATACTAGAATAGTTATTTTGATTTGAAAAGGATTTGGAAGTGAATTTGGAAGTATAAATATGTTTTAATGATTTTTAAATTATTAGAAGGATTGAATTTATTTTTAAAGAAATAAAAGCGATGAGTTTTGATGTATAAAAATATATTTTTGAGAAATACTTTGATTGTGAATTTTAAATAAGATATATAAGAAGGATATATAGTGGTAATATTTATATACAAATAAATAGATTAAATTCAGAATTTCTAAGGGTTCGGTAAATGGATTGGAAGTTGTTTTGTAAATGGATTTTTAAATAAATTAGATTTATATGGAAAAAGAATTTTTTGATAGTAGAATTAATCTTATAAAAGAATGGATTTATAAATAGGATTTTGTAAATAAAGAAATTTTTATAAATAGGAGTTTTATAAAATCGAAAAAAGATTTATTGTAAACATGGAATGTTTTATATTGAGATTTAAATACGGATTTTTATTTAAAGGAGTTTTGAAAGTAATGGTTTTAAATGGGAATTAATGATTTTAATTTTTTTGAAAATGTGATAAGTAATGGAAACATAGATTTCATTATTTATTGTTATAATAGAAGTTTTCGAAGAAGTAAGGAAGGCATGAACTATAACACTGTTGTTGTAGTAAATGATTTCCGAAAAGGAAATGTTTTATATTGTATATGGGATATATATATATATATATTTCTTTTCCAAATCCCTATACTAATATTTTGGGTTGTCGTAACGATGTTTTACGCAGCAATCGTTTTGACCCAATAAATAATGTTTTGACCTTCCATAATGAAATACATGGATCGGTTCTTATGATCGTAGTAAAGGCTTGGTGGTGTAAGAGCACTGCTTCCTATACTTAACACCCGTCTAGAGGCGTATGAACTCTGTAGTTGTATGGTTATAGAAATCTATTTTTCATGTCTCTAAATGGTATTGTTATTGAATATGCTTATACCGTTGATATAAGTATATAAAAATATTTTCTATGTTTTGGGATGAAATGATTTGTGAATATGCTTATACCGTTGGTATAAATATATGGAGATGTTTTCCAATATATAAAGATTGAAACGATTTTGAGGATAACTCATTTAAAGGATAACTTGAAGTGAATATTTGAAAATTGATTTAATTAATAAAGATGAACTAAATGGGCCTTGTGATTGCTTATGGTGCTAGATATTGGTTGTCGCTTTCATAGTTAGATAACCGACTATCAAATATTTGGCATATTTATCATTGTTGGTCTGGAGAGGTCGGGGTCGGATTTATCCGAGAACCACTTCAGATCAACGTATGTGCATTTGAATGTGAAGGTGCAAGATATTGATATTTGGGATTTTTGTAATGAAGGACTGCATGTTGATAATTTGGGGATAAACTCCTAATATATATAGTAGCATTAGTATCTTCATTATGAAATATCCAATGCAAGGACCGATCGCTACAAACCCTAGGGGTAATTTCCAACAGGATATGGTAGGAGAGTGTCTTCGGTTTGTCCTGTTTTTGGACAACTTGTATGGATGGATGTCTGATATTGCATTCTTGAGATTACATCATTGACTTTCATAAATGTGCATCTGTTTGGTGGTGGAGAATGCAACTTTTCTTAGCTTAACACTCTTCTAGAGATGTACGAGCTCAGAGGTTGTATGTTTATAAAAGTCAATAATGATTGAAGGAATGACAATGTAACACTCAAAGAAAGATGATGTGATATGTGAAAGGTAAAAACGACATTTGGCCTCATATCCGGAAATGACCAAAACAATGTAGATGAAGCAGGGTTATGTGGTTCACAACCATTAGGGTATTATCATCCCCTTCTAGATATATTTCTTTCCGCTATGACGTTCGGGATGTAAGTTACCGTGGATGTATGTTATGAGGGCCCTCGGATAGGTCGGTAATGACCGGCGTGATGACATATTCTATACTATCAAGTGAGAAAGGTAGGCCGATCTTGTGTTTGTAGAGGAAAGATATTCTGTGCCTCGGTACATTCCTCTATAGATGTACTACTGGAAGGTAGTCCCATCACCTTGTCATTTGTATAGAATCCATTCTCCACTATGTGCCTACCATTTTGTTTGTAGAGCCTAATATGTTAGAATTTAATAATTGTAACAATTTCGGCTATTTGAATTATTGTTTGTATTCTAGACACTAGTATAATATAACACGATTTGATATGGATGTTTTGGTTATCGTAAAATAAAAACCCATCTATGTTTATGTGTGGACGTGGTCTTATGAGATACCTTTCTTTTGATAAAGGAAAGTTTTTATAATTTTAAAATAAATTCAGCTGAGATGTGTTTTCTCACGCTGGTTTACCAGACTAATCCGGACATTCTTCGCTTTCAATACTCAGGTCAGACCAAGTATATTTCAGGTTCAAATTTTATTCTCTGGAGCTTCAGCAGACGAGCTGGAAGTCCTCTAGTCGTATTCACGTATATGTTTAATTTTCCGCTGCTTTGTTGTTTAAATTATCATCAATTGTAAGGATATGTTGGTATAACTATCCAGGCTGATGATTGTGATCGATTGTTGTACTCTGATGGATGTATGTATATTATATTAGAGTTTCTTTTTTTTAGAGATCATTGATACGATATTATATGTTTTTCCGCAATGATTGTGAGATTCTGTAATTGTTTTAGTTTCTTCAGTTTTGTCTTCTCTTTCTTCTTCTTCTTCTTTCTTCGCTTGTTCTTCTCTTGTTTCTTTCTCTCTTCTTCTTCTCTTCTCTTCTTTTCTCTTCTCCTCTCTTTCTTTCTTTTATCTGTGTTTCTATTCGGTATGGGGCTGGACATGTGCGATTATTGTCACCTCTAAATGGGATGGATTTGCGGATCATCATAGTATGCCATTTTGATGGGCATGTTGCTGTGATTGATGTTTCATATAGTTGGAAGCTGGATATTTATGATTCACGTCATTCCTTTGGTCATTTGTCGTCTGCTTGTAAGTATTATGCTCCGAGTTCTTTAGTTTCCTCTAACCCCAGTTCAAGGTAGTCCCCCATTCCTAGGCTTTCGATATTAAAGTATGCCCCGAAACGAGCTTCAGAGGCTGCTCTAGCCTTTATTCCGGCCTAATCTTCTACTACTGTAACAACCCAGAAATTTTAACGATTTTAAATAACGTAATTAACTAAAAAATTTCATGAAAATATATAATAAAAATTTGGCAATGATAATTTGATATTTGGAATACGTCTATTTAAACGTAGGAAATGTCAGATTTTCATG
Organism: Allium cepa; assembly: GCA_030765085.1. Taxonomy (NCBI): domain Eukaryota; kingdom Viridiplantae; phylum Streptophyta; class Magnoliopsida; order Asparagales; family Amaryllidaceae; genus Allium; species Allium cepa. The sequence continues at coordinate 337,703,479 of CM060929.1, read as the reverse complement.
AGAAAATACGAAAGTTTGTTCAGTTGTGAAATTTTCAATTTCAAATTTAAAATCAGTTATATCGATGGAAATATAATATTTTTGATATTTGAATATTTTTACATAAGCATAATGTAAATCATTTTTTGAATGTGACGCCATATTTCGTTTCGTCTATTTTGGGCCGCTCTAGCCCGTTTATATTATTTTCGGTGTTTTAGTAGCATTTTGGCAGTGAAGATCGAGTTTTGATAGGACGGTCGTATCTCTAATATCTGTGTACCATCTTGTTTGTCTCATCTTACTGATCTCAGCAGCATATTCATTTGTGTGTTTCGGCGTCTAGTACATGGTGAAATCTGCAAAACGATTAGCCATATCGGTATCCCTTTTTAGCCTTTTGGTCTCCCTATGGCCATTCATTTATCCACAGTGAGAAAACAAAGGGCCATTAGCTTTTATTATTTTTAGAAATCAATATTTGACTTTCTCCATTCCTTGGTTTCAATTTATATTTTTGGTTCATTTCCTTCCATTCTTTTGCTCTGCCTCTCTTCGTTTTCTTCTTATGTTCATTGCTTTTTGAAAAATATATATAAAAGTGTATGTATATTAGAGAATTGCTGATCTCCTTTTTCCAGAGCTAGCACATCACCTTTTCAGAAAACTTTCACCTTGCCTGTTGCTCGTCGAATCCTGCTCCCCTCCAGCTCCATTCCCCTTTGCCTCGACCATTTCTGTCCTCCGCCTCCGCTCTCCACGTATTAGCCGAGCACAAACCCTCCGCCTCTTTTCCGTGTGCCTCTCCACCAGACTTCCCCCTCTCATTTTCCTCCAACAAACACGAGGTCATCCTACACCACCTGACAACCCAACAACCTTTCCTCCAAACTGAGTCGCTTCCCACCAAACCTGCCTCCAATCAGATCCGCCAACCACCCTACCCTCCGCGAGCACCCGGCCTCTCCAGTCACCCAACATCCACTCGACATCGGCCTTGCTCCAAACCATTCCCAATAGCTCGCAACAGCCAAGCCTTTCCCCTCCGAGCCCAGCGTCGTGCCATTCTAGTCACTATCTAGCTTCGACCACTCCACATCATCCACGCCAACTGTCAGCTGCCATTCCCCGGCCATTCTCCCTATAACTGAAGCATTGCCTTTGAGAGCTTGCCCCACTATGAATTCGAACAGGCTCTAAAGTAGGTGGTTCATTAGAAAAAAGCTTGCTATAGCTACTTCTGCTAGCTCTACATACAACTGTGCTACTTCCTCAAGCATCTATGTGGAATCATGAACGATAATAATGAGCGAACTGAAACTTCAAAACAAATATTCGTGATTCATTCGCAACTCTCCAATCCGCTGTTTAGAATTTGTTGCAGCCTTCTTTGTTCGCTTTGTTGCTGTCTCTTTGTGTGTGCGCGTATCCGTGTGCACTAGTCCGTGTCCGTTTGCATCGTTCTTCGCTGTCGTTGTTTCTATAGCCACAGAAAGGTGAGCGATCACTCACGATTGACGTTCTTATGTTTAGTAAATTTATTTTACAGGAAAGGACGATTGAAATATGTTGTTAAATTTGAATTGGTTGGTGATTAAATTGTTAAATATGATATGTTATTATCTGCATTTGTTCACCTATGTTAATTGATAATATTGGCGCCAATAACCTGTTAGTATATCATATTTAAATTGTTAATTATGATCATATTTGTCATTGATATGCTATGTCATTCTTTATTATTATTCTATTTTTCTCACACTGCAAGTTCCATGTTTGTTTAGGAAATCCCTATGGGTTGAAATGATACATACCCGAACGATCTTATAGATTAAGAAAAATTTTATGGGTTGAAATGACAAACCTAAGCGATTTTATTGATTTTCAAAATTTGGGATTGCGGGGTTGAAATGATATATACTTGTAAATATTAAATTATTGCAGACTAAAATGATAAATATCTGTATCACCTGACCGTAGGATATAAAATTATATATGGACACCGTTGGTCTAGTTTTGAAAAATGATTTCCAAAGTTTTAAAAAGGAAATATATGGGTTTTAATAAATATTGATTTGTAAATATAATCTAAAGATAATATATGTGTAAAATTTATATTTTTAAAGTATATATTTGGAAATTTAAATTTATAAGTTAGTTTTGAAAATGAAAATTTTAAAATTTTACTAATTTTTTTATTATTCTTAAATATATATAATAAGATTTAATATAAAATAAATTTAATAATAAGATTTAATTTAATAAAATTTAATATAATAAAATTTAATTTAATTAGTATATATAATATATTTAAGTATTTATTTAAAATTTTATTAAGATTTTAAAAATAGATATTGTAATAACTTTAATATATTAAGGTTGGAAAGATGACTTGAAATTTTATTTGTTTAAGAATTGTATTTAAATAAATGTTGATTTGGAACTTGTTGATTTTGAGATTTTAAAGTTATGATTTTTAATAACTTGATAACTGGATTTTGATTAACGGTAATTAAAAGAATATTTTCAAATCTAAATAAAGTTGAAATTGAATATTTAATACTGATTTAAATTTGTAATTTGAGATTTTGTTTAAATGTTATTAAAAATGATTAAGTGTATATTTTCAAATTTCAAATTTAAATAAAAGTTGAATTCTGAAATATAAATGAAATTTATTAAATTGAGTTATTGTAAATTGTTTGAATATTTAAACTTTGAAACCTATTGAATTGGAAGTAGTTTAAATTTATAGTTAAAATCTGGGTTTGAAATAAATATAAATTAAAAATGGTTTTAATAAGAATTTGAATTTAGCCTTTAACCTTTTTAAATGAAATTGCTGAACTGAGATTGATTTAAATTGAAATTTTGGAACTAAAGTTGATTTGAATGGATTTGTGGAATTAGGAGAAACAATTCTAATTTTGAAACTATTTTCGATATAAACTCTTTTAAATCTATAAACTATTTTTAATATACAAACTATTTTTAATATATACAATATTTCAATCTATATACTAATTTTATAAATAAACTATTTTTAACGTATAATTATTCCAATATATAAACTACTTCTAATATTCAAACTATTTAAGTTGGATCTGTTATGATTTAGATTTAATGGATTTAAATGCAAACACTTTGATATGATGGTTTAACCTATTTATGATTTTGGAAGTGAATATGATTTAGAAAGTGATATGATTTCGAAAGTGAATATGATTTCGAAAGTGATATGATTTCAAAATGAATATGATTTTTTGATATGAAGTATGAACTGTTTGAAATAAAAATGGCCATGGTGTGAAATAAGCGTTTGGTTGTTAAAGAGACTGAGATTGGATATTGTCATACTCTCTGCCAATACCGAAACCACTTTAACAACTGTGAATGTGGTGGAGAATCCAGACCGAAGTAGGATGGTTTAGCGAACGTCTATATGAGGTATGAATGCAACCCTGACCTCTGCAGGTCAGCTTGATGTGACTAAAATAGGAGCTATACCTAGGCCAAGTGAGGTCTCACCTCCGATCGAGCATGCTTCTTCGATACCAGATCTATTACTATATGATTTTATTGGATGCACCTTTGATTATGGGAGTGTGTCTCGAGGTGGGCAGTAGTAGTTGCTATGCATCACTACCAAACTGGTTCTACAAAACGGTAGAATCCTACTCTAGGCATTGCTTCGCGTTACTTGTCATATGCCTTATCGCGCTCACTACGAGTTTAGTTTGTGTCTACACTATGGAGTGCCCTCTAATAGGCCTCCAATTTACAGAGGAATTAGGATACTGTATAGATTACGACATTTATATAAAAATATGTTAAGGGGGATATGGGTAACGACTTAATGCTATTTTAATATTTTACTTTATTGTAGACATTATTTATGTAGAGTGTTGTACTATGTATATAGATAGTTCCATAGATCCTTAAAGGATGGAATCCGAAACATCCTTTAGGTTATATTGCATTTCACTTGAGTCGATTTACTTGCATAAGGATGTTAATCCTATCTCCAGTGTTTTGTGTTTTGGTTTATGCTCGGGTCAGATGAGTGTCATAGCATTTAAGACTCACTTTTGGAGTTTGGACCTTTGCTTGGAGATCTATCTTTATCTATTTAGATTTTCATCTATTTTAGTTATTTCCAGCTGTTCATGTTCAGACTTGTCATTTCCATTGCAATAGAGATTTCTTGTATCTAGGATATTTGTTGTATTTTGTTTCAGATTCTGATGTTTTGTAGTAGCTTCATGAACTACTGTTTATCTATTCCGTTGCTTATTGTTGTATTACTCCGTGTCTGTAATTCTATGATTGATTGATTTATTGTATACGCTAAGTTTTGCCAAATATAAATTAACAATCTTTCGTTTTGAGATATTCAAGTCTTACATGTGTGTCTGCTATGGCACTCGAAGGGTACAACATTATAGGGGTTCTTTCTTTTGGGTTTGGTAGTGAATGAATGACTCTTACTCCTACATGTCCCACAGGGTTGGTATAGTCGATAGGCTAGCCGTAAAAGTAGAACACAAGTATCGATATATGCTACAATTATCGTAAAAGCAGAACACAGGTACCGATGCATGCTACAAGTGTTAACAGAGCTCTGGTTTAGGAAAAACTTAGCATATGGAGTAAAAACTTATTAGAGCTAGGGTAGCGATAACCTAGAAAGAGTAGAGTTAATTATGGAATCATCTTCGTTCGAGCTTGAAATTCTTTGTTTGGATCCTCCTTGATTTGAATTTCTTTTGATTTTTGGAACTTTCCCTTTGTTTTAAAATCCGTTCTTGTCTTTGTCACTTTAAGAAGGATTGCCCCACTCAGCAGAGAGGCAAGACGTCCGGAGTCTTTGCTGCGACTTCTTCCACTCCTCCTTCTGCTAGTGATACCCAAGGTACCCTCCAGGGCACCTTTCTTTCCATGATTTTCCTATTTGAGTTCTTGATACTGGATCATCCGATAGCTTTATTCTGTTGATTTTGTAATAAATTTGAGCTCATCTTGCAACCTCAATTAGCAATTTCATCCTTATGTATGACTAATCCCATCAATGGTCCCGCCAACCTTAGTATGATTTGTAAAGGGGTGAAACTCCTTTACAACAGGAGTCGATTCACTGGAGATTTCTATGTCCTCGATTTTGATGCATTTGATATCTTCCTGGAGGTGATTGGTTAAAGCGATATGATGCTGTTATTTCTTGTAGAGTCTGAATTGTTTCTTTAATAGACGACCATGGCAAATTCTCTTGTGATCATGCGTCGAATGCCTTAGGATTTATGCAGGCAGTTTTATCTTTTCGCTTGATGCTTAGCCTAGTGATCTTCACTCCACCCTGATAGTCAAGGGATTATCTTGATGTTTTTGGTGAAGTCTCTTCTCTTCTCCCCAAGCGGGAAATTGAATTCCGCTTCGATCTTATTCCTGGAGCTCGATCTTGCTACTGATTTTCACCAGCTTCGTGTGGCTGAGGAGAGCATCCCCAAGACAGCTTTTCGAATAGAGGATGGTTTCTATAAACGGTTAGTCATGACCTTTAGATTAACCAATGCTCCTGCCTTCTTCGTTGATCTCATGAATCGCGTTTTCCACGATATTCTCAACAAGTTTGTCTTAGTTTTCGTTGATGATATTCTCATCTTTTCTAAGTCAGTAAAGGAACATGAATCTCATTTGAGCTATGTTCTTCAAATTCTTAGAAGCCATCAGTTGAAAGCCAAATTTTCTAAATGCCATTTTTGGAGGGACAAAGTCCGATTCCTTGGGCATATTTTTCTGAAAATGGAGTCTCGACTTACCCGATTAAGTTTATTGCGATTGATATAAGTCTATCCATCTTTCCTTCTTTTTAATTTAATTATCTTATCTTCTTTTCGAGCCTATCTTCTTAGTTAGAATTCTCCTTGACTAGGGTGTTGAATATGCGATTATTTGATTTTGTTTGATGATAATAAACATATATATATATATATATATATATTCGTGTAAATGTATTTGGTAATGTACTATTTCATTTTTCACAGATTAAATAAATATTTGCTGAATAAAATTAAATAACACAGAATTTGAATTCCAACAGAATTTTTATTCAAACAAATATTTATTACAATTTTGAATAATACAAATTCAAGCACTCACTATACACTATACAACTTTGATACAAATTCAATTACATCACAATTTTACATTTATAGTTGACCTCACTACATATCACTCACACTCGTATTTTATCTTCAACTTCACTTCAAATTGAATCCAACATCTGAGCAATCTGCAAAAATAAATATTGATGCAGTAGAATTGAAAAGAAAATATTTTTGCAGTATAAAATCAAATCCGAGCTTCAAGCTGGCTTCAACTCAGGTGTAATTCGAAAAACAAATAAAATGCAAAGGTCAAGTCACTGAAATCATGACTTAACTCAATGCAATAACGTGACAAGGCATCATGAAGTCAGCAACTCAACTTAACTGCAAGTCCAAACCAACACAAAAGTTCACAATTCAACATGATAGCATCAACAATGCAAACAAGTCATAAGGGACAAGCTAATAATACATGTACAAGACTGCAACAGTATGGCTATATGCATGCTACAGAAGGAACAAGCACATGCAATAATATATGTGCAAGCTGAAAACATAAATAACAAAGAACCAGAGACTACAAATCAACTGCACCAAGGACAGATACAACTGACATTCAACTACAAGCCTAAGTGACAACATACATATCCGAACCAACATATCAAGCAACAGTTAACCGACCAGAGTGTACATGAGTATGACAACTACAGGCAACAAGTCCAGCTACGACCAAGAACAAGGCACAGCGCAGAAGCAAAACCGAGAAGCAGTGCAAACAAATATACCAAGGCCAACAACATTGAAATGGATCGAGAAAGCATGCAACTAGAAAAATTGGATCGAGCAAGTGCAGACACAAGTGGTGATACAATAGTCTAAATGAAACATACACGAATAAGGTTCAGTGGTGAAGCAACAACATCAAGTGATATTGAGCACACATGAAACAATGCAAGTAGATCAAATGACGTGTTCAACGCAACATGATGCAACAACATTATATATAGTGAACAGTATAACAACAGGTCGAGCTCAATGCAAATACAACACTGAATCATGATGTAGGAGTCACAGAAAACAAAGATAAGCTAATGATACATAACATGGAGCTACAGACCGACAACAACATCAAGCAGAAAGACATGAACAATGTAGGCCGATACAGTATGCAGTGCGAACACATATCAAGGCATACACAAATTCAAGACCAAAGTCAAATGCAAATTAAACCGAAATGACCAAGGAAAATCGAATAGTTCAAAGTCAGAACCTTGGCAATAAAGCAATCAAATTTTGACCAAGTCAGAAATCAACCCTGGAACAAATTGAAAAGGTCAAAAATAAAATCCAAATAAAATAGGAAAGTAGCTGCCATAACGATCAAGGAAGGATCGAACGATCTCAAGCTAAAACCGTAACAGTGAAGTAAGGCAAATATTCGAATTGAACAAGTCAGTAAAATCTCAATCATCCAAGTAACATCAATCGACCGATCAAATAAAATTGACAAATTCAAATATATTTGTACGAACGAAAATCAAGGGTTACAAACCCTATATAAACAAATCATCATTGGCAATTTCAAGCCCAAAAAAAACCAACAAAGCAAAAGAAGAAAAGTACACACCGAAATCATAGACGAACTCGATCCAAATTGAAGAGCCGTGAGCTAATCAGAGAAACAAGCGATCGACAAGGAAAACTACGAGCAATCAAAAGCGGCGACTTCAATTGAAAAGCCCTAATTTCCACAAGGGAACGAAGCCCTAATTCAGATCAAACAAAGAAAGCAACATAGCCGCCATTTTCTTAATTAAGGAACGGGCCACAATATTATAAAAAGAGAAAAGGGCCGACCTTTTATGTTATAAGGGTTATAGTTTTAAATTAGGGTTTATTTTCTTAAAAATTGCTTTTAAATTTGTATTTCATCTTTTAAATCATTGTAATTTCTAGTCGTGTGACTAGGGGACAAACTACGTGGCGTAGTTTGAGAATTCGCAACTCAGTGGCTGAGTTGTGGCAGGGTTTTAAGCGTAGAGTTAGGTTAGTCAGTAGCCGGTGTCGCGAGTTTACGCTTGTAAGCTTGTGACTACTTGATTTCTAGTAGAAACCTTGGAGGCAGCACGTAGGCAGGGTTTTGCCGAAGCTAGGTAAATTCTGTGTCGTTCTATTTCTGCATTTCATTATTCTGCTATTTTTCTGTGCTGCGATTATTCTGTGATCTGTGTTGAAATTATTTTATAAGCTTCCGCATTTAATTTTTATAATTAATAGTATCACCCTATTCCACCTCCCTCTAGGGTGAAATCGATCCTACAAGTGGTATCAGAGCTAGGAATAGAAGTCGGTTTTTTGGTTTTAAAAGTTTGATTTTTTCAAAAATCAATTTTTGTTTTAAAAAGTTGAATTTTTTAAATGGCTTTAATAATGCTTTTGCTGAAGGTCAGTCCATAGTTAGACCACCAAAGTTCAATGGTGAATATGCCTACTGGAAAAATAGAATGAAAATTTTTCTGAAAACCATTGACGCTTGGAACATTGTTGAGACAGGTTACAGAACACCAACTATAATTGTAGATAATCAGGAAATAGATAAGCTAATGGATCAATGGACAGAACTAGAAAATAAATTACAAAATGCTAATGCTAGATCTATGAATTCTATTATCTGTTCATTGGATCAATTTGAATTTAATCGTGTCTCACATTGTCTAACTATGCAGGAAATATGGCACACACTAGAAGTGACTCACGAAGGAACATCTCAAGTCAAAGAATCTCACCTTGCCATGCTAAGTAGCGAATACGAGAATTTCACAATGGCAAAAGAAGAAAATGTCAAAGAGATGCATGGACGACTTTCCAATATCGTATACAAATCAAAAGCTCTTGGAAAATCATATACATAGTTGGAGATAGTCCAAAAGATCCTCAGAGTCCTTCCACGAAGTTTTGAAGCCAAAGTGACAGCCATTCAAGAATCAAAAGATTTGAAACAAATGAAAGTCGAAGAACTCATCAAAAATCTCACCGCTTATGAGCTAGAAATGAAATTCAAGGAAGAACGTGAAGGAGGAGATACTCGAAAGAAATATATGGCTCTCAAAGGAACAACAGAAAGTGATGGTGGTGATGATGATGACGGAGCAGCAGAATTGGAGCTGATAATAAAGAAAGTCAAAAGGTGGAATTACAAATACGGAAATCCAGCTCTAAATCGAAAATTGAAAAGCATAATAAATAAAATATTGGACAATCCAGAAGAACAAAAGATCATCTGTCATAAGTGCAATCAACCTGGACACATCAAGCCCAACTGTCCTCAAAATCGACGCGACTTTGAAAAGAAATCAAAAAGGAGAAGTTTTGCAGCCACGTGGAATACAAGTGATGAAGATAATCAAAGTGCTAACAGTGAGAGTGAGAAAGCAGACATGTGTCTTCATGGTGAAATAACTGACAGTGATGACGACGAGCCAAGTGAGGTATCAAAACTTTCTCATTCAGAATTACTTATATATTTCCACGAAGTGAATGGCTGTTTTGAACGACTTAGGGAGAAGTTTGCCAAACTTGAATCACAAAAAGATACTTTGATAGATTTAAATAAACAACTTGACCAATTAATTAAAACCTATCAAAGTAGGATCCCTAAGTGTGATAAGTGTCCAACATTCGAAGAAGAAATTAAAAAATCAGAAATTAATATAAAATCACTTGAAAATGAAATTCTGATTTTGAAAGAGAATGAAAATACTAGGAGAAATATTCTATCAAAAAGTGCACACAATTATTGAATGAAAATGAATCTCTCAAAACACAAGTCCAACAATTGTCAATGACTTTAGATAAATTTTCAAAAAGTGAAAAAACGTTGAATATGCTATTAGGAAAGCAAATTATTAATACGGTTAGACATGGACTTGGATATAATCAATCTGAAAATGTTGAAAGCGATATTAATCAAGAAAAGTCTATGTGCACAATTTGTAGAAAATATGGACACAATCACAATAATTGTTGCTATAGACCCAAACATGTGAAAACTATACCAATTTGGGTTCCAAAAGGCACAAATATAAACTCTCAAAATTAAACAAATTTGGGTGCCTAAAGGAACATATATAAACAGTTCTTTGGTCTCCACAAAATTATTTTTCTAAATCTTCTGCCACTAACAACCATGGACCTATAAAAACAAATAGGTCACAAAAATCGTTTCCCGTGTAGGTGTGGTGGCAGGCTAAGGAACAACAACAGTGTTATCTGGATTCTGGCTGTTCGAGAAACACAATGGGCGACAAAACAAAGTTCCTTAGCCTAGTATAAAGGTGACAGAATCACATTGGACAACAATGAAAAATATTGTAAAGGTAAAACAGGTAATGGTATATCTGTTTGAACGACATATTAAATGTGATATTCTGCACAGTAATCTAAATAAAATCAGCCAATATTAAGATGATGAAAAAGATGATGATTTTGATTCTGACTTGTTTAAAATTGTTGGCCAATTATATTCTTATGCCAAAATCACTATAAAAATCTCTAGAGCATTTGATTACTTCATATATCTTAGTTTGGATTAATAATAGTGTTTTTGTTGGATGATGATACATTTGGTTATAATTTGGCTAACTCTGTATTCACAGTTTTTGATTATTTACACGGCTTCATTTCAAATTCAAGAGAATGTCATTTGAAAAGCTGTTAAAATTGATTTTGAGATATTTTTTTGCATACTTCATGGTCTGGTCTATCAAATTCAATTAATGATAATTTTGAGTGAAAGAGAAATTCAGATGCAGATTACACTGGTAATCTAGTTGATAGAAAAATTACTAGTTGAACGTGATTTTTGTTGAGACATTTAGTAACTGCATCGTTTTTTTAAAAGAAAATATCCGCATATTTTTCAATTTAAATAATTTACAAGAGCAGAAATTTTTCTCATATAAACCCCTCGAGAAAATCATTTTTGATCATATTTTCAGATTAGTCATTTTAAAAAATTGATTTCATAATTAGTTTTGAATTTGATTTTAAATGACAATTTTGACTACTCTGACTCCCTACTAATTATCAAAAGGATAAATAGTGATTGAAAAAGTGATGAGTGTTGATATTTATCATACATTACTCAAGACAGTATATTTAGAAAAATTTCTTTAGAGATTCAAACAAGAGTTATTAAACTTTTTGTTGGGTAAAGATTCCATGACCATTTCTATTTCTATCATATTTATATCGACCATCGCTCATCAAAAATTCAATATAGATTGTCGATATGTGGTACTTTAAATAGGAATCATTCGTTTTTCATTTTATAAAATAAAATAAAATCCAAAGTATTCACTCTCATTTAAAAGTCCTCACGGTTATGCATGGGTGAATTACTTGGAATTTGTTATGTGCTTCCATGCTCATTTAAAAGTCCTCACGGTTATGCATGTATGGAACATATATCAAAAATTGATTAATTAAATAAACAAGTTGATTCTAATCCCATTTAAAGGTCCTCACGGTTATGCGTGGTTAGAAGAGACTTGAATTTTTAAAAAAAAATTGCAATACTACTAAACTCATTTAAAAGTCCTAATGGTTATGCATGGTTAGTAGATATTCAAATTCCTGATATAAATATACTACAAATAGACACAACTGTATGGTTTTATATGATGATATCATTCCCATTATTCTAAAAGTGGAATATGCACCGAACAAAATATTTATGATTTTTGTTTGATTTTTTATTGAAATTTAATATTTATACTCAGTTGAGTTTTAATGTTGAATTAATATCGATCACTTTATCTCTGTTTTCTCTAACACTATTATTCTTTTGCTGATAACAAAAGGGGGAGAGAAAACTTAAGATTTTGTCAAATAAAATCAAGCAAAGGTCAAATAATTTTCTATTTGCATCTAGGCTCATTTGCATATTTTTATTTGTATGCATATATGTAGGGGGAGCTTTGTGTATAGAGGAAGCATTTAAATAGAGGGAGCAATTAGAGTATATCTATGATCAAATACATTTAACATATTCAAAATCTTAAATACATGTTTGTTATCATCAAAAGGGGGAGATTGTTGAATATGCGATAATATGATTTTTGTTTGATGATAATAAACATATATATATATATATATATATTCGTGTAAATGTATTTGGTAATGTACTATTTCTTTTTTCAAAGATTAAATAAATATTTGCTGAATAAAATTAAATAACACAGAATTTTTATTCAAACAAATATTTATTAAAATTTTGAATAGTACAAATTCAAGCTCTCACTATACACTATACAACTTTGATACAAATTCAATTACATCACAATTTTACATTTATAGTTGACCTCACTACATATCACCCACACTCGTATTTTATCTTCAATTTCACTTCAAATTGAATCTAGCATCTGAGCAATCTACAAAAATAAATATTGACGCAGTAGAATTGAAAAGGAAATATTTTTGCAGTATAAAATAAAATATGATTTTTGAAAATAATATTTGCCTCAGTTATTTGGGTTGTTCGTCATCATTTAATTTTGAATCCATCATACACGAATAGCTTGTGACATACACTGTGTATCACTGTATATGCCACAAGACCATGCACTCCGAAATATACACTTGCTTTATTTACAGGGACAGGTGAGCACATGTCAAACCCAAAATATCAGATTCAACTCAAGTGCAATAAAATAATGTCACAACACGCGCACAAGGTCAAATCCGAGCTTCAAGCTGGATTCAACTCAGGTATAATTCGAAAAACAAATAAAATGCAAATATCAAGTCACTGCAATCATGACTCAACTCAATGCAACAACAGTGACAAGGCATCATGAAGTCTGCAACTCAACTTAACTGCAAGTCCAAACCAACACAAAAGTTCACAATTCAACATGATAGCATCAACAATGCAAACAAGTCACAAGGGACAAGCTAATAATACATGTACAAGACTGCAACAGTATGGCTACATGCATGCTACAGAAGGAACAAGCACATGAAAAAGTATATGTGCAAGCTGAAAACATAAATAACAAAGAACCAGAGACTACAAATCAACTGCACCAAGGACTGATACAACTGACATTCAACTACAAGCCCAAGTGACAACATACATATACCGAACCAACATATCAAGCAATAGTCGACCGGCCAGAGTGTACATGAGTATGACAACTACAGGAAACAAGTCCAGCTATGACCAAGAACAAGGCATAGTGCAGAAGCAAAACTGAGAAGCAGTGCAAACAAATATACCAAGGCCAATAACATTGAAATGGATCGAGCAAGCATGCAACTGTGAAAATTGGATCGAGTAAATGCAGACACATGTAGTGTACAGCAGTCTAAATGAAACATACACGAATAAGGCTCGGTGGTGAAGCAACAACATCAAGTGATATTGAGCACACATGAAACAATGCAAGTAGATCGAATGAGGTGTTCAATGCAACATGATGCAGCAACATTATATACAATGAACAGTGCAACATCAGGTCTAGCTCAATGAAAATACAACATTGAATCATGATGTAGGAGTCACAGAAAACAAAGATAAGCTAATGATACATAACATGGAGCTACAGACCGACAACAACATCAAGCAGAAAGACATGAACAATGTAGGCCGATACAGTATACAGTGCGAACACATATCAAGGCATACACAAATTCAAGACCGAAGTCAAATGCAAATTAAACCGAAATGACCAAGGAAAATCGAATAGTTCAAAGTCAGAACCTTGGCAATAAAGCAATCAAATTTTGACCAAGTCAGAAATCAACCCTGGAACAAATTGAAAAGGTCAAAAATAAAATCCAAATAAAATAGGAAAGTAGCTGTCGTAACAATCAAGGAAGGATCGAACGATCTCAAGCTAAAACCGTAACAGTGAAGTAAGGGAAATATTCGAATTGAACAAATCAGTAAAATCTCAATCATCCAAGTAACATCAATCGACCGATCAAATAAAATTGACAAATTCAAATATATTTGTATGAACGAAAATCAAGGGTTACAAACCCTATATAAACAAATCATCATCGGCAATTTCAAAGCTTCGGAGTTTAAGCAAGCCCAAAAAAAAACAGCAAAGCAAAACGAGAAAAGTACATACCGAAATCATAGACGAACTCAATCCAAATTGAAGAGCCGTGAGCTAATCAGAGAAAAAAGCGATCGACAAGGCAAACTATGAGCAATCAAAAGCGGCAACTTCAATTGAAAAGCCTTAATTTCCACAAGGGAACGAAGCCCTAGTTCAGATCAAACAAAGAAAGCAACATAGCCGCCATTTTCTTAATTAAGGAACGGGCCACAATATTATAAAAAGAGAAAAGGGCCGGCCTTTTATGTTATAAGGGTTATAGTTTTAAATTAGGGTTTATTGTTTTAAAAATTTCTTTTAAATTTGTATTTCATCTTTTAAATCGCTGTAATTTCTAGTCGTGTGACTAGGGGACAAACTATGTGGCGTAGTTTGAGAATTCGCAACTCAGTGGCTGAGTTGTGGGAGGGTTTTGAGCGTAGAGTTAGGTTAGTCAGTAGCAGGTGTCACGAGTTTACGTGTGTAAGCGTCTGACTACTTAATTTCTAGTAGAAACCTTGGGGGCAGCACGTAGGCAGGGTTTTGCCGAAGCTGGGTAAATTCTGTGTTGTTCTATCCTGCATTTTATTATTCTGCTATTTTTCTGTGCTGCTATTATTCTGTGATCTGTGTTGAAATTATTTTATAAGCTTCCGCAATTAATTTTTATAATTAATAGCATCACCCTATTCACCCCCCTCTAGGGTGAAATCGATCCTACATAGGGTCCCTCTAAATTTGAATCTTTATCCTTGTTCTAGAATCCATTAGTGAATCAACCTACGAGAGAACGTATTTGTAATTTGTATAAAAATGTTTCATATGTTGTTTGAGTTGTTAAGTTCGAATTTTGGGTTTCGATCGATTCGCCTAGCTAAAGCTATCGATAGGAATTCCAAAACACTTGAACAGAGCAAACTGACACAACATTGTTTTCGAAATTTCTAAATGAAATAATTTTTTGTATGATTATATTATATATATAAAAGTATACTTTGATGAAATTAGATAGTTAAATGAATTGGTTGCTAGAAATAATAGTACTAGATTATCATTTATTGTTTTGTTAACATTCCTAAACCATTAACTAGTGCTATATGTTATAAGAAGATGAAATTTTTAAAACATGATTTTTAAATCTAATTGGCAAATGAAATGAATTTAATTAAGGATTTGAGAATTTAATTCTCAGTGCTTTTCAAAATTTTGAAAAATATGTTATTAGAAAGTATTTTCGAATGGAAATTGTTTCCAAAGAATCTTAAAAAGAAGTAAGTCAGTACTCTCCTCTTATGTCACTGGAAAATAATTTCGATGATGACTATAGCATCATCAACATTCATTTTCGAGTCTCAAAGTGGGGAGACCACTTATTTGTCGTGCTGCACTTTTGTTTTGGAAAATGGATTTAATTTGAATTTATTGAGTACGATTTGATGCACGATATATATATATATATATATATATATATATATATATTTATTTCAAAATGGTTTGAAGTAAAACTGGAAATATAAGTTTTATGTTAAGTGATGGTTTTCAATTATTAAAATAATTTTTTTTTAAATAATTGGAGTGTCTAAAATGAGGAATGGAATTGAAACAACTTGAAATAGTTGAATTAGGATAAAAAATTTATAATACTCACTTGCATTTTAAAACATATATAACTTACCTGAAATATTCAAAAAGTTAAATGTAATGTCAATATGTATTTAAAGGTTATACAAGATAAAACTTAAGTAATAAAAATGTTCAAACCAAATTTTTGCTTAATCTAAAGGTTGTAAGTAAAAAGGTAAATTTTTATAGTGCTTAATCACATTCGAAAACATTAATGAAACTCACCTAGAAAAAATTTGAATGTAATGAGAACATGTGGTTGAATAATATACAATTTGAATGTAGGTAATAAGATGTCCAAAAATGAAATTTATATGGTTTTGAATTAAATGTTGTAACTGGTACTGGGCATTAGGATTTCCTTCTTGGGATTTTGAAAGCTGTTGATGTATTTCGAATTTAGCTTATCGTTTTGTTTGTTTCTATTCTTCTATCTTATTTTTTTGGGGATGAAAAGTTTTAAGTGGGGGAGAATGTAACAACCCAGAAATTTTAACGATTTTAAATAACGTAATTAACTAAATTTTTTCATGAAAATACATAATAAAAATTGGTAATGAAAATTTGATATTTGGAATAGTCTATTTAAAAGTATCAAGTGTCAGATTTTCATCAGAAAATATGTAAGTTTGTTTAATTGTGAAATTTTAATTTTTAAATTTAAAATCAGTTAAATTGATGGAAATAAAATATTTTACATAAGAAATATGTAAATCATTTTTTTAAGCGTGACATCATATTTCATTTCGCCAATTTTAGACTACTTTGGCCCCATTCATATTATTTCCGGCATCTTAGCAGCATTTTGACAGCGAAGATCGAGTTTTGATAGGACGTTCATATCTCTAAAATCACTATACCATCTTGTTTGGCTCATCGCGCTGATCTCCGCATTAAGTTCATTTGTGTGTTTCGGCGTCCGGTACGCGGTGAAATCTATAAAACGATTAGCTGTATCGGTACCCATTTTGAGCCTTTTGGTATCCCTATGGCCATTCATTTATCCACCTTGGGGAAAAAAGGGCCATTAGGTTTTATTATTTTTAGAAATCAATGTTTGACTTTCTCTATTCCTTGGTTTCAATTAATATTTCTGGTTCATTTCCTTTCATTCTTTTGCTCTGCCTCTCTTCGTTCTCTTTTGTATTTTCATTTCTTTTGAAAAGGAAAAAATAGAAGTATATGCATATTAGAGAACTGCTCGTCTCCTTTTTCCAGAGCCTGCACGTCTCCTTTTCACCAAACTCCTACCTTGCCTGTTACTGGCCGAATCTCGCTTCCCTCCAGCTTTATTCCTCTCTGCCTTGACCTCTTTTGTCCTCCGCCTTGACCTCTTCTATCCTCCGCCACCTCTCTCCATGTATTAGCCGAGCACAAACCCTCCGCCTCTTCTCCGTGTGCCTCTCCACCGGCCTACCCTCTCTCATCCGCCTCCAACAAAAACGAGGCCAGCCTACGCCACTTGACAGCCCGACCACCTTTCCCCCAAGCTGAGCCGCTTCGCAACAAACCCGCCTCCAGTCAGATCCGCCAACCACCCTACCCTCCGCCAACACACAGCCTCTCCATTCACCCGCCATCCACTCGATAGCAGCCTTGCTCCACACCATTCACAATAGCTAGGCCTTTCCCCTCTGAGATAGCACCCAGTGTTGTGCCATTCCAGCCACTTTCCAGCTTCGACCACTCCACATCATCCACGCCAACTATCAGCAGCCATTCCCCGGCCATTCTCCCTGCAGCCGAAGCATTGCCTTTGAGAGCTTGCCCCACTATGAATTCGAATAGGCTCTAAAATAGGTGGTTCATTAGAAAAAAGCTTGCTATAGCTGCTTCTGCTAGCTCTGCATACAACCATGCTGCTTTCTCAAGCGTCTATATGGAATCATGAATGATAATATCGAGTAAACTGAAACTTCAAAACAAATATTCATGATTCATTTGCAAATCTCCTCTTCGCTAACAAGAATTTGTCGCAACTTTCTTTGTTCGATTTGTCGCTGTGCGTGCCTGTGTGCATTGTTGTTCGTTGTCGTTGTTTCCATAGCCACGAAAGGTGAGCGATCACTCACGATTGACATTCTTATGTTTAGTAAATTTATTTCACATAAAATGACGATTGAAATATATTGTTAAATTTGAATTAATTAGTGATTAAATTGTTAAATATTATATGTTATTGTTTGCATTTGTTCAACTATGTTAATTTATAATATTGACACCAATAACGTGCTAGTATACTATAATTTACTTGTAAATTATGATCATATTTAGCATTGATATGCTATGTCATTTTATATTATTATTCCATTGTTCTCACACTATAAGTTCCTTACTAGTTTAGGAAATTCCTGTAGGTTGAAATGATACATACACGAACGATCTTATAGATTAGAAAAAATCGTTATGGGTTGAAATGATAAATCCAAGCGATTTTATTGATTTTTGAAATTTGAGATTGCAGGTTGAAATGATATATACCCACAAATATTAAATTATTATGGATTAAAATGAAAAGATCTATATCACTTGACCATATGATAGAAAATTATATACGGACACTATTGGTCTATTTTTGAAAATTGATTTCCAAATTTTTGGAAGGAAGTATATGGGTTTTAATAAATATTAATTTTTAAACATAATATAAAGATTTTATTTCAATATATGTGTACAATTTAGATTTTTAAAGTGTATATTTGGAAATTTTAAATTTATAAGTTAGTTTTGAAAATGAAAATTTAAGATTTTAGTTAAAATTTTATTATTTTTAAATATATATAAAATAATATTTAATATAAAATAAATTTAATACTAAGATTTAATTTAATGAAATTTAATGTAATAAAATTTAATTTAATTAGTATATATAATATGTTTAAGTATTTATTCAAAATTTTATTAATATTTTAAAAATAGATTTTGTAATAACTTTAATAAATTAAGGTTGGAAAGATGATTTGAAATTGATTTGAAATTTTTTTGTTTAAGAATTGTATTTAAATAAAGATTGATTTGGAACTTGTTGATTTTGAGATTTTAAAGATATAATTTTTTTAACTTGATAATTGGATTTTGATTAAAGGTAATTAAATAAATATTTTCAAATTTAAATAAAATTGAAATTGAATATTGATTAAATTTGTAATTTGAGATTTTATTTAATAG
Organism: Allium cepa; assembly: GCA_030765085.1. Classification (NCBI taxonomy): domain Eukaryota; kingdom Viridiplantae; phylum Streptophyta; class Magnoliopsida; order Asparagales; family Amaryllidaceae; genus Allium; species Allium cepa. Next base: position 337,684,494 of record CM060929.1, on the reverse strand, counting down.
TTATTAAAAATGATTATGTGAATATTTTCAAATTTAAATTAAAGTTTATTTTTGAAATATAACTGAAATTTTTAAAATTGAGTTATTGTAAATTGTTTGAATATTTAAACTTCGAAACTTATCGAATTGGAAGTGATTTAAATTTGTAGTTCAAACCTGGATTTGAAATCGGTATAAATTAAAAATGGTTTTAATAAGAATTTGAATTTAACCTTTAACCTTTTTAATTGAAATTATTAAACTGAGATTGATTTAAATTGAAATTTTGAAACTAAAGTTGATTTGAATTGATTTGTGAAATTGGCAGAAACAATTCAATTTTGAAACTATTTTCGATATAACTCTTTTAAATCTATAAACTATTTTTAATATATAAACTATTTTTAATATATAAACTATTTTAATATATAAAGTAATTTTTAATATAAGCTATTTTTAATGTATAATTATCCAATATATAAACTACTTTTAATATTCAAACTATTTAAGCTGGAACTGTTATGATTTAGATTTAATGGATTTAAATGTGAACACTTTGATATGATTGTTTAACCTATTTTGTGGCTTGATTTTGGAAGTGAACATGATTTCGAAAGTGATATGATTATGAAAGTGAATATAATTTCAAAATTAATGTGATTTTGAAACGAATATGGTATTTTGATATGAAGTATGAACTGTTTGAAATAAAAATGACCACGGTGTGAAATAAGTGTTTAGTTGTTAAAGAGACCGAGATCAGATATTGTCATACTCTCTGCCAATACAGAAAACCACTTTAACAACTGTGCACATGATGGAGAATCTAGAATGAAGTATGATGGTTTGGCTAATGTTTGTATGAGTTATGAACAGCCATGACCCCGCGGTCAGCTTGATGTGACTAAAACAGGAGCTACACTTGGAACAAGTGAGGTCACACCTCCAATCGTGCGTGCTTCTTCGATACCATATATATTACTTTGTGATTTGATTGGATGCATCTTTGATTATGGGAGTATGTCTCGAGGTGGGCGGTAGTAGCTGCTATGTGTTACCACCAGTCCGGTTCTGCAAAATTGTAGAATCCTATCTTAGGCATTGCCTCGCATGCCTTGTCATATGCCTTATCGCGCTCACTACGAGTTTGGTTTGTGTGGTACACTATGGAGTGCCCTCTGATTGCCCTCCAGTTTACGGAGGAATTACGGTATTGTATAGATTACGACATTTACATAAAAATGTGTTAAAGGGGATATGGGTAATGCCTTAACGCTATATTTATATTTTACTTTACGGTAGACATAATCTATGTAGCATATTGCACTACGTATATAGATAGTTCCACGGATCCTTAAAGGATGGAATTCCATACATCCTTTAAGTTATATTGCATTTCACTTGAGTCGATTTACTTGCATAAGAATGTTAATCCCGACACGAAAGTTTTGTGTTTTGGTTTATGCTCGGGTCAGACTGAGTGTCACAGCATTAGAGACTCACGTTTGGAGTTTAGAGCTTTGCTTGGTGATCTATCTTTATATATTCAGCTTTTCAGTTATTTTAATTATTTCCAGTTGTTTATGTTTAGACTTGTCATTTGCTTTGTATTAGAGATTTCTTGTATCTAGGATTTCTGTTGTATTTTGTCTTAGACTCTGATGTTCTATAGTAGATTCATGAACTACTGTTTACCTATTCTGCTGCTTATTGTTTTATTACTTTGTGTCTGCGATTGATTTATTTACTGTATATGCTAAGTTTTGCCAAATATAAATTGACAATCTGTCATTTTGAGCAATTCAATTCTAAGATGTGTGGATTATTGTCGATTTAAATTATTCGAAAAGGTAGTCATTACAACTACCGATTTTGAATAACGTTATCCTTATTCCTCCTCTTGCTACTGCTACTTCTTCATTGGTTTTGGCTCATAATTCATCCTCTGATGACATTCTTTGGAGTCAGGAAGAGAGTTCCTAGGTCCATGAAAATACTGAAATGAGGTACGATCCATAATATCCAACTTACTATAAATATGTTAGTGTGATGGTGAAAAAGATCGAATTTATTATCAGTCGATGGATGGTGATCTTTCTATTATTGACACTGGAGAGCTTGATTGAAGGAATAAACCTCTTCTTGTGGATTCTTCTTGGGATAGGAAATTTCTCTATAGTGTTTATTCGGTTGATTATACTCCTTTGTTAGCATCTCCATTTTGTGGGTATCTCCATGTATCTAGACCTTATTCTTTGGATGATGGTAGTGGATCCTCTTCTTTGGAAGGGGACTAGTACGTACTCTATAGTAGTTTTGGCCTGTTTGTCAACCGTGTACTATTATTTTCTCTTTAGTTGTTCTGTGAATGTGTAGAGCACCTGTTATAATTTTAATAAAGTGGCACGATCGACTATAAAGCCGGCTAAACTTGCTAAAAAAAGTATAAAATAGAAATAAAACAATTAATTATGAAGAAGATTTATTATAAAGTTAAATATTTGTCACAAATTACATAACCGCCCCTAGGGCAGACCCTAATTCTTTCAATATCCCACTTGCACTTAGGGTCAATTATGGAATCTCAATCTCATTCGTTCGATCTATTTTTTCAAAATGATCGAGCTTATCCCTTAGTGATTGAATATGCTATATTATTTTGTTATCCACTCTGTCAATCATCACATCTTGGCCGCTAATAAAATGCCTTTATCATGTAGAACATTCATAGTATGTTTCTTGACTCTTAGAGATCTCTAGGTTCTTTCACGATCTGCATCATGACAATGTTATAATAAACAATGCTATGGGACTCTCAACATCGGGAATAACCCCTAGCCAGTTATAATTAGTGCAATATACATGTATACAACTTTTTCTATGGCATTCTTTAAGGAGATGTACTTAGCCTTCTGGTCGAATCATCCACAACCTCTTATTTGGAGCAGTTCTAGCTTAAAGCTCCTTAACTGAGTTTTTGTAACGATCTGCTATTTCAAACCATTGGCATCCGCACATGTCAGACTTGAATTGCTCAAAATAACAGATTGTTAATTTGTATTTGGCAAAACTCAGCATATACGATAAATATAATCAATCATAGAATCACAGACACAAAGTAATATAACAACAAGCAGTGGAAATGATAAATAGTAGTTCATGAAGCTACTATATAAACAACAGAGTTTGAAATAAAATATGACAGAATATCCTAAATATAATGTAGTCTTGAATATAATCAGATGATAAGTCTGAAAAAATTAACTGGATAGCTGAAAGCTGAATAGATATAGATGGATCTTAAAGTGAAACTCCAACTCCAAAGGTGAGTCTCAAATGCTGTGACACTCAGTCTGACCCAAGCATAAAGCAGAACAAAAAACACTCAAGTCAGGATTAACATTCTTATATTAATAAATTCAACTCAAGTGAAATGTCATTTGAAATACAAGTAACTTAAAGGATGCTTGAGATTTTCATCCTCTAAGGATCCGTGGAACTATCTACTATGTAGTAATACACGCTATTATAATATGTGTAAAGTAAAGCAAACTATTAAAATAGCGTTAAGGCGTTACCCATATCCCCCTCAACACCTTTTATATAATGTCATAGTCTATGCAGATACTATAAAATCAACTAGAAAGTGGGCTATTAGGGAGAACTCCATAGGTACGACACAAAACAAACTCGTAGAAGGCGTGATAGGGCATGTGACAAGGCATGCGAGGCAATGCCAGGGTAGATATACCGTTTGCGGATCCGGACTGGTGGTAACGCATAGCAGCTACTACCGCCCACCTCGTGATACTCTCCCAAATCAAAGGTGCACCCAATAAAACCATAAAGTAATAGAATGGTATCGAAGAAGTGTGCCCAGTCGGAGGAATGACCTCACTTGGCTCGGCATGGCTCCTGTTTTAGCCACATCAAGCTGACTCACGGGAGTCAGGGCTACGTAAATAATACACCATAGAGATCTCCCCGACGAGGCGATCAGAACGGTACACTAATATCAGCGGCATGACAATCCTGTCAACATTCGATATTCGCTGCTAAACTGTTGTTTAATCGTCGAAAATAAGATAAACGGAGCTAGAGAAGTCCAAATTTGACGAAATGAAATACACGTCTCACTCAGAAAATGGTTTACATTTTTATTATATGAAAATATTCAGGTTTCAAAAACATTTTATTTTCATCAAACTAACCAATTTTAAATTGAAATTGAAGATTACATAACAGAACTAACTTTCATATTTTCATATAAAAATTTACCATTTGCTATGTCAAAATAGACGTATTTGAAATATCAAATTTTTATTTCCAAATTCAATTATTTAATTTCAAGTAAAATTTCTGTAAATTACGTTATAAAACTTATTAAAATTCCCGGGTCGTTACATTCTCCCACACTCAAAACTTCAACCAATTAATTCTCTTTTTATTATTCAATTTATTATCTAATTTGTTTTTAAAAACTTCCCTAAACAAAATATCATTTTTGGACACCTTCTTATTTAACTTTATATTGTATATTCAATTGCTTATTCTCATTAACATTTAACTATTCCTAGGTAAGTTATATCAAGGTTCCGAGGGTAATTGAAAACTATACAAATTTACCTTTTATCTAAAACATTCGTGTTAAACAGAATTTAGTTTAAACATTTTAATTACATATGAAACATTAATAAAACTTACCTGAAATATTCAAAAGTCTAAAATGTAACAAGAATATGTAATTAAGCACTATACAAATTTTCTTGTTATTTATAGTATTTTTACTAAGCAAGAGAGATTAATTTGAACAATTTGTTGCCTAAGTTTTCTCTTATATAACCTTCAATTGCAAATTCATCTTAACATTTCAACTTTTAAAAAAATTCAAGTAAGTTATCAATGTTTATTAGAATGCAATTGAATATTATACAAATAAATTTTATCCTAGTTCATCTGTTTAAGTTTGTTAACTTTCCATTTCTCTTTAGATTCTTTAATTTTCAAATCTTTTTTGCAAAATTTCAATAATTGAAAATTATCACTTAACATAAAAATTCAAAATTTAATTTTCTGGTTTCACTTCAGCTAATTTGAAATAGATATATGTATATATATTTTATATATGAAATCATACTCAAGAAATTCAAATCAATTATATTTAATCCTAAAAACAAAAGTGTAGCTAAGCTACTAAGTAGTCTCCCCACTTTGAGACTCAAAAATGAATGTCAATGATGCTGCAGTCATCACCGAAATTATTTTCCAGCGACAAAAGAGGAAAATACTGACTTATTTCAATTAAAATTCTTTGAAAACAATTTCCATTCGAAGATACTTTCTAACAATATATTTCAAAACTTTAAAACTCAAAATTGAAAAGTCCCAAAAATTTAATTCTCAGATTCTTTAATTTGAATTCAATTCATTTGCAAATCAGATTTATAAACCATGTTTATAAAATTTTATCTTCTTATAACATATGGTAATAGTTAATATTTAGAAATGTTAACAAATAGGAAATGATAATCTAGTATTATCATTTCTAACATCCAATTCTTTTAACTATATATTCCCAAAAATTATACCTTCATATGTAATATAATCATACACAAAATTATTTCATTTACAAATTTTGAAAGCAGTATTGTGTCAGTTTGCTCTGTTCAAGTATTTTGGAATTTCTATCGATAGCGTTGGCCAGACGAATAAATCGAAATCCAAAAATTCAAATTTAACAATTCAAACAACACGGTATAAAATATTTTATTATCAATTACAAATACACTCCCTCACATACTGATTCAAGAATAAATCTAGAACATGGATAGAGATTTAAATTTAAAGGGACCCATATCGAAGAGAATTCTAGTTATGAAAATAAACTCGAAAGGAAGATAAGATAATTAAGTTACAGAAGAAGAAATGGATAGTCTTATTTTTATCGCGGCGACCTTAACCGGGTCAGCCGAGATTTCAAGAATAAGATTGACGTAGAAATTCAATTTCCTGCTTGAAGGGAAGAGAAGTGACTTTACCAAAACATCAGGATAATCCCTGAATATCGATGGAGTCAAGGTGACAAGGGAATCATCCTAATCGTCTACTAGTGACGGTTCGGGCTTTGCAAGAAATAATAACATCTAAACCGAGGATGTAGAAATCTCCTGTGGATCGATGCTTGTGGTAAAGGAGTTTCACTCCTTTACAAATCCTATTTAGGTCGGCGGGACCGCCGATGGGATTAGTCACACACAAGGACAAAATTTGGCAATTGGGTGGCAATATGTTCTCAAATGCATTATAGAGATCAACCGAAGTGGAGCTATGGGATGCTCCAGTATCAAAAGATCACGAATAGTAATAGACAAGAATGGATTTCAGAACAAAAGGGAGAGTTCCAAAATTCAAAGGAAACTCGACTCAAAGAGGAAGAAACTCAAGCACGAACGAAGGTGATTCTGTAATTAAATTTACTCTATATGCGACGTTTTGCCTAAACTGGAGCTCTAATACCAACTGTAATGACCCGCTATTTATATGTCAAACTTGAATTGCTCAAAACAACAGATTGTTAATTTATATTTGGAAAAACTCAACATATATAGTAAATATAATCAATCATAGAATCACAGACATAGAGTAATGTAACAATAAACAATGAAAAAGATAAATAGTAGTTCTTGAAGCTACTATATAAACAATAGAGGTTGAAATAAAATATAACAGAGTATCTAAAAAACAATGTAGTCTCGAATACAAGCAGATGACAAGTTTGAACAAAACAACCAGATAGCTGAAAGCTGAATAGATATAGATGGATCTCCAAGTGAAGCTCCAACTCCAAAGGTTAGTCTCAAATGCTGTGACACTCAGTCTGACCCGAGCATAAAGCAAAACACAAATCACTCGAGTCAGGATTAACATTCTTATATTAATAAATTCAACTCAAGTGAAATGTCAACTGAAATACAAGTAACTTAAAGATGCTTGGGATTTCGATCCTCTAAGGATCCGTGGAACTATCTACTATGTAGTAATATACTCTATCATAATATAACTAAAGTAAAGTAAACTATTAAAATAGCGTTAAGGCGTTACCCATATTCCCTTTAACTCATTTTATATAATGTCGTGGTCTATACAGATACTGTAAACTCCACTCGCAAGTGGGCTATCAGGGAGCACTCCATAGGCACGATGCAATAACTCATAGAAGGTGCGATAGAGCATGTGACAAGGCAAGCGAGGCAATGCCAGGGTACATATACCGTTTGCGGATCCGTACTGGTGGTAACGCATAGCAGCTACTGCCGCCCACCTCGTGACACACTCCCAAATCAAAGGTGCACCCAACCAAATCACAAAGAAATTGAATGGTATCGAAGAAGTGTGCCCGATCGGAGGAATGACCTCACTTTTGCCCGGCACAGCCCCTTTTTTAGCCACATCAAGCTGACTCACAGGAGTCAGGGCTACGTAAATACCATATAGAATTGTTGCCAAACCATCCTACTTCATTCGAGAATCTCCACTACGTACACAGTATAAAAGTAGCACGACGCTATTTCGGTATTTCGGGCGGATGTTGCACCGAGACCGTAGGTTTTGCACCCTGTGGATATCTATTCTTCGGATGGCCATAATTATTGGCTCCTATATTGCTATGGGAGCCATAACTAGTCAAACCAAAGCTCTTCGTGAGTTCTACGGCTTTGAAAGCTTTAAGCCGTCAATGGATTGTTTCATACCCAAAAAATTGCATTCGAATCTCAATCGTTTCTCGGAAGTTTTTTACCCTTCGTTTTTTCATCTCGCGCATTTTCACGTTAAAATGGGATCACCGTGACTGATCTTCGATTTACCATCGCTGGAGAGTGATGCACCACGGTACTGTTCCATTTCAAATCCATGCACCCATTTCTAAAAGTCATACGACACTGTTTCAGCATTTTGGACGGGTGTTGCACCTTTCACCATAGATGTTGCACCCTGAGGATATCGATTCTGCGGACGGCCATAATTGTTGGCTCGTTTAGAGTTACGGGAGCCATAACAAGTCAAAACGAAGCTCTCTGTGATTTATACAGCTTTGATAGCTTTAATCCATCAGTGGATTGTTTCATACCCAAAAAAGACTATCTGAATTTTAATTAGGTTTCAGAACTTTTTACCCTTTGTTTTTTGGTCACGTGCATTTTTACATTAAAACGGGATCACCATGGCTGGTCTTCGATTTACCATCGTTGGAGAATGGTGCACCATGGTACGGATCCATTTCAAATCCATGCACCCATTTATAAAAATCGTATGGCATTGTTTTGGCATTCGGGGTAGATGTTGCACCTTGCACCGTAGATATTGCACCCTGTGGATATCGATTCTTCGGACGGCCATAACTGTTGGCTCGTTTAGAGTTATGGGAGCCATAACCAGTCAAAACGAAGCTCTCTGTGAGTTCTACAGCTTTGACAGCTTTAAGCCATCAATGGATTGTTTCATGCCAAAAAAAGACTATCCGAACCTCAATTGGATCTCGGAAGTTTTTTACCCTTCGTTTTTTCATCACGTGCATTTTTATGTTAAAACGGGATCACCGCGCTGGAGGGTGGTGTACCGTGGTGTTGTTCTATGTAGGATCTAGATTAACCCTAGAGGGGGGGTGAATAGGGTTATAGAAAATTTTCTCGAATTAAACACAGAAACAAACTACAGAAATAAATATGTTGAAAAGTAAATCACACACAAAATTTACCCAACTTCGGCAACCCCTGCCTACTGCTGCATTCCCAGATTTCTATTAGAATTAAACAGTATCCCGCTTACAAACACTCTACTAGACTCGCAAACCCTTGCTCCCGCTCACAAACACTCTACTAGACTCGCACACCCTGCTCCGCCTATAGAGTTTCGCAAACTCGCAAACTCTGCTCCCGCCTATAGAGTTTTGCAAACTCGCACACCCTGCTCACTGAACTAATTCTAACTAGACAATCTGACACTACCTATAATCTAGGTGGTGATCTACCAATTCTTTGACTCGAAGAAGAAAAAACAACAAATAAAAAACAGTTAAACCCAAAAACCCTATTTGAAATAAAATAAGCTAAATCCCCTTTAAAAAAACAAGGCCGGCCCAATTGCTTCTCCAGCCCGTTCCTTTTCCATCTTCAATTGAAAAAATGGCGGTCGATCCTTTGTTATAGAAATTAGGGTTTTCTGAATATGGAGGTTGCGACTGTAAATGCTAGATTCTCTTGCTCTGTTGGTCGCTCCTTCTCTGATGAACGTATGCCTGGTTTGCGTTGCTCCTCTGTTGATCGATTCTCTGATTTTCGTTGCTTGGGCCCTTTCGCGGCTGCTCCTTTGATCGAGTTCACTGTTGCGGTATGTAATCTCTTTGCTGGTTTAATTGCTTGCTTCAATTGAACTCGATGCCGATGATGAGTTTTGGGTTCAGTATTTATATGAATTCGAGACACTTGATTTCGTTCGTGTTCATTAACGCGACTTCGTCACTTTCCTAATTTTTTACAACTTGATACACACGGCTTTCCTGATATACTTACTACTTGATGCTCACGGCCTTGATTATGTAACGTTCGATTTTCCTTGATTCACACGGCAAAGAACTTTCCTCTTTTACATTGTGACTTTTTCAAAGATACGTTTTCGATTTTTTTTCAGTATGCATTCACGAATCCCCTTCTTGACTTTTGTATACTTCCATGATTTCGACTTGGACTTGGAATTACTATTTGAGTCCATTTGTTCTGGCTTCACTGTTGCATTTGCTCATTTGAGTTTTCACAGTTGCTCCTTGACATTGCAGTCTCTGGCCTTGTATCATGATGCAGTCTTCATTAGCTCGTGTGCTTGTTTGTATGTTGTATCATGATGCACTTGTTATCTTCACTGTGTTGCACATGCTATATTGTGTACTCGTGACATTCAGGTTTGTTGTGCACTTGTCTTCTGTTCTCCTGTATCATGCTTGGCTTTGCGGTTTGGTTTCACTTGGGCTTGTAGTTGATGTTTATAATTGTTCAACCTGGCACTTGCATGCATTGCTGTTGAGTTGTTGTACATATTAACTTGCATTCACTTGTTTGTTATTATTTCCATGTTTCTGTTGGTTCTTCTCAAAAATTTCTGTGCCACTTCTCCATGTGTTCATGTTGCTGGACTTGTTGTTGGCATGTGCATTGTGTTCATTTGAGTTGTATGCACCTCTGGTATGCTGCAGCTTGGTCTTTGTTGCAACTGGCTGTTGTCATGATTGCTGTGATGTCATTTGAACTTGATATTGTTTGGTTTCATGTTCATGTGTGCACTTTTCATGTTGTTCAACACATGATGCTAGTTTGAGGCTGTGCTTGCACACCATGTTGCATTCACTTGAGTCTTGCATCACTGCATCCATTCTGTAGCATGGTCTGGAGTTGCTGTACTTGTGGTCTTGCATCATTCTGGTTATTAGTGCACTGTCACACTTTGGCTTGTTTATCTGGACTGCCTGTGCATATCTTTGATGGTTCAGTGGTGTAACTTGTGCATTGTTGTACTTGGTGGCAATCTTCGACAAATTTGTTCTTGTACACTGCATAATGTGATCTGTTGATCATGTCGCTTTCATTGCTGTTTCATTGTTTCATGCATTGTTGATGCTTTGATGCAGTTTTGATTTGTCAAAGCTTTGCATTCTTCATGTTGCCTTGTGTTGAACCCAGTTTTAAAAACTCGGGTTTGACCTTGTGCTAATGACATGATTTCATTTATATTGCACCTGAGTTGAACCTGTCTTTATATTTGGGTTTGACCTTGTGCTCACCTGTCCCTGTAGCATTATCAAGTGTATATCGATGTGCACGGCCTTGTGGCATGCACAGTGATACACTGTGCATGTCACACTGTTCGTGTGTGATGAATTCAAATGTGAATGATAACGAACAACCCAAATAACTGAGGCAAATAATAGTTTCAAAAATCATATTTCATTTTATATTGCAAAAATATTTCTTTTTCAATTTTACCGCGTTAGTGAATATTTTTGCAGATTACTCAGATGCTGGATTCAAACTGGAACGCAGTTGAAGACAAAATACGAGTGTGAGTGATATGTAGTGAGGTTATCAATGTAACTTGAATTGTGATGTATTCAAAAATGTATATGTATAGTGAGAGCTTGAATTTTTACTATTCAAGATTGTAATAAATATTTGTTTGAATAAAATTTCTATTTGAATTCAAATTCTGTGTAACTTGTTCTGTTTGAATTCAAATTCTGTGTAATTTATTTTATTCAACAAATATTTATTTAATCTATGAAAAACAAAATAGTACATTAACAAATACATTTAAATGAATGTATATATGTTTATTATCATCAAACAAAAATCATATACTTGCATATTCCACAATCTCCCCCTTTTGATGATAACAAATATAATTTAAAATTTTGACCGTGTTAAATGTATTTGATCAATGATATACTCTAATTGCTCCCCTGTTTAAATGCTTCCTCTCTACATGATGCTCCCCTACATATATGCATACAAATAGAAATATATAAATGAGCCTAGATGCAAATGGAAAATTATTTGACCTTTGCTTCATTCTATTTGACAAAATCTTAACTTTTCTCTCCCCCTTTTGTTATCAGCAAAAGAATAATAGTGTTAGAGAAAAATAGAGATAAAGTGATCAATATCAATCCAACATTAAACTCAAATTGAATATAAATATTAAACTTCAATAAAAATCAAACAAAAATCATAACTACCCTTGTTAGGCGCATATTCCACTTTTAGAATGATGGAAATGGTATTCTCATATAAAATCATATAGTTGAATCTTCTTGTGGTACATTTATATTAGGAATTTGAATACTTACTAATCATGCATAACTGTTAGGACTTTTAAATGAGATTAGTAGTATTCCAATTTAATTTTAAAAATGAATTCAAGTTTCTTCTAACCACGCATAACCGTGAGGACTTTTAAATGGGATTAGAATCAACTTGTCTATTTAATTAATTAATTTTGATATGCCTTTCATACATGCATAACCGTGAGGACTTTTAAATGAGCATGGAAGCATATAATCAAAAATCCAAGTAATTCACCCATGCATAACCGTGAGGACTTTTAAATGAGAGTGAATCCTTTGGATATTTATTTTTACAAAAAAAATGTGAATGAAAAACAAATGATCCCTGATTATAGTACCACATATCGACAAACTATATTTAAGATTTGATAAACAATGGTCGATAGAAATATGATAGATATAGAAATGGTCATGGAATCTTTACCCAACAAAAAGTTTTATAATTCTTGTTTGAATTCCTAAAGAAATTTTCCAAATATACTGTCTTGAGTAATGTATGTTAAATATCAACACTTATCATCTTTTCAATCACTATTTATCTTTTTGATAATTAGTAGGGAGTCGGATTAGTCAAACTTTGTCATTTAAAATCAATAAAAATGACTAATCTGAAAATATGGTTTAAAAAAATGATTTTCTCGAGGGGGTTATATGAAAAAAAAATTCTACTATTTGAAAATTATTTCAAGTGAAAAATATACAGATATTTTCTTTGAAAAACGATGCAGCAAATGAATGTTTCAAAAATTTATCACGTTACACTAGTAATTTTTCTATCAACTATATTACCAGTGTAATCTGCATCTGAATTTCTTATTTACTCCAAAATCTCACTAACTAAATTCGATAAACCAAACCATGAAGTGTGCACAAAAACTCAAACCCAAATTTTTAACAGTGAACAAGTCAGAATCAAAAAATCATCATCTCTACAACATCTCAATATTGGCTGATTTCATTCAGAATATGGTGCAGATTATCACATAAATATACCTTCACCTGTTTTACTTTTATGATAATTTTTCGTGGTTGCCCATTGTGATTCTGTCACCTTTGTACTAGGCTAAGAAACTTTTCTTTGTTGCCCATTGTGTTTTTGGAACAGCCAAAATCCAGAGAACACTGTTGTTGTTCCTTAGCCTGCCACCATACCTACACGATGAAAGATTTTTGTGACCTATTTTTTATAGGTCCATGATTGTTAGTGGCTGAAGCATTGTGAATAAACAAACCCTTTGGAACCCAAACTTGTTTTGTCTTTTCATTCTTGTTCCAATAGACATGAAATTTGGTTGTAGAATTCTTAGGAACCCAAACTTGTATAAATTTTGTGTTCCTGTTCCTATGACCATAATTTTCAACCCGATGTCCAATTATTAAACTTCTAGCAAAGATACTCCTACCTTTTGCATTATCATCAACTTGTGTTTTCCCAAAACCTAGTCCTTTTCTGTTGTTAACAAAGAGTTGATTTCCCAATAATATGTTAAATGATTTTTCTCCTCTTGAAAAGTTGTTCAAAGATTTCCCAAGATTTTGGACTTTGGTTTTAAGTGATGTGTTTTCAGTTACAAGTGAGGTGCATCGATTTATAAAATCCTTTTTCTTAGTGTCGATGGTTTCCTTAAGATTCAAGTTTTCTTTTTCAAGATTCTCAAAGTTATTCCTAAGTTTTGATAATTATGAATCTAAAATCTTACAATTTTTACAGTCTAGGTTTTGAATGTTTTCAAGTTCAGTTTCTAACCTAAAATTTTCATGGGCGAGTTTCCTCCTTTCAAATTTCAGTTTTTCAATTTTTGATTCAAGACTATCAATTGTTTTAGTAAGATCTAAGCACATAAAAACAAGATCTCTATAGGAATACTCACCTGCCTCACTAGATTCCTCGGAGCTTGCTTCTGATTCTGATTTTGCCATACAACACAAGTTAGCCTCCTCTGAGCTGCTATCCGAAACTTCCTCTCCTTCTTCATCATCCCAAGTCGCTGCAAAGGCCTTCTTCTTATTTTTCTTTCCTTTGTTGTTTTTGAGAAGTGGGCATTTTTGTATGAAGTGGCCAGGCTTGTTGCAATTATAGAACGTCAGTTCATTATCGGAATTGTCAGAATCTTTTGACCTATTACCCTTTGTTTTCTTCTTACGTGGCTTGAATCTTGACCATTTTCTAAGATTATTGACAGCCATTGCAAGCTCTTCAATTGGATCTTCTTCTATATCGCTCTCTTCTTTGCTTTTTAAGGCAATCGTCTTCTTCTTTGGTTCGGAGTTGTTGCGTCCTCCTTTGCTTTTAGCTCAAGCTCATATGTCATCAAGTTGCCAATCAACTCCTCCATGCTTAGTTTACTCAGATCTTTCGATTCTTGTATTGCTGTGACTTTTGCCTCAAAGTTCATCGGTAAGACTCGTAGTATCTTCCGCATAAGATCTACCTCAGTGAAGACCTTCCCAAGCGCTCTAGCATTGTACACCAAAGTTGAAAAACGTCCAAACATATCCTTTATGCTCTCGCTTTTGTCCATCATAAAGTTTTCGTATTCATTGCTGAATAGGGCTAGACGAGACTCCTTGACTTGAGAAGTTCCTTCGTGTGTCACCTCCAAATTGTGCCAAATTTCCTGTGCTGTTGTACAATGAGAAATTCTATTAAATTCATTTTTATCAAGAGCACAGATCAAAGCGTTCATTGCTTTGGCATCTGTAGTTTTTAATTTCTTATCGTTAGCATCCCACCTATCCTTAGGTTTAGGAATCTCAGTACCACCAACAGTTATAATGGGAGGTTTATAGCCAGTTTCAATGATGTCCCATACATCATAATCAACAGAACTAAGATAAATACCCATCCTAACTTTCCAATAAGCATAGCCGTTCCCATTAAACATGGGTGGCCTAGCAGTAGATTGCCCCTCAGAAAAAGCAGATATTGAAGAATTCATGACTCTAGAGTTAAAGAAATATACCGTGCTCTGATACCACTTGTAGGATATAGATTAACCCTAGAAGGGGGGGGGGGGTGAATAGGGTTATAGCAAATTTTCTCGAATTAAACACAGAAACAAACTACAGAAATAAATATGCTGAAAAGTAAATCACACACAAAATTTACCCAGCTTCGGCAACCCCTGCCTACTGCTGCATTCCTAGATTTCTATTAGAATTAAACAGTATCCCGCTTACAAACACTCTACTAGACTCGTAAACCCTTGCTCCCGCTCACAAACACTCTACTAGACTCGCACACCCTGCTCCGCCTATAGAGTTTCGCAAAGTTGCACACTCTGCTCCCGCCTATAGAGTTTTGCAAACTCGCACACCCTGCTCACTGAACTAATTCTAACTAGACAATCTGACACTACCTACAACCTAGGTGGTGATTTATCAATTCTTTGACTCGAAGAAGAAAAAACAACAAATAAAAAAACAGTTAAACCCAAAAACCCTATTTGAAATAAAATAAGCTAAATCCCCTTTAAACAAACAAGGCCGGCCCAATTGCTTTATTCTCTAGCCCGTTCCTTTTCCATCTTCAATTGCAAAAATGGCGGCCGATCCTTTGTTACAGAAATTAGGGTTTTCTGAATATGGAGGTTGCGACTGTAAATGCTAGATTCTCTTTCTCTGTTGGTCGCTCCTTCTCTGATGAACGTATGCCTGGTTTGCATTGCTCCTCTGTTGATCGATTCTCTGATTTTCGTTGCTTGGGCCCTTTCGCAGCTGCTCCTTTGATCGAGTTCACTGTTGCGGTATGTAATCTCTTTGCTGGTTTAATTGCTTGCTTCAATTGAACTCGATGCCGATGACGAGTTTTGGGTTCAGTATTTATATGAATTCGAGATACTTGATTTTGTTCGTGTTCATTAACGTGACTTCATCACTTTCCTAATTTTTTACAACTTGATACACACGGCTTTCCTGATATACTTACTACTTGATGCTCACGGCCTTGATTATGTAACGTTCGATTTTCCTTGATTCACACGGCAAAGAACTTTCCTCTTTTACATTGTGACTTTTTCAAAGATACGTTTTTGATTTTTTTTTCAGTATGCATTCACGAATCCCCTTCTTGACTTTTGTATACTTCCATGATTTCGACTTGGACTTGGAATTACTGTTTGATTCCATTTGTTCTGGCTTCACTGTTGCATTTGCTCATTTGAGTTTTCACAGTTTCTCCTTGACATTGCAGTCTCTGGCCTTGTATCATGATGCAGTCTTCATCAGCTCGTGTGCTTGTTTATATGTTGTATCATGATGCACTTGTTACCTTCACTGTGTTGCACATGCTATATTGTGTACTCGTGACATTCAGGTTTGTTGTGCACTTGTCTTCTGTTCTCCTGTATCATGCTTGGCTTTGCGGTTTGGTTTCACATGGGCTTGTAGTTGATGTTTATAATTGTTCAACCTGGCACTTGCATGCATTACTGTTGAGTTGCTGTACATATGAACTTGCATTCACTTGTTTGTTATTATTTCCATGTTTCTGTTGGTTCTTCTCAAAAATTGCTGTGCCACTTCTCCATGTGTTCATGTTGCTGGACTTGTTGTTGGCATGTGCATTGTGTTCATTTGAGTTGTTTGCACCTCTGGTATGCTGCAGCTTGGTCTTTGTTGCAACTGGCTGTTGTCATGATTTTTGTGATGTCATTTGAGCTTGATATTGTTTGGTTTCATGTTCATGTGTGTCACTTTTCATGTTGTTCAACACATGATGCTAGTTTGAGGCTGTGCTTGCACACCATGTTGCATTCACTTGAGTCTTGTATCATTGCATCCATTCTGTAGCATGGTCTGGAGTTGTTGTACTTGTGGTCTTGCATCATTCTGGTTATTAGTGCACTGTCACACTTTGGCTTGTTTATCTGGACTGCCTGTGCATATCTTTGATGGTTCAGTGGTGTCACTTGTGCATTGTTGTACTTGGTGGCAATCTTCGACAAATTTGTTCTTGTACACTGCATAGTGTGATCTGTTGGTCATGTCGCTTTCATTGCTGTTTCATTGTTTCATGCATTATTGATGCTTCGATGCAGTTTTGATTTGTCAAAGCTTTGCATTCTTCATGTTGCCTTGTGTTGAACCCAGTTTGAAAAAATCGGGTTTAACCTTATGCTAATGACGTGATTTCATTTATATTGCACCTGAGTTGAACCTGTCTTTATATTTGGGTTTGACCTTGTGCTCACCTGTCCCTGTAGCATTATCAAGTGTATATCGATATGCACAGCCTTGTGGCATGTACAGTGATACACTGTGCATGTCACACTGTTCGTGTGTGATGAATTCAAATGTAAATGATAACGAAAAACCCAAATAACTGAGGCAAATAATAGTTTCAAAAATCATATTTCATTTTATATTGCAAAAATATTTCTTTTTCAATTTTACCGCATTAGTGAATATTTTTGCAGATTACTCAGATGCTGGATTCAAACTGGAATGCAGTTGAAGACAAAATACGAGTGTGAGTGATATGTAGTGAGGTTATCAATGTAAATTGAATTGTGATGTATTCAAAAATGTATATGTATAGTGAGAGCTTGAATTTGTACTATTCAAGATTGTAATAAATATTTGTTTGAATAAAATTTCTGTTTGAATTCAAATTCTGTGTAACTTGTTCTGTTTGAATTCAAATTCTGTGTAATTTATTTTATTCAACAAATATTTATTTAATCTATGAAAAACAAAATAGTACATTAACAAATACATTTAAATGAATGTATATATGTTTATTATCATCAAACAAAAATCATATACTTGCATATTCCATATTTTGTTTCAAATCCATGCATCAATTTCTAAAAGTCGTACGTTACTGTTTCGGCATTTCGAACGGATGTTGCACCCCATGGATATCGATTCTTCGAACGACCATAACTATTGGCTCGTTTAGAGTTACGGGATCCATAACTAGTCAAAACGAAGCTCTCTATGAGTTCTACGGCTTTGATAGCTTTAAACCGTCATTGGGCTGCTTCATACCAAAAAAAGTCTATCCGAACGTCAATCGGGTCTCGGAACTTTTTTACCCTTCGTTATTTCGTCATGTGCATTTTTACATTAAAATGGGATCACTGTGGCTCGTCTTTGATTTACCATCATCGAAGAGTGGTACACCTTGGTACTACTCCGTTTCAAACCCATGCACCCATTTATAAAAGTCGTACGGCACTGTTTTGGCATTCAGGGCGAATGTTGCATCTTGCACCGTAGATGTTGCACCCTGTGGATATTGATTCTTCGGACGGCCATATCTGTTGGCTCGTTTAGAGCCATGAACAGTCAAAATGAAGCTCTCTTTGATTTACCATCGTTTTGATGGCTTTAAGCCGTCAATGGATTGTTTCATACACAAAAAAGTCTATCCGAACCTCAATCGGGTCTCGAAACTTTTTTCCCTTTGTTTTTTCGTCACGTGCAATTTTATGTTAAAAAGGGATCACCGTGGCTGCTCTTCGATTTACCATCGCTGGAGAGTGGTGCACCATGGTACTGCTCCGTTACAAATCCATGCATCCATTTCTAAAAGTCGTACGGCACTGTTTCGGCATTTTGGACGGATGTTGCACCTTGCACCCTATATGTTGCACCCTGCGGATATCGATTTTTCGGACGACCATAACTGGTTGCTCGTTTAGAGTTACGGAAGCTATAACCAGTCAAAACGAAGCTAAGATATCTGTGAGTTCTACGACTTTGAAAGCTTTAAGCCGCCAGTGGATTGTTTCATACCCAAAAAAGTCTATCTGAACCCCAATTGGGTCTCGAAACTTTTTTAACCTTCGTTTTTTCATCAATTGCATTTTTATGCTAAAACGGGATCATCGTGGCCGATCTTCGATTTACCATCGTTGGAGAGTGGTGCATCATGGCATCGCTCCATTTCAAAACCATGCACCCATTCATATAAGTCGTACGACACTCTTTTGGCATTCGGGACGGATGTTGCACCTTGCACCGTAGATGTTGCACCCTGTGGATATCGATTCTTAGGACGACCATAAATGTTGGCTCGTTTCGAGTTACGGGAGCCATAATCAGTCAAAACAAAGCACTCTATGAGTACTACGGCTTTGATAGCTTTAAGCCATCAATGGACTGTTTCATACCAAAAAAGATTATCCTAACCTCAATTGGATCTCGAAAGTGTTTTACCCTTCATTTTTTCGTCACGTGCATTTTTATGTTAAAACAGGATCACCATGGCTGGTCTTCAATTTACATCCCTGGAGAGTGGTTCACCATGGTACTGTTCTGCTTCAAATCCATGCACCCATTTCTAAAAATCGCACAACACTATTTCGTCATTTTGGACAGATGTTGCACCGTAGATGTTGGACCCTGTGGATATCGATTCTTCGGACGGCCATAACTATTGGCTCGTTTAGAGTTACAGGAGCTATAACCAACCAAAATGAAGCTCTTTATGAGTTCTACGGTTTTTATAGGTTTAAACCGTCAATGGATTGTTCCATACCCAAAAAAGTCTATCAGAACCTCAATCGGGTCTCGAAACTTTTTTAACCTTCGTTTTTTCATCACGTGCATTTTTATGTAAAATGGGATCACCGTGGCTGGTTTTCGATTTACCATCGCTGGAGAGTGGTGCACCATGGTACTACTTCATTTTAAGTCCATGCACCCATTTATAAAAGTCGTACGACACTGTTGTGGCATTCGGGGTGAATGTTGCACCTTGTACTGTAAATGTTGCACCATGTGGATATCGATTCTTTGGACGGCCATAACTGTTGGCTCGTTTAGAACTATGGGAGCCATAACCAGTCAAAATGAAGCTCTCTATGAGTTTTACGGCTTTGATGGCTTCATGCCATCAGTGGATTGTTTCATACCCAAAAAACTCTACCCGAACCTCAATCAGGCCTCGGAACTTTTTTACCCTTCGTTTTTCCGTCACGTGCATTTTTGTGTTAAAACGAGATCACCGTGGCTGGGCTGCGGTTTACCACTGCTGGAGAGTGGTGCACCGTGGTGCTGCTCCATTTCAAATCCAAGTACCCATTTATAAAAGTCATATGGCACTGTTTTGGCATTTGGGGCGTATGTTGCACCTTGCACCGTAGACGTTGCACCCTGTGGATATCAATTCTTCGGGCGGCCAAAACTGTTGGCTCCTTTAGAGTTACGGGTGTCATAACCAGTTAAAATTAAACCCTCTGTGAGTTCTATGGCTTTGACAGCTTTAAGCTGTCAATGAATTATTTCATACCCAAAAAAGTCTATCCGAACCTCAATCGAGTCTCAGAACTTTTTTACCCGTCGTTTTTTCGTTACGTGCATTTATACGTTAAAATGGGATCACCGTGGATGGTCTTCGATTTACTCGCTGGAGAGTGGTGCACCATGGTACTGCTCCGTTTCAAAACCATGCACCCATTTACAAAACTTGTATGATGCAGTTTTGGCATTCGAGGCGGATGTTCACCTTGCACCGTAGATGTTGCACCCTGTGGATATCGATTCTTCGAACGGCCATAAGTTTTGGTTCGTTTAGAGTTAAGGGAGCCATGACCAATCCAAATGAATCTCTCTGTAAGTTATATGTCTTTGACGGCTTTAAGCCGTCAATGGATTGTTTCATACCCAAAATTTTTTATGCGAACCTTAATCGGGTCTCGGAATTTTTTTAGCCTTCGTTTTTTCGTCACGTGCATTTTCACATTAAAATGATACCACCATTGCCGGTCTTCGATGTACCATCGCTAGAGAGTGGTGGACCATGGTACCGCTCCGTTTCAAATCCAAACACTCATTTATTAAAGTCGCACGGCACTGTTTTGGCATTCGGGGCAGATGTTGCACCTAGCACCGTAGATGTTGCACCCCCCGTTGATATCGATTCTTCGGACGACCATAACTATTGGCACGTTTAGAGTTACGGGAGCCATAACCACTCAAAATGAAGCTCTCTTTGAGTTCTATGGCTTTGACCGCTTTAAGCCTTCAATGGATTGTTTCATATATAAAACGACTATCCGAACCTCCATTGGATCTCGAAAGTTTTTACCCTTCGTTTTTTTCGTTACGTGCATTTTTACGTTAAAACGGGATCACCATGGCTTGTCTTCGATTTGTCATCGCTGGAGAGTGGTGCACCATGGCACTGTTCCGTTTCAAATCCATGCATCCATTTATAAAAGTCGTACGACATTGTTTCGGCATTTTGCACGGATGATGCACCTTGCAACGTAGATGTTGCACCCTGTGGATATCGATTCTTTGGACGGCCATAATTGTTGGCTCGTTTAGAGTTACAGGAGCCATAACCAGTCAAAACATAGCTCTCTATGAGTTCTACGACGTTGAAAGCTTTAAGCCGTCAATGGATTGTTTCATACCCAAAAAAATCTATCTAAACCTCAACTGGGTCTTGGAACATTTTTACCCTTCGTTTTTTCGTCATGTGCATTTTTACATTAAAACGGGATCACCGTGTCCAGTCTTAGATTTACCATCGCTGGAGATTGGTGCACCAGGGTACTGCTCTGTTTCAAATCCATGCACCCATTTATAAAATTCGTATGGAACTTTTTTGGCATTCAAGGAGGATGTTGCACCTTGCACCGTAGATGTTGCACCCTGTGGATATCGATTCTCCGGGCGACCATAAATTTTGGCTCTTTAGAGTTACGGGAGCCATAACAAGTCAAAACGAAGCTATCTGTGAGTTCTACGGCTTTGAAAGCTTTAAGAAGTTGGTGGATTGTTTCATACCCAAAAAGGCTTATCCGAACCTCAATCGGGTCTTGGAAGTTTTTTACCCTTCGTTTTTTCGTCACATGCATTTTTACGTGAAAATCGGATCACCGTGGCTGGTCTTTGATTTACAATCTCTGGAGAATGGTGCACTATAGTACTACTCCATTTCAAATCATGCACCCATTTATAAAAGTAGTACGACACTGTTTTGGCATTTGGGACGGATGTTGCACCATGCACCGTAGCTGTTACACCCTATGGATATCCATTCTCCGGACGGCCATAGATGTTGGCTCCTTTAGAGTTACGGAAGCCGTAACCAGTTAAAACGAAGCTCTATGTGAGTTCTATGGCTTTGACAGCTTTAAGCCATCAATGGATTGTTTTATACCCAAATAGTATATCCGAATCTCAATCGGGTCCGAAAGTTTTTTACCCTTCGTTTTTTTTTCATCACGTGCATTTTTATGTAAAAACGGGATCACCATGGCTGGTCTACGATTTACCATCGCTTGGGAGTGGTGCACTATAGTACTGTTCCGTTTCAAATCCATACACCCTTTTTTAAAAGTCATACGTCACTGTTTTGGTTTTTTGGACGGATGTTGCATCCTGTGGATATCGATTCTTCGGACGGCCATAACTGTTGGCTCGTTTAGAATTAGTGAGCCATAACCAGTCAAAACAAATCTCTCTGTGAGTTCTACGTTTTTGATAGCTTCAAGCCGTCAATGGATTGTTTCATACCCTCCTCAATTGGGTCTTGGAACTTTTTTACCCTTTGTTTTTTCGTCACGTGCATTTTTACATTAAAAGGGATCACTGTGGCTGGTCTTCGTTTTACCATCGTTGGAGAGTGGTGCACCGTGGTACTGCTCTGTTTCAAATCCATGCACCCATTTATAAAAGTCGTACGGCACTGTTTTGGCATTCGAGGCGGATGTTGCACCTTGCACCGTAGATGTTGCAACCTCTGGATATCGATTCTTCGGACGGTCATAACTGTTGGCTCTTTTAGAGTTACGGGAGCCATAACTAGTCAAAACGAAGCTCTCTGTGAGTTCTACGGCTTTAATAGCTTTAAGCTGTCAATGGATTGTTTCATACCAAAAAAAGACCATTCGAACCTCAATTGGATCTCGGAAAAAAATTTCCCTTCGTTTTTTCATCATGTGCATTTTTACGTTAAAACAGGATCATCGTTGGTGGTCTTCAATTTACCATTGCGGGAGAGTGGTGCACCATGGTACTATTCCATTTCAAATCCATGCATCCATTATTAAAGTCGTGTGACACTGTTTCGGCGTTTTGGACGGATGTTGCACCTTGCACCGTAGACGTTGCACCCTGTGGATATCGATTCTACGGACGACCATAACTGTTGGCTCGTTTAGAGTTATGGGAGCCATAACCAGTCAAAATGAAGCTCTTTGTGAGTATATGGCTTTGATAGCTTTAAACCATGAATGGATTGTTTCATACCCAAAAAAGTCTATCCGAACCTCAATCGGGTCTTGGAACTTTTTTACCCTTCGTTTTTTCGTCACGTGCATTTTTATGTTAAAACGGGGCTGGTCTTCGATTTACTATCACTGGAGTGTTGTGCACCGTGGTATTGCCCCGTTTCAAATCCATGCATCATTTATAAAAGTCGTATGGCACTATTTTGGCATTCGAGGAGAATGTTGCACCTTGCACCATAGATGTTGCACCCTGTGGATATCGATTCTTCGGACGGCCATAACTGTTGGCTCATTTAGATTTATGGGAGACATAACCGGTCAAAACGAAGCTCTCTATGAGTTTGACGGCATTGATAGCTTTAAACCGTCAATGTGTTTCATACCCAAAAAGGTCCGTTTGAACCTCAATCGGGTCTCGGAACTTTATTACCCTTCGTTTTTTCATCATGTGCATTTTCATGTTAAAAAGAGATCGTCGTGGCTGGTCTTCGATTTACCATCGCGGGAGAGTGGTGCACCATGCTACTACTTCGTTACAAATCCATGCACCCATTTATAAAAATCGTACGGTACTATTTTGGCATTCAGGGATAATGTTGCGCCTTGCACCGTAGATATTGCACCTTGTGGATATCGATTCTTCGGACGGCCATAACTATTGGCTCGTTTAGAGTTACGAGAGCCATAACTAGTCAAAACGAAGCTCTATGTGAATTCTATGGCTTTGTAAGCTTTAAGCCGTCAGTGGATTTTTCCATACCAAAAAAGACTATCCGAACCTCCATCGGGTCTCGAAAGTCTTTTACCCTTCGTTTTTTCGTCATGTGCATTTTTACATTAAAACAGGATCATCGTGGCTGGTCTTCAGTTTACCATCGCTGTAGAGTGGTGCACCACGGTACTTCTCTGTTTCAAATCCATGCACCCATTTATAAAAGTTGTACGGCATTGTTTTGGCATTCGAGGCGAATGTTGCACCTTGCACCGCAGATGTTGCACCATTTGGATATCGATTCTTTGGACGGCAATAACAATCAGCTCGTTTAGAGTTACGGGAGACATAACAAGTCAAAACGAAGCTCTTTATGAGTTCTACATTTTGGCAGCTCATTGCGCCAAAATTGGTCACAAACTCCAAACACCGTGAAAGCACCAGTGTATGAACACAGATCAACAATGAATGATCGCAAATCAAATATCCTGTAACGTAGAGAATAAAAAATGAAGAGTGGCCCACTTAAAATGGAAAGAAATAAACAGAGACACAAGATTTACAGTGGTTCGGCTATCTCCGGCCTACATCCACTTTAGAAGTTAATCTTTTATTGACTTTTCTTGCAGGTTAAAAATGATTACAATGGATTACAATGATAAAATTCGAGTATAGCAGTGACCTAGTAATGCAAAGATGTTTTCGACAGAGTCTGGACGTCGGATAACCAAATGATTCCTTCTCTATAGGCTCTGAGGTGCTATTTATTGGCGTAGGCTGCAAATATCTCGCTCGAATCTCGAAAGACTTCTTCTGGCATATGAGTGGGACCACGCGATCGATCCCAGGTGATTTCGACTCGATCCATGATCGATACGAACGAACTTCGTATCGATCAAGATTTAACCCAATCAAGTCGAAATTTGGCAAGAACGTTCTTTAGGTTGTACGTAAGCTCCTATGAAAATTTCATAGCATTTGGACTTGTAAATCACAAGATATGATCAATAAGAATTGTAGTGTAACAACCCGCATATTTTACGATTGAATATTTAAATATTTTATTTAAATATTTCATCGTTAGTCG
Organism: Allium cepa; assembly: GCA_030765085.1. Classification (NCBI taxonomy): domain Eukaryota; kingdom Viridiplantae; phylum Streptophyta; class Magnoliopsida; order Asparagales; family Amaryllidaceae; genus Allium; species Allium cepa. Next base: position 337,659,634 of record CM060929.1, on the reverse strand, counting down.
GATTTTTGTCCGAAAAGCTACCTTTTGCAAACGGTCGAATAGGACTCGAGACCACCCCCATTGAGTTCAAAATGACGTTTGCGACCTTTTTGAGTATAAACTTCGATATGTTTGGAGTAAGTCGTATTTTTCTATTTGCTAAGTGGGCTTTTGGGTTTGGATTTCACCCAACCAACTCAGCCCTTCTCTCTTCCATTCATTCATTTTCATTCTAAAGCGCATAGTTGAAAATGGGGGATGAAAATGGGAAATTGAAATTCCAAGCGCTAGTTTCAATTGCAATCTCGAATTCTTGCTCCAAATTCAAAGAGAAGCTATTGGTAAGCATCCTCTTCTTCTTCTCCAACTCTTTCTCCTTCCAATTTCAGAAATTTCCTAAACCTAACTTAGGGAATGTTCTTCTTTTGAGCTTAGACTCAAGCTCATTTGGGTTATGTTGAAGAGTGGTTGATCCTCCTTTGTTTTCAAGCTCCTCCTTCCTTGTTTTTGTGTAAAAAGGTGAGATTTTTATCTCACATCTATGTCTATATCTATCCTTGTTGTTAGGTATGAATTCCTAACACTTATTCATGTGCATTTGCTTTTGTTTGGATTGCTTTGGTAAATATTCCAATTTTTGGTGTTTTGAAAGCAAAATGTATAGAAAAAAATTCTTATATGGGTATTTGGGCATTGATATTTGAGGCGTATCGAAGAGCCATTAAGGCTGGGTTGTCGCTTGGCATAAATCCTTAGTCGTCGTCGCTCGTCCGATCGCTTCCGGTAATTATTTTGGCCATTATTGGCCTAGGTTCAGAAAAGTGCCTGTGCAACTGTTTCAGACGTCTGAAAACCTTACTTCAGACATCTGAATATTATACTGGGAATTTTTATTCCCCAGTATTCAGACGTCTGAATCAAAGGTTCCAGACATCTAAATTTGTTCGAATTGAACCAGAGAAGAAATAGGCTAAAAATTGGCATTTCCAGACGTCTGAATTTATAGGTTCAGACGTCTGAATTACGTTTTGGAAATTTTTCAGATTCAGACGTCTGAATCATATATTTCAGACGTCTGAATCTGCTTGTTTTTTCTCATTTTGCCTGTTTAGCTTGAGCTTCCAAATTAAGTCGATTCGTGTTGCTTCCGTTTTGTTGTTATCATTTATTATCGACTTTGATGACATTTTCTTCGGGATTTTTGGGAATATCCATTTTGATGGATTCGGTATCGATTTCTTTGGATTTTATTCACGTCTTCGAATGTGAATTTTGGTGATTGATTGTTCTACAATCATTTTTGTGATTTGTCACTTTAAAAATATAAAGGTTTCAATACTAGTAGTAAATATCAAAACTCTTTCATCAAAATGATTTCAACACTATTTTATTACAAAGCTCGTTTCTTAAACCGTTTTCCAATCTACTAGTATATACAAACCTTTACCTCACTCGTATGAGAAATCTAATTAAACGACTTTGTAAAACAAGTGGTACGAAACACTTGCGTTTACTTCGTCGGTTAATTCTTGGACTTGATCGATTGAATCTCTTATGACAATTTTCTAGTGGAGATCTACAATTTGTTCGTAAATATTTAAGTTAAGCTAGTGCTTATGGGACATGAAGCTAACTCGTATATTTACTAGCTTAGTATAATTGACACTTCTTGGTGATCGATGATGATCATTTCTGTGATTTAGACTAGCATTGTGCAATGTCTCTTTGTATGCGAGGGAGACTAAACCCCGTTTCTGTGGAGTTTCGACTCAAATTGATGGGGTAGCGACCCATGGTCCGCGGGCCGTTTTGTGGAGCCTTGGCTCAAAAATTAATGGTTAGAAACCATGGAATAGCGTTCTGTTTTGTGATACACGTGTTGGTAAGCTTTCATGCTCCTGTTTTGTGATAGCCCCTATCTTTGTGATTTCTAATTTCTAGTTGATGATTTCTAGAATTTGTGTTTCACCAATTTTCGTGATTTACATTGATAAGTTTTATCAATATTTGTGCATTGGTGAATTTGTGTGTCATTATCTTTTGTGATTGGCATTGGTATAATTGTCAATATTTATGGTGTGGTGAACAAAAATAAAGAATATGACATTCTTTTCTGTGTTTTGAGATTTCTTGAGATTTTGTATGATTTTTGTGTTGTCTAAGGTATATTTGTCATTCAATGGCATTATTGTTATCATACGTTTTTGTCACATCTCATATTCTATCTCATTTTATCTGATATTTATAGTTAGATTGATCCGTTTATTATTTTCTTATTAAATAATACTCGGGTCAGACCGAGATGTTACATGTGCTTCTGCTTGACTCCTCATTTGGGATTATTATTCTGACTTTTGACTAACTACTTAGATTAGTAGTTTATTTTGTTGTATACATTTGAGATATAGACTCCATGCTGTATACTTATTCTTTTGTGTAGCACTTGTAACTATTCCTTAGTGATATTATGGATCTTGTGCAGGTCAATCCTACTCCACTAGTAGCAATAGGCGGCATAGGGGAAGAAGCACCACACTAGGAATCAACAACACAAAAACTTTGGTAAAAATTACCCTTTTCCTTATCGGTATCGGGGCTAACAAGAATGGTTGGGACAACAAACATCCATCTCGTTCGTACTTTGGATACTCATATAACCGTTAGACCACTACTCAGATATACACTATTATGTGTAATATTCATATCTATTTCCGCCTTTGAGATATGAACTTCTGTGACTGATTTGTGTTATGATATTTCTATATTTGTTTCCGAAGATTTCATACAGCCACTGTGCAGTAGCTTTGAGTTTGTGTCGATATGTCGGATTTTCTCTTGAGATGAAAAGTTATACTTTTATCTGGCATATCGAAACTCGCATAAAGCAATTATACAGATGGTCGCTTCTCAACATCCTTATTCTCCGTGCTAGTTGACGACATTACCCCGCAGTGTCCTTGGCTAGCATGGGTATAGAGGAGGGGCGTCACAGCTTGGTATCGGAGCCAAATTTCAGAACAATGTAGAATAATCTAGCAAGGATCATTGTCCTAAGTCTTTCTTAGGAGTCGTGCCTTAGGATTTGATTCTTGTCTTTGTACGGTTCTATCCTATTTTCTTTTATGATTCCTTGTTTTATCAATCATGATTGTTTGACAATTATTTTGAGAATAACTTTTCTTCTTCTTTCTTTCTTAAAAAAGAGAAATGGTTGGATCAAATCATCCTACTGTCGAACAATCTAGTACTACTCCCCAGGATGGAGTTTTTATCTCTACCCAGCAGCTTCTTGATCTTGTAAAGAATGCTCAAGCAGCCGGTTCAATTCTGGAGCCTACTCACCCTAAGTCTGGATTTGCACGCTTGTGCAACGATTATACCAACTTGGGTGGGAAGCCATTCAAAGGTTCTGAAACCATTATTGAAGTCCAGGCTTGGCTAAGAACATGTGATCGAATCTTTTCTCGCACGAATCTTACCGATCTTCATCGTGTCCAGGTGGCCTCTAGTATGCTCCAAGAAAGAGCATTATTCTGGTACAAGCTTCTGATTTCTGAAATGAATGAAACGGATCTTACCTGAGAGCAATTCTAGGGATGATTCGAATTAAAGTTTGTGCCAAAAGCTGAGAAGGTGACATTGGCTCGTCATTTCATAGACCTTGTTCAAGGTGAATCCTCCGTGGCAGGTTATGTCGCATCCTTCGAGTCACTTTCTAAATATGGGGTCGAATACATAAACACCCTATTGAAGAAGAACCAAATATTTGTCTATAGCTTGAACAAAAATCTCAAGAATCCATTACTTCTAAAATTAAAAGTTTATTTTGATCAACTCATTGATATCACTCTTCGTCTTGAAGAGGCGGATAGAGAGAGTGATGTTGAAGTTGGAAGTGCCAAACCGAACTTCAACAACAACAAGAAAAGGCCTAATAAATTCAAAGGTCCTTATCCCAATAAAAAGGGGAAACAAGCATCTCTGGCAGCGAAGACTTCTGCCCCTAGTGGTGGGCAATGCTACAATTGTGGTTCCAAGGACCATTATGCGAATAAGTGTTCAAAGGCTTGTGCTTGTTGCTATTGCAAAAGCCCAGATCATTATTTATCTGCATGCCCCAAACTCCAAAACAAGAAGGAGGGAAAGCTTAATGTGGCGCAAGCCCCTTGCAACACTTCTTGTGGTCAAGGTATTTCTCATTCTATCCTTGATAGCATTATTGTGTTTCGTGATCATCTTATTCGAGTTCTTTTTGATACGGGTGCGTCCCATTCTTTTATATCAAAGGAACTTATTGATACTTTTTCTTTAAGTGTTGTTGCTTTAATGACTTCTTTGAGAATCGTGAATCCGGTTGGTGGATCCGCAACACTCAGTTTACTTTGTAAAGATGTCGAGATTATTTTGTGTGATTTTTCTTTCCAAGCCGATTTGCATGTCATGCATTACTTAGGCTTTGGAATGATTTCGGGAATGTATTGGCTTAACCGTTATGAGGCTCATATCCTTTGTCCTGTGCGAGCTATTTATCTTCGACATCCACAATCTATTAAAGATTTCTATTGTTCTTAAAGATTCGGATTCCACTTTGGCAGCATCCTTATATTCTCTAAATCCTCGTGATGACGATAATGATGATGAGGAAGATGCCATTTCTCTTATTCACGTTGTTCGTGAATTTTCCGACATATTTGAGCCGTTTTAGGATTACCACCTAAGCGAGCAATTGAGTTCAGAATCAATCTTATCCCTGGAGCTCTGCCTATCACTCGTCCTCCTTATCGTATGTCCAATAAAGAGAATAAGGAGATGCGTAGATAATTATCCGAATTGGAAATGAATCAATTTATTCGTTCTAGTTCCTCTCCTTGGGGAGCTTTTTCTATTTTTGTGAAGAAATCCGATGGTACACTTAGGCTTTGCGTTGACTACCGCAAGCTTAATGATCTTACTATCAAGAATAAATATCATTTACCTCGTATTGATGATCTATTCAATCAACTTAGTGTCGCCAAAGTCTTTTCACAATTAGACTTAGCAACCGGTTTTCATCAGCTTCGTATTGCAGAGGATAACATTCCTTTGACATCATTCCATACTCGTTATGGATCGTATAAATGGCTTGTTATGCCGTTTGGTTTAACGAATGCTCCGACTTATTTCGTTGACCTTATGAATCGAGTTTTCAAAGACTTCCTTGATCGATTTATTCTCATCATTATTGATGATATTCTTGTGTATTCAAAAACCGAGGAGGAACATGAAAAGCCTCTTTGGATTGTGTTGGAAACTCTTAGGAGTTATCAATTAAAAGCAAAATTTTCTAAATGCCACTTTTGGCAATCCTATGTGAAGTTTCTCGGTCATATTATTTCCGAATCCAGAATTTTCATCGATCCTTCAAAGATTGAAGCGATTCAAAATTGGAAGAGACCGGAGAGTGTGACGAAAACCCATAGTTTTCTTGGATTGCCAGGTTATTACCGCCTATTCATAAAGGACTTTTCTAAAATTTCTGTGCCTCTTACTAGTTTGACAAAGAGGGAATTAAATACATTTGGTCGGACAAATGTGAAGCTTCTTTTCAGAAATTAAAAGAACTCCTTTTCGATGCTCCTATTCTTGTTATTCCCGAAGGCAATCAAGATTTTATTGTTTATACCGATGCTAGTCGTGTTGGTTTGGGAGCTGTTCTCATGAATGCTTCTAGGCAATTGAAGCCAGCCGAGACTAGATATGCCGCTCGTGATTTAGAACTCGTGGCTATTGTTTTCGCGCTTCGAATTTGGCGTCATTATCTTTTGGGAGAGAAATGTGTTCTCTATATCGATCATAAATCTTTGAAGTATTTATTTTCTCAAAAGGAACTTAATTTGCATCAACAGCGTTGGCTTGAGTTCCTTGCATCTTATGATCTTGATATTCTTTATACTCCTGGAAAGCGGAATCGTGTTGCCGATGCCCTTAGTCATAAGCAACAAGCGGTTGTTTTCATGATGATATCCGAATGGAATGATCTCGAGACTTTATCCACTTGTGAGATTCAAGATCGTGTATCCAATTTATGTTCATCTCTTGTTTTATGTAGCCTTGAGGCTCATCCTTCTCTTTTGGACCGCATCTTGAAGCTCAAAAGCTAGATCCCGAATTGGCTCTTCTTAGCCAAAGTTGTAGGGATAAAATTGACATTGAAGGTTTGAAAGACTTTGATATTGATTCTCGTGGCGGTATTCAAAACTTTGGTTGACTTATTATGCTAAATATTAGTGATCTTTGTAAAGATATTTTAGAAGATTTTTATCGTTCTAAATTTACCATTCATCCTTGTAGTAGCAAAATGTACGCGGATATGAAGCGACTTTATTATTGTGATGGAATGAAATCTGATATTGCTAACTTTGTTAAGCGTTGCATGACTTTCCAACTTGTCAAGGCCGAGCATCAAAAGCCCGGTGGGTTATTGCAACCGTTAGAAATTCTAATATGGAAGTGGGATCAAATTTACATGGGTTTTATTGACGGCTTCCCCGTTCTCGTTCGGGTCATGATAGCCTATGGTTGATAGTTGACAGACTTACGAAATCCGTCCATTTTATCCCTATTTGGTCCAATCGGACCGTACCTCTTTTGGCTAAACTCTTTATTAAAGAGGTTGTTAAATTGCATGGAGTTCCTACTTCTATTGTTAGTGATCGTGATCCATTATTTACTAGTGGATTTTGGAAGAATCTTCAAAAATCGTTGGGAACGAAGCTTAATTTTAGCACCGCTTATCATCCTCGGTCCGATGGAGAAACTGAGCGTGTGAATCAAACTATTGAAGATCTTCTTCGTGCTTGTGTTCTTGATTTTGGTGGAAGTTGGGAAGATCATATTTCTCTTGTTGAGTTTTCCTATAATAATAGCTTCCAATCTAGTATTGGTATGACACCTTTTGAGGCACTATATGGAAAGGCCATGCCGATCTCCTTCTTGTTGGCTTGAGGCCGGTGAGAAGCTGGTTTTAGGTCCAGATTTTATTTGGGATTCCACAGAAAAGATTGACCTTATTCGCCATAGGATGAAAGAAGCCCAGAGTAGTCAAAAATCCTATGCCAATAACCGAAGGAGGAAATTAGAATTTTCTATGGGAGATTTTGTGTTTATTCGTGTTTCACCTATGAAGGGTATTGTGCATTTCAATCGATCGGGAAAATTAGCATCTCGATATATTGGTCCATTTCCCATCACGGAACGTATTGGTTCAGTGGCTTATCGCCTCTCATTACCGGCTCAATTCACTGCTATTAATGACGTGTTTCACATTTCTCAATTACGGAAATGCCTTCGAGATTCCAATTCTATTCTTGAGCCCAGTATTGTTGAAGAAATTGAAGTTTCTCCTAATTTAACTTATAAGCAACATACTATTCGAATCGTTGCTTCGGAGATTAAACGACTTCGAAATAATGATGTTCCTCTTGTGAAGGTTTAATGGTCTTCAAATCCTAAGGATTGTTCTTGGGAATCTAGAGAATTCATCGAGCGAACACATCCGGACTTACTTTCTAGTGCACTTTGAGGTGAACTTATTCCAAATTTCTTCTTTTATGTTGATATGCTTTTATGGTTGTTATTTTTTGTTCATTTATTCTTAGATTGCGAGGACGCAATTTCTTTAAGAAGGGGAGTCTGTAACAACCCGCATATTTTACGATTGAATATTTAAATATTTCATCGTTAGTCGGATTTTTGTCCGGAAAGCTACCTTTTGCAAACGACCGATTTTGGACTCGAGACCACTCCCATTGAGTTCAAAATGACATTTGCGACCTTTTTGAGTATAAACTTCGATATGTTTGGAGTAAGTCGTATTTCGCTATTTGCTAAGTGGGCTTTTGGGTTTGGGTTTCACCCAACCAACTCAGCCCTTCTCTTCTTCCATTCATTCATTTTCATTTTAAAGCTCAAGCACAACTGAAAATGGGAGAAGAGAATGGAAAATAGAAATTCCAAACACTAGTTCCAATTGCAAACTTGATTCTTGCTCCAAATTCAAAGAGAAGCTATTGGTAAGCATCCTCTTCTTCTTCTCCAACTCTTTCTCCTTCCAATTTCAGAAATTTCCTAAACCTAACTTAGGGAATGTTCTTCTTTTGAGCTTAGATTCAAGCTCATTTGGGTTGTATTGAAGAGTGGTTGATCCTCCTTTGTTTTCAAGCTTCTCCTTCCTTATTTTTGTGTAAAAAGGTGAGATTCTTATCTCACATCTATGTCTATATCTATCCTTATTGTTAGGTATGAATTCCTAACACTTATTCATGTGCATTTGCTTTTGTTTGGATTGCTTTGGTGAATATTCCAATTTTTGGTGTTTTGAAAGCAAAATGTATGGAAAAATATATTCTTGTATGGGTATTTGGGCATTGATATTTGAGGCGTATCGAAGAGCCATTAAGGCTGGGTTGTCGCTTGGCATAAATCCTTAGTCGTCATCGCTCGTCCGATCGCTTTCGGTAATTATTTTGGCCATTATAGGCCTAGGTTTAGAAAAGTGCCTGAGCAACAGTTTCAGACGTCTGAAAACCTTATTTCAGACGTCTGAATATTATAATGGGAATTTTTATTCCCCAATATTCAGACGTCTGAGTCAAAGGTTCCAGACGTCTGAATTGGTTCGAATTGAACCAGAGAAGAAATAGGCTAAAAATTGGCATTTCCAGGCGTCTGAATTTATAGGTTAAGATGTCTGAATTACGTTTTGGAAAATATTTTATTTTCCAGATTCAAACGTCTGAATCATACATTTCAGACGTCTGAATCTGCTTGTTTTTGCCTGTTTTGCCTATTTAGCTTGAGTTTCCAAATTTAATCGATTCGTGTTGTTTCCCTTTTGTCTTATCATTTATTATCGACTTTGATGACATTTTCTTTGGGATTTTTGGGAATACCCATTTTGATGGATTCGGTATCGATTTCTTTGAATTTTATTCACGTCTTCGAATGTGAATTTTGGTGATTGATTATTTTACAATCATTTTTGTGATTTGTCACTTTAAAAATATAAAGGTTTCAATACTAGTAGTAAATATCAAAACTCTTTCATCAAAACGATTTCAACACTATTTTATTACAAAGCTCGTTTCTTAAACCGTTTTCCAATCTACTAATATATACAAACCTTTACCTCACTCGTATGAGAAATCTAATTAAACGACTTAGTAAAACAAGTGGTATGAAACGCTTGCGTTTACTTCGTCGGTTAATTCTTGGACTTGATCGATTGAACCACTTGTGACAATTTTCTAGTGGAGATCTACAATTTGTTCGTAAATATTTAAGTTAAGCTAGTGCTTATGGGACATGAAGCTAACTCATATATTTAACACCTTAGTGTAATTGACACTTCTTGGTGATCGATGATGATCATTTATGTGATTTGGACTAGCATTGTGCAATGTCTCTTTGTCTGCGAGGGAGACTAAACCCCGTTTTTGTGGATTTTCGACTCAAATTGGTGGGGTAGAGACCCATGGTCTTCGGGCCGTTTTGTGGAGCCTCGGATCAAAAATTAATGGTTAGCAACCATGGAATAGCGTTTCGTTCTGTGATACACGTGTTGGTGAGCTTTCATGCTCCCGTTTTGTGATAGGTCTCCCCCCATCTTTGTGGTTTTTGGATTTCTAGTTGATGATTTCTAGAATTTATGTTTCACCAATTTTCGTGATTTACATTGATAAGTTTTATCAATATTTGTGCATTGGTGAATTTGTGTGTCATTAATTTTTGTGATGGGCATTGGTATAATTGTCAATATTTATGGTGTGGTGAACAAAAATAAAGAATATGACTTTCTTTTCTGTTTTTTGAGATTTCTTGAGATGTTGTATGATTTTCATGTTGTCTAAGGTGTATTTGTCATTGAATGGCATTATTGTTATCATACGTTTTTGTCACATCTCATATTCTATCTCATTTTATCTGATATTTATAGTTAGACTGATCCGTTTATTATTTTCTTATTAAAATAATACTCGGTTCAGACCGAGATGTTACAAGTGCTTCTGCTTGACTCCTCATCTGGGATTATTATTATGACTTTTGACTAACTACTAAGATTAGTAGTTTATTTTGTTGTATACATTTGAGATATAGACTCCATGATGTATACTTATTCTTTTGTGTAGCACTTGTAACTATTCCTTAGTGATATTGTGGATCTTGTTAGACCACTACTCTGATATATACTATTATGTGTAATATTCATATCTGTTTCCGCCTTTGAGATATGAACTTCTGTGACTGATTTGTGTTATGATATTTCTATATTTGTTTCCGAAGATTTCATATAGCCACTGTGTAGTAGCTTTGAGTTTGTGTCGAGATGTCGGATTTTCTCTTGAGATGAAAAGTTATACTTTTATCTGGCATATCGGAACTCCCACAAAGCAATTATACAGATGGTCGCAACTCAACAGCCTTATTCTCCATGCTAGTTGACGGCATTACCCCGTAGTATCCTTGGCTAGCGTAGGTATGGAGGTGGGGCGTCACATGTAGTTTACATGGAGGCTCAAGCGTTCGTCTCTGTCACTTCATCTCCATCCCCTCATATCAACTGCATCGATGACGTGGCTCAGAAGTCCAGGGGAGATCCACTGTTGATGCCGAGTTGACCACTTCTTCATCCAGACATGTCTCCATCGCATCGATCGAATGCTATGCCCTTCGTATCAATTACCACTCGCACTTCGTATCCATGTGCTATCATCCGTCTATTAAAGTTTTTGGTCTTCTTCGTATCGATCAACTATGCCTCTGTTCGTATCCATCGACCAACCCTCCTTCGCATCGACTCGAAGTACCCAATGTTGATCGATACGAACAGTATCAATTCAAAGTAGTCATGTTGATCGATACGAACAGTATCGATTCGAAGTATGCTACAACGCTCCATCCTGATCGACACGAAATCATCGAATCAAACAAACCATCATGCGCCTGCCTATTCGATCCAAATCCACAACCATCGAGTCGAAAACCAATTTTACCTTCCTCACTGATTGATGTGAACGTCTTGCTCGTATCCACATGCATCGATACGAATAAGACCTCCTTAAGCATGAATCCATCAATATCTCGAGAAAACAAACTCCTTTTGACATGAAATTTGCAGCATAGCCTTTTCTAGCCTTGGTTTTCATTTTCTAGTAATTTCACCTCGATCGGAGTTTGGTCAAACTTGTTCGACATTCATCATAACATTGTTTCCAATCGATCTCCTATCCTGATATCCATCCTTTCTAGCCAATTTTTTGATATCCGAGCCTTGACCAAAAGGTGGGATAACAACAGCTTTAAGCTGTCAATCGATTGTTTCATATCCAAAAAAGCCTATCTGAACCTCAATCGGGTCTCGGAACTATTTTACCCTTTGTTTTTTTCGTCACGTGCATTTTTACGTTAAAACGGGATCACTGTGGCTGGTCTTCGATTTACCATCGTTGGAGAGTGGTGCACCATAGTATTGCTCCGTTCCAAATCGATGCACCCATTTCTAAAAGTCGTACGACGTTGTCTTCGCATTCGGGGCGGATGTTGCACCTCGCACCATAGATGTTGCACCCTGTGGATATCGATTCTTCGGACGGCCACAACTGTTGGCTCGTTAGAGTTACGGGAGCCATAACCAGTCAACCCGAAGCCATTTATGAGTCTTATGGGTTTGACGGCGTTAAGCCGTCAATGGATTGTTTCATACCAAAAAAGACTATTCAAACCTCAATCGGCGCTCGAAAGTTCTTTACCCTTCGTTTTTTCGTCACGTGCATTTTTACGTTAAGACGGGATCACCGTGACTGGTCTTCGATTTACCATCGCTAGAGAGTGGTGCACCATGGTACTGCTCCGTTTGAAGTCCATGCACCCATTTATAAAAGTCGTACGGCACTGTTTCATCATTTTGGACGGATGTTGCACCTTGCACCGTAGATGTTGCACCCTATGGATTTCAATTCTACGGACGGCCATAACTGTTAGCTCGTTTAGAGTTACGGGAGCCATAACCAGTCAAAACGAAGCTCTCTGTGAGTTCTACAGTTTGATGGCGTTAGAATTATGACTGGTTATGGCTCTCGTAACTCTAAAGGATCCAACAGTTATGGCCATCCAAAGAATCGATATCCACAATGTGCATCATCTACGGTGGAAGGTGCAACATCCGTCTAAAATATCGAAACAGTGTCGTACGACTTTTGGAAATGGGTGCATGGATTTGAAATGGAGCAGTACCATGGTGCACCATTCTCTAGCGATAGTAAATCAAAGACCAACTACGGTGATTCTGTTTTAACGTAAAAATGCATGTGACGAAAAAATGAATGTAAAAAACTTCCGAGACCCGATTGAGGTTCGGATAGTCTTTTTTTGGAATGAAACAATCCATTGATGGCTTAACGCCATCAAACTCGTAAGACTCATAGAGGTCTTCATTTTGACTGGTTATGGCTCCCATAACTCTAAACGAGCCAACAGTTATGGCCGTCCGAAGAATCGATATCTACAAGGTGCAACATCTATGGTGCAAGGTGCAACATCCGCCCTGAATGCGAAGACAGTGTCATATGACTTTTAGAAATGGGTGCATCGATTTGGAACGGAGCAGTACTATGGTGCACCACTCTCCAACGATTGTAAAACGAAGAACAGCAATGTTGATCCCGTTTTAACGTAAAAATGCACTTGACGAAAAAACAAAGGGTAAAATAGTTCCGAGGCTCGATTAAGGTTCGGATAGACATTTTTGGGTATGAAATAATCCGTTAACCGCTTAAAACAGTCAAATCCATATAACTCACAGCGAGCTTCCTTTTGAATGGTTATGGCTCCGGTAACTCTAGACGAGCCAACAGTTATGGTCGTCCGAAGAATCGATATCGATAGGGTGCAACATCTATGGTGCATGGTGCAACATCCGTCCAAATTGCAGAAACAGTGTCGTACGATTTTTAAAAATGGGTGAATGGATTTGAAACAGAATAGTACCATGGTGTACCACTCAGCAACGATAGTAAATCGAAGACCAGCCACGGTGATTCCGTTTTAACGTAAAAATGCATGTGACGAAAAAACAAAGGGCAATAAACTTTCGAGATCCAATTGAGGTTCGGATAGCCTTTTTTGTAAGAAACAATCCATTGATGGCCTAAACCTGTCAAACCCTTCGAACTTACAAAGAGCTTCGTAACTCTAAACGAGCCAACAGTTATGGCCATCCAAAGAATCGATATCCACATGGTGCAACATCTACGATGCAAGGTGCAGCATCCGCCCCAAATGCCAAAACAGTGCCGTACGACATTTAGAAATGGGTGCATGGATTTGAAATGGACAAAGATGTCAAAGAAGTAGAACTCACAGAGGGCTTCATTATGAATGGTTATGGCTCCCATAACTCTAAAGGAGCCAATAGTTATGGCCGTCCGAAAAATCGATATCCATAGGGTGCAACATGTACGGTGCATGGTGCAACATCAGTCCAAAATGTCGAAACAGTGTCGTAGAATTTCGGGAATAAGTGCATGGATTTGAAACGGAGCAGTACCATGGTGCACCACTCTCCAGCGATGGTAAATCAAAGACCAGCCATGGTGATTCTGATTTAACGTAAAAATGCACGTGACGAAAAAACGAAGGGTAAAAAAGTTCCAAGGTCCGATTGAGGTTCGGATAGACTTTTTATGGTATGAAACAATACATTGACGACTTAAAGGTATTAAAGCCATAGAACTCATAGAGATCTTCGTTTTGACTGGTTATGGCTCTTGTAACTCTAAAGACGCCAAAAGTTATGGCCGTCCGAAGAATAAATATCCACAAGGTGCAACATCTACGGCGCAAGGTGCAACATCCATCCAAAATACCGAACTAGTGACGTACAACTTTTAGAAATGGGTGCATTGATCTGAAACGGAGCAGCACCATGGTACACCACTCTCCAACGATGGTAAATCGAAGACTGGCTAGGGTGATCCTATTTTACCTTAAAAACACACATGACGAAAAAAACGAAGGGTAAAAATGTGCCGAGCCCCGATTGAGGATCGGATAGACATTTTTTAAGTATCCATTGATGGTTTAAAGAAGTCAAAGCCGTAAAACTCATAGAGAGCTTCCTTTTGACTGCTTATGGCTCCCGTAACTCTAAACGAGCCAACAGTAATGGCCGTCCGAAGAATCGATATCCATAGGGTGCAACATCTACGGTGCATGGTGCAACATCCATCCAAAATGCCAAAAAGTGCCGTACGACTTTTAGAAATGGGTGCATGGATTTGAAATGGAACAGTACCATGGTGCACCACTCACTACCGACAGTAAATTGAAGACCAGCCACGATGATCTCGTTTTAACGTAAAAATGCACGTGACGAAAAAACAAAGGGTAAAAAACTTCTGAGATGAATTGAGGTTCGAATAGTATTTTTTTGTATGAAACAATCCATTGACAGTTTAAAGCTGTCAAAGCCGTAGAACTCACAGAGAGCTTCGTTTTGACTGGTTATGGCTCCCATAACTCTAAACGAGCCAACAGTTATGGCCGTTCGAAGAATCGATATCCACAGGGTGCAACATCTACGATGCAAGTTGCAACATCTGTCCTGAATCCCAAAATAGTGCCATACGACTTTTAAAAATGGGAGCATGGATTTGAAACAGAGCGATACCATGGTGCACCAATCTCCAACGTTGGTAAATTGAAGACCAACCATGGTGTTCCCGTTTTAACGTAAAAATGCACGTGACGAAAAAACAAAGGGTACTAAAGTTCCGAGACGCGATTGAGGCTTCGAAAGAATTTTTTGGGTTTGAAACAATCCATTGATGGCTTAAAGCTGTCAAAGCCATAGAACCCACAAAGAGCTTCATTTTGACTAGTTATGGCTCCTGTAACACTAAAAGAGCCAACATTATGGCCGTCCGAAAAATCGATATCCATAGGGTGCAACATCTACGATGCAAGGTGCAACATTCGTCCAAAATGCAGAAACAGTGTCGTACGACTTTTAGGTATGGGCCATGGATTAGAAACGGAGCAGTACCATGGTGCACCACTCTCCAGCGATGATAAATCAAAGACCAGCCACAGTGATCCCGATTTAACGTAAAAATGCATGTGACAAAAAAAAGATGGGTAAAAATGTTCCAAGACCCTACTAAGGTTGGGATAGATTTTTTAGGTATGAAACAATCCATTGACGGCTTAAAACAGTCAAAGTCGTAGAACTATTAGAGAGCTTCGTTTTGATTGATTGTGGATTCTGTAACTATAAACGAGCCAACTGTTATGGCCGTCCGAAGAATCGACATCCAAAGGGTGCAACATCTATGGTGCATGGTGCAACATCTGTCCAAAATGTCGAAACAGCGCCGTAGGACTTTTCAAAATGGGTGCATGTATTTGAAATGGAACAGTACCGTGGTGCACCACTCAACAACGATGGTAAATCGAAGGTCAGCCACAGTGATCCCATTTTAACGTAAAAATGCACGTGACGAAAAAATGGAGGGTAAAAAACTTTCGAGATCCAATTGAGGTACGGGTAGTCTTTTTTTTGGTTTGAAACAATCCATTGATGGCTTAAAGTTGTTAATGCTGTAGAACTCAGAGATAGCTTCGTTTTGACTGGTTATGCCTTCCGTAACTCTAAAAAAGACAACAGTTATGGTTGTCCGAAGAATCAATATCCACATGGTGCAATATTTATGCTGCAAGGTTCAATAACCGTCCTGAATTCCAAAACAGTGTCGTACGACTTTTAGAAATGGGTGCATGGATATGAAACGGAGCAGTACAACGGTGCATCACTCTCCAGCGATGGTAAATCACAGACCAGCCACGGTGAACCCGTTTTAATTAAAAATGCATGTGACGAAAAAACAAAGGGTAAAAAACTTTCGAGCCCCGATTGAGGTTCAGATAGTCTTTTTTGGGTATAAAACAAACCATTGATGGATTAAAGCAGTCAAAGCTATAGAACTCACAGAGAGCTTCCTTTTGACTAGTTATGGCTTCTGTAACTCTAAAGGAGCAAACAGTTATGGATTCCGTAACTCTAAAGGAGCAAACAGTTATGGACTTCCGAAGAATCGATATCCACACAGTGCAACAACTACGATGCAAGGTGCATCATCTGTCCAAATTGCCGAAACAGTGCCATACGACTTTTAGAAATGGATGCATGGATTTGAAATGGAGCAGTACCATGGTGCTCCACTCTCCAGCGATGCTAAATCGAAGACCAGCCACGGTGATCCCATTTTAACGTAAAAATGCATGTGTCGAAAAAAACGAGGGGTAAAAAGTTCTGAGACCGTACAAATCCATGCACCCATTTCTGTACGTCGTATGACACTGTTTCGGCATTTTGGACGGATATTGCACCTTGCACCGCAGATGTTGCACCCTGCGATATCGATTCTTCGGATGACCATAATTGTTGGCTCATTTTGAGTTACGGGAGCCGTAACCAGTCAAAACAAAGCTCTCTGTGATTTCTATGGCTTTGACTATTTTAATCCGTCAATGGATTGTTTCATATCAAAAAAAGTCTATCCGAACCTCAATCGGGTAACGGAACTTTTCTACCCTTCGTTTTTTCGTAACGTGCATTTTTACGTTAACACAGGATCACCGTGGCTGGTCTTCGATTTACCATCCCTGGAGAGTGGTGCACCATGGTACTGCTCCGTTTCAAATCCATGCACCCATTTCTAAAAGTCGTGCGACACTGTTTTGGCATTCAGGACGGATGTTTCACCTTACACCGTAGATGTTGCACCCTATGGATATCGATTCTTCAGACGGTCATAACTGTTGGCTCGTTTAAAGTTACAGGAGCCGTAACCAGTAAAAACGAACCTCCCTATGAGTTCTGTGGCTTTGATGGCTTTAAGCCGTTAATGGATTGTTTCATACCTAAAAATGACTATCCGAACCTCAATCGGGTCTCGGAAATTTTTTACCTTCGTTTTTTCGTCACATGCATTTTCGCGGTAAATCGGGAACACCTTGGCTGGTCTTCAATTTACCATCGCTGGAGAGTGGTGCACCATGGTACTACTTTGTTTCAAATTCATGCACCCATTTCTAAAAGTCGTACGACACTGTTTTGGCATTCTGGGCGGATGTTGCACCTTGCACCATAGATGTTGCACCCTATGGATATCGATTCTTCGGGCGGCCATAACTGTTTGCTAGTTTAGATTTATGAGTGCCGTAACCAGTCAAAAAAAAGCTCTTTGTGAGTTCTACTGCTTTAACCACTTTAAGCCGTCAATGGATTGTTTCATACCTAAAAAATTCTATCCGAACCTCAATCGGGTCTCGGAACTTATTTACCCTTCGTTTTTTGGTCACATGCATTTTTACGTTAAAAGTGGATCACCGTGGCTGGTCCTCAATGTACCATCATTGAAGAGTGGTGCACTATGGTACTGCTTCGTTTCAAATCCATGCAACCATTTCTAAAAGTCATACGGCACTGTTTTGGTATTCGGGGCGGATTTTGCACCTTGCACCATAAATGTTGCACCCTGTGGATATCGATTCTTCGAACACCCATAACTGTTGGCTTGTTCAGAGTTACGGGAGCCGTAACCAGTCAAAACAAAGCTCTCTGTGAGTTCTACGACTTTGACAGCTTTAAACCATCAATTGATTATTCCATACCCAAAAAAGATTATCCGAACCTCAATTAGGTGTCAGAAGTTTTTTACCCTTCGTTTTTTCGTCACGTGCATTTTTACGTTAAAACGGGATCACCATGGCTGGTCTTCGATTTACCATCGCTGGAGAGTGGTGCACCATGGTATTGCTCCGTTTCAAATCAATGCACCCATTTCTAAAAGTCGTACGGCACGATTTTGGCATTCGGGGCGGATGTTGCACCTTGCACCGTAGATGTTGCACCTATGGATATCGATTCTTCGGATGGCCATAACTGTTGGCTTGGTTAGATTTATGTGATATCCCGGAATTTTTGACAATATCAATTTAATAATCTTTATATAAAATTAAATTGATACCCACAATATTGATTAACAAAATATGATTTGGTTTAATAATCTGAATAAATAAATATTTAATTAGTGATTTATCTTTTAAAAGCTAAAATAAATAAATTATAATGTGTGTATATATATATTTGTGTGTATATATATATATTATAGATAATCTTTGTTTTAGAACTTATTAAATAAATAAAGTTTTGTTTTTAAATTCTAATAATATGTTTAGTAATTGGGAAATTATGTTTTAAATTAATTTTAAGTTTTTCAAAGTTATTTAAATTAATAACTATATGGTTAGTACATATTCAAAATAAATGTTAAATTTGTTTAAAATTTATCTTAGCTTAATTTTTGTTTTAAATTTAAATAAAAGTTGGTTTTATTTCTTTTTAAATATTATTTGATTAATATGATTTGGAAATATTTTATATAAGTTTAATATACAAGTAGCGTATGGTTTAAATTTATTTATTAATAAAAGTGATTCATAATTCTTTTTATAAATCATTTAAAATTTGCTAAATTGATTATTTTCAAGCCATATTTATAAATGTATCATTTTTCCACAAATATAAAAAAAGGAATTAAAATAAGGAAATAAAATTTATCATTTTAAATTGAATAAATTGATATTAATTTGGATTTCAAAAGTTTAATATGAATTTGGAATTTTATTTGAAATTCAAATTAATAGATTCTCTACAATATTTGTATAAGTTTTAATTTATAATTTGTTATATTTACATTTTCTTTAAATAAGTAATTCATATGTATATTTACATAAATATAAATAAATTAAGTTTAAAGCTTTATCTAACATTTAAATAAAAAGAAAATTAAACAAGACATGTGTTAACTTATGAAATAATCAAATTACAAGTGTTAACATATTAGTAACATTAAATACATGTGTTAAGTAGTAAAACAAACAAAATGACAAGTGTCATTTGATTTTAATCTTTTCTTTATTTTAATTAAATTTTGTTTCATCCCTTTTAAAACATTTTTCACTTTCCTTCATTCTCTTTTAAAATCAAAAGCTAGTTGAAAAAAAAAATCTGAAAGCTCAAAACCCCTCAAAAGCAAATCTGCAACCCAAACCAAAATTCCAAAACTAAAGCAAATATCTGCAAATCCATTTCAAAAAGCAAATCTAAGATCTGTAACACTCCTCAAAATTTCAACTGCATTTCTTTACAATCCTGAAAACCAAGTCTGCATCTTTTCAAAAATTAAAAGAACAAGCCTGCATACGTGAATGTTAACAGAAATCAAAGGCTTTTCTAAAATCATGAAGCTCTGTTCTTCCGAAGAGAAAGGTGAGTAACACTTCTTTTAAAAGTCTTTAGGTAGACCTGGTTGTTTAAAACATGTTAAAATAAGTTGTATTTGAATATTTGTTGAAAACTCCTGTGCATCTGTGATGTGTGTGATATATGTTGAATTTGAATTGCCTGTATAACATACCTGATCTAAAATTTTCAACCCAGTTTCCTATTTAAATTCATTTTGCTTTATCTGTTAATTTTTATGACTTAGGATTTAAACAATATTTGTTTGTTTGATTATAAACTAAATTTTAAAAAATTTATTCAACTTAAATAGAAACTGAATCTGCTCTGGGAATCAGGTTTAAAAGGGAAACTCATGTCACCGTTAAAATTTAAACTTGTAAATTTAGCAATTCAGGTATACAAATTAAAACCTTAGACCAATTCATGATTTTTAAGAGTAAAATCAAGAATTCTAAGATTGGGTTGACTGTGCATTTCTGTTTTGACCCAAAATTGGGTTTTGGAGAGTCTTTGTTGATTCAAGTGGATTTGGGGGTCATATTTTTGTATGATGGAAATGGATGATCGGAGCATCAAGGAAAATTACTTGCATGGTGATCAAGTAGGTGAGGAGACAGCGGTGATTAAAATTGTTCTGTAACCCTAAGTTTTTAACAAATTAAGAAATTCGATCATCATTGCCTCTAGGATTGTTCGAGTGTGAAGCTGTTTTGGGAAGTGTAGCTGTGACTATGACAAGGTTTTGGCCGAGGTTTCGACTCAAACGATGGTCGGGGGGAAGAATTCGCCGTTGATAGGGTTGGGGTTTGGAGGTATACAGTGTTTCCAGGTTTTAAAAAAAGGGCTGGACTTTGATTTTAGGTAATTGGAGATTTTCTGATGTTTTGGTGTTCAAGTTGGATTCAAGAGTGGTTGGTGGATGAAGATGATCATCGTTGATGATTGGAAACTAGCCATGGGCTATGTGCATGTGCACAGAGGTCAATTGGAGGTGGTTTTTGTTTCTGGAAATTGTAGGGGAAGTGTTCTCGGGGAATACTCGTGTCGCTTAAGGTTGTGACTCGAAGTTAGGTGGAAGTTCACTCGAAGCAATTGATTCCTGGCTCGAGTAATTTTGTTGTTTTAGGGTTTGTTTTTCTGGAACCCTGGCTGTTACTGGTTTTTAAAATTTAAACCTAATTTAAATAAAAGAAAACAAAGCAAGTTTGAATTAGGTTTAAGCAAGTTTAAATTATGAATTCAAATAGATTTCAATTCCAGATTTCAAATAGAAAGATTTGCAGAAATATATTATTTAAAACTAAAACCTGTACAGTATGTATAGAGTGTTTTGAAATCTGAAAATGAGATTTTAAAACTGGATTTTAAATTTAAGTTAAAATCTAAATTTGAAATCCTGAATTCAAATTTGAAATTTGAATCTAAAAGTTTTCAAAAGGAAATAAGTTTATAAATTCTATTGTTATAATTAAGTTTGAATATTTTAGTATTTTATAACATATGTTTATAAATCTGAAATGAAATTTAAACAGGATTTTAAATTTAAATTTTTGAATCTGAATCTGAAACATGATTTGAATTCTAGTTTTGAAATAAAATACGTTTTTGAATTTAAATGTTTCCAATCATTTGAATATATTTAAAGTATAATTTTAAATTTATTTAAATTGATTATGGGTTAAACTATATTTTTAAATTTACCTTAAGTAATTCTTTAATATGATATAAAAGGGTTTTAGATAATTAAATCTTGTTTAAGTTTAAATTTAATTTCATTTTAATTTTAATTTAAAATGGAATTTAGAGAAAATTTAAAAGCAAATTGTTTTTAAATTACTTTGATAATGATATTTAAATCATTAATGAGATTAATGATTATCATTAAGTTAATAAGAACTTAATAATTTATAGTTCATTAAATGATTAAGGTGATTAAGTTGGTAATTAATTAATTTAATTAATTAATAATTAGGTTAATTAATTGAATAATTAAGTATTTTATTTATTTAAATAAAGGATTAATAAGTTAATTTAAAATTGATTAAATAGAAATTAAGAAATCAATTAATTAAATAAGATTTGATTTAATTTAAATTAATGATTTGAATTCATTAATCAAGTAACTAATAATTAATTAAATTTTTGATTGTCACTTGATTAATTTAATAATTAATGAGTTTTATAAGTAAATTAAGAATTAATATTGATTAATTCAGTTAATTACTTTAGAGAGGTAATTAAATATTTGTTATTGGTTAATGAAGGTCATTAACATAGTATTATTTAATAATTAATTAATATAATTAATTTTAATGATTAATTGGATTAATTAATTTAAAGATAATCAATTGAGAATTGTTTAAGTAATTACTTAATGAAAGTAATTAAGAAATTAATTACTAATTGTAATTAATAAATTTTATTTTGATTAATTAAGTTAATTAATTACGTTTAATTAATTTAAATAAATCACTGGTTGATTTGAGAAGTAATTACCAATGTAATTAAAAATGAATAATTACTTAGTGAAGTAATTAAGAAGATAAATTACTTGATGTAATTTAATTGAAGTATACTTGGATAATGAAGGAGTTTTGGAATTCAATTACTTTGCGTAATTAATATGTAATCAATATACAGAATAATTACTTAAAGGAAGTAATTAATAATTAATTACTTAGTGTAATTAATTTAGGTTTTGATAATTGAGTTATTTAAAGATAATTAAGAAATGAAATTGATTGAGTTAATTATTTAATGTGATTGATCATGAGTGATTAACCAATATGGATAATTGATAATTAATTTAAATAATCTAATTATAAATAAAATAATTTGTGATCATTAATTTATATGATTAATGATGAAATTAAGGATTGATTAATAAGAACAATTTATCAATGAAGGAATTAATTAATGTAATTAATTATAATTAATTAGTTAATGAAGTAATTAAAAGGTTAATTACTGAATTTTGGCTTGGGATAATTAATTTGTGAAATTAATTAGAGGTTAATTACTTGGATGTAATTAAAGGATAATTAATCAAGATGATTAATTAAGGTAATTTGTTGAGAATAATTAATTGATTCATTTATAATTAATTAAGGAATACGTAAGCAAGATTTATATGAATGAGTAATTAATTTAATTCATTTTAAATTAATTAAGGAGAAGTAATTAATTTAATTTAATTTAAATTAATTATAGAATGGTGATTTAATAAGTCATTGCTTATGAATGTTGATTGATACTAATTACCCTGAATGGTTGAGATCTCAGTTATGAGATAAGTGATGTTGTGTGATTTGGATGCTATGGTTGCATTGAGTTGATGAAATGAATTATCTGTTTGGAATGGTAATATGGATCATCTATTGTGACGATAATGTTGATTATCTATTATGATGTTGTGTATTATCTATCTGTGTGTATAAAGATAATATTGAATTGAATTGTTTTTAATTTTAAAACAACTTGGACCTAAAAGACACGTTTTGGATTTCGATGAGACCGAGATCGGGTTTCCATATTTGGATATCTGAAAACCACATTGATCCAAATTAACGATAGGTCGTGAATCTCAAGTGAAGATGAAGATTCAGAGTGCAAGGGTTATCGTCGTTAACTCTGAGGGTGATTCCAAAATGAGTGTAATGAGATAATGCCTTCGGTTTCGTTCGAACCCGGAACGAACTTGTATGGATTGAATGCTTTCAGAACATCGTCAGGTGGACGATGAGCATTCTAAGAGATGTGTTCTCTAAAGGTAATCATAGCCTCAAGCCTCATCAACCGAGAATGGCTAAAACAGGAGAGGTGCAGCAAGGCTTCGTGGGTAGCCCCCACTTGAGAGTGAGATTTACCCCTGTCTAGAGGTCCCTTTATATTCGGCTGTGTGGGCGGTTAATTGCAACAACTGCCGGGGTTGTCTTGTTCGAAACTGTTCAGTAAGGAATGGTTTCGGCCTTGTGTTGCCGAGAAGTTAGGGTGGCTCCTCGGTACGGTGATCTAGGCCACGTACTGTGACGGGCGGTACCCCGGTAGCCCTGCCATTGTATGAAATCCAAAATCCAATAAGTGCCGTACGTATTAGTTGTGCCCAACTATGTTGTAGCGTGAGATGTAAGCATTCCAGCTATTTCTGTATTTTACTTGAAAACCCTAGACACTATTATAATATCATTAGATTTCCTACCAAATGTTTTGGTTAGCGTAAGGTAAAAAACTTTTCCATGTTTATGTGTGGGAAGTCTTACGTGATACCCTTTCTTTTCAAATGGTTTTTAAAAGTTAAGCAACCTTAACATGTTACTCACACCAGACCCATGTCTGACCCAGAGTTTATATTTGTTTCCTTTAACTCTTGGGTACTCAAATTTTTACGAGTAGCCAAGGGATTCAGGTTGGCTTGACGAATACTGGAGAAGCAATGGAGCAGGAGGTTTCTGCGTTAGAGATATGGTTTTCCGCTATGTGTTCTCTGTGTTGTGTTTGTATTAAGTTGTAAATACTAGACAGGTGTTTATAACTGTCTAGTATATGTAATGTGTATGCTGTGTATCTCTAATTGATATTGTATATTATGTAAATACTTATGTTATTAATATAATTTATTCGTTCCGCTGTTGAGATTCCAGTGTTGTTTCTTCTTTCTCTTCTTTCTTTTCTTCTTCTATCCCTTTCTTTCTTAACAGATGATGCGATTTTCTGCGAGTAGAAAGTCGGGTCGTCACAGTTGGTATCAGAGCATTAGGTTGAGTGAATACCTAGGCTCTGGAGTGGTGTCTATCTTGAGAGAGCGTATTTGTAATTTTTAATATATTTATATATATTTACTTATTTCTACCTGTCTGTTGGGTTACCTGTTCGGGTTTTTCAATATAGGTTATAAAGGTAGATTGGGGTAGTGGGTGTGTATAACACGACTACCATTGGTTGGAGTTTGAATGTTTGAGGTTGGAAGTGTATCTGTTGGGACTGTAGACCTAATACTGTCTCAAGTAAGCTTTGCAGTGGTGTAAGGACTTCATCGATCTTTGAAGGTAACCTATTAAGGTTCGGAGTTCATCTTTGAAGTTGGATGAGTAGAGTTTGGATCTATTGGCTGAGCTGAAGCGAGTGATGGTATCTTGATACCTCAGGAAATAGTAGCTGCTTGATGAGATGCAGTGACTATGGATGTTTTCGAAGATAATTTCTTTGGAACAAGTTCAAGGAAGTAGGTCTGCTTCGGTGTTATGGCTGAGTTCAGCAAGATGTTTCTGTTTAGTTTGAAGTCCGAGTTTCTTGAAGAACTTTGGAATAGGAATTCTTTGGTATTGGTGTCAGCAGTGCAGCTCGGAGTGTTCGGTGTGTTAGCAGAGTTTTCTGGCTTAGCAGTTTTTTGGAGGTGGAGTTCAGAAGCAGTAAAGTAGAATCCATTTCTTTGATGGATTGGCTAGACCAGCATAAGCTGTTCTGATTTGCTAAAGAGAGAACAATTCTCTTTGGATTTTAGTTTGGATTGATCGCAAAAGTGACTTGCGATAGTTGAGTATTCTCTTGGATTGTTGGAGATTTTTTTGGATATTTTCAGAGAAGTCAGAGGTTGTCCGCATCTAAAATTTAGTTTTCTTATTGACCAGGATTCTGAGTGTGGTACCGGTGGTTCAACTAGTTGAAGGTTGGTTTCTTGAGATGGAATTTGTTGAAGCAACCCAGGATTTGAGGAACTTCTGAGTTTTCTCTTGGTTATCAAAGATCTTCTTGGTTTTTTGTCCAGTTGTGCTTGTATTCTTCATCAGCATTCTTTTCTACTCCAGATCAGAGTTGTGCAGCGGAAGCAGTTTGGGAGTGCATCTACTCTTCTTTTCCGAATAAACGAAGTTTGTTTTCTTATGATGGTTGTGGGCGGAGTTTCTCTTGATCTTGATTGATTAGGGAGGATCATTCTGATGTATTGGGTTTGGTCCAGTTTATTTCTTGAGACATCAGCAAGGATTGAGCTGATCCGGTAGGATGTAGGTAGTCTAGGATCGTCCGAAGAGTTTTGTGGATCTGAAGTCGGAGATCTGATTTTGGATAAGTTTTTCAGTTTTTAGGAGCTATAAATTTTGGTAAGGTTGGGTAAGCTAGCTCTGAGATGTTTTGGATTTCTTCTGTGTTCTGTTTTGGATAAGTGTTTAATTTTCTGGATTAAATTGCCAGTTTGGACAACTGGAATTCGATGTGTTTCACGTATCTCTGAGGGAGTACGTGTAAGATCTATTTCTGGTTTTGAAATCAACTGTTCTAGGAGATTTGGTTGTTGAGTCAGACTTGTCTGTGGTTTGATGTCTTGTTCAGTTGCAGATGTAGATGAATAGGAGTTCTGTAGCTTAGTAGTGTTGATTGTTTGGGTTCTACAAAGCGAGTAACCCGGTGTTTACTTGAGAAACTCGAGGAAACTCTATCCAGAATTTTGTTCGGATAGTTAGTTTTTGCTAGATTGGGTGAATTGATTACTATGGTTGTTAGCATATGTTTGATATATGCTTGTGTTTCGAAATTTAAAATCTTAAATAGGTTATTAAATTACCTTTGTTTTAAATTTTGGGGACGAAATTCTTTTAAGGGGGAAGGAATGTGATATCCCGGAATTTTTGGCAATATCAATTTAATAATCTTTATTTAAAATTAAATTGATATCCACAATATTGATTAACAAAATATGATTTGGTTTAATAATCTGAATAAATAAATATTTAATTAGTGATTTATCTTTTAAAAGCTAAAATAAATGTTTTAAATTATAATGTATATATACATTTATATATATATATTATAGATAATCTTTGTTGTAGAATTTATTAAAGAAATAAAGTTTTGTTTTTAAATTCTAATAATATGTTTAGTAATTGGGAAATTATGTTTTAAATTAATTTTAAGTTTTTCAGAGTTATTTAAATTAATAAATATATGGTTAGTAAATATTAAAAATAAATGATAAATTTGTTTAAAATTTATCTTAGCTTATTTTTTTTAAATTTAAATAAAAGTTGATTTTATTTCTTTTTAAATATTATTTGATTAATATGATTTGGAAATATTTTATATAAGTTTAATATACAAATAGCATATGGTTTAAATTTATTTATTAATAAAAGTGATTCATAATTCTTTTTATAAATCATTTAAAATTTGCTAAATTGATTATTTTCAAGCCATATTTATAAATGTATCATTTTTCCATAAATATAAAAAAAAGAATTAAAATAAGGTAAAAAAATTTATCATTTTAAATTGAATAAATTGATATTAATTTGGATTTCAAAAGTTTAACATGAATTTGGAATTTTATTTGAAATTCAAATTAATAGATTCTCTAAAATATTTGTATAAGTTTTAATTTATAATTTGTTATATGTACATTTTCTTTAAATAAGCAATTCACATGTATATTTACATGAATATAAATAAATTAAGTTTAAAGCTTTATCTAACACTTAAATAATAAAAAATTAAACAAGACATGTGTTAACTTATTAAATAATCAAATTACAAGTGTAAACATATTAGTAACCTTAAATACATGTGTTAAGTAGTAAAACAAACAAAATGACAAGTGTCATTTGATTTTAATCTTTTCTTTATTTTAATTAAATTTTATTCCAACCCGTTTAAAACATTTTTCACTTTCCTTCATTCTCTTTTAAAATCAAAAGCTAGTTGAAAAAAATAATATGAAAACTCAAAACCCCTCAAAAGCAAATCTGCAACCCAAACCAAAATTCCAAAACTAAAGCAAATATCTGCAAATCCATTTCAAAAAGCAAATCTAAGATCTGTAACACTCCTCAAAATTTCAACTGCATTTCTTTACAATCCTGAAAACCAAGTCTGCATCTTTTCAAAAATTAAAAGAACAAGCCTGCATACGTGAATGTTAACAGAAATCAAAGGCTTTTCTAAAATCATGAAGCTCTGTTCTTCCGAAGAGAAAGGTGAGTAACACTTCTTTTAAAAGTCTTTAGGTAGATCTGGTTGTTTAAAACATGTTAAAATAAGTTGTATTTGAATATTTGTTGAAAACTCCTGTGCATCTGATATATGTTGAATTTGAATTGCCTGTATAACATCCCTGATCTAAAATTTTCAACCCAGTTTCCTATTAAATTCATTTTGCTTTATCTATTAATTTTTATGACTTAGGATTTAAAAAATATTTGTTTGTTTGATTATAAACTAAATTTTAAAAAATTTATTCAACTTAAATAGAAACTGAATTTGCTCTGGGAATCAGGTTTAAAAGGGAAACTCATGTCACTATTAAAATTTAAACTTGTAAATTTAGCAATTCAGGTATACAAATTAAAACCTTAGACGAATTCATGATTTTTAAGAGTAAAATCAAGAATTCTAAGATTGGGTTGACTGTGCATTTCTGTTTTGACCCAAAATTGGGTTTTGGAGAGTCTCTGTTGATTCAAGTGGATTTGGGGGTCATATTTTTGTATGATGGAAGATGGATGATCGGAGCATCAAGGAAAATTACTTGAATAGTGATCAAGTAGGTGAGGAGACAGCGGTGATTAAAATTGTTCTGTAACCCTAAGTAGTTAACAAATTAAGAAATTCGATCATCATTGCCTCTAGGATTGTTCGAGTGTGAAGCTGTTTTGGGAAGTGTAGCTGTGACTATGACAAGGTTTTGGCCAAGGTTTCGACTCAAACGATGGTCGGGGGGAAGAATTCGCCGTTGATAGGTTTGGGGTTTGGAGGTATACAGTGTTTCCAGGTTTTAAAAAAAGGGCTGGACTTTGATTTTAGGTAATTGGAGATTTTCTGATGTTTTGGTGTTCAAGTTGGATTCAAGAGTGGTTGGTGGATGAAGATGATCATCGTTGATGATTGGAAACTAGCCATGGGCTATGTGCATGTGCACAGAGGTCAATTGGAGGTGGTTTTGGTTTTTGGAAATTGTAGGGGAAGTGTTCTCGGGGAATACTCGTGTCGCTTAAGGGTGTGACTCGAAGTTAGGTGGAAGTTTACTCGAAGCAATTGATTCCTGGCTCGAGTAATTTTGTTGTTTCAGGGTTTGTTTTTCTAGAACCCAGACTGTTACAGGTTTTTAAAATTTAAACCTAATTTAAATAAAAGAAAACAAAGCAAGTTTGAATTAGGTTTAAGCAAGTTTAAATTATGAATTCAAATAGATTTGAATTCCAGATTTCAAATAGAAAGATTTGCAGAAATATATTATTTAAAACTAAAACCTGTACAGTATGTATAGAGTGTTTTGAAATCTGAAAATGAGATTTAAAACTAGATTTAAATTTAAGTTAAAATCTAAATTTGAAATCCTGAATTCAAATTTGAAATTTGAATCTGAAAGTTTTCAAAAGGAAATAAGTTTATAAATTCTTACGTTATAATTAAGTTTGAATATTTTAGTATTTTATAACATATGTTTTATAAATCTGAAATGAAATTTAAACAGGATTTTAAATTTAAATTTTTGAATCTGAATCTGAAACATGATTTGAATTCTAGTTTTGAAATAAAATAATTTTTTGAATTTAAATGTTTCCAATCATTTGAATATATTTAAAGTATAATTTTAAATTTATTTAAATTGATTATGGGTTAAACTATATTTTTAAATTTACCTTAACTAATTCTTTAATATGATATAAAAGGGTTTTAAATAATTAAATCTTGTTTGAGTTTAAATTTAATTTCATTTTAATTTAATTTAAAATGGAATTCAGAGAAAATTTAAAAGCAAATTGTTTTTAAATTACTTTGATAATGATATTTAAATCATTAATGAGATTAATGATTATCATTAAGTTAATAAGAACTTAATAATTTATAATTCATTAAATGATTAAGGTGATTAAGTTTGTAATTAATTAATTTAATTAATTAATAATTAGGTTATTTAATTGAATAATTAAGTATTTTATTTATTTAATTAAAGGATTAGTAAGTTAATTTAAAATTGATTAAATAGAAATTAAGAAATTAATTAATTAAATAAGATTTAATTTAATTTAAATTAATGATTTGAATTTATTAATCAAGTAATTAATAATTAATTAAGTTTTTGATTGTCACTTGATTAATTTAACAATTAAAGATTAATTAATGAGTTTTATAAGTAAATTAAGAATTAATATTGATTAATTCAGTTAATTACTTTAGAGAGGTAATTAAAGATTTGTTATTGGTTAATGAAGGTCATTAACATAGTATTATTTAATAATTAATTAATGTAATTAAATTTAATGATTATTTGGATTAATTAATTTAAAGATAATTAATTGAGAATTGTTTAAGTAATTACTTAATGAAAGTAATTAAGAAATTAATTACTAATTGTAATTAATAAATTTTATTTTGATTAATTAAGTTAAATAATTAAGTTTAATTAATTTAAATTAATCACTGGTTTATTTGGGAAGTAATTACCAATGTAATTAAAAAATGAATAATTACTTAGTGAAGTAATTAAGAAGATAAATTACTTGATGTAATTCAATTGAAGTATACTTGGATAATGGAGGAGTTTTGGAATTCAATTAATTAATATGTAATCAATATGCAAAATAATTACTTAAAGGAAGTAATTAATAATTAATTAATTAGTGTAATTAATTTAGGTTTTGATAATTGAGTTATTTAAAGATAATTAAGAAATGAAATTAATTAAGTTAATTATTTAATGTGATTGATCATGAGTGATTAACCAATATGGATAATTGATAATTAATTTAAATAGGGTATTATAAATAAAATAATTTGTGATTAATAATTTATATAATTAATGATGAAATTAAGGATTGATTAATAAGAACAATTTATCAATGAAGGAATTAATTAATGTAATTAATTAAGGATTAATGTAATTAATTATAATTAATTAGTTAATGAAGTAATTAAAAGGTTAATTACTGAATTTTGGTTTGGGATAATTAATTTGTGAAATTAATTAGAGGTTAATTACTTGGATGTAATTAAAGGATAATTAATCAAGATGATTAATTAAGGTAATTTATTGAGAATAATTAATTGATTCATTTATAATTAATTAAGGAATATGTAAGCAAGATTTATATGAATGAGTAATTAATTTAATTCATTTTAAATTAATTAAGGAAGAAGTAACTAATTTAATTCAATTTAAATTAATTATAGAATGGTTATTTAATAAGTCATTGCTAATGAATGTTGATTGATACTGATTACCCTGAATGGTTGATATCTCAGTTATGAGATAAGTGATGTTGTGTGATTTGGATGTTATGGTTGCGTTGAGTTGATGAAATGAATTATCTATTTGGAATGGTAATATGGATCATCTATTGTGACGATAATGTTGATTATCTATTATGATGTTGTGTGTTATCTATCTGTGTGTATAAAGATAGTATTGAATTGAATTGTTTTAAACTTTAAAACAACTTGGAACTAAAAGTCACGTTTTGGATTTCGGTGAGACCGAGATTGGGTTTCCATATTTGGATATCCGAAAACCACACTGATCCAAATTAACGATAGGTCGTGAATCTCAAGTGAAGATGAAGATTCAGAGTGCAAGGGTTATCGTCGTTAACTCTGAGGGTGATTCCAAAATGGGTGTAACGAGATAATGCCTTCGGTTTCGTTCGAACCCGGAATGAACTTGTATGGATTGAATGTTTTCAGAACATCGTCAGGTGGACGATGAGCATTCTAAGAGATGTGTTCTATAAAGGTAATAGTAGCCTCAAGCCTCATCAACCAGGAATGGCTTAAACAGGGGAGGTGCAGCAAGGCTTCGTGGGTAGCCCCTACATGAGAGTGAGATTTACCCCTTTCTAGAGGTCCCTTTATATTCGGCTGTGTGGGCGGTTGATTGTAACAACTGCCGGGGTTGTCTTGTTCGGAACTGTTCAGTAAGGAATGGTTCCGGCCTTGTTTTGCAGGCGAGTTAGGGTGGCTCCTCGGTACAGTGATCTAGGCCACGTACTGTGACGGGCGGTACCCCAGTAGCCCTGCCATTGTATGGAATCCAAAATCCAATAAGTGCCATACGTATTAGTTGTGCCCAACTATGTTGGAACGTGAGATGTAAGCATTCCAGCTATTTCTGTATTTTGCTTGAAAACCTTAGACACTATTATAATATCATCAGATTTCCTATCAAATGTTTTGGTTAGCGTAAGGTAAATTTTTTTTCCATGTTTATGTGTGGGAAGTCTTACGTGATACCCTTTCTTTTCAAATGGTTTTTAAAAGTTAAGCAACCTTAACCTGTTACTCACACCAGACCCATGTCTGGCCCGGAGTTTATATTTGTTTCCTTAAACTCTTGGGTACTCAAATTTTTACGAGTAGCCGAGGGATTCAGGTTGGCTTGACGAATACTGGAGGAGCAATGGAGCAGGAGGCTTCTACATTAGAGATATGGTTTTCCGCTGTGTGTTCTCTGTGTTGTGTTTGTATTAAGTTGTAAATACTAGACAGGTGTTTATAACTGTCTAGTATATGTGATGTGTATGCTGTGTATCTCTGATTGATATTGTATATTATGTAAATACTTATGTTATTAATATAATTTATTCGTTCCGCTGTTGAGATTCTAGTGTTGTTTCTTCTTCCTCTTCTTTCTTTTCTTCTTCTATCCCTTTCTTTCTTAACAGATGATGCAATTGTCTGGGAGTAGAAAGTCGGGTCGTCACAATTTACCGGAACCATAACCAGTCAAAACGAAGCTCTTTGTGAGTTCTACGGCTTTGACCGCTTTAAGCGTCAATGGATTGTTTCATACTCAGAAAAGTCTATCCGAACCTCAATCGGGTCTCGGAAGTTTTTTACCCTTCGTTTTTCGTCATGTGCATTTTTACGTTAAAACGGGATCACCTTGGCTGGTCTTCAATTTACCATCGTTGGAGAGTGGTGCACCATGGTACTATTCCATTTCAAAGCCGTGCACCATTTCAAAAAGTCGTACGCTACTCTTTCAGCATTTGGGCCGGATGTTTCACCTTGCACCGTAGATGTTGCACCCTATGGATATCGATTCTTCGGACGGCCATAAGTGTTGGCTCGATTAGAGTTACGAGAGCTACAGCAAGTCAAAGCGAAGCTCTTTGTGAGTTCTATGGATTTGATAGCTTTAAGCCGTCAATGGATTGTTTCATACCCAAAAAAGACTATCCGAACCTTAATCGGGTCTTAGAAGTTTTTTACCTTACGTTTTTTCGTCACGTGCATTTTTACGTTAAAACGGGATCACCGTGGTTGGTCTTTGATTTACCATCGCTGGAGAGTGGTGCACCATGGTACTGTTCCATTTCAAATCCGTTCACCTATTTCTTAAAGTAGTATGGCACTGTTTCAGCATTTTTGACGGTGTTGCACCTTGCACCGTACATGTTGCACCCTGTGAATATGGATTCTTCGGACAGCCATAATTATGGGCTCCCTTAGAGTTACGAGAGCCATAACCAGTCAAAACGAAGCTCTCTATGAATTCTATGGCTTTGACCGCTTTAAGCAGTCAATGGATTGTTTTATACCCAAAAAAGCCTATTCGAACCTCAATCGGGGCTCGAAAGTTTTTAACCCTTTTTTTTCATCACATGCATTTTTACGTTAAAGTGGAATCACCATGGCCGGTCTTCGATTTACCATCGTTGGAGATTGGTGCACCATGGTACTGCTCCGTTTCAAATCCATGCACACATTTCAAAAAGTCGTACGACATTGTTTTGGCATTCGAGGTGGATGTTGCACCTTGAGCCGTAGATGTTCCACCCAGTGGATATCGATTCTTAGGATGACCATAATTGTTGGCTCGTTTAGAGTTATGGGAGCCTTTACCTATGAAAACAAAGCTCTCTCTGAGTTCTATGGCTTTGATAGATTTAAGCCATCAATGGATTATTTCATACGAAAAAAAGACTCTCCGAACCTCAATTGGATCTCAGAAATTTTTTACCCTTTGTTTTTTCGTCACGTGCATTTTTACGTTATAACGGGATCACCGTTGTTGGTCTTCGATTTTCCATCGTTGGTGAGTGGTGCACCATGGTACTATTCCATTTTAAATCCATGCATCCATTTCTAAAGGTCGTGCGGCACTGTTTCAGCATTTTGGACGGATGTTGCACCATGCACAGTAGATGTTGCACCCTATGGATATCGATTCTTCGTAAGGCCATAACTGTTGGCTCGTTTAGAGTTACAGGAGCGATAACCAATCAAAAAGAAGCTCTCTGTGAGTTCTACGGCTTTGACTGTTTTAATCCGTCAATGGATTGTTTCATACCCAAAAAGTCTATCAGAACCTTAATCGGATCTCGGAACTTTTTTACCATTGGTTTTCTTCATCACATGCATTTTTACGTTAAAACGGGATCACCGTGCTTGGTCTTCGATTTATCATCGCTGGAGAGTGGTGCACCATGGTACCGCTCCATTTCAAATCCATGCACCCATTTATAAAAGTCGTATGTCACTGTTTTGGCATTATGGACGGGTGTTGCACCTTGCACCGTAGATGTTGCACCCTGTGGATATCGATTCTTCAAACGGCCATAGCTGTTGGCTCCTTTAGAGTTACAGGAGCCATAACTGGTCAAAACGAAGCTCTCTATGAGTTCTACGGCTTCGACAGCTTTGTGCTATCAATGGATTGTTTCATAACCAAAAAAGTCTATCCGAACCTTATCCATGTCTCGGAACTTTTTTACCCTTCGTTTTTTTGTCGCGTGCATATTTACGTTTAAACGAGATCACCGTGTCTGGTCTTCGATCTACCATCGCTGGAGAATGGTACACCATGGCATTGCTCCATTTCAAATCGCACCCATTTCTAAAAGTCGTAGGGCACTGTTTTGGCATTCTGGGCGGATGTTGCACCTTGCACCGTAGATGTTGCACCCTATGGATATCAATTTTCGGACGGCTATTAATGTTGGCTCGTTTAGAGTTACTGGAGCCACAACCAGTCAAAACAAAGCTTTTTGTGAGTTCTATGGATTTGACGGAGTTAAGGCGTCGATGGATGGTTTTATACCCATAAAAGACTATCCGAACCTCAATTGGGTCTCTGAAGTTTTTTACTCTCGTTTTTTCATCACGTGCAATTTTACGTTAAAACGAGATCATCGTGGCTGGTCTTCGATATACCATCGCTGGAGAGTGGTGCTTCATAGTACTATTGAATTTCAAATCCATGTACCCATTTCTAAAAGTCGTACGGAACTGTATTGGCATTTTGGACGGATGGTGCACCATACACCGTAGTTTTGCACCTTGTGGATATTGATTCTTCGGACGGCCATAACTGTTGGCTCCTTTAGAGTAACGGGAGATATAACAGGTCGAAACTAAGCTCTATGTAGTTCTATGCTTTGACCTCATTAAGCCGTCAATGGATTGCTTCATACCCAAAAAAGACTATCCGAACCTCAATCGGGGATCGGAAGTTTTTTAACCTTCGTTTTTTCGTCACATGCATTTTTACGTTAAAACAGGATCACCGTAGCCGGTGTTCGATTTACCATCGTTGGAGAGTGGTGCACCATGGTACTGCTCCGTTTCAAATACATGCACCCATTTCTAAAAGTCGTACGACACTGTTTTTGGATTTTGGAGCGGATGTTGCACCTTGCATCGTAGATGTTGCACCCAGTGGATACCTATTCTTTGGACGACCATAACTACTAGCTCTTTTAGATTTACAGGAGCCTTTACCAGCCAAAACAAAGCTCTCTCTGACAGCTTTAATCCCTTATTGGATTGTTTCACACCAAAAAAAGACTATCCAAACTTCAATAGGATCTTAGAAGTTTTTTACCCTTCATTTTCTTGTCACGTGGATTTTTACGTTAAAACGGGATCAACATGGCTGGTCTTCGATTTACCGTCGTTGTTGAGTGACGCACCATGGTACCGTTCCATTTTAAATCCATGCACCCATTTCTAAAAGTCTTACGACACTATTTTGGCATTTTGGACGGATATTGCACCATGCACCGTAGATGTTGCACTTTATGGATATCGATTCTTCGGACGGCCATAACTGTTAGCTCATTTAGAGTTACGGGTGCGATAACCAGTCTAAATGAGACTCTCTGTGAGTTCTACAGGCTTTGACTGTTTTAAGCCATCAATGGATTGTTTCGTACCCAAAAAAGTCTATCCGAATCTCAATCGGGTCCCAGAACTTTTTTACCCTTCGTTTTTTCATCACGTGCATTTTTACGTTAAAACGGGATCACCGTAGCTGGTCTTCAATTTATCATCACTGGAGAGTGGTGCATTATGGTACTGATCCATTTCAAATCCATGCACCCATTTATCGATCCTCCGGACGGCCATAACTGTGGGCTCCTTTAGAGTTACAGGAGCCATAATCAGTCAAAATAAAGCTCTCTATGAGTTCTACAGCGTTGACGGCTTTAAGCCGTCAATGGATTGATTCATATCCAAAATATTCTATCCGAACCTCAGTCGGGTCTCGGAAGTTTTTTACCCTTCATTTTATCATCACGTGCATTTTTACGTAAAATGTGATCATCGTGGCTGGTCTTCGATTTACCATCGCTGGAGAGTGGTGCACCATGGTACTGTTCCATTTCAAATCCATGCACCTATTTCTAAAAGTTGTACGATACTGTTTCGGCATTTTGGACGGATGTTGCACCTTGCACCATAGATGTTACACACTGTGGATATCAATTCTTCGGACGGCCATAATAGTTGGCTCATTTAGAGTTATGGGAGCCATAACCAGTCAAAACGAAGCTCTTTGTGAGTTCTATGGCTTTGACAGCTTTAAGACGTCAATGGATTGTTTCATACCAAAAAATGTCTATCTGAACCTCAATTGGGCCTCGAAACTTTTTTGCCCTTCGTTTTTTTGTCACGTGCATTTTTACGTTAAAACGGGATCACCGTGGCTGGTCTTCGATTTACCATCGTTGGAGAGTGGTGCACCATGATGCTACTCCATTTCAAATCCATGCACCTATATATAAAAGTCGTACGACACTGTTTTGGCATTCGGCGTGGATGTTGCACCTTGCACCGTAGATGTTGCACCTTGTGGATATCGATTCTTCGGACGACCATAACTGTTGGCCCGTTTAGAACTACGGAAGCCATAACTAGTCAAAACGAAGCTCTCTGTGTGCTTTATGGCTTTGACAGCTTTAAGTTGTCAGTGGATTATTTCATACCAAAAAAAGACTATCTGAACCTCAATTGTATCTTGGAAGTTTTTCACCCTTTATTTTTTCGTCACGTGAATTTTTACGTTAAAACGGGATCACCATCGCTATTCTTCAATTTACCAACGCTGAAGAGTGGTGCACCATGGTACTGTTCCGTTCTAAGTCCATGCACCCTTTTCTAAAAGTCGTACGACATTGTTTTTTTTATTTTGGACGGATGTTGTACCTTGCACGGTAGATGTTGCACCTTGTGGATATCGATTCTTCAAACGGCCATAACTGTTGGCTCGTTTAGAGTTACGAGAGCCATAATCAGCCAAAATTAAGCTCTTTGTGAGTTCTACAGCTTTGATTGCTTTAAACTGTCAATGGATTATTTCATACCCAAAAAAGTCTATCCGAACCTCAATCGGGTGTGAAAATTTTTTACCCTTCGTTTTTTCGTCACGTGCATTTTTACGATAAAGCGGGATCACAATGGCTGGTCTTCGATTTACCGTCGCTGGAGAGTGGTGCACCATGGTATTGTTCCGTTTCAAATCCATGCATCCATTTATTAAAGTCGTACGACATTGTTTTGGCATTAGAGGCCAATGTTGCACCTTGCATCGTAGATGTTGCACCCTGTGGATATCGATTGTTCGGAGGACCATAACTACTGGTTCATTTGGAGTTACGGGAGCCATAACAAGTCAAAACAAAGCTCTTTGTGAGTTTTACGTCTTTAAGGGCTTTAAGCCATCAATGGATTGTTTCATACCCAAAACAGTCTATCCGACATCAATCGGGTCTCAGAACTTTTTTACCCTTCAATTTTTTGTCACGTGCATTTTTACGTTAAAATGGGATCGCCATGGCTGGTCTTCAATTTACCATCACTGGAGAGTGGTGCACCATTGTAATGCACCGACATAAATTCATGCACCCATTTATAAAAGTCGTACGACACGGTTTTGGCATTTGGAGCGGATGTTGCACCCTATACCGTAGATGTTGCTCCCAGTAGGTATCAATTCTTCGAACGGCCATAATTGTTGGCTCGTTTAGAGTTACGAAAGCCATAACAAGTCAAAGGAAGCTCTCTGCGAGTTCTACGGCTTTAACAGCTGTTTGCACCAAAATTGGTCACAAACTCCAAACACCATGAAAGCACCAGTGTATGAACATAGATCAACAATAAATGATCATAAATCATAGATCTAAGTAATGTAGCGAATAAAAAATGAAGAATCGCCCACTTAAAATGGAAAGAAATAGACAGAGACACAAGATTTATAATGGTTCGGCTATCTCCGGCCTACGTCCATTTTAAAAATTAATCTTTTATTGACTTCTCTTACCTAGTAGTGAAAAGATGTTTTCGGCAGAGTCTGGACATCGGATAGCCAAAAGATCCCTTCTCCTTAGGCTCTAAGGTGCTATTAATAGGCGTAGGCTGCAAATATCTCGCTCAAATCTCGAGAGACTTCTTCTGGCATGTGAGTGGGCCCACGCGATCAATCTCGGTGATTTTGACTCGATCCGTGATTGATACAAATAAATTTCCTATTGACGAAGTTTAACCCAATCGAGTCGAAATTTGGAAAGAACGTTATTTAGGTCGTACGTAAGCTCCTATGAAAATTTCATAGCATTTGGACTTGTAATCGCAAGATATGATCGATGCGAATTGTAGTTTACATAGAGGCTTAAGTGTTCGTCTCCATCACTTTGTCTCCATCCCCTTATATCAACTACATCGATGACGTGGCTCGAAAGTCCAGGGGAGATCCACTGTTGATGCCGTGTTGACCGCTTCTTCATCCAGACACGTCTCCTTCGCATCGATCGAATGCTATGCCCTTCGTATCCATTGCCACTCGCAGTTTGTATCCATGTGCTATCATCCATCTGTTAACGTTTTCGGTCTTCTTCGTATCCATAAACTATGCCTCTATTCGTATCCATCGACCAACCCTCCTTCGCATCGACTCGAAGTGCCCAATGTTGATTGATACGAACAATATCCATTCGAAGTAGTCATGTTGATCGATACGAACAGTATCAATTCGAAATGTTGCTATGCTCCATCCTGATCGACACGAAATCATCGAGTCAAACAAACCATCATGCGCCTGCCTATTCGATCCAAATCCACAGCTATTTAGTCAAAAACCAATTTGCCTTCCTCACTGATCGATGTGAACGTCTTGCTCGTATCCATAGGCATCGATATGAATAATACCTCCTTAAGCATGAATCCATCAATATCTCGAGTAAACAAACTCCATTTGACCTGAAATTTGAAACATAGCCTTTTCGAGCCTTGCTTTTCATTTTCTAGCAATTTCACCTCGATCGGAGCTTGGTCAAACTTGGTCGACATCCATCATAACCTTGTTTCCAATCGATCTCCTATCTTGATATCCATTCTTTCTAGCCAATTTATCAATATTCCAGCCTTGACCAAAAGGTGGGATAACAACAGCTTTAAGCCGTGAACGGATTGTTTCTTACCTAAAAAAGTCTATCAGAATCTCAATCGGGTCTCGGAACTTTTTAACCCTTCGTTTTTTCATTACGTGCATTTTTACGTTAAAACGGGATTACTGTGGCTAGTCTTTGATTCACCATCGCTGGAGAGTGGTGCACCATGGCACTGCTCCGTTTCAAATCCATGCACCCATTTATAAAAGTCGTACGACACTGTTTCGGCAATCGGCGTGGATGTTGCACCTGGCACCATAGAAGTTGCACCCGGTGGATATCGGTTCTTCGGATTACCATAACTGTTGGCTCGATTAGAGTTACGGGAGCCATAAGTAGTCAAAATGAAGCCCTCTATGAGTTCTACGGGTTTGACCGCTTTAAGCCGTCAATGGATTGTTTCATACCAAAAAAAGACTATCCGAACCTCAATTAGGTCTCGGAACTTTTTTACCTTTAGTTTTTTCGTCACATGCATTTTTACTTTAAAACGGGATCACCTTGGCTGGTCTTCGATTTACCATCGCTGGAGAGTGATGCACCATGGTACTGCTCCGTTTCAAGTCCATGCCTCCATTTATAAATGTCGTATGGCACTGTTTCGGCATTTTGGACGGATGTTGCACCTTGCACCGTAGATGTTGCATCCTATAGATATCGATTCTTTGGACGACCATAACTGTTGGCTCCTTTAGAGTTACGGGAGATATAATAAGTCAGAAAAAGCTCTCTGTGAGTTCTACGGCTTTGATGGCTTTAAGCCATCAATGGATTGTTTCATACCCAAAAAACACTATCCGAACCTCAATCGGGGCTCGGATGCTTTTTACCCTTCGTTTTTTCGTCACGTGCATTTTTATGTTAAAACGGGATCACCGTGGATGCTCTTCGATTTACCATCGCTGGAGAGTGGTGCACCATGGTACTGCTCTATTTCAAATCCATGCACCCATTTCTAAAAGTCGTACAACACGGTTATGGCATTCAGAGCGGATGTTGCACCTTGCACCGTAGATGTTGCACCCAGTGGATATCGATTCTTCGGATGTCCATAACTATTGGCTCGTTTAGAGTTACAGGAGCCGTAACCAATCAAAATGAAGCTCTCTCTGTGTTCTACGGCATTGAAAGCTTTAAGCCCTTAATGGATTGTTTCATACCAATAAAAGATTATCTAAACCTCAATTGGATCTCAGAAGTTTTTTACACTTCGTTTTTTCGTCACGTGAATTTTTACGTTAAAACGGGATCATCATGGTTGGTCTTTGATTTACCATCATTAGTGAGTGATGCATCATGGTACTGTTCCATTTCAAATCCATGAACCCATTTCTAAAAGTCGTACGACATTGTTTCGGAATTTTGGACGGTTGTTGCACCATGCACCGTAGATGTTGCACCCTAAGATATCGATTCTTCGGACGGCCATAACAATTGGCTCGTTTAGAGTTACGGGAGCCATAACTAGTCAAAAAGAAGCTCTCTATGAGTTATATGGCTTTGACTGTTTTAAGCCGTCAATGGGTTGTTTCATACCCAAAAAAGTCTATCGAACCTCAATCGGGTCTCTGAACTTTTTTACCCTTCGTTTTTTCGTCACGTGCATTTTTACGTTAAAACGGGATCACCGTGGCTGGTCTTCGATTTACCATAACTGGAGAGCAGTGCACCATACTCCATTTCAAATTCATGCACCCATTTCTAAAAGTCGTACGACAATGTTTTGGCATTCGGAGTGGATGTTGCACCATGCACCGTAGATGTTGCACCCAATGGATATCGATTCTTCGGACGGCTATAACTGTCGGCTCGTTTAGAATTACGGGAGCCTTAACTAGTCAAAACGAAGCTCTCTCCGAGTTCTACGGCTTTGACAGCTCTAAGCCCTCAATGGATTGTTTCATACCAAAAAAGACTATATGAACCTCAACCGGGTCTCGGAAGTTTTTTACTCTTCGTTTTTTCATCACGTGCATATTTACGTTAAAACGTGATCATCGTGGCTGATCTTCCATTTATAGTCGCTAGAGAGTGGTGCACCATGGTACTGTTCCGTTTCAAATCCATGCACCTATTTCTAAAAGTCATTCGACACTGTTTCGATATTTTGGACGGATGTTGCACCTTGCACCATAGACGTTGCACCCTGTGGATATCGATTCTTCGAACGGCCATAACTTTTGGATCCTTTAGAGTTACGGGAGACATAACCAGTAAAACAAAGCTCTCTGTGAGTTCTACGGTTTTGACTGCTTTAAGTTGTCAATGGAGTGTTTCATACCTAGAAAAGATTATCCGAACCTCAATCGGGGCTCGGAAGTTTTTTACCCTTCGTTTTTTCATCACGAGCATTTTTACGTTAAAACGAGATCACCGTGGCCGGTCTTCGATTTACCAACGCTAGAGAGTGGTGCACCATGGTACCGCTCCATTATAAATCAATGCACCTATTTCTAAAATTCATACGGCATTGTTTTGGCGTTCGGAGTGGATGTTGCACCTTGCATCGTGG
The DNA here is from genome assembly GCA_030765085.1 of Allium cepa. Lineage (NCBI taxonomy): Eukaryota > Viridiplantae > Streptophyta > Magnoliopsida > Asparagales > Amaryllidaceae > Allium > Allium cepa. Next base: position 337,618,143 of record CM060929.1, on the reverse strand, counting down.
ATGTTGCACCCAGTGGATATCGATTCTACAAATGACCATAACGGTTAGATCGTATAGAGTCACGGGGGCCTTATCCAGTCAAAATGAACTCTCACTGAGTTCTACGGCTTTGATAGCTTTAATCCCTCAATGGATTGTGTCATACCAAAAAAATACTATCCGAACCTTAATTGGATCTTGGAAGTTTTTCACGCTTCGTTTTTTCGTCACGTGCATTTTTACGTTAAAACGGGATCACGGTAGCTGGTCTTTGATTTATCATCGTTGTTGAGTGGTGCACCATGGTACTATTCCGTTTCAAATCCATGCACCCATTTCTAAAAGTCGTATGACACTGTTTCGGCATTTTGGATGGATGTTGCACCATGCACCGTACATATTGCACGCTATAGATATCGATTCTTCAGACGGCCATAACTGTTGGCTTGTTTAGAATTACGGGAGCAATAACCAGTCAAACGAAGCTCTCTGTGAGTTCTACAGCTTTGACTTTTTTATGCCGTCAATGGATTGTTTCATACCCAAAAAAGTCTATCCGAACCTCAATGTGACACCCTATCTCTATACTCACGCTAGCCAAGCACACCACTGGGTAAGGCCGTCAACTAGCACGAAGAATAAGGCTGTTGAGGAGCGACCATCCATGTAATGGCTTTGTGCCGTACCAATATGTCAGATGGTATGCCAGGCATTTCTTTTCAAGAGGAAATCTGACATATCAAATACAAACTCAAAGCTACTACACAGTGGCAATGTGGTCTTCGGAAGCAAATATAGAAATAAGCATAACCCAAATCAGCCACAGATATCCATATCACAAAGGAGGAAACGAATATGAATATATCACATAAAAGTGTACATCAAAGTAGTGGTCATACAAGATCCACTACATCACAAAAGAATAGATACAAGTGCAAGATAAAAGAATATGTATACATCAAGGAGTCTCTATCTTGAACGTATAATAACAAAAACTACTAAACTAAGTAGTTAACTAAAAGTCAAAAGCTAGTCCCAACTAAGGAGTCAAGCAGAAGCACCTATAACACTTCGGTCTGATCCGAGTATTATTTAATAAGAAAATAACGAACGGATCAGTCTAGCTATAAATATCAGATAAAATGAGACGGTATACGAGATATGACAAAAACGTATGATAACAATAATGTCATACAATGAAGGTATACATTAGACAACAAAAAAAATCATACAACATCTCTAATATTCTCAAACACCAAAAAGCATATCACATTCTTTAACGCAATTCACCAAACCACAAATATTGATAGAGCTTATCAATGTAAATCACAAAAATTGGTGAAACACAAATTCTAGAAATCATTAATTAGAAATCCATAAATCACAATGGGGGAAGACCTATCACAAATGGGAGCATGAAAACTCACCAACACCTGCATCACAAACGGAACGCTATTCCATCGTCGTTAACCATCAATTTTGATCCGAGGCTCCATAAACGTCCTAAAGGCCATGGGTCGCTACCCCACCAATTTTTGAGCCGAAACTCCATAAATGGGGTTTTAGTTCCCCACATAAACAAAGAGACATCGCACATTGCTAGTCTAAATCACAAACTGATCATCATCGATCAAGAAAGAAGTGTCAATTACACTAAGCTAGTAAATAAATGAGTTTAGATTCATGTCCCATAACCACTGGCTTAACTTAAATATTTACGAACAGATTGTAGATTTCCACTTGAAATTGTCACAAGAGTTTCAATCGAACAAGTCTAAGAATTAACCGACAAAGTAAACGTAAGCGTTTCATACCACTTGTTTTGCTAAGTCATTTGATTGGATTTCCCGAACGAATGAGGTAAAGGTTTGAATATGCTAATAGATTAGAAAATGATTTTATAAACGAGCTTTGTATTAAAAATAGAGTTGAAATCATCTTTGAGAAAGAGTTTGAATATTTACCACTAGTATAGAAACCTTTGTATTTCAAAGTGACAAGTCACACAAATGATCGTAAAAACAATCAATCACCAAAAATTCACATACGAAGACGTGAATCAAATCCATAGAAATCGATATCGAATCCATAAAAATGGATATCCTTAAAAATTCTGAAAAAGAAATTATCGAAGTCAACAAAAGTAATAACAATCAATCGGAACGACGGGAATCGATTAAAAATTGAAAATCCACACAAAACGGCAATATGGATGAGACAAGCAGGTTCAGTCGACTGAACTCAGTGGTCAATAGACTGACTCCATGCTTAGAAACTTTCGGTTTCCAGTTTCAATCAACTGAACACATAGGTCAGTCGACTGACACAGGGACATGAATTTTATGTCCCCAGATTCAGTCAACTGAACTAAGAGGTCAGTCGATTGATACAGGGACAGGAATTTTCTTTCCCACGGTTTCAGTTGACTGAACATACAGTTCAGTCGACTGAACTGCAATTTGCAGTATTCTCAGCCTATCCCAAGAAGGGCAAAAATCCTAACGGGAGTGATCGGACGATCGATGACTAGGGATTTATGCCAAGCGACTACCCATCCTTATAGACTCTTCGACACACCCCATTAAAACATGTTCAAACATTAAAGCTAAGATTTTTAATGATCCGACTTCAAAACACCAAAAATTAGAATATTCACAAAACCAATTCAATCCAAAGGCAAATGGACAAGGAATAGATGTTAGGAATCACTACCTAACAACTATCAAAGATATAGACATAGATGTGAGTTCAAAAACTCACCTTTAAACCCAAAAACAATGAAAGAGAAGCCTTTAAAATAAGGCAAGATCAATTCCTCTTCACTACGCCTCTAGAATCTTCAATTTATTAACAAAGGTGAAGTTTTTCCTATGTTAGATTATAGGAATGTGTGAAAATTGAAGAGGGATTGAGATGGAGAAGAACAAGAGGATGCTTACCTGAGCCTCTCTTGGATTTCTAGAGGCTGAGTTGGAATTTCCTAAGAATCTAAGGCTTAGGAATTTTAATTTCGAATCTTTTTCCCCATTTTTACTAAAACTTGAGTGTTAGGAAATATTATGAAGGAATAAAGAGGAGTGGAGTGGAGTTGGGTTAATATGTCAGGTTAATGGGCTGAAATCCAAACCCAAAGCCCTAAATGAAAACATCAAAATTCTACTCAACTCCAAACATATCGATGTTTATACTTAAAAAGATTCGCAAACGTCGTTTTGAACTCAATGGAAGTAGTCTCGAGTCCCAATTCGACTGTTTGCAAAAATTAGCATTTTGGACTTAAATCCGACTAGCGACGCTATATTTAAATATACAATTGTAAAATATGCGGGTAGTTACAGACTCCCCTCCTTAAAGAAATTGTGTCCTCGCAATATTTAAGAAGAAAATAAAGAGTAGAAACCATAAAAGCATATCAACACAAAAGAAAATTTTAAATAAGAAGTTCACCTTTATGGAGCACGAGAGAGTAAGCTCGGATGCGTTCACTCGATGAATTCTCTGGATTTCCAAGAGCAATCCTTAGGATTTGAGGACCATCGAACTTGCAGAAGCGGAACATCTTTATTTCGAAGGAGTTTAACCCATGTAGCAATAACATGAATAGGATGTTGCTCATAAGTCAAATTAGGCGAAACTTCAATTTCTTCAATAACACCGGGCTCAAGAATAGAATCGGAATCTCTAAGGCATTTTCATAGTTGAGAGACGTGAAACACGTCATGAATAGCAGAAAATTGAGCCGGTAATAAAAGGCGATAAGCTACGCAACCAATGCATTCAGTGATGGGAAATGGACCAATATATCGATGTGCTAATTTTCCCGATCGACTGAAACGCACAACACCCTTCATAGGTGAAACATGAATAAACACAAAATCTCCCACAGAAAATTCTAATTTCCTTCTTCAGTTATCGGCATAGGATTTCTGTCTACTTTGAGCTTCTTTTATCCTATGACGAATAAGGTCAATCTTTTATGTGGAATCACGAATAAAATCTAGACCTAAAACCAGTTTCTCACCGGCTTCAAGCCAACAATAAGGAGATCGGCATGGTCTTCCATAGAGTGCCTCGAAAGGTGCTATACCAATACTAGATTGGAAGCTATTATTATAGGAAAACTCGACAAAAGAAATATGGTCTTTCCAACTTCCACTAAAATCAAGAACACATGCACAAAGAAGATCTTCAAGAGTTTGATTCACACGCTTGGTTTGTCCATCGGATTGAGGATGATAAGCGGTGCTAAAATTAAGCTTCATTCCCAAAGATTTTTGAAGAATCTTCCAAAATCCACTAGTAAACAATGGATCACGATCGCTAACAGTAGAAGTAGGAACTCCATGCAATTTAACAATTTCTCTAACATAGAGTTTGGCCAAAAAATTACGGTCCGGTTAGACCGAACGGGAATAAAATGAGTGGATTTTGTAAGTCTATCCATAGTCACCCATAAATTATCATGGCCTGGACGAGAATGGGGAAGTCCGTCAATAAAGTCCATGGAGACATGATCCCACTTCCAAACGGGGATGTCTAAAGGTTGCAATAACCCACCGAGCCTTTGATGCTCGGCCTTAATGAGTTGGCAAGTTATGCAACACTTAATGAAGTTAGCAATATCAGATTTCATTCTATCCCAATAATAAAGTCATTTCATATTCGTGTACATTTTACTACTACCGGGATGAATGGTAAATTTAGAATGATGAGAATCTTCTAAAATGTCTTTACGAAGATCACTAATATTTGGCACGATGAGCCTACCAAATTTTCCAATGCCGCCACGAGCATCGATTTCAAAGTCTTTCAAACCATCAATATTTCTATCCCGACAACTTTGACTAAGAAGAACCAATTCGAGATCATGCTTTTGAGCATCAAGATGTGGTCTAAAAGAGATAGATGAACCTCAAGGCTACATAGAACAAGAGATGAACATAAATCGAATTCACGATCTCGAATCTCACAAGTGGATAAAGTCTCGAGATCATTCCATTCAGATATCATCATAGAAACAATCGCTTGTTGCTTACGACTAAGGGCATCGACAACACGATTTCCCTTTCCAGAAGTATAAAGAAGATCAAGATCATAAGATGCAAGGAACTCAAGCCAACATTATTGACAAAAATTAAGTTCCTTTTGAGAAAATAAATACTTTAAAGATTTATGATCGGTATAGAGAACAAATTTCTCTCCCAAAAGATAACGGCGCCAAATTCTAAGGACGAAAACAATAGCCGCGAGTTCTAAATGATGAGTGGCATATATAGTCTCGGCAGGCTTTAATTGTGTAGAAGCATAAGCAATAACACATTCCCTTTGCATGAGAACGGATTCCAAACCAACATGACTAGCATCGGTATAAACAACAAAGTCTTGGTTCCCTTCGGGAATCACAAGAGTAGGAGCATCGAAAAGGAGTTCTTTTAATTGTTGAAAAGAAGCTTCACATTTGTTTGACCAAATGTACCTAACATCCATCTTTGTCAAACTAGTAAGAGGCACGGAAATTTTAGAAAAGTCTTTTATGAAACGACGATAATAGCCCGCCAATCCGAGGAAACTACGGAATTCCGTCACGCTCTCCGATCTCTTCCAATTTTGAATCGCTTCAATCTTCAAAGGATCCATGGAAATTCCGGATTTAGAAATAATATGTCTAAGAAATTTTACATGAGATTGCCAAAAGTGGAACTTAGAAAATTTTGCTTTCAATTAATTGCTCCTAAGAGTTTCCAACACAATCCAGAGATGCTTTTCATGCTCTTCCTCGGCTTTAGAATAAACAAGAATATCATCTATAAAGATGAGAACAAATCGATCGATGAAGTCTTTAAAAACTCAATTCATAAAGTCAATGAAATAAGCCGGAGCATTCGTTAAACCAAATGACATAACAAGCCATTCATAAGATCCATAACGTGTACGGAATGATGTCAAAGGAATGCCATCCTCTGAAATACGAAGCTAATGAATACCGGTTGCTAAGTCCAACAATGAAAAGACTCTAGCACCACTAAGTCGATCGAATAAATCATCAATCCGAGGTAAAGGATATTTATTCTTGATGGTAAGATCATTGAGCTTGCGGTAGTCAACGCAAAGCCTAAGTATACCATTGGATTTCTTCACAAAAATAGCTGAAGCTCCCGAAGGAGAGGAACTAGAACGAATAAACTGCTTCACTTCCAATTCAGATAATGTTTTATGCATCTCCACATTTTCTTTATTAGACTTATGATAAGGAGGACGAGTTATAGGTAGAGCTCCAGGGATTAGATTAATTCTGAACTCAATTTCTCGCTTAGGTGGTAATCCTAAAACAGGCTCAAATATTTTGGAAAATTCACGAACAACGTGAATGAGAGAAATGACATCTTCCTCATCATCATTATCATCATCATGAGGATTTAAGGAATATAAAGATGCTGCCAAGTTGGAATCCGAATCTTTAAGAACAATAGAAATCTGCTTAACAGATTGAGGATGTCGAAGATGTATAGTCCTCTTAGGACATAGGATATGGGCTTCATAACGGTTAAGCCAATCCATTTGCAAAATCATTCCGAAGCCTAAGTAATGCATGACATGCAAATCGGCTCGGAAAGAAAAATCACATAAAATAATCTCGACGTCTTTACAAAGCAAACTGAGTGTTGCGGATCCACCAACCGGATTCGCAATTCTCAGTGAAATCATCAAAGCCATAACACTTAAAGAAAAAGTATCAACAAGCTCTTTTGATATAAAAGAATGGGATGTAGCCGTATCAAAAAGAACTCAAATAGGTTGATCATGGAACATAATAATGCCATCAAGGATAGAATGAGAAACACATTGACCAAGAGAAGTGTTACTAGGCACTTGTGAAACATTTAGCTTTTCCTCCTTCTTGCTTTGAAGTTTGGGACATGAAGATATATGATGACCCAAACTTTTGTGATGGCGACAAGTAAGGGACTTAGAATACTTACTTGCATAATGGTCCTTAGAATTGTAGCATTATCCACGGCTAGGGGTAGGAGTCTTTGCTACCGAAGTTGCTTGCTTCCCTTTCTTGTTGGGATAAGGACCTTTGAACTTATTAGGTCTCTTCTTGTTATTGTTGAAGTTCGTTTTGGCACTCCCAACTTCAACATCACTCTCTTTATCTGCCTCTTCAAGTCGAAGAGTGATATCAACAAGCTGGTCAAAAGAAACTTCCAATTTCAGAAATAAAGGCTTTTTGAGATTCTTATTCAAGCCATAAATAAAACTCTGATTTTTATTCAATGGGGTATTTATATACTTGACCCCATATTTAGAGAGGGATTCAAAAGATGCGACATAATCTACCACAGAAGGTTCACCTTGAACCAGGTCAATAAAACGACGGGCCAAAGTCACTTTTTCAGCTTCTGGCACAAACTTCAATTCAAATCTTTCTCGAAATTGCTCCCAAGTAAGATCCACTTCAATAATTTCCGATATCAGAAGCTATACCAATCTAATGCTCTTTCTTGGAGCATGCTAGAAGCCACTTGAACACGATGAAGATCACTAAGATTCATGCGAGGAAAGATGCGATCGCATGTTCTAAGCCAAGCCTGGACTTCTATGACGCTTTCGAAACCCTTGAATGGCTTCCCACCCAAATTGGTATAATCAGTGCACAAGCATGCAAACCCAGATTTAGGGTGAGTAGGCTCTGGAATGGGTCCAACAGCTTGAGCATTCTTTACAAGATTTAATAGCTATTGGACAGACATAAACACTCCATCCCGAGGAGAAGCACTGGATTGACCAGCGCTGGGACGGTTTTATTTAACCATTTCCCTCCTTTAAGAAAGAAAGAAAGAAAGAAGAAAAAGGTTATTCTCAGAATGAATATCAAACAATCATAATTGATAAAACAAGGCATCATAAAAGAAAATAGGATAGAACAGGTCCTAAGACTCAGATAAATCCTAAGGCATGATTCCTAAGAAGGACTTAGGACAATGATCCTTGCTAGATTATTCTACATTGTTCCGAAGTTTGGCTCTGATACCAAGCTGTGACACCCACCTCTATACTCACGCTAGCAAAGGACACCACTGGATAATGCCGTCAACTAGCACAAAGAATAAGGCTGTTGAGGAGCGACCATCCATGTAATGGCTTTGTGCGAGTATCGACATGTCAGATGGTATGTCACGCATTTCTTTTCAAGAGAAAATCCGACATATGAAATAAAAACTCAAAGATGCTACATAATGGGTATGTGGTCTTTGAAAACATATATAGAAATAAGCATAATCCAAATCAGTCACAGATATCCATATCACAATGACGGAAACAGAAAAGAATATATCATATAAAAGTGTACATCACAGTAGTGGTCATACAAGATCCACTACATCACAAAAAATAGATACAAGTGCAAGATAAAAGAATAGGTATACATCAATGAGTCTCTATCTCGAATGTATAATAACAAAAACTACTAAACTACGTAGTTAGCCAAAATTCAAAAGCTAGTCCCAGCTAAGAAGTCAAGAAGAAGCACCTGTAACACCTCGGTCTGACCCGAGTATCATTTAATAAGAAAATAATAAATGGATCAGTCTAGCTATAAATATCAAATAAAATGAGACAGTATGCGAGATATGACAAAAACGTATGATAACAATAATGTCATACAATGAAAGGTATACATTAGACAACAACAAAAATCATACAACATCTCAAATATTCTCAAACATCAAAAAGAATATCACCTTTTATAACACAATTCACCAAACCACAAATATTGATAGAGCTTATCAATGTAAATCACAAAAATTGGTGAAACAAAAATTCTAGAAATCATCAATTAGAAATCCAGAAATCACAAAGGGGGGAAGGCTTATCACAAACGGGAGCATGAAAACTCACCAACACGTGCATCACAAACGGAACGCTATTCCATGGTCGCTAACCATCAATTTTGAGTCGAGGCTCCACAAACGGCCCGAAGGCCATGGGTCGCCACCCCACCAATTTTTGAGCCGAAAATCCACAAACGGGGTTTTAGTTCCCCACATAAACAAAGAGACATCGCACATTGCTAGTCTAAATCATGAAATGATCATCATCGATCAACAAGAAGTGTCAACTACACTAAGCTAGTAAATAAATGAGTTTCGCTTCATGTCCCATAACCACTGGCTTAACTTAAATATTTACAAACAGATTGTAGACTTCCACTCGAAAATTGTCACAAGAGTTTCAATCGAACAAGTCTAAGAATTAACCGACAAAGTAAACGCAAGCTTTTCATATCACTTGTTTTGCTAAGTCATTTAATTGGATTTCTCGAACGAATGAGGTAAAGGTTTGTATATACTAATAGATTAGAAAACGATTTTACAAACGAACTTTGTATTAAAAATAGAGTTGAAATCATCTTTGAGAAAGAGTTTGAATATTTATTACTAGTATAGAAACCTTTGTATTTCAAAGTGACAAGTCACACAAATGATTGTTAAAACAATCAATCACCAAATACGAAGACGTGAATCAAATCCACAGAAATCGATACTAAATCCATCAAAATGGATATCCTTAAAAATTCTGAAAAAGAAATTATCGAAGTCAACAAAAGTGATAACAACCAATCGGAACCACAGGAATCGATTAAAAATTGAAAATCCACACAAAACGGTAATATGGCTGAGACAAGTAGGTTCAGTCGACTGAAGTCAGTGGTCAGTCGACTGACTCTATGCCTGGAAACTTTCGGTCTCCAGGTTCAGTCGATTAAACACAGAGGCAGTCAACTGACATAGGGACATGAATTTTCTATCCCCAGGTTCAGTCGACTGAAGTCAGTGGTCAGTCGATTGGTACAGGGACAGGAATTTCTTTCCCTCGGTTTCAGTCGATTGAACCTACAATTCAGTCGACTGAACTGCAATATGCAGTATTCTCAGCCTAGCCCCGAGAGGGCAAAAATCCTAATGGGAGCAATCGGATGAGCATCGACGACTAGGGATTTATGTCAAGCGACAATTCAGCCTTATAGGCTCTTCGACATACCCCAAAAAAACATGTTCAAACATTAAAGTTAGGATTTTTAAAGATTTGACTTAAAAACACCAAAAATTGGAACATTCATAAAACCAATTCAATCCAAAGACAAATGAATAAGGAATAGATGTTAGGAATCACTACCTAACAAGTATCAAAGATATAGGCATAGATGTGAGTTCAAAAACTCACCTTTAAACCAAAAAACAATGAAGAAGAAGCCTTTAAAATAAGGTAAGATCAATTCCTCTTCACTACACCTCTAGAATCTTCAATCTATTAACAAGATGAAGTTTTTCCTAAGTTAGGTTAGAGGAACTTCTGAAAATTGAAGAGAGATTGAGATGGAGAAGATGAAGAGGATGCTTACCTAAGCCTCTCTGGGATTTCTAGAGCTTGAATTGGAATTTCCTAAGAATCTAGGGCTTATGAATTTTAGTTCCCAATCTTTTTCCCCATTTTTACTAAAGCTTGAGTGTTAGGAAATATTATGAAGGAATGAAGAGGAGTGGAGTGGAGTTGGGTTAATATGTTGGGTTAATGGGCTGAAACCCAAAGCCCTAAATGAAAACATCAAAATTCTACTCAACTCCAAACATATCGATGTTTATACTTAAAAAGGTTGCAAACATCGTTTTGAACTCAATGGAAGTAGTCTCGAGTCCCAATTCGATGGTTTGCAAAAATTAGCTTTACGGACTTAAATCCGACTAACGATGTTATATTTAAATAAAATATTTAAATATACAATCATAAAATATGCGGGTTGTTACACTCAATCGGGTCTCAGAACTTTTTTACCCTTTGTTTTTTCGTCATGTGCATATTTACGTTAAAAAGGGATCACCCTGGCCGATCTTCGATTTACCATCGCCGGAGAGTGGTGCGCCATGGTGCTGTTCTGTAACGTTTGTGACTTTTCGACGCTCGAAAACCGACATTAATACGTCCACTGTATCAACTGCTGAGCAATCGATTGCCGGATTAAAGAAGAAGAAAAAGATAGAATAAGAGAGAAAAAAAAGAAGAAGAAACAGAAAACAATATCAGAATCTCACAATCGCAGCGGAACAACATATAATAGATAAATGAATAATCTTTAAACAAAGAACTATATTAGTTATTACATTACACATATTACATTACATTACATCATTAGAGTGTACAATCAACAAACAACAACAAACAGCGAAAAAGAAATACTATATACTAGTGAATACGCCATGCCATCCAGCTTGCCTCCAGCAACTCCTGAATTCCAGAATATCCTGCTAACCTGACTCTAGACTGCCCGTGTGGAAATTGGTGGGCACCCAGAGTTTAGGAAGGAAACAATAAACTCCGAGTCAGTCATGTGACTGGTGTGAGAACTAAAACAGTTTATTTTTAAAACAAAGTACAGGATAATTTTAAAATAGATTCGCAATGCTTTTTTAGAAAATGAGACTACCATAAGGCCTCCCGCACACACACACACAATGCAAACGCAGAATCGGAGGAGATTTCTCCTTATGATAGTCAAAGATGCTTGATACGCATTAAAAAGAAGAAACATTTGATATTATTACTAGTGCATAGTGTAGAAAAAAAATTCGAATGTAAAGACATAAATCTTAGGCAGCATAGGCATTCCGCACTTATGCCTAATATAGCTACCATCCAAACAGTGGGGCGCCACCATAAGTGAATAGTACGTCCTACAACTAAAATCGTACAAGATCGTATTGTTTCTTTGGATTTCCAACAAATGGTCAGGCCAAGGAACTTCCCATTGCCACATGGGTACGTCTCTGGAAAGACGACCCGAGAACCTAACCGGATCTCTGCCAACACAAGGCCGGGTTACCCCTAACTGGGTAACTACTGACACGAATATGTCATTCCCCGATCGTAACCGATCTATATCCGAGGATCCTCGATTTCCAACAACCACCAAGCTATAAATTTGCAGCAACAACATGGGTTAAGTATCTGGGCTCCATACCATGATAGCACCTCTATCCAGAAGGAATGACATACACTAAAGGGGCGCTACCCCCTAATAACCTTGCTGCATCCTTCCTTTTTTGACCATTTCCAGGGTGTGAGGTCCGACGAAGTCTCGTCCACAAAGCCACGCTTTATATAAAAGCTGTGCTTTGATCATCAAATGCTCAAAAGCACTTCGTATGCCACATTACCAATTTGGGAATGTACCACTAGTAACCATCAACTACATAACCTCTGGGTGTTAAGCTAAGAGAATAAATTCTCCGCCACCAACGGGAATATATTTGATAGAAACCAGCTTTACATCTCAAATTGTAATGTAAGACACACATCCATACAAGTCCGTTCCGGGATCGAACGGAACCGAAGGCACTTACAAAGAAGTCCTTGCAATCCGGATATTCACTAATCACGACCGGACTTCCCATCACAAAGGGTAATAAATTTCTATATCGAAGATCAAAAGATGCAGAAACATTCGACGGTAATCCTTCCGTTTTCACAAATATCCGGTCTTCAACACCGGTCATCAAATGCAATTCATAACGACGTATCACATCTTCGGAATGGGTTATACGACCCCAAGGTCCTTTCCCGGCTAACCTGAATAGTGAGCGCTAATTTTAAAAATAAGTGTGGCATTCAAATTCAAGCAATCACAACAAATACCTATTTAAAGGTAAATATTGATAGTCGGTTATTTAACTATCAACAGAGATGCACAACATCACCAGATTTCAAATAATTTTCCAAATTATTTATTTTCCAAAAATATCTTTACTAGATATAAATTTCCACACTTCAACATTTGAAAACAATTTCAAATCACTTTTCACCTTTACCACTTTTGAAAACAAATTTCAATCATTTTCCTTACGCGAAAATACTTTCATTTCAAAATGGTTCATTTAAACCAATTAAATAAATCCTTACCGATTTACTTTATATTTACATTCCAAATCCGTAAATTTTATTTCCACACTTCAAAAATAAATCAACGTTTATTTTTAAACAAATTTCCTTTCCTTTTATAAATTCCATAGTGAATTTACAATTCCCAAAATATCTATGAATATACGATTTCCAAATCGATTTCTAAAATTCATTTTCAATTTATCTTTAAAAGATTAAATCTCAAAACATTCATTTCATATTGGAAAAAATTTCCATACTTATTAAATAATAATAAGTAATTCACAAATCCATTTATTTTCAACACTTGGAAAATATTCAATATACTTAAATCGAAATTAAGTATATATTTCGTTCTTTAAGGAAAACATTCTCTTAAACACATTTATTTGGGCCAAAACGAATGTTGCGTAAAACATCGTTACGACAACCCAAAATCACTAGTATAGGGATTCGAAGTTAAGATAGATACATAAATCCCAATACTATACAAAACATTTCCTTTCGAAAATCATTTACCATAACAACAGTGTTATAGTCCACCATTTCCTTCTATTTCTCGAAAACGTCTATTTCAACAATGAATGTTGAAATCTATGGTTTCGATTGTTAATCCATTTTAGTACATCTTTAAAACAATTAACTTCATTTTATAATATCACTTCCCCAAAAACATATCCATTTTCTTTAATAATATATTCACTATCCAAAATCGTGAATATACTCCCTTAACCAATTTCAACAGTCAATTTATCAAATTCCATTGATTTCGAATTTATAAACAATGTCTATAAATTCCATTTCTATTTATAAGCTTCGATTTATAAATTTCCTTTATAATCCAATTCAATTTATATAACTCAATTATATACCAAAAGTCCATATAAGTTAAATACTTATAATCCATTTATTTACAAAATCGTTCTTTAAAAAAAAACTTCACACATTTTAATCTTATTACTTTTAATATTCTTTTATATTTTATAAAAACTTCAACTTATAAAAATCCCTTTATTAATAATTTCTATTTATATCCCATTTAAATGCCAAAGTCCGATTTATAAGATAATTACTTATAAATCTTTTATTTTACGAAATCTATTCATTTTATAACTTCACAATTTATAAATCTATAAATTTCGTTCACTTATGAAATCCAATTTTTATTTCATTTTTTTAACACTTATAAAAATTCGTTTTAATATTCCAGTTTTTTAATTTATAAAATTTCAAATTTATAAATCTTTTATATACATCGTTTTTAATAATTCAAAAATCCCAATCTAAACCATTTTATAAATTACTTAACTATTTATTCCAAAAATACACTTTGGTTATATTTCACCAAAAATCATAATTTTTATAACTTTAAAATTTTAACGTTTATTTATTTAACATGAATCAATTCAAGAGTTTAATAAAACGTATACTTTGAAAAATAACTTTAAAAATCCCTTAAAAATCAAAATCGTTATTTTTAAACTTCAAAAATGGATCCGATGATGCAACATCACCAAATAGTCAATCACGTCATCCAAACATCATATATCAGTATATGATAACCACACATATCAAAATATCTGTAATCAAATAAATACTGGTGAGGAATCCAGTTGGATCCCTCCAACCTGTTTCCCTGCATCCACAGACATTAGCATAATACCAATTCCGTTCCAATACGGAATATCGCGGTATATAGGATTTATAAAATATTATCCACTATTATGCGGCGCAATAGGGTCTCATCCGCTATATAATGCGGGAAATCAACTCCAAGTACATAAATAATACCAATTTCACTATACTGTGAAATATTCGCGGTATATGTTTTTAATAAATAGCATCCGCTTACTAGCGGCGTATAATGTCTATTTTAACAATCAATAGATAATAATTTATCATCCAGGCATACAATCAACAATTTAAAATCTAACTATTTAAAATTTAAATCGAAACTATTCGATTGAATGAGAAGTTCTCACCTTGATTTCAATTCAGTTTCCGCGTTTTATTTCAAATAAAATTAAACGTGCGTTTAATTTTACCCAAAATTCAAACTAGCTCCAAACGATTCCAATCCAGTTCCATATCGTAGTGCTCGACAATACGGTTCCAACGCAACTGGTTTCGTGCGTTTTCGACCTCGTATGAATAAGATATTGATTTTTAAAGTTCATACGAATTATAACTTAATTAAATTAAAATTTCTTTTAAAATTATATAACCAGATTCATCATGGCCGTGCATTCCAAAACCAAGCAATTTCAGCCGCACCCCTTCTCTTCTCCCTCACGCATTTCTATCCCTAGGTTTTCACGTACAAGATAACCTAACAAGCCGAACTAGGGTTTATCACCACGGCCTCCACGAGCATCGAGAGTTCATCAAACCACCACCATTCGAAGCTCCACCTTCGGCTACAACCTCATAGAACTCGGCCTCCCCCATGTCTAGAATTCCGTGCATGAAAACGTGGCCTTCATCACCATTTTTCCGTCGATCCACCGCTTTGATTCTGATCATACCTGTTGATTTTGTAGTTCGTGTTGTGTTCTACAATATTGTAGTTGAGAATTTGTTGAATTAACGTGTGGATTTGAAGAATTTGAGGGAGGAAGGAGAATCATTTTCGGCCATTGAAACCTTGGAGGCGGCGGCTGGCTTTGAATTAGGGTTAGGGTTTGTTTTCTTTTGCAAATGAGAATAATGAAATGCTTATATAGAAAATTGGCGAAATTACTATTCACCCGAAATTTTCCGAACTCCAAACGAAGCGTGCCGGCTGACGTTTCTAAGGTTTACCCCGCGTTTCAAACACAATAGAACGTGTTTCGGAGGCTAATTCGATCATCTGTGCGAGTTACGACAATAAACGATCGATTTTAAATTAAATCGATTAAACGATTTCCTATGCGTTTTGGCTCACCCTGGACAAACGATAAATCCGATTGACACGAAATTTGAAACCTTACAATAATATCACATTACGTATCCGATGAAACTTGTTTCATCGAAATCCGAATCTGTTTGAAAAATGACTATTTTAACTCGCCAAATTAATATTAAAACAATTTCTATGCGTTTCGAGCTGCTACGGTCAAACGAAAACTCTGATTGTTACGAAAATTGAAATCCAATAATAAAAAACTATTACGGATCCAATAGAACTAGTTTCGTCCAATTCTGAGACTGTTCGAAAAATGGCTAATTTCACTAGTCGATTAAATATTAAAATATTCAATTTTCACAAATAAACTTTAAATTCAATTTTAAAAGTTCTATAACTTCTCTATAACTTCAATATGATTAAATAAAATTTTACAAATCATTTTCAATCATATTAAACTCGATTTTCAATTATTTCTGTAATTTTAATTATTAATTATCGATTTAATTATCCAAATTATATCTAATATTCGAAATAAATTATTCGACCTATAAATTTCACTTATTAATATTTAAAATCAATTAAACATACAAATTTTAATTAAATTTTTTTTGGGTCGTTACATGTTCCATTTAGAATCCGTGCACCCATTTCTAAAAGTCATACGACACGGTTTCGACATTTTGGATGGATGTTGCACCTTGCACCGTAGATGTTGCAGCCTATGGATATCGATTCTTCAAACGGCCATAACTGTTGGCTCGTTTAAAGATACGGAAGCCATAACCAGTCAAAACGAACCACTCTGTGAGTTCTACGGCTTTGACGACTTTAAGCCGTCAATGGATTGTTTCATACCCAAAAAAGTCTATCCGAACCTCAGTCGGGTCTCCAAACTTTTTACCCTTCATTTTTTCGTCACGTGCATTTTTACGTTAAAACAGGATCACCGTGGATGGCTTTCGTTTTACCATCGCTGGAGAGTGGCGCACCATGGTACTGCTCCATTTCAAATCCACTCACCCATGTATAAAAGTCGTATGGCACTGTTTTTACATTCGGAGCGGATGTTGCACCTTGCACCGTAGATGTTGCACCATGTGGATGACGATTCTTCGGACGACATAACTGTTGGCTCATTTAGAGTTAAGGAAGCCAAAACTAGTCAAAACAAAGCTCTCTGTGAGTTCTATGGCTTTGATGGCTTTAAGCCTTCAATGGATTGTTTCATACCCAAAAAAGTCTATCCGAACCTCAATCGTGTCTCGGAACTTTTTTCCCTTCGTTTTTTCGTTACGTGCATTTTCACGTTAGAACGGGATCACCTTGGTTGGTCTTCGATTTAACATCGCTAGAGAGTGGTGCATCATGATACTGCTACATTTCAAATCCAAGCACCCATTTATAAAAGTCATACGGCACTGTTTTGGCTTTCGGGGCAGATGTTGCACCTTGCACCGTAGATTTTGCACCATGTGGATATCGATTCTTCGAATGGCCATAACTGTTGGTTCGTTTAGAGTTACAGGAGCCATAACCTGTCAAAACGAAGCTCCGTCGATGGATTGTTTCATATAAAAAAAGACTATCCGAACCTCAATTGGATCTCAAAAGTTTTTTACCCTTCGTTTTTTCATCACGTGTATTTTTACGTTAAAACGGGATCACCATGGCTGATCTTCGATTTACCATTGTTGGAGAGTGGTTCACCATTGTAATGTTCCATTTCAAATCCATGCACCCGTTTCTAAAAGTCATACGACAAATTTTCGGCATTTTGGACGGTTGTTGCACATTGCACCGTAGATGTTGCACCCTGTGGATATCGATTCTTTGGATGGCCATAACTATTGGCTCGTTTAGTGTTACGGGAGCCATCACTAATCAAAATGAAGCTCTCGGTGGGTTCTTCGGTTCTGACAGCCTTAAGCCATACATGGATTGTTTCATAACCAAAAAAGTTTATTCGAACCTCAATCGGGTCTCGAAACTTTTTTACCCTTCGTTTTTTCGTCATGTGCATTTTTACGTTAAAACGGGATCACCGTGGCTGGTCTTCGATTTACCATCACTGGAGACTGGTGCACCATGGTACTGCTCCGTTTCAAATCCATGCACCCATTTCTAAAAGTCGTATGGCACTGTTTCGGCAATTTGGACGGATGTTGCGCCTTGCACCGTAGATGTTGCATCCTGTGGATATCAATTCTTCAGACGGCCATAACTGTTGGCTCCTTTAGAGTTACGGGATCCCTATCCCATCACAACGAAGCACTCTATGAGTTCTTCGACTTCGGTAGCTTTAAACCACCAATGGATTGGTTCATACCCAAAAAAGTCTATCCGAACCTCAATTGGGTCTCGAAATTTTTTTACCCTTCGTATTTTTTTCACGTGCATTTTTACGATAAAACAGGATCACCGTGGTTGGTCTTCGATTTACCATTGCGGGAGAGTGCTGCACCATGGTACTTCTTCGTTTCAAATCCATGCACCCATTTCTAAAAGTTATACGGTATTGTTTTGGCATTCAGGGAAGATGTTGCACCTTGCACCATAGATGTTGCACTCTGTGAAAATCTATTCTTTGGATGGCCATAACTATTGGCTCATTTAGGGTTACGGGAGCCATAACCAGTTAAAACGAAGCTCTCTCTGATTTCTACGGGTTTGATAGCTTTGGGCCATCAATGGATTGTTTCCAAACTAAAAAGTCTATCCGTGCCTCAATTGGGTCTCGGAACTCTTTTACCCTTCGTTTTTTCATCACGTGCATTTTTACGTTAAAACGAGATCACCGTGGCTGGTCTTCGATTTACCATCTCTGGAGAGTGGTGCACTATGATACAGCTCCGTTTCAAATACATGCATCCAATTCTAAAAGTCGTACAGCACGGTTTTGGCATTTTGGACGGATGTTGCACCATGCACCATGGATGCTGCACCCGGTGGATATTGATTCTTCGGATGACCATAAGTGTTGGCTCGTTTTGAGTTACGGGAGCCATAACCAGTCAAAACGAAAAACACTGTGATTTCTATGGCTTTAAAAGTTTTAAGCCATCAATGTATTGTTTCATGCCAAAAAAAAGATATCCGAACCTCAATTGGATCTCGAAAGTTTTTTACCCTTCGTTTTTTCATCATGCGCATTTTTACGTTAAAATGGGATCACCGTGGCTGCTCTTTGATTCGCCATCACCGTAAAGTGGTGCACCATGGCACTGTTCCATTTCAAGTCCATGCACCCATTTCTAAAAGTCATACGACACTGTTTCTGCATTTTGGACGGATGTTGCTCCTTGCATTGTAGATGTTGCACCCTGTGGATATTGATTCTTCGAACAGCCATAACTGTTGGCTCGTTTAGAGTTACGGGAGCCATAACCAGTCAAAACGAAGCTCTTTGTGAGTTCTACGGCTTTGATTGCTTTAAGCTATCAATTGATTGTTTCATATCCAAAAAGTCTATCCGAAACACAATCGGGTCTCGGAACTTTTTTTACCCTTTATTTTTCGTCATGTGCATTTTTACATTAAAACGGAATCACCGAGGATGGTCTTCGATTTACCATCACTGGAGAGTGATGCACTATGGTACTACTCCGTTTCAAATACAAGCACTCATTTATAAAAGTCGTACAACACTGTTTTGGCATTCGGGGCGAATGTTGCACCTTGCACCATAGATGTTGCACCCTGTGGATATCGATTCTTCGGACTGCCATAATTGTTGGCTCTTTTAGAGTTAGGGGAGCCATAACCAGTCAAAATAAAGCTCTTTGTGATTTCTACGGCTTTGATGGTTTAAGCCGTCAATGGATTGTTTCATACCCGAAAAAGTCTATCTGAACCTCAATCGAGTCTCGTAACTTCTCTACACTTCGTTTTTTCATCACGTGCATTTTCACGTTAAATCGGGATCACCATGGCTGGTCTTCGATTTACTATCGCTGGAGAGTGGTGCACCATAGTACTGCTCAGTTTCAAATCCGTGCACCCATTTCTAAAAGTTGTACGTCACTATTTCGGCATTTTAGATGGATGTTGCACCATGCACCGTGGATGCTACACTCTGTGGATATCGATTCTTCGGACGGCCATAACTGTTGGCTCGTTTAGAGTTACGGGAGCCATAACCTATCAAAATGAAGCTCTCTGTGAGTTCTACGGCTTTGACAGCTTTATGCCGTCAGTGGATTGTTTCATATAAAAAAAAGATTATTCGAACCTCAATTGGATCTCGAAAGTTTTTTACCCTTCATTTTTTCGTCACGTGCATTTCTACGTTAAAACGGGATCACCGTGGCTGGTCTTCGATTTACGATCGCTGGAGAGTGGTGCAACATTGTACTGTTTCGTTTCAAATCCGTACACCCATTTCTATAGGTCGTACGACACTGTTTCGGCATTCTGAACGGATGTTGCATCTTGCACTTTAGATGTTGCACCCTTTGGATATCGATTCTTCGAACTGGCTCGTTTAGAGTTACAAAAGCCATAACCAGTCAAAAGAAATCTCTTTGTGAGTGCTGCTTTGACAGCTTTAAGCCATCCAAGGATTGTTTCATACCCAAAACAGTCTATCCGAACCTCAATCGGGTCTCGAAACTTTTTTACCCTTCGTTTCTTCGTCACGTGCATTTTTACGTTAAAACGGGATCACCGTGGCTGGTTTTCGATTTACCATCGCTGAAGAGTGGTGCACCATGGTACTACTCCGTTTCAAATCCATGCACCCATTTCTAAAAGTCGTATGGCACTGTTTTGGCATTTTGGATGGATGTTGCACCTTGCAACGTAGAAGTTGCACCATTTGGATATCGATTCTTCGAATGGCCAAAACTGTTGGCTCCTTTAGAGTAACGGGAGCCATAACCAGTCTATATGAAGCTCTTTGCGATTTCTATAGCTTCTACTGCATTAACCGGTCAATGGATTGTTTCATGCCCCAAAAAGTCCATCCGAACCTCAATCGGGTCTTGAAACTTTTTACCCTCCGTTTTTACGTCACATGCATTTTTGCGTTAAAACTATATCACTCATGGCTGGTCTTCGATTTACCATCGCCGAAGAGTGGTGCACCATGATGCTGCTCCATTTCAAATCGATGCAACCATTTCTAAATGTCGTACAACACTGTTTTGGCATTCAGAGAGGATACTGCACCCTCCACCGTAGATGTTGCACCCTATGGATATCAATTCTTCGAACGGACATAACTGTTGGCTCGTTTAGAGTTACATGAGCCATAACCAATCATAAAGAAGCTCTCTGTGAGTTCTACGGCTTTGACAGCTTTAAGCCATCATTGGATTGTTTCATACCCAAAAAAGACTATCCGAACCTCAATTGGGTCTCGAAAGTTTTTCACCTTTCGTTTTTTCGTCACGTGCATTTTTACGTTAAAACGGGATCATCGTAGCTGGTCTTCGATTTACCATCCTGGAGAGTGGTGCAACATGGTATTGTTCCATTTCAAATCCATGCACCCATTTCTAAAAGTCGTACGGCACTGTTTCGGCATTTTGGATAGATGTTGCACCTTGCACCGTAGATGTTGCATCCTGTGGATATCGATTCTTCGGACGACCATAACTATTGGCTCCTTTAGAGTTACCGGAGATATAACAAGTCAAAACGAATCTCTCTGTGAGTTCTACGGCTTTGACCGCTTTAAGCTGTCAACGGATTGTTTCATACCCAAAAAAGACTATCCGAACCTCAATCGGGGCTCGAAAGCTTTTTACTCTTCGTTTTTCCATCACGTGCATTTTTACGTAAAAACGGGATCATCGTGGCTGGTCTTCGATTTACCATTGCTGAAGAGTGGTGCACCATGGTGTTTCAAATCCATGCACTCATTTCTAAAGGTCGTACAACACTGTTTTGGCATTCGGAGCGGACGTTGCACCTTGCACCATAGATGTTGCACCCAGTGGATATCGATTCTTCGGACGACAATAACCGTTGGCTCGTTTAGAGTCACGAGAGCCTTAGCCAGTCAAAACGAAGCTCTCTTGAATTCTGCGGCTTTGACAGCTTTAAGCCCTCGATGGATTGTTTCATACCAAAAAAAGACTACCCGAATCTCAATTGGATCTCGGAAGTTTTTTGCCCTTCGTTTTCTCGTCACGTGCATTTTTACGCTAAAACGGGATTGCCGTGGCTGGTCTTCTATTTACCATCATTGGTGAGTGGTGCACTATGGTTCTGTTCCGTTTCAAATCCATGCACCCATTTCTAAAACTCGTACGACACTGTTTCGGCATTTTGGATGGATGTTGCACCATGCACCGTAGATGTTGCACCCTATGGATATCGATTCGTCGGATGGCCATAACTGTAGGCTCATTTAGAGTTACGAAGCCATAACTAGTCAAACCGAAGCTCTTTGTGAGTTCTATGGGTTTGACTATTTTAAGCCGTCAATGGATTATTTCATCCCTAAAAAATGTCTATCCGAACCCCAATCATGTCTTGGAACTTTTTTACCCTTTGTTTTTTTGTCACGTGTATTTTTACATTCAAACAGAATCACCATGGCTGGGCTTCGATTTACCATCGCTGAAGAGTGGTGCACAATTGTACTGCTCCATTTCAAATCCATGCACCTATTTCCAAATGTCTTACGACACCAATTTGGCATTCGGAGCAGATGTTGCATATTGCACTGTAGATGTTGTACCCAGTGGATATCGATTCTTCGGATGACCATAACTGTTGGCTCATTTAGGGTTACGGGAGCCTTAACCAGTCAAAACGAAGCTCTCTCTGAGTTCTACGACTTTGACATCTTAAAGCCCTCAATGGTTTGTTTCATGCCAAAAAATACTATCCAAACCTCAATTGGGTCTCGGAAGTCTTTTACCCTTTGTTTTTTCGTCACATGCATTTTTATGTTAAAACGGGATCATCGTGGCTGGTCTTCAATTTACCATCGCTGGAGAGTGGTGCACCATGGTACTTTTCTGTTTCAAATCCATGCACCCATTTCTAAAAGTCGTACGACACTGTTTCGGCATTTTGGATGGATGTTGCACCTTGCACCGTAGATGTTGCACCCTATGGATATCGATTTTTTGGATAGCCATAACTATTGGCTCCTTTAGAGTTACAAGTGACATAACTTTTCAAAACGAAGCTCTCTGTGAGTTCTACAGCTTTGACTGCTTTAAGCCGTCAATGGATTGTTCATACCCAAAAAAGACTATCCGAACCTCAATTGGCGCTCGGATGTTTTTTACCCTTCATTTTTTTCGTCTAGTGCATTTTTACGTTAAAACGGAATCACCGTGGCTGGTCTTTGATTTACCATCACTGGAGAGTAGTACACCCTGGTACTGCTCCGTTTTAAATCCATGCACCCATTTCTAAAATCGTATGACACTGTTTTGGCATTCAGAGCGGATGTTGCACCTTGCACCATAGATGTTGCCCCCAATGGATATCGATTCTTCGGACGACCATAACTGTTGGATCTTCAGAGTTACGGGAGCCTTAACCAGTCAAAACCAAGCTCTCTCTGAGGTCTACGACTTTAAAAACTTTAAGCCCTCGATGTATTGTTTCATATAGAAAAAAGACTATCTGAACCTTAATTGGATCTCAAAAAAATTTTACCCTTCGTTTTTTCCTCATGTGCATTTTTACGTTAAAATGGGATCACTGTGGCTGGTCTTCGATTTACCATCGTTGATGAGTGGTGCACTACGGTACTGTTCCGTTTCAAATCCATGCACCCATTTCTACAAGCCGTACGACACTGTTTCGGCATTTTGGACGGACGTTGCGCCATGCACCGTAGGTGTTGCACCCTATGGATATCGAATCTTCGGACGACCATAACCGTCGGCTAGTTTAGAGTTACGGGAGCCGTAACCAGTCAAAACGAAGCTCTCTATGATTTCTATGACTCTAACTGTTTTAAGCTGCCAATGGATTATTTCTTACCCAAAAAAGTCTATCCGAACCTCATCGGGTCTCAGAACTTCTTTACCCGTTGTTTTATTATCACGCGCATTTTTACGTTAAAACGGGATCACGGTGGCTGGTCTTCGATTTACCATCGCCGAAGAGTGGTGCACCAAGGTACTGCTCCATTTCAAATTCATGTACACATTTCTAAAAGTTGTACGGCACTGTTTCTGCATTTTGGACGGATGTTGCACCCTTTGGATATCGATTCTTCGGATCGCCATAACTGTTGGCTCCTCTAGGTTTACGAGATCCCTAATCAGTCAAAACGAAGCTCTCTGTGAGTTCTATGGCTTCGATAGCTTTAATCTGTTAATGGATTGTTTCGTACCCAAAAAAGTATATTCGAACCACAATCGGGTCTCAGAACTTTTTTACCCTTCGTTTTTTCGTCACGTGTATTTTTACGTTAAAACGGGATCACCGTGGCTGGTCTTTGATTTACCATCGTTGGAGAGTGGTGCACCATCGCACTGTTCCGTTTCAAATCCATGCACCCATTTCTAAAAGTTGTATGACACTGTTTTGGCATTCGGGGCTGATGTTGCACCTTGCACCGTAGATGTTGCACCCTGTGGATATCGATTCTTCGAACGGCCATAATTATTGGCTCGTTTAGAGTTACAGAAGCCATAACCAGTCAAAATAAAGCACTCTATGAGTTCTATGGGTTTGATAGCTTTAAGCCATCAATGGATTGTTTAATACCAAAAAAGTCTATCCAAACCTCAATCAGGTCTCGAAACTTTTTACCCTTTGTTTTTTCGTCATGTGCATTTTTACATTGAAACAGGATCACCATGGCTGGTCTTCTATTTACCATAACTGAAGAGTGGTGCACCATGGTATTGCTCAATTTCATATTCATGCATCCATTTCTAAAAGTCGTACGGCACTGTTTCGGCATTTTGGACGGATGTTGCACTATGCACCATGGATGTTGCGCCCTATGGATATCGATTCTTCGGACGGCCATAACTGTTGGCTCGTTTTGAATTACGGGAGCCATAACCAGTCAAAACAAAGCTATTTATGAGTTCTACGGCGTTGACAGGTCTATGCCATCGATGTATTGTTTCATACCAAAAAAGACTATCCGAACCACAATTGGATCTCGAAAGTTTCATAACCTTTGTTTTTTCGTCACATGCATTTTTACGTTAAAACGGGATCACTGTGGCTGGTTTTTGATTTATCATCGCTGGAGAGTGGTGCACCATGATACTATTCTGTTTCAAATCCATGCACGCATTTCCAAAATTCGTACGACACTGTTTCGACATTTTGGACGGATGTTGCACCTTGCACCGTAGATGTTGCACCCCGTGGACATCGATTCTTCGGAGGGCCGTAACTGTTGGCTCGTTTAGAGTTTACAGGAGCCATAACCAATCAAAACGAAGCTCTCTGTGAGTTCTATGGCTTTGATGGCTCTAAGCCGTCAATGGATTGTTTCATACCCAAAAAAGTCTGTACGAACCTCAATCGGGTCTCGTAACTTTTTTACCCTTCATATTTTCGTCATTTGCATTTTTATGTTAAAACGGAATCACCGTGGATAGTCTACTATTTACCAATGTTGGAGTGTAGTGCACCATGGTACGGCTCCGTTTCAAATCCATGCATCCATTTATAAAAGTCATATGACACAGTTTAAGCATTCGGGGTGGATGTTGCACATTACACCGTAGATGTTGCACTCTATGGATATCGATTCTTCGGACAGCCACAATTGTTGGCTCGTTTGGAGTTAGGGGAGCCATAACCAATCAAAACAAAGTTCTCTATGGGTTCTATGGCTTTGATGGCTTTAAGTTGTCAATGGATTGTTTTATACCCAAAAAAGTCTATCCGAACCTCAATCGGGTCTTGAAACTTTTTACCCTTTATTTTTTCATCACATGCATTTTCACGTTAAAATGGGATCACCGTGGCTGTTCTTAGATTACCATCACTGGAGAGTGGTGCACCATAGAGCTTCTTCGTTTTAAATCCATGCACCCATTTATAAAAGTCGCAGGGGACTGTTTTGGCATTCAGGAAGGATGTTGCACCTTGCACCGCAGATGTTGCAACATGTGGATATCGATTCTTTGGATGGCCATAACTGTTGGCTTGTTTGAGTTACGAGAGTCATAACTAGTCAAAATGAAGCTCTCTGTGAGTTCTACAACTTTGACAGCTTTAAGCTATCAATGAATTGTTTCATATAAAAAATGACTATTCAAACCTCAATTGGATCTTGGATGTTTTTTACCCTTCATTTTTTTTCACGTGCATTTTTACATTAAAACAGGATCACCATGGCTGGTCTTTGATTTACCATCATTGGAGAGAGGTGCACCATTGTACAGTTCCACTTCAAATCCATGCACCCATTTCTAAAAGTCATACGACACTGGCATTTTAGATGGATGTTCCACCTTGCACCGAAGATGTTGCACCTTATGGATATCGGTTCTTTGGACGACCATAACTGTTGGCTCGTTTAGAGTTACGGAAGCTATAACCAGTCGAAATGAAGATCTCTTTGATTTCTATGGCTTTAATAGTCTTAAGCCGTCCATGGATTATTTCATACCCAAAAAAGTTTATCCGAACCTCAATCGGGTCTCGAAACTTTATTACCCTTCGTTTTTTCGTTACGTGCATTTTTACGTTAAAACGGAATCACCGTGGCTGGACTTCGATTTAATATCGCTGGAGAGTGGTGCACCATTGCGGTGCTCTGTTTCAAATCCATGTACCCATTTTTAAAAGTTGTACAACGCTGTTTTGGCATTCGTGGCGGATGTTGCACATTGCACCGTAGATGTTGCACCCTGTGGATATCAATTCTTCGGACGACCATAACTGTTGTCTCGTTTAGAGTATGGAAGCCATAACCAGTCAAAATGAAGCTCTCTATGGGTTCTACGGGTTTGATAGCTTTAAGCCATCAATGGATTGTTTAATACCCAAAAAAATCTATCCAAACCTCAATCAGTCTCGGAACTTTTTTACCCTTTGTTTTTTCGTCATGTGCATTTTTACGTTGAAACGGGGTCACCGTGGCTGGTCTTCGATTTATCATTGCAGGAAAGTGGTGCACCATGGTACTGCTCTGTTTCAAAGACATGCACCCATTTCTAAAAGTTGTACGATACTGTTTTGGCATTCGGGGTAGATGTTGCACCTTGCACCGTAGAATTTGCACTCTGTGGATGTAGATTCTTCGGACGGCCATAACTGTTGGCTCGTTTATAATTACGGGAGCCATAACCAGTTAAAATGAAGCTCTCTATGTGTTCTACGGGTTTGATACCTTTAAGTCGTCAATGGATTGTTTCATACCCAAAATGTCTATCCGAACCTCACTCGAGTCTCGGAACTTTCTTACCCTTCGTTTTTTCGTCACGTGCATTTTTACAATAAAACGGGACAGTTGGTCTTTGATTTATCATCGTTGGAGAGTGGTGCACCATGGTACTGCTCTATTTCAAATCCATGCACCCATTTTTAAAAGTCGTACGACATGGTTTCGACATTTTGGATGGATGTTACACCATGCATCGTGGATGCTGCACCCTGTGGATATCGATTCTTCGGACGGCCATAAGTGTTGGCTCGTTTTAAGTTATGGGAGCCATAACCTATTAAAACGAAGATCTCCATGAGTTCTACGACTGTGATGGCTTTAATCTATCAATGTATTATTTCATACCGAAAAAAGACTATCCAAACCTCAATTGGTTCTCGGAAGTTTTTACCCTTCGTTTTTTCGTCAAGTGTATTTTTACATTAAAATGGGATCACCGTAGCTAGTCTTCTATTTACCATCGTTGCAGAGTGGTGCACCATGATACTATTCTATTTCAAATTCATGCACCCATTTCTAAAAGTCGTACGACACTATTTTGGCATTTTGGATGGATGTTGCACTATGCACCGTAGATGTTGCACCCTGTGGATATCGATTCTACGGACGGCCATAACAGTTGACTCGTTTAGAGTTACGGGATCCATAATCAGTAAGAACAAAGCTCTCTGTGAGTTCTACGGTTTTGACAGCTTTAAGTTGTCAATGCATTATTTCATACCCAAAAAATTCTATCCGAACCTCAATCGGGTCTCGAAACTTTTTCACCCTTCATTTTTTCGTCACGTGCATTTTTACATTAAAACGGGATCACCATGGATTGTCTACAATTTACCATTGCTGGAGAGTGATGCACCATCATACTGCTCCGTTTCAAATCCATACACCCATTTGTAAAAGTCCTACAGCATTGTTTCGGCATTCGGGACGGATGTTGCACCTTTCACCTAGATGTCGCACCCTATGGATATCCATTCTTCGGATGACCATAACTCTTGGCTTCTCTAGAGTTACGAAAGCCATGACCGGTCAAAAGGAAGCTCTTTGTGAGTTCTACGGCTTTGAGTGCTTTAAGCCGTCAGTGGATTGTTTCATACCTAAGAAAGTATATCCAAACCTCAATCAGGTCTTGGAACTGTTTTACCCTGCGTTTTTTCGTCATGTGCATTTTCATGTTAAAGCGGGATCACCATTGCTGGCCTTCGATTTACCATCGCTGGAGTGTGATGCACCACGGTACTGCTCCGTTTCTAATCTAAGCACTCATTTATAAAAGTCGTACGACACTGTTTCGGCCTTTTGGACGCATGTTGCACCTTGCACCGTAGATGTTACACCCTGTGGATACGATTCTTCGGACATTCATAACTATTGGCTCCTTTAGAGTTATGGAAGTCACAACCAGTCAAAGTGAAGCTCTTTGTGAGTTCTACTTCTTTGATGGCTTTTAGGCATCAATGGATTGTTTCATACCAAAAAAAGTCTATCCGAACCTCGTTCGGGTCTTGGAACTTTTGTACCCTTCGTTTTTTCGTCACGTGCATTTTGACGCTAAAACGGGATCACCATGGCTGGTCTTCGATTTACCATCGCTGGAGAGTGGTGCACCATGGCACTGCTCCGTTTTAAATCCATGCACCCATTTCTAAAAGTTGTACAACGCTGTTTTGGCATTTGGGACGGATGTTGCACCTTGCACCGTAGATGTTGCACCCTGTGGATATCGATTTTTCGGACGGCCATAACTGTTGGCTCCTTTAGAGTTACGGGAGCCATAAGCTGTCAAAACAAAGTTCTCTGTGAGTTCTACGGCTCTGACAGCTTTAAGCCATCAATGGATTATTTCATACCAAAAAAGTCTATCCATACCTCAATTTGATCTTGGAAGTTTTTTACCCTTCGTTTTTTCATCACGTGCATTTTTACGTTAAAACGGGATCGCCGTGGCTGATCTTCAATTTACCATTGCTGGAGAGTGGTGCACCATGGTACTGTTCCGTTCCAAATCCATGCACCCATTTCTAATAGTAGTACAACACTTTTTCGACATTTTGAACGGATGTTGCACCTTGGATCGTTAATGTTGCACCATGTGGATATCGATTCTTCGGACGGCCATAACTATTAGCTCGTTTAGAGTTACGGGAGCCATAACCTGTAAAAATGAAGTTCTCTATGAGCTATATGGCTTTGATGGATTTAAACCATCAATGGGTTGTTTCATATCCAAAATAGTCTATCTGAACCTCAATCGGGTCTCGAAACTTTTTTACCCTTCGTTTTTTCGTTACGTGCATTTTTACGTTAAAACGGGATCACTGTGGCTGGACTTCAGTTTAATATCACTGGAGTGTAGTGCACCATTGCGCTACTCAGTTTCAAATCCATGCACCCATTTTTAAAAGTTGTACGACGCTGTTTTGGCATTCGGGGGGGATGTTGCACGTTGCACTGTAGATGTTGCACCCTGTGGATATCGATTCTTCGGACGACCATAACTGTTGTTTTGTTTAGAGTACGGATGCCATAACCAGTCAAAATGAAGCTCTCTATGGGTTCTACAGGTTTGATAGCTTTAAGCCATCAATGGATTGTTTAATACCCAAAAAAAATCTATTCGAACCTCAATCCGGTCTCGCAACTTTTTTACCCTTCCTTTTTTCGTCATGTGCATTTTTACGTTGAAACGGGATCACCGTGGCTGGTCTTCGATTTATCATTGCAGGAAGGTGGTGCACCAAGGTACTTCTCCGTTTCAAAACCATGCACCCATTTCTAAAAGTTGTACGATACTGTTTTGGCATTCGGGGTAGATGTTGCACCTTGCACCGTAGAATTTGCACCCTATGGATGTCGATTCTTCGGACGGCCATAACTGTTGGCTCCTTAAGACTTACGGGAGCCATGACCAGTCAAAATAAAGCTCTCTATGTGTTCTACGGGTTTGGACTGTGAAACCTGTAGTGTTTGTCTTTAAAAAAAAATTTAACTATACCCTAGAATGAGTATATCTCTAAGATATCTGTTCGAATGCCTCAGTAAATTCTCTTACTATCCACTGATAGTAAGTATGAGTGCGAGAAGAGGACGAGATAGGGGACAGGGGAATACCACTACCAATGGTCAATACCTCGCAATGGCGAAAACAACTTTTCTCTATCAATCTCCTTTGATTCGATTTCGTATTCTTTTGATTGCTTCGTAGCTGCTCCAGAAAGAAGTTTCGGTGTGATGATGGCCCTACGAATCGTTACAGTTTTTGATACCTTTAAGTCGTCAATGGATTGTTTCATACCCAGAAAGTCAATCCGAACCTCATTCGAGTCTCAGAACTTTCTTACCCTTCGTTTTTTCGTCACGTGCATTTTTACAATAAAACGAAACGACCGGTCTTTGATTTATCATCATTGCAGAGTGGTGCACCATGGTACTGCTATGTTTCAAATCCATGCACCCATTTTTAAAAGTCGTACGACACGGTTTTGACATTTTGGACGGATGTTACACCATGCACCGTGGATGCTGCACCCTGTGGATTTCGATTCTTCGGACGGCATAACTGTTGGCTCGTTTTAAGTTATGGGAGCCATAACCAGTTAAAATGAAGATCTCCGTTAGTTCTATGAATTTAACGGTTTTAATCTATCAATGTATTGTTTCATACCGAAAAAAGACTATCCGAACCTCAATTGGATCTCGAAAGTTTTTTACCCTTTGTTTTTTTGTCAAGTGTAGCTAGTCTTCTATTTACCATCGCTGGAGAGTGGTGTACCATGGTACTATTCTGTTTCAAATCTATGCACCCATTTCTAAAAATCGTACGACACTGTTTTGGCATTTTGGATGGATGTTGCACTATGCACCGTAGATGTTGCACCCTGTGGACATAGATTCTACGGACAGCCATAACAGTTGGCTCGTTTAGAGTTACGCGAGCCATAACCAGTCAAAACAAAGCTCTTTGTGAGTTCTACGGTTTTTACGGCTTTAAGTTGTCAATGCATTGTTTCATACCCAAAAAAGTCCATCCGAACCTCAATCGGGTCTCGGAACTTTTTCACCCTTCATTTTTTCGTCATGTGCATTTTTACATTAAAACGGGATCACCATGGATTGCCTACAATTTACCATCCCTGGAGAGTGATGCACCATGCAACTGCTCCGTTTCAAATCCATACACCCATTTGTAAAAGTCGTGCTGCACTAATTTGGCATTCGAAACTGATGTTGCACCTCGCATCGTAGATGCTGCACCATGTGGATATCGATTCTTCGGATGGCCATAATTATTGGCTCGTTTAGAGTTAAGGAAGCCATAACAAGTTAAAACGAAGCTCTCTGTGAGTTCTAAGGCATTGATAGCTTTAACCCGTCAATATATTGTTTCATACCCAAAAAAGTCTATCCGAACCTCAATCGGGTCTCGTAACTTTTTTACCCTTCGTTTTTTCATCACGTGCATTTTTACGTTAAAACGGGATCGCCGTGGCTGGTCTTCGATTTACCATCGTTGGAGAGTGGTGCACCATGGTACTGCTCCATGTCAAATCAATGCATCCATTTTTAAAAGTCGTACGGTATTGTTTTGGCATTCGGGATAGATGTTTTTCCTTGCACGATAGATGTTGCATCCTATGGATATCGATTCTTCGGACGGCCATAACTGTTGGCTCTTTATAGTTACAGGGCCATAACCAATCAAAAAAAAATCCCTCTATGAGTTCTATGGGTTTGACAGCTCTAAACAACCAATGGATTATTTCATACCAAAAAAAGACTATCCGAACCTCAATCGGGTCTCGGAAGTTTTTTACCCTTCGTTTTTTCGTCACGTGCATTTTTAGGGTAAAACGGGATCACCATTGCTGGCCTTCGATTTACCATTTCTAGA
This sequence comes from Allium cepa, assembly GCA_030765085.1. Taxonomy (NCBI): domain Eukaryota; kingdom Viridiplantae; phylum Streptophyta; class Magnoliopsida; order Asparagales; family Amaryllidaceae; genus Allium; species Allium cepa. Next base: position 337,586,115 of record CM060929.1, on the reverse strand, counting down.
GAGTGGTGTAGCATGGCACTGCTCTATTTCAAATCAATTCACCCATTTATAAAAGTCGTACGGTACTGTTTCGGCATTTTGGACGGATGTTGCACCTTGCATCGTCGATGTTGCACCCTGTGGATATCGATTCTTCGGACTGCCATAACTGTTGGCTCATTGAGATTTACGGGAGCCATAACCAGTCAAAATGAATCTCACTGTGAGTTCTACGGCTTTGATGGCTTTAAGCTATAAATTGATTGTTTCATACCAAAAAATTTCTATCCGAACCTCAATCGGGTCTCGGAACTTTTTTAACCTTCATTTATTCGTCACATGCATTTTTACATTAAAACGGGTACCGTGGTTGGTCTTCGATTTACCATCGCTGGAGAGTGGTGCACCATGGTACCGCTCCGTGTCAAATCCTTGCAGCCATTTCTAACAATCGTATGGCACTGTTTTGGCAATTTGGACGGATGTTGCACCTTGCACCGTGGATGTTGCACCCTGTGGATATCGATTCTTCGGACGACCATAACTATTGGCTCGTTTAGAGTTACGAGAGCCATAACCCGTCAAAATTAAGCTTTCTATGAGTTCTATGGCTTCGACAGCGTTAAGCCTTATATGGATTGTTTCAAACCCAAAAAAGACTATCCGAACCACAATCGGGTCTTTGTAGTTTTTTACCATTGATTTTTCGTCACGTGCATTTTTACGTTAGAATGAGATCACCATGGCTAGTCTTTAATTTACCATTGCTGGAAACTGGTGCATCATGGTACTTTTCATTTCAAATCCATGCACCCATTTATAAAAGTCGTACGACACTTTTTTCGCATTCGGGGCGGATGTTGCACCTTGCACCGTAGATGTTGCACCATATAGATATCGATTCTTCGGACTTCCATAACTGTTGGCTCGTTAAGAGTTACGGAAGCCATAATAAGTCAAAACGAAGCTTTCTGTGATTTCTAAGGCTTTGACAACTTTAAGTCGTCACTTGGTTGTTCCATACCAAAAAAGTCTATCCGAATCTCGATCGGGTCTCGGAACTTTTTTACCCTTTGTTTTTTCGTCACGTGAATTTTTACTTTAAAACGGGATCACCATGGCTGGTCTTCTATTTACCATCGCTGGAGAGTCTCCGTTTCAAACCCATGAACCTATTTCTAAAAGTCATACGGCACTGTTTTAGCATTCGGGGCTGATGTTGCACATTGCACGGTAGAAGTTGCACCCTGTGGATATGGATTCTTCGGACGACCATAATTGTTGGCTCGTTAAGAGTTACAGGAGCCATAACTAGTCAAAACAAAACTCTCTATGAGTACTACGGGTTTGATACATTTAAGCCATCAATGGGTTGTTTCATACAAAAAAAGACTATCAGAACCTCACTCGGGACTTGGAAGTTTTTTACCATTCGTTTTTACGTCACGTGCATTTTTACGTTAAAACAAGATCACTGTGGCTGGTCTTCGATTTACCATCACTAGAGAGTAGTGCACCATGGTACTACTCCATTTCAAATCCGCGCACCCATTTATAAAAGTCATATGCATTGTTTTGGCATTCGAGGCGTATGTTGCACCTTGCACCATAGATGTTGCACCTTGCACCATATCGTTCTTCGGACGGCCATAACTATTGGCTCATTTAGAGATACGGGAGCCATAACTAGTCAAAACGAAGCTCTTTGTGAGTTCTACGGCTTTGACGGCTTTAATCTGTCAATAGATTGTTTCATACCCAAAAAAGTCTATCCAAACCTCAATTGGGTCTCGAAACCTTTTTACCCTTCGGTTTTTCGTCGCGTGCATTTTTATGTGAAAACGGGATCATCGTGGCTGGTCTTCGATTTACCATCACTGGAGAATGGTACACCAAGGTAATGCTCTGTTTCTAATCCATGTACCCATTTATAAAAGTCGTATGGCATTGTTTTCGCATTCGGGGCGGATGTTGCACCTTGCATCATAGATGTTGCACCCTATAGATATCGATTCTTTGGATGGCCATAACTGTTGGCTCGTTTAGAGTTACGGGAGCCATTACCTATCAAAACAAAGCTCTCTATGAGTTTTACTGCTTTGATGGCTTTAAACCGTCAATGGATTGATTTATACCCAAAAAAGACTATCTAAACCTCAATCGGGTCTCGGAATTATTTACCCTTCGTTTTTTCGTCACGTGCATTTTAACGCTAAAGCGGGATCACCGCTGCTAATCTTTGAATTACCATCGCTGGAGAGTGGTGCACCATGGTACTGCTCCATTTCAAATTCATGCACGCATTTATAAAAGACTTACGGCACTGTTTTGGCATTCGAATTGTATGTTGCACCCTACACCGTAGAATTTGCACCCCATGGATATCGATTCTTCGGACAACCATAACTGTTGGCTCGTTTAGAGTTGTAGGAGACATAACTAGTCAAAACCAAGCTCTCTGTGAGTTCTAAGGCTTTGACGGCTTTAATCCATCAATGGAATGTTTCATACCCAAAAAAGACTATCCGAACCTCAATCGGTTCTCGAAAGTTTTTTACCCTTCGTTTTTTCGTCACCTACCGTGGCTGGTCTTCGATTTACCATCGCTTGAGAGTGGTGCACCATGGTACTGTTCTGTTTCAAATCCATGCTCTCATTTCTAAAAGTCTTACGGTACTATTTCGACATTTTGGACGGATGTTGCACCTTGCACCGTAGATGTTGCACCCTATGGATATTGATTATTCGGATGACCATAACCGTTGGCTCGTTTAGAGTTACGGGAGCCAAAACTAGTCAAAACGAAGCTCTCTATGAGTTCTATGGGGATAGATTTAAGCCATCAATGGATTGTTTCAAACCAAAAAAAGTCTATCTGAACCTCAATCGCGTCTCGGAAAATTTTTACCCATCGTTTTTTGTGTCACGTGCATTTTTTCGTTAAAACCGGATCACCGTGGTTGATCTTCGATTTAACATCGCTGGAGAGTGATGCACCATGCTACTGCTTCGTTTCAAAACCATGCACCCATTTATAAAGGTCGTACGGCACTGTTTTGAAATTTTGGACGGATGTTGCACCTTGCAACATAGATGTTACAGCATGTGGCTATCGATTTTTCGAACAGCCATAACTTTTGGCTCATTTAGATTTACGGGAGCCTTAAGTAGTCAAAACGAAGCTCTCTGTGAGTTCTACGGCTTTGATGGCTTTAGGCCATCAGTGGATTATTTCATACCCAAAAATTTCAATCCGAACCTCAATTGGGTCCCGGAAGTTTTTTACCTTCCGTTTTTTCGTCACTTGCATTTTTATGTTAAAATGGGATCACGGTAGCTGGTCTTCGATTTACCATCGCTGGAGAGTGGTGCACCATGGTATTGTTCTGTTTCAAATCCGTGCACCCATTTCTAAAAGTCGTAAGGCACTGTTTCAGCATTTTGGATGGACGTTGCACCTTGCACCGTAGATATTGCCCCCCGTGGATATCGATTATTCGGACGGCCATAACTATTGGCTCGTTTAGAATTACATGAGAAATAACTAGCCAAAACTAAGCTCTTTTTGAGTTCTACGTCTTTGAAAGCTTTAAGCTATCAATGGATTGTTTCCACCCAAAAAGTGTATTTGAACCTCAATTGGGTCTCGAAATTTTTTACCCTTCGCTTTTTTCGTCACGTGAATTTTTACGTTAAAACTGGATCACCGTGGATGGTCTTCGATTTTCCATCACTGGATAGTGGTGCGCCATCTTACTACTCCGTTTAAAATCCGTTTACCCATTTATAAAAGTCGTGCGACACTATTTTCGCATTCAGGGAGGATGTTATACCTTGCACCGTAGATGTCGCACCTTGTGGATATCAATTCTTTGGATGGCCATAACTGTTGGCTCGTTTAGACTTATGGGGCCATAACCAGTCAAAACTAAGCTCTCTGTGAGTTCTACGGCTTTTATAGCTTTAAGCCTTCAATGTATTGTTTCATACCACAAAAAGACTATTCGAACCTCAATCGGGTCTCAGAAGTTTTTTATCCTTCATTTTTTCGTCACATGCATTTTTGCGTTAAAACAGGATCATCATGGCTGGTCTTAACTTTACCATCGCTGAAGAGTGGTGCACCATGGTATTGCTCTGTTTCAAATCCATGCACCCATTTATAAAAGTAGTACGACACTGTTTTGGCATTAGGGGCGGATGTTGCACCTCACACCGTAGATGTTGCACCATGTGGATATCTATTCTTCGAACGGCTATAATTGTTGGCTTGTTTAGGGTTACGAGAGACGTAACAAGTCAAAATGAAGTTTTTTGCGAGTTCTAAGGCTTTGACAGCTTTAAGCCGTCAACGATTTGTTTCATTCCCAAAAAAGTCTGTCCGAACCTCAGTCGGTCTTGGAACTTTTTTACCCTTCGTTTTTCGTTACGTGCATTTTTACATTAAAACGGGATCACCATGGTTGGTCTTCGATTTACCATCACTGAAGGGTGGTGCACCAAGGTACTGCTCCATTTCCAATCCATGCACCCATTTCTAGAAGTCGTACTGCACCGTTTGAAATTCGGGGCGGATGTTGCACCTTGCACGGTAGATATTGCACTTTGTGGATATCAATTTTTCGGACGACCATAATTATTGGCTCGTTTAGAGTTACAGGAGCCATAACTAGTCAAAACAAAGCTCTCTATCAGTTCTATGGGTTTGACAGCTTTAAGCCGTCAAAGGATTGTTTTATACCAAAAAAAGACTATCCGAACCTCCATCGGGTCTCAGAAGTATTTTACCTTCATTTTTTCATCACATGCAATTTTACGTTATAACGGGATCACCGTCGATGGTCTTCAATTTATCATCGCTAGATATTGATGCATCATGGCACTACTCTGTTTCAAAACCATGCACCCATTTATAAAAGTCGTACAACACCGTTTCGGCATTTTCGACGGATGTTGCACCTTGCACCGTAGATGTTGCACCCGGTCGATATCGATTCTTTAGATGGCCATAACTGTTGGCTCGTTTAGAGTTACGAGAGCAATAACTAGTCAAAAAGAAGCTCTCTGTAATTTCTACGGCTTTGATGGCTTTAAGCCGTCAATGGATTTTTTCATACCCAAAAAAGTCTATCCGTACCTCAATCGGGTTTGGGAACTTTTTTACCCTTCGTTTTTTTGCCACGTGCATTTTTATGTTAAAACGGGATCATCATGGCTACTCTTCGATTTACCATCGCTGGAGAGTGGTGCACCATGGTACTGCTCTGTTTCGAATCCATATACCCATTTATAAAAGTCGTATGGCACTGTTTGGCATTCGAGGCGGATGTTGCACCTTGCACCATAGATGTTGCACCGTGTGGATATCGACTCTTCGGACATCCATAACTGTTGGCTCGTTTATGTTTACGGGAGCCATATCCTGTCAAAACAAAACTATCTATGAGTTCTATGGCTTTGATGGCTTTAAGATGTCAATGGATTGATTTACATCCAAAAAAGACTATCCGAACCTCAATCGGGTCTCAGAATTTTTTACCCTTCGTTTTTTCATCACATGCATTTTACGTTGAAACGGGATTACTGCGGCTGATCTTTAAATTACCATCGCTGGAGAGTGGTGCACCATGGTGCTGCTCCGTTTTAAATCCGTGCATCCATTTATAAAAGTCATACGGCACTGTTTTGGCATTCGAGGCGTATGTTGCACCGTAGATGTTGCACCCTGCACCGTAGATGTTGCACCCCGTGGACATCGATTCTTCGGACGACCATAACTATTGGCTCGTTTAGAGTTATCGGTGCCATAACCAATCAAAACGAAGCTCTCTGTGAGTTCTAAGTCTTTGAAGCTTTAAGCTGTCAATGGATTGTTTCATACTCAAAAAACTATCTGTACATCAATCGGGTCTCGGAAGTTTTTTACCTTTCTTTTTTTCGTCACGTGTATTTTTGGGTTAAAACGGGATCACCGTGGCCGGTTTTTGATTTACCATCGCTGGAGAGTGGTGCACTATGGTACTGTTCTGTTTCAAATCCATGCATCCATTTCTGAAATTCGTACGACACGGTTTTGGCATGTTGGACGGATGTTGCACCTTGCACCGTAGATCTTGCACCCTGTGGATATCGATTCTTCGGACAGCCATAACTATTGGATCGTTTAGAGTTATGAGAGCCATAACTAGTCAAAACGAAGCTCTCTGTGAGTTCTACGGCTTTGACAGCTTTAAGCTGCCAATAGAATGTTTCATACCAAAAATGTCTATCCGAACCTCAATCGGGTCTTGGAACTTTTTTACCCTTCGTTTTTTCTTACATGCATTTTTACGTTAAAACGGAATCACCGTAGATGGTCTTCGATTTACCATCGTGGGAGAGTGGTGCATCGTCTTACTTCTCCTTTTAAAATCCATGCACCCATTTACAAAAGTCGTACGTAACTATTTTGGCATTCGAGGCGGATGTTGCACATTGCACCATAGATGTTGCACATTGCACCATAGATGTTGCACATTGCACCATAGATGTTGCACCCTGTGGATATCGATTCTCCAGACGGCCTAAAGGTTGGCTCGTTTAATGTTACGGGAGACATAACCAGTCAAAATGAAGCTCTCTGTGAGTTCTATGGCTTTGACAGCTTTAAGCCGTTAATGGATTGTTTTATACGCAAAAAAGACTATCCAAACCTCAATCGGGTCATGGAAGTTTTTAACCCATCGTTTTTTCGTCACGTGCATTTTTACGTTAAAATAGGATCATCGTGGTTGTTCTTCGATTTACCAATGATGGAGAGTAGTGCACCATGATACTGTTCCGTTTCAAATCCATGCACCTATTTCTAAAAGTCATACGACACTGTTTCGGCATTTTGGTGGATGTTGCATCGTGCACCGTAGATGTTGTACCCTGTGGATATCGATTATTCGGAAGGCCATAACCGTTGGCTCATATAGAGTTACGGGAGCCATAACTAGTAAAAGGGAAGCTCTCTTTGAGTTCTACAGCTTCGATGGCTTTAAACCATCAATGGATTGTTTCATACCCAAAATAGTCTATCCGAACCTCAATTGGGTCTCGAAAATATTTTACCCTTCGTTTTTTTGTCATGTGCATTTTTATGTTAAAATTGGACAACGTCTTCGATTTACCATCGTTGGAGAGTGGTGCACCATAGTACCGATCCGTTTCAAATCCATGCATCCATTTATAAAAGTCGTACGACACAGTTTCGGCATTCGGGGAGAATGTTGCACCTTGCACCTTAGACGTTGTACTATATGGATATCAATTCTTCGGACGGCCATAACTATTGGCTCGTCTAGATTTACAGGAGCCATAACCAGTCAAAACGAATTTCTCTATGAGTTCTACAGCTTTAAGCCATCAGTGGATTGTTTCATACCAAAAAAAGACTAATTAAATCTCAATCGGGTCTCGGAAGTTTTCTACCCTTTGTTTTTTCGTCACGTGCATTTTTACGTTAAAACAGGATCACCGTGGCTGTTCTTCAATTTACCATCGCTGGAGAGTGGTGCACCATGATACTGCTCTGTTTCAAATCCATGCACCCATTTATAAAAGTAGTACAACACTGTTTTGGCATTCGAGGAGGATGTTGCACCTTGCACCGAAGATGTTGCACCATGTGATATCGATTCTTCGGACGGCCAAAAATGTTGGCTCGTTTAGGGTTACGGGAGCCATAACAAGTCAAAATGAAGCTCTCCGTGAGTTCTAAAACTTTGACGGCTTTGAGCCATTAATGGATTGTTTCATACCTAAAAAAGTCAATCCGAACCTCAATCGGGACTCAGAACTATTTTACCCTTCATTTTTTCATCATGTGCATTTTTATGTTAAAACAGGATCGCATGGCTGGTCTTCGATTTACCATCGCTGAAGAATGGTGCACCATGGTACTGCTCCATTTTAAATCCATGCACCCATTTATAAAAGTCGTACTGCATTGTTTTGGCATTCGGGGCGGATATTGCACCTTGCACAAGAGATGTTGCACCTTGTGGATATCGATTCTTTGAAAGACCATAATTATTGGCTCCTTTAGAGTTAAAGGAGCCATAACCACTTAAAACGATGTTCTCTATGAGTTCTATGTGTTTGACAGCTTTAAACCATCAATGGGTTGTTTCATACCAAAAAAAGACTATCCGAACCTCAATCGGGTCTCGGTAGTTTTTTACCCTTCGTTTTTTCGTCACATGCATTTTTATATTAAAACGGGATCACCGTGGCTGGTCTTCGATTTCCCATCACTGGAGAGTGGTGCACCATGGAACTGCTCCATTTCAAAACCATGCGTCCATTTATAAAAGTCATACGACACTGTTTCGGCATTTTGAACGGATGTTGCACCTTGCACCGTAGATGTTGCACCCCTTTAGATATCGATTCTTTGGATAGCCATCATTGTTGGCTCGTTTAGAGTTACGAGAGCCATAACTAGTCAAAATGAAGCTTTCTGTGAGTTCTACGACTTTGACGTCTTTAATCCGTGAATGAATTGTTTCATACCCAAAAAAGTCTATCCGAACCTCAATTGGGTTTCGGAACTTTTTTTACCCTTCATTTTTTCGTCACGTGCATTTTTACGTTAAAACGGGATCATCGTGGCTGGTCTTCGATTTATCATCTCTGGAGAGTGGTGCACCCTGGTACAGCTCTGTTTCAAATCCATGTACCCATTTAAAAAAGTTGTATGGCATAGTTTTCGCATTCGGGATGGATGTTACACCTTGTACCATAGATGTTGCCCCCTGTGGATATCGATTCTTTGGATGGCCATAACTGTTGGCTCGCTTAGAGTTTCGAGAGCCATAACCTGTCAAAATGAAACTCTCTGTGAGCTGTACAGCTTTGATGTTTTTAGGCTATCAATGGATTGATTTATACCCAAAAGAGACGGTCCGAACCTCAATCGGGTCTCGGAAGTTTTTACCTTTCGTTTTTTCGTCACGTGCATTTTTACGTTAAAACGGGATCACCACGGCTAGTCTTTGAATTACCGTCGTTGGAGAGTGGTGCACCATGGTTTTGTTCCATTTCAAATCCATGCATCCATATATAAAAGTCGTACGACACTGTATTGGCATTCAGAGCGTGTGTTGCACCTTGCACCGTAGATGTTGCACCCTGTGGATATCGATTCTTTGGACGACCATAACTGTTGGCTCGTTTAGAGTTACGGAAGCCATAAACAGTCAAAATGAAGCTCTTTGTGGGTTTTTAAGGCTTTGATGGCTTTAACCCATTAATGGATTGTTTCTACTCAAAAAATACTATCCGAACATCAATCGGGACTCAAAAGTTTTACCCTTCGTTTTTTTGTTATGTGCATTTTTGCGTTAAAACAGGATCATCGTGGCTGGTCTTCGATTTACCTTCACTGGAGAGTGGTTCACCATGATACTATTCTGTTTCAAATCCATGCACCCATTTCTAAAAGTCGTACGACACTGTTTCGGCATTTTGGACGGATGTTGCACCTTGCACCGTAAATGTTGCACCCTATTGATATCGATTATTCGGACGGTCATAACTGTTGGCTCGTTTAGAACTACGGGGGACAAAACTAGTCAAAATGAAGCTCTTTATGAGTTCTACGAGTTCATAGCTTTAAGCCATCAATGGATTGTTTCATACCAAAAAAGATTATCCGAACCTCAATTGAGTCACGGAAGTTTTTTACCCTTCGTTTTTTCGTCATGTGCATTTTTACGTTAAAACAGGATCACCGTGGCTGGTCTTCGATTTACCATCGCTGGAGGGTGGTGCACCAAGGCTCTGCTCTGTTTCAAAACCATGCACCAATTTATAAAAGTTGTACGGCACTGTTACGGCATTTGGGACGGATGTTGCACCTTGCACCTTGCACCCCAGATGTTGCACCCTATGGATATCGATTCTTCGGACGGCCATAACTGTTGGCTCGTTTAGAGTTACGGGAGAAACAACCAGTCAAAACAGAGCTCTCTGTGAGTTCTACGGCTTTGATTGCTTTAAACCATCAATGGATTGTTTCATAACAAAAAATTCTATCCGAAACTCAGTTGGGTCTCGAAACTTTTTTACCCTTCATTTTTTCATCACGCGGATTTTTACATTGAAACGGGATCACCATTGATGGAGAGTGGTGCACCATCTTACTACATTTAAAATCCATTTAACCATTTATAAAATTCGTATGGCATTCTTTTGGCATTCGAGCAGGATGTTGCATTTTGCACCTTAGATGTCGCGCACGATGGATATCGATTCTTCGGATGGCCATAACTGTTGGCTCATATACAGTTACGGAGCCATAACCAGTCAAAACAAAGCTTTCTGTGAGTTCTACAGCTTTGATAGCTTTAAACCTTCAATGTATTGTTTCATACCAAATAAAGACTATTCGAACCTCAATCGGGTCTCGGAAGTTTTTTACCCTTCGTTTTTCGTCATGTGCATTTTTACGTTAAAACGAGATCACCATGGCTGGTTTTCAATTTACCATCGCTGGAGAGTGGTTCACCATGGTACTTCTCTGTTTCAAATCCATGCACCTATTAATAAAAGTAGTATGGCACTGTTTTTGCATTCGTTGAGGATGTTGCACCTTGCACCGTAGATGTTGCACCATGTGGATATCGATTCTTCGGACGGCTATAGCTGTTGGCTCGTTTAGAGTTACGGGAGCCCTAATTAGTCAAAACAAAGATTTCTGTGAGTTCTAAGGCTTTGATAGCTTTAAGCTGTCAATGGATTGTTTCATAGCCAAAAAAGTTTATCCGAACCTCAATCGGGTCTCAGAACGTTTTTAATCCTTCGTTTTTTCGTCACAAGCATTTTTACATTAATACGGTATCACTGTGGCTGGTCTTGATTTACCATCTAGTACTGCTCCGTTTCAAATCCATGCATCTGTTTTTAAAAGTCATACGATACTGTTTTGGCATTCGGGGCAGATGTTGCACCGTGCACGATAGATATTGCACCCTATCGATATCGATTCTTCGGACGACCATGACTGTTGGCTCGTTTAGAGTTATAGGAGCCATAACCAGTCAAAACGAAGGTCTCTATGAGTTCTACGGGTTTGACTGCTTTATGCCATTAATGGGTTGTTTCATACCAGAAAAGACTATCCGAACCTCAACCGGGTCTCGAAAGTTTTTTACCCTTTGTTTTTTCGTCGCGTGCATTTTTACGTTAAAACGGGATCACTGTGGATGGTCTTCGATTTACCATCGCTGGAGTGTGGTGCATCATGGCACTGCTCCATTTCAAAACCATGCAACCATTTATAAAAGTCGTACGACACTATTTCGATGTTTCGGACGGATGTTGCACTGCAGTGTTGCACCCTGTGGATATCGATTCTTGGGATGGGAATAACTGTTGGCTTGTTTGGAGTTACAAGAGGCATAACCGGTCAAAATGAAGCTCTCTGTGAGTTCTACGGCTTTAATGGATTTAAGTGGTCAATTAATTGATTTATACCCAAAAAAGACTATTCGAACCACAATCGGGTCTTGGAATGTTTTACCCTTCGTTTTTTTCGTCACGTGCATTTTTACGTTAAAACGGGATCACCACGGCTGAACTTTGAATTACCATTGCTAAAGAGTGGTGCACCGTGGTATTGCTCCGTTTCAAATCCATGCATCCATTTATAAAAGTTGTACGACACTGTTTTGGCATTCGGAGCGTATTTGCACTTGCACCGTAGATGTTGCACCCTGTGGATATCGATTCTTCGGAGGGCCATAACTGTTGGCTCGTTCAGCGTAACGGAAGCCATAACCAGTCAAAACGAAACTCTCTGTGAGTCCTAAGGCTTTGATGGCTTTAAGTTGTTAATGGATTATTTCATATCCAAAAAAGACTATCCGGCCTCAATCGGGTCACGGAAGTTTTTTGCCATTCGTTTTTTCATCACGTGCATTTTTACGTTAAAACGAAATCTCCATGGCTGATCTGCGATTTACCATCGCTAGATAGTGCTGCACCATGGTAGTGTTCTGTTTCAAATCCATGCACCCATTTCTAAAAGTCGTACGACACTGTTTCGAAATTTTGGACGGATGTTGCACCTTGCACCGTAGATGTTGCACCATGTAGATATCGATTATTCGGGCGACCGTACTTTAGAGTTACGGGAGTCATAACCAGTCAAAATGAAGCTCTCTATGACTTCTATGGGTTTGACAGCTTTAAGCCCTCAATGGACTTTTCATACCAAAAAAGACTATCCGAACTTCAATCGGGCCTCGGAAGTTTTTTGGCCTTCGTTTTTTCGTCACGTGCATTTTTACATCAAAACGGAATTATGGTGGCTGGTCTTTGATTTACCATCGCTGGAGAGTAGTGCACCTTGGCACTGCTCCATTTAAAACCATGCGCACATTTAGAAAAGTCGTACGGCATTTTTTCGGCATTTTGGACGGATGTTGCACCTTGAACCGTAGATGTTTCGCCCTGTGGATATCGATTCTTCAGACGGCCATAACTGTTGGCTCGTTTAGAGTTACGGGTGCCATAGCTAGTCAAAACAAAGAACTTTGTGAGTTCTACGGCTTTGATGGCTTTAAGCCATCAATGGATTGTTTCATACCCAAAATATTCTATCCGAACCTCAATTGGGTCTCAGAAGTTTTTTACCTTTTGTTTTTCTTCACGTTCATTTTTACATTAAAACGGAATCACCGTGGCTTCTCTTCGATTTACCATCGCTGTGGAGTGGTGCACTATGGTACTGTTCTGTTTCAAATCCATGCAACCATTTCTAATAGTCGTACGACACTGTTTTGGCATTTTGAACGGATGTTGCACCTTGCACCGTAGATATTGCACCCTATGGATATTGATTCTTCGGACGGCCATAACTATTGGGTCGTTTAGAGTTACGGGAGCCATAACTAGTCAAAACAAAGCTCTCTTTGAGTTCTATGACTTTGACAACTTTAAGCTATCAATGGATTGTTTCATACCCAAAAAATTCTATCCGAACCTCAATCGGGTCTCGAAATTTTTTTATTCTTTGTTTTTTTCATCACGTGAATTTTACACGAGGTCACCGTGGATGGTCTTCGATTTACAATCACTGGAGAGTGGTGCACCATCTTACTGCTCCGTTTAAAATCCGTTTACCATTTAATAAAATTCGTACGACACTGTTTTGGCATTTGGAGAGGATGGTGCACCTTGCACCGTAGATGTCGCACCCTGTGGATATCAATTCTTCGGATGGCCATAACTGTTTGCTCGTTTAGAGTTACGGGGCCATATCCACTCAAAATGAACCTCTCTGTGAGTTCTATGGCTTTGATAGCTTTAATCCTTCAATGGATTGTTTAATACCAAAAAAAGACTATACGAACCTCAATCGGGTCTCAGAAGTTTTTTATCCTTAGTTTTTTCGTCACGTGCATTTTTACGTTAAATCGCGATCACCGTGGCTGGTCTTCAATGTACCATCGCTGGAGAGTGGTGCACCATGGTACTGCTCTGTTTCAAATCCATGCATCCATTTATAAAAGTAGTACGACACTGTTTTGGCATTCGGGGTGGATGTTGCACCTTGCATCGTAGATGTTGCACCATGTGTATATCGATTCTTCGGACGGCCATAACTGTTCGCTCGTTTAATGTTACAGGAGCAATAATAAGTCCAAACGAATCTTTCTGAGAGTTCTAAGGCTGATAGCTTTGAGCCGTCAATGGATTGTTCATACCCAAAAAAGTCCATCCGAACCTCAATCGGGTCTCGGAACTTTTTTACCCTTCGTTTTTTCATCACGTGCATTTTTACTTTAAAACGGGATCATCGTGGCTAATCGACGTTTACCATCGTTGGAGAGTGGTGCACCATGGTGCTGCTCCATTTCAAATCCATGCACCCATTTCTAAAAATTGTACGGCACTGTTTTGGCATTCGGGACGGATGTTGCATCTTGCACGGTAGATGTTGCACCCTGTGGATATCGATTCTTCGGATGACCATAACTGTTGGCTCGTTTAGAGTTATAGGAGCCATAACCAGTCAAAACGAAGCTTTCTATGAGTTCTACGGGTTTGACAGCTTTAACCTGTCAACAGATTGTTTCATACCAAAAAATACTATCCGAACCTCAATCGGGTCTTGGAAGTTTTTTACCCTTCGTTTTTTCGTCACATTTTACGTTAAAACGGGATCACCGTGGCTGGTCTTGGATTTACCATCCCTGGAGAGTGGTGCACCATGGCACTGCTCCATTTCAAAACCATGCACCCATTTATAAAAGTCGTATGACACTGTTTCAGCATTTTGGATGGATATTGCACCTTGCACCGTAGATGTTGCACCATGTCGGTATTGATTCATCAGACGACTATAACTGTTGGCTTGTTTAGAGTTACGGGAGCCATAACTAGTCAAAATGAAGTCCTCTATGAGTTCTATAGCTTTGATGACTTTAAGACGTCAATGGATTGTTTCATGCCCAAAAAAGTCTATCTAAACCTCAATCGGGTCTCGGAACTTTTCTACCCTTCGTTTTTTCGCCACGTGCATCTATACTAATATATTATTTATGGGTTACATTTCAAGAGTGCAGAAGCCTCTGGGAAATTTGAAAAATGAAGAGTCACATTTAATTTCCTTATCTTCGTACTCTTATCTTTTTGCTCCCCGTATCTCCTTTCTTTGCTCTCTCCCGCCCTAACCCTAATCCAAAAAAAATTTCTCAAATCTCTGGCGCATCGTTGATCATCATGGGTGGGTATCTCAGGAGGTTGTTCTTAGTTGAAAGCTCATCGTCCTCCATCTTTCTCCCCTGCTTTGTTCTTCCAATACGAAACTCTCCCTGTCCTTTCATTCTCATCCAAACCCTAGATACTCATGTCTTCTGTGATTTGTGCTTTTTTCAACCGTCAACGTCAATGTTTCTTCCTACAAACCTCGCCACCCTCTTCGACTCTGCATCTCTACCTGATCGGTGGGCAACAATTCGACTTGCCTCATCCTATCGTTCGCGGTAGGTACCTTTTTCCTTTTCCTATAGCTTTGACATGCTCTATTCACAAACCTCTTTGACTCTACATCTGGTGCAGCCTAGGGAACTCACGTGAAGCCCAGAGCCCATAATTTCATTGCCTAATACCCACATTCATTTTCATTAACCTAGTGACACTTATCCATTCGAATCACTCCTATTCATTCTCATCGAAATACGAAGGCTGCTAGGGAAGTAAAGGAAACAACCCTAAATCAAATTTTAGCTTCCATTTTCGTCCTTAAATCCAGAAGCAGGTGAAGAAAATAAAGAAGAGCAAACTTAAGAGATATTAATAAAGTTCATTCAGCACTTTCGTGTTTTTGGAATTTTCGCAATTGTTAGGTGAGTGGACTTTATTATCTCCAGCTGATTTCTAAAATTAAGTAGAAATAATTCTATGCGATATATGTTTTGGAGTTCGATTGTTCGCTTTGAAGTTGTTTTGGGTTCGGTTATCAAGTAATAAAACTGGTAATAAATATAGTTTGGCAGCCTACTGAGTGATGATGATATGCGTTTCAGTTTAGTTGACCGAGTGTATTAGGTTCTGGTCTTCGCATTGTACTTTGTTTGGGTTATGTTGCAGCAATACTGATGAATTTAGACATGATCCTTTGCTTTGGAAATGTCCGTGCTATTGTTACATTGGACAGTAATGTGCATGCTTGCTTTGAAATTATAATACACTCCGGCATGTTTTCATGTTTGTGTCATACAGTAGCATGTTTTCATGTCTAGATCATACAATAGCTAAGTTACAAACCAACATATTTTCAATGGAATATATAATATGGATTGGGGATAGTACATAGCATATTTACAAGTATATTAGTGGTATGAGTCGTATGGGCAATTTATATCGATAGTATAGGCATACCTTATTTGTTAGACATTCTTATGACGTGGTTGTATGGGCAATCTGCGTTAGCAATCTATCTTAATCATCTTTGAGGAATTTTGCATTCTTTCCTCATTTTATAGTTGTGCATTAAATGTTTGTATATGCAAAAAATAGAATGAAGCGGTTGTTTTTTAGTGCTACAAACCATAATTAGACTTTAAACTAAATATAATAACTTACTACAGCCATCCATGCATCGATCTTTTCTTTGATTTTGGTTAGTGTTTAAACTCAGCTACTGTTTTATGACAAGCCAAAAGTATAATCAAATAAATTTCTTTGAATATTTGTGAGTTGCACTGACATGGTAGTTATGAAGAGGCATCCATGTACAAGGTTTGGATTGTTGCAACAATTGTTAAGTATTTAATGTTTAAAAATAAAGATTGATCGTTAAAAGAAATAACCTAAATAAAAATGTCAGCAATCAAAAAATTATATGGGTTTCAGAATGATATGAAGTGTTGCCTTTGAAAACTCATTTTCTAAAATCAGGTGAAATCACCGTAATTCGTATTACATTTGGACTAATTCTTATATCATCTTCCGTGCGATAACATCTACTTTGTTTGCTTCGTGTATTTGGCTTCAAGATGCATTACTTCACTTATATCACACTACTGATGTGCTATTCTTTTTTACTAGATATGGAATTGCTTTGAAATGAAATCTACTTCAAGAGCATGCGTTTTGAAACGATGAGCTTATATAACTATAGCGGAATACAAAAGTTGACACAACACATTTGCGGCTTTACTACACAAATAAGATTTGTTGTTGTTAGCATTATTTTCACCTTGTGTTCCCTGATAATAATCATTTTTTTCAATCAACACTTTGAATTCTTACCCTGCTCATTGAACTCACTTTGAATTTTCTCTTTGATATTTTAGATTTGGATCTTTAGATCTTCAGCTTACCCCAGTCTCAAGTTTAGTAAGTTTTTATCATTTCAGCTTTTTTTAATTTACTCATTTTCATTAATATCTGCCTGTTACATATGTTTTCCTAGGTTTTTGTCATAGTTCAATGGAGTAGGATCAAATGTGTTGTTTCTTTTAAATCAAAATTATATTTTCATGTCTAATCAATTTTATGCACTTTAATTTTTAAAGGTCTAACTTTGTTTAATTTGTTGATTAGTTGAAATTTTGTTTATGTTCCATAGTTAATTCAATGTTTACAAGAAAATATTTAGGAAATGGAAACTTAAAGTCTTATATAAATTAGTTTCAAGTACATCTTTTTTTTGAGTGTAGCAAGGATGTAGCCTTCCACACATAGTTGCTTCCCTTATTAGGTTCTATGAGAGGAGGGAAGACTATAAATTTCATAAGAAAATGCGATGCATTATTTGTTAAGAGTTTGCTTATCGGTAAGTAAATTGCTTATTAGATGGAGATAATGCTATATGATTGACAATAATTGCTATTTATTTTTGTACCCCTATTATATAGTGGATGCAAATAAATTTGGACAACTAACATGTGCTTTCTTTAGTCAGTAGTTCACTTTATATGCTTTTAATAACAACATCATTATTACTCAAATTCTTCAATCATACCATATTGTACAATATTTAGTAATTTGAAGTGTTCATTAAATTTTGATTATGATGTAAATTGACACCATAAAATTTAGATGGGTAACAAAATAATTTATTTACTTTGAGGTGAACTAATAGAGAAACACTAGAGATTTATAATTGTTATATTTCCTTGACTAACTTATCATTTTATTTAGATAAGTGGCACGCTGAAAGAAAATATATAGTGGCATGCTGAAAGAAAATACATAGACGAAGAGCTACACCTGAGCCTTTTGGGTCGGCTTCTTTTTTTTAAACTTAAAGCTTTGCATACCATATAATGCTTTGTAGGTTTAACTGGTTTTATTTTACTTTTACATTCCTTCATTATAGACAATATAAATTGGCAATATTACTAAAAAAATGTTATTAGAAACTAAGATTTTGCATACTATATAAATAGGCAATATAAGTTGAAACTGTTACTTAAAACAAAGGTTTTCTTAAATCATACACTAACATGTAAACTAAATTTCATTTTTCTTAAGATGCAATTAAAAAACTTGCTTTATTTTAGTGCATGTATCTGTTGAGGACTAGATTTTTCTTTAATTATTTCTTGGCAAAGCTGGTACTGGCCGATTAGGTGTTAATTGTCATGGTTTATCTCAACTGTTTTGGTTAGATGAGTAATGAATATCCACCAACTCATTACGCTTCATAATTTAATGGTGATGTATTTCTCACTATAAAATAATCCATTTAACTTATGTATCTGATAAGGTAGCTGACTATGATATACATGTACTTTAAGTAATTGGTACTCTGTTGAATGATATTGTCTCCCAACTTTTTCTTACTCTGCATCATTATGTATAGATGAAAGAACATATTTCATTTGTCATTTTCAAAGCAGGCCTTAACATTACGGCGGTGACATAACCATTAGGACCTTAATATCATTTTAGCAAAGAATAAAAATAGTGGTGACATAATATGTTTTGCAACTTTTATTTTTCACCATTTAAATTCTAATGATTGTTTTCATGTTCATATTATTTCTCCATGGTGAATTACATATCTTTTGTTGGTTTCTAATGAAAGAAGAAAGATATAATATTATTTTCAAAAAAATTCAATAATTTTTAGAAATCAAAGGATGTTGCACATGCGTGAGTTTTTATTGTTGCTTCTTTTTTCTACATCTAACTCATATAAGAGTTACTACATGCCAATTCATTCAAATAGTGAATAATACTGCTTTATTTCCATCATGTAGTAATCCAATAGCTAAGGACTGAAAATGGTAGTCGGTAGTCTCTATAATGTGAATCATCCTCTTATTTTTTTCCAATGAGTTCTCCCTGAGGGTAGGCTGACTTTTGCAAAGGAGTCTGCAACACCTTTAACCATATTTGTATCCTTTTTTGAACCATAAAAATTTGTAGTAAAATTATTCATTCTCAGGCTGCACAACAGGTAATCCAATTACAGCACACCTCAATCCTATTTATACCCGTGATAATTTACCAAACTTTGGAATTCAAGAACAACCTATCATTGAAGCTTGAAGAATGGCCTGGCTATATATTACCGGTGAAAAAAAAAGTTTTCTATTCATTAGTTTGTAATGTCTGTGTCACATCCTCAATATACAATATACAAATCAAGAACTGACCAAGTACTGCATAATTGAATGTTTGCATGATAATGTTATTATAATATAACAATGGACTATGCATGATCGGTATTCCAATAGTTTGTCATAATAATGTACACGCATGGTAATTTATACTCTGCATGTTTCTATCCTTAGTTCTGTGAATAGATATAAACCGCCGTAAATTATCTGTATTCTAAGTTAACAGCATGCGCTATCAAATTATTAATCCACTTCTCAATATTGAGGGTGCGACTTGCTTCGAGTCTACACGCATGTAAAACATATTTAACTTCGGGCGATGCTTTTATTCAAATACCGATCATTGAGGAAAAATGAATTATGAGCAGCTATCTACGCGGACATGAATTCTAATCTCTTTCTCATGTTTATTCACAGACACATGCGCATGTTTCAACTAACAGTCCATTTCCCCAACTAGGACATAACATTGTCATCCGACCAGCAAAATAAACAGATTTAAACATCACAATAACTATTGGACGTTGAAAAACTAAACATACTTAGTCTTTAGGGATAAAATAATAACAGAAAATTGGTAATTTAATTGTAAGATTCCATGTGCGAAGCACGGGTTCACACTAGTTTTTACGTTAAAATGGCATCATTGTGGCTGATCTTCGATTTACCATCGCTGGAAAGTGGTGCACCATGGTACTGCTCTGTTTCGAATCTATATACCCATTTATAAAAGTTGTATGGCACTGTTTTGGCATTCGGGGTGGATGTTGCGCCTTGCACCATACTGTGGATATCGATTTTTCGGACGGGCATAACTGTTGGCTCGTTTAGAGTTACGAGAGCTAACCTATCGTAATGAAGCTCTCTGTGAGTTCTGCGGCTTTGATGGCTTTAAGCTTTCAATGGATTGATTTATACCCAAAAAATACTATCCAAACCTGAATCGGGTCTCGGAATTTTTTACCTTTCATTTTTTCGTCACATGCATTTTTACGTTAAGGGATCACCGCGGCTGATCTTTTAATTACCATTGCTGGAGAGTGGTGCACCATGGTACTGCTCCGTTTCAAATCCGTGCACCCATTTATAAAAGTCGTACGGCACTGTTTTGGCATTTGAGGCGTATGTTGCACTTGCACCGTAGATGTTGCACCCTGTGGATATCGATCCTTCGGACGGCCATAACCGTTGGCTCGTTTAAAGTTACGGGAGCCATGACGAGTCAAAAGGAAGCTCTCTATGAGTCTAAGGCTATTGATGGCTTTTTAAGCCATCAATGGATTGTTACATACCCAAAAAGACTATCCGAACCTCAATCGGGTCTTGAAAGTTTTTTATATTTCGCTTTTTCGTCACATGCATTTTTACGTTAAAACGGATCACCGTGGCCGGTCTTCGATTTACCAATGCTGGAGAGTGGTGCGCCATGGTACTGTTCTGTTTCAAATCCATGCATCCATTTCTAAAAGTTGTACGGGACTGTTTCAGCATTTTGGACGGATGTTGCACCTTGCACCGTAGATGTTGCACCCTGTGTATGTCGATTCTTCATACGACTATAACTGTTGGCTCGTTTAGAGTTACGAGAGCCATAACCACTAAAAACGAAGCTCTTTGTGAGTTCTACTTCTTTGACAGCTTTTAGCCGTCAATGGATTGTTTCATACCAAAAAAAAGTCTATCTGAACCTCAATTGGGTCTTAGAACTTTTTTACCCTTCGTTCTTTCGTCACGTGCATTTTTACGTTAAAATGGAATCACCATGGATGGTCTTTGATTTACCATTGTTGGAGAGTGGTGCACCATCTTACTGCTTCGTTTAAAATCCATGCACCCATTTATAAAAGTCGTACGGCACTGATTTGGCATTCGGGGCGGATGTTGCACCTTGCACCATAGATGTTGCATTTTGTGGATATCAATTCTTCGGACGGGCAAAACTGTTGGCTCATTTAGAGTTATGGGAGCCATAACTAGTCAACACGAAGGTCTCTGTGAGTTCTACGGCTTTGATAGCTCTGAGCCATCAATGGATTGTTTCATACCCAAAAAAGACTACCCAAACCCCAATCGGGTCTCGAAAGTTTTTTACCCATTGTTTTTTTGTCACGTGCATTTTTACGTTAAAACGGGATCATCGTGGCTGTTCTTCGATTTTCCATCGTTGGAGAGTGGTGCACCATGGTACTGTTCCGTTTCAAATCCATGCACCCATTTCTAAAAGTCGTACGACACTGTTTCAGCATTTTCGACGGATGTTGCACCATGCACCGTAGATGTTGCACCCTGTGGATATCGATTATTCAGGCGGCCATAACCGCTGGCTCGTTTAGAGGATCCATAACCAGTCAAAACGAAGCTCTCTGTGAGTTCTACGACTTTGATAGCTTTAAACTGTCAATGGATTGTTTCATAAAAAAGTCAATCCGAATCTCAATCGGGTCTCGTAACTTTTTTACCCTTCAATTTTTCATCACGTGCATTTTTACATTAAAACGAGATCACCGTGGCTGGTCTTCGATTTGCCATCGCTGGAGAGTGGTGCACCATGGTACTGCCCTTTTCAAATCCATGCACCCATTTATAAATGTCATACGACATGGTTTTGGCATTCAGGGCGAATGTTGCACCTTGCACCGTAGATGTTGCACCCTGCGGATATCGATTCTTCGGACGGCCATAACTATTGGCTCATTTAGAGTTACGGGAGCCATAACCAATCAAAACAAAGCTCTCTATGAGTTCTACGGCTTTGACAGCTTTGAGCCATCAATGCATTGTTTCATACCAAAAAAGACTATTCAAACCTCAATCGGGTCTCGGAAGTTTTTTACCCTTCGTTTTTTCGTCACGTGCATTTTTACGTTAAAACGGGACCACCATGGCTGGTCTTCGATTTACTATAGCCGGAGTATGGTGCACCATGGCACCGCTCCATTTCAAATCCATGCACCTATTTATAAAAGTTGTACGACACTGTTTCAGCATTTTAGATGGATGTTGCACCTTGCACCGTAGATGTTGCACCATGTGGATATCGATTCTTCGAACGACCATAACTACTGGCTCTTTTAGAGTTACAGGAGCGATGATTAGTAAAAACGAAGCTCTCTATGAGTTCCACGGGTTGAATAGCTTTAAGCCGTCAATGGATTGTTTCATACCAAAAAAAATCTAGCCGAACCTCAATCGGGTCTCAAAACTTTTTTACCCTTCGTTTTTTTCGTCACATGCATTTTTACGTTAAAAGGGATCAATGTGGCTGGTCTTCGATTTACCATCGCTGGAGAGTGGTGCACTATGGTAATGCTCTTTTACGAATCCATGCACCCATTTATAAAAGTTGTACGACACTGGTTAGGCATTCGGGGTGGTTGTTGCACCTGCACCGTAGACGTTGCACCCTGTGGATATCGATTATGCGGACGGCCATAACTATTGGCTCATTTAGAGATACGAGAGCTATAACCAGTCAAAACGAAGCTCTATGTGAGTTCTACGGCTTTGATGGCTTTAAGCCATCAATGAATTGATTTACACCTAAAGAAGACCATCCGAATCTCAATCGGGTCTCGGAATTTTTTACCCATCGTTTTTTCGTCATGTGCATTTTAACGTTTGAACGGGATCATCGAGGCTGATCTTCGAATTATCATTGCTGGAGAGTGGTGTACCATGGTACTACTCCATTTCAAATCCATGCACCAATTTATAAAGTTCATATGGAACTGTTTTGGTATTCGGGAAGGATGTTGCACCTTGCATCGCAGATGTTGCACCCTGTAGATATCGATTCTTCGGACGACCATAACTATTGGCTCATTTAGAGTTACGGGAGGCATAACCAGTCAAAACGAAGCTCTCCATGATTTCTAAGGTTTGATGGATTTAAGCCATCAATGGATTGTTTCGTACCCAAAAATGACTATCTGAACCTCAATCGGGTCTTGGAAGTTTTTTACCTTTCGTTTTTTCGTCACGTGCATTTTTACGTTAAAACGGGATCACCGTGGCTTGTCTTCGATTTACCATCGCTGGAGAACATTGCACCATGATACTGTTTTATTTCAAATCTTTACACTCATTTCTAAAAGCCGTACAACGTTGTTTCGGAATTTTAGACGGATGTTGCACCTTGAACCGTAGATGTTGCGCCCTATGGATATCGCTTCTTCGCACGACCATAACTGTTGGCTCGATTAGAGTTACGGGAGCGATAACTAGTCAAAACGAAGTTCTCTGTGATTTCTACAGGTTTGATAGCTTTAAGATGTCAATGGATTGTTTCATACCAAAAAAAGTCTATCCGAACCTCAATCGGGTCTCGAAACTTTTTTAACCTTCGTTTTTTCGTCACGTGCATTTTTACGTTAAAATGGGATCACCGTGGATGGTCTTCGATTTACCATCGCTGGAGAGTGGTGCAACATCTTACTGCTCCGTTTAAAATCCATGCACCCATATATAAAAGTCGTACGATGCTATTTTGGCAATCGGGCGGTTGTTGCACCTTGCAACGTAGATGTTGCACCCTACGGATATCGATTCTTCGAACGGCCATAATTGCTGGCCCGTTTAGAGTTACGGGAGCCATAACAAGTCAAAACGAAGCTCTCTATGAGTTCTACAGCATTTTCAGCATTAAGCCTTCAATGGATTGTTTCACACCAAAAAGGACTATCCAGACCTTAATCGGGCCTCAAAAGTTTTTTACCCTTCGTTTTTCCGCCACGTGCGTTTTTACATCAAAACGGGATCACCGCGGCTGTCCTTGGACTTAGCATTGCTAGAGAATGGTGCACAATGGCAATGCTCTGTTTCAAATCCATGCACCCATTTGTAAAAGTCGTACGGCACTGTTTCAGCATTTTGGACGGATGTTGCACCTTGCACCGTAGATGTTGCATCTTATGGATATCGATTCTTCGAACGACCACAACTGCTGGCTCCTTTAGAGATACGGGAGCCATAACTAGTCAAAACGAAACTCTCTGTGAGTTCTACGGCTTTAAGCCATCAACGGATTGTTTCATACCCAAAAAAATCTATCCGAACCTCAATCGAGTCTCGGAACTTTTTTCCCTTCGTCTTTTCGTCACGTGCATTTTTACATTGAAACGGGTTTACCATTGCTGGCCTTTGATTTACCATCGCTGGAGAGTTGTGCACCATCGTACTATTTTTATTTCAAATCTATGCAACCATTTCTAAAATTCGTACGGCACCGTTTCGGCATTTTGGATGGATATTGCACCTTGCACCGTAGATGTTGCACCCGGTGGATATCGATTCTTAGGACGGCCATAATTGTTGGCTCGTTTAGACTTACGGGAGCCATAACTAGTCAAAACGAATCTCTCTGTGAGTTCTATGGTTTTGATAGCTTTAAGCCATCAATGGATTGTTTCATACCCAAAAAATTCTATCCGAACCCCAATCGGGTCTCAGAACTTTTTCACCCTACGTTTTTTCGTCATGTGCCTTTTTACGTCAAAACAGGATCACCGTTAGTGGTCTTCGATTTACCATCACTGGAGAGTGGTGCTCTTTGGTACTGCTCTGTTTCATGTCCATGCACCCACTTCTTAAAGTCGTACGGCACTGTTTTGGCACTCGGGGCGGATATTGCACCTTGCACGGTAGATGTTGCATCCTGTGGGTATCGATTCTTCGGACGGCCATAACTCTTGGCTCGTTTAGAGTTACGGGAGTCATAACCAGTCAAAACGAAGCTCTCTATGAGTTCTACGGGGTTGACAGGTTTAAGTCGTCAATGGATTGTTTCATACCAAAAAAGGCAATCTGAACCGCAATAGGGTCTTAGAAGTTTTTTACCCTTTCTTTTTTCGTCACGTGCATTTTTACGTTAAAACGGGATCACTGTGGCTGGTCTTCGATTTACCATCGCTAGAGAGTGGTGACCATGGCACCGCTCCATTTCAAATCCATGCACCCATTTATAAAAGTCGTATGGCGCTGTTTCGGCATTTTGGACGGATGTTGCACCTTGCACCGTAGATGTTGCACCCTGTGGATATCGATTCTTCGAACGGCCATAACTGTTGGCTCGTTTAGAGTTACAAGAGCCATAACTAGTCAAAACAAAGCTCTCTGTGAGTTATACGGCTTTGATGGGTTTAAGCCGTCAAATGATTGTTTCATACCCAAAAAATTCTATCTGAACCTCAATCGGGTCTTGAAACATTTTTATGCTTCGTTTATTCGTCATGTGCATTTTTACGTTAAAACGGGATCACCGTGACTGGTCTACCATTTTCCATCACTGGAGAGTGGTGCACCAAAGTACTGCTCCGTTTCAATTCCATGCACCCATTTTATAAAAGTCGTACGGGACGATTTTGGCATTCGGGGGCAAATGTAGCACCTTGCACCGTTGATGATGTACCATGTGGGTATCGATTCTTCGGACGGCCATAATTGTTGGCTCGTTTAGAGTTACGGGAGCCATAACCAGTCAAAACAAAGCTATCTATGAGTCCTAGGGTTTCGATAGCATTAAGACATCAATAGATTATTCCATATCGGAAAAAGACTATCTGAACCTCAATCGGTTCTCAGAAGTTTTTTACCGTTCGTTTTTTCGTCACGTGCATTTTACGTTAAAACGGGATCACCGTGGCTGGTCTTCAGTTTACCATTGTTGGAGAGTGTTGCATCATGGCACTGCTCCGTTTCGAATCCATGCACCCATTTATAAAAGTCGTACGCCACTGTTTCGGCATTTTGGACGGATGTTGCACCTTGCATCGTAGATGTTGCACCCTGTGGTTATCGATTTTTCGGACGACCATAACTGTAGGCTCGTTTAGAGATGCGGGAGCCATAACCAGTCAAAACAAAGCACACTCTGTGTTCTACGGCTTTAATGGCTTTTAGGCATCAATGGATTGTTTCATACCCAGAAAAGTCTATCTGAAACTCAATCAGGTCTCGGAACGTTTTGACCCTTCGTTTTTTGGTCACGTGCATTTTCACATTGAAACGGGATCACCCTGGCTGGTCTTCGATTTGCCAATGCTGGAGAGCGGTGCACAATGGTACTGCTCTGTTTCGAATGCATGCACCCATTTATAAAAGTCGTACGGCACTGTTTTGGCATTTGGAGCGGATATTAGACCTTGCACCGCATATGTTGCACCCTGTGGATATCGGTTATTCGGACATACATAACTGTTGGCTTGTTTAGAGTTACGCGAGCCATAACCAGTAAAAACGAAGCTCTCTATGAGTTCTATGGCTTTGTTGGCTTTAAGCCATCAATGGATTGATTTATACCCAAAAAAGACTATCCGAACATCCATCAGGTCTTGGAACTTTTTACCCTTTGTTTTTCCATCACGTGCATTTTTACATTAAAACGGGATCACCGCGGCTGAACTTCGAAATACCATCGCTGGAGAGTGGTGCACCATGGTACTGATCCGTTTCAAATCCATGCACCCATTTATAAAAGACGTACGACACTGTTTGGGCATTCGGGGCGTATGTTGCACTTGCACTTGCACCATAGATGTTGCACCCTATGGATATCGATTCCTCAAACGACCATAACTATTGGCTCGTTTAGAGTTACGGGAGTCATAACCAGTCAAAACGAACCTCTCTATGAGTTCTAAGGCTTTAATGGCTTTAAACCGTCAATGGTTTATTTCATATCCAAAAAAGACTATCCGAACCTCAATCGGGTCTCAGAAGTTTTTTGCCTTTCATTTTTTTGTAACGTGTATTTTTACGTTAAAACGGGATCACCGTGGATGGTCTTCGATTTACCATCGCTGGAGAGTGGTGCAACATGGCACTTTTCCATTTCAAATCCATGCACCCATTTCTAAAAGTCGTACGGCATTGTTTCGGCATTTTGGACGGATGTTGCACCTTGCACCGTAGATATTGTACCCTGTGGATGTCGATTCTTCGGACAGCCATAACTATTAGCTCGTTTGGAGTGACAGGAGCCATAACTAGTCAAAAGGAAACTCTCTATTAGTTCTACGGCTTTGACAACTTTGACCTATCAATGGATTGTTTATAATCAAAAAAGTCTATCCGAACCTTAATCGGGTGTCGGAACTTTTTTACCCTTCGTTTTTTCGTCACGTGCATTTTTACGTTAAAATGGGTTCACCGGGGATGGTCTTCAATTTACCATCGCTGGAGAGTGGTGCACCATCTCGCTACTTGATTTAAAATCCATGCACCCATTTATAAAAGTCGTACGAAACTGTTTTGGCATTCTACGGCACTATTTCGCTATTTTGGATGGACGTTGCACCTTGTAGATTGTTTACCCGCCTTTTAGCAAGGCCAAGATACCAAGGAACTAACTAGAAAGAGGCAGGATCACGCGTCCATAGCTTTGAATAATTGTTGGGCGACTACAAATATCGATGAATTTTGCCCGAGTCCGGATCGGGGCACGATTGATAAGACACGTCAAGCGAAGCCGCGGGAACCAACGTTCCGAATTTCAAGACAATCCGAGTTAGTATGCTCAAGTTATCACCAATGGGAGATGGATGAAATGCTATAGGCGCGAATCCCTCAGGAATGACATAGGTTCGAATCGATCAGAAGTGAGCCTTGCTCCGAATCCTTCGACCACACATTGGCTCGAACCCATCCAAGTGGCCATGCTTCGACTCCATCAACCGCACATTGGTTCGAACCCGTCCACAAGGCCTTAACTCGAATCCATCAGTAGTCGGCCTTGGTTCGAATCCATCGGTAGTCAGCCATGGTTCGAATCCATCAGAACTAAACCTTGCTTCGACTCCATCGAGAAAGCCTTAGTTCGGACCCATCCATACCACCTAGCTTCGAATCCATCAAGGCGTCTCAAGGTCGAATCCATTGAAAACCTCTCCCCACTTCGAGCCCATCAAGAGAGAATCCTTCGAATCCATTCATCAGTGGAGTCTTCGTATCGATTGGCTATGGAATATCTTGATCGATGCAAAGGGAACTTGTGTTCAATCGATTCGAAGGGGCATACCTTCGAAACCATTGCTATGAATCCATCGAGTCATAGCAGCTAAAACCAAGGGTATGACCCAGAAAACTCGGAGGAAAAGGAGGATTGACCCGAAGCAAGCACACCACGTCATCACCTTCACGTGCAAAAGCATGGATTCGACCCTATGGATTCGAACCATATCGATTCAAACGAATCCATAGGGCGAAACACACCATCTTGAATCGATCATAACTCGAGATCTACAAATCCAAATGCTATGAAATTTTCACAGGAGCTTGCATATACATAGAAGAATGTCCATGCCAAGTTTCGTCACGATTGAACACTTTTTTGATCGATTCGAACCAAGGGTCGAATCGATCCCAAAGTGGGCCCGGATCTCCAGAGTTCGGCCGTGTGGGCCCCCCACACGTGCTAGAAGCATTCTCCCCTAATTTTAGGCGAAATATCAGCCTTCTACATCTATAAATAGAGCCCCTGGCCATTCAGAAAAGGGATCGGAGAATTTTGAGAGTAAGAGAACGCCCGGACACTGCCAGAATTGCTTCAGAGCACCACTGCTGCCTTTGATTTCGAATTTTGGCTTACTACTTGCTGTACTTTGACATAAAAAAGTTGTATTCTCCGAATATCAAGCAATAAAGTAACAAAACTTCATAGTGGACGTAGGCAATACGCCGAACCACTCTAAATCGTTGTCTCTTGTGCAATTTACTTCTTGTTATTTGGAGTTTTTGTTAGATAATCTACATTTCAATTTACTTTCTTCATTTATTATCTCTTCAAAAACTTCCGACGAGTGTTGTGCCCAATTTTGACACAAACACTTTGGTGCTTTCACTGAGAAAAACCCAGTTTTTGTCCTGCTCCTTGGATCTATCTTCGATACCGGGTTGCATAAATCTAAGAGAGAGATCCAGACCTCATATTCAGATTCCTTCCGTTCTATTCAGATTTGTTCAAAGTCTAGGAAAGGATTCAATGCTTTAAGATGGTGAGTACAAGAACCACTTCTAACGTTGGTGATCAAGAAGGTCGGGATAGGCAAAATCCCACACAGCTACAGTCTACCAATCAAGATGCTGCTGGGCATACGGATCAGTCATGTCCGGTCACAAGACAAGAGTTCCAGGCGCTACTCCAGGAACTAACCCAAAGCCGACAACATCTAACTGAGCAGTTGCGCGCTAACGCTAAGTTGACCAATCAACTAAATCGCCAAAAGCAAAGAAGATCCAGAAGGGATCAAGCTCCTCATTCTTCCATCGAAAGCTCTGCTTCATCTGACTACAATAACAGATCTACCCGTCCCAGGCTAGACGGAAACCATGCGCAAGCTGCTGACTATCAACAGGCGTTAACCGTTGGGCAAGTAAGAGTTGGCCCATCTACCAGCTTCCATACTGGACCCTCCTCCCGAGGAGGCACTATTCCACAATACACTGCAGATGATCGTGCTGCCATAGCCGCTGCAGTCGACATAGGAGTTGATACCCGAGATCACTCCAATCAAAATTATCATCAGCAGGGACATGCACCAGAGCCATATGTCCCAGAAGACGTCAAGCCAAGAAGGCGAGATACGGATCGTCGACAGCGCCCGATCCCACCTCGCACTGTGGAACCCGACCACACTTTGGCTCACCACACACAGAATGTTCCAATGCCGGACTTCTCAGCCATGGTACGACAAATGATTCGCGAGAGTCAAGGCCTAACAAATGACGATTGGGGAATCTCCCAGAGTCATACCCCGTTCACTGAAGACATATTGTATGCTGAACCTCCTCGGCGATTCAGAATGCCAACCCTGCCCATATATAAAGGGAATTCCGACCCAAATCAACATATTTTGAAATACGAATGGTCGATGACAGCTGCGAGAGCTGATGATGCAGTAAAATGCCGTAGTTTTCCCATTTCCTTAGGGGGAATTGCGACGATGTGGTTTACACGATTACCGCCACGATCTATCTCTTCATTTGATCAGTTAGCTACCAAATTTGTTGAGCAGTTTCGCATGCATATTGCCCGACCTAAAGATGTTAATACCTTATCAAGTGTCACTCAAGCTCCCGGAGAGACACTTAGACGATATTTGGAGAGATTCAATGCTGCATGAGAGATCACCAACCCCAATGATAATTCTATTTTAATGGCTTTGACTAAAGGAATCGACCCTGATTCCGAGTTTGGAAATTGGTTAGCTGGAAAGCCTCCCGCATCGTTGGACCGTTTTTATTCCAAAGCCGCTCAATTCTTGAGGCGAGAGGATGCGAAACAGTCTAGGAAGCAGGACGATGCAAGGCCCAGCAGTGAAGGCATCCAGAGTAATGTTGCGGTTAAACAGTCTGGCGAAAGTTCAGGAAAAGTCCAGTTGAATATTCAAAATAAGCAGACTCAACAACCGAGGAACGGATATAACCGAAGCAAGAAGCAAGACCAGAATCGTGGTCCGAGGCGTAGAATCGCGATGTTTGACAGTTTTACACCACTTAACACGTCACTGGAAAATGTATACCTACAAACTTGTAATACCGTGCAATACAAAAAGCCTGCTCCGAAGCCATCGTCGGAGAGGCAGATTCAAACAGGAAAATTTTGTAGATTTCATGAAAGTTATGGACATAACACCAATGAGTGTAGGCATTTGCAAGACCTCATTGAAAAATTGATCAGAGAAAGAAAGTTGGATCAGTTTGTTCGGGCACCGCAGTCCGGTGAGGCGGGCCCATCCAATCAAAATCGAACACAGAATCAGGAAAGACAAGGTGAACCCGCTCGTACGGGCAGGAGGTTGGTTATCAATACAATAAGTGGTGGTCCCCATCCAGCAGACAGAAACTGGAGAGAAATGGAGTCATATGCTAGCTCGATCAGGCATGTGGACTTTGAATGCTATAGTAACTCTGAAGACGGAACACCGGCTAAACAACAAAAGACGATGGCTGACGAAATCATATTTAGAAATCGAGATGCCGATAAAGTCGAAGCCCCCACAATTGACCCGCTGGTCATATCTGCTCAAGTTGGTCCTGCTTGGATGAAGAGGATCTTGTAGACAGTGGAAGTTCCGTGAACATACTGTTTAAAAGAGCATACGATTTAATGAAAATGGAAGCTAAGGACTTAAAGCCTTGTCAATCATGAGTCCACGGCTTCAACGGGAGTGTGACAATACCAACCGAAATGGTTGAATTGCCAGTGGAGTTGGGAGTGGGAGAATGCCGAAGAGTTCGGATGTTGCAATTTGTTGTCTTGGATATTCCTTCTCCATACAATGCCTTTTTGGGCCGACAGGCCCTTGCTGAATTTAGGGCTGTTATTGCCCCATGGTGTTTAACTCTGAAGTTCCCTATTGAACACGGGATAGGAGTTGTACAAGGAGATCAGGCTGCTGGAAGAGCCTGTTATGTTGCTGAGCTGCGGGAGGCGCAGCGAAAAGAAAAAGGAAAGGGCGTAGAGGAATCTCTCTGCGTCCGTTTCATTGACGATTGACAATTAGCGCCTGGGCCTCAGCCTAGGAACCACAACCAATTCCAAAAGGATCTTGATCCAAGGGACAATGATAATAAAGAAGAATATACAGAAAGCCAAGCTTCTCCGGCCGAGCTAACCATCGATGTCCCGATTGACGATGATAACAATGACTCGAGAATGTTGAAGATTGGGTCTCAACTTAACTAAGAGACACAACAGGAATTGGTTGATTTTCTCCGGGCGAATCTCGACGTATTCGCCTGGACGCACTCTGATATGTGTGGAATCTCGCCAGACATCGCGAGCCACGCTTTAAATATTGACCTGCGGTATATCCCGGTCAAACAGAAAAGACGTGGTATGGATCCAGAGAGATCTGCCTCCCTTAAGGAAGAGGTCGACAAATTAAAGACGAATGGGTTTATTAGAGACACTTTATACCCAGAATGGGTGTCCAATCCCGTACTTGTCCGGAAACCAAACAGGAAATGGAGAACGTGTATCGATTACTCTGACCTGAATAAAGCCTGCCCGAAAGACAGCTTTCCACTTCCCCGAATCGATCAACTGGTAGATTCAACCGCCGGACATGAATTATTATCCTTCATGGATGCTTACTCAGGTTACAATCAGATACCCATGCATGTACCCGACCAAGAGCACACAAGCTTTGTAACAGACTTGGGATTATACTGCTACAAGGTCATGCCTTTTGGATTAAAGAATGCTGGCGCAACTTATCAACGCTTAGTCAACCGGATGTTTGCCGATCAGATTGGGAAGACTATAGAGGTTTATGTAGATGACATGTTGGTGAAATCACGATACTCCGATGATCATGTTAAAGACTTGGAATCAATGTTCAATATCCTTCGGAAATACGGGATGAAGCTTAATCCACTAAAGTGTCATTTCAGAGTCGCATCCGGAAGATTCCTTGGGTTCATTATCAATGCCCGAGGAATAGAGGCCAACCCCGTGAAGATCTGGGCTATCAGAAATCTTCAAACTCCGAGAACCATAAAGCAAGTTCAGAGTCTTAATTGGAAAGTTGCAGCACTGAGCAGGTTTATCTCAAAGTCGACCGACAAATGCATTCCCTTCTTCGATTTGATTCGAAAAGGGAAACGAAACTTCGAATGGACTGCAGAATGTGAGGGTGCATTTCAATCGCTAATCCAACATCTTTCCGTACCACCAATCCTTTCAAAGCCTGTAGATCATGAACA
Organism: Allium cepa; assembly: GCA_030765085.1. NCBI lineage: Eukaryota > Viridiplantae > Streptophyta > Magnoliopsida > Asparagales > Amaryllidaceae > Allium > Allium cepa. Next base: position 337,553,323 of record CM060929.1, on the reverse strand, counting down.
GTTATATCTCTACCCGACGGTATCTGAAAATGCAATCAGTGCTGCATTAATTCGGGAGGAAGACCGAGTGCAAAAACCGGTCTACTACGTGAGTAAACGATTGACCGGAGCCGAGAGAAATTATCCAAAGCTTGAAAAGTTGGCATATTGCCTAGTCATTGCCTCGAGGAAGCTCCGTCCATATTTCCAGGCTCATCCTATTACCGTGTACACCGACCAGCCGTTACGACAGGTCCTCACGCGGCCTGAGACGTCTGGTAGGTTACTAAAATGGAACATCGAACCGAGTCAATTCGACATCACTTATACTCCAAGAAGAGCCATTCACGGCCAAGTCCTAGCAGATTTTATAGCCGAATTCACTGTTCCTGAAGACTTGCCCGAGACCAGCAAATCTCCCGAATACATCTGGAAGCTGTACACCGATGGCGCGTTAAACGATCGGTGCTCAGGAGCTGGGGTAGTGCTTGAAACCCCCGAGGGACGATCAATATGTTATGCTTTAAAGTTCGAGTTCCGTGCAACCAACAATGAAGCCGAGTACGAAGCTCTACCTTCCAGACTAAAGCCTGCCCGTGATCTGAAAATCATCGCCGTAGAGATCTACTGTGATTCCCAGTTGATAGTATGTCAAGTTCGAGGAGAATATCAGGCCAAAGACCGAAGATTGGCCGCTTATCTAACTCGAGTTCTGGAGATGCTTGATCAGTTCGATTACTACGCCATTTTCTACATACCCCGAGAGCACAATCAGAAAGCTGATTCGTTGGAAAAGTTAGCAAGTACGGGTGAAGCTCAGCAGTTGGGGGTCGTTCCGGTTGAAACCCTATCCTCCCCGAGCATTGATCGAAGGGAGACCGATTTCACATTTGAAGCTACCTCCAACAGGGAGTCGTGGATGACTCCTTATCGAGATTATATCGAACGTGGTATATTGCCCGAGCGTCGAAGTGAGAAAAGACAAGTTCTACGAAAGGCCTCACGATTTGTTATTCAAAATGGAGTCATGTATCGGAGAGGATACTCTGTTCCTCTCCTCCGGCGTATCGCGCACGATGAAGTCAAACGAGTGTTACACGATGTACATGAAGGAGAATGTGGCGATCACACTGGGGGGCAAGCACTTGCAAAGAAAATACTTCGATATGGGTATTATTGGCCTACTGTTAATCGCGATGCTGCAGACTATGCTAGAAAATGTGACAAATGCCAGAAACACGCTCGAATTCCTAGAGCCCCGCCTACCGAGATAACCCAAATTTTCAGTCCTTGGCCATTTGCGGTATGGGGAATAGATATCATCGGCACGTTGCCTCTGGCCAAAGGTGGCGCGAAGTACGCCATCGTCGCAGTTGATTATTTCACCAAATGGGCTGAAGTTGAACCTCTTGCAACAATTACGACAAAGAAAGTAATCAACTTTGTAGTACGTAACATTATCTGCCGGTTTGGTCTCCCACATACTATCATCACCGATAACGGAGCCCAATTCGACAGTGCTGAATTCAAGAATTTCTGTCAACGATTCCACATCTATAAGAAATTCTCTGCAGTAGCGCATCCTCAAGCAAATGGTCAAGTTGAAGCTGTTAATAAAGTTATCAAATCCATTCTAAAGAAGCGACTGGACAAAGCCAGGGGCAAATGGGTCGACGAACTTCCTATGGCATTATGGGCCTATCGAACAACTCATAAAACTGCAACTGGTCATACCCCGTTTTCTCCATCCTACGGCTCTGAAGCCGTTATTCCAGTCGAAATGGAAGTGCACTCTCATCGTGTAACATATTATGATCCGAAAACAAATGCCATACTACTTGCTGAATCTTTGGATTTACTCGATGAGAAGCGCGACGAGGCCGACTTGAGGGCAGCCGCATATCGAAGTCAAGTCGTTCGACTGTACAATGCCAAGGTCCGTCCGCGAACCTTCGAACTCGGGGATCTCGTACTCAAAAGGGTCTATCCGGTCCCTTCGCACATGAAGCCAAATTGGGAAGGGCCGTATGTGATTTCACAAAAGCTCGGAAATGGCACGTTCAAATTATCGATCGTTGACGGTCTTTGTAACGACCCGTATTTTACGTGTCGATAGATCGTAAAACTGTCAACATTTAAGTCGTTGATGTTGTTAAGCCGTTTAGAGTTGAGTCGTATGGAAGTTAACTCGGGTGGTGCTTAAGTCGTGGACGAGTTAAGGGTTAGCTCGTGTGAAGCTTATGTCGTGTGAGAGTTAGGTCGAGAGGAGCGACCTATAGGAGTTACGACTTAAGAATGTTAGGTCGTTAACGAGTTAAAGTATGGAGCGACTTAAGGTAGCTAACGGGTTAGAGTAAGTTAACGACTTAGGGGATTAGCCGACTTAAGGTGTTTGCCGGCTTAAGGTAGTTAGCGGGTTAAGGAGATGAGTCGTGACCGACCTATAGGAAGTAACGACCTAGTGGTTGGTATGTGTTGTAGTTAGGTCGCTGAGTCGTGTGAACGACTTAGTGATAGGTCGTGGCTTCGTTGAGTCGTTGGGTCGGCTTAGTGTTAGGTCGTGAACGACCTAAGGCTTGAGTCGTGTGTGTTTTAGGTCGTCTCATAGTTAAGTCGTGTGATCCTGTGCTGAGTCGTGCCTGTGTTGAGTCGGCAACATAGTTAAGTCGCTAGGTCGTAACTCACGTGCGAGTTAGGTCGCGAACATGTTGAGTCGCGCGTGTTAGGACGTTGAGTCGGCAGGGGCTTAAGTCGTGAATCGGCATGTGTTCTGGGTTTAGGTCGGCAGGGGACTAGGTCGTGTGACCCGGTGTAGCGTTAAGTCGCATGAGTCGTTAGGTCGTTGAGTCGACCATACGGCTTAAGACTTAGGAAACACGGCAGTGTAGATAAGTCGTGGGTCGTGTCTGGGTTAAGTCGCTATGCCGCATGTTTTAGGTCGTTAGGCAGTTGGGTCATGCATTTTTGCTTAGGCTTAGGTCGTTAGGTCGGCGACGACTTAGTTAGGTCGTGGACGACCTAAGGGGGGCGGCGACCTAAGGATTTCAGCCTATAAATAGAGGGGTTTGGCTCACTTTTTGGCACCGGATTTTGAAGCGACGAAGTGCTGCCATTTTGAGAGCTCGACTACAACACTTCTTCACTTCTTTTCTCCACTCTAATCTAGTGATTCCTTCCATCTAAATTGAAGATCAAATCGAAGATCCAAGAGCCAAAGTTGAAGATCTTCATCCAACAAAGAGATCGATTGAAGTGAGATTTTGCCGGATCAAGCTTAGATCTTTGCTGTCCAGATATGAAGTTGGTTGTTTTTGAGGTGTTTAGGTGATTCGGTGAGTGGTAGTTATCTCTCACACGGATCCAAGGGAGTATATTGGATTGGTGGCTTGTTTATGTGTTAAAGATAGTGATTTCTTGCATTTTCCTTAAGTCTGCATGTAGATCTATCATCTATGAAGTTTTGATATCCATTTTACTACATGTTCACTTATGCAAGTTCATTCATCAAGTTGTAGAGATATTGTTCATAATTCATGCTTGTTAGAATGCATGTTAGATTTGAACTCTTTATTACGAAATTGCCATTATTGTAGTAATTGCTTATTAGATCTTGTTTGAATGATTGATTACTTGGATTGATGTTTGATTTGATTGATTAGTTGATCGATAACTTGATTTGGACAAGTTGGTCGAAGATGATTCAAAAGCTAAGTGGAAAGGCTCTTGAATGGTGAAAGCTGCTTGTGGCATATGAAGCGGATGTGGAAGCTCATATGGATAGATTTGATGATGGTGGACTTTTCCATGATGCGATGAGGCAAGCCATGATGTTGAGATGGGACTTTGCTATGATGCGTTGAAGCAAAGCATGATGTGTGAAAGCCTTGGTTTAATCCAGATGGGATCATCCTAAGCATGTTAATAACTCGGTGATGCGGTCCGGGTTGGTTGATAATGGTGGGCTCGAGAGGCGCTCGAGCTAGTGTGAGAATAGTCGTCGAGGAGGATGACTAGGAGGCTTGGATCTTATCGTTATTGAAGGTTCTAGCATGCTCAAAGCAAGAGTACGTTGGAACGGGTCACGATGACGTTCCAGACACGGGTCACGATGACGTGTTAGTACTCTGGGCAGATGCGATAGTCCTAAGCATGGGTCATGATGACGTGCGGAGTTGTGTCTAGAACCGGGGTTGCAATTAGCCCTTGACGGACGGCTGAAAGAAGGTGTCGGTCATTCAATTAACGGTGAAATCGAGGCAATGATAACAGTGATAGCCAAAGTCATGGATGTTTGGTTGTATCGTCATTCGGACTCAAGAGCGGTGTTTTCTGAGTGCTTATATGATCTTGGTTTAGGCCTTGGGGGTTTGTACTTGGAAAACATCGACCTTGACTCGAGTGATAATTACTTTACTTAAATTGTCTGCTTTGCTATGCTTGTTTATGCTTAGTGGGTCTGGGGGCTATCACTGTAGAATGAGGTCGAGTGGGATGGTTGAGTTCCTATTCCTTTTATCCTTTATGTTCTTTTGGTATGTTTGATAGTTAATTTACTGCTCACTAAGACTATTGTCTGACTCAAGGTTTTATGTTCAACTCTTATTACCTTGGGCTGTTCATCCATGTTGGGATGGGCAGACTAGGTAGCAGGTGACAGGTGCTGTTCTTGGCTACCAACGCTGTTGATGACGAAGACGAGCTGGAGGCTGGCATATTAGTTTTCTTACTATATGTACTGGATGTTCCGCTGCTTGTATATTTTTTGAGTGTTATGTAGTGAGGCTTGATGTATTGATTGTTCAGATGCTTGTATCAAACCTTTATGAAGTCTATATGATGATATTCTGCTATGAGCTTCACTATATACTTATATTTCTCTATTGTATTTTGTCCATGCGCTGTGAGTTGTACGATAGAGTTTTGCTGTTTTATCTTACCCTAACTATCGTCCATGGCTTCCTGGCACGCCTTTCAACGCACCATTCTCTTGTTTAGTGCGGGAGTCATGGGCGGTCGTCACAGTCTTACTTTGCCGAGAGCTTGGAATAGCGAAAGTCTTCGTCGCTACTACATATAAAAGACTTTACTTATTTATTTTCTGTCAATTTATCCCTTTGCATTTTATTCTAGCATTTCGAGATTTGAATTTGTAATAAGGCAACTGACTTTGCCATATTTTCTCGTTTCAGCAATAAAATGCCATCTCTTCGAGCCAGAGCTGTGATTTACTGAATATGACGTATAATTTCACGATGCACGGAGAGATAAGTTCCATCACGCGGTGGGATTTATTCAAATAGGGAGTGACTGTGATACGACCGGCCACTCGCTAAGTGAAACCCGAGCTTAGGGACAGAACACTACATCAACATTCACAGGGATTGATACACGACAATCCCTCCTCCAACTCCAAATTCCCAGAGTGCGAATTGGAGTATAAACTTCAACTCTCGGTTCCCGGAGCGCGAACCAGAGTATAAATCCATCGCTACTAGAGTGTGAGCCAACTCCAAATTCCCAGAGTGCGAATTGGAGTATAGACTTCAACTCTCGGTTCCTGGAGCACGAACCGGAGTATAAATCCATCGCTCCCAGAGTGTGAGCTAACTCCAAATTCCCGGAGTGCGAATTGGAGTATAAACTTCAACTTTTGGCTCCCGGAGTGCGAGCCAGAATATAAAACTCTATCTCCAAATTCCCAGAGTGTGAATTGGAGCATAAACACCAACTCTTGGTTCCCAGAGCACGAACCGGAGTATAAGTCACTAACTCCAACTTCCCGAAGTGAGAATTGGAGTATAAACATCAACTACAGGTTCCCAGAGAGCGAACTAAGTCGTAAACATTGAGAATTAATAAGTTCCCAGAGTATGGGCCGAACTGTTAATTGCAAATTGTGTTTAAGTCCCTGGAGTGTGGACATGTATTCAAGGCTTATGATATATGTGAGCATGAGCTAATCAACGCAATACTTAAGCAAAAGAGAAAAGAGTTGTTTTCCATTTTATCAACAAACAAAAAAGGAGTTTGATTACATGACGAAATAAAAAATAGTCCATAGAGTGGGTGCCGAATCCACACTTATACACGGCTCAAAAAAGGAGAAGTAAAAAGAATTGCCATTTCACAACCACATGATAAAATGAGAAGTTCACTGCTTCTTCTTCCGGGGTCTCTTCTTTGGGGTTGAGCCGCTAGACCCACTACCCGGCTTCCTGCGAGATTTTTTGTCCTTCTTTGGAACATCCTCAGGATCTGGCATAATATCAACGTCTTCCTCAGAGCTGGAAGGAATAGAGATCCTTTTGTGAGGACGAACCGGAGGCAAAGGAGCAGTAACAGGTGGTGGAGCTTCGGCACTAGAAGTCATAGCTGTACCGACAGGAGAAGTAACCATTAAAGGAGTTAAGCTTGGTGGAGCAACATCGCTTCCGGAACCACCAACCGTCGTCGTCGTATCCATTTCAGCGCTTATTTCGGCAAGGATTTCTTCTTCTCGGGAAGATCGAGCAGCGCCGGACACACTGGTAGTCGGCATAAACGAGCTAAAAGTTGGATCGACTCCACCCATTGCAAAAGAAGGATCGGTAAAAGGTTCATAGGGCTGCTTGAGAAGTTCCTCAATCATCTGAACATCAAACGACATTGAACACCCCTCTCCAATCTCGCCGGTTACGGCGGTAGTCGTAATAACCTCAGTAACGATAGCTCCTTGCATTGACTGCGAAATTCGTGGTACGGGAAGTGCTGGCGCATCACTTTCAGTCACTGGTCGAAAAGAAATGAGAATAATTAGTCAAACGATCTGTTCCAAGTTCGTCATTCTAAAACACTTAAGGAATATTTGAAATACCTTCTTTGCCTCGGCTCGGTGATGAGACGAGTTCGGAAACAGTAGTTGTACCAAGAGACAGTTCCGGTCGATCCGGGTTATAAGTAGGAACAACATGTGGACCAACTGTAGCAGTAACTCCATACGAGGTCGGGGCAGCAACTGAAACATCCTCACTACAATGTGCAGCTCCAGAACCCTCGCCAGTCTCCACATGGTGAAAACCAAGTCTCTCTCTCTCAGCAGAAATCATCCCTTCATGGAGAAGTTTCCTTTCCTCCTCGCTCAACAAGCGAGACTCGAGTTAAATTCATCCACGGCATCTTCGGGGAGAGATGCTTTCTTGTTCGCCACCAATTTTCTCCAAGCATTGAGTAGAAGCGTAGAATAATCTCCGAGCCACGAGAGATTCCTGTGCTCAAGCACATTAGCATTGTAAGTGTCAAGAAGCTCATCAAACTCGGCTTCTACCCTGAATAGCTCTGCTTGAACTCTCCCTTCCACTTCTGCCTCCACCGCTTCAACTTTAGCAACCGCCGCGTCTCGCTCAGCTCGGAGAGACACGGCTTGCTCTCACGCTTCTTGTGCGGCCATGTTAGCATCATCTTTTTCCTTATTCAAGTCGGCAAACTTAGCCTTTAATTCCTCAAGTTCTTTGACCGCCGCATCCCGCTCGGCCTCAACATTTTTGAACCGATGGCCCAAGTCCTCAACTAAAGTGCAATGCGCCTGTTGCATCTTTGCCATCTCAACTAATGTCTCATCGGCCTTTTTTAGCGACTCAACTTCGGCCTTACGAGAAGATTCCGCTTCAGATTGAAGAATGTCAACAATACGGTTCTTTTGAGCCAAGTCTGCTTCCAGTTTCTCAATAACTTTGGCTCGATCGAAGGCTACTTTCGAAGCTTTAACAGCCGCCCTGTACCATTCTTTGTACTGAGCATAGAAATCACGAGTATAGCTGAGGGCGGTGTTCACAGCCTCTTCGGGAATTCTTTTGAGATTGGGAGGAAAGATGTAAGCATCGAAGCATATTTCTGGAAAATCTTTCTTTAGTTGAGCAATTCTTATAGCCCCTTCACCAGATGGTTCGAGAGGGGCCTCCTCCACAGTTACGGTCGTAGCCGTATCAGTCCTAGAATGGTGTGGACCAGGTTTTGAGATCTGTAGAGATGGCTGTTGTCGCGAAGGTTCAACTGCAGGTGCCTGGCTTCTGGGTGGCGGAGGAGAACGAGAGGGTGAGTGGTACCTTCGGTCCCTATCAGAACGCTCCTGGCTAGAATAATGTCGGGAATGGTCCCTCTCACGATGCTCTTGCTCATAATGCCTTCGTTCACGATCACGGTCAGAATCCCTACAGCGAGATTCGTAATAAGATGAAGAATGACGCACTCGCCGAAGTCTATCAAGTGTAGAAGGACGATCCGACATGGCATCTGTAAAGAAGAAACAATTCAATTAAGTACCAAGGAAAAGCACTGAAATGCATGTGGAAGTCGTGAAGTATTGTGAAAGTGTATGAATGCGCAAACCCCCCGACCAACCAGAAGCGTCGATTACACTAACGGGTAAAGATCCGCTTATGTCAAGCGCTCCCGGGAGCTCTTCCAACCCGGACCCGTGGTGGAGAGATACGTAGTCCGGAATTGGAATATCGTCCAACCCTGTGAAAAATTCTCCGGACTGGCGAGGAGCGGCGCCGGAGACAGTAACCCCAGATTTGGAACGGGTTACGACTACAGACTTCCATCTCTTAAACTTAGGAACATTCAGCCTTGCCTTTCTGACCCTCTTCTATTCGGGAAAGGTCTGCTGCTATCTCAGTGTCCGTGGGCGTTCTTTCATCATCACTTGCTTCTCTTATCACAATGCCAGGTTTTCTTGTTACCACTTTCTTCTTCTTCCTCGAGGCCGATTTTGCCAACCCTTCAATTACAATACTCTGGCTCATCTCAATCAAACCCAGCATTCTTAATTTATCGTCGGTCAACAGCAAGTCGATATGCCTTGAGTCGCTCGGGACCATTTGCAAACTTTGAACGATGCCTCTATAATGCCCACTGGTAGGTCTCGAAATGATGGCTGTAAGAGTAACAGAGTAATAGTGCAAGTATTAAGAGTGGCCATTCAAGGATGACTTATGATACTTACGTCTGGACAACCATCTCCTGGCAAACCCTGGGGGCATCGAACAAAAAACCACTCATTCTTGAAATAGCTAAGCCTGGTCCAGGCACCAGTCACAACCTGACATTTTCTAACCGCTTCCAGAAAAGTGAAAGATGGGCTATCACCCCTACTCTTGAAATTGAATATGTGCCTGATCTCGTTTGGCCTTGGCGGGCGAAAAAGGCAGTCCATAAATATGACAAAGATGCTATTCAGCAATGCATGCCCGTTGGGATGGAGTTGTGAAGGAGCGATTCCTAAGTACGACAGCATCTCTCTGATGTATTGGTTAAAAGGAGGGAGAGATCCAGCCGCGCAGGTATGGCGGTAAAAGGCAGTATATCCTTCAGGTGGGTTATGTGGTCTGTCATTGGCACTAGGTAATAGAACATCGTCCAGGGATATGTTATGCTTCGAACATATCCGGCCCAACAAAGACTCCGAGATATTGGACTGAACAGAATCGACGGGATCTTCAATAAATATGGCCTCTGGCAACTCATCCGGAGCTGGATCTATAACTTCAGGAGGGATTTCCGGAATCTCAAGCACTGGAGGAGGCGAGCTTTGTACTTCTTGTTGTTGAGAACTCAAAGATTCCATAATTAACTAACTCACCAGAAAGCGGCGTTAAATACATAAAAAGCCCATGCATTACCCCAGTGTAAAGTGTATGAATATGTCGTGCAGTGCAAGTGCTATGCATAACTTAAGCAGATTTCACAAGTTGAAACAAGATGTCCGAACGACGAAACTTTGGGACTTTAGAATGAAAATGACCGTCATCGCTGACCGTCACTTCCATGCCATCCAGATGCTACTGACCAATTCAAGTATAAATTCGTTATATTTTGGTTAAGTCATGGTGCCATCGACGAGCTCCAAAAGAGAGGTCAAGTCAAATTCGATTATGCAAGGCCGAAGCTCACCGGAGTCAAGTATGCTAAAGTTCAGTGAGTTCGTTAAAGTTCAACTTGAAATTGGTCGTAGTTCAGATGTTGGAGCAAATCAGAAAAGTGGGAGTCCCAGAAGCAAGGATGTTCGAATTGATCGACTCGAATCGATGCGAGTCGAATCGACGAACTTCGAATCGATACGAGTCGAATCGACGAACTTTGAATCGATACGCCCCGACTCCGTGTAGTTCGACTCGATGAGGCCTTGGGACAGAGGAGCAATTCGAATCCATGAGCTCTGCCTAACTTCGAATCGATCAATATTGAACACCTTCGAATCCATCAGAATATCGTTACTTCGAATCGATCGGCACGTGACCCTTATTCTTTCACAACCATCGATTCGAAGCCTTGCACTCAAGATCGATTCGAACTGTTCATTCCTGGATCGATGCGAAGCAATGAAGGAAGATAGCGTCCATCAATGTCTACGCTCCTCCAAGACAACATTCTACGATCGATACGAATTGAATGCTTTCGTTCCTCAGGTCCATCGAGTCGACCCATTCCAGATCTCACAACCCTTTATGATTTTCAGAAGAAAGGATTGAAATCGATGATGAAAAGTCCAGTTTCATCGTTCTACACTCGAATCAATCCCTTAATTACCTGAATGGATTCGATTGCAAATAAAGACTTGGTGGAATTTTATCAGTTCGTGCAGAGACACGGTGGTTTCCTACTTTGAAGGATCGAGTCGAAGAAATAGCTACAGTGAATGAAAAAAAAGTAAAAGGTGAAAGTGAAGATGGCCTTGCGTATTTATATGGGTTCAAGAAATGAGTTGTGGCTCTTCGTCTCTCGGTCATATTGACCTTTTACCACCGGTCACTCGCCATGCTCCATCGATTCGAGCGACCGCTCAAAAACCCACCATGTTCGAATCCATCCTAGCGTCAAGCCGTTGCTTCGAATCCATCACACGGCTGAGTCCATACTTCGCTTCGAATCCATTTCCCTCCTATCCATTGCACGTTCGAATCCATCCCTGCAGGACCGATGCGAGGCATTATCGATTCGAAGGAGCCATCGAGTAAAGGTTGGATTGAAAATTCAATCGATTCGAAGCACGAAGACCATTGAACCATTGATTCGAAAGCTGTCGCTTCGAACATACATGCCTTCAAATCCATCAAAATCCACCGATGAGAATGGACGAATTGCTTCAATTTGAAAAATTACTTGTCTACCCTTTATATCGATTCAGGAGAGGATCGATACAAGAGGACGATTATAGACAATCATAAAACAGTGTCTTAACTCGAATCTCAAGATCGGTTCAGGAGAGGACCGATTCAGAATTCGATAACAAACCGAACTGACAACGATTGGCAATTGCGCAACGTTAACCAAAACCAAAGTGGTACATATATGCACATATGTCTGACTAATGCTTGATCTGTGTTATTCACAGGGATCAAATGTCCATTCTATCATGATGTAGATGACAAACAACCGATTGCGATCATACGACGATTGGCAACAGCAATAAAGAATATAACTCTCAGCAAAGCCTGTTCTAATTGTTCAACGATAGACTGCAGCTTTTCAAAGCACGTCATGTTTACACAAGACGTACTTTGGGGGGCAAATGTTATCCCGCCTTTTGGCAAGGCCGAGATACCAAGGAACTAACTAGAAAGAGGCAGGATCACATGTCCATAGCTTTGAATAATTGTTGGGTGACTACAAATATCGATGAATTTTGCCCGTGTTCGTATCGGGGCACGATTGATAAGACGCGTCAAGCGAAGCCGCGGGAACCAACGTTCCGAATTTCAAGACAATCCGAGTTAGTATGCTCAAGTTATCGCCAATGGGAGATGGATGAAATGTTATAAGCGCGAATCCCTCAGGAATGACATAGGTTCCAATCGATCAGAAGTGAGCCTTGCTCCGAATCCATCGACCACACATTGGCTCGAACCCATCCAAGTTGCCATGCTTCGACTCCATCAACCGCACACTGGTTCGAACCCGTCCACAAGGCCTTAACTCGAATCCATCAGTAGTCGGCCTAGGTTCGAATCCATCGGTAGTCAGCCATGGTTCGAATCCATCAGAACTAAACCTTGCTTCGACTCCATCGAGCAAGCCTTAGTTCAGACCCATCCAGACCACCTAGCTTCGAATCCATCAAGGAGATCTCAAGGTCGAATCCATTGAAAACCTCTCCCCACTTCGAGTCCATCAAGAGAGAATCCTTCGAATCCATTCATCAGTGGAGTCTTCGTATCGATTGGTTATGGAATATCTTGATCGATGCAAAGGGAACTTGTGTTCAATCGATTCGAAGGGGCATACCTTCGAATCCATTGTTACGAATCCATCGAGTCATAGCAGCTAAAACCAAGGGTATGACCCAGAAAAATCGGAGGAAAAGGAGGATTGACCCGAAGCAAGCGCACCACGTCATCAGCTTCACGTGCAGCAGCATGGATTCGACCCTATGGATTCGAACCATATCGATTCGAACGAATCCATAGGGCGAAACACACCATCTTGAATCGGTCATAACTCGAGATCTACAAATCCAAATGCTATTAAATTTTCACAGGAGCTTGCATATACATAGAAGAATGTCCACGCCAAGTTTCGTCACGATTGGACATTTTTTGATCGATTCGAACCAAGGGTCGAATCGATCCCAAAGTGGGCCCGGATCTCCAAAGTTCGGCCATGTGGGCCCCCCACACGTGCTAGAAGCGTTCTCCCCTGATTTTAGGCGAAATATCAGCCTTCTACACCTATAAATAGAGCCCCTGGCCATTCAGAAAAGGGATTGGAGAATTTTGAGAGTAAGAGAACGCCCGGACGCTGCCAGAATTGTTTCAGAGCACCACTGCTGCCTTTGATTTCGAATTTTGGCTTACTACTTGTTGTACTTTGACATAAAAAAGTTGTATTCTCCGAATATCAAGCAATAAAGTAACAAAACTTCATAGTGGACGTAGGCAATACGCCGAACCACTCTAAATCGTTGTCTCTTGTGCAAATTACTTCTTGTTATTTGGAGTTTTTATTAGATAATCCACATTTCAATTTACTTTCTTCATTTATTATATCTTCAAAAACTTCCGACGAGTGTTGTTCCCAATTTTGACACAAACATAGATATTATACCATGTGGATATCGATTCTTTCAACGGCCATAACTGTTGGCTCGTTTGGAGTTACGAGAACTATAAATAGTCAAAACGAAGCTCTTTGTGAGTTCTACTATTTTGATAGCTTTAACCTGTCAATGGATTGTTTCATACCCAAAAAAGTCTATCTGAACCTTAATCGGATCTTGAAACTTTTTTACCCTTCGTTTTTTTGTCACGTGCATTTTTACGTTGAAACGGGATCATCGTGGACGGTCTTCGATTTACCATCGCTAGAGAGTGGTGCACCATCTTACTGCTCTATTTAAAATCTATGCATCCATTTCTAAAAGTCGTACGACACTGTTTTGGAATTCGAGGAGGATGTTGCATCTTGCACCGTAGATGTTGCATCCTGTGTATATCGATTCTTCGGACGACCATAACTGTTGGCTCGTTTAGAGATATGGGAGCCATAACCAGTCAAAATGAAGCTCTCAGTGAATTCTATGGCTTTGATCGCTTGAAGCCGTCAATGGTTTGTTTCATACCCAAAAAAACTATCCGAACCTCAATCGGGTCTTGGAAGTTTTTTACCCTTCGTTTTTTCGTCACCTGCATTTTTACGTTAAAACGGCATCACCGTGGCTAGTCTTCGATTTACCATCGCTAGAGAGTGGTGCAGCATGGTACTATTCTGTTTCATATCCATATACCCATTTCTAAAAGTCGTACGGCTCTGTTTCGGCATTTTGGATGGATGTTGCACCTTTCACCGTAGATGTTGCACCTTGTGGATATCAATTATTCGTACGACCATAACTATTGGCTCTTTTAGAGTTACGGGAGCCATAACCAGTCAAAACGAAGCTGTCTGTGAGTTCTACGGCTTTGGTAGCTTTAAGCCATCAATAGATTGTTTCATAACCAAAGAAGACTTTCCGAACCTCAATTGGGTCTTGGAACGTTTTTACCCTTCGTTTTTTCATCACGTGCATTTTTATGTTAAATAGGGATCACCATGGCTGGTCTTCGATTTACCATCACTGAAGAGTGGTGCACCATGGTACTGCACCGTTTCAATTCCAAGCAGCCATTTCTAAAAGTTGTTTGGCACGGTTTTGGCATTTGGGGCGAATGTTGCACCTTGCACCGTAGATGTTGCACCCTGTGTATATCCGGCCATAACTGTTGGCTCTTTTAGAGTTACGGGAGCCATAACCAGTCAAAACGTAGCTCTCTGTGAGTTCTACGGTTTTAACAGCTTTAAGCCGTCAACGAATTGTTTTATTCCCAAACATAACTATCCGAACCTCTATCGGGTCTTGGATGTTTTTTACCCTTCGTTTTTACGTCACGTGCATTTTTACGTTAAAATGGGTTCGTCGTGGCTAGTCTTTCATTTACCATCACTGGAGAGCGGTGCACCATGGCACTGCTCTATTTCAAATCTGTGCACCCATTTATAAAAGTAGTATGGCATTGTTTCAGCATTTTGGACGAATGTTGCACCTTGCACCGTAAATGTTGCACCCGGTGCATATCGATTCTTCGAACGGCCATAACTGTTGGCTTGTTTAGAGTTAAGGGAGCTATATCAAATCAAAATGAAGCTCTCTATGAGTTCTATGGCTTAGATAGCTTTAAGCCATCAATGGATTTTTCATACCTAAAAAAGTTTATCCGAACCTCAATCGGGTCTTGAAACTTTTTCACCCTTCGTTTTTTCGTCACGTGCATTTTTTCGTTAAAACGGGATCACCGTGGCTGGTCTTTGATTTACCATCGCCGAAGAGTGGTGCACCACGGTACCGCTCCGTTTTGAACCCATGCACCAATTTATAAAAGTCGTACGGCACTGTTTTGGCATTCGAGGCGGATGTTGCACCTTGCACCGTAGATATCGATTCTTTGGACGGCCATAACTATTGACTGGTTTAGAGTTATGAGAGCCATAACCAGTCAAAACGAAGCTCTCTGTAAGTGGATTGTTTTATGCCCAAAATAGATTATCTGAACCTCAATCATGTCTCGAAAATTTTTACCCTTCGTTTTTTCATCGCGTGCATTTTTACATTAAAACGGGATCGCAGCGATTGATCTTCGAATTACCATCGCTGGAGAGTGGTGCACCATGATACTACTCTGTTTCAAATCCATGCACCCATTTATAAAAGTCATACGACACTATTTTGGCATTCAGGGCGGATGTTGCACCTCGCACCGTAGATGTCGCACCTTGCACCGTAGATGTCGCACCCTATGAATATCGATTCTTTGGACAACCATAACTGTTGGCTCGTTTAGAGTTATAGGAGCCATAACCAGTCAAAAAAAGCTCGTTGTAAGTTCTAAGGCTTGGACCGCTTTAAGCCATCAATGGATTGTTTCATACCCAAAAAAGACTATCCGAATCTCAATCGGGTCTCGGAAGTTTTTAACCCTTCGCCTCTTCGTCACCTGCATTTTTAAGTTAAAACGGGATCACCGTGGCTGGTCTTCGATTTACCATCACTGGAGAGTGTTGCAGCATGGTACTATTCTGTTTCAAATCTATGCACCCATTTCTAAAAGTCGTACGACACTATTTTGGCATTTTGGATGGATGTTTCACCT
This sequence comes from Allium cepa, assembly GCA_030765085.1. Classification (NCBI taxonomy): domain Eukaryota; kingdom Viridiplantae; phylum Streptophyta; class Magnoliopsida; order Asparagales; family Amaryllidaceae; genus Allium; species Allium cepa. The sequence continues at coordinate 337,537,685 of CM060929.1, read as the reverse complement.
TGCACCGTAGATGGTGCACCCTATGGATATCGATTATTCGAACGGCCATAACTGTTAGCTCGTTTAGAGTTACGGGAGCCATAACCAGTCGAAACGAAGCTCTCTGTGAGTTCTACGGCTTTGATAGCTTTAAACCGTCAGTGGATTGTTTCATACCCAAAAAGTCTATCCGAACCTCAATCGGGTCTCAGAACTTTTTTACCCTTCGTTTTTTCGTCATATGCATTTTTACGTTAAAACGGGATCACCGTGGCTGGTCTTCGATTTGCCTTCGCTGTAGAGTGGTGCACCATGGTACTACTCCGTTTCAAATCCATGGACCCATTTATAAAAGTTGTACGGTGCGGTTTTGGCATTCGGGGCGAATGTTGCACCTTGCACCATAGATGTTGCACCCTGTGGATATCGATTCTTCGGACGGCCATAACTGTTGGCTCGTTTAGAGTTGTAAGAGTCATTACCTGTCAAAACGAATATCTCTGCGTATTCTACGGCTTTGACTGCTTTAAAATATCAATGGATTGTTTCATACCAAAAAAGACTATCCAAACCTCAATCGGGTCTCGGATGTTTATTATTCTTCATTATTCGTCACGTGCATTTTTACGTTAAAACTGGATCACCGTGGTTGGTCTTCGATTTACCATCGCTTAAGAGTAGTGCACCATGGTACTGCTCCGTTTCAAATCCATGCACCCATTTATAAAATTCGTACGGCACTGTTTCGGCATTTTGGACGGATGTTGCACCTAGCACCGTAGATGTTGCACTCTGTGGATATCGATTCTTCGGATGACCATAACTGTTGGCTCGTTTGGAGTTATGGAAGCCATAACTAGTCAAAACGAAGCTCTCTTTGAGTCATATATCTTTGATGGCTTTAAGACATCAATGGAATGTTTCATACCCAAAAAGTCTATCTGAACCTCAATCAGGTTTTGGAACTTTTTTATCCTTCATTTTTTCGTCACGTGCATTTTTACGTTAAAACAGGATCACCGTGGCTGGTTTTCGACTTACCATCACTGGAGAGTGGTACACCATGGTGCTGCTCTGTTTCAAATCCATACACCCATTTATAAAAGTCGTACGACACTGTTTTGGCATTTGGGGCCGATGTTGCACCTTGCACCGTAGATGTTGCACCCTATGGATATCGATTTTTCGGACGGCCATAACTGTTTGCTCGTTTAGAATTACGGGAGCCATAACCACTCAAAATAAAGCTCTCTGTGGGTTCTACGGCTTTGATGGGTTTGAGCCGTCAATGGATTGACTTACACGCGAAAAGGACTATCCGAACCTCAATCGAGTCTTAGAATTTTTTACTCTTCGTTTTTTCGTCGCGTGCATTTTTACGTTAAAATGGGATCGCCACGGTTGATCTTCAAATTACCATCGCTAGAGAGTGATGCACTAAGGTACTGCTTTGTATCAAATCCATGCACCAATTTATAAAAGTTGTACGACACTGTTTTGGCATTCGGGGTGGATGTTGCACCTTGCAACGTAAATGTTGCACCCTGTGGATATCGATTCTTCGGACAGCCAAAACTGTTGGCTCGTTTAGAGTTACGGGAGCCATAACCCGTCAAAAAGAAGCTCTCTGTGAGTTCTAAGCTTTGGCGACATTAAGCCGTCAATGGATTGTTTCATACCCAAAAAAGACTATCCGAACGTCAATCAGGTCTCAGAAGTTTATTACCTTTCATTTTTTCGCCACGTGTATTTTTACGTTAAAACAGGACCGCCGTGGCTGGTCTTCGATTTACCATCGATGTGGAGTAGTGCATCGTGATACTGCTCCATTTCAAATCCATGCACCCATTTATAAAAGTCATACGGCACAGTTTCGGCATTTGGAGCGAATGTTGCACCTTGCACCGTAGAAGTTGCACCCTATGTATATCGATTCTTCGGATGGCCATAACTGGTTGCTCTTTTAGAGTTACGGGAGCCGTAACCAGCCAAAACAAAGCTCTCTGTGATTTCTACAGCTTAGACAGCTTTAAGCCATCAATTTATTGTTTCATATCCAAAAAAAACTATCCGAACCTCAATTGGGTCTCAGAAGTTTTTTACCATTCGTTTTTTTCATCACATGCGTTTTTTATGTTAAAACGGGATCACCATGGTTGGTCTTCAATTTACCATCGCTGAAGAGTGGTGCACCATGGTACGGTTTTGTTTCAAATCCATGCACCTACTTTTAAAAGTCGTACGATACTGTTTCGGCATTTTGGACGGATGTTGCACCTTGCACCGTAGATGTTGCACCCTGTGGATATCGATTCTTCGGACGGCCATAACTATTGACTTGTTTAGAGTTACGGGAGCCCTTACCAGTCAAAACGAATCTCTTTGTGAGTTATATGTCTTAGATAGCTTTAAGCCATCAATGGATTGTTTCATACCCAAAAAAGACTATCAGAATCTCAATCGGGTCTCGGAAGTTTTTTACTTTCGTTTTTTCGTCACGTGCATTTTTATGTTAAAACGGGATCACAATGGCTGGTCTTCGATTTATCATCACTGGAGAGTGGTGCACTATGGTACTGTTCCGTTTCAAGTCCATGCACCCATTTCTAAAAGTCGTATGGCACAGTTTCGGATTTTGGTTGGATGTTGCACCTTGCACCTTAGATGTTGCACCCTGTGGATATCGATTATTTGGACGACCATAACCATTGGCTCGTTTATAGTTACGGGACCATAAATAGTCTAAACGAGCTCTCTGTGAGTTCTATGGGTTTGACAGCTTTAAGCCGTCGATGGATTGTTTCATACCTAAAAAAGACTACCCAAACCTCAATCGGGTCTCTAAAGATTTTTACCCTTCGTTTTTCCGTCACGTACATTTTTATGTTAAAACGGGATCACCGTGGCTGGTCGTCAATTTACCATCGCTGGAGAGTGGTTCACCATGATACTGTTTTGTTTTAAATCCATGCACCCATTTCTAAAAGTTGTACGACACTGTTTTGGCATTTTGGACGGATGTTGCACTTTCACCGTAGATGTTGCACCATGTAGATATCGATTATTCGGACGGCCATAACTGTTGGCTCGTTTAGAGTTACGGGAGCCATAACCAGTCAAAACGAAGCTCTCTGTGAGTTTTATGTCTTTGATAGCTTTAAACCGTTAATGGATTGTTTCATACCCAAAAATTCTATCCGAACCTCAATCGGGTCTTGGAACTTTTTTACCCTTCGTTTTTTCATCACGCGCATTTTTACGTTAAAACGGGATCACCGAGGTTGGTATTCGATTTACCATCGCTGGAGAGTGGTGCACCATGGTACAGTGTAACGACCCGTATTTTACGTATTGAGAAATCGTAGAACTGTTGTCATTAGGTCGTTAGTGTTGTTAAGTCGTTCAAAACTTAAGTCGTGTGGAGGCTAGGTCGGATGAGCGACTCAAGAGATGGGAGCGACCTAAGGAGTTTGCGACCTAAGGAAGTTAGCAGCTTAAGCGAGCGACTTAAGGGTTTAGGCGACCTAATAGCTTAGGTCGTGTGGTAGTTTAGGTCGGTGGAGCGAATTAGGGGAGTGGAACGACCTAATAGAATTAACGGTATAGGAGTTAACGACTTAAGAGGTCGAGCGGTTTAACGGCCTAAGGAAAATAGGACTGTTGGCCGACTTAAGGACTTAAGGAAAATAGGCCGGTTAAGCGAGCTAACGACCTAAGGTAGTGAGCGACCTTGGATGAGTCGCTAAGTCGCGTTGGTGTTAGGCTGCAGCGTTGGAGGATTAGATCGTTATGTCGTTTGTGTTAGGTCGCTGTAGTAGTTAGGTCGCGACATTTGTTAAGTCGCTTAGTCGTGATGGTGTTAGGTCGTAGGAGTGTTGAAACGTTGAGGGTTAAGTCGTGACCGACCTATGTTAGGTCGCGTGGGTACTTAAGTCGTTAGGATGTGTGTGTAGCTAGGCCGTGTATGTTTTAAGCCGCACGTAGGCTTGAGTCGTTAGGTCGTAGGTCGGGGGAACCGTTAGGTCGTAGGTCGGCTCTAGTTAGGTCGTGAGCGACCTAATAGCGTGCGAGTGACCTAAGGTTCGGCCTATAAATACAAGGGGTTTGCCTCACTTTTTGGGATCCGGATTTTGAAGCGACGAAGTGCTGCCATTTTGAGAGCTCGAGTACTGCACTTCTTTACCTCTTTTCTCTTCTTTAATCTAGTGATTCCTTCCATCCAAATTGAAGATCAAATCGAAGATCCAAGAGCTTAGACTGAAGATCTCCATCCATTGAAGAGAGATTTCATCGTTTGAAGCGGAACTTTGGCGGATCAAGCTAGATCCTTCGCTGTCCTGATCTGAAGTGTGTTGCTTTTGAGGTGTTTAGTCGATTCGGTGAGTGGTGGTTATCTCTCATACGGACCCAAAGGAGTATATTGGAATGGTGGTTTGATTTTGTGTTAAATAGTGATTTCCATGCATTTTCGTAAACCTAAGTATAGATCCATTGTTCATGAAGATATGACATCCATTTTACTACATGATAACCTAAGCAAGTTCATCCATTAAGTCATAGGGATATTATTCATGATTTATGCTTGTAAGATTTAAACTCTTTATTTACAAGATTGCCATTTTTGTTATAATTGCTTTTAGATCAAGTTGAATGCTTAATTACTTGGATTAATTATTGTCTTGATTGATTGTTATGAATTAGTTGATTTATGGTTGAATTTGGACAAGTATGGTTGAAGATGATTCAAAAGCTAAGGGAAAGGCTCTTGAATAAGGAAAGCTGCTCGTGGCATATATGGCAGATGATGAAGCTCATATGGATAGATTTGATGATGATGTTTAGATGGGCTTTGCTATGATGAGATGAGGCAAGGCATGATGTGATGCAGCCTTGGTATAATCCAGACGAGATCATTCCAAGCATGTTGATAACTCGAGGGATGGTTCGAGTTCGTTGATAATGGTTGGCTCGAGAGGCGCTTGAGCTAGTATGAGAATAGTCGTCGAGAAGGATGACTAGAAGGCTAAGATTTCATCGTTATTGAAGGTTCTAGCAGACTCAAAGCAAGAGTACGCTGGGCAGATTCGATAGTCCCAAAAGACTACAGTTGGTGGTCGAGTACTCTGGGCAGATTCGATAGTCCTAGGCACGGGCTGCGACGACATGCGGAGTTTTGTCTAGAACCGGGGTTACCATTAGCCCTTGACGGACGGCTGAAAGAATGTGCTGGTCATTCAATTAACGGTGGTATCGAAGCAATGATAACAGTGATAGCCAGAGTCATGGATGTTTGGATGTTTTGGTTGTATCGTCATTCGGTCTCAAGAGCGATGTTTTCCAGGTGCTTATCTGATCTTGGTTTAGGCCTTGGGGGTTTGTACTTGGGAAACGTCGACCTTGACTCGAGTGATAATTGCTTTACTTTAAATGTATGATTTGCTATGTTTACTTCTGCTTAGTGTGTCTAGGGGCTATCACTGTAGAAAGAGGTGGAGTGGGAGGGTTAGGTTCCTATTCCTTTCACCTTTATGCTCTTTTGGTATGTTGTTAGTTAGTTTACCGCTCACTAAGACTGTTGTCTGACTTAAGGTTTTATGTTCAACTCTTATTACCTTGGGCTGTTCATCCATTTTGGGATGGGCAGACTAGGTAGCAGGTGACAGGTGCTGTTCTTAGTGACCAACGATGCTGATGACGAAGACGAGCTGGAGGCTTGCATATTATTTTATTACTATATGTACTGGATGCTCCGCTGCTTGTATATTCTCTGAGTGATATGTAGTGAGGCTTGATGTATTGACTATTCAGATTTTTGTATCAAACTACTATGAGGCTTATTTGATGAGATTCTATTTGTGGAGCTTGACTATATATGCATATATTCTATTGTATTTTTCCCATGCGTTGCGAGTAATACGATAGACTCCGCTATTTTTACCTTACCTTGATGATCATCCATGGCTGCCTGGCACACTTTACAGCGCACTATTTCCTTGTTTAGTGCAGGAGTCATCGGCGGTCGTCACGTTTGGTATCAGAGCTTCGGTTAATCGATTTTAGCCAACGCTCGCTGACGTAACTACGTATGAGAGACGTAATTGTATTTTGATGGGTGATTATTATATATATAATATAGTAGCTTAGAAGGATTTGAAATCCTTATGCAGTTGTTTCTCAAGGTGTATTAATCATTTTCTTATAGATATTAAGAATGAGTCAAAGAGAGAGACAAGCTGCTAGGGAAGGCCGTGCTGCTGAGGGAGTTGCTGATTATGCTGCTATGTTCGAGGCCATGATGACTTCGATCATGAGAAGGACGCCAGCTCCGGGGCCAACGGTAGATGTTGGAGTTCAAGTTCAAGCTCCGAAACCCGTGGATTTTGCTAAGCTGTGTAAAGACTATACTGCTCTTGGAGGGAAGGTTTTCTTGGGAACAGAGTCAACCATTGAAGTCCAGAGATGGATAGATGCTTGTAGAAAAATCTTTGGTGATTTGGGAATTGAGGATGCAACCAAAAGAAAGTTCGCATCAAGACAGCTTCAAGGGAGAGCTTCTGATTGGTGGAACTCTATCACCATTGATACTCCGAAGGAAGAAATTACTTGGTAGCAATTCCAAGCTAGATTTGAAGCTATATTTATTTCTACAGCTCAGAAATCTGTTCTATTCAAGAAGTTTGTGGAGCTCAAGCAAGGAGGAAGACCAGTTCTTGAGTATGTTTCTGAGTTTGAAGCCTTGTCCAAGTATGCTCGGTCATATATTGAATCTCCATATCAGAAGAACGAGAAGTTTGTGACAGGCTTGGACATTTATCTTGAGAGGCAGTTGGTGGATCATCTGGACGATCCATTTGAGAAGCTTGTGGAGAAGGCTCTCAGGCACGAGAATCTGTTTCCTAAAGAAGGATCTGTTGTTGCTGTGACCAAGGAGGAGTCTAAACCACAGCAAGGTGGAAACAAGAAGAGGAAGCAGCAGCAGCAGAAGGGTAAGGATGGCCAGAAGAAGCCGAAGGGCGAAGTGACCTGCTACAATTGTCAGCAGAAGGGCCATTTCTCCAAAGATTGTAAGAATCCAAAGGTGCCGGTGAAGTGCCACAACTGTGACAAGCTGGGGCATATCAAGAAGAACTGTCCAGAACCAAGGAAGGACAGGCAGGTTGTACAAGCTTATGCTTTGGGGGTTGTGCCATCATCATCAAAAGCCCCTACTATGGAAGAGAAAGGAAAGAGTGTGGTGGTACAAGGTACCCTTTCCATTTGTGGTGTTCCAGTTAGAGTGTTGTTCGATACCGGGGCGTCACATTCTTTTGTTTGCAATGAACTTGTAGGCCGGTTGGGTTTGGAACCGGATATTGTTGATAGACCATTGGTTGTGACTAATCCAGTTGGGGGTTCGTCTTGTTTGTGTATGATATGCCGTGGTCTGGTTGTATCGAGTCATGATTGCTCTTTTGTTTATGATTGTTTTGTTCTGAACTTTGAGGGGTTTGGAATTATTTTGGGTATGGACTGGCTTAGGAAGTATGCGGCAAAGGTTGATTGTGAAAGGCTGGAGATGACAGTCGAGAATGTGGAAGGGCGAAAGGTTGTGATACGATGTAAGCATGAGGAAGGCGTCTTCATGAGCTTCATGTATTCGCTGGTTGTTCCACGGGATAGACTGTCATCGGTGCCAGTCGTAAATGGATTTGAGGATGTCTTTGATGAGGTCAAAGGGTTACCGCCGCATAGAGAGATCGAGTTTCGCATCGATCTAGTTGAAGGAGCCAGACCTGTTGTGATGCCTCTTAGGCGGATGGCGCCTAGGGAACAGCAAGAGTTGAAGGTGCAAGTTGACGATCTTTTACAGAAAGGATTCATTCGGCGAAGTGTGTTCGAATGGGGTGCACCAGTTGTGTTTGCAACCAAAGCGGATGGATCGTTGAGGTTGTGTGTGGATTATCATGAGTTGAATAAAGTGACTAAGAAGAACAAGTATCCATTGCCGAGAATAGATGACTTTTTCGATCAGCTTCACGAAGCCAAGGTGTTTTCCCAGATGGATTTGGCAACGGGATTTCACCAATTAAGAGTGGCAAAGGATAGTGTGCCGAAGACTGCTTTCAGGACACCATCAGGTTTCTCTGAGTGGCTGGTAATGCCGTTTGGATTGACCAATGCACCAGCATATTTTGTGGATCTTATGAATAGAGTGTTTAGGGATCAGCTGAACAAGTTCGTACTAGTGTTCGTGGATGATATTTTGATTTATTCCAATAACGAAGAAGAGCACAAGACGCACTTGCGTATTATTTTGGAAATCTTGCGGAAACATCAGCTGAAGGCTAAGTTTTTGAAGTGTCACTTCTGGAAGAGCGAAGTGAGGTTCTTAGGCCATATTATCTCTGGAAGTGGAATAGCGGTTGATCCCACCAAGGTGGCAGCAATCCAGGATTGGGTTAGACCTAAGAATGCATCTGATGTGAGAAGTTTTCTTGGATTAGCAGGATACTATCGTCGGTTTATCAAAGACTTTTCCAAGGTAGCTGCACCATTAACAGGATTGACGAAAAAGAATCAAGCATTCAGATGGGATGCTAAGTGTGAGCAAGCTTTCGGAATCCTGAAAGAGCGACTGACAAATGCTCCTGTTTTGACTATTCCAAGTGGAAATGATGAGATGGTGGTTTACACCGATGCATGTGGTACTGGACTTGGAGCAGTGCTAATGCAGAAGGATAAAGTTGTTGTGTATGCAAGCCGACAACTGAAGCCGCATGAAAGGAATTATCTGACTCATGATTTGGAGTTAGCGGCGATTGTATTTGCTCTGAAGATGTGGAGACATTACCTACTGGGAGTTCGATTCGAGTTGTTTGCAGATCATAAGTCATTGAAGTATCTTTTCTCCCAAAAGGATTTGAATCTCCGGCAGCAACGATGGCTAGAGTTTTTAGCATCATATGATTTTGGTATAGCCTATACTCCGGGAAAGGGTAACGCAGTGGCAGATGGAAGACATGAAGGATTGGGAGCCATGTTTTCAGAATGGAAGAGTCTCGAGTTTTTGGTTGGATTAGACTTCAGGCCCAGATATGAATTGGAACCTGAGATGTTGGCAAACTTATCGATAAGACCTACTCTTGTGGAAAGGATTGGCGAGAGCCAAAAGCGAGACGATAAGCTTGTCAAGATTATCCGTGATTTGGAGTCGGGGTTGGACCCAGCGAAGGATAAAGGATTCGAGGTCGATCGAGAGGGTTGGCTTCGGAAGCAAGGACGACTAGTTGTTCCCGATATAGATGAATTGAGAAATGAAGTTTTAAAGGAGAGTCATCACTCGAAGCTGACAATTCATCCAGGTGGAAATAAGATGTATCGGGATATGAAGAGAACCTATTACTAGGAAGGTATGACGAAGGATGTTGGAAATTTTATTTCCAAATGCATGAACTTCCAAATGGTAAAAGCCGAGCAGAAGAAGCCCAGTGGATTGCTTCAGCCATTAGAAGCTCCTACATGGAAGTGGGAGCAAATATCGATGGATTTTATCGATGGACTACCTAGAACAAGAGCGGGAAATGAAGGGATCGGGGTCATCATAGATCGTTTGACTAAGAGTGCAAGATTTATTCCTGTTCGATCAACTAGGACTGCATCGAAATTGGCTGAGCTATATGTTAAGTGGATAGTTCGATTCCATGGTATTCCGAAAAGTATAGTGAGCGATCGAGACCCATTGTTCACTAGTAGATTTTGGAAGAGCTTCCAGGAAGTTTTGGGAACCGAGTTGTGTTTGAGTACAGCTTATCACCCCCAAACAGATGGTCAGACCGAGAGAGTCAACCGAGTTTTGGAAGATCTCGTCAGAGCATGTGTTTTGGATTTCGGAGGATCGTGGGAAGATCATCTTCATTTGGTGGAATTTTCATATAATAACAGTTACCAGTCAAGCATTGGTATGTTGCCGTATGACGCATTATATGGAAGACCGTGTAACTCTCCGACATGTTGGTTGGAAACGGGAGGAAAGTTAATACTTGGGCCAGAAATGATTCAACAGACTACGGAATGTATAGAGATCATTCGGCAACGAATGAAGGCAGCCCAAGACCGTCAGAAAAGTTATGCCAATAAGCGTCGTAAGGATTTGGAGTTCGACATAGGTGATATGGTTTTTGTGAAGATTTCTCCCCTAAGGAATGTTATTCGATTCGGGAAGAAACGGAATTTGACTCCGAGATTTGTTGGACCATTCCCGATTATCGAACGAATTGGAAAGCTCGCCTATAAATTGGAGTTACCGGAAAAGATGTCGGGTGTGCACAATGTTTTTCATGTATCGTATCTACGGAAGTATGTGCACGACTCGAATACAGTGGTTTCTGCTGATAGCTGTGAAGATTTTGAGATTAATCCAGTTGATAAGAGACCTCATAAGCCAATTCATGTTGTGGGAACTGACACGAAACAGCTTAGGAGGAAGGTAGTCAAGTTGCTCAAGGTACAATGGAGTGATGACGACGACGACGACTGTACATGGGAGGAGGAAGAGAGGATGAAGGCAGCTCATCTTGAACTCTTCAGGGTATGACCATAAGGTGTCGTGTCATCTCATGACATTGTAACTTGTTCTAAGTCTTAGAATTCTACATGGTAGGCTAGTAATTGGATGCATGGTTTGTTGGCTGCTATGGATGGTAGACATGCAGGATAGTTTTTGGTTGTTCTTGATTGTTTGGAATTTCGGGGGCGAAATTCCTAAGGGGGAGAGAATGTAACGACCCGTATTTTACGTATCGAGAAATCGTAGAACTGTTGTCATTAGGTCGTTAGTGTTGTTATTGCATTCAAAACTTAAGTCGTGTGTAGGCTAGGTCGGATGAGCGACTCAAGAGATGGGAGCGACCTAAGGAGTTTGCGACCTAAGGAAGTTAGCAGCTTAAGCGAGCGACTTAAGGGTTTAGGCGACCTAATAGCTTAGGTCGTGTGGTAGTTTAGGTCAGTGGAGCGACTTAGGGGAGTGGAACTACCTAATAGAATTAACGGTATAGGAGTTAGCGACTTAAGTGGTCGAGCGGTTTAACGGCCTAAGGAAAATAGGACTGTTGGCCGACTTAAGGACTTAAGGAAAATAGGCCGGTTAAGCGAGCTAACGACCTAAGGTAGTGAGCGACCTTGGATGAGTCGCTAAGTCGCGTTGGTGTTAGGCTGCAGCGTTGGAGGGTTAGATCGTTAAGTCGTTTGTGTTAGGTCGCTGTAGTAGTTAGGTCGCGACATTTGTTAAGTCGCTTAGTCGTGATGGTGTTAGGTCGCAGGAGTGTTGAAACGTTGAGGGTGAAGTCGTGACCGACCTATGTTAGGTCGCGTGGGTACTTAAGTCGTTAGGATGTGTGTGTAGCTAGGCCATGTATGTTTTAAGCCGCACGTAGGCTTGAGTCGTTAGGTCGTAGGTCGGGGGAACCGTTAGGTCGTGAGCGACCTAATAGCGTGCAAGTGACCTAAGGTTCGGCCTATAAATTCAAGGGGTTTGCCTCACTTTTTGGGATCCGGATTTTGAAGCGACGAAGTGCTGCCATTTTGAGAGCTCGAGTACTGCACTTCTTCACCTCTTTTCTCTTCTTTAATCTAGTGATTCCTTCCATCCAATTGAAGATCAAATCGAAGATCCAAGAGCTTAGATTGAAGATCTCCATCCATTGAAGAGAGATTTCATCGTTTGAAGCGGAACTTTGGCGGATCAAGCTAGATCCTTCGCTGTCCTGATCTGAAGTGTGTTGCTTTTGAGGTGTTTAGGTGATTCGGTGAGTGGTGGTTTTCTCTCACACGGACCCAAAGGAGTATATTGGAATGGTGGTTTGATTTTGTGTTAAATAGTGATTTCCGTGCATTTTCGTAAACCTAAGTATAGATCCAATGTTCATGAAGATTTGACATCCATTTTACTACATGATAACCTAAGCAAGTTCATCCATTAAGTCGTAGGGATATTATTCATGATTTATGCTTGTTAGATTTAAACTTTTTATTTACAAGATTGCCATTTTTGTTATAATTTCTTTTAGATTAAGTTTGAATGCTTAATTACTTGGATTAATGATTGTCTTGATTGATTGTTATGAATTATTTGATTTATAGTTGAATTTGGACAAGTATGGTTGAAGATGATTCAAAAGCTAAGGGAAAGGCTCATGAATAAGGAAAGCTGCTCGTGGCATATGTGGCAGATGATGAAGCTCATATGGATAGATTTGATGATGATATTGAGATGGGCTTTGCTATGATGAGATGAGGCGAGGCATGATGTGATGCAGCCTTGGTATAATCCAGACGGGATCATCCAAGCATGTTGATAACTCGAGGGATGGTTCGAGTTCGTTGATAATGGTTGGCTCGAGAGGCGCTTGAGCTAGTATGAGAATAGTCGTCGAGGAGGATGACTAGAAGGCTGAGATTTCATTGTTATTGAAGTTTCTAGCAGACTCAAAGGAAGAGTACGCTGGGCAGATTCGATAGTCCCAAAAGACTACAGTTGGTGGTCGAGTACTCTGGGCAGATTCGATAGTCCTAGGCACGGGCTGCGACGACATGCGGAGTTTTGTCTAGAACCGGGGTTACCATTAGCCCTTGACGGACGGCTGAAAGAATGTGCTGGTCATTCAATTAACGGTGGTATCGAAGCAATGATAACAGTGATAGCCAGAGTCATGGATGTTTGGATGTTTTGGTTGTATCGTCATTCGGTCTCAAGAGCGATGTTTTCCAGGTGCTTATCTGATCTTGGTTTAGGCCTTGGGGGTTTGTACTTGGAAAACATCGACCTTGACTCGAGTGATAATTGCTTTACTTTAAATGTTTGATTTGCTATGTTTACTTCTGCTTAGTGTGTCTGGGGGCTATCACTGTAGAAAGAGGTGGAGTGGGAGGGTTAGGTTCCTATTCCTTTCACCTTTATGCTCTTTTGGTATGTTGTTAGTTAATTTACCGCTCACTAAGACTGTTGTCTGACTTAAGGTTTTATGTTCAACTCTTATTACCTTGGGCTGTTCATCCATTTTGGGATAGACAGACTAGGTAGCAGGTGATAGGTGTTGTTCTTAGTGACCAACGATGCTGATGACGAAGACGAGCTGGAGGCTTGCATATTATTTTCTTACTATATGTACTGGATGTTCCGCTGCTTGTATATTCTCTGAGTGATATGTAGTGAGGCTTGATGTATTGACTATTCAGATTTTTGTATCAAACTACTATGAGGCTTATTTGATGAGATTCTGTTTGTGGAGCTTCACTATATATACATATATTCTATTGTATTTTACCCATGCGCTGTGACCAATACGATAGACTCCGTTGTTTTTACCTTACCTTGATGATCATCCATGGCTGCCTGGCACACTTCACAGTGCACTATTTCCTTGTTTAGTGTAGGAGTCATGGACGGTCGTCACATACAGCTCCGTTTCAAATCCATGCACCCGTTTATAAAAGTCGTACGGCACGGTTTTGGCAGTCGGGTTGAATGTTGCACCTTGCACCATAGATATTGCGCCTTGTGGATATCGATTCTTCGGACGGCCGTAGTTGTTGGCTCTTTTAGAGTTACGGGAGCATAACCAGTCAAAACGAAGCTCTCTGTTAGTTCCACGGCTTCGACACCTTTAAGCCGTCAATGGATTGTTTCATAACAAAAAATACTATCCGAACCTCTATCGGGTCTCGGAAGTTTTTTACCCTTTGTTTTTCGTCAGGTGCATTTTTACGTTAAAACGGGATCATCGTGGCTGGTCTTCGATTTAGCATCGTTGGAGAGTGGTGCACCATGGCACTGCTTCATTTCAAATCCATGCACCCATTTATAAAATTCATACGACACTATTTCGGCATATTGGGCGGATGTTGCACCTTGCACTATAGATGTTGCACCCTGTGGATATCGATTCTTCGGACGACTATAACTATTGGCTCGTTTAGAGTTACGGGAGCCATAACCAGTCAAAACAAAGCTCTCTGCAAGTTCTATGGATTTGAGGCTTTGATGGCTTTAAGCCGTCAATGGATTGTTTCATACCCAAAAAAGTCTATCCGAACCTCAATCAGGTCTCGGAATTTTTTACCCTTCGTTTTTTCGTCACGTGCATTTTTACGTTAAAACGGGATCACCGCAGCTGGTCTTCAATTTACCATCACTAGGCAGTGGTGCACCATGGTACTGCTCTATTTCAAATACATGCACCCATTTATAAAAGTCGTAAGACACTGTTTTGGCATTCGGGGGCAGATGTTGTACCTTCCACCGTTGATGCTGCACCCTGTGGATATCGATTCTTCGGACGATCATAACTGTTGGCTTGTTTAGAGTTACGGGAGTCATAACCAGTCAAAATAAAGAACTTTGTGAGTTCTATGGCTTTGATAGCTTTAAGCCGTCAATGATTGATTTATACCCAAAATAGACTATCTGAACCTCAATCGGGTCTTGGAAATTTTTACCATTCATTTTTTCGTCACGTGCATTCTTAAGTTAAAATGGGATCACCGCGGCTGATCTTCGAATTACCATCACCGGAGAGTGGTGCACCATGGCACTGCTCCATTTCAAATCCATGCACCCATTTATAAAAGTCGTACGACATTGTTTTGGCACTCGGGGAGGATGTTGCACCTTGCACCGTAGATGTTGCAACCTGTGGATATCGATTCTTCGGACGACCATAACTATTGGCTCGTTTAGAGTTACAGAAGCCATAACCAGTCAAAACAAAGCTCTCTGTGAGTTCTATTGCTTTAATGGATTCAATCCATTAATGGATTGATTTATACCTAAAAAAGACTATCCGAACATCAATCGGGTTTCGGAATTTTTTACCCTTCGTTTTTTCGTCACATGCATTTTTACATTAAAACGGGATCGCCACCGTTGATCTTCGAATTACCATTGTTGAAGAGTAGTGCACCATGATACTACTCCATTTCAAATCCATGCACCCATTTATAAAAGTCGTACGACACTCTTTCGGCATTTTGGATGGATGTTGCACCTTGCAACGTAGATGTTGCACCATGTGGATATCGATTCTTTGGACGGCCATAACTGTCGTCTCGTTTAGAGTTACGGAAGCCATAACCAGTCAAATCAAAGCTCTCTGAGTTCTATGGCTTTGATGGCTTTAGGATGTTAATGGATTGTTTCATGCCCAAAAAAGACTATCCGAACCTCAATCGGGTCTCGGAAGTTTTTTACCCTTCGTTTTTTCATCACGTGCATTTTTACGTTAAAACGGGAACACCGTGGCTGGTCTTCGATTTACCATAGCTTAATATTGGTGCACCATGGTAGTACTCTGTTTCAAATCAATGCACCCATTTCTCAACGTCGTACAACACTATTTTGGCATTTGGTGTGGATGTTGCACCTTGCACCGTAGATGTTACACCTAGTGGATATAGAGTCTTCGAACGGTCATAACTGTTTGCTCGTTTAGAGTTACTGGAGCCATAACTAGTCAAAACGAAGCTCTCAATGAGTTTTACGGCTTTGACGGCTTTAAGCCATCAATGGATTGTTTCATACCCAAAAAAGACTATCCGAACCTCAATCGGGTCTTGGAAAGTTTTTATCCTTCGTTTTTTTTGTCACATGCATTTTTACGTTAAAACGGAATCACCGTGGCTGGTCTTCGATTTACCATCGTTGGAGAGTGGTGCATCATGGCACTACTCCTTTATTAATCCATGCACCCATTTATAAAAGTCGTACGGCACTGTTTCGCCATTTTGGACGGATGTTGCACCTTGCACCATAGATATTGCACCCTGTGGATATCGATTCTTCGGATGGCCATAGCCGTTGGCTCGTTTAGAGTTACGGGAGCCATAACCAGTCGAAACGAAGCTCTCTATGAGTTCTACGGCTTTGATGGCTTTAAGTCGTCAATGGATTGTTTCATACCCAAAAAACACTATCCGAACCTCAATCCGGTCTCGTTAGTTTTTCACCCTTCGTTTTTTCGTCACGTGCATTTTTACGTTAAAACGGGATCATCGTGGCTGGTCTTCGATTTACCATCGTTGTAGATTGGTGCACCATGGTATTGCTCCGTTTCAAATCCATGCACCCATTTCTAAAAGATGTACAACACTAGTTTGGTATTCGACGCGGATGTTGCACCTTGCGCCGTAGATGTTGCATCCAGTGGATATCGATTCTTCAGACGGCCATAACTGTTGGCTCGTTTTGAGTTATGGGAGCCTTAACCAGTCAAAACGAAGCTCTCTCTGAGTTCTACGGGTTTGACAGCTTTAAGCCCTCAATGCATTGTTTGATACCAAGAAAAGACTATCTGAACCTCAATTGGTACATTAAAACGGAATCACCGTGGCGGGTCTTCGATTTACCTTCGTTGGTGAGTGGTGCACCATGGTACTGTTCCGTTTCAAATCCACGCGTCCATTTCTAAAAGTCGTACGACACTGTTTCGGCATTTTGGACAGATGTTGCACCATGCATCGTAGATGTTGCACCTAATGAATATCGATTCTTGCGATGGCCATAACTGTTGCTCGTTTAGAGCTACGGGAGCCATAACCAGTCAAAACAAAGCTCTTTGTGAGTTCTAGGGCTTTGACGGCTTTTAGCCGTCAATGGATTGTTTCATACCCAAAAATGACTATCTAAACCTCAATCAAGTCTCGGAAGTTTTTTACCTTTCGTTTTTTCCTGACGTTCATTTTTACGTCAAAACGGGATCACCGTGGATGGTCTTCGATTTACCATCGCTGGAGAGTGTTTCACCATGGTACTATTCTGTTTCAAATCCATGCACCCATTCCTAAAAGTCGTACGACACTGTTTTGGCATTTTGGACGGATGTTGCACCTTGCACCGCAGATGTTGCACCCTGTAGGTATCAATTCTTCGATGACCATAACTGTTAGCTCATTTAGAGTCACGGGAGACATAACTAGTCAAAAAGAAGCTCTCTGTGAGTTCTATGGCTTTGACGACTTTAAGCTATCAATGGATTGTTTCATACCCAAAAAATTCTATCCGAACCTCAATCGGGACTTGGAACTTTTTTACCCTTCGTTTTTTCTTCACGTGCATTTTTACGTTAAAATGGGATCACCGCAGATAGTCTTCAATTTACCATCGCTGGAGAGTGGTGCACCATCTTACTGCTCCGTTCAAAATCGATGCAGCCATTTATAAAAGTCGTACGACACTGTTTTGGAACTCGGGGAGGATGTTGCCCCTTGTGCATATCGATTCTTCGGACGGCCACAACTGTTGGTACGTTTAGAGTTACAGGAGCCATAACCAGTAAAAACGAAGCTCTTTGTGAGTTTGATAGCTTTAAGCCATCAATGGATTGTTTCATATCCAAAAAGACTATCCGAACCTCAATCGCGTCTTGAAAGTTTTTTACCATTCGATTTTACGTCATGTGCATTTTAACGTTAAAACGGGATCGCCATGGCTGGTCTTCGATTTACCATCGCTAGATAGCGATGCACCATGGTACTGTTCCGTTTCAAATCCATGCACCCATTTCTGAAAGTCGTACGGCACTGTTTCAGCATATTGGATGGATGTTGCACCTTGCACCGCAGATGTTGCACCCTGTGGATATCGATTATTCGGACGGCCATCACTATTGGCTCGTTTAGAGTTACGGAAGGTATAACCAGTCAAAACGAAGCTCTCTATGAGCTCTATGGTTCTGACAGCTTTAAACCGTCAGTGGATTGTTTCATACCTAAAAAAGTCTATCCGAACCTCAATCGGGTCTCAGAACTTTTTTACCCCTCGTTTTTTCGTCATGTGCATTTTTACGTTAAAACGGGATCACCACGGCTTGTCTTTGATTTACCATTGTTGGAGAGTGGTGCACCATGGTACAACTCCATTTCAAATCCATGCACCCATTTATAAAAGTCGTACGACAGGTTTTGGCATCCGGGGCGAATGTTCCACCTTACACCGTAGATGTTGCACCCTGTGGATATCGATTCTTCGGACGGCCATAAGTGTTGGCTCTTTTAGAGTTACGGGAGGCATAACCAGTCGAAACAAAAAACTCTATGAGTTTTACGGCTTTGATCGCTTTAAGTCGTCATTGGATTGTTTCTTACCAAAAAAGACTATCCAAAACCCAATTGGGTCTCGAAAGTTTTTCACCCTTCATTTTTTCGTCACATGCATTTTTACATTAAAACGGGATCACCATGGCTGGTCTTCAATTTACCATCGCTGGAGAGTGGTGCACCATGGTACTACTCTATTTTAAATCATGCACCCATTTATAAAAGTGGTATAACACTGTTTTGGCATTCGGGGCGGATGTTGCACCTTGCACCATAGATGTTACACCATGTGGATATCGACTCTTCGGACAGCCATAAGTGTTGGCTTGTTTTGAGTTACAGGAACCATAACAAGTCTAAATGAAGATCTCTGTGAGTTCTAAGGCTTTGACAACTTTAAGTCGTTAATTGATTGTCTCATACCCAAAAAACCCTATCCGAACCTCAATCGAGTCTGGGAACTTT
Organism: Allium cepa; assembly: GCA_030765085.1. Classification (NCBI taxonomy): domain Eukaryota; kingdom Viridiplantae; phylum Streptophyta; class Magnoliopsida; order Asparagales; family Amaryllidaceae; genus Allium; species Allium cepa. Next base: position 337,519,175 of record CM060929.1, on the reverse strand, counting down.
TTTACCCTTCGTTTTTTCTTCACGTGCATTTTTATGTTAAAATTGGATCACCGTGGCTGGTCTTCGATTTACCATCTCTGGAGTGGGGTGCACCATGGTACTGCTCCGTTTCAAATCCATGCACCCATTTCTAAAAGTCGTACGGCACTGTTTTGGCATTCGAGGCGGATGTTGCAGCTTGCAACGTAGACATTGCAACCTGTGGATATCGATTCTTTGGACGGCCATGACTATTGGCTCGTTTAGAATTACAGGATCCATAACCAGTCAAAACGAAGCTATCTATGACATTTATGGGTTTGATAGCTTTAAGTCGTCAAAGGATTGTTTCATACCAAGAAAAGACTATTCGAACCTCAATCGGGTGTCGGAAGTTTTTTACCCTTCGTTTTTTCGTCACGTGCATTTTTACGTTAAAACGGGATCACCGTGGCTAGTCTTCGATTCACCATCATTGGAGAGTGGTTCACCATGGTACTACTCCATTTCAAATCCATGCACCCATTTATAATAGTCGTACGGCACTGTTTCGGCATTTTGGACGGATGTTCCACCTTGCACCGCAGATATTGCATCCTATGGATATCAATTCTTCGGATGACTATAACTGTTGGTTCGTTTAGAGTTACGGGAGCCATAACCAGTTAAAAGGAAGTACTCTGTGAGTTCTATGGCTTTGACGGCTTTAAGCCGTCAATGGATTGTTTCATACCCAAAAAAGTCTATCCGAACCTCAATCGGGTCTCAGAACTTTTTTACCCTTTCTTTTTTTGTCACATGCATTTTTACGTTAAAACGGGATCATCTTGGCTGGTCTTCGGTTTACCATCGCTGGAGAGTGGTGCACCATGGTAATGCTCCACTTCAAATCTATACACCCATTTATAAAAGTCGTAAAACACTGTTTTGGCATTTGGGGCGGATATTGCACCTTGCGGCGTAGATGTTGCACCCTGTGGATATCGATCCTTCGAGCGGCCATAACTATTGGCTTGTTTAGAGATACAAGAGGCATAACCAGTATAAACAAAGCTCTATGTAAGTTCTAATCCACTGATGGCTTTAAGCCATCAATGGATTGATTTATACCCAAAAAAGACAATCCGAACCTTAATCGGGTCTTCGAATTTTTTACCATTCGTTTTCTCGTCATGTGCATTTTTACGTTAAAATGGGATCACCGTGGCTGATTTTCGAATAACCATCACTAGAGAGTGGTGCACAATGATACTGCTCCATTTCTAACCATGCACCCAATTATAAATGTCGTACGACACTGTTTTGGCATTCGGGGCGGATGTTGCACCTTGCACTGTAGATGTTGCACCATGTGGATATCGATTCTTAGGACGACCATGACTGTTGGCTGTTCAGAGTTATGTGAGCCACAAGTAGTCAAAACGAAGCTCTCTGTGAGTTTTAAGGCTTCGACTGCTTTAAGCGGTCAATAAATTGTTTCATACCCAAAAAAGTCTATCCGAACCTCAATTGGGTCTCGAAACTTTTTTACCCTTCGTTTTTTCGTCATGTGCATTTTTATGTTAAAACGGGATCACTGTGGCTGGTCTTTGATTTACCGTCGCTGGAGAGTAGTGCCCTATGGTACGGCTCCATTTCAAATCCATACACCTATTTATAAAAGTCATACGACACTGTTTCAGCATTCGGACGAATGTTGCACCTTGCACCGTAGATGTTGCACCCTGTGGATATCGATTCTTCGGACGACCATAATTGTTGGCTCGTTTAGAGTTACGGGAGCCTTAACCAGTCAAAACGAAGCTTTCTGTGACTTCTACGGCTTTGATAGCTTTATGCCGTCAATCGATTGTTTCATACCCAAAAAATTCTATCCGAACCTCAATCGGGTCTCGTAACTAATTTACCCTTCTTTTTTTCGTCATGTGCATTTTTACATTCAAACGGGATCACCGTTGTTGGTCTTCGATGTACCATCGCTGGAGAGTGATGCACCATGGTACTACTCCATCTCAAATCCATGCACCCATTAATAAAATTCATATGGTACTATTTTGGCATTCGGGAGCGGATGTTGCACCTTGCACCGTAGATGTTGCTCCCTATGGATATCGATTCTTCGAACGGCCATAACTGTTAGCTTGTTTAGAGATACGGTAGCCATAACCAGCCAAAAATCTCTCTATGAGTTCTACGGGTTTGATGGCTTTAAGCTATCGATGGATTGACTTATACCCAAAAAAGACTATCCGGACCTCAATCGGGTCTCGGAATTTTTTACCCTTCGTTTTTTCGTCATGTGGATTTTTACGTTAAAACGGGATCACCACGGCTGATTTTGAATTACCATCGCTAGAGAGTGGTGCACCAAGGTACTGCTTCGTTTCAAATCCATTCACCCATTTATAAAAATCGTACGACACTGTTTTAGCATTCGGGGCAGATGTTGCACCTTGCACCGTAGATGTTGCGCCCTGTGGATATCGATTCTTCAGACGACCATAATTATTGACTCGTTTAGAGTTACTAGAGCCATAACTAGTCAAAAAGAAGCTCTTTGTGGGTTCTAAGGCTTTGACAGTTTTAAGCCATCAATGGATTGTTTCATACCCAAAAAAGTCTATCTGAACCTCAATCGGGTCTCGGAACTTTTATACCCTTCCTTTTTTCGTCATGTGCATTTTTACGTTAAAACCAGATCACCGTGGCTGCTCTTCGGTTTACCATCACCAGAGAATGGTGCACCATGGTACCGCTCTGTTTGAAATCCATGCACCCATTTATAAAAGTCATACGGCACTGTTTTGGCATTCGTGGTGGATGTTACACCTTGCACCGTAGATGTTGCCCCCTGTGGATATCGATTCTTCGGACGGCCATAATTATTGGCTTGTTTAGAGATTTTGGAGCCATAACCAGTCGAAGCGAAGCTCTCTGTGAGTTCTACGCCTTTGATGGCTTTAAGCCGTCAATGGATTGATTTATACCCAAAATAGACTATCCGAACCTCAATCGGGTCATGGAATTTTTACCCTTCATTTTTTCGTCACGTGCATTTTTACATTTAAACGGGATCACCATGACTGATCTTCGAATCGACGTCGCTAGAGAGTGGTGCACCATGGTACTGCTCCGTTTCAAATCCATGCACCTATTTATAAAAGTCGTACGACACTGTTTTGGCATTCAGGGCGGATGTTGCACCTTGCGCCATAGATTTTGCACCCTATAGATATTGATTCTTCGTATGGCCATAACTTTTGGCTCGTTTGGAGTTACGGAAGCCATAACTAATCAAAACAAAGCTCTCTATGAGTTCTATGGCTTTGACAGCTTTAAGCCGTCAATGGGATGTTCCATACCCAAAGTACCCTATCCTAACCTTAATCGGGTCTCGGAAACTTTTTACCCGTCGTTTTTTCGTCACCTGCATTTTTACACTAAAACAGGATCACCGTGGCTGGTCTTCGATTTACCATCGCTGGAGAGTGGTGCACCATAGTACTGCTCCATTTCAAATCCATACACCCATTTATAAAAGTCGTACGACAAAGTTTTGGCATTCGGGGAGAATGTTGCACCTTGCACCATAGATGTTGCATCCTGTGGATATCGATTCTTTGACGACTATAACTGTTGGCTCGTTTATAATTACGGGATCCATAATCAGTAAAAACGAAGCTCTCTGTGAGTTCTACGGCTTTGACAGCTTTGAGCCGTTAGTGGATTGTTAACCAAAAAAGACTATCCAAACCTCAATCGGGTCTCGGAAGTTTTTTACACTTATTTTTTTCGTCACATGCATTTTTACGTTAAAACAGGATCACCATGGCTGGATGCAATTTACCATTGCTCGAGCGTGGTACACCATGTTACTGCTCTGTTTCAAATCCATGCATCTAACTATAAAAGTAATATGACACAGTTTTTGCATTTGAGGGCGGATGTTGCACCTTGCACCATAGATGTTGCACCATGTGGATGTCGATTCTTTGGATGGCCATAACTGTTGGCTCATTTAGAGCTATAGGAGCCATAACAAGTCAAAACGAAGCTCTCTGTGAGTTCTATGGCTTTGACAGCCTTAAGACGTCAATGGATTGCTTCATACCCAAAAAAGTCTATCCGAAACTCAGTCGGGTCTCAGAACTTTTTTATCGTTCATTTTTTCGTCACGTGCATTTTTACGTTAAAAGGGGATTACCATGGCTGATCTTCAATTTACCGTCACTGGTGAGTGGTGCACCATGGCACCGTTTCAAATCCATGAACTCATTTATAAATGTCGTACGACAAGGTTTTGGCATTCAGGGTGAATGTTGCACCGTGCACCGTAGATGTTGCACCCAGTGGATATTGATTATTCGGACGACCATAACTGTTGGCTAGTTTAGAGTTACCAGAGCCATAATTTGTGAAAACAAAGCTCTCTGTGAGTCTATTGCTTTAACGGCTTTAAGCCGTCAATGGATTGTTTCATACCAAAAAAAGTCTATCCGAACCACAATCGGGTCTCGAAAGTTTTTAACCCTTTGTTTTTTCGCCGCGTGCATTTTTACGTTAAAATGGGATCACCATGACTGGTCTTCAATTTACCATCGCTGGAGAGTTGTGCATCATGGTACTACTCTATATCAAAACCATGCACCCATTTATAAAAGTACTACGGCACTGTTTGGCATTCGGGGAGGATGCTGCACCTTGCACCGTAGATGTTGCACTATGTGGATACCGATTCTTCGGATGGCCATAACTGTTGGCTCATTTAGAGTTACAGGAGCCATAACAAGTCTAAACGATACTCTCTGTGAGTTCTAAGGCTTTGACAGATTTAAGCCGTCAATGGATTGTTTCATACCCAAAAAGTATACCCAAACCTTAATCGGGTCTAAGAACTTTTTTACCTTTTGTTTTTTCATAATGTGCATTTTTACGTTAAAGCGAAATCACCATGGCTGGTCTTCGATTTACTATCGCTAGAGAGTGGTGCACCATGGTACTGCTCCATTTCAAATCCATGCACCCATTTCTGAAAGTCGTCGCTGTTTTGGCATTCGGGGCAGATGTTGCACCTTGCAACGTAGATGTTGCAACCTGTGGATATCGATTCTTCGGACGGCCATAACTATTGGCTCGTTTAGAGTTACAGGAGCCTTAACCAGTCAAAACGAAGCTCTGTATGAGTTCTACGGATTTGATAGTTTTAAGCCGTCAGTGGATTGTTTCATACTAAAAAAGACTATCCAAACCTCAATCGGGTCTCGGAAGTTTTTTGCCATGCGTTTTTTCGTCACGTGCATTTTTATGTTAAAATGAGATCACCCTGGCTGGTCTTTGATTTACCATCACTAGAGAATGGTGCACCATCGTACTGCTCCATTTCAAATCTATGCACCCATCTATAAAAGTCGTACGGCACTATTTTGGCAATTTGGACAGATATTGCACCTTGCACCGTAGATGTTGCACCCTGTGGATATCGATTCTTCAAACGGCTATAATTGTTGGCTCGTTTAGAGTTACGAGAGCCATTACCGGTCAAAGCGAAACTCTCTATGAGTTCTACAGCTTTTACTTCTTTAAGCCGTCAATGGATTGTTTCATACCCAAAAAAATCTATCCGAAATTCAATCGGGTCTCGGAACTTTTCGACCCTTCGTTTTTTCGTCACGTGCATTTTTACGTTAAAATGGGATCACTATGGCTGGTCTTCAGTTTACCATTGCTGGAGAGTGGTGCACCATGGTATTGCTCCATTTTAAATCCATGCACCCATTTATAAAGTCGTATGGCACGGTTTTGGCATTCGGGGTGGATGCTGCACCTTGCACCGTAGTTGTTGCACCCTATGGATATCGATTTTTTGGATGACCATAACTGTTGCCTCGTTTAGAGATACAGAAGTCATAACCAGTCAAAACGAAGCTCTATACGAGTTCTACGGCTTTGATGGCTTTAAGCTGTCACTGGATTGATTTATACCCAAAAAAGACTATCTGAACCTTAATCGGGTCTCGGAATTTTTCACCCTTCATTTTTTCTTCACATGCATTTTTACGTTAAAACGGGATCACCGCGGCTGATCTTCAAATTACCATCGCTGGAGAGTGGTGCACCACGGTACAGCTCCGTTCTGAATACATACACCCATTTCTAAAAATCGTACGACACTGTTTCGGTATTCTAAACAGATATTGCACCTTTCACCGTAGATGTTGCACCTTGTGGATATCGATTATTTGGACGACCATAACTGTTGGCTCATTTAGAGTTACGGGAACCATAACAAGTCTAAACGAAGATCTCTATGAGTTATAAGGCTTCGACAGCTTTAAGCCATCAATGTATTGTTTCATATCCAAAAAAGTTTATCTAAACCACAATCGGGTCTCGGAACTTTTTTACCGTTCGTTTAGTCGTCATATGCATTTTTACGTTAAAACGGGATCACATGGCTGGTCTTCGATTTACCATCGCTGGAGAGTGGTGCACCATGCTACTGTTCCATTTCAAATCCACGCACCCATTTATAAAAGTCATACAGCACTGTTTCGGCCTTTTGGACGGATGTTGCACCTTGCACCGTAGATGTTGAACCATGTGGATATTGATTCTTCCATAACTGTTAGCTCGTTTAGAGTACAAGAGTCATATCCAATCTAAACGAAGCTCTCTATGATTTATACAGGTTTGACAGCTTTAAGCCCTCAATGGATTATTTTATACCAAAAATGACAATACGAACCTCAATCGGGTCTCGGAAGTTTTTTACCCTTCGATTTTTCATCACATGCATTTTTATGTTAAAATGGGATCACCATGGTCGGTCTTCGATTTACCAGTGCTGGAGAGTGGTGCACCATGGTACTGCTCCATTTCAAATCCATGCACACATTTATGAAAGTCGTACGGTACTGTTTCAGTATTTTGGACGGATATTGCACCTAGCACCGTATGTGTTGCACCTTGTGATATCGATTATTCGGACGGTCATAACTGTTGGCTCGTTTAGAGTTACTGGAGCCATAACTAGTCAAAATGAAGCTCACTATGAATTTTACAGCTTTGACTGCTTTAAGCCATCAAAGTAATGTTTCGTACCCAAAAAAGTCAATACAAACCTCAATCGGGTCTCGGAACTTTTTTACCCTTCCTTTTTTCGTCATGTGCATTTTTACGTTAAAACAGGATCACCGTGGCTGGTCTTCGGTTTATCATCGCTGAAGAGTGGTGCACCATGGTACTGTTCGTTTCAAATCCATGCACCCATTTATAAAAGTCGTACGGCACTGTTTTGGCATTTGGGACGGATGTTGCACCTTGCACCGTAGATGTTGTACTCTATGGATATCGACTCTCGGACGGCCATAACTGTTGGCTTGTTTAGAGATACGGAAGCCATAACTAGTCAAAACGAAGCTCTCTTATGAGTTCTATGGCTTTGATAGCTTTAAGTCATCAATGGATTGATGTATACCCGAAAAATACTATCCGAACCTTAATCGGGTATCGTAATGTTTTACCCTTCATTTTTTCGTCACATGCATTTTTACATTAAAACGGGATCACCGCGGCTGATCTTCGAACTACCATCGCTGGAGAGTGGTGCACCATGGTACTGCTCCGTTTCAAATCCATGCACCCATTTATAAAAGTCGTACGGCACTGTTTTGGCATTCGGGACAGATGTTGCACCTTGCACCGTAGTTGTTGCACCCTGTGGATATCGATTCTTCCAACGGCCAAAACTGTTGGCTCGTTTAGAGATACGGGAGCCATTACCAGTCAACACGAAGCTCTTTGTGATTTCTATAGCTTTGATGACTTTAAGCCATCAATGGATTGATTTGTACCCAAAAGACACTATCCTAACCTCAATCGGGACTCGGAATTTTTTACCTTTCATTTTTTCATCACGTGCATTTTTACGTTAAAACGGGATCACACGGCTGATCTCCGAATTACCATCGCTAGAGAGTGGTGCACCATGGTACTATTTCGTTTCAAATCCATGCACCCATTTACAATAGTCGTACGACACTGTTTTCGCATTCGGGGCAGATGTTGCACCTTGCACCATAGATGTTGCACCCAGTGGATATCGCTTCTTCGGACGACCATAACTGTTGGCTCGTTTAGAGCTGCGGGAGCCATAACTAGTCAAAACGAAGCTCTCTGTGAGTGTTAAGGCTTTGATGGATTTAAGCCATCAATGGATTGTTTCATACCCAAAAAAGTCTATCCGAAGCTCAATCGGGTCTCGAAATCTTTTTACCCTTCGTTTTTTTCATCACGTGCATTTTTATGTTAAAATGGGATCACTGTGGCTGATCTTTGATTTACCATCACTGGAGAGTGGTGCACCATGATACTGCTATGTTTTGAATTCATGCATCCATTTATAAAAGTCGTACAAGGTTTTGGCATTCGGGGCTAATATTGCACCTTGCACCATAGATGTTGCACCCTGTGGACATCGATTCTTTGGACGGCCAAAACTGTTAGCTCGTTTAGAGTTATGGAAGCCATAACCAGTCAAAATGAAGCTCTCTGTGATTTTTACGGCTTTGATGGCTTTAAGCCATCAATGGTTTGTTTCGTACCAAAAAATACTATCCGAATCTCAATCGAGTCTCGGATGTTTTTTACACTTTGTTTTTTCGTAACGTGCATTTTTATGTTAAAACAGGATCACCGTGTTTGGTCTTCGATTTACCGTAGCTGGAGAGTGGTGCACCATGATACTGCTCCGTTTCAAATACATGCATCCATTTATAGAAGTCGTACGACACTGTTTCCATATTTTAGACGGATGTTGCACCTTTCACGGTACATGTTACACCCTGTGGATATCGATTCTTCGGACGGCTATAACAGTGAGCTCATTTAGAGTTACAAGAGCCAAAACCAGTCGGAAGGGAGTTCTCTATTAGTTATACGACTTTGATGGATTTAAGCCATCAAAGGATTGATTTATACCTAAAAAAGACCATCCGAATCTCAGAATTTTTTACCCTTTGTTTTTTCGTCAAGTGCATTTTTACGCTAAAACGGGATCACTGCGGATGATCTTCAAATTACCATCGCTGGAGAGTGGTGCATCTCTGTTTCAAATCCACGCATCCATTTATAAAAGTAGTATGGCACGGTTTTGGCATTCGGGGCGATTGGACCGTAGATGTTGAACCTTGTGGATATCGATTCTTCGGACAGCCATAACTATTGGCTCGTTTAGAGTTACGAGAGCTATAACCAGTTAAAACAAAACTTTCTACGAGTTTTACGGCTTTGGTAGCTTTAAGCCGTCAATGGATTGTTTCATACCAAAAAAATACTATCCAATCCTCAATCGGATCTCGAAAGTTTTTTACCCTTCGTTTTTTCGTCACATGCATTTTCACCTTAAAACGGGATCACCGTGGCTGATTCTTCGATTTACCATCACTGGAGAGTGGTGCACCATGGTACTGCTCAGTTTCAAATCCATGCACCCATTTATAAAAGCAGCATGACACTGTTTTGGCTTTTGGGGGCGGATGTTGCATCTTGCACCGTAGATGTTGCACCATGTGGATTTTGAATCTTCGGACGACCATAACTGTTGGCTTGTTTAGAGTTATGGGAGTCATAGCTAGTCAAAACGAAGCTCTTTGTGAGTTCTACGGCATTGATATCTTTAAGACGTCAATGGATTGTCTCATACCCAAAAAGTCTATCCGAACCTCAATCGGGTCTCGAAATTTTTTTACCCTTCGTTTTTTCGTCATGTGCAAATTTACGTTACAATGGGATTACCGTGGCTGGTCTTCGATTTGCCATCATCGGAGAGTGGTACACCATGGTACTGCTCTGTTTCAAATCCATGCACTCATTTATAAAAGTCGTACGGTAAGGTATTGGCATTAGGGTTAATGTTGCTCCTTGCACCGTAGATGTTACACCATGTGGATGTCGATTCTTCGGACGGTCATAACTGTTGGCTCGTTTAGAGTTACGAGATTCATAACCAGTCAAAATGAAGCTCTCTATGAGTTCTACGACTTTGATTGCTTTAAGCCGTCAATGGATTATATCATACGACAAAAGTCTATCTGAACCTCAATCGGGTCTCGGATGTTTTTTAACCTTCGTTTTTTTATCACGTGCATTTTTACGTTAAAACGGGATCACTGTGGTTGGTCATCAATTCACCGTAACTGGAGAGTAGTACACCATGGTACTGCTCTATTTCAAATCCATCCATGCACCCATTTATAAAAGTAGTACGACACTGTTTTGGCATTCGAGGCAGATGTTGCACCTTGCACCGTAGATGTTGCACAATGTGGATATCGATTCTTCGGATAGCCATAACAGTTGGCTCGTTTAGAGTTACAGGAGCCACAACAAGTCTATAAGAAGCTTTCTGTGAGTTCTAAGGCTTTGACAGCTTTAAGCCGTCAATGGATTGTCTCATACCCACCAAAATCTAACCGAACCTCAATCGAGTCTCGAACATTTTTTACCCTTCGTTTTTTCGTCATGTGCATCATTATGTTAAAACAGGATTACAGTGGTGGTGCCCAATTTACCATCGTTGGAGAGTGGTGCACCATTGTACTGTTCCGTTTCAAATCCATGCACCTATTTTTAAAAATCGTACGACACTATTTTAGCATTCGGGGTGGATGTTGCACCTTGCAGCGTAGATGTGGCAACCTGTGGATATCGATTCTTTGAACGGCCATAACTATTGGCTCGTTTAGAGTTACGGGAGCCATAACTAGTCAAAATGATGCTCTGTATGAGTTCTATGCATTTGACAGCTTTAAGCCGTCAACGAGTTGTTTCATACCAAAAAAAGACTATTCGAACCTCAATTGGGTCTCGAAAGTTTTTTACCCTTCGTTTTTTCTTCAAGTGCATTTTTACGTTAAAACGGTATCACCATGGCTGGTCTTCGATTTACCATCGCTGGAGAGTCGTGCACCGTAGTACTGCTCCGTTTCAAATCTATGCACCCATTTATAAATGTCGTATGGCACAGTTTCGGTATTTTGGACAGATGTTGCATCTTGCACCGTAGATGTTGCACCCTTTGGATATCGATTCTTCGGACGACCATAACTTTTGGCTCGGTTAGAGTTATGGAGGCCATAACCAGTCAAAAATGAAGCTCTCTGTGAGCTCTATAGCTTCGATGGCCTTAAGCTGTCAATGGTTGTTTCATGCCCAAAAAAGTCTATTCGAACCTCAGTCGGGTCTTGCAACTTTTTGACCCTTTGTTTTTTCGTCACATGCATTTTTACGTTAAAACGCCATCACCATGGCTGGTCTTCAGTTTAACATCGCTGGACAGTGGTGCACCATGGTACTGCTCCATTTAAAATCCATGCACCCATTTATAAAAATCGCACTGTTTTGACATTCGGGGAGGATGTTGCACCTTGCACCGTAGATTTTGTACCATATCGATATTGATTCTTTGGACGGCCATAACTGCTGGCTCATTTAGAGATACGTAAGTCATAACCAGTCAAAATAAAGCTCTATGTGAGTTCTACGGCTTTGATGGATTTAAGCCATCAACAGATTGATTTATACCCTAAAAAGACTATCTGAATCTCAATCGGGTCTCGGAGTTTTTTACCCTTCGTTTTTTCGCCACATTCATTTTTACGTTAAAACGGGATCACCGCGGCTGATCTTCGAATTACCGTCGTTGAAAAGTGGTGCACCATGGTACTGCTCCATTTTAAATCCATGCGTCCATTTATAAAAGCCGTACGGAACTGTTTTTGCATTCGGGGTGGATGTTGCACCTTGCACCATAGGAGTTGCACCCGGTGGATATCGATTCTTCGGACAGCCATAACTATTGGCTCATTTAGAGTTACGGGAGGCATAACCAATCAAAATGAAGCTCTCTATGAGTTCTAAGGCTTTGACCGCTTTAAGCCGTTAATGGATTGTTTCATACCCAAAAAAGTCTATACGAACTTCAATCGGGTCTCTGAACTTTTTTACCCTTCATTTTTTTCGTCACGTGCATTTTTACGTTAAAATGGGATCACCGTGGCCGGTCTTCGACTTACCATTGCTAGAGAGTGGCGCACCATGGTACTCTCCATTTCAAATCCCTACATCCATTTATAAAAGTCGTATTGCAATGTTTTGGAATTCGGGGCGAATGTTGCACCTTGCACCGTAAATCTTGCACCCTATGGATATCGATTCTTCGAACAACCATACTGTTAACTCTTTTAGAATTACGGAAGCCATAACCAAGAAAAACAAAGCTCTCCGTGAGTTCTATGGTTTGATGTCTTTAAGCCATCAACGGATTGTTTCATGCCCAAAAAATCTATCCGAACCTCAATCGGGTCTAGGAAGTTTTTTACCCTTCGTTTTTTCGTCACGTGCATTTTTACGTTAAAACGGGATCATCGTAGAAGGTCTTCAATTTACCATTGCTAGAGATTGGCGCACCATTTATAAAATTACTACGGCATCGCTTGCCATTCGGGGCTAATGTTGCACCTTGCACCATAGTTGTTGCATCATGTGGATATCGATTCTTCAGACGGCCATAACAGTGGGCTCGTTTAGAGTTACGAGCGCCATAACAAGTCAAAACTAAGATATCTATGAGTTATAAGGCTTTGATAGCTTTTAACCGTCAATTGATTGTTTCATACCCAAAATAGTCTTTCGGAACCTCAATCGGGTCTTGGAACTTTTTCACCCTTCGTTTTTTCGTCACGTGCATTTTTACGTTAAAACGGGATCACCGCGGCTAATCTTCGAATTACCATCGTTGGAGAGTGGTGCACCATGGTATTGCTCCATTTTGAATCCTAGCGCCCATTCATAAAAGTCGTACGGACCTGTTTTGGTATTCGGGGCGGATGTTGCACCTTGCACCGTAGATGTTGCACACTGTGGATATCGATTCTTCGGACGGTCATAACTGTTGGCTCGTTTAGATTTACGGGAGCCATAACCAGTCAAAACGAAGTTCCCTGTGAGTTCTACAACTTTGACGGCTTTAAGCCGTCAATGGATTATTTCATACCCAAAAAAGTCTATCCGAACCTCAATCGGGTCTCGGAACTTTTTTACCCTTCGTTTTTTCGTAACGTGCATTTTTACGTTAAAACGGAATCACCGTGGCTGCGATTTACCATCGCTGAAGAGTGGTGCACCATGGTACTGCTTTGTTTCAAATCCATGTACCCATTTATAAAAGTCATACGGCACTATTTCGGCATTTTGGACGGATGTTGCACCTTGCACCGTAGATGTTGCATCCTATGGATATCGATTCTTTGGCCGGCGATAACTCCTGGCTCTTTTGAGTTACGGGAGCCATAACTAGTCAAAGTGAAGCTCTCTGTGAGTTCTATGTCTTTTAACATCTTTAAGCCATCAATGTATTGTTTCATTCCCAAAAAAGTCTGTCTGAACCTCTATCGGGTCTTAGAACTTTTTTCCCCTTCATTTTTTCTTAACGTGCATTTTTACGTTAAAACGAAATCACCATGACTGGTCCTCGATTTACCATCCCTGGAGAGTGGTGCACCATGGTACTGCTCCATATCAAATCCGTATATCCATTTATAAAAGTCGTATGACAAGCTTTTGGCATTCGGGGCGAATGTTGCAAGTTGCACCGTAGATGTTGCACCCTATGGATATCGATTCTTCGTACAGCCATAACTGTTAGCTCGTTTGAGTTATGAGAGACATAACTAGTCAAAATGAATCTCTCTATGAGTTCTATGGCTTTGATGGCTTTAAGCCGTCAATGGATTGATTTGTTTCAAAAAAAGACTATCTGAACCTCGACCGTTCTCGTAATATTTTACCCTTCTTTTTTTGTCATGTGTAATTTTACGTTAACATGAGATCACCCCGTCTGGTTTTTGAATTACCATCGCTGGAGAGACGTGCACCATGATACTGCTCCATTTCAAATCCATGCACCCATTTATAAAAGTTGTACGGCACTGTTTTGGCATTCGGGGGTGGATGTTGCACATTGCACCGTAGATGTTGCACCCTGTGGATATCGATTCATCGGACGGCCATAACTGTTGGCTCGTTTAGAGTTACGGGAGCCATAACTAGTCAAAAGGAAGCTCTCTGTGAGTTCTAAGGCTTTGACAGCTTTAAGCCATCAGCGGATTGTTTCATACCCCAAAAAGTCTATCCGAACCTCAATCGGGTCTCGGAAGTTTTTTAATCTTCGTTTTTTCATCACGTGCATTTTTCGTTAAAACTGGATCACCGTTGCTGGTCTTTGATTTACCATCGCTGGAGAGTGGTGAAAATTTGTACCACTCCGTTTCAAATACATGCATCCAATTATAAAAGTCGAACAGTATTTCGGCATTTTGGACGGATGTTGCACCTTGTGGATATCAATTCTTCGGACGACCATAACTGTTGGCTCTTTTAATATTACGGAAGCCATAACTAGTCAAAACAAAGCTCTCTGTGAGTTCTACGGCTTTGAAGGCGTTAAGCCGTCAATGGATTGTTTCGTACCCAAAACATATATCCAAAGCTTAATCGGGTCTCGGAGATTTTTTAACCTTCGTTTTTTGTCACGTGCATTTTTACGTTAAAATGGGATCACCATAGCTGGTCTTCGAGTTACCATCACTGGAGAGTGGTACACCATGGTATTGCTCCATTTCAAATCCATGCAACCATTTATAAAAGTCGTACGGCATTGTTTTGGCATTCGGGACGGATGTTGCACCTTGCACCGTAGATGTTGCACGCTATGGATATCGATTCTTCGGAGGACCATAACTATTGGCTTGTTTAGAGTTACATGAGCCATAAGCAGTCAAAATGAAGCTCTTTGTGATTTTTATGGTTTGATGGATTTAAGCCGTTAATGGATTGATTTATACCCAAAAAAGACTATACGAACCTCAATCGGGCCTCGGAATTTTTTACCCTTCGTTTTTCCGTCACGTGCATTTTTACATTAAAACGGGATCACCACCGCTGATCTTCGAATTACCATCGCTAGAGAGTAGTGTACCATGGTACTATTCTGTTTCAAATCCATGCACCCATTATAAAAGTCGTATGACACTGTTTTGGTATTCGGGGTGGATGTAGCACCATGCATTGTAGATGTTGCACCCTATGTATATCGATTTTTCGGACGTCCATAACGATTGCCTCGTTTATAGTTACGGGATCCATAACTAGTCAAAACTAAGCTCTCTGTGAGTTCTACGGCTATGACGACTTTAAGCTGCCAATGGATTGTTTCATACCCAAAAAAGTTTAATCGAACCTCAATCGGGTCTCGGAACTATTTTACCCTTCGTTTTTTCATAACGTGAATTTTTCCGTTGAAAAGGGATCACTGTAGCTGGTCTTCAATTTACCATCGCTGGAGAGTAGTGCACCAAGGTATTGCTGCATTTCAAATCCATGCACCCATTTATAAAAGTCGTATGACACTGTTTCAGCATAGATGTTGCACCCTATGTATATCGATTCTTCGGACGGCCATAACTGTTGGCTAGTTTAGAGTTACGGGAGCCATAACAAGTCAAAACAAAGCTCTCTGTGAGTTCTACGGCTTTGTTAGCTTTAAGCCATCGATGGATTGTTTCATACCCAAATAAGTCTATCCAAACCTCAATTGGATCTCGGAACTTTTTTACCCTCCGTTTTTTTCGTCACGTGCATTTTTACGTCAAAACAGGATCACCGTGGCTGGTCTTCGATTTACCATCGCTGGAGAGTGGTGCACCATGGTGCTGGTCCATTTCAAATCCATGCACCCATTTGTAAAAGTCGTACATCACTCTTTTGGCATTCGGGGCGGATGGCGCACCTTGCACCGTAGATGTTGCACCCTGTGGATATCGATTCCTCGGACGAGGATAACTATTGGATCGTTTAGAGTTACGAGAGCCATAACTAGTCAAAACGAAGCTCTCTATGAGTTCTATGGCTTTGATGGCTTTAAGCCATCGATGGATTGGTTTATACTCAAAAAAGACCATCCGAAACTCAATCGGGTCTCGGAATTTTTTACCTTTTGTTTTTTCGTCACGTGCATTTTTATGTTAAAATTGGATCATCAAGGTTGATCTTTGTGTTACCATCTCTGGAGAGTGTTGCACTATGGTACTACTCCATTTCAAATCCATGCGCCCATTTATAAAAGTCGTATGCACAGTTTTGGCATTCGGGGCGGATGTTACACCTTGCACCGTAGATGTTGCACCCTATGGATATCAGTTCTTCGGACGGTCCTAACTATTGGCTCGTTTAGTGTCACGGAAGACATAACCAGTCAAAACAAAGCTCTCTATGAGATCTAAGGCTTTGACCGCTTCAAGCCATCAATGGATTATTTCATACTCCAAAAAGACTATTCGAACCTCAATCGAGTCTCGGAAGTTTTTTAATCTTTGTTTTTTTGTCACGTGCATTTTTTCGTTAAACTGGGATCACCGTGGCTGGTCTTCGATTTACCACCGTTGGAGAGTGGTACACCATGGTACCGTTCCATTTCAAATCCATGAACCTATTTCTAAAAGTCGAACGGAAGCGTTTCGACATTTTGGACGGATGTTGCAACTTGCACCGTAGATGTTGCACCCTATGGAAAACGATTCTTCGGACGGCCGTAACCGTTGGCACCTTTTGATTTACGGAATCCATAACCAGTCAAAACGAAGCTCTTTATAAGTTCTGCGGCTTTGACAGTTTTAAGCCGTTAATGGATTGTTTCATTCCCAAAAAAGTCCATTCGAACCTTAGTAGTGTCTCGAAACTTTTTACCCTTCGTTTTTCGTCACGTGTATTTTTACGTTAAAACGGGATCACCGTGGCTGGTCTTCGATTTGCCATCGTTGGAGAGTAGCGCACCAGGGTAATGCTCCGTTTCAAATCCATGCACCCATTTATAAAAGTCGTACGACACTGTTTTGGCGCGGATGTTAGACCTTGCGCCGTAGATGTTGCACCCTTTGGATATCGATTCTTCGGAAGGCCATAACTTACGGGAGCCAAAACCAGTCAAAACGAAGATCTGTTTGAGTTCTACGGCTTTGACCACTTTAAGCCGTCAATGGATTATTTCATACCCAAAAAAGACTATCTGATCCTCAATCGGGTCTCGGAGTTTTTTACCCTTCATTTTTTTGTCACGTGCATTTTTACGTTAAAACGGGATTAGCGTGGCTGGACACCGATTTACCATCACTGGAGAGTGGTGCACCATGGTACTGTTCCGTTTCGAATCCATGCACCCATTTTTAAAAGTCGTACGACACTGTTTTGGTATTTGGGGCGGACGTTGCCCCTAGCACCATAGATGTTGCACCCTGTGCATATCGATTCTTCGGACGACCATAATTGTTGGCTCGTTTAGAGTTATGAGAGCCATAACCAGTCAAAATGAAGCATTCTGTTAGTTCTATGGCTTTGACAGCTTTAAGATGTCAATGGATTGTTTCATACCCAAAAAAGACTATCCGAACCTCAATTGGATCTCGAAAGTATTTTACCCTTCCTTTTTTCATCACGTGCATTTTTACGTTAAAACGGGATCACCGTAGCTGGTCTTCGATTCACCATCGCTAGAAAGTGGTGCACCATGGTATGTTCTGTTTCAAATCCATGCACCCATTTATCAAAGTTGTACGGCACTGTTTCGACATTTTGGACGGATGTTGCACCATGCACCGTAGATGTTGCATACTGTGGATATCGATTCTTCAAACGGCTACAACTGTTGGCATGTTTAGAGTTACGGGAGCCTAACCAGTCGAAGCAAACTCTCAATGAGTTCCACGGCTTTGACAGCTTTGAGCCGTCAATAGATTGTTTCATACCCAAAAAAGCCTACCCGAACCTCAATCGGGTTCGGAACTTTTTTACCCTTCATTTTTTCGTTACGTGTATTTTTACATTAAAACGGGATCACCGTGGCTGGTCTTCGATTTACCATCGCTGGAGAGTGGTGCACCAAGGTACAACTCCGTTTCGAATCCATGCACCGAATTATAAAAGTTGTACGACACTGTTTTGGCATTCGGGGCGGATGTTGCATCTTGCACCGTAAATGTTGCACCCTGTGGATATCGATTCTTCGGATGACCATAACTGTTGGCTCGTCTAGAGTTACAGGAGCCTCAACAAGTCAAAACGAATTTCTTTGTGAGTTCTATGGCTTTAACAGCTTTAAGCAATCAATGGATTGTTTCATACCCAAAAAATTCTATCCGAACCTCAATCGGGTCTCGGAACTTTTTTACCCTATGTTTTTTCGTCACGTGCATTTCTACGTTAAAACTGGATCACC
The DNA here is from genome assembly GCA_030765085.1 of Allium cepa. Classification (NCBI taxonomy): domain Eukaryota; kingdom Viridiplantae; phylum Streptophyta; class Magnoliopsida; order Asparagales; family Amaryllidaceae; genus Allium; species Allium cepa. The sequence continues at coordinate 337,500,868 of CM060929.1, read as the reverse complement.
ATGGCTGGTCTTCGATTTACCATCGCTGAAGAGTGGTGCACCATGATACTACTTCATTTCAAATCCATGCACCCATTTCTAAAAGTCTTACCGAACTGTTTTGGCTTTCAGGGCGGATGTTGCACCTTGCATCGTAGATGTTGCACTCTGAGGATATCAATTCTTCGTACGGCCATAACTGTTGGCTCGTTTAGAGTTACGCGAGTCATAACCAGTCAAAACGAAGCTCTCTTTGAGTTCTACAGCTTTGATGGCTTTAAGCCACCAATGGATTCTTTCATATCCAAAATGACTATCCCAATCGGGTCTCGAAAGTTTTTTACCCTTCATTTATTTTTCACCACTGGAGAGTGGTTCACAATGGTACTTATCCGTTTCAAATTCCATGCACCCATTTATAAAAGTCAAACAACACTGTTTTGGCATTCAGGGCGGATGTTGCACCTTGCGCCACAGATTTTGCACCCTGTGGATATCGATTCTTCGGATGGCCATCACTGTTGGCTCGTTTAGTGTTACGGGAGCCAGAACTAGTCAAAACGAAGCCCTCTATGAGTTCTACGGCTTTGTTATACTTAAGTCATCAATGGATTTTTTCATACCCAAATAAGTCTATCCGAACCTCAATCGGGTCTCGGAACTTTTTTACCCTTTGTTTTTTCGTCACATGCATTTTTACGTTAAAACGGGATCACCGTGGTTGGTCTTCAATTTATCATTGCTGGAGAGTGGTGCACCATGGTAATGCTCCATTTCAAATCCATGTACTCATTTTTAATAGTCATACGGCACCTATTTGCATTCGGGGCAGATGTTGCACCTTGCATTGTAGACGTTGCACCCTATGGACATCGATTCTTCGGACGGCCATAACAGTTGGCTCGTTTAGAGTTACGGGAGCCATAACCAGTCAAAATGAAGTTCTCTGTGAGTTCTACGGCTTGATGGCTTTAAGCCATCAGTGGATTGATTTATTCCCAAAAAAGACTACCCGAACCTCAATCGGGTCTTAGAATTTTTTACCCTTCGTTTTTTCATCACGTGCATTTTTACGTTAAAACGGGATCACCATGGTTGATCTTTGAGTTACCATCACAGGAGAGTGGTGTACCATGGTATTGCTCCGTTTCAAATCCGTGTACCCATTTTTAAGAGTTGTACGACACTGTTTAGGCATTCGGGGCGGATGTTGCACCTTGCGCCGCAGATGTTGCACCCTGTGGATATCAATTCTTCGAACGGCCATAACTGTTGGCTCGTTTAGAGTTACAGAAGCCATAACTAGTCAAAACGAAACTCTCTGTGAGTTCTAAGGCTTTGATAGATTTAAGCCATCAATGGATTGTTTCATACCCAAAAAATACTATCCGAACCTCAATTGGGTCTCGGAAGTTTTTTAATCTTTGTTTTTTCGTCATGTGGATTTTTTCGTTAAAACGGGATCATCTTGGCTGGTCTTCAATTTACCATCGCTGGAGAGTGGTGCACACTGGTACCGTTCCATTTTAAATCCATGCGTCCATTTCTAAAAGTCGAACGGCACTGTTTTTGCATTTTGGACGGATGTTGCACCTTGCACCGTCGACGTTGCATCCTATGGATACCGATTCTTCGGACGGCCATAACTGTTAGCTCTTTTAGATTTACGGAAGCCATAACCAGTCAAAATGAAGCTCTTCTGTAATTCTCTGGCTTTGACAGCTTTAAGTTTTTAGTGGATTGTTTCATACCTAAAAAAGCCTATCCGAACCTCAATCGGGTCTTGGAAATTTTTACCCCTCATTTTTTTCGTCACGTGCAGTTTTACGTTAAAACGGGATCACCGTGGCTTGTATTTAGTTTCCATCGCTAGAGAGTAGCGCGCCATGGTAATGCTCCAGTTCAAATCCATGCACCCATTTGTAAAAGCCGTACGACACTGTTTTGGCATTCGGGGGCGGATGTTGCACCTTGCACCGTAGATGTTGCACCGTATAGATATTGATTCTTCGGACGACCATAACTGTTGGCTCGTTTAGAGTTACGGGAGCCAAAACAAGTCAAAACGATGCTCTGTGTGAGTTCTATGGTTTTGATAGCGTTAAGCCATAAATGGATTGTTTCATACCCAAAAAATACATTCCGAACCTAAATCGGGTCTTGGAGTTTTTTACCCTTCGTTTTTTCGTCACGTGCATTTTTACGTTAAAACTGGAACATCGTGGCTGGTCTTCTATTTACCATCGCTGGAGAGTGGTGCAACATGGCACTGTTCCATTTCGAATCCATGAACCCATTTCTAAAAGTCGTACGACACTGTTTTTGCATTTGGGACGGATGTTGCACCTATCACCGTAGATGTTGCACCTTATGCATATCGATTCTTCGGACGACCATAACTGTTGGCTCGTTTAGAGTTACGGGAGGAATAACCAGCCAAAATAAAACTCTTTGTGTGTTCTAAGGTTTTGAAAGCTTTAAGCCGTCAATGGATTGTTTCATACCCCAAAAAAGACTATATGAAACTCAATCGGGTCTTGCAAGTTTTTTATCCTTAGTATTTTCGTCATGTGCATTTTTATGTTAAAACGGGATCACCGTGGGTAGTCTTCGATCTACCATCGCTGGAGAGTGGTGTACCATGATACTGCTTTGTTTCAAATCCATGCACCCATTTCTAAAAGTCGTACAACAATGTTTCGGCATTTTGGACGGATGTTGCACCTTGCACCATAGATGTTGCACCCTGTGGATATTGATTCTTCGGACGGCCATAACTGTTGGCTCTTTTAGAGTTACGGAAGCCATAACCAGTCAAAATGAAGCTATCTGTTATTTCTTCGACTGACAGCTTAAAGCCGTCAATGGATTGTTTCACATTAATAAAAGACTATCCGAACCTCAATTGGATCTCGAAAGTTCTTTACCCTTCCTTTTTTCGTCACGTGCATTTTTATGTTAAAATGGGATCACCGTGGCTGGTCTTCGATTTACCATCGCTAGAGAGTGGTGCCATGGTACTATTCTATTTCAAATCAATGCACCCATTTCTAAAAGTTGTACGGCACTGTTTTGGCATTTTGGGCGGATGTTGTACCATGCACCGTAAATGTTGCACCCTGTGGATATCGATTCTTCGGACGACCATAGCTGTTGGTTCGTTTAGAGTTACGGGAGTCATAACTAGTCAAAATGAAGCTCTCTATGAGTTCTACGACTTTGACAGCTCTAAGACGTCAATGGATTGTTTCATACGTAAAAAAGTCTATCTGAACCTCAATTGGGTCTCGGAACTTTTTTACCCTTCGTTTTTCGTCACGTTGATTTTTACATTAAAACGGAATCACCGTGGCTGGTCCTCGATTTACCATCGCCGGAGAGTGACGCACCATGGTACTGCTCCATTTCAAATCCATCTACCCACTTACAAAAGTCGTACGACGCTGTTTTGGCATTCGGGGCGGATGTTGGACCTTGCACCGTAGATGTTGCACCCTATTGATATCGATTCTTTGAACGACCATAACTGTTGATTCGTTTAGAGTTACAGGAGCCACAATCAGTCCAAACGAAGCTCTCTATGAGTTCTACGGCTTTAACATCTTTAGCCGTCAATGGATTGTTTCATACCCAAAAAAGTCTATCCCAACCTCAATCGGGTCTCGGAACATTTTTACCCTTCATTATATCGTCACGTGCTTTTTTACGTTAAAATGGGATCACCGTGGTTGGTCTTCGATTTACCATCGCTGGAGAGTGGTGCGTTATGGTACTACTCCATCTCAAATCCATGCACCCATTTCTAAAAGTCGTACCGAACTATTTTGGCATTCAGGGCGGATGTTGCACCTTGCATCGTAGATGTTGCACGCTGTGGATATCGATTCTTCGGACAGCCATAACTGTTGGCTCGTTTGATGTTACGAAAGCTGTAAACAGTCAAAATGAAGTTCTCTGTGAGTTCTACAGCTTTGAAGGCTTTAAGCCGTCAATGTATTGTTTCATACCCAAAAAAGACTATCTAAAACTCAATCGGGTCTCGTTAGTTTTTTACCTTCGTTTTTTTGTCACGTGCATTTTTACGTCAAAACGGTATCACCTTGGCCGGTCTTCAATTTACCATCGCTGGAGAGTGGCTCGCACGCCATGGTGTTGTTCCGTTTCAAACCCATCCACCCATTTCTAACAGTCGTAAGGCGCTTTTTTGGCATTTCGGACGGATGTTGCACCTTGCACCATAGATGTTGCACCCTGTGGATATCGATTCTTCGGACGGCCATAACTGTTGGCTCGTTTAAAGTTACGAGAGCCATAACCAGTCAAAATGAAGCTCTCTGTGAGTTCTTTGACTTTGACAGTTTTAAGCCACAATGGATTGCTTCATATCAAAAAAAGCTATCCGAACCTCAATTGGATCTCGGAAGTTTTTACCCTTTCTTTTTTCATCACGTGGATTTTTACGTTAAAAAGGGTCACCGTGATTGGTCTTCGATTTACCGTCGCCGGAGAGTGGTGAACCATGGTACTATTCCATTTCAAATCCATACACCCTTCTAAAAGTCGTACGACACTATTTCAGCATTTTGGACAGATATTGCACCATCCACCGTAGATGTTGCACCCTGTGGATATCGATTCTTCGGACGACCATAACTGTTGGCTCGTTTAGTGTTACGGGAGCCATAGCCAATCAAAACAAAGCTCTCTGTGAGTTCTACAGCTTTGAAAGCTTTAAGCCTTCAAGGGATTGTTTCATACCTAAAAAAGTCTATCCGTACCTCAATTGGGTCTCGAAACTTTTTTACCCTTCGTTTTTTCGTCATGTGCATTTTTACGTGAAAACGGGATCACCGTGGCTGATCATCGATTTACCATCGTTGGAGAATGATGCACTATGGTACTGCTCCGTTTCAAATCCATGAACCAATTTATAAAAGTCGTACGACACTGTTTTGGCATTCGGGGAGGATGTTGTACCTTGCACCATCGATGTTGCACCCTATGGATGTCGATTCTTCGGACGGCCATAACTGTTGGATCGTTTAGAGTTACGAGAGCCATAACATTCAAAATGAAGTTTTCTATGAGTTCTATGGCTTTAACAAATTTAAGCTGTCAATGGATTGTTTCGTACCTAAAAAGGCCTATCTGAACCTCAATCGGGTGTAGGAACTTTTCTACCCTTCATTTTTACGTTACGTGCTATTTTACGTTAAAACATGATCACCATGGTTGGTCTTCGATTACCATCATTGGAGAGTGGTGCACCATGGTACTACTACATTTCAAATCCATGCACTTATTTCTAGAAGTCGTACCAAACTGTTTTGGCATTCGGGGCGGATGTTGCACCTTGCATAGTAGATGTTTCACCCTGTGGATAACGATTCTTCGGGCATCCATAATTGTTGGCTCGATTAAAGTTACGGGAGCCAAAACAAGTCAAAACAAAGCTCTTTGTGAGTTATACAACTTTGATGGCTTTAAGTTGTCAATGGATTGTTTCATACCCAAAAAAGACTATCCGAGCCTAATCGGGTATGGGAAGTTTTTACCCTTCTTTTTTTCGTCACGTGCATTTTTACGTTAAAACGGGACCACCGTGGCTGGCGTTTGATTTACCATCGCTGGAGAGTGGTGCACTATGGTACTATTCCATTTCATATCCATGCACCCATTTCTAAAAGTCGTATGGCACTGTTTAGGAATTTTGGACGGATGTTACACCTTGCACCGTAGATGTTGCACCATGTGGATATCGATTCTTCGAACGGCCATAACTGTTGGCTCCTTTAGATTTACATGAGCCATAACTAGTCATAACGAAGCTCACTGTGAGATCTACGGCTATGGCCACTTTAAGCCGTCAATGGATTGTTTCATACACAAAAAAGACTATCCGAACCTCAATCGAGATTCGAAAGTTTTTTACGCTTTGTTTTTTTCGTCATGTGCATTTTTATGTTAAAACGAGATCACCGTGGCTGGTTTTCAATTTACCATCGCTGAAGAGTGGTGCACCATTGTACTGTTCCGTTTCAAATGCAAGCACCCATTTCTAAAATTCATATGGCACTGTTTTAGCATCCGGGGGTAGATACTGCACCTTGCACCGTAGATGTTGCACCTAGCAGATATCGATTCTTCGGACGGCCGTAACTGTTGGCTCCTTTAGAGATACGGGAGCCATAACCAGTCAAAACGAAGCTCTCTGTAAGTTCTATGGCTTTGACAGCTTTAAGTCGTCATTGAATTGTTTCATATCAAAAAAAGACTATCCGAATCTCAATTGGATCTCGAAAGGTTTTTACCCTTCTTTTTTTCGTCACGTGCATTTTTACGTTAAAATGGGATCAGCGTGGCTGGTCTTCATATTACCATCGTTAGTGAGTCGTGTACCATGATACTGTTCCGTTTTAAATCCATGCATCCATTTCTAAAAGTCATACGACACTGTTACGACATTTTGGACGGATGTTGCACCTTATGGTATCGATTCTTCGGACGGACATAACTGTTGGCTCGTTTAAAGCTATGGAAACTATAACCTGTCAAAAGGAAGCTCTCTGCGTGTTCTATGGCTTTGACTATTTTAATCCGTCAATGGATTGTTTCATACCTAAAAAAGTCTATCCAAGCCTCAATCGGGTCTCGGAACATTTTTACCCTTCTTTTTTTATCACGTGCATTTTTACCTTAAAACGGGATCACCGTGGCCGGTCTTCGATTTTCCATCGCTGGAGAGTGGTGCACCATGGTAGTGCTCCATTTCAAATTCATGCACCCATTTCTAAAAGTCGTGCGGCATTGTTTCGGCATTCGGGGTGGAACTTTTTTACCCTTTTTTTTATCACGTGCATTTTTACCTTAAAACGGAATCACCATGGCCGGTCTTCGGTTTGTCATCGTTGAAGAGTGGTGCACCATGATAGTGCTCCATTTCAAATTCATGCACCCATTTCTAAAAGTTGTGCGGCATTGTTTTGGCATTCGGGGCAGATTTTGCACCTTGCACCGTAAATGTTGCACCCTATGGATATCAATTCTTCGGACGTTCATAACTGTTGGCTCGTTTAGGGTTACGGGAGCCACAACCAGTTAAAACGAAGCTCCCTATGAGTTCGACGGCTTTGATAGCTTTAAGCCTTCAATGGATTGTTTCATACCCAAAAAAGACTATCTGAACCTCAATCGGGTTTTGGAAGTTTTTTACCCTTCGTTTTTTTGTCACGTGCAGTTTTACATTAAAATGGGGTCATTGTGGCTGGTCTTCGATTTACCATCGCTGTAGAGTGGTACAACATTGTACTATTCTATTTCAAATTCATGCACCCATTTCTAAAAGTCCTACGACACTATTTCGGCATTTTTGACGGATGTTGCACCTTGTACCGTAGATGTTGCACCCTGTGGATATCTATTCTTCAGACGGCCTTAACTGTTAGCTCCTTTAGAGTTACGGGAGCAATAACTAGTGGAAACGAAGCTCTCTGTGATTTCTACGGCTTTGACCACTTTAAGCCACCAATAGATTGTTTCATAGCCAAAAAAACTATCCGAACCTCAATCGATCTCGGAAATTTTTTACCCTTCATTTTTTTCATCACGTGCATTTTTACGATAAAACGGGATCATCGTGGTTGGTATTCGATTTACCATCGCTGGAGAGTGGTGCACCATAGTACTATTCCATGTCAAATTTGTTTGCACCAAAATTGGTTACAACACTCTTCGGGAGTCGTTGAAGAGATAATAATGAATAACGTAAATTCAAAACGAGTATTATCTAACAAAAACTCCAAATCACAGAAAAGTAAATGCGTAGACAAACGATTTATAGCGGTTCGGCGTGTTGCCAACGTCCACCGTGAAGTTTTTTGGCGTTTTATTGATTCTCTTTCAGTGATTACAAGTTTCTATAGCAATCAATAGCAAGTTACAACTGAAAATTTGAAATCAACAACAAAATTATGATGTAAGATGATGGAGATCTCGATCCGGCAGAGTTTGGGCGCTTGAGAGTCCAAAAGATCCATTTTCTGTTGGCTCTGGGCCTCTATTTATAGGTGTAAGATGCTGATATTTCGCTGAAAACTCGGGAGACCACTTCTGGCACGTGAGGGGGCCCACGCGCCCGGCCATAGGAAATTTGGGCCCACTTTGGCATCGATTCGAACTCCATTCGAATCGATCATGAATTCATCCAATCGAGGTAAAATTTGGTGTGGACATTCTTCAACATGTATGCAAGCTTCTGTAAAAATTTCGTGGCATTTGGATCAGTAGATTGATAGATATGATGGATACGATATGACGCTCTTCGAGTGGCTGTTTGTTTCGAAACCATCTCTTCGAACCGATGGTTTCGAACCGATGGTAGCACGCGCCTTCGTGTTGCCGTGGAGCGCGCACTTCGCCTTGATCCGGATTTCACTCCGAGTTGGCCGCTTCGACTCCATGTATCTCGGCGCATTCGAACCGATGGATGACACGTCATCATGGCTAGTTGACTCAGTGGATTCGAACGAAGCTTCATTGATGGATTCGAACAGGGCTTCACAGATGGGTTCGAACAAGGCTTCAATGATGGGTTCGAACAAGGCTTCATCGATGGGTTCGAACAAGGCTTCATCGATGGGTTCGAACAAGGCTTCATCGATGGGTTCGAACGACCGATGCTTGCTGGATACGAACCTGCGTTTCTCTGATGGATACGAGCTTTGTAACTTCTCTATGGACGCGAAGTCAATTGATGCGAACTTGAACCCTTCGATGGATTCGAAGTTGATGGAGTCGAACCCGAGGTACTTCAATGGATTCGAAGGTAATCGATACGATGGTGATCGGTTCGAAACAGTGTTTGGTGATGGGTTCGAAATCTAGGTTTCTCCCTTCAAGTTGAAACGATCATAACTCGAGCATATGAACTCGGATTGACATGAAATCTGAGATGCGGACTTCTACGATCTTTCTTGTCATGTCCTATCAATTGTAGCTCAATCTGGACTCAGACAAAATTCAGTGATACCCATAGCGAAAAGAAGGATGACCAATCTCTGAGACGAACTGTTCTCCATTTTCGATCGATCTTTTGGTATCGCGGTTTTGCCAAAAAGCGAGATAACATTTTGCCCCCAAAGTACGTCTTGTGGGAACACAACGTGCTTTGAATAGCTGCAATATCTCTCTGAACAATCATTGCTCTCTTTTTTGTTGAGACTCGTATTCTGTATTGCTGTAACCTTGTGTTGATATGATTGATTGCTGTATAATAGCGCTTAGCCGTTGGCTGTTGTATTCGTAACAAGATGAGTATTCGATCCCTGTAAATGTTTAAAATCAAATGTTAGCCCGACATATATGCACATATGTTAGTTTGACCCTTGTTAACGTCGTGCATCCACGAGTCGTTGTCAGTCTTGTTTGCTATTTGAATTTCGTATCGATTCTCTCCTGAACCGGTTTGGAAATTTGAGTTAAGCAACACTTGATGGTTGTTTTGAAAAGTCCCTTCGTATCGATCCTCTCCTGAACCGATATAGAAGGTTGAAGGAATTGAATTTGTGTTGCGCGAATGTAATATTTTGAACCGATGGGTATGAGCATTGATGGGTTCGAGATCAGCATTCGTATGGATGGAGTGCGCTTATGCTATGATAGGTACGAAATCGACATTCGTATCGATGACTTGAATGAGGACGAATCACCCATTCGAACCGATAAGAAAGGATGGATACGAAATCGTCGTTCGTATCGATAGGAAATGATGGATACAAATTCGTTGCTCGTATCAGTAGGTTGTGGATGGAGTTGTGGATTTGTTGATGCGCACAAAGGCTTCGAGTCAATGTGCTCACTGTTCATTTCGCATCGATGGAGCTCAATGTACACTATACAGCCTTTGTTGTATACTTCGTATCGATGAAGTGTGAGGTTAACTTCGAATCGATAAGGCCTTAGGCAGATGGGTTCGGATGGAGATTTCGAACCGAAAAGTGTTTTGACCAGTTGCGACCAGTCAAGTCCACTAGGAGGCGAATCGCCTCGGCTACCCTCTAGGTCCCATATAAATAGCAGAGACCTTGCCATTTTTCACTTTTTACGTTTTACTTTGTATTTACTGTGCATTGCATCGTCTCGAAGCTTCAGAGAGAAACACTGTGTCACGTTTCCGAATCAATCAAGATCCAAGTCTCTAATTCCTCGAATCCATCACTCAAATTAGGTAATTAGCCTCGAATCCAAACGGCAAAGCTATTTCGAACCTACCTCTTCTTCATGGCCACTCTGGTGATTGGTAAAACCAGATCTGGTTTGGGAGAGCTTCGAAACCATCTGGGGACTCGAGTTCGAATCGATGATGGCGGCGTCATTTTTCCTTGGATTTCGCATCGATCCCTGGGATGACCTTATAGGGGTGACGCAGTTCGCACCAATTGATTATCTTGATGGGTCCATTCGAATCGATGGACTTCAAATCCATCAGCCATCGGTTCAAAGTCCTTAACCTTACATCGATACGAATTGCCTCTTTGTGACCGATACGAAAGGTATCGATTCAAATGTGATCGATGTTAAGTTGAGGTTTTCCGGATCGGTACAAACTAGCTAACCAAGGATCGGTTCGAAGTCATCCTTCATTGATCGATTCGAACTCGGCACTTGATCATCGATTCGAAGCGTGCCTCCTCTGTATCGATTCGAAGTGGTATTGTGACGGTTTCGAATGAGCTTCCTGTGATCGGTTTGAAACCCTCTATGATGGATACCAAAGTTTGACATTCTCGTAGCATAATTCCGACGAGCTTCATTCTTGCATATTTGGACTTGATAATTAAACTGCATACTTGACCACCTTTTGAAGCTCGTTGATGGAACCATAACAACTTCTATCCGAATCAACTTTCATCGTAAAAACGGTTTAGTGATGACGTCAGCGATGACGGTTGTTTGCGTCAAAATTGGGCACAACACTCGTCGGAAGTTTTTGAAGAGATAATAAATGAAGAGTGCAAATTAAAACAGAGGATTATCTAACAAAAACTCCAAATAGCATGTAAATAAACGCGTAGACAAGCAATTTATAGTGGTTCGGCGTATTGCCTACGTCCACTGTGAAGTTTTTATACTTTTATTGACTTTCTTTCGATGATTACAAGTCGGTACAGCAAACAACAGCGAATTACGGTCAGGAATTCGAATTTAACAACAAGTTTATGATGTCAAATGATGGAGATCTCAATCCGGCAGAGTCTGGATGCTTCAGAATTCAAAGTCCCTTCTCTGTTGGCCCTGGGGCTCTATTTATAGGCGTAGGCTGCTGATATTTCGCTGAAAACTTGGGAGACCACTTCTGGCACGTGAGGGGGCCCACACGCACGGTCCCAGGAAGTTTGGGCCCACTTTGGCATCGGTTCAAACTCCATTCGAACCGATCAAGAATTCAACCAATCGAGGTGAAATTTGGCATGGACATTCATCAACATGTGTGCAAGCTTCTGTGAAAATTTCATGGCATTTGGATCAGTAGAGTGGGAGATATGATGGATTCGAAATGGGGTTCATTGCATGGCTGTCTGGTTCGAAACCATGCTTTCGAACCGATGGTTTCGAACCCATCATGTCACGTGTCTTCGTGGCGACGTGGACCGCAAACTTCGAACCAACCCGGTCTTCACTCCGAGTTGACCGCTTCGACTCCATAAATCTCGGCGAATTCGAACCGATGGAAGACACGTCGTCATGATTGGTTGACCCAGTGGATTCTAATGAGGCTACACAGGATGGGTTCGAACTTGGCATCACGGATGGTTTCGAACGAGGTTCCATGTTTGGGTTCGAACAACGTCTTATGATGGAATCGAACAAGGATGTTTGTGTGGATTCGAACAAGGCTTTGTGGTGGGTTCGAAACAGCTACTCTCCGATGGTTTCGAGGCCCATTGTTATGAACCTGGTAGATTCGAACCTGATGGGTTCGAAGGTGATGGTTTCGAACCTGATGGGTTCGAAGGTGATGGTTTCGAACCTCATGGGTTCGAATCTCAGGCCCTTTCTTTCAAGTTGAATCGACCATAATTTGAGCGTATGAACTCGGATTGACTTGAAACTTGGGACGTTGATTCCTATGGTCTTTCTTGCCGTGTCCCATCAATTGTGGCTCAAGCTGGACTTGGACAGAATTCAGTGATATCCATAGCGAGACGAAGTATGGCAGGTCTCTGAGACGAACCGTTCTCCGCTTCTGATCGATCTTTTGGTATCGCGGCCCAAAAGCGGGATAACATTTTGCCCCCCCAAAGTACGTCTTGTGGGAATATGACGTGCTTTGAACAGCTGCAATTTCTCTGAACAATCATTGCTCTCTCTTTTCTGTTGAAACTCGTATGCTGTATTGTTGTAACCTTGTGTTGACATGATTGATTGCTGTATAATAGTGCTTAGCCGTTGGCTATTGCATTTGTAACAGGACGAGTGTTTGATCCCTGTAAATGTTTAAAATCGATTATTAGTTTTGTTTGCTATTGAACTTCGTATTGATTCTCTCCTGAACTGATTTTGAAAGTTGAATTGAGACAACGCTTGATGGTTGTTTTGGAAGGTTCCTTCGTATCGATCCTCTCTTGAACCGATGTAGAAGGTTGAAGGAAACGACTCTGTGTTCCGTGATTGTGACATTTCGAACTGATGTGTTGGAGGATCGATGGGTTCGAAATCTACATTCGCGTGGTTGGAGTATACTTGTGTTGTGATGGGTTCGAAACTGACATTCGAAACGGTATGAAAGGATGGATACGAACTAGTTGATTTGTACAAGAGCTTTTCGAACCGATGGGCCCAGCGTGTGTTTCGCATCGATGCAGCTCGTCGCCTTGTTGTGTGCTTCGTACCGATGACACGTTGGGGCAACTAACCGACAGGGTCCTAGGCCGATGGTCTCGAAAGTAGGTTTCGAATCGACCCACAGGTTGACTGGCTGCGACCGGTCAAGTTTACCTGGAAGGGGCATCGTCTCGGTTGCCTTTGAGGCTTCATATAAATAGCTGAGGGTTCGCCATTTTTACTTTTTACTTTTTTCACTCTCGCCTTGTTTTACTGTGCACTGCATCATTTTGGAACTTCAGAGAAGAAGGCGCCGTGCTTTCGTATTCGAATTAATTCAGATCCAAGACCTTAACTCCACGAATCCATCACTCGAACTAGGTAATTGGCCTTGAATCCAAACGGAAAAGTAATTGCGAACCCATTTCTCCCTCATCGATTGCTCACTTCAGCGATTGACAAAACCAGATCTGGTTTGAGGGGACTTTGAATCGATACGTGGGCCCGAGTTCGAATCGACAATGGCGACGTCACTTCCCCTTGGTTTCGCCTTGTTCTCTGGAATGAATTTGTGGGGTGACGCAGTTCGCACCGATAAACCATCTTTGATGGATGAGTTCGAATCGATGGTTTCGAACCCATCAGTCATCGGTTCGAAGTTCTCGACTTTGCATCGATACGGAGGGCATCGATTCGAACGTGATTGATGTGAAGTTGAGGGCTTGCTTATCGGTTCGAACCAGTTAACCAAGGTTGGATTCGAAATCCTCTTTCATTGATCGACTCGAGTGGGCTTTTCTGCATCGATTCGAAGTAACGTCGGCATGGGTTCGAATGGGTTCTTTCGAACCCTATATGATGGATACCAAAATTTGAAATTTTCTAAGCATAACTCCGACGAGCTTCATTCCTGCATATTTGGACATGTTAAACTGCATACTTGACCACCTTTCGAAGCTCGTTGACGGAACAATAACAATTTTTATTTGAATCAATTTTCCTTATATGAAGGGTTTTGCGATGACGGTCAGCTACGACGGTCATCACAACTGGGCTTTGTAGCTTTGTCGTTTGCGTGTTTTCTTTAATTCTGCGATATTCATCCAAGTAATGCACAGCACCGCACAACACACATTCATACACTATACACTGGGGAATTCACGGGCCCCTTGTCATCTAATGATGGTTTCTCATGAGTTAGTCAGTTATGGAGCCTTCGAGTTCGCATCAGCAGGAAACCCCACAAGATACTCGGAGTATAGTTCCTCCGAGGTTAGAGGTCCTGGACATTGATCCTGAAATTATCGGCCCTGCGCCGGATGAACTTCCCAACGCGTCATTCATTGCTAATCCATCAGATTCCGTCCCATCTCATATTTCCGAAGATATGCTGGGGAGGATATGCCTGAGGCACGGTTTGTCACTAGACGACGTGTTACTACCGGGGCCAAACGACAGACCACACAATCCGCCGGAGGGGTATACTGCATTCAATCGCCATGCGTGCGCGGCAGGGACGCTCCCTCCGTTCAATGAATATATAAGAGAAGTGCTATCTTTTTTGGGAATCGCGCCATCCCAACTTCACCTGAACGGGCATGCTTCGGTGAACAGCCTGTTCATCGTCTTTATGGAATATCTTCATAGACCACCGGCCCCGACTGAAATCAGATACTTGTTTAACTTCAAAACTCGAAACGATTACCCATCTTTTACATTCTTGGAGGCAGTACGAAATTGTCAAGTGGTTACCGGGTCCTGGACTAGGTTAAGCTATTACAGGACGGAATGGTTTTACGTCAGATGTCCTCCGGGCTTCGCCAGGCGATGGTTATTTAGACGTGAGTATAGCTGAGTTTCCAAACAATTACTAAGGCGATTGCAGTCAAAGTGTGACTTATATATTTTTCTTCTGTACAGCGATGATCCAGCTCCCCGACGGTGAAAACTTTAAGGAGATAGTACGAGTGCTCCGAGAGATCCCGAGCGTCGATAGGGATATCGACGTGTTATTGACGGATAGGAATCTCCGGGATTGTGGATTAATCGAATGATGGCAGAGTATAATATTCGACGGGGTGCAAAGAATTGTTCCGAAAAAACATGCCAAGCACAAGAAGCCCAAAGTCATTGTAGCCGAGGAAATTGATTCCGAAAGAACTCACACTGACGACGAGCCGTTGTTGGAGCCTACAGACGTGGCTCAAGATGTTGAAGAGCAAAGAAAAGGCAAGGCGGTCGTCGTCACATCAACTAAGAAGGAGAGATGGAAGTCGGTTGTCACAGCCCGATCCTCCCCCGGAGTTAGAATTTCCGAGACGTCTCCTCCGCGAACCGAAAGTCTTTACGAAGGGCTTACTGACCTTCCAATCCCGGATGATGTGTCCTTTCAGCATGACGCTGGGTTGGAGGAGTTTCATCGTACTCTTGAATTGAGCGAGCCTTTTATTACTAGCTCAGTCGACACTTCGGGTTGGTCGGGGGAAATGCATATTCATACACATTTCACGACACTACATAGTCCCGGGTCTTGGGTCATCGGTTTCGAGAAACCACTAACTCTGTTCACCTCTTTGCTTTGTAGGTACCATGTCCAGGCGCGGTTTGATGCTAGGGAGTCTGCGACATGCTCGAAAACCATCGTATCGCGACTCGCGCAGACGGGAAGGAGATAGGGACTATGATCAGGAATACTTCGGATATTCGAGCCGTGAAAGATATGACACAGATAGGGGTTATAAGCGTCGATCCCGATCGCATACCCCTCCTCCTCCCAGAGATCCCGTACAACCTCCGGCCTATATTTCTCGCCCCTCTGAGCCTTCACGTCATACGTCCACTTCCCAATCTTCCAGGCACGAATCTCACCGTTCGAGAAGCGAGGCATCGACCGCCGTAGTTGCGGAACAGCCTCCTGTGGGAATTTCGGGTGAAGGGGCGCTCAGGCTTGCTCAGTTGAAAAAAGACTTCCCAACTATTTGCTTCGATAACTACATTTTTCCCCCACACTTGAAAAGAATCCCTCCGTCGGCGGAGCAGGTGGTGCATGACTATGTGCACGACTTCTACGCTCAGTATAAAGTATGGTTTAAAGCGGCGGAGAAGGCATCGGAGCTGGCCTTTGAGCGTGGGGCCGCCAACGAAAAGTTACAGGCGGAGTTGGCCCAGAAGAGTCGTATTATCGATGTGCTGAACACCGAGGCCGAATCTTCCAGAAAATCAGAGATGGAAGCCATCAAAAAGGCCGATGAAGCCCAACTCACGATGGATAGAATGAAGCGCGAGCATTACGCCACGGTTGAGGACATGGGCCATCGGAATACTTTGGTCACTGTCGAGAGGGATGCGGCGCTAAAGGAGCTAAATGAGCTCAAATCCAAACTCGCCGAAATCGCCAAGGATAGGGATGATCCAAACAATGCAGCCCAGGAGGCGTGCGAACAAGCGGTGATACTCCAGACCAAACGGGATGAGGCAGTGGCCAAAGTTTAAGCGGTCGAGGCGGAGATTGAGGAGAGAGTTCAGCAAGCCGAGGCCAGGCTAGAGGCCGACATTGAAGATTTTCTTATCACCTACAATGCCAATGTATTGAAGCACAGAAACTTGGCCTGGCTTTAGGATTACCCAGTGCATCTCCGCAGTGCTTGGGAACGATTGGTTAAGGAGGAAGAGGAAGCGCACCAGGACGAATCGGTCGACCGATTCGAGCTCGAAAACCGGTTGCTAACAGATGAGGAAAAGAAGGTCCTCCACGATGCTATGATCTCTCATGAGAAAGAGATGGTTGGCGGTCGATCTTTGGAGGCCGGAGAAGGGTCAGGCGTTGAGCATCGTGCCACCGCTCTTGAAATCACCGCCCCGCCTCCGTCTGAGCCTGTATCTGCGGTTAGCTCACGGACTGTTCCTGCTTACGACCAAGAGCAACCGCGGTTATCACCAATTCGCGAACACGTCTCCGAAGTCGTCCCACCATCAGCGAGCCGAACTGAGGAAGGTATTCTGAACAAATTTTAAGTGCATTTTCGCTAGAACTCTCGTTTCGAAGTGATTGTTCTTAACTCCTTCTCTTCTTTATCCAGTGACTAGGACTACCCCGGTGTCATCGACCCAGGAGCTGAGTCAAGGGCAGAAGGCTATTACTACTGAAACGACTGTCGTGACAACGACAGCGTCTACCGAAGCGGCGCAGGAAAGCTCTTTGTCTCTTGACGAACAAATGGTGAGCGAACTACTCGGTCAACAGGGAGACTTCTCTATGGACTTGCCATTTATCATCAGTGAGCTCCCGCCAGCCTCCAGCTCTTTCGTGCAGACCGGAGTTGCCCCCAGCCAGGCTCCATCGACTCGAGATGAAGAAATCTTGGCCGAAATCCACGCTGAATTAGAAGCTGAGGGGCAAAGCGGTAGTGTCGGTGGTGACACTATTCCATCTTCCGCTGCGGGTCCTATCCCTCCTACTCCTCCGGCGGGGAGCCCTCATCTAGACTCAAGTTCTGAGGAGGACGTAGATATTATGCCCCCGGCCGAAGAGCAGCCACCGGTGAGGAGGTCGTCCAAACGAAGGATTTTCATTCCTAGTGACTCTGACGACGAACCGCTAATAAGGAAGCCAAGGAAGAAAGAATAGAGTGGCCCCCCCAGCAGATATTTTGGTAGATAGGAACTTGTTTTCGTTTTTGTTAGTAGGCCGTGTGTAGATGCAGGTTCGGCCCATGCTAGTAGGCATTCTTTTTTGGAAGAACTTTTGTGTGTAAGTCCTTGTTTTAAGTTAGTTGAAATAAAATTTAGTTTCTTTGTTTCAACTCTCATTTCTTTTGCGCTTAAGTGTTTGTAGTGCCTTGTTTTCAGTCCGGTGCACTTGTGGCGTTTTTACCGTCAAGTGGAGTTCGTTTTTATTCGCCAAGTCTGAGAATCTTGGTCGCAAGTTGTGATCGATGAATAACCGAACTTCGGACATTGTATCACTATGGTTAGCGATTAACACTTAGCTTTTTTGCCCCCTAGTCTCGGGGAATAACATTTGCGTTTTTGTGGTTGAGTGTGTTTATTGCAAACTTTAAACACATGTCCACATTCTGGGGACTTAAGATAATTTGAGATCGATAATCCGGTTCGCACTCCGGGAACTCGAGAGTTTTCGATGCTTGTAACATGGTCCGCATTCCGGGAACTTGGAAATGATGTTCACATTCCAATCGCACTCTACGAACTCGGAGTTAGTATTAACATTTCAGTTCGTACTACGGGAACTTTAACTTGGCGTTTATGCTCCAATTCACACGCCGGGAACTTGGATAAAACATGTATGTTTGGGTTCGCACTTCAGGAACCTGGAATTGATGTTTGTACTCCAACCCGCGCTACGGGAATCTGGAGTTAGCACGGATGCTCCGGTTCGCGCTCCAGGAACCTGTAACTTATGTTTATACTCCAATTCATGCTTTGGGAACTTGGAGTCCGTTCATACTCTGGGAACGAATTATTGAATGTTTATACTCCAATTCACGCTCTGGGAAGTTGGAGTCCGCTCGCGCTCTGGGAACGAACTGTTTAATGTTTATACTCCAATTCGCGCTCTGGGAAGTTGGAGTCCGCTCGCGCTCTGGGAGCGAATTGTTTAATGTTTATACTCCAATCCGTGCTCCGGGAATTTGGAGTCCGCCCGCGCTCTGGGAGCGAATTGTTTAATGTTTATACTCCAATTCGCGCTCTGGGAAGTTGGAGTCCGCTCGCGCTCTGGGAGCGAATTGTTTAATATTTATACTCCAATCCGTGCTCCGGGAATTTGGAGTCCGCCCGTGCTCTGGGAGCGAATTATTGAATGTTTATACTCCAATTCATGCTGTGGGAAGTTGGAGTCCGTTCACGCTCTGGGAACGAATTGTTGGATGGACTGTTGTGTGTTGGTCCAGTTCAGCCTTCGATGTGCTGGCTTACCCCCGAGCTGGGGTTTTCACTTAGTGAGTGGCCGGTTGTAACGCAGTCACTCGCTATTTGAATAAATTCCATTGTTTGATGGAACTTAGCTCTTCGTGTGTCGTGATTGTTGAACGTTGTATTCGGTGAATCACAGCTTTAGCTTGAAGAGATAGCATTTTATTTGCTGAAATAAGAAAATGTGGCAAAGTCAGTGCCTTATTACAAATTCAAATTTCAGAATGTAAAGGACACTGCAAATTATTCATAGATTGAAGGAGACTGTCATGTGTGACAGTGACGAGTATCTTCGTCGTTTCAGGCCCCTGAGTAGGTAGGTCCGCCACTGATGGCGTTCATCACCAACCTCCCGCGGGGACAAGTCGAGTCCTCCTGTCTCGGTCGATTGGGTTCATTGTTTGGATTTGATGGGCCCGCTTCTCTGGGCTGCGGTGTCCGCACAAACTGTTCCAGCTTCCTTTCTCTGACCAGTTTTTCAACAAGATCCTGTAAGTGACGACACTCGTTCGTATTGTGCCCGTAGCCTTCATGGAACCTGCAAAATTTTCCCGTCTGGATTTGTCTTTCTGACGACGGTCTTGGAGCAGGTTTTTCATATTGAATTGTATTACGGGTCCACAAATACAAGTCCTCCAGTGAAGTATTCAAAGGAGTATAACTGTCGAACATCGGATTATTGCGTTGCGGGCCACGATTTTGACCTTGTTTTTAAAGTTGATTCACGCTCTCTCTTCGCCGAGCTTGTTTATTTTTAATGTTCAACTGAACTTTTCCGGAGCTCTCACCGGACTGTTTTATTGCAACATTGCTTTGGGTCCTTTCCGCATTTGGCCCTGCGTCAGTTTGCTTCCTAGACTGTTTCGCGTCTTCCTGTCTCAGGAATTGAGCTGCTTTGGCGTGGAAACGGTCCAATGACGCAGGTGGTGTCCCAGGTAGCCAATTGCCAAATTCAGAATCGGGGTCGATCCCCTTAGTTAATGCCATAAGGATGGAGTTATCGTTTGGATTACTAATCTCTGCACATGCAGTATGGAATCTTTCTAAGTAGTGTCTGAGTGTCTCTCCGGGAGCTTGTGTGACACTAGATAGAGTGTTGACATCTCTCGGCCTTGTGACGTGCATGCAGAATTGCTCAACGAATTTTGTGGCCAGCTGGTCGAATGAGGAGATGGATCGAGGAGGCAGTCGGGTGAACCACATGGTGGCGATGCCCCCCAAGGATATGGGGGAACTACGACACTTCACAGCGTCGTCGGCTCTGGCAGCAGTCATCGACCATTCATATTTTAGAATATGTTGGTTGGAGTCGGAGTTTCCCTCATACATGGGTAGAGTGGGCATTCGGAATCGCCGTGGGGGTTCAGCATTAAGAATATCGTCCGTAAAGGGAGTGTGACTTCGGGAAACTCGCCAATCGTCATTTGTGAATCCCTGACTCTCACGGATCATCTGACGTATCATAGTTGAAAGATCCAGCATTTGTGCCGGAGTATGATCACGTTCCATACTTCGGGCTTGAACCGGATATCGTCGACGGTCCAAGTCTCGCCTTCTTGGCTCATAGTCCTCTGTGACGTACGGTTCAGGAGTACGACTGCTATGACGACGGTCCAAGTCCGACTGATCTTGAGCGTCGACCCCTGGTTCAGCCGCAACGCTAGTGGTGCGGTATTCTGCGGCGTGATGAGGAACGGCACCTCCTCGGGAGGAGGGTCCGGTTTGGAAACTTGCTGACGGACCAACTCTTATTTGTCCAACGGTCAATGTCGGTTGGTTCCCAACGGGTGGCATACGACTCCCATCCAACCGGGGTCGTGGAGGCCGGTTATGATAATTAGAAGATGAAGAACTTTCGCTGGAAGAGCGAGAAGCACGATCTCTCATGGATCTCTTTCGTTTCTGACGATCCAGCTTGTTGATTAGCTCAGTGTTAGCGCGTAGTTGTTCTTCTAGTTGTCGCCGACTTTGGGTCAGCTCTTGGAGTAGCAACTGCAACTCTTGTCGGGTGACCGGTCCCGACGGTTCCGATTGCCCAGCGGCATCTTGATTAGGTGAAGGTAGAGGGGTAGGATTCTGTCTATCCTGTTCTTCTTGATTGACAGCGTTCGAGGTGGTTCTTGTGCTAACCATCTTGATAGTTGGATTCCTTTCCTAGACTTTATGCAAATCTGAATAGAAGGGAAGGATGTCGGATTCAATGATCTGGATCTCTCTCTTAGATTTATTCAATCCAGTATCGATGACAGATCCAACGAGCAGGAGAAAATCTGGGTTTTCTCGGTGAAAGCACCAAAGTGTTTGCGTCAAAATTGGGCACAACACTCGTCGGAAGTTTTTGAAGAGATAATAAATGAAGAGTGCAAATTAAAACAGAGGATTATCTAACAAAAACTCCAAATAGCATGTAAATAAGCGCGTAGACAAGCAATTTATAGTGGTTCGGCGTATTGCCTACGTCCACTGTGAAGTTTTTATACTTTTATTGACTTTCTTTCGATGATTACAAGTCGGTACAGCAAACAACAGTGAATTACAGTCAGGAATTCGAATTTAACAACAAGTTTATGATGTCAAATGATGGAGATCTCAATCCGGCAGAGTCTGGATGCTTCAGAATTCAAAGTCCCTTCTCTGTTGGCCCTGGGGCTCTATTTATAGGCGTAGGCTGCTGATATTTCGCTGAAAACTCGGGAGACCACTTCTGGCACGTGAGGAGCCCCACACGCACAGTCTCAGGAAGTTTTGGCCCACTTTGGCATCGGTTCGAACTCCATTCGAACCGATCAAGAATTCATCCAATCGAGATGAAATTTGGCGTGGACATTCATCAACATGTGTGCAAGCTTCTGTGAAAATTTCATGGCATTTGGATCAGTAGAGTGGGAGATATGATGGATTCGAAATGGGGTTCATTGCATGGCTGTTTGGTTCGAAACCATGCTTTCGAACCGATGGTTTTGAACCCGTCATGTCACGTGTCTTCGTGGCGACGTGGAGCGCAAACTTCGAACCAACCCGGTCTTTACTCCGAGTTGACCGCTTCGACTCCATAAATCTCGGCGAATTCGAACCGATGGAAGACACGTCATCATGATTGGTTGACCCAGTGGATTCGAATGAGGCTACACAGGATGGGTTCGAACTTGGCATCACGGATGGTTTCGAACGAGGTTCCATGTTTGGGTTCGAACAACGTCTTATGATGGAATCGAACAAGGATGTTTGTGTGGATTCGAACAAGGCTTTGTGGTGGGTTCGAAACAGATACTCTCCGATGGTTTCGAGGCCCATTGTTATGAACCTGGTAGATTCGAACCTGATGGGTTCGAAGGTGATGGTTTCGAACCTGATGGGTTCGAAGGTGATGGTTTCGAACCTCATGGGTTCGAATCTCAGGCCCTTTCTTTCAAGTTGAATCGACCATAATTTGAGCGTATGAACTCGGATTGACTTGAAACTTGGGATGTTGATTCCTATGGTCTTTCTTGCCGTGTCCCATCAATTGTGGCTCAAGCTGGACTTGGACAGAATTCAGTGATATCCATAGCGAGACGAAGTATGGCAGGTCTCTAAGACGAACCATTCTCCGCTTCTGATCGATCTTTTGGTATCGCGGCTTTTCCCAAAAGCGGGATAACAACGGTCATTATAACTGGGCTTCGTAGCTTTGTCGTTTGCATATTTCCTTTAACTCTGCGACATTTATTCAAGTAATGCATGGCACTTTACAACATACATTCATACACTTTACACTGGGGAATGCACGGGTCTTTTGTCGTCTAACGATGGTTTCTCATGAGTTAGCTAGTCATGGAACCTTCAAGTTCGTAGCAGCAGGAGATTCAAAGTACAGTTACTTCGAGACTAGAGGTTCTGGATATTGAACCTGAGATTATCGGACAAGCCCCGGACGAATTTCCCAATGCGTCTTTTATTGCCAATTCGTCGGATTCCGTTCAATCCAATATTTCTGAAGATATGTTGGGGAGAATATGCTTGAGGCACGGCCTGTCACTGGATGACGTGTTATTGCCGGGGCCGAATGATAGACCACACAATCCGCCAGAGGGATATACATCATTCAATCGCCACGCATGCGCGGCCACGCTTCCTCCGTTCAACGAGTACATAAGAGAAGTACTGTCTTTTTTGAGGATCGCTCCATCTCAACTACACCCAAATGGGTATGCTTCCGTGAATAGTTTATTCATCGTCTTCATGGAGTACCTTCATAGACCACCGATCCCGACCGAGATCAGATATCTATTCAATTTCAAAACCCAAGGTGATTACCCTTCCTTCACATTTCTGGAAGCAGTGAGGAATTGCCAAGTGGTCACTGGGTCCTGGACCAGGTTGAGTTATTACAGGACGGAATGGTTCTATGTCAGATGTCCTCCGGGGTTTGCCCGGCGATGGTTATCACCAATCTTCCGCGGGGACAAGTTGAGTCCTCATGTCTCGGCCGATTGGGTTCATTGTTTTGATTTGACGGGCCCGCTTCTCTGGGCTGTGGTGTCCGCACAAACTTTCCAGCTTCCTTTCTCTGATCAGTTTTTCAATGAGATCTTGTAAGTGACGACACTCGTTCGTATTGTTCCCGTAGCTTTCATGGAACCTGCAAAACTTTCCCGTCTGGATTTGTCTCTTGGACGACGGTCTCGGTGCAGGTTTTTGGTACTGAATTGTATCACAGGTTTGTAAGTACAAGTCCTCTAGTGATGTATTCAAAGGGGTGTAACTGTCAAACATTGGGTTCTTGCGCCGCGGCCCATGATTTTGATCTCGTTTTCTGGTATGATTCACGCTCTCTCTTCGCCGAGCTTGTTTGTTTTTAATGTTCAACTGAACTTTTCCGGAGCTCTCGCCGGACTGTTTGATTGCAACATTGCTTTGGATCCCCTCCGTGCTTGGCCCCGCATCGGTTTGCTTCCTAGACTGTTTCGCATCTTCTCGTCTCAGGAATTGAGCCGCCTTGGCGTGGAAACGGTCCAATGATGCAGGTGGTTTTCCAGCTAACCAGTTGCCAAACTCAGAATCGGGGTTGATCCCCTTAGTTAACGCCATAAGGATGGAGTTATCGTTCGGATTGCTGATCTCCGCGCATGTAGTATGGAATCTCTCTAAGTAGTGTCTGAGCGTTTCTCCAGGAGCTTGAGTGACGCTAGACAGAGTGTTGACATCTTTGGGCCTTGCGACTTGCATGCGGAATTGTTCAACGAATTTTGTGGCCAACTGGTCGAATAAAGAGATGGATCGAGGTAGTAGTCGAGTAAACCACATGGTAGCGATGCCCCCAAAGGATATGGGGAAACTACGACACTTCACTGCATCGTCGGCTCTAGCAGCACTCATCGACCATTCATATTTTAGAATATGTTGGTTGGGGTCGGAGTTTCCCTCATACATGGGTAGAGTTGGCATTCTAAATCGCCGTGGGGGTTCAGCAGTAAGGATATCGTCCGTAAAAGGAGTGTGACTTCGGGAAACTCTCCAATCGTCATTTGTGAATCCCTGGCTCTCACGGATCATCTGACGTATCATAGTTGAAAGATCCGGCATTTGCGCCGGAGTATGATTACGTTCCATACTTTAGGTTTGAACCGGATGTCGTCGACGGTCCAAGTCTTTCCTTCTTGGCTCATAGTCCTCTGGGACGTATGGTTCAGGAGTACGTCCGCTATGACGACGGTCCAGGTCCGACTGATATTGGACGTCGACCTCTGATTCAGCCGCAACGTTAGTAGTGCGGTATTCTGTAGTGTGGTGAGGGATGGCACCTCCTCGGGAGGACGGTCCGGTTTGGAAACTGGCCAATGGACGAACTCTTAGTTGTCCAACGGTCAGTGTGGGTTGATCTCCAGCAGCTGGCATGCGACTCCCATCCAGTCGGGGTCGTAGATCGATTGTGATAATCAGAAGATGAAGAACTCTCGCTGGAGGAGCGAGATGCGTGGTTTCTCGTGGATCTCTTTCGCTTCTGGCGATCCAGCTTGTTAATCAGCTCGGCATTAGCACGCAGCTGTTCTGCTAGTTGTTGCCGACTCTGGGTCAGCTCTTGGAGTAGCGACTGTGACTCTTGTCGGGTAACCGGAACTGAAAGTTCCGAGTGTCCAGTAGCATCTTGATTAGATTGAGGTAGTGGAGCAGGATTCTGTCTATCCTATTCTTCTTGATTGATAGCGTTAGAGGTGGTTCCTGTACTAACCATCTTAAAAGTTAGATTCCTTTCCTAAACTTTATGCAAATCTGAATAAAATGGAAGGAACTTGGATTTGATGATCTGGATCTCTCTCTTAGATTTGTTCAATCCGATATCGATGACAGATCCAAAGAGCAGGAAAAATCTAGGTTTTCTCGGTGAAAGCAGCAAAGTGTTTGCACCAAAATTGGTCACAACACTCTTCAGGAGTCGTTGAAGAGATAATAATGAAGAATGTAAATTCAAAACGAGTATTATCTAACAAAAACTCCAAATCACAGAAAAGTAAATGCGTAGACAAGCGATTTATAGTGGTTCGGCGTGTTGCCTACATCCACCGTGAAGTTTTTTGGCGTTTTATTGATTCTCTTTTAGTGATTACAAGTTGCTATAGCAATCAACAGCAAGTTACAACTGGAAATTTGAAATCAACAGCAAAATTATGATGTAAGATGATGGAAATCTCGATCCGGCAGAGTTTGGGCGCTTGAGAGTCCAAAAGATCCCTTTTCTGTTGGCTCTGGGGCTCTATTTATAGGTGTAAGATGCTGATATTTCGCTGAAAACTCGGGAGACCACTTCTGGCACGTGAGGGGGCCCACGTGCCCGGCCTAAGGAAATTTGGGCCCACTTTGGCATCGATTCGAACTCCATTTGAATCGATCATGAATTCATCCAATCGAGGTGAAATTTGGTGTGGACATTCTTCAACATGTATGCAAGCTTCTGTGAAAATTTCGTGGCATTTGGATCAGTAGATTAAGAGATATGATGGATACGAGATGACGCTCTTCGAGTGGCTGTTTGGTTCGAAACCATCTCTTCGAACCGATGGTTTCGAACCGATGGTGGCACGCGCCTTCGTGTTGACATGGAGCGCGCACTTCGCCTTGATCCGGATTTCACTCCGAGTTGACCGCTTCGACTCCATGTATCTCGGCGCATTCGAACCGATGGATGACACGTCATCATGTCTAGTTGACTCAGTGGATTCGAATGAGGCATCATTGATGGATTCGAACATGGCTTCACAGATGGGTTCGAACAAGGCTTCAATGATGGGTTCGAACAAGGCTTCATCGATGGGTTCGAACAAGGATTCATTGATGGATTCGAACGACCGATGCTTGCTGGATACGAACCTGCGTTTCTCTGATGGATACGAGCTTTGTAACTTCTCTATGGACGCGAAGTCAATTGATGCGAAATTGAACCCTTCGATGGATTCGAAGTTGATGGAGTCGAACCTGAGGTACTTCAATGGATTCGAAGGTAATCGATACAATGGTGATCAGTTCGAAACAGTGTTTGGTGATGGGTTCGAAATCTAGGTTTCTCCCTTCAAATTGAAACGATCATAACTCGAGCGTATGAACTCGGATTGACATGAAATCTGAGATGCGGACTTCTACGATCTTTCTTGTCATGTCCTATCAACTGTAGCTCAATCTGGACTCGGACAAAATTCAGTGATACCCATAGCGAAACGAAGGATGACCAATCTCTGAGACGAACTGTTCTCCGTTTTCGATCGATCTTTTGGTATCGCAGTTGTTTGCGCCAAAATTGGTCACAAACCCCGATGAATGTGAAAGCACCAGTGTTGGAATATAAATCAGCAATATCCAAACACAAATCACAGATCTTAAGTAGCAAAATAATAAACGTAAACAAGAACACACGATTTATAGTGGTTCGGCTATCTCTGGCCTACGTCCATTTCAAAGGTTTTTCCTTTTATTGATGTTCTTCGCTGATTACAATCGATTACAGCGGATTACAATGGATTGTAGTTCTGAAATTCACGTACAACGGTGGTTGTTGTGTGCAAAGTAGAGCCTTGGTGGAGTCTTGATGCTTCAGAGTCTTGATTTTGCCAAAGAGAATCCGGTCCCTTTTCTGAATGAACTGGGGCTCTATTTATAGGCGTAGGAGGCTGATATTTCTCCTAGAAATCAGGTAGACCACTTCCAGCACGTGAGGGGGCCTATATGGCCGATACCTGGAGATCCGGGCCCACATTGGGATCGATTCGACCCTACGTTCGAATCGATCAAGAAATCGTCCAATCATGGTGAAATTTGGCGTGGACATTCTTCAACATGTAGATGAACTCCTGTAAAAATTTCATGGGATTTGGATCAGTGGATTGGAAGTTATGATCGGTTCGAAACTGACGTGTTCGGCTTTCTGTTTGGTTCGAATCGATGCCACGGTCTTCTTCGAATCGATCTGTTTGATTCGAGTACCTCGAATCGATCCAAGGGGTGACGTGGCGCGCCTTCTTCGGTTCGATCCAAGCTTTTTGCCGAGTTGAACGAGTCGAGTCCGAGTTCTCTGCCGAGTTTGGTGGATGGCTTCGTGGTTGGATTCGAGGTTCATCTTCGAATCGATGGAATGCCGTTTGTTCGAATCGATCCAAACGCGTCACCTTGGATCGATTCGAAGTTGTCTTAACACGTTGGATTCGAAGATAGCATGGGGCGAGGTGACTTGGATGGATTCGAAGCAAGGCTCAGTCCATGGATTCGAAGTCAGGTCGTGGATGGATTCGGAGCAAGGCTATCTGGGGGTTTACTTGATGGAGTCGAAGCGAGGGCATTTCTCATGGATCCGATGCAATGGCAACTCCATGGATACGAACTCCATAACCTGGAGGGATTCGAAGAGAGGACATCGTGATGGAGTCGAAGTCAATGGTGTTGAAGCAGGATGGAGTCGTTTGGCTGATGGATTCGAACATGATAGGTTCGAACTAGATGGGTTCGAACTGGTCAGGGTGATGGGTTCGAACCGAGCAATGCCCATTCCTCTTAACTTGAATCCATCATAACTTGAGCATACGACCTCGGATTGACTTGAAATTTGAAATGCAGACTTCTATGATCTTTCTTGTCGTGTCCTATCAATTGTGGCCCGTTCCGGACTCGGACAAAATTCATTGATATCCATTGTTATCCTGCAATGCTTGGTTGATATTCATGAATAGTAATCATTGACTTTCAGTAAATTTTGGATATCTCAACTTTGCCAAAAGTTGGGATAACATTTTGCCCCCCAAAACATGCCTTTTTGTAAAAGGTATGTTTTGAATGTCCTTATATCAAGTGTAAGGAATTCATGTTTCATTCATAGCTGTGGTATTATCAATCAAGTTTGTGGCTGTTCGAAGCCAAACCAATATTCTTTCTTTCCGTAGAAGTTGAGAATGAAGTTTCGTAGTCTCTCCGAACTATTACTGGCTGCTCTGAACCTTTACTAAGTCCGTTCCAGACTTAGTGATTGAATAGAAAGATCCTATTGCTCTCTGGCGTTGCCTTCTATCCCTTGCACTCTGGTCCCAGTTAGGATGTATAGCGATATTATAGTCGTTCTGGACCGATCGTAGCCTCTCCGGGCTCTTGCTGGATCCCATCCTGTCACTCTCCGGTGAAGGGGAAACAGCGCTTAAGTGAGTCGATCCTGTCGCTCTCCGGCGAAGCAACTCACTTCTTGCACTCTGGTTCAGTGTATATGAACATTTAACGATGTCTTGGTCGTTCGAGACTGATCATAGCCACTCCGGGCTCTTGCTGGATCCCATCCTGTCACTCTCCGGTGAAGGGGAAACAGCGCTTAAGTGAGTTGATCCTGTCGCTCTCCGGCGAAGCAACTCACCTCTTGCACTCCGGACCCCGTCTCTCCGGATAGGGTCATAAAGCGATCATGTTTATATTGATATTTAATGTTCATCCTTTGACTCTCCGGTCAAAAGGTTTATTGCAAGAAGTTCTAATTTATTTGTTTAATATTCAAGTTCTAGATGTTCAATCTCAAACATCAGAGAAGAAAAAAAAACTAAACATTGCCTCTCCGGGCATATCGGTTTATCTCCGTCTCAGAGCATGCCTAGGGATCTCTCCGGTTCCCGTACATGTGTAAGTGGAGTAACCGTTTATTCTGAAAATAAATCTAAATAAAATTATTCGACCGAAGTCCAAATCCTGGACTTGGCCCTTGCCATCTCTAATCAGTTGATGACGAGTCGTGATCCCGATCCAGGATCGCTCCTGCTAGGCGGGGGCGGTAGTCGTTCATGCCTTGTCGCTGCTGTTGTTCGTTCTCTGACAAATTGCGGCAATCTACCACTCCTGGCATGTTCTTCCACCTCATCCTTTAGGTGACGGCATTCGTCTGTAGTGTGCCCATCCAGCTCATGGAATAGGCAATATTTTCCAGTCCTGCGTTCCCGCTCAGTGGGATCCCTTATAGGTGGCTTTCGATAGGGGAGTTGCCCCTTAGTTTCAGTGTAGATTCTTTCTAGGCCTGCAGTCAGATCGGTGTACTGCCTGAATCTTGGTTCTCGGAATTTCTTCCGTTTATCAGGACCATCGTGTCTGTCATCCTGTTTCCTCTTTCCCTTGTCCGCTCCGGACTGTTCTCTGGAGGTTCCTACGCTTTGTGTGGTATTTATTTCATGACTCTCGGCTCGTGATTCTTCTAACCGAATGAACTTTTCAGCTTTATGAAAGAACTCTCCAAGATCTTGCGGTGGATCTTTAGTTAGAGAATCCTTAAATTTGGTGCCTTCCGCGACTCCTGCTACCGCCGCCATTAAAATCATTGATGGATCCGGGCAATCTACAGAAGTCACTGTCACATTGAATCTTAACAGAAAATCTTTTATGGACTCTCCGGTCCTTTGCTTGATTGAAGCTAAAGTCATCACACTCTTGGGTCATGTCACGTGGACCCTAAACTGTCTCATGAAGCAATCTACAAGCTCGCTCCATGTTCCGATTGATCCAGTCTCTAGTTGTCTGAACCATAATGAAGCTAAATCTGTCAAATATAGAGGGAAGCATCGTGCCATCACTTCCTCGGATGCCCCCAGCACTTCCATGTGCCTAATATATCTTGTAATATGCATGGTCGGGTCTGATCTCCCGTCATATGGTTCTAGCGCTGGTAGTTTGAACTTTGGAGGGTTCCTTGCGTTTCGGATGTTTAGAGTGAATGGACTCCGACTAACTTCTTCCAGCCCTCCGCTAGGCAATCCTCCTCTCATGATTCTTCGCATCAGACCAATCATTCTCTCGTCTCCGTCTAGGGGTTGGCCCCTTGTCAAGTTCCTATCCTGCCCCCGGGCCTTGAAGGGAATTCTGGTACATATTCTTCTGGTGGCTCGTTGGCATATGCATTGGCTCCAACTTGTTGAGCTCCGTCTGTTGGTCTTCCAGTATCGGACCCTGAGGGTCTGCCCCCAAGGCCTTGCTGACCACCTTCAACTCCTGTATTTTGGTTTTGAACCCGACCTTCATTAGCTTCTGCAATCCTGATTCCTTGTCCCGCACTCGTAGCCGTTGTAGTTGGTCCAAGGTTTTGCATGTTCGCCGCCCTCATCTGTTCGAGGAAATTCTGCAGCATCTCCTATTGACTCTTCATCATGCTTTTGCGTAATGAATTAGCCATAGCCTCCATCTCGTCTCTAGTGATGTAGACGGAAGCTTTTCCTTCTCCTGATCCTGAGGATGCTTCTTGGCTTCCTCCTTGTTGGCTCCTATCAACTCTTTGTCTTGTTTGTCGAGTCATTGTTTCCGGATTGGAGTTTCTTCAAACTTTTGAATCTGAATTCTGAATCTGATGTAGCGGGTGCTAGTCCTTCTTAGTGGAAGCACCAAAGTGTTTGCGCCAAAATTGGTCACAAACCCCGATGAATGTGAAAGCACCAGTGTTGGAATATAAATCAGCAATATCCAAACACAAATCACAGATCTTATGTAGCAAAATAATAAATGTAAACAAGAACACACGATTTATAGTGGTTCGGCTATCTCTGGCCTACGTCCACTTCAAAGGTTTTTCCTTTTATTGATGTTCTTCGCTGATTACAATCGATTACAGCGGATTACAATGGATTGTAGTTCTGAAATTCACGTACAACGGTGGTTGTTGTGTGCAAAGTAGAGCCTTGGTGGAGTCTTGATGCTTCAGAGTCTTGATTTTGCCAAAGAGAATCCGGTCCCTTTTCTGAATGAACTGGGGCTCTATTTATAGGCGTAGGAGGCTGATATTTCTCCTAGAAATCAGACCACTTCCAACACGTGAGGTGGGCCACATGGCCGATACCTGGAGATCCGGGCCCACATTGGGATCGATTCGACCCTACGTTCGAATCGATCAAGAAATCGTCCAATCATGATGAAATTTGGCGTGGACATTCTTCAACATGTAGATGAACTCCTGTAAAAATTTCATGGGATTTGGATCAGTGGATTGGAAGTTATGATCGGTTCGAAGCTGACGTGTTCGGCTTTCTGTTTGGTTCGAATCGATGCCACGGTCTTCTTCGAATCGATCTGTTTGATTCGAGTACCTCGAATCGATCCAAGAGGTGACGTGGCGCGCCTTCTTCGGTTCGATCCAAGCTTTTCGCCGAGTTGAACGAGTCGAGTCCGAGTTCTCTGCCGAGTTTGGTGGATGGCTTCGTGGTTGGATTCGAGGTTCATCTTCGAATCGATGGAATGTCGTTTGTTCGAATCGATCCAAACGCGTCACCTTGGATCGATTCGAAGTTGTCTTAACACGTTGGATTCGAAGATAGCATGGGGCGAGGTGACTTGGATGGATTCGAAGCAAGGCTCAGTCCATGGATTCGAAGTCAGGTCGTGGATGGATTCGGAGCAAGGCTATCTGGGGGTTTACTTGATGGAGTCGAAGCGAGGGCATTTCTCATGGATCCGATGCAATGGCAACTCCATGGATACGAACTCCATAACCTGGAGGGATTCGAAGAGAGGACATCGTGATGGAGTCGAAGTCAATGGTGTTGAAGTAGGATGGAGTCGTTTGGCTGATGGATTCGAACATGATGGGTTCGAACTAGATGGGTTCGAACTGGTCAGGGTGATGGGTTCGAACCGAGCAATGCCAATTCCTCTTAACTTGAATCCATCATAACTTGAGCATACGACCTCGGATTGACTTGAAATTTGAAATGCAGACTTCTATGATCTTTCTTGTCGTGTCCTATCAATTGTGGCCCGTTCCGGACTCGGACAAAATTCATTGATATCCATTGTTATCCTGCAATGCTTGGTTGATATTCATGAATAGTAATCATTGACTTTCAGTAAATTTTGGATATCTCAACTTTGCCAAAAGTTGGGATAACAGCAGTTTTGCCAAAAAGCGGGATAACAAAATTCATGCACCCATTTCTAAAAGTCTTACGACATTGTTTCGGTATTTTGGACGGTAGATATTGCACCCTATGGATATCAATTAATCGGACGGCCATAACTATTGGCTCCTTTAGAGATACGGGAGCGATAGCCAGTCAGAACGAAGCTCTCTATGAGTTCTACACCTTCGAAAGATTTAAACTGTCAATGGATTGTTTCATACCCAAAAAAGTATATCCGGACCTTAATCGAGCCTCGAAACTTTTTTACCCTTCGTTTTTTCGTCACGTGCGGTTTTACGTTAAAACAGGATCACCTTAGCCGGTCTTCGATTTACCAATGCTGGAGAGTGGTGCACCATGGTACCAATCCATTTTAAATCTGTGCACCCATTTCCAAAAGTCGTATGGTGCTGTTTTGGTGTTCGAGGCGGGATTTTTATGTTAAAATGGCATCACCGTGCCTGATATTCGATTTACCGTTGTTGGAGAGTGGCGCACCATGTTACTGCTTCGTTTCAAATCCATACACCCATTTCTAAAAGTTGTTGGCATTGTTTCGGCATTTTGGATGAATGTTGCACCATGCACCGTAGATGTTGCACCTTGTAGATTTCTATTCTTCGGACGACCGTAAATGTTGGCTCATATGAGTTACGGGAGCCATAACCAGTCAAAATGAAGCTCTCTGTGAGTTCTACGGCTTCGACCATTTTAACCCGTCAATGCATTGTTTCATACCCAAAAAAGTCTATCCGAACCTCAACGGGTCTCGGAACTTTTTTACCCTTCGTTTTTTCGTCACGTGTATTTTTACATTAAAATGGGATCACCGTGGCTGGTCTTCGATTTACCATCACTGAAGAGTGGCACACCATGGTACCGCTCCATTTCAAATCTATGCACCCATTTATAAAATTCGTACGACCCTGTTTTGGCATTCGGGGTGGATGTTGCACCTTGCTCCGTAGATGTTGCACCCTGTGGATATCGATTCTTCGGACAGCCATAACTGTTTGCTCGTTTAGAGTTACGGGAGTCATAATCAGTCAAAACAAAGCTCTCTATGAGTTCTACGGCTTTGACAGCTTTAAGCGATCAATGGATTATTTCATAACCAAAAAAGTCTTCGATTTACCAGCACTGGAGAGTGGTGCACCATGGCACTGCTCAGTTTCAAATCCAACCACCCATTTATAAAAGTCGTACGACACTGTTTTAGCATTCGGGGCGGAGTTACACCTTACACCGTAGATGTTGCACCCTATGGATATTGATTCTTTGGAAGGCTATAATTGTTGGCTCGTTTAGAGTTACAGGAGCCATAACCAGACAAAATGAAGCTCTTTGTGAGTTCTACGGCTTTGACCGCTTTAAGCCATCAATGGATTGTTTCATATCAAAAAAAGACTATCCGAACCTCAATCGGATATCGGAACTTTTTTACCCTTCGTTTTTTCGTCACGTACATTTTTACGTTAAAACAGGATCACCGTGGCCGTTCTTCGATTTACCATCGCTGGATTGTGGTGCACCGTGGTACTGTCCCATTTCAAATCCGTGCACCCATTTCTAAAAGTTGTAAGGCACTGTTTCGGCATTTTAGACGGATGTTGCACCTTGCAACGTAGACGTTGCACCCTATGGGTATCGATTCTTCGGATGGCCATAACTTGTGGCTCCTTTAGAGTTACCGGGGCCATAACCAGTCAAAATGAAGCTCTCTATGACTTTTATAGCTTTGACCGCTTTAAGCCGTCGATGGATTGTTTCATACCCAAAAAATACTATCCGAACCTCAATCGGGGCTTAGAAGTTTTTTGCCCTTTGTTTTTTTGTCACGTGCATTTTACGTTAAACGGGATCACGGTGGATGGTATTCGATGTACCATCGCTGGAGAGTGGTGCACCATGGTACTGCTCTGTTTCGAATCGATGCACACAATTGTAAAAGTCATACGACACTGTTTTGGCATTCGGGGCGTATATTGCATCTTGCACTGTAGATGTTGCACCCAGTGGATATCGATTCTTCGGATAATCATAACTGTTGGCTCATTTAGAGCTACGGGAGCCACAACCAGTCAAAACAATGCTCTCTCTGAGTTCTATGGCATTGACAGCTTTAAGCCATCAATGGATTATTTCATACCAAAAGAAGACTACCCGAACCTCAATTGGATCTCGGAAGTTTTTTACCTTCGTTTTTTCGTCATGTACATTTTTACGTTAAAACGGGATCACCGTGCCTGGTTTTACATTTACCATCGTTGGTGAGTGGTGCACCATGTTACTATTCCATTTCAAACCCATGCACCCATTTTCAAAAGTCGTATGACACTATTTCGGCATTTTGGATGGATGTTGCACCATGCACTGTAGATGCTGCACCCTATGGATATCGATTCTTCGGAAGGCCAAAGTTGTTGGCTCGTTTAGAGTTACAGAAGCCATTACCAGCCAAAATGAAGCTCTGGCTTTGATTATTTTAAGCCGTCAGTGGATTTTTTCATCCCCAAAAAGTCTATCCGAACCTCAATTAGGTCTCGCAGCTTTTTTACCCTTCGTTTTCTTCATCACGTGCATTTTATGTTAAAACGGGATCACTGTGGCTAGTCTTCGATTTACCATCGCTGGAAATGATGCACCATGGTGCTGCTCTATTTCAAATCCATGCACCTATTTCTAAAGTCGTATGGCACCGTTTCGGCATTTTGGATGGATGTTGCACCTTGCACCGTAGATGTTGCACCCTGTGGATAACAATTCTTCGGACGACCATAGCTATTAGCTCCTTTAGAGATACGAGAGCCATAACTAGTCAAAACGAAGCTCTTTGTGAGTTCTATAGCTTCGAGAGCTTTAAGCCATCAATGGATTGTTTCATACCCAAAAAAGTCTATCCGAACCTCAATCAGGTCTTGGAACATTTTTACCCTTCGTTTTTTCATCACGTGCATTTTTTCGTTAAAATGGGATCACGGTGGCTGGTCTTCGAATTATCATCCCTGGAGAGTGGTGCACCATGGTACTGCTCCGTTTAAATTCATGCACCCATTTCTGAAAGTCATATGACACTATTTTAGTATTCGGGGCGGATGTTGCACCTTGCACCGTAGATGATGCAACCTGTGTATATCGATATTTTGGACGGCCATAACTATAGGCCTATTTAGAGTTACGGGAGGCATAAGCAGTCAAAACGAAGCTCCCTGTGAGTTCTACAGCTTTGACAGCTTTAAGCCGTCAATGGATTGTTTCATACCCAAAAAAGGCTATCCGAATCTCAATCGGGTCTCGGAACTTTTTTACCCTTCGTTTTTCCGTCACTTGCATTTTCACGTTAACATGGGATCACCGTGGCTGGTCTTCGATTTAGCATGGCTGGAGAGTGGTGCACCATGGTACTGTTCCATTTCAAATCCATGCACCCATTTCAAAAAGTCGTATGGCATTGTTTCGGCATTTTGGATGGATTTTGCACCTTGCACCGTAGATGTTGCTATATCAATTCTTCATATGACCATAATTGTTGGCTCCTTTAGAACTATGGGAGCCAGAACTAGCCAAAACGAAGCTCTCTCTGAGTTCTACGGCTTTAACCACTTTAAGCCATCAATGGATTGTTTCATACTTAAAAAAGACTATCCGGACCTCAATCGAGTCTCGGAAGTTTTTTAACTTTTCGTTTCTTAGTCACGTGCATTTTTACGTTAAGACAGGATCACCATGGTTGGTCTTTGATCTACCATCGCTTGAGAGTGGTGCACCATAATACCATTCCATTTAAAATCCATGCACTCATTTCTAAAATTCGTATGGCACTGATTCAGCATTTTGGATGGATGTTGCACCTTGCACCGTAGATGTTGCACCCTGTGGATATTGATTCTTCAGATGACCATAACTTTTGGCCCTTTGATGTTATGGGAGCCATAACCATTCATAACGATGCTCTTTGTGAGTTCTATGACTTTGATGGCTTTAAGCCATCACTGGATTGTTTCATACCCAAAATAGACTATCCGAACCTCAATCGGACCATGAAAGTTTTTTACCTTCGTTTTCTCGTCATCTGCATTTTCACGTTAAAACAGGATAACCATGGCTGGTCTTCGGTTTACCATCACTGGAGAGTGGTGCACCATGGTGCTGCTCCATTTCTAATCCATGCACTTATTTCTGAAAGTCGTACAACACTCGGCATTCTGGCGGATGTTGTACCTTGCACCGTAGATGTTGCACCCTGTGGATATGCATTCTTCGGACGGCCATAACTATTGGCTCAATCAGAGTTACGAGAGCCATAACCAGTCAAAACGAAGCTATCTGTGAGTTCTACGGCGTTGACGACATCAAGTCGTCAATGGATTGTTTCATGCTCAAAAAAAGTCTATCCGAACCTTAATCTGGTCTCGGAACTTTTTTAGCCTTTGTTTTTTCGTCACGTGCATTTTTATGTTAAAACGGGATCACCGTAGCTGGTCTTCGTTTACCATCGCCGAAGAGTGGTGCAACATGGTACTTCTTCATTTCAAATCCACGCTCCCATTTCTAAAAGTCATGTGGCACTGTTTTGGCATTCAGGGCGGATGTTGTACCTTGCACCGTAAATGTTGCAATATATGGATATCGATTCTTCAGACGGCAATAACTGTTGACTCGTTTAGAGTTACAAGAGCCATAACTAGTCAAAACAAACTTCTCTGTAAGTTCTACGGCTTTAATAGCTTTAAGTCGTCAATGGATTTTTTCGTACCTAAAAAGGCCTATCTGAACCTCAATCGGGTCTCGGATCTTTTTTATCCTTCGTTTTTTCATCACACGCATTTTTACGTTAAAACGGGATCACCGTGTCTGGTCGTCGATTTACCATCATTGGAGAGTGGTGCACCATAATACCGCTCCATTTAAAATCTATGCACCTATTTCTAAAAGTCGCACGGCACTGTTTCAGCATTTTGGACGGATATTGCACCTTGCATCGTAGATGTTGCACCTGTGGATATCGATTCTTCGGACGACCATAACCATTGGCTCCTTTAGAGTTATGGAAGCCAAGACTAGTTAAACGAAGCTCTCTGTGAGTTCTATGGCTTGGATGGCTTTAAGCCGTTGGATTGTTTCATACCCAAAAAAGACTATCCGAACCACAACTGGGTGTCGGAAGTTTTCTACCTTCGTTTTTTTATCATGTGCATTTTCATGTTAAAACGAGATCACCGTGGCTGGTCTTCGATTTACCATCGCTAGAGAGTGGTGCACATGGTACTGTTCCATTTCAAATCCATGCACCCATTTCTAAATGTCATACGACACTTTTTCGGTATTTTGGACGGATGTTGCACCTTGCACCGTAGATATTGCATCATGTGGACATCGATTCTTTGAACGACCATAACTGCTGGTTCCTTTAGAGTTACGGGAGCCATATCTAGTAAAAATGAAGCCCTCTGTGAGTTCTACGGCTTTGACCGCTTTAAGTCGTTAATGGATTGATTCATATCCAAAAAGACTACCCGAACCTCAATCGGGGCTCGGAAGTTTTTTACACTTCATTTTTTCATCACTTGTGTTTTTACGTTAAAACAGGATCACTGTGGTTGGTCTTCGATTTACCATCGTTGGAGAGTGGTGCACTATGTTACTGTTCAAATCCATGCACCCATTTCTAAAAGTTGTCAGGCACTGTTTCGTCATTTTGGACGAATGTTGCACCTTGCACCGTAGATGTTGCACCCTGTGGATGTCGATTCTTCGAACGGTCATAACTGTTGGCTCCTTTAGAGTTACGGGAGCCATAAAAAGTCAAAACGAAGCCCTCTGTGAGTTCTACGGCTTTGATCACTTTATGCAGTCAATGGATTGTTTCATAACCAAAAAAGACTATCTGAACCTCAATCGGGTCTCAGAACTTTTTTACCCTACGTTTTTTCGTCATGTGCATTTTAACGTTAATACGGGATCACCGTGGCTGGTCTTCGATTTACCATCGCTGGAGAGTGGTGCACCATGGTACCGTTCCATTTCAAATCCATGCACCAATTTCTAAAAGTCATACGAAACTTTTTCGGCATTTTGGATGGATGTCGCACCTTGCACCACAGATGTTGCACCTTGCACCGTAGATGTTGCACCATGTGGATATCGATTTTTCGGATGACTATAACTACTGGCTCCTTTAGAGTTACGGGAGGCATAACCAGTCAAAACGAAGCTCTTTGTGAGTTCTATGGCTTTGACCGCTTTAAGACGTCAATAGATTGTTTCATATCCAAAAAAGTCTATCCGAACCTCAATCGGGTCTCGGAACTTTTTTACACTTCCTTATTTCGTCACATTCATTTTTACGTTAAAACGGGATCACCGTGGCTGGTCTTTGATTTACCATCGTTGGAGAGTGGTACATTATGGTACTGTTTAAATCCATGCACCCATTTCTAAAAGTCGTATGGAACTATTTCAGCATTTTGGATGGATGTTGCACCTTGCACCGTAGATGTTGCACCTTATGGATATCGATTCTTCGGACGACCATAATTGTTGGCTCCTTTAGAGTTACGGAGCCATAACCAGTCAAAATGAAGTCCTATGTCAGTTCTGCAGCTTTGACCGCTCTAAGCCGTCAATGGATTGCTTCATACCCAAAAAAGACGATCCGAACCTCAATCGGGGGTTGTAAGTTTTTTAACCTTCGTTTTTCATCATGTGCAATTTTACGTTAAAACGGGATCACCGTGGCTTGTCTTCGATTTACCATCGCTGAAAAATGGTGCACCATGGTACCGTTCCATTTCAAATCCATGCACTCATTTGTAAAAGTCGTACAGCACTATTTCGGCATTTTGAACGGATGTTGCACCTTGCACAGTTGATGTTATGCCCTATGGATATCGATTCTTTGGACGACCATAACCATTGCCTCTTTAGAGTTACGGGATCCATAACCAGTCAAAAGGAAGCTCTATGTGAATTATATGGCTTTAAGACATCAATGGATTGATTCATACCCAAAAAATACTATCCGAACCTCAATTGGGTCTCGGAAATTTTTTACCCTTCATTTTTTCGTCATGTGCATTTTTACATTAAAACGGGATCACCGTGGCTGGTCTTCGATTTACCATCGCTGGAGAGTGGTGCACCATGGTACCGTTCCATTTCAAATCCATGCACCCATTTCTAAAAGCCGTACGACACTGTTTTGGCATTTTGGATGGATGTTGCACCTTTCACCGTAGATGTTGCACCCTGTGGATAACGATTCTTCGCACGACCATAACTGCTGGCTCGTTTAGAATTATGGAAGCCATAACCGGTCAAAATGAAGCTCTCTATGAGTTCTTTAGCCTTGACATATTTAAGCCATAAATGGATTGTTTCATACCCAAAAAAGACTATCCAAACCTCAATCGGGTCTTGGAACATTTTTACCCTTCGTCTTTTCGTCACGTGCATTTTTACGTTAAAACGAGATCACTGTGTCTGGTCTTCGATTTATCACGTTGGAGAGTGGTGCATCATGGTACTGTTCCATTTCAAATCCATGCACCCATTTCTAAAAGTCGTATGAAACTGTTTTGGTATTTTGGACAGATGTTGTACCTTGAACAGTAGATATTGCACCCTATGGATATCGATTCTTCGGACGGCCATAACTGTTGGCTCCTTTGGATTTACGGGAGCCATAAACAGTCAAAACGAAGCTCTTTGTGAGTTCTACGACTTTGACGGCTTTAAACTGTCAATGGATTGTTTCATACCCAAAAAAATGATCCGTTTCAAATCCATGCATCCATTTTTAAAAGTCATACGACATTGTTTTGGCATTTTTGACGGATGTTGCACCTTGTACTGTAGATGATGCACATTGTGGATATCGATTTTTCGGACAGCCATAACTATTGGCTCCTTTAGATTTATGGGAGCCATAACCAATCAAAACAAAGATCTTTATAAGTTCTACAGCTTTGATCACTTTTATCCGTCAATGGATTGTTTCGTACCCAAGAAGACTATCCAAACCTCAATCGGGTCTTGGAACTTTTTTACCCTACGTTTTTTTCATCACGTGCATTTTTACGTTAAAACGAGATCACCGTGGCTGGTCTTCGATTTACCGTCGCTGGAGAGTGGTGCACCACGGTACTATTCCATTTCAAATCCATGCACCCATTTCTAAAAGACGTATAACACTGTTTCGGCATTTTGGACGGATGTTGTACCTTGCACCGTAGATGTTGCACCCTGCGGATATCGATTCCTCGGACGGCCATAGATGTTGGCTTATTTAGAGTTACAAGAGCCATAACCAATCAAAATGAAGCTCTTTGTGAGTCCTTTAGCTTTGACAGCTTTAAGCCATCAAGTGGATGGTTTCATAACCAAAAAAGGCTATCCGAACCTCAATCCGGTCTCGGAAATTTTTTACTCTTCGTTTTTTCGTCATGTGCATTTTTACATTAAAACTGGATCACCATGGCTGGTCTTCGATTTACCATCACTGGAGAGTGGCGCACCATGGTATTGTTCTATTTCAAATCCATGCAACCATTTCTAAAAGTCGCATGGCACTGTTTCGGCATTTCGGACGGATGTTGCACCTTGCACCATGGATGTTGCGCCCAGTGGTTATAGATTCTTCGGACGGCCATAACTATTGGCTTCTTTAGAGTTACGAGAGCCATAAACAGCCAAAACAAAGCTCTCTATGAGTTCAACAGTTTTAACTGCTTTAAGCCGTCATTGGATTGTTTCATACCCAAAAAAGACTCCGAACCTCAATCGGGTCTCAGAACTTTTTTACCTTTCGTTTTTTCGTCACGTGCATTTTTACGTTAAGACGGGATCACCGTGGCTCGTCTTCGATTTACCATTGTTGGAGTGTGGTGCACAATGGAGCGTGGTGCACCATGGTATTGTTCCATTTCAAATCCATGCACCCATTTTTCAAAGTCGTATGGCACTGTTTCGGCATTTTGGACGGATGTTGCACCTTGCACCGTAGATGTTGCATCCTATGGATATCGAATATTCGGACGACCATAACTGTTGGCTCCTTTAGAGTTACGAGAGCCATAACCAATCAAAACGAAGCTCTCTATGAGTTCTATGGCTTTGACCGCTTTAAGCCGCCAATGGATTGTTTCTGACCCAAAAAAGACTATCCGAATCTCAATCGGGGCTTGGAAGTTTTTTTACCCATCGTTTTTTCGTCATGTGCATTTTTACATCAAAAGGGATCACCTGGCTGGTCTTCGATGTACCTTCGCTGGAGAGTGGTGCACCAGGATACCGTTCCATTTTAAATCCATGCATTTTTTCTAAAAGTCGTATGACACTGATTTGGCATTTTGGATGAATGTTGCACCTTGCACCGTAGATGTTGCACCCTGTGGATATCGATTCTTTGGATGTCCATAACTGTTGGCTCCTTTAGAGTTACGGGATCCATAACCAGTAAAAACGAAGCTCTTTGTGAGTTCTACGGCTTTGATAGCTTTAAGCCGTCAATGGATTGTTTCATACCCAAAAGACTATCCGAACCTCAATTGTGTCTCGGAAGTTTTTTACCTTCATTTTTTCATCATGTGCATTTTCACGTAAGAAAGGGATCACTGTGGCCGGTCTTCGATTTACCATCACTGGAGAATGGTGCACCATGGTAGTGCTCCGTTTCAAATTCATGCACCCATTTCTAAAAGTCGTATGGCACTGTTTTGGGATTCTGAGCGGATATTGCACCTTGCACCGTAGATGTTGCACCATGTGGATTTCGATTCTTCGGACAGCCATAACTGTTGGCTCGTTTAGAGTTAAGAGAGCCATAACAAGTCAAAACGAAGATCTTTGTGATTTCTATGGCTTTGATAGCTTTAAGTCGTCAATGGATTGTTTCATACCCAAAAAATTCTATCCGAACCTCAATCAGGTCTCGGAACTTTTTTACCCTTCGTTTTCCATCACGTGCATTTTTATGTTAAAACGGGATCACCATGGCTGGTCTTCGATTTACCATTACTGGTGAGTGGTGTAGCATGGTATTGTTCCATTTCAAATCCATGCAACCAGTTATAAAAGTCGTATGGCACTGTTTCGGCATTTTGGATGGATTTTGCACCTTGCACCGTTGATGTTGCACCCTATGGATATCGATTCATCGGACGGCCATAACTGTTGGCTCCTTTAGAGTTATGGGAGCCATAACTAGTCAAAACGAAGCTCTCTGTGAGTTTTACAGCTTTGACCGCTTTAAGCCGTCAACGGATTGTTTCATGCCTAAAAAAGACTATCCGAATCTCAATTGGGTCTTTGAACTCTTTTACCCTTCGTTTTTTCGTCACATGCATTTTTACGTTAAAACGGGACCACCGTGGCTAGTCTTCGATTTACC
Source organism: Allium cepa (assembly GCA_030765085.1). Taxonomy (NCBI): domain Eukaryota; kingdom Viridiplantae; phylum Streptophyta; class Magnoliopsida; order Asparagales; family Amaryllidaceae; genus Allium; species Allium cepa. The sequence goes on along the minus strand of CM060929.1, from coordinate 337,458,373 downwards.
ATCGCTGGAGATTGGTGCACTGTGGTACTGTTCCATTTCAAAAATCCATGCACCCATTTCTAAAACTCGTACGGCACTATTTCGGCATGTTGGACGGATGTTGCACCTTGCACCATAGATGTTGCACCTTGTGGATATCGATTATTGGGATGGCCATAACTATTGGCTCCTCTAGAGTTACGAGAGCTGCCAATAGTCAAAACGAAGCCCTCAGTGAGTTCTACGGCTTTGAACACTTTAAACCATCAATGGTTTGTTTCATACCCAAAAAGAATATGCGAACGTCAATCGGGGCACGGAATTTTTTTACCCTTCTTTTTTTCATCACGTTCATTTTTACGACGCTCTCTGTGAGTTCTACGGCTTTGATAGCTTTAAGCCATCAATGGATTGTTTCATACCCAAAAAAGACTATCCGAACCTCAATCGGATCTCGAAAGTATTTTACCCTTCATTTTTTCTTCACGTGCATTTTTACGTTAAAACGGGATTACCGTGGATGGTCTTCGATTTGCCATCACTGAAGCATGGTGCACCATGGTACTGTTCAATTTCAAATCCATGCACCCATTTCTAAAAGTCGTACGACACTATTTCGGCCTTTGGGACGGATGCTGCACCTTGCACCGTAGATGTTGCATCTTGTGGATTTCGATTTTTTGGACAGCCACAACTGTTTGCTCGTTTAGAGTTATGGGATCCACAACCAGTCAAAATGAAGGTCTCTGTGTGTTCTTTGGCTTTGACAGCTTTTAAGCCGTAAATGGATTGTTTCATACCCAAAAAAGACTATCCGAACCTCAATCGAGTCTTGAAAGTTTTTTACTCTTCGTTTTTTCGTCACGTGCATTTTTAGATTAAAACGGGATCACCATGGCTGGTCATCGATTTACCATCGCTGGAGAGTGGTGCACCATGTTACTGTTCCATTTCAAATCCATGCACCCTTTTCTAAAAGTCGCATGGCACTGTTTCGGCATTTTGGATGGATGTTGTACCTGCACCGAAGATGTTGCACCCTATGAATATCGATTCTTCATACGACCATAATTATTGGATCGTTTAGAGTTACGGTTGCGATAACTAATCGAAAAGAAGCTCTCTATGATTTCCACAGCTTTGACCAATTTAAGCCGTCAATGGATTGTTTCATACCCAAAAAAGACTATCCGAACCTCAATCGGGTCTTGCAAGTTTTTTACCCTTCATTTTTTCGTCACGTGCATTTTTACATTGAAACGGGATCACCGTGGCTGGTCTTCGATTTACCATCGCTGGAGAGTGGTGCACCATAGTGCTGTTCCATTTCAAATCCATGCACCCATTTCTAAAAGTCGTAAGACACTGTTTCGGCATTTTGGACGGATGTTACACCTTGCACCGTAAATGTTGCACCCTGTGGATATCGATTCTTCGGACGGCCATAACTTTTGGTTCCTTTAGAGTTAAGCGATCCATAACCAGTCAAAAAGAAGCTCTCTTGGAGATCTACGGTTTTGACCACTTTCAACTGTCAATGAATTGTTTCCTGCCCAAAAAAGACTATCCGAACCTCAATCGGGTATCAGAATTTTTTACCCTTCGTTTTTTTGTCACATGCATTTATACGTTAAAACGGAATCACCGTGGCTGATGTTCGATTTACCATCGGAGTGGTACACCATGGTATCATTCCATTTCAAATCCGTGCACCCATTTCTAAAAGTTGTAAGGCACTATTTTGGCATTTTGGACAGATGTTGCACCTTGCACCGTAAATGTTGCACCCTATGGATATCGATTCTTCGGACGATCATAACTATTGGCTCCTTTAGAGTTACGGGAGTCATTGCTAGTCAAAAACAAGCTCTCTGTGAGTTATACGGCTTTGACAGCTTTAAGCCATCGATGGATTGTTTCATATCCAAAAAAGACTATCCAAACCTCAATCGGGTCTTGGAAGTTTTTTACCCTTCGTTTTTTTGTCACCTGCATTTTTACGTTAAAACGAGATCCCGTGGCCGGTCTTCGGTTTTCCATCATTGGAGAGTGGTTCACCATGGTACTATTCCATTTCAAATCCACGAACCGATTTCTAAAAGTCGTACGACGCTGTTTCGGCATTTTGGACGGATGTTGCACCTTGCACCGTAGATGTTGCACCCTGTGATATCGATTCTTCAGACGACCATAATTGTTGGCTCCTTTAGGGTTACGGGAGCCATAATCAGTCAAAACGAAGCCCTCTGTGAGTTCTACAGATTTGATCGCTTTAAGCCGTCAATGGATTGTTTCACACCGAAAAAGACTACCCGAACCTCAATCGGTGCTCGGAAATTTTTTACCCTTCGTTTTTTCGTCACGTACATTTTTACGTTAAAACAGGATCACCGTGGCTGGTCTTCAGTTTACCATCGCTGGAGAGTGGTGCACTATAGAACCTTTCCATTTCAAATCCATGCACCCATTTCTAAAAGTCGTACGGCACAGTTACGGCATTTTGGATGGATGTTGCACCTTGCATCGTAGATGTTGCACCCTGTGGATATCGATTATTCGGACGGCCAAAACTGTTGGCTCGTTTAGATTTACGGGAGACATCACCAGTCAAAATGAAGAACTCTATAAGTTCTATGGCTTTGACGGCTTTAAGCTGTCAATTGATTGTTTCATACCCAAAAAAGACTCTTCGTACCTCAACCGGGTCTCGTAAGTTTTTTACCTTTTTTTTCATGTGCATTTTCACGTTAAAACGGGATCACCATGGCTGGTCATCGATATACCATTGCTGTAGAGTGGTGCATCATGGTACTGCTCTGTTTCAAATCCATGCCCATTTCTAAAAGTCGTACGACACTGTTTTGGCAACTTGGGAGGATGTTGCACCTTGCACCGTAGATGTTGCACCCTATGGATATCGATTCTTCGTACGGCCATAAATGTTGGCTCGTTTAGAGTTACGAGAGCCATAACTAGTCAAAATGAAGCTCTCTGTGAATTCTTCGTCTTTGACAGCTTTAAGTCGTCAATGGATTGTTTCATACCCAAAAAAGGCTATCCGAACCTCAATCAGGTTTCAGAATTTTTTACCCTTCATTTTTTCGTCACGTGCAATTTTACGTTAAAACAGAATCATCATGGCTGGTCTTTGATTTACCATCACTGGAGAGTGGTGCACCATAGTACTATTCCATTTCTAAAAGTCGTACGACACTGTTTCAGCATTTTGGACGGATGTTGCGCCTTTCACCGTACATGTTGCTCCCTGTGGATATCGATTCTTCATACAGCCATAATTTTTGGATCCTTTAGAGTTACGGGAGCCATAACCAGTCAAAACAAAGCCCTATGTAAGTTCTACGTCTTTGACCACTCTAAGCCGTCAATGGACGGTTTTATACCCAAAAAAGACTATCCGAACCTCAATCGATCTCGGAACTTTTTACCCTTCGTTTTTTCCTCACGTGCATTTTTACGCTAAAATGGGATCACCGTGGCTAGTCTTCAATTTACCATCGTGGAAGAGTGGTGCACTATAGTATTGTTTCATTTCAAATTCATACACCCATTTCTAAAAGTCGTATGACACTGTTTCGGCATTTTGGATGGATGTTGCACCTTGCACCGTAGATGTTGCACCCTATGGATATCGATTCTTCGGACGGCCATAACTATTGGCTCCTTTAGAGTTACGGAAGCCATAACTAGCGAAAATGAAACCCTCTGTGAGTTCTACGGCTTTGACTGCTTTATGCTGTCAACTGATTGTTTCATACCCAAAAAATACTATCCAAACCTTAGTCGAGACTCTAAAGTTTTTTACCCTTTGTTTTTTTGTCATGTGCATTTTTACGTTAAGACGGGATCATCGTGGTTGGTCTTCAATTTACCATCGCTGGTGAGTGGTGCACCATGGTGCTGTTCCATTTCAAATCCATGCACCCATTACTAAAAGTCGTACGGCACTGTTTTGCCATTTTGGATGGATGTTGCACCTTGTACCGTAGATGTTGCAGCCTGTGGAATTTGATTCTTCGGACGACCATAACGTTGGCTCCTTTAGATTTACAGGAGTCATAACAAGTCAAAATGAAGCCCTCTGTGAGTTTTATGGCTTTGCAGCTTTAAGCCGTCAATGGATCGTTTCATACCAAAAACGACTATCCAAACCTCAATCGGGTCTGAGAAGTTTTTTACCTTCGTTTTTTCATCATGTGCATTTTCACGTTAAAATGGGTTCACCATGGCTGGTTTTCTATTTATCATCGCTAGAGAGTGGTGCACTATGGTAATGCTCCATTGCAAATCCATGCACCCATTTCTAAAAGTCATACGACACTTTTTTGGCATTCTAGGCAGATGTTGCACCTTGCACCGTAGATGTTGCATTATTTGGATATCGATTCTTTGGACGAACATAACTGTTGGCTCATTTAGAGTTACGATAGCCATAACCAGTCAAAACGAAGCTTTCTGTGAGTTTTGCGGCTTTGATGGCTTTAAGCTGTCAATGGATTGTTTCATACCCATAAAAGTCAATCCGAACCTCAATCGTGCCTCCAAACTTTTTTCCCTTCATTTTTTGTCACGTGCATTTTTACGTTAAAATGGGATCACCGTGGCTGGTCTTCAATTTATCATCATTGTAGAGTAATGCACCATAATACTGCTCCGTTTCAAATCCATGCACCCATTTCTAAAATTGGTATAACATTGTTTTGGCATTCGGGGCGGATGTTGCTCCTTGCACCGTAAATGTTGCACGCTATAGATATCAATTTTTCGGACGACCATAACTATTGGCTCGTTTAAAATTACAGGAGCCACAACCGGTCAAAACGAACCACTCTATGACTTCTACGGCTTTGATGGCTTTAAGCCGTCAATGGACTGTATCATACTCAAAAAAGACTATCCGAACCTCACTCGGGTCTCGGAAGTTTTTTACCCTTCGTTTTTCGTCAAGTGCATTTTTACGTTAAAGCTGGATCACCGTGGCTGGTTTTCGATTAACCATCATTGAACAGTGGTGCACTATGGTACTGTTCCATTTCAAATCCATGCACCCATTTCTAAAAGTCGTACGGCACTGTTTTGGCATTTGGGACAGATGCTGCACCTTGCACCGTAGTTGTTGTACCCTATGGATATCGATTCTTCGACGGCCATAACCATTGGCTCGTTTAGAGTTATGGGAGCCATAACCAGTCAAATGAAGCTCTCTGTGAGTTCTTCGGCTTTGACAGCTTTAATCCTCCAATGGATTGTTTCATACCCAAAAAAGATTATTCGAACCTCAATTGGGTCTTAGAAGTTTTTTACCCTTCGTTTTTTGGTCATGTGCATTTTTACGTTAAAATCGGATTAGCATGGCTGGTCTTCGATTTACCATCGTTGTAGATTAGTGCCCATGGTACTGTTCCATTTCAAATCCATGCACCCATTTCTAAAAGTCGTACGACACTGTTTCGGCATTTTGGATGGATGTTGCACCTTGCATCGTAGATGTTGCACCTTATGGATATCGATTATTCGAACGGCCATAATTATTGTCTCCTTTAGAATTACGAGAGCCATGACCAATAAAAATGAAGCTCTCTGTGAGTTCTATGGCTTTGACCACTTTAAGCTGTTAATGGATTGTTTCATACCCAAAAAAGACTATCCGAACCTCAATTGGGTCTCGGAGCTTTTTTACCCTTCGTTTTTTCGTCATGTGCATTTTTATGTTAAAATGGAATAACCGTGTCTGATCTTCGATTTGCCATCGCTAAAGAGTGTTGCGCCATGGTACTATTCCATTTCAAATTCATTCACCCATTTCTAAAAATCGTACGACACTGTTTCTGCATTTTGGACGGATGTTACATCTTGCACCGTAGATGTTGCACCCTGTGGATATCGATTCTTCGAACGGCCATAACTGTTGGCTTCTTTAGAGCTAAATGACTCATAACAAGTCAAAACGAAGCCCTCTATGAGTTCAACGGCTTTTATCATTTTAAGCGTCAATGGACTGTTTCATACCCAAAAAAGACTATCCGAACCTCAATCGGGGCTCAGAAGTTTATTACCCTACGTTTTTTCGTCACGTGCATTTTTAAGTTTAAACGGGATTGCTATGGCTGGCCTTCGATTTACCATCGTTGGAGAGTGATGCAACATGGTACCGTTTCATTTCAAATCCATGCACCCATTTCTAAAAGTCGTACGACACTATTTCTACATTTTGGACGGATGTTGCACCATGCACCGTAGATGTTGCACCCTGTAGATACCGATTCTTCGTATGATCATAACTGTTGGCTCCTTTAGAGTTACGGGAGCCATTACCAGTCAAAATGAAGATCTCTGTGAGTTCTATGGATTTGATGGATTTAGGACATCAATGGACTATTTCATACCCAAAATAGACTATTCGAATCTCAACCGGGTCTTGGAAGTTTTTTACCCTTCGTTTTTTCGTCACGTGCATTTTTACGCTAAAACGGGATCATTATGGCTGGTCTTCGATTTATCATCGCTGGAGAGTGGTGCACCATGGTACTATTCCATTTTTAATCCAAGCACTCATTTCTAAAAGTCGTACGAAACTGTTTCGGCATTTGGGACGGATGTTGCTGCTTGCACCATAGATGTTGCACCTTGTGGATATCGATTCTTTGTACGGCCATATTGTTGGCTTGTTCAGATCTACGGGAGCCATAACCAGTCAAAATGAAGCTCTCTGTGAGTTCTTAGGTTTTGGTAGCTTTAAGCCATCAATGGATTGTTTCATACCAAAAAAGACTATCCGAACCTCAATCGAGTCTCGGAAGTTTTTCACCCTTCGTTTTTTCGTCACGTGCATTTTTACGTTAAAACGGGATCACCGTGGCTGGTCTTCAATTTACTCTCGTTTGAGAGTGGTACACCATGGTAATGTTCCATTTCAAACCCATGCATCCATTTCTAAAAGTCGTACGACATTGTTTTGGCATTTTGGACGAATGTTGCACCTTGCACCGTAGATGTTGCATCCTGTGGTATCGATTCTTCGGACGGCCATAACTATTGGTTCCTTTAGAGTTACATGTGCCTCATCAGTCAACACGAAGCTCTCTATGAGTTCTATGGCTTCGATCTCTTTAAGCCATCTACGGATAGATTCATATCCAGAATAACTATCCGAACCTCAATCGGGTCTCGGAACTTTTTACCCTTCGTTTTTTCGTCACGTACATTTTTACGTCAGAACGGGATCACCGTGGCTAGTCTTCGATTTACCATCGCTGAAGAGTGGTGCACCATGGTACTGTTCCATTTCAAATCCATGCACCCATTTTAAAAGTCGTATGACGCTGTTTTGGCATTTTGGACGGATGTTGCACCTCGCGCCGTAGATGTTGCACCCTGTGGATATCGATTCTTCGGACGGGAATAACTATTGGCTCTTTTAGAGTTACGGGAGCCATAACCAGTTAAAACAAAGCCCTCTGTGTGTTCTATAGCTTTGACCGCTTTAAGCCACTAATGGATTGTTTCATACCCAAAAAAGCTATCCAAACTTCAATCGAGGCTCGGATGTTTTTTACCCTTCATTTTTTCATCACGTGCATTTTTACGTTAAAACCGGATCACCGTGGTCGGTCTTCGATTTACCATAGCTAAAGAGTGGTGCACCATGGTATCGTTCCATTTCAAATCCATACACCCATTTATAATTATCGTATGACACTATTTCGACATTTTGGACGGATGTTGCACCTTGCACCGTAGATGTTGCACCCTATGGATATCGATTCTTCGGATGACCATAACTGTTGGTTTCTTTAGGTTTACGGAAGCCATAACCAATCAAAACGAAGCTCTCTGTGAGTTCTATGGCTTTGAAAGCTTTAAGCCATCAATGGATTGTTTCATACCCAAAAAATAGTATGCGAACCTCAATCGGGTCTCGAATGTTTTATACCCTTCGTTTTTTCGTCACGTGCATTTTTACGTTGATACGAGATCACCGTGGCTGTCTTCGATTTACCATCGGGGGAGAGTGGTGCACCATAGTACTGTTCCATTTCAAAGCTATGCACCCATTTCTAAAAGTCGTACGGTACTGTTTCGGCATTTGAAACGTATGTTGCACCTTGCATCATAAATGTTGCACCCTGTGGATATCGATTCTTCGGATAACCATAACTGTTGCTTCGTTTAGAGTTCCGGTAGCCACCACCCGTTAAAACGAAGCTCTCTATAAGTTCTTCATCTTTGACAGCTTTAAGTCATCAATGGATTGTTTCATACCCAAAAAAGACTGTCCGAATCCCAATCGGGTCTCAGAAGTTTTTTACCCTTCGTTTTTTCGTCATGTGCATTTTTACGTTAAAACAGGATCACCGTGGTTGGTCTTCAATTTTCCATCGTTGGGGAGTGGTGCACAATGGTACCGTTCCATTTCAAATCCGTACACCCATTTCTAAAAGTTGTACGGCACTGTTACGGCATTTTGGACGGATGTTGCACCTTGCACCGTAGATGTTGCACCCTGTGGATATCGATACTTCAGACGGCCATAACTATTGGCTTCTTTAGAGTTATGGAAGCCATAACCAGTCAAAAAGTAGCTCTATGTGAGTTCTACGACTTTGGCAGCTTTAAGCCGTCGATGGATTGTTTCATACCGAAAAATGACTATCCGAACCTCAATCGGGTCTCGGAACTTATTTACCCTTCGTTTTTTCGTCACGTGCATTTTTACACTAAAATGGGATCAACATGGCTGGTCTTCGATTTACCATCACTAAAGTGTGGTGCACCATTGTACCGTTCCATTTCAAATCCATGCACCTATTTCTAAAAGTCGTACGACACTGTTTTGGCATTTTGGACGATTGTTGCACCTTGCATCGTAGATGTTGCACCCTATGGATATCGATTCTCCGGACGACCATAACTGTTGGCTCCTTTAGAGTTACGGGGGCCATAACGAGTCAAAACGAAGCTCTATGTGAGTTCTACGTCTTTGACTGCTTTAAGCCGTCAATAGATTGTTTCATACCCAAAAAAGACCATCTGAACCTCAATCGGGGCTCGGGAGTTTTTTACCCTTCGTTTTTTCATTACGTGCATTTTTACGTTAAAATGGGATCACCGTGGCTAGTCTTCGATTTACCATCACTGCAGAATGGTGCACCATGATACCGTTCCACTTCAAATCCATGCACCCATTTCTAAAAGCGGCACTGTTTCAGAATTTTGGACGGATGTTGCACCTTGTACCGTAGATGTTGCACCTATGGATATCAATTCTTGGGACGACCATAACTATTGGCTTCTTTCGAGTTACAGGAGCCATAACTAGTCAAAGTGAAGCTCTCTATGAGTTTTACAGCTTTGATAGCTTTAAGCCGTCAATGGATTATTTCATACCCAAAAGGACTATCCGAACCTCAATCGTGTCTCGAAAGTTTTTTACCTTCGTTTTTTCGTCATGTGCATTTTCACGTTAAAAACAGATCACCGTGGTTGGTCTTTGATTTACTATCCCTGGAGAGTTGTGCACCATGGTACTGCTCCGTTTCAAATCCATACACTCATTTCTAAAGGTCGTACGGAACTATTTTTGTATTCTGAACGGATGTTGCACCTTGCACCATAGATGTTGCACTCTGTGGATATCGATTCTTCAGACGGCCATAAATGTTGGCTCGTTTAGAGTTAGGAGAGCCATAACAAGTCAAAACGAAGCTCTCTATGAGTTCTAGGGCTCGACCATTTTAAGCCATTAATGGATTGCATCATACCCAAAAAATCTATCCGAACCTCAATCGGGTCTCGGAAGTTGTTTACCCTTCGTTTTTTTCGTCACGTGCATTTTTACGTTAAAAGGGGTTCACCGTGGCTGGTCTTCAGCTTACCATCGCTGGAGAGTAGTTCACCATGGTACTGTTCTAGTGCAACACTGTGTCGGCATTTGGGACGAATGTTGCACCTTGCACCGTAGATGTTGCACCCCATGGATATCGATTTTTCAGACGACCATAACTGTTGGCTCATTTAGAGTTACAGGAGCAATAACTAGTCAAAATGAAGCTCTCTGTGAGTTCTTCGGGTTTGACTGCTTTAAGCCGTCAATGGATTGTTTCATACCCAAAAAGGACTATCCTAACATCGATCGGGTCTCGAAAGTTTTTTACCCTTCGTTTTTTCGTTACGTGCATTTTTACGTTAAAAGGAGATCGCCATGGCTGGTCTTTGATTTACCATCGCTAGAAAGTGGTGCACGATGATACTGTTCCATTTCAAATCCATGCACCTATTTTTAAAAGTCGCGCGGCACTGTTTCGGCATTTGGGATGGATATTGCACCTTACACCATAGATGTTGCACCCTGTGGATATCGATTCTTCGGACGACAATAACTCTTGGCTCGTTTAGATTTATAGGAGTCATAACCAGTCAAAACGAAGCTCTCTGTGAGTTCTTCGGCTTTGACAGCTTTAAACCGTCAATGGATTGTTTCATACCCAAAAAAGACTATTCGAACCTCAATCAGGTCTCGAAAGATTTTTACCCTTCGTTTTTTCGTCGCGTGCATTTTTACGTTAAAACTGGATCACCGTTGCTGGTCTTTGATTTACCATCGCTTAAGAGTGGTGCACCGTAGTACTGCTCCGTTTCAAACCCATGCACCTATTTTTAAAAGTCGTACGGCACTGTTTTGGCATTCGGGGCGGAAGTGGCACCTTGCACCGTAGATGTTGCACCTAGTAGATATTGATTCTTCGAACGGCCATAATTGTTGGCTCGTTTAGAGTTATGAGAGCCTTAACCAGTCAAAACGAAGCTCTCTCCAAGTTCTATAGCTTTAACAGCTTTAAGACCTCAATGGATTGTTTCATACCTAAAAAGACTATCCGAACCTCAATTGGATCTCGAAAGTTTTTTACCATTCGTTTTTTCGTCACGTGCATTTTTGCGTTAAAACGGGATCACCGTAGCTGGTCTTCGATTTATCATCGTTGGTGAGCGGTGCACCATGGTACTGTTCCTTTTCAAATCCATGCACCCATTTCTAAAATTCTTACGGCACTGTTTCGACATTTGCACGGATGTTGCACCATGCACCGTAGATGCGGCACTCTATGGATATCGATTCTTCGGACGGCCATAACTATTGGCTCGTTTAGATTTACAGGAGCCATAACCAGTCAAAATGAAGCTCTCTATGAGTTATATGGCTTTGACTGTTTTAAGCTGTCAATGTACTATTTCATACCCAAAAAAGTCTATCCAAACCTCAATCGGGTCTCGGAATTTTTTTACCCTTCATTTTTTCGTCACGTGCTTTTTTCCATTAGAATGGGAACACCGTCGCTGGTCTTCGATTTACCATCACTGAAGAGTGGTGCACCAAGTTACTGCTCCACTTCAAATCCATGCACCTATTTCTAAAAGTCATACGGCACTGTTTCGGCAGTTTGGACGAATGTTGCACCCTGCATCGTAGATATTGCACCCCATGGATATCGATTCTTCGGACGGCCATAACTGTTCTCTCCTTTAGAGCTACGGGAGCCATAACTAGTCAAAACGAAGCTCTCCGTGAGTTCTACGGGTTTGACAGCTTTAAGCTGTCATTGAATTGTTTCATACCAAAAAGTCTATCTGAACTTCAATCGGGTCTCGAAGCTTTTTTACCCTTCTTTTTTCGTCACATGCATTTTTACGTTAAAACGGGATCACCTGCTGGTCTTCGATTTACCATCGCTGGAGAGTGGTGCACCATGGTACTGCTCTGTTTCAAATCCATGCAACCATTTCTAGTCGTACGACACAGTTATGGCATTCGGGGCGGATGTTGCACCTTGCACCGTGTATGTTACACCATGTGGATATCGATTCTTCGGGCAACCATAACTGTTTGCTCCTTTCGAGTTATGGGAGCCATAACCAGTCAAAATGAAGCTCTCTATGAGTTCTACGACTTCGACAGATTTAAGCCGTCAATGGATTGTTTCATACCCAAAAAAGTCTATCCGAACCTAAATCGGGTCTTGAAACTTTTTACCCTTCATTTTTTCATCACGTGCATTTTTACATCAAAACGGGATCACCGTGGCTGGTCTTCGATTTACCATCGCTGGAGAGTGGTGTACCATTGTATTGCTCCATTTCAAATCCACCCAACCATTTCTAAAAGTCGTACGGCACTGTTTCGGCATTTAGGGCAGATGTTTGCACCATGCACCGTGGATGCTGCACCCTATGGATATCGATTCTTCGAATGGGCATAACTTTTGGCTTCTTTAGAGTCAAAATGAAGACCTCTGTGAGTTCTATGGCTTTGACCGCTTTAAGCCGTCAATGGATTGTTTTATACCCATAAAAGACTATCCGAACCTCAATCGCGGCTCAAAAGTTTTTTACCCTTTGTTTTTTCGTCACGTGCATTTTTCCGTTAAAACGGGAGCACCGTGGCTCGTCTTCGATTTACCATTGCTGGAGAGTGGTGCACCATGGTACAGCTCCTTTTCAATCCATGCACCCATTTCTAAAAGTCATACGGCATTGTTTCGGAATTTTGGACGGATGTTGCACCTTGCACCGTAGATTTTGCACCATGTGGATATCGATTCATCGGAAGGCCGTAAATTTTTGCTTCTTTAGAGTTACGGGAATAATAAACAGTCAAAATGAAGCCCTCTGTGAGTTCTACTGCTTTGACCGCTTTAAGTCGTCAATGGATTGTTTCATACCCAAAAAAGACTATCCGAATCTCAATCGGGGCTCGGAAGTTTTTTACCCTTCGCTTTTTCGTCACGTGCATTTTTACGTTAAAATTGGATCACTGTGGCTGATTTTTGATTTACCATCGCTGGAGAGTGGTACACCATAGAACCATTCAATTTCAAATCCATGCATCCATTTCTAAAAGTCATACGGCACTGCTCCGGCATTTTGGACGGATGTTGCACCTTGCACCGTAGATGTTGCACCCTGTGGATATCAATTCTTCGGATGGCCATAACTATTGGCTCATTTAGACTTACGAGAGCCATAACTAGTCAAAAAGAAACTCTCTTTGAGTTCTACGGCTTTGAAGGCTTTAAGTTGTCAATTGTGTTTCATATCCAAAAAAGCCTATCCGAACCTCAATTGGGTCTCGAAACTTTTTTACCCTTTGTTTTTTTGTCACGTGATTTTTTACGTTAAAACAGGATCACCGCTGCTGGTCTTCGATTTACCGTCGCTGGAGAGTGGTGCACCATGGTACTGTTTCGTTTTAAATCCATGCACCCATTTCTAAAAGTTGTACGGCACTATTTCGGCATTTTGGACGGATGTTGCACCCTGTGGATAACGATTCTTCAGACGGCCATAACTGTTTGCTCCTTTAGAGTTATGGAGGCCATAACCAGTCCAAACGAATCTCTCTGTGAGTTCTATGGCTTCGATAGCTTTAAGCCGTCAATGGATTGTTTCATACCCAAAAAAGACTATCCGAACCTCAATCGGGTCTCGGAACTTTTTTACCTTCATTTTTTGGTCATGTGCATTTTCACGTTAAAATGGGATCCCCATGGCTGATCTTCGATTTACCATCGCTGGAGAGTGGTACATCATGGTACTGCTCCATTTCAAATCCATGCACCCATTTCTCAAAGTCGTACGGCACTTTTTTTGCATTCTGGGCGGATGTTGCACCTTGCACCATAGATGTTGCGCACTGTGGATATCGATTCTTCGGACGGCCATAACTGTTGGCTCGTTCAGAGTTACGAGAGCCATAACCATTCAAAACGATGATCTTTGTGAGTTCTTCGGCTTCGATAGTTTTAAGCCATTAATAGACTATTTCCAACACAAAAAGTATATCCGAACCTCAATCGGGTCTTGGAACCTTTTTAACCTTTGTTTTTTCGTCACGTGCATTTTTACGTTAAAATAGAATCACCGTGGATGGTCTTCGATATACCATCGCTGGAGAGTGGTGCACCATGGTACCGCTCCGTTTCAAATCCATGCACCCATTTATAAAAGTCATACGGCACTGTTTTAGAATTCGGGATGGATGTTGCACCTTGCACAGTGAATGCTTCACCCTATGGATATCGATTCTTTGCACAACCAAATTCGTTGGCTCATTTAAGTTACGGTAGCCATAAACAGTCAAAACGAAGCTCTTTATGGGTTCTACGGCTTTGACGGCTTTAAGCCGTTAGTGGATTATTTCATACCCAAAAAAGTCTATCCGGGTCTTGGAACTTTTTTACCCTTAAGTTTTTTGTCACGTGCGTTTTTACGATAAAACGTGATTGCCGTGGCTGGTCTTCAATTTACCATCGCTAGAGAGTCATGCACTATAGTACTGCTTTGGTTCAAATCCATACACCCTTTTCTAACAGTCGTACGACACTATTTTGGCATTAGGGACGGATGTTGCACCTTGCACCGTAAATGTTGCATCCTGTGGATATAGATTCTTTGGACGACCATAACTATTGACTCGTTTAGAGTTACAGGAGCTATGACTAGTCAAAACGAAGCTCTATGTGAGTTTTACGGTTTGACAGCTTTAAGCCGTCAATGCATTGTTTCATACCCAAAAAAGACTATCCGAACCTCAATCGGGTCTCCGAAGTTTTTTACCCTTCGTTTTTTCGTTATGTGCATTTTTACGTTAAAATGGGATCACCATGGCTGATCTTCGATTTACCATCACTGGAGAGTGGTGCACCATCGTACTGGTCCGTTTCAAATTCACGCACCCATTTCTAAAAGTCATACGGCATTGTTTCGACATTTGGGATGGATGTTGCACGATGTTGCACCTTATGGATATCGATTCTTCGGACATCCATAACTGTTGGCTCGTCTAGAGCTACAGGAGCCGTAACCAATCAAAAAAAAGCTCTTTGTGAGTTCTTCAGCTTTAGTAGCTTTAAGCCTTCAATGGATTGTTTCATACCCAAAAAAGACAATCCGAACCTCAATCGGGTCTCGAAAGTTTTTTTACCCTTCGTTTTTTCGTCACGTGCAGTTTTATGTTAAAACGAGATCACCATGGCTGGTCTTCGATTTACCATCGCTGAAGATTGGTGCACCATAATACTGCTCCATTCCAATATCATGCACCCATTTCTAAAATTCGTACGATACTATTTTGGCATTCGGGGCGGATGTTGCACCTTGCACCATAGATGTTGCACCTAGTGGATATCGATTTTTCGGACGGCCATAACTGTTGGCTCATTTAGAGTTACGGGAGCCTTAATGTAACGACCCGGGATTTTGGCAATATTATTTTAATATATATTTAATCCAATTGAATAAAGTGTAAACTTATCATTTTAAAAATGAATAAGGCTTTTAGAATATTTGTCATTTATTTATATACATATGTATTTTGAAAAGAAAACTTTGATTTGAAAATTTAAAATAAAATCAAATCCTATTAATATTAATATAAGTATAAAAACATATGAATATAAATTAAATGTTGATAGTTAAAAAAATAAATAAAAACAAGAATATATGTTAGGAATAGGAATAAATATAGAGGTTAAATTTATGTGGTTACATGAAACATATCAGATAATTCTAGATATGTATACCTTTGAAATACATGTAGATATGTATGTGAATTATGAAAGCAAGAAGATGATAAAACAAAATATCTTCATACAAAAACTAAATGAGATAAGTATGTAAACAAAGTAGGAAACCGTTACATTAAATGCTATCATCTCGGCCAAAATGAAGCCATTTCAAATATTTACAAATCTTTTCATTTTAGAAAAAAAATATCTCATCAAAAAAAAGAAGAAGAAAACTAAACCAGATAATACCTTCCCTATACAAAATTATTTCTTCTATTTATATAGGTGTATCTTTCTATTCCTGTTCGTTCAGCGATAACATAGCAAAACCAGAAAGAAAAAGGAAATAAGAATCAGTATTTACGAACTCAAAAAATCATTCAATTCAACAAAAACAAAACAGGATTCAAAGGCAGATTCAAACTGTAGTTTTCAAAACAGGAAGTGTTCTCTGTTCACAAACTTTTCAGGTGATTAAACATAAATTTTAAATTTTAAGTATAATTTAAAAACAATATAGGTAATTTATTGATAATATGGTGTTGTATATAGTTTATTTTTGAATATAATTCTGTGTTTATATATAGATTGTTCTATATACTATACTTCTCTGTTTATTGATTACAGAGTTGAATATTTATTCAAACTCAAAAATATTTTCATCTAATCATTGTGAAGCTTAGAGTTTTCAAACAAACAAGAAGTTTAAACCTAAATCAATATTTTTAAAAGCTGTTTAAAACATGTTAGTGAAATATACCACTAGAATTTTGTTTTACAGGTAAACATGTAATATTTTGTTAAATTCGATTGTTGTAAAAAGCTAATTCAATTTCATAACTTGAATCCACACAGCAAATTAAGATTTTAAAACAAAAATGGTAATTTTTAGTTTAGTATGCTACAACCAGTTCATAGTTGAACAAAATATGCATTTTAACCATTTTCTGATGATCGATCCAATACTGGATGTTGAAATTTTGCGCGAAGCCAGTTTAATCATCGATGATTCCAGGAAAATTGTCAAATAATTTTTCTATTCATGAATTGGTAGGACGAGGTCAATTTAGGGTTTAAGGCTCGAATTTGATGTGGTCAGAAAACGAGACATGTTCGTCTCCTCTGTTGGATCGAGCTTCTCGAAATTCAAGGGAATGGAAGAATAGGGGTTGACGTGGTGTGGACGGAGTTGGAGCATCTCCAATGGTGGAGGGACCGAGGCGAAGCATTCTTGTGGGTGTGTTCGAGTTACAGTTTTTCGAACGAAATGCTTAATTTTGATTTTGAAGTTTTGGTGTCGAACCGAGTTTAGATTTCGAGTATAGGGGAGTTTTGCGACTTGCTGAAGATTATGGAGTTCGTTGGAACGGCGGCGCTACGCCATGCACATGCACGATATCGTTTTGATGTTAGAAGCTTGTGGGGGTGAGTGACTCGAGTTGTTACTCGAGTAAAATGGTGGACTGCTTCGAGTTATAACCTGAGCACGTGAGCCATGTTTACCTGATACTATAGTTTAAACTTAAACTCAACTTAACTGGAAATATAAAAAAAGAGGATGAAGAAAAGTACGTGAGGAATGAGAGAGTGACTCGGGGAAGATAGTGGGAAACTCGAGTGATTACTCGAGTAAAACCTGGGCATTCACGGGTTGTTTTCAAAAGGTTTAAGCCCAATAAATTTGAAGTTAATAATATTAAACAAATTTTGATATAAGTGAAGTAATCAATGTTTGACTCTTTTAAGTAAAAAAAAAATTATAAGTTTTAATTAACTAAGTAAATACTTAACAATGTTTTAAAATCCAATTAATACTTTAATTAAGTAGTTAATGTAGGATAAGTTTGAATTTAATTAACATTTAAAGTTTTCTTAGTTAGTAATACATTGATTTCAAAGTTTAAGGAAGATTTTTAAATGTTAATTAAGATAAATAATTATTACTAAATAATTGTTTTGGAAAGTAATTAAGATGATTAATTTATAATTGTAATTAAAGATTGGTTAGTTAATGAAGTGTCTAATTAATTTGTAATTAAGAATTGTCAATTAGATAATTAAAGTTAATTAATTTATAATTAGTAGTTAATTAAATAAATAATTAAGGATTAATCCATTCAAAATTAATTTTTATTAATTAATAATTAAGGTTATCAATTAATAATTAAGGGGTAATTAATTAAGTCATTAAGGTTTAATAAATTAATTAAGAAATGATTAATTAATTAAATGATTTGAAATGGAATAGTCGATTAATTGATGATTAATTAAACAGGATTAAGGGAGTAATTCTCAAGTAATTGATTTAAATTGAATTAATTACATTAAGGATTAAAGATACTTGCTTATAGATGATTGTACAAGTAGAATATCTGATTTTGTGATATCTATAGGGTGATATTCTGTGATACTCTGTGTTATGCCTTGATATATCTATGATGATTGTGTATGATTTATTTGTGATAAATGCTATGTGAATTCAAAATGTTGAATTAAACTGTTTATACTATTAAACAACTTGACCTTTAAAATGGCGTTTGGATTTCAATGAGACCGGGATCGGGTGTCAATTATGATTATCCGAAAACCACATCGATCCAAATTAAACGTTAGTCGTAAATTCCCAAGTGAAGATCGAGATGGTGTTTCAGAATGCAAGGGTTATTGTCGTCAAATCTGAGGGTGATTCCAAAATGAGTATAACGATATAATGCCTTCGGTTTCGTTCGAACCCGGAACGAACTTGTATGGATTGAATGCTTTCAGAACATCGTCAGGTGGACGATGAGCATTCTAAGAGATATGTTCTATAAAGGTAATCGCAGCCTTAAGCCTCATCAATCGGGAATGGCTAAAACAGGGGATGTGCAACAAGGTTGGGTGGGTAGCACCCAAGCAGGACAAGATATACCCCTGTCTAGATGTCCCTTTTTATTCGGCTGTGTGGGCGATTGTTAGCTACAACCGCGGGGTTATCTTGTTCGGAACTGTTCAGTAAGGAATGGTTTCGTCCTTGTGTTGTAGGGGGTCGAGAGTGATCCTCGGTACCGTGATCTAGGCCCCGTACTGTGACGGGCTGTACCCCAGTAGCCCTTCCATTGTATGAAATCCAATCTCCAACAAGCGCCGTACGTTTTGATTATGCCCAACTATGTTGGAATATGAGATGTAAGCTTTTCAGCTATTTCTGTATTTTGCTTGAAAACCCTAGACACTATTATAATATCACTGGATTTCCTATTAAATTGTTTTGGTTAGCGTAAGGTAAAAACTTACCTGTATTTATGTGTGGGAAGTCTTACGTGATACCTTTGTTTCAAATGTTTTTAAAGTTAAGCAACTTCAAACCGTTTACTCACACCAGACTCATGTCTAACTCGGAGTTTATTTCTGTTTTTCGTAAACTCTTCGGTACTCAAATTTTTATGAGTATCTAAGTGATAGGTTTTGGATTGTTGAGTTCTGGAGGAGCTTGGAGCAGGAGTCCAGTCGTATATATCTATCTAGTTCCGCTGTGTTAGTTGATGTATGTTATATTTTGGGATGTATGTATTGGCAGATATATATATATGACAGTCTTGTTGTATGATGTTGTGTAACTTGATATATGTTAAACTATGTAATAGTTATGTGATGTATTATATTTTGTTCCGTTTTCGCTGTGAGATTCTGATGTTGTTATTCTTTCTTTCTATCTTTTCTATTTCTATCTCTTTCTTTTCTTATTGATGATACGTCTTTCTGTGAGTAGAATGGCGGGTCGTCACAGTTGGTATCAGAGCATAATTTGAGATAATACCTAGGCTCTGGAGTAATATCTATCTTGAGAATGCGTATTTGTACTTTTATATAACTATATACCTATCTAAATTTGTTGAGTTACCTGTCCAGGTGGCCAACATGAGTTCTGGAAGAAGAGGCAGAGGTAGGGGCAGTACCTCGACCGATAATGGACGAAGTCAAACTGCTAGTGAGGCTGTAGATCCAGTACCGCCTCAGGTTAGTCTTGCTGCTTTATGCAAGGACTTCAGCAACCTTGGAGGTAAACCATTTAAAGGGTCAGAGACGATAATTGAGGTCCAAATTTGGCTACGCTCTTGTGAGCGCATCTTCAACAGTATGAAGTTGTCTGATGAGCGGAAAAGGGAAATGGCTTCATGGCAATTGCAGGAAGGTGCTGCAGCCTGGTGGGATATAGTGGTAGCAAATATTTCTGAGGATGACATTTATTGGGAAAGATTTAAAGAGTTGTTTGAGGAGAAATTTATGCCAACAACAGGGAAAACGTATTACTAGGATTTTCTGAATTTGAAGCAGGGAAGCATGACTATAGCGGAGTATGAGACCAAATTCAATGAACTTTCTTGCTACGGACAAGGACTCATAAACACTCCCCTCAAAAAGAACGAAATGTTTGTGCAAGGATTGAGGCCAGAATTTCATGAAAAGATGACGGCGCATTTGAAAGGATCTTTTGTGGAGTTAATTGATATGGCTCTGAGATATGAGGATTTGATGAACAAGAGATCAGTGGCACCGGTAGCAGCATCGGGAGGGAATATTCCTAATCCAAATAAGAGGAAGTTCAATCCCAATTGGAGGAAGCAGAACAAGAAGAAGACTGGAAGTAAGAACGGACCTCGCAAATGCTATATATGTCAACAAGAAGGTCACTTGGCGAATAAGTGTCCCAGGAAAGGATTTCAGCAACAGTCGCATCAGAGTGGATCGGGTTCGGCTTTGGTTCAGAGATCTCTATGCTTCAATTGCCACCAATTAGGTCACATGATCAACGATTGCCCACTTTTTTATAATGCTTAACAGAATAAAGTATTTGCTTTGGAGGGTATTCCATCTACTTCATCTAAAGGCAAGGGAGTATTGGAAGGTACATTACTTTTAGATGGCAAGTATATTAAAGTTTTGTTTGATTCGGGTGCTTCTTTGAGTTTTATTTCTCTGGAATCTGTAGAGAAGTTCTTTCTTACCCCTAGTACTGTAGACTATCCCATCTTTGTATCTAATCCTATAGGAGAGGTAACAAATTAGATATGATCTGTAAGGATTTGAAGATTTCATATCTGTCCCATAGTTTTTCTTGACCCTTATGTGTTGAATTTTAAGGGATTTGACCTTATATTGGGGATGGATTGGCTCGACAAATATAAGGCTATCCTGAATTGTGATGATAGAATAGTTTCGTTGGAAACCGATCTGGGTAGAATTGCCAAAGTGACATGTGATAATTCTGGAATCCACTTGAGTAGTCTTTTACATGGAGTTGAGACTTCTCAAGAGAAGGTTGAAGATATCGATGTGGTCCAAGATTTCCCTGATGTATTTGAGGAAGTCAAGTGTTTTCCTCCGCATCGAGAGATAGAATTTCGCATTAATTTGGTTTCTGGAGTAGTACCAGTGATTCAGCCTAGTAGGAGGATGGCTCCTAGAGAAAGGAAGGAGTAAGTTAAGCAGCCCTAGGGTCTTTTGGAGAATGGATTGATTAGACCCAGTATTTCTTGTTGGGGTTCTGCAGCGGTGTTTGTTACCGGATGGATTACTAAGGTTCTGTGTTGACTATAGAGAATTGAACAAAGTGGCCATTCGAAATGAATATCCTCTTCCTCGTATTGATGATCTTTTTGACCAGTTGCATGGAGCTTCTATCTTTTCTCAACTGGATTTAGCTTCAGGTTTCCATCAGTTAAGGGTAGCTGAGGACAGTATCCCTTTAACTGCATTTAGGGGACCAAATTGTTTCTATGAATGGTTGGTTATGCCTTTCGGGTTAACCAACGCTCCTGCTTACTTTATCGATCCGATGAACCGAGTCTTTCGAGATTATTGAATAAGTATGTTCTGGTATTCATCGATGATATTCTGGTCTGTTCTAAGTCTGGAGAAGAGCACAAGCAGCATTTGAGAATAGTGTTGTAGACATTGAGGAGGCATGTTTCGAAGGCGAAATTCTCGAAGTGCCATTTTTGGAAATCGAAAGTCAAATTTTTGGGGCACATTATTTCTGGTGAAGGTATCTCTGTAGATCCAGCGAAGGTTGAGACTATTCTGGAATGGAAGCAGCCGAAGACACCGACTGATATTCATAGTTTTTTGGGATTAGCTGGTTACTATAGAATGTTTACCAAGGACTATTCCAAGATTTCTTCACATCTGACTAAGTTGACAAGGAAAGGAGCTAAGTTTACATGGACACCCCAGTGTGAAGAAGCTTTCCGGGAGTTGAAGGCGAGGCTAACCAGTGCACCTGTACTAGCTATTCCGGATGGGAAAAGAAAATTTGAAGTTTATACAGATGCTTATGTAGTTGGTCTGGGAGCAGTTCTGATGCAGAATGGAAGAGTAATTGCGTATGCGAGTCGACAATTAAAGCCACATGAAAGGAACTACGCTATGCATGATCTTGAGTTGTTAGCCATTGTTTTTGCTTTGAAGATCTGGAGACATTATCTCTTGGGAGAAAAGTTCAAGTTATTCACGGATCACAAACCGTTGAAATATCTTTTCTCTCAAAAGGATCTTAATTTGTGGCGGCAGCGATGGGTCGAGTTTCTGGCATCATATGATTTAGATATTCTGTATACCCCGGGAAAGGCGAATGTTATGGTTGATGCTCTTAGGAGGAATGCAGTTCTGTCTCTTTTGGAAGTTGTTCCATCTCTCCAGGAGAGAATCATAAGCAAGCAAATGGAGGATAGATCTTTTGAGGAACTGATTCTTGGAACCAAGGATGGTCGATATTCGAATTTCAAGGTGGATGATCAAGGTGCTTTGAGGATCAATAGTCGTTTGTGTGTACCTAATATAGATGGATTAAGGCAAAAAGTTTTAACTGAGTGTCATCGCTCCAGACTGAATATCCACCCAGGAATTTCTAAGATGTATAAAGATATGAGAAGAGTTTTCTGGTGGCCGAGCATGAAGAGGGACGTAGCTGCTTTCGTTAATAGTTGTGCTATCTGTTTCAAGTTAAAGGAGATCAACAGAAGTCAGCAGCTTTGTTGCAGCCTTTGGAAGTATCAGAATGGAAATGGGAGATGATTTCTATGGATGTCATCGATGGTTTGCCAAGAACCAAGAAAGGAAACGATGGTAATGGATGATTGTGGACCGGTTAACTAAGAGCGCCCATTTTATACCCGTTAAGGCAACTCGTACTGCAGCTTCTCTGGCAATGATTTTCTTGAGGGAGATAGTCAGATTGCATGGTGTTCCTATTAGCATAGTAAGTGATCGTGATCCTATCTTCACCAACAAACTCTGGGAGGCTCTGCAATCAGCTACGAAAATAAGTTTGAGATTAAGTACAGCCTATCGTCCTCAGATAGATGGACAGACGGAGAGGTTGAACCGTATTCTAGAGGATATGCTGCGAGCTTGTGTTTTGGATTTTGGTGGATCTTGGGAAGACCATCTACATCTAGTAGAATTCTCATATAATAACAGTTACGAAGAAAGTATTAAGATGGATCCTTATGAATCTCTATATGGAAGACCGTGTAGTTCCCCATCTTTTTGGATAGAGTCGAAAAATCGTCTTGTGCTTGGACCAGATTTGATTCGTGAAGCTTCTGCGAAAGTTGAGCTTATCAAGAAGAGGATGAGAGTTGCTCAGGACCATCAAAAGAAAGTACGCAGATAGGAGAAGGAGACAATTGGAATTCGAGATTGGTAATTTAGTTTTTGTCAAAGTTTCCCCGATCAAAGGAGCTATTAGATTCGGAAAGACGAGAAAACATGCCCCGAGATATATAGGACCATTCCGGGTATTGGAAAGAATTGGTGCTGTAGCTTACAGAATTGAATTGCCAGAACGGATGTCTGGAATTCATAATGTATATCATGTATCCCATCTAAGAAAGTTTGTTCATGATCCATCACTGCTTGTAGAACCAGTAGTTCAGGAAGATTTGGAGGTCAAGACAAATTTGACCGTGGTCAGGAATCCAGTTTGAATTGTTGATCAAGACGAGAGGCAACTCAGGAGCAAAGTAGTGAAGCTCATCAAAGTGTAGTGGAGTGAGGATCCCAGAGATTGTACCTAGGAAACTCTAGGTAGTTTTAGGAAAGCCTATCCGGATTTGTGTCTGGATAACTAGTGATGTTTGTTAGGATAAATTGTTTGGTTGTTTGCTAATGTATGGATGATATGTATGTTTGTATGGTTGATGTAAAAGCTTTTGAATTATCTTTTGTTTTAAATTTCAAGGACGAAATTCTTTTAAGGGGGGAGGAATGTAATGACCCGGGATTTTGGCAATATTATTTTAATAAATATTTAATCCAATTAAATAAAGTGTAAACTTATCATTTTAAAAATGAATAAGGCTTTTGGAATATTTGTCATTTATTTATATGCATATGTATTTTGAAAAGGAAACTTTGATTTGAAAATTTAAAATAAAATTAAATCCTATCAGTATTAAATATAAGTATAAAATATAAGTATAAAAAACAAATGAATATAAATTAAATGTTGATAGTTAAAAAAATAAATAAAAACAAGAATTTATGTAAGGAATAGGAATAAATATAGAGGTTAAATTTATGTGGTTACATGAAACATATCAGATAATTCTAGATATATATATATATATATATATATACACCTTTGAAATACACGTAGATATGTATGTGAATTATGAAAGCAAGAAGACAATAAAACAAAATATCTTCATACAAAAACCAAATGAGATAAGTATGTAAACAAAATAGGAAACCATTACATTAAATGCTATCATCTCAGCCAAAATGAAGTCATTTCAAATATTTACAAATCTTTTCATTTCAAAAAAAAATCTCTGATCAAAAAAAGAAGAAAACTAAACCAGATAATACCTTCCCTATACAAAATTCTTTCTTCTATATATATGTGTGTATCTTACTATTCCTGTTCGTTCAGTGATAACATAACAAAACCAGAAAGAAAAAGAAAATAAGTATCATTATTTTACAACTCAAAACATCATTCAATTCAACAAAAACAAAACAGAATTCAAAGGTAGATTCAAACTACAGTTTTCAAAACAGAAAGTGTTCTCTGTTCACAAATTTTTCAGGTGAGTAAACATAAATTTTAAAATTTAATTATAATTTAAAAACAGTATAGGTAATTCATTGATAATATGGTGTTATGTGGTTTACTTTTGAATATAATTCTCTGTTTATATATAGGTTGTTCTGTATACTGTACTTCTCTATTTATTGATTACAGAGTCGAATATTTATTCAAACTCAAAAATATTTTCATCTAATCATTGTTAAGCTTAGACTTTTCAAACAAACAAGAAGTTTAAACCTAAATCAAGATTTTTAAAAGCTGTTTAAAACATGTTAGTGAAATATAGCACTGGAATTTTGTTTTACAGGTAAACATGTAATATTTTGTTAAATTTGATTGTTGTAAAAAGAAAATTCAATTTCATAACTTGAATCCACACTGGAAATTAAGATTTTTAAAACAAAAATAGTATTTTTTTAGTTTAGTATGCTACGAGCAGTTCATAGTTGAACAAAATATGCATTTTAACCATTTTCTGATGATTGATCCAATACTGGATGTTGAAATTTTGCGTGAAGCCAGTTTGATCATCGATGATTCTAGGAAAATTGTCAAATAATTTTTCTATTGCACGAATTAGTGGGAGGAGGTCAATTTAGGGTTTAAGGCTCGAATTTGATGTGGTCAGAAAATGAGACGTGTTCGTCTCCTCTGTTGGATCGAGCTTCTAGAAATTCAACGGAATGGAAGAATAGGGGGTTGAACGTGGTGTGGACGGAGTTGGAGCATCTTCGATGGTTGGAGCGACCGAGGCGAAGCGTTCTTGTGGGTGTGTTCGAGTTACAATTTTTCGAACGAAATGCTTAATTTCGATTTGGAAGTTTTGGTGTCAAATCGAGTTTGGATTTCGAGTATAGGGGAGTTTTGCGACTTGTCGAAGATTATGGAGTTCGCCGAAACGGCGGCGCAACGCCATGCACGTCCACGATATCGTTTTGATGTCAGAAGCTTATGGGGGTGAGCGACTCGAGTTGTTACTCGAGTAAAATGGTGGATTGCTTCGAGTTATAACCTGAGCACGTGAGAATGTTTACCTGATACTATAGTTTAAACTTAAACTCAACTTAACTGGAAATAAAAAAAGAGAGAGGAATAAGAAAATACGTGGGGAACGAGAGAATGACTCGGGGAAGATAGTGGGAAACTCGAGTGATTACTCGAGTAAAACGTGGGCATTCACGGGTTGTTTTCAATAGGGTTAAGCCCAATAAATTTAAAGTTAATAATGTTAAACAAATTTTTGTATAAGTGAAGTAATCAATGTTTGATTCTTTTAAGTAAAAAAATATTATAAATTTTAATTAACTAAGTAAATACTTAACAATGTTTTAAAATCCAATTAATACTTTAATTAAGTAGTTAATGTAGGATAAGTTTGAATTTAATTAACATTTAAAGTTTTCTTAGTTAGTAATACATTGATTTCAAAGTTTAAGAAGATTTTTAAATGTTGATTAAGATAAATAATTATTACTAAATAATTGTTTTGGAAAGTAATTAAGATGATTAATTTATAATTGTAATTAAAGATTGGTTAGTTAATGAAGTGTCTAATTAATTTGTAATTAAGAATTGTCAATCAGATAATTAAAGTTAATTAATTTATAATTAGTAGTTAATTAAATAAATAATTAAGGACTAATAAATTTGAAATTAAGTTTTATTAATTAATAATTAAGGTTATTAATTGATAATTAAGGGGTAATTAATTAAGTCATTAAGGTTTAATAAATTAATTAAGAAATGATTAATTAATTAAATGATTTGAAATGGAATAGTCGATTAATTGATGATTAATTAAACAGGATTAAGGGAGTAATTCTCAAGTAATTGATTTAAATTGAATTAATTACAATAAGGATTAAAGATACTTGCTTATAGATGATTGTAAGTAGAATATCTGATTTTGTGATATCTATTGGGTGATATTCTGTGACACTCTGTGTTATGCCTTGATATATCTACGATGATTGTGTATGATTTATTTGTGATAAATGCTATGTGAATTCGAAGTGTTGAATTAAACTGTTTAAACTATTAAACAATTTGACCTTTAAAATGGCGTTTGGATTTCGATGAGACCGGGATCGGGTGTCAATTATGATTATCCAAAAACCACATCGATCCAAATTAAATGTTAGGTCGTAAATTCCAAAGTGAAGATCTAGATGGTGTTTCAAAATGCAAGGGTTATTGTCGTTAACTCTGAGGGTGATTCCAAAATGAGTGTAACGAGATAATGCCTTCGGTTTCGTTCGAACCCAGAATGAACTTGTATGGATTGAATGCTTTTAGAATGTCGTCAGGTGGACGATAATAATTCTAAAAGATATGTTCCATAATGGTAATCGCAACCTCAAGCCTCATCAACCGGAAATGGCTAAAACAGGGGATGTGCAACAAGGTTAGGTGGGTAGCACCCAAGCAGGACGAGATATACCCCTGTCTAGATATCCCTTTTTATTCGGCTATGTGGGCGGTTGTTAGCTACAACCACGGGGTTATCTTGTTCGAAACATTTCAGTAAGGAATGGTTCCGGCCTTGTGTTGTGGGGGGTCGGGAGTGATCCTCGGTACGATGATCTAGGCCCCGTATTGTGACGGGCGGTACCCCAGTAGTCCTGCCATTGTATGGAATCCAATCTCCAATAAGCGTCGTACGTTTTGATTGTGCCCAACTATGTTGGAATGTGAGATGTAAGCATTTCAGCTATTTCTGTATTTTGCTTGAAAACCCTATACACTATTGTAATATCACTGGATTTTCTATTAAATTGTTTTTGTTAGCGTAAGGTAAAAACTTACCCGTATTTATGTGTGGGAAGTCCTACGTGATACGTTTGTTTCAAATGTTTTTAAAGTTAAGCAACTTTAAACCGTTTGCTCACACAGACCCCTGTTTGATTCAGAGTTTATTTCTATTTTTCATAAACTCTTGGATACTCAAATTTTTATGAGTAGCCAAGTGATAGGTTTTGGATTGTTGAGTTCTGGAGGAGCTTGGAGCAGGAGTCCAGTCGTATATATCTATCTAGTTCTGCTGTGTTAGTTGATGTATGTTATATTTTAGGATGTATGTATTGGCAGATATGTATATGACTGTCTTGTTGTATGATGTCGTGTAGCTCTGATATATGTAAAACTATGTAATAGTTATGTGATGTATTATATTTTGTTCCATTTCCGCTGTGAGATTTTGATGTTGTTATTCTTTCTTTCTATCTTTTCTATTTCTATCTCTTTCTTTTCTTATTAATGATACGTCTTTCTGTGAGTAGAAAGACGGGTTGTCATACTTAACAAGTCAAAACAAAGCTCTCTTTGAGTTCTACGTCTTTGACAGCTTTAAGCCCTCAATGGATTGTTTCATACAAAAAAAGACTATCCGAACCTCAATTGGATCTCGGTTGTTTTTTACCCTTCGTTTTTTCGTCATGTGCATTTTTATGTTAAAACGGAATCACCGTGGCTGGTCTTCAATTTACCATCATTGGTAAGTGGTGCACCATGGTAATGTTCCGTTTCAAATTCGTGCACCCATTTATAAAAGTTGTACGGCATTGTTTCGGCGTTTTGGATGGATGTTGCACCATGCACCACAGATGTTGCCCCCAATGGTTATCGATTCTTCGGACGGCAATAAATGTTGGCTCGTTTAGAGTTACGGGAGCCATAACCTGTCAAAATGAAGCCCTATATGAGTTCTACAGCTTTGACTATTTTAAGCTGTCAATGGATTGTTTCATACCCAAAAAAGTCAATCTGAACCCCAATCGGGTCTCGGAACTTTTTTACCCTTCGTTGTTTTGTCACGTGCATTTATACGCTAAAACGGGATCACCGTGGCTAGTCTACGATTTACCATCGCTGAAGAGTGGTGCACCATGGTACTGCTCCATTTCAAATCCATGCACCCGTTTCTAAAAGTCGTACAGCAATGTTTCAACATTTTGGACGAATGTTGCACCTTGCACCGTAGATGTTGCACCCTGTGGATATCTATTTTTCGGACGGCCATAACTGTTTGCTCCTTAAGAGTTACGGGAGCCATAACTAGTCAAAAAGATGCTTTCTGTGAGGTCTACGGCTTTAATAGCTTTAAGCGTCAATGGATTGTTTCATACCCAAAAAAGTTTATACGAACCTCAATCGGGTCTCGGAACTTTTTTACCCTTTGTTTTTTCATCACGTGCATTTTTACGTTAAAACGGCTTCGATTTATCGTCGCTGGAGAGTGGTGCAACATGGTACTATTTTGTTTCAAATCCATGCACCCATTTCTAAAAGTTGTACGGCACTGTTGGCATTAAAAGCGGATGTTGCACCTTGCACTGTAGATGTTGCACCCTATGGATATTGATTCTTCGTACGACCATAACTATTGGCCCGTTTAGAGCTACAGGAGGCATAACCAGTCAAAACGAAGCTCTCTTTAAGTTCTAAGGGTTTGATAGCTTTAAGCCGTCAATGGATTGTTGCATACCCAAAAAAGTGTATTGAAACCTCAATCAGGTCTCGGAACTTTTTTACCCTTCGTTTTTATGCATTTTTACGTTAAAACGGGACCACCGTGGCTGGTCTTCGATTTACCGTCGCCGGAGGGTGGTGCACCATGTTGCTGCTCTGTTTCAAATCCATGCATCCATTTCTAAAAGTTGTATGGCTCTGTTTCGGCATTTTGCCAAATGTTGCACCATGCACCGTGGATGCTGCACCCTGTGGATATTGATTCTTCGGACGGCCATAACTGTTGGCTCGTTTGAGTTACGAGAGCCATAACCAATCAAAACGAAGCTCTTTGTGAGTTCGACAGCATTGATAGCTTTAAGCCGTCAATATATTGTTTCATATCAAAAAAAGATGATCCGAACCTCAATTGGATCTCGGAAGTTTTTTACCCTTCGTTTTTTCGTCACGTGCATATTTACGTTAAAACGGGATCACCTTGGCTGGTCTTCGATTTACCATCGCTGGAGAGTGGTGCACCATGGTACTATTCCATTTCGAATCCATGCACCAATTTTGAAAGTCGTACGACACTATTTCGGCATTTTGGACGGATGTTGCACCTTGCACCGTAAACGTGGCACCCTGTGGATATCAAATCTTCGGACGGCCATAACTGTTTCCTCCTTTAGAGTTACGGGAGCCATAACTAGTAAAAACGAAGCTCTCTATGAGTTCTTCGGCTTTGACATATTTAAGCCGTCAATAGATTGTTTCATATCCAAAAAAGTCTATCCGAATTTCAATCGGGTCTCGAAACTTTTTACCCTTCATTTTTCGTCACGTGCATTTTTACGTTAAAACGGGGTCACCTTGGCTGGTCTTCGATTTACCTTCACTGGAGAGTGGTACACCATGGTGTTGCTCCATTTCAAATCCATGCACCCATTTCTAAAAGTTTTACGACACTGTTATGGCATTCGGGGCGAATGTTGCACTTTGCACCGTAGATGTTGCACCCTGCGGATATCGATTCTTCGGACGGCCATAACTGTTTGCTCCTTTTGATTTACGTGAGCCATAACTAGTCAAAACAAAGCTCTATGTGAGTTCTATGGCTTTGACGGCTTTAAGCTGTCAATGGATTTTTTCATATCCAAAAAGTCTATCCAAACCTCAATCAGATCTCGGAACTTTTTGATCCTTCATTTTTTCGTCATGTGCATTTTTACGTTAAAATGGGATCCCCGTAGCTGGTCTTCAATTTACTATCATTGGAGAGTGGTGCACCATGCTACTGCTCCATTTTAAATCCATCCACCCATTTCAATAAGTCATACGGCACTGTTTTGTCATTTTGAACGGATATTGCACCATGCATCGTGGTTGCTGCACACTGTTGATATCGATTCTTCAGACGACCATAACTGTTGCCTCGTTTTGAGTTACGGGAGCGATGAACAGTCAAAACAAAGCTCTCCATGAGTTCTAAGACTTTGACAACTTTAAGCAGTCAATGCATTGTTTCATACCAAAAAAAGATGAACCGAACCTCAATTGGATCTCGAAAGTTTTTTACCCTTTGCACTTTCGTCACGTGCATTTTTACATTAATACGGGATCACCATGGCTAGTCTTTGATTTACCATCCTGGAGAGTGGTGCACCATGGCACTACTCCATTTCAAATCCATGCACCCATTTCTATAAGTCGTACGGCACTGTTTTGGAATTTTGGATTGATGTTGCATCTTGCACCGTAGACGTTGCACCCTATGGATATCTATTCTTCAGATAGCCATAACTGCTGGCTCCTTTAGATTTACGGGAGCCATAACCAGTCAGAACTAAGCCCTTTGTGAGTTCTACGGCTTTGACCATTTTAAGTCGTCAATGGATTGTTTCATACACAAAAAAGACTATTCGACCCTCAATCGGGTGTCGAAAGTTTTTCCCCTTCGTTTTTTCATCACGTGCATTTTTACATTAAGACGGGATCATCGTGGCTGGTCTTCAATTTACCATCGCTGGAGAGTGGTGCACCATGGTACCGCTCCGTTTCAAATTCATGCACCCATTTCTAAGAGTCGTACGACACTCGGTATTTGGGACGGATGTGGCTCCGTGCACCATAGATGTTGCATCCTGTGGATGTCGATTCTTCGGATGACAATAACTGTTGGCCCATTTAGAGTTACGGGAGCTATGACTAGTCAAAATGAAGCTCTCTGTGAGTTCTTCGGTTGTGACAGCTTTAAACTGTTAATGGATTGATTCATACCCAAAAAAGACTATCCGAACCTCAATCGGGTCTCGGAAGTTTTTCACCCTTCGTTTTTTCGTCACGTATATTTTTACGTTAAAACGGGATTACCGTGGTTGGTCTTCGATTTACCACCGCTGAAGATTGGTGTAACATGGTACTGCTCCATTTTGAATCCATGCACCCATTTCTAAAAGTCGTACGGCATTGTTTTGGCATTCTGGGCGAATGTTGCACATTATATTGTAGATGTTGCACCAAGTGGATATCGATTCTTTTGACGGCCATAACTGTTGGCTCGTTTAGAGTTATGAGAGCCTTAACTAGTCAAAACGAAGCTCTCTGAGTTCTACGGCTTTGACAGCTTCAAGCCCTCGATGGATTGTTTCATATCAAAAAAAGACTATCCGAACCACAATTGGATCTCGGAAGTTTTTTAGCCTTCGTTTTTTCGTCACGTGCGACTTTACGTTAGAATGGGATCAACATGGCTGATCTTCGATTTACCATCGTTCGTGAGTTATGCACTTTGGTACTATTCCGTTTCAAATCCATGCACCCATTTCTAAAAGTCGTACGACACTGTTTCGGTATTTTGGATGGATGTTGCACTATGCACCGTACATGTTGCATCCTATGGATATCAATTCATCGGACGACCATAACTATTTGCTCCTTTAGAGTTATGGGAGCCATAACTAGTCAAAACGAAGCTCTCTGTGAGTTTTACAGCTTCAATAGCTTTAAGCCGTTAATGGGTTGTTTAATACCCAAAAACGTCTATCTGAACCTCAATCGGGTCTTGGAACTTTTTTACCTTTCATTTTTTCGTCACGTACATTTTTACGTTAAAACGAAATCACCATGGCTGGTCTTCGATGTACCATCCTTGAATAGTGATGCATCATGGTACTGCTCCGTTTCAAATCCATGCACCCATTTCTAAATGTCGTATGTCATTGTTATGGCATTCGGAGCGTATGTTGCACCTTGCATCGTAGATGTTGCACATTATGGATATCGATTCTTCGGACGGCCAAAACTATTGCCTCGTTTAGAGTTACGAGAGCCATAACTAGTCAAAACGAAGCACTTTATGAGTTCTACGGATTTGACAGCTTTAAGCTATCAATGGATTGTTTCATATCCGAAAAACCTATCCGAACATTCTTAGTTTTTATTTTTCAGGTTGCCAAAGCAGGAAATAAAGGAGAAGACTTGCTTGCTAAAATAAATTGCTGGCTTCACCAAGCTTGCCAAAAAAATAATAACTGCTTGCTTATTTATAAGTTTCTTTTTATTTTCCTTGCATTGTATATATCTATTGTTTCTGTTTGTCTTGCATTGTTGGTTGCTTGCATTTAAAAAAAAAAAACAAAATCCATTCGTAGTTGCATTGTTAACACACGTTTAATTTCTGCTTTGCATTTCATCATAGAATTTGTTAATAATAACGGTTAGACATCGATAACACTTAATTGTATATTAATAATTTGTCTTCTTTGAACAATTTAATTTCTTGGTGTCTAGGCTACGGCAGAGTAATAACCATTTATAAATATTACGGTGATTCGTAAATATTATAGTGGTTGTTCCTCTGAAGGTACTTAAACCTTCGGCTGCATTGCTACGGTGATTCGTGGTGCACCGATAACTCCTGCCCGTTACCTGGCTGAGAACTATCTTGTTTATCTAAGACAATTTGTGAATATACAATTTTGGGTTATCTTAGGATAAATCATTTGTAATTAACCCCTGCATTCATTTAGTTGCATTAGTTCATGCATATTTAAAAAAAAAACAAAAAAATAAATTAAAAATCTATTTTAAGCATAGCCTATTAACTATTGTTTAGAAATATAGGCTATCAAATTTCAATTTCAACATTCACTTCTTTGCCATAATCATATTTAGATGAAGAGGCAATTTGTGTTATGTTTGTTTAAGCATAGCCTATTTGTTATGAACAACATAGACTATCAAATCCAAAGCTAAACAACATCATTAAACCACTTCAAGTGTTTCCATTAAAGCACAAAAAGAGAGCATAAACATCAAAATGTTGCATCTACATACTAGAGAGCTTCATTACCCCTAAATTGTAGGGATTAAGCTCTCATATTTGTTATCAAATAAACAAATGTAGAAAGCAACATGAAAGCAAAAAGAGAGCAAAGTGAAATGGAAAACTATTCTAATTGCATAAAGGAAAATCTACACTACTTGCATAAAAGGAAATGAATATGTAATTAAAAAGAAACAATAATTAACATTGCATAAAAGAAAAGAATTACATAAGAGAAGAAATGGCTAAGTAGCCATGGAAAGAAAGAGAGCTTTCTTTTATTTTTGATCTAAACTAAACTAAAGAGAAGGAGGCCTAAGAGAGACTAAGAGAAGAGATCATGTTACATGAAACATATGGGTATTTATACATGTATGAAACCCTAATTCATATTTTTGGGGAATACCCAAAATGCCCCTTAGGAAGTGTGGAGGCCAAGTAACCATTAACATGTCTTAATCCCCCATTAAGTGTACATGAAACCATTAAGTCCAAAAGCATGTGCATTAGCCTTTAATTTGTACATTAAGGTAGGTGGGTAGGTGGGGTCCTCCATGTTCTTCACTTTGAATTATTTCCATCTTCATTCCTTTGTATTAATTTTGTGCATGCATATCTTCATGAAACCACTTCTATTTGAGATCAATTTCCTACAAAAATATATACAAATTTTCAATTAATTTTTCTCAAAGAAATATATGCACTTAAATGACCGTTTTGCCCCTATGTGAAGATGAATATGTGAAAATTTGGAATTAATATGAATTTTGGTTAAAACAAGTTAAAATACCCAATATGATCATTTATTTAATTTAAATAGAATAAATATGGTGGTAAAAATATGCACATTTACGTGCACATCAAATAAGTTTGATTACAAATAATAATGGTTTAACTGGTATATAGGAAGATTCATACGTGTCAATTATGAAGTACATCCTTATTGAAAATCTTTGTTTTAAAAGTGGTTGATTTAAAGTAAAGGATATAACATTTTTTTTGCCTTCTAAGTTAAATGGTGCTAAGATGATTTTTCAAAACTCTCTCTCTCTCTCTTTTTAAAAAAAAATATAAAAATAAAAAATAATAACATCCAAGTATTCACTCTCATTTAAAAGTCCTCACGGTTATGCATGGGTGAATTACTTGAAATCTTTGATTATGTGATTTCATACTCATTTAAAAGTCCTTACGGTTATGCATGTATGGAACACATGTAAAAAAAAACAGACTTAATAAAAACCACCTACGGTCGATAGGTGTATGCACGAAAGTGTGTGCACTCGCCATGCTCTGTACTCCCCTCACATAAGCCCGAAAGGCAGTGCATGGGTAGTATATCTGGCCTCAGTTTACCTGAGCTAGGTGTGTAATTTTTCTTGCAAATAATGAGAGAGCAAGCAATTGAAATCCTAGCACTATTTTTACTTATTTGATTTGATTTGTTATTGAAAAGAAATGAAAATACCACTTTGATAAACTTTGTTAATCAACTAAGGATTCATTTTATAATTACACTTTGTTATCAACCGAAACAACAAGTTAAACTATAATCTATTCATTATGATAACTTGATTTTTGTTGAAAATTTGACGAGTAAATGACATAAATTTTCAGATAATAACCAAAACCTATATTTAACTTATTCGTGTCAATTTAAAAATAAATCCTTCATTTGTAAATATTTTCAAAATTTTGCATTCATCTTTTTGTAAATAAATCTTGCATTTTGTAAATATTTTCATCATGCATTTGGATTTTGTGGGTAGTATCCGCTGAAAACCCTCACGAGACAACACTCGTCCTACTGGGGACACCCAGAGGTTTAACGGCTTGTTGCATACGCTCAATGCAATCGTGCTCCCTACGAAAACGGATTTATCTTAGTTTTTCTTTATTCGAGGACGAATAAAAAGATAAGTGTGGGGGTATTTGATGTGCACGTAAATGTGCATATTTTTACCACCATATTTATTCTATTTAAATTAAATAAATGATCATATTGGGTATTTTAACTTGTTTTAACCAAAATTCATATTAATTCCAAATTTTCACATATTCATCTTCACATAGGGGCAAAACGGTCATTTAAGTGCATATATTTCTTTGAGAAAAATTAATTGAAAATTTGTATATATTTTTGTAGGAAATTGATCTCAAATAGAAGTGGTTTCATGAAGATATGCATGCACAAAATTAATACAAAGGAATGAAGATGGAAATAATTCAAAGTGAAGAACATGGAGGACCCCACCTACCCACCTACCTTAATGTACAAATTAAAGGCTAATGCACATGCTTTTGGACTTAATGGTTTCATGTACACTTAATGGGGGATTAAGACATGTTAATGGTTACTTGGCCTCCACACTTCCTAAGGGGCATTTTGGGTATTCCCCAAAAATATGAATTAGGGTTTCATACATGTATAAATACCCATATGTTTCATGTAACATGATCTCTTCTCTTAGTCTCTCTTAGGCCTCCTTCTCTTTAGTTTAGTTTAGATCAAAAATAAAAGAAAGCTCTCTTTCTTTCCATGGCTACTTAGCCATTTCTTCTCTTATGTAATTCTTTTCTTTTATGCAATGTTAATTATTGTTTCTTTTTAATTACATATTCATTTCCTTTTATGCAAGTAGTGTAGATTTTCCTTTATGCAATTAGAATAGTTTTCCATTTCACTTTGCTCTCTTTTTGCTTTCATGTTGCTTTCTACATTTGTTTATTTGATAACAAATATGAGAGCTTAATCCCTACAATTTAGGGGTAATGAAGCTCTCTAGTATGTAGATGCAACATTTTGATGTTTATGCTCTCTTTTTGTGCTTTAATGGAAACACTTGAAGTGGTTTAATGATGTTGTTTAGCTTTGGATTTGATAGTCTATGTTGTTCATAACAAATAGGCTATGCTTAAAATAGATTTTTAATTTATTTTTTTGTTGTCATATTTCATGAGAGTTAAATGTGTATTAGTGGTTGTGTTATAGTTTGATGGTTTATATTGAGCTAATTAATAGCGCAAATATACCATACTTATGATAAGCACATCAACTAATTCACTAATGACAAGAAAAGAGAGATCATAACTTCATTTTGTTGATTTATATGATCTAGAGAGTGGATTTATCTCTAAATTGTTCTTTTAACTCTTATATTTTTATCATTTTCTTTTGCTAGTTTTTGTTAGTTTCTTACATTTTTAGCTAACCACACTTTCAAGTTTGGTTAATTTGATTGAATAGAATTTTAAAATCATCAATTCCCTGCGGATCGACCCGTATTCGCCGCGTGCTACATTCGTACACCGTGCGCTTGCGGTATAAATTTTATTTCTAAATTCGTTCGACGGTTTTCTAACTCGATAGAATTTCCGTCGACGAACAAGTTTTTGGCGCCGTTGCCGGGGAATTTGCTTTGATTTTATTTTTCTATTCTTCGAATTATTTTCGTTTTCATTTTTTTGTGTTTATTTTGTGTTTTTGCAATTATTTTTTTAGATAAAAAAAAATCGTGTGTTGTGTGATTTTTATTTTGTGTGCTTGTTCCTTGTTTTCTTGTTTGATTTGCATTTCTATTAGTTTAAAAAAAAACACACATTTCAAAAAAAAAAAAAAAAATTATTACATTTTTCTTTCTTCTTTTTACATCACTTGTACAAAATTTTCAAGTTACATTTACAGTTTCATTTACAAAAAAAAAAAACAGAGAGAAATTAGCCTCTGCCCTGCATAGAAAAAAAAAAAAATCAGCTGTGCCTCTTTCAAACTGTGCACAAACAGTTCCACCTCCTCTACATTTCTACTGCTTCTTCAATCATCCTTAGAACCACCAGAGCAACTGACAATAGCCTCACCTCAACTGCCCCCTCTCGTCTCGACTCACTTTACTGTCTCGACTCACAACAGCATACCATACTTCCCCTGAATCACCACCATCACATACAAACATCCAAACTGCCTTCAATTTCTTCACCCCTGAACAACTCACCCCACTGCCTTCAACTAACTGCAGTGACATCAAAAAAAAAAAAAAAACACTTCATCAAGCCACTGACTTCTACAACTCTCCACCAAAACACAACACTAACCACCACTTCATTCACTTCCACCTTTTCTACTACAGTTTACAACTTGCATTCACTGCCATCACACCCCTTATCCCCTTGCTGACCACCAATTCACATCATTCACCCCATCTAAAAGACAGTTCATCACCAGCAATGCAAACAACAATAACCATTTACCCCTATACCCGATCACTGCTGTGACGTCTGACCTTCCAGTACACATTCAATCCTCACTGCTTCATTACCTCAAAGCAATTCCTTACCCACCATCATCAGTCACTACCTTACTGCTGAAAGTTCATCTCGCTTCCTTGCCTCAAACTACACCTGTTCCTTTACCTACCCACTTCATAACTGTCCTCTGCTACCCCACATTCAACAAAACACCCCACTGCACCTTCCTTACAGCCACAACAGAAATACCAAACAACTCTTCCACTCGTTACTACCATTCCACCAGTCGACACCAGGGGAACAGTCATTACCTCTTGCCAATTCATCGCCGCAAATTCTACCACCTGCCGTAAGACTCTACTTTCATCAAGCCTTCACCACACCTTTCCACATTCGAACCATTTCCACTTCATCGCGAACCAATTGTCTCGCCCATTGCAGTAACCATCGCCGAAATCGAATTCCCAAATCGAGAATCGCCATCGAACTCAAACTTCGACCTGAAACCACAACGTACCAAATTCAAATCGCCTTCAATTGTTATTTGTGTTGATTCAATGTTTGGGTTGATCTGCTCTATATCGGAATTTTTTTTTTGGGTTGAGAATCGCGGTATTTGATTTCTGAGTTTTGCAAATAATAAATTTCTGTGTTGTTGAGTGGCGTGTGTGTGTTGAGGGTTGAGTTTAAATTTTGTTGATAAATTTGTTCAAGCTTAAGTGGGCAGTGACCTGTGCAATTGGGCCGGGCTGTTTGTAGAATTATTTTTTCTTGCTTTTAATTTTTTTTTCTTTTCTTTCTGTTCTTCTTTTTTTTATTTTTTTTTATTTATTTTATTTTTCTCTTTTGTTATTTATTAAACTCGTTTAACCTTTAGGTCTTTCTCTGTTTTTGAATTGTTTGGAGTTTTCCTTTGCTTTTAAAAAAAACAATCATTTGTTGATTTTTTTTTTTTTTTTTTTTTTTTTTTTTAAGTAAAACCCTACTTTTAAGTTTCCTTTAAAAAAAAACCAAAAAAAAAAATATTGTATATATCTTAGTTTTTATTTTTCAGGTTGCCAAAGCAGGAAATAAAGGAGAAGACTTGCTTGCTAAAATAAATTGCTGGCTTCACCAAGCTTGCCAAAAAAATAATAACTGCTTGCTTATTTATAAGTTTCTTTTTATTTTCCTTGCATTGTATATATCTATTGTTTCTGTTTGTCTTGCATTGTTGGTTGCTTGCATTTAAAAAAAAAAAACAAAATCCATTCGTAGTTGCATTGTTAACACACGTTTAATTTCTGCTTTGCATTTCATCATAGAATTTGTTAATAATAACGGTTAGACATCGATAACACTTAATTGTATATTAATAATTTGTCTTCTTTGAACAATTTAATTTCTTGGTGTCTAGGCTACGGCAGAGTAATAACCATTTATAAATATTACGGTGATTCGTAAATATTATAGTGGTTGTTCCTCTGAAGGTACTTAAACCTTCGGCTGCATTGCTACGGTGATTCGTGGTGCACCGATAACTCCTGCCCGTTACCTGGCTGAGAACTATCTTGTTTATCTAAGACAATTTGTGAATATACAATTTTGGGTTATCTTAGGATAAATCATTTGTAATTAACCCCTGCATTCATTTAGTTGCATTAGTTCATGCATATTTAAAAAAAAACAAAAAAATAAATTAAAAATCTATTTTAAGCATAGCCTATTAACTATTGTTTAGAAATATAGGCTATCAAATTTCAATTTCAACATTCACTTCTTTGCCATAATCATATTTAGATGAAGAGGCAATTTGTGTTATGTTTGTTTAAGCATAGCCTATTTGTTATGAACAACATAGACTATCAAATCCAAAGCTAAACAACATCATTAAACCACTTCAAGTGTTTCCATTAAAGCACAAAAAGAGAGCATAAACATCAAAATGTTGCATCTACATACTAGAGAGCTTCATTACCCCTAAATTGTAGGGATTAAGCTCTCATATTTGTTATCAAATAAACAAATGTAGAAAGCAACATGAAAGCAAAAAGAGAGCAAAGTGAAATGGAAAACTATTCTAATTGCATAAAGGAAAATCTACACTACTTGCATAAAAGGAAATGAATATGTAATTAAAAAGAAACAATAATTAACATTGCATAAAAGAAAAGAATTACATAAGAGAAGAAATGGCTAAGTAGCCATGGAAAGAAAGAGAGCTTTCTTTTATTTTTGATCTAAACTAAACTAAAGAGAAGGAGGCCTAAGAGAGACTAAGAGAAGAGATCATGTTACATGAAACATATGGGTATTTATACATGTATGAAACCCTAATTCATATTTTTGGGGAATACCCAAAATGCTCCTTAGGAAGTGTGGAGGCCAAGTAACCATTAACATGTCTTAATCCCCCATTAAGTGTACATGAAACCATTAAGTCCAAAAGCATGTGCATTAGCCTTTAATTTGTACATTAAGGTAGGTGGGTAGGTGGGGTCCTCCATGTTCTTCACTTTGAATTATTTCCATCTTCATTCCTTTGTATTAATTTTGTGCATGCATATCTTCATGAAACCACTTCTATTTGAGATCAATTTCCTACAAAAATATATACAAATTTTCAATTAATTTTTCTCAAAGAAATATATGCACTTAAATGACCGTTTTGCCCCTATGTGAAGATGAATATGTGAAAATTTGGAATTAATATGAATTTTGGTTAAAACAAGTTAAAATACCCAATATGATCATTTATTTAATTTAAATAGAATAAATATGGTGGTAAAAATATGCACATTTACGTGCACATCAAACATCAATCAGGTCTCAGAACTTTTTTACCATTCGTTTTTCCGTCATGTGCATTTTTACGTTAAAACGGGATCACTGTGTCTGGTCTTCGATTTACCATCGTTGGAAAGTGGTGCACCATGGCATCACTTCGTTTCAAATCCATGCACTCATTTCTAAAAGTTGTACGGCTCTGTTTCAGCATTTTGGATGGATGTTGCACCATGCACTGTGGATGCTGCACCCTGTGGATATCGATTCTTCGGATGACCATAACTGTTGGCTCGTTTTGAGTTACGGGAGCCATAACCCGTCAAAAGGAAGCTCTCTATGAGTTCTGCGGCTTTGATAGATTTAAGCCATCAATGTATTGTTTCATACCAAAAAAAGACTATCCGAACCTCAAATGGATCTCTGAAGTTTTTTACCCTTTATTTTTTTGTCACATGCATTTCTACGTCAAAACAGTATCACCATGGCTAATCTTTGATTTACAATCACTGGTGAGTGGTGCACCACGTACTATTCCATTTCAAATCTATGCACCCATTTCTAAAAGTCGTACGACACTTTTTCAGCATTTTGGACAGATGTTGCACCTTGCACCGTAGATGTTGCACCCTCTGGATATCGATTCTTCGGACGGCCATAACTGTTTGCTCCTTTAGAGTTACAGAAGCTATAACCAGTCAAAACGAAGTTCTCTGTAAGTTCCATGGCTTTGACAGCTTGAAGCCATCAATGGATTGTTTCATACTCAAAACAGTCTATTTGAACATCTATCGGGTCTTGAAACTTTTTTACTCTTCGTTTTTTCATCACCTGCATTTTTACTTTAAAATGGGATCACCGTGGCTGGTCTTCGATTTACCATCGCTAGAGAGTGGTGCACCATTGTACTGTTTCATTTCAAATCCATGCACCAATTTTTAAAAGTTAGCATTTTGGACGGATGTTGAACCTTGCGCCGTGGATGCTGCACCATGTGGACATTGATACTTCGGACGACCATAACTGTTTGCTCCTTTAGATTTACGAGAGCCATAACCAGTCAAAACGAAGCTCTTTGTGAGTTCTACAGCTTCGATAGATTTAAGCCGTTAATAGATTGTTTCATACCAAAAATAGTCTATCCGAACCTTAATCAGGTCTCGGAACAATTTTACCCTTCGTTTTTTCGCCACGTGCATTTTTACGTTAAAACGGGATCACTGTGGCTGGTGCTCGATTTATCATCATTGGAGAGTGGTGCATCATTGTACTGATCCATTTCAAATCCATCCATCTATTTCTAAAAGTCGTACGACACTGTTTCAGCATTTTGGATAGATGTTGCACCATGAACCGTGGATGCTGCACCCTATGGATATCTATTCTTCGGACGGACATAACTGCTGGCTCGTTTTAAATTACGGGATCCATAACCAGTCAAAACGAAGCTCTCTGTGAGTTTTACGGTTTCAACAGCTTTAAGCCTTCAATAGATTGTTTCATACCAAAATAATAATATCCGAACCTCAATTGGATCTCGAAAGTTTTTTACCCTTCGTTTTCTCATCACGTGCATTTTTACATTAAAACGGGATCACCTTGGCTGGTCTTCGATTTACCATCGCTGGAGAGTGGCACGCCATGGTACTGATCCGTTTCAAATCCATGCAACCATTTCTAAAAGTCGTACGGTACTGTTTCGGCATTTTAGATGGATGTTGCACCATGCACCATGGATACTGCACCCTGTTGATGTCGATTCTTCGAACGGCCATAACTGTTGGCTCGTTTTGAGTTATGGGAGCCCTAACCAGTCAACATGAAGCTCTCTGTGATTTCTACGATTCGGTAGCTTTAAGCCAAAATGGATTGTTTCATACCCAAAAAAGTCTATTCGAACCTCAATCGGGCGTCGGGACTTTTTTACCTTCGTTTTTTCGTCATGTGCATTTTCACGTTAAAACGGGATCACCATGGTTGGTCTTCGATTAAACATCGCGGGAGAATGGTGCACTATGGTACTGCTCCATTTCAAATCCATACACCCATTTCTAAAAGTTGTACGGCACTATTTTGGCATTCTGGTCGGATGTTGCACCTTGCACCGTAGGCGTTGCACCCTGTGGATATCGATTCTTCGAACTGCCATAACTATTGGGTCGTTTAGAGTTACGAGAGCCACAACCAGTCAAAACGAAGCTCTCTGTGAGTTCTACGGCTTCGACTACTTTAGGTTGCCAATGGATTGTTTTATACCCAAAAAAGTCTATCCAAACCTTAATCGAGTCTCGGAACTTTTTTACCCTTTGTTTTTTCGTCACGTGCATTTTTACGTTAAAGCGGGATCGCCGTGGCTAGTCTTCGATTTACCATTGCTGGAGAGTGGTGCACCATGGTACCGCTCCGTTTCAAATCCGTGCACCTATTTATAAAAGTCATAGGGCATTGTTTTGGCATTCGGGACGGATGTTGCACCTTGCACCGTAGATGTTGCACCCTGTGGATATCAATTCTTCGGATGGTCATAACTGTTGGCTCATTTAGAGTTACGAGAGCCATAACCTATCAAAACCAAGCTCTCTGTGAGTTCTTTGGTTTAGCTTTAAGCCGTCAATGGATTGTTTCATACCCAAAAAAGTCTATCCGAATCAAAATCAGGTCTCGGAACTTGTTCACCCTTCCTTTTTTCATCACGAGCATATTTACGTTAAAACGGAATCACCGTTGGCTGGTCTTCGATTTACCATCGCTGAAGAGTGGTGCACCATTGTACTATTCCGTTTCAAATCCATGCATCCATTTCTAAAAGTCGTACGACACTGTTTCAGCATTTTGAACGAATGTTGCACCAAGCACTGTGGAAGCTGCATCTTGTGATATCGATTTTTCGGACGGCCACAACTGTTGGCTCGTTTTGAGTTACGGGAGTCATAACCAGTCAACACGAGGATATCTGTGAGTTCTACATCTTTGACAGCTTTAAGTTGTCAATGGATTGTTTCATACCCAAAAAAGCCTATCCGAACCTCAGACGGGTCTCAGAAGTTTTTTAACTTCATTTCTTCGTCATGTGCATTTTCACGTTAAAAGGGGATCACCGTAGCTAGTCTTCAATTTACCATCGGTAGAGAGTGGTGCACCATGGTATTGCTCCATTTCAAATCCACATACCCATTTCTAAAATTCATACGGCGCTGTTTTGGCATTCTGGGCGGATGTTGCACCCTATGGATATCGATTCTTCGGACGACCATAGCTATTGGCTCATTTAGAGTGACGAGAGCCATAACCAGTCAAAATGAAGCTCTCTACGAGTTCTATGGCTTTGATGGTTTAAATCCATCAATGCATTGTTTCATACCCAAAAAAGCCTATCCGAACCTCAATCGGTTATCGGAACTTTTTTACCCTTCTTTTTTTCGTCACGTGCATTTTTACGTTAAAACGGGATCACCGAGGCAGGTCTTTGATTTACCATCGCTGGAGAGTTGGGCACCAGGAAATACTTTGTTTCAAATCTATGCACCCATTTCTTAAAGTTGTACATCACTGTTTTGACATTCGGGACAGATGTTGCACCTTGCACCATAGATGTTGCACCATGTGGATATCGATTCTTCGGACGGCCATAATTGTTGGCTCTTTTAGAGTTACGGGAGCCATAACCAGTCAAAACGAAGCTCTTTATGAGTTATAAGATATAGAAAGCTTTAATCCGTCAATGGATTGTGTCATACCCAAAAAAGACTATCCGAACCTCAATCGGGTCTTGGAAGTTTTTTACCCTTCGCTTTTTCATCACGTGCATTTTTACGTTAAAATGGGATCACCATGGCTGGTCTTCGATTTACCATCGCTAGATAGTGGTGCATCACGGTACTGCTCCGTTTCAAATCCATGCACCCATTTTTAAAAGTTGTACGACACTCTTTCGACATTTGGAACGGATGTTGCACCATGCACCGTAGATATTGCACCATTTGGATATCGATTCTTCGGACGGCCATAACTGTTGGCTCGTTACAGTTACGGGAGCCATAACCAGTGAAAACGTATCTCTCTATGAGTTTTTCGGCTTTGATAGCTTTAAGCTGTCAATGGATTGTTTCATACCCAAAAAATACTATCCGAACCTCTATCGGGTCTCGGAAGTTTTTTACTTTTTGGTTTTTCTTCACATGCCGTTTTACGTTTAAACATGATCACCGTGGCTGGTCTTCAATTTACCATCGCTGAATATTGGTGCACCATGGTACAACTCTGTTTTAAATCCATGCACCCATTTCTAAAAGTCGTACGGCACTATTTTGGCATTCGGGACGGATGTTGCACCTTGCACTGTAGATGTTGCACCCATTGGATATCAATTCTTCGGACAGCCATAACTGTTGGCTCGTTTAGAGTCACGGGAGCCTTGACCAGTCAAAATGAAGAACTCTCTGAGTTCTACGGCTTTGACAGCTTTAAGCCCTCACTGGATTATTTCATACCAAAAAAAGACTATCCAAACCTC
This sequence comes from Allium cepa, assembly GCA_030765085.1. Lineage (NCBI taxonomy): Eukaryota > Viridiplantae > Streptophyta > Magnoliopsida > Asparagales > Amaryllidaceae > Allium > Allium cepa. The sequence continues at coordinate 337,413,446 of CM060929.1, read as the reverse complement.
AATTGGATCTCCGAAGTTTTCTGCCCTTCGTTTTTTCATCACGTGCATTTTTATGTTGAAATGGGATCATCGTGGCGGGTCTTCGATTTACCGTCGTTGGTGAGTGGTGCACCATGGTACTGTTCTGTTTCAAATCTATGCACCCAATTCTAAAAGTCGTACGGCACTATTTCGGCATTTTGGACGGATGTTGCACCATGCACCGTAGATGGTGCACCCTATGGATATCGATTCTTCGGACGGCCATAACTGTTTGCTCGTTTAGAGTTACAGGATCCATAACCAGTCAAAAAGAAGTTTTCCATGAGTTCTACGGCTTTGACTATTTTAAGCTGTCAATGGATTGTTTCGTACCCAAAAAAGTCTATTCGAACCTCAATCGGGTCTCGGAACTTTCTACCCATCGTTTTTTCGCCACATGCATTTTTAAGTTAAAACGGGATCACGTGGTTGGCATTTGATTTACCAATGTTGGAGAGTGATGCGCCATGATACTGCTCCATTTCAAATCCAAGCACCATTTCTAAAAGTCGTACGGCACTGTTTTGGCATTTTGGACGGATGTTGCACCTTGCACCATAGATGTTGCACCCTGTGGATATCGATTCTTCGGACGGCCATCACTGTTTGCTCCTTTAGAATTATGGGAGCCATAACCAATCAAAACAAAGTTATTCGTGAGTTCTATGGCTTCGATAGTTTTAGGCCATCAATGGATTATTTCATACCCAAAAAAGTCTATCTGTACCTCAATCGGGTCTCGGAACTTTTTTACCCTTCGTTTTTTCGTCACGTGCATTTTTACGTTAAAACGGGATCACCGTGGCTGGTCTTCGATTTACCATCGTTGGAGAGTGGTGCATCATGGTACTACTCCATTATAAATCCATGCACCAATTTCTAAAAGTCGTACGGCACTATTATGGCATTCAGGGCGGATGTTGTACCTTGCACCATAGATGTTGCACCCTGTAGATATCGATTCTTCGGATGACCATAACTATTGGCTCGTTTAGAGTTATGGGAGCCATAACTAGACAAAATGAAGCTCTAGATGAGTTCTACGGGTTTGATAGCTTTAAGCCGTCAATCGATTATTTTATACCCAAGAAAGTCCATCCGAACCTCAATCAGGTCTCGAAACTTTTTTACCCTTCGTTTTTTCGTCACGTACATTTTTACGTTAAAACGTGATCATCGCGGCTGGTCTTCGATTTAACATCGCTGGAGAGTGGTGCAACATGGTATTGCTCTGTTTCAAATCTATGCACCTATTTTGAAAAGTCGTACGGCTCTGCTTAGGCATTTTGGATGGATGTTGCACCATGCATCATGGATGCTGCACCCTGTGGATATCGATTCTTCGGACGGCCATAACTGTTGGCTCGTTTTGAGTTGTGGAAGCCATAACTAGTCAAAACGAATCTCTCTGTGAGTTCTATGGCTTTGATTGCTTTAAGCCATCAACATATTGTTTCATACCAAAATAGGACTATCCGAACCTTAATTGGATCTCGGAAGTTTTTTACTCTTCGCTTTTTCGTCACGTGCATTTTTACGTTAAATCGGGATCACCATGGTTGGTCTTCAATTTACCATCACGGGAGAGTGGTGCACCATGGTACTATCCTGTTTCAAATCCATGCACTCATTTCTAAAAGTTGTACGGCACTATTTCGGCATTTTGGATGGATGCCACACCTTGCACCCTAGATGTTGCACCCTATGGATATCAATTCTTTGGACGGCCATAACTGTTGGCTCCGTTAGAGTTATGGAGCCATAACCTGTCAAAATGGAGCTCTCTATTAGTTCTACGACTTTGACAGCATTATGCCACCAATGGATTTTTCATACCTAAAAAAGTCTATCCGAACTTCAATCGGGTCTCGGAACTATTTTACCCTTCATTTTTTCGTCATGTGCATTTTTACGTTAAAATGGGATCACTGTGGCTGATCTTCAACTTATAATTGTTGGAGAGTGGTGCACCATGGTACTTCTTCGTTTCTAATCCATTCACCCACTTTGAAAAGTTGTACAACATTGTTTCGGCATTTTTGACGGATGTTGCACCATGCACCATGGATGCTGCACCCTGTGGATGTCGATTCTTCGGACGACCATAACTGTTGGCTCGTTTTGAGTTACGGAAGTCATAACCAGTCAACACAAAGCTCTTTATGAATTTTACGGCTTCGGTAGCTTTAAACCGTCAATGGACTATTTCATACCCAAAAAGTCTATCCGTACCTCAATCGGGTCTTCGAACTTTTTTACCCTTCGTTTTTCGTCACGAGCATTTTTACGTTAAAACGGGATCACCATGGATGGTCTTTAATTTACCATCGTTGGAGAGTTGTGCACCATGGTATTGCTCCATTTCAAATCCATGCACCCATTTCTAAAAGTCGTACGGCTCTGTTTCGGTATTTTGGACGGATGTTGCACCATGCACCGTGGATGCTGCACCCTGTGGATATCGATTCTTCGGACGACCATAATTGTTGGCTCGTTTTGAGATACGGGAGCGATAACCAGTCAAAATGAAGCCCTCTGTGAGTTCTACGGCTTTGACTCCTTTAAGCCGTCAATGTATGGTTTCACACCAGAAAAAGACTATCCGAACCTCAATTGGATCTCGGAAGTTTTTTACCCTTCTTTTTTCGTCAAGTGCATTTTTACGTTAAATCTGGTTCACCGTGGCTGGTCTTCGATTTACCATCGCTAAAGAGTGGTGCACCATGGTACTGTTCTGTTTCACATCCATGCACTCATTTCTAAAAGTCGTACGGCACTGTTTCGGCATTTTGGACAGATGTTGCACCTTGCACCGTAGATGTTGCACTCTATGGATATCAATTCTTCGGACAACCATAACTGTTGGCTCCTTTAGAGTTACAGGAGCCATAACCAGTCAAAATGGAGCCCTTTAAGTCGTCAATGGATTGTTTCATACCCAAAATAGTCTATCCGAACCCCAATTGGGTCTCGGAACTTTTTTACCCTTCATTTTTTCATCACATGCATTTTTACGTTAAAATGGGATCACTGTGGACGGTCTTCGATTTACCATCAATGGAAAGTGGCGCACCATGGTACTTCTCCATTTCAAATCCATGCATCTATTTATAAAAGTCATATAGCACTATTTTGGCATTCAGGGCGGATGTTGCACCTTGCACCGTAGATGTTGCACCTTATGGATATGGGTTCTTCGGACAGCCATAACTATTTGCTCGTTTAGAGTTACGGAAGCCATAACCAGTCAAAACAAAGCTCTCTGTGAGTTCTACGATATTGATGGCCTTAAGCTGTCAATGGATTGTTTCATACCCAAAAAAGTCTATACAAACCTCAATCGGGCCTCGAAACTTTTTTACCTTTCGTTTTTACGTCACGTGCATTTTCACGTTAAAACGATATTACCGTGGCTGGTATTCGATTTACCATTGTTGGAGAGTAGTGCACCATGGCATTGCTCCGTTTCTAATCCAAGCACCCATTTATAAAAGTAATAGGACACTGTTTTGGCATTCGGGGCGAATGTTACACCTTGCACCGTAGATGTTGCATCCTGTGGATATCGATTCTTCGGACGGCCATAATTATTGGCTCGTTTAGAGCTACATGGGCCATAACAAGTCGAAACGAAGCTCTGTGTGAGTTCTACGGCTTTGGTAGCTTTAAGCCGTCAATGTGTTGTTTCATATAAAAAAAGACAATCCGAAGCTCAATTGGATCTCGAAAGGTTTTTTCCCTTCGTTTTTTAGTCACGTGGATTTTTACATTAAAATGGAATCACCGTGGCTGGTTTATGATTTACCATCTCTGGAAAGTGGTGCACCATGGTACAGTTTCGTTTCAAATCCATGCACCATTTCTAAAAGTCGTACGACACTATTTTGGCATTTTGGATGGATTTTGCACCTTGCACCATAGATATTGCACCCTGTGGATATCGATTCTTTGGAAGACCATAACTGTTGGCTCGTTTAGAGTTACGAGAGTCATAACCAGTCAAAACGAAGCTCTCTGTGAGTTCTATAGATTTGACGGCTTTAAGCCTTCAATGGATTGTTTCATACCAAAAAAGTCTATCCGAACCTCAATAGGATCTCGAAATTTTTAACCCTTCGTTTTTTCGTCACATGCATTTTTATGTTAAAACGGGATCACAGTGGATGGTCTTCGAGTTACAATCATTAGTGAGTGGTGCACCATAGTACTGTCCTGTTTCAAATCAATGGACCCATTCTTAAAAGTCGTACGGCACCGTTGCGGCATTTTGGTTGGATATTGCACCATGCACCGTGGATGCTGCCCCATGTGGATATCGCTTTTTCGGACGGCCATAACTGTTGGCTCGTTTTGAGTTTCGAGAGTCATAACTAGTAAAAATGAAGCTCTTTATGAGTTCTGCGGCTTTGACGGCTTTAAGCCGTCAATGTATTGATTCATACCCAAAAAGAGACTATCCGAACCTAAATCGGGTCTGGGAACTTTTTTACCCTTCATTTTTTCGTCATGTGCATTTTTACGTTAAAACGGGATCACCGTGGCTGGTCTTTGATTTACCATCGGTAGAGAGTGGTGCACCATGGTATTGTACCGTTTCTAATCCATGCATCCATTTCTAAAAATCATACGGCACTATTCGGCATTTTGGATGGATGTTGCACCAAGCACCGTGGATTCTGCACCCTGTGGATATCGATTCTTCGGACGGCCATAACTGTTGGCTCGTTTAGAGTTACGGAAGCCAAACCAGTCAACATGAAGCTCTCTGTGAGTTCTACGGCTTTGACAGCTTTAAGCCATCAGTGGATTGTTTCATACAAAAAAAGACTATCCGAGCCTCAATTGGGTCTCGTAAATTTTTTAGCCTTAATTTTTTCGTCACGTGCATTTTTACGTTAAAACAGAATCACCGTGGCTGGTGTTCAATATACCATCGCTGGAGAGTGGTGCACCATGGCACCGTTGCGTTTCAAATCCATGCACCCATTTATAAAAGTTCTAACGTAAAAATACACGTGATAAAAAACGAAGGGTAAAAAACTTTCGAGACTCGATTAAGGTTTGGATAGTCTTTTTTGATATGAAACAATCCATCGATGGCTTAAAGCGGTCAAAGCTGTAGAACTCACAGAGAACTTTTTTTACTAGTTATAGCTCTATGTGGATATCGATTCTTTGGATGGCCAGACTATCCGCTCTTTTAGACTTACGGGTGCCATAACAAGTCAAAATGAACCTCTCTTTGTTTTCTAAGGCTTTAACCACTTTAAGCCGTCAATGGATTGTTTCATACCCAAAAATTCTATCCGAACCTCAATCGGGTCTTGAAACTTTTTTACCCTTCCTTTTTTCGTCACGAGCATTTTTACATTAAAACGGGATCACCGTGGCTGGTCTTCATTTTACCATCGCTAGAGAGTGGTGCACCATGGTACTTCACCATTTTAAATCCATGCACCGATTTATAAAAGTCGTACGACACTGTTTTGGTATTTGGCAAGGATGTTGCACCTTGCGCCGTATTTGTTGCCCCCTGTGGATATCGATTCTTCGGACGGTCATAACTATTAGCTCCTTCAGAGCTACGGGAGCCTTAACCAGTTGAAATGAAGCTCTCTGTGAGTTCTACGGCTTTGACAGCTTTAAGCCATTAATGTATTGAATCATACCCAAAAAAAGACTATCCGATCATCAATCGGGTCTTAGAAGATTTTTACCCTTCGTTTTTTCGTCATATGCATTTTTACGTTAAAACAGGATCACTATGAGTGGTCTTTGATTTACCATCGCTGGAGAGTGTTGCATCATGGTACTGTTCCGTTTCTAATCCATGCAATCATTTTTAAAAGTCATACGACACTGTTTCGGCATTTTGGATGGATGTTGCACCTGCATCGTAGAAGTCGCACCCTGTGGATATCAATTATTCGGACAGCTATAACTGTTGGCTCGTTTAGAGTTACAGGAGGCATAGCCAGTCAAAATGAAGCCCTCTATGAGTTCTACGGCTTTGACAGCTTTAAGCTGTCAATGGATTGTTTCATATCCAAAACAGTTTATCCGAACCTCAATTTGATCTTGAAACTTTTTTACCCTTTGTTTTTTTGGTCACGTGCATTTTTACGTTAAAACGGAATCACCGTAGATGATCTTCGATTTACCAACGCTGAAGAGTGGTGCACCATAGCAATGTTCCATTTTAAATCCATGCACCCGTTTATAAAAGTCGTACGGCATTGTTTTGGCATTCGAGGCGGATGTTGCACCTTGCACCTTGATGTTGTACCCTGTGGATATCAAATCTTCGGAGGGCCATAACTGTTGGCTCGTTTAGAGTTACGGAAGCCATAACGAGTCAAAACAAAGCTCTCTGTGAGTTCTACAACTTCGATGGCTTTAAGCCGTCAATGGATTGTTTCATACCCAAAAAAGTCTATCCGAACCTCAATCGGGTCTTGGAACTTTTTTGCCCTTCGTTTTTTAGTCACGTGCATTTTCACGTTTAAACGGGATCACCGTGGTTGGTCTTCGATTTACCATCGCTGGAGAGTGGTGTATCGTGGCACTGTTTCGTTTCAAATTCATGTATCCATTTCTAAAAGTTGTACGACACTGTTTTGGAATTCGGGGCGGATGTTGCACCTTGCACCGTAGATGTTGCACCCTGTGGATATCGGTTCTTTAGACAGCCATAATGGCTGGCTCATTTAGATTTACCGAAGCCATAACCAGTCAAAACAAAGCTCTCAATAAGTTCTACAACTTTGACGGGTTTAAGCCATCTATGTATTGTTTCATCCCCAAAAAAGTCTATCCGAACCTCAAACGGGTCTCGGAACTTTTTTACCCGTCGTTTTTTCATCACGTGCATTTTTATGTTAAAATGGGATCACCGTGGATGGTCATCGATATACCATTGCTGGAGAGTGGTGCACCATGGTACTGCTCCATTTCGAATCCATGCACCCATTTATGAAGTCGTACGACACCATTTTGGCATTCGGGGCGGATGTCGCACCTTGCACCGTAGACGTCGCACCCTGAGGATATCGAATCTTTGGAGCGCCGTAACTGTTGGCTCGGTTAGAGTTACGAGAGCCATAACAAGTCAAAATAAAGCTCTCTGTGAGTTCTACAACTTTGATGGCTTTAAGCCATCAATGAATTGTATCATATCCAAAAAAATCTATATGAACCTCATCGGGTCTTGAAACCTTTTTACCCTTCGTTTTTTAGTCGCGTGCATTTTCACGTTAAAACGGGGTCAACGTGGCTGGTCTTTGATTTACCATCACTGTAGAGTGGTGTACCATGGCGATGCTTCGTTCCAAATTCATGCACCCATTTCTAAAAGTCGTACAGAACTGTTTTTGCATTCGGGGCGGATGTTGCACCCTGCACCGTAGATGTTGCACCCTATGTATATCGATTTTTCGAACGGCCATAACTGTTGGCTCGTTTACAGTTACTAGAGCCATAACTAGTTAAATCAAAGCTCTCTGTGAGTTCTATGGCTTTGATGGCTTTAAGCCGTCAATGGATTGTTTCATACCCAAAAAAGTCTATTCGAAACTTAATCGGGTCTTGGAACTTTTTTACCCTTTGTTTTTTCGTCACGTGCTTTTTCACGTTAAAACAGAATCACCGTGGCTGGTCTTCGATTTACCATCGCTGGAGAGTGGTGCACCATGGCACTGATCCGTTTTAAATCCAAACACCCATTTATAAAAGTCGTACGGCACTGTTTGGGAATTCTGGGGTGGATGTTACACCTTGCACCGTAGATGTTGCACTCTGTGGATATTGGTTCTTCGGACGGCTATAACTGTTGGCTTCTTTAGAGTTACGGGAGCCATAACCAGTCAAAACGAAGCTCTCTGTGAGTTCTATAGCTTTGAAAGCATTAAGCTATCAGTGGATTGTTTCATATAGAAAAAGACTATTCGAACCTCAATTGGATCTCAGAAGTTTTTTACCCTTCGTTTTTTCATCACGTGCATTTTTACGTTAAAATGAGATCACCGCGGTGGTCTTCGATTTACCATCGTTGGAGAGTGGTGCACCATTGTACTGTTCCATTTCAAATCCATGCACCCATTTCTAAAAGTCGTACAAAGTTGTACAGCACTATTTTGACATTTTGGATTAATGTTGCACCTTGCACCGTAGACGTTGCACCCTGTGGGGATCGATTCTTTGGATGGCCATAATTGTTGGCTTGTTTAGATTTACGGAAGCCATAACCCGTCAAAACAAATCTCTCTATGAGTTATATGGCTTTGATAGCTTTATGCCGTCAATGGATTCCTTCATACCCAAAAAAGTCTATCCGAACCTCAATCGGTTCTCGGAACTTTTTTACCCTTCGTTTTTTCGTCACGTGCATTTTTACGTTAAAACGGGATCACCATGGCTGGTCTTTGATTTACCATCGCTGGAGAGTGGTGCACCATGGTACTGCTCCATTTCAAATTCATGCACCCATTTCTAACAGTCGTACGACACTGTTTCGGCATTTGGGACGGATGTTGCACCTGGCGCCGTAGATGTTGCACCCTATGGATATCGATTCTTCGGACAGTCATAACTGTTGGCTCCTTTAGAGTTCCGTGAGCAAATAACTAGTCAAAACAAAGCTCTTTGTGAGTTCTACGATTTGGCATTTAAGCCGTCAATGGATTGTTTTATATCCAAAAAAGTCTATCCGAACCTCAATCGGGCCTCGAAAGTTTTTTACCCTTCGTTTTTCCATCACGTGCATTTTTACGTTAAAACAAGAACACCATGGATCGTTTTCGATTTACCATCGCTGGAGAGTGGTGCACCATGGTACTATTCCGTTTCAAATTCTTGCACCCATTTTTAAATGTCACACGACACTGTTTCGGCATTTTGGATGGATGTTGCACCTTACACCGTAGAAGTTGCACCATGTGGATACTGATTCTTCGGACGGCATAACTATTGGCTCGTTTAGAGTTACAGAAGCCATAATCAGTCAAAACGAAGCTCTCTTTGAGTTCTACAGCTTTGCGGCCTTAAGCCATCAATGGATTGTTTCATGCCTAAAAAATTCTATCCGAACCTCAATCGGGTCTCGGAAGTTTTTTAACCTTCATTTTTTCATAACGTGCGTTTTTACGTTAAAATGGGATCACCTTGGCTGGTCTTCAATATACCATTGCTAGAGAGTAGTGCACCATGGTTCTGCTCTGTTCCAAATCCATGCACCTATTTATAAAAGTAACACGGCACTGTTTTGGCATTCAGGGCAGATGTTGCACCTTGCATCATAGATGTTGCACCATATGGATTCGATTCTTCGGACGACCATAACTGTTGGCTCGTTTAATATTACGAGAGCCATAATAAGTCAAAACGAAGCTCTCTGTGACTTCTAAAGCTTTGAAAGATTTAAGCCGTCAATGGATTGTTTCATACCTAAAAAAGTCTATACGAACCTCTCAAGAACTTTTTTACCCCTCGTTTTTTCATCACGTGCATTTTTACGTTAAAACGGGATCAACGTGGCTGGCCTTTGATTTACCGTCGCAAGAGAGTAGCGCACCATGGTACTACTCTGTTTCAAATCCATGCCCCCATTTATAAAAGTCGTACGGCAATGTTTTGGCATTCGTGGTGGATGTTGCACCTTGCACCGTAGATATTACACCCTGTGGATACTGATTTTTCGGAGGGCCATAACTATTGGCTCGTTTTGCATTACGGGAGCCATAACAAGTCAAAACCAAGCTCTCTATGAGTTCTACGGCTTTTACAGTTTTAAGCCATCAATGGATTGATTTATACCCAAAAAAGTCTATCCGAACCTCAATCAGGTCTGAGAAATTTTTTACCCTTTGTTTTTCGTCACGTGCATTTTTATGTTAAAATGGGATCACCATCGATGGTCTTCGATTTACCATTGCTAGAGAGTTGTGCACCATGGTACTGCTCCGTTTCAAATCCATGCACCCATTTATAAAAGTCGTACGGCACTGTTTTGGCATTCTGGGCGGATGTTGCACCTTGCACCGTAGATGTTGCACCCTGTGGATATCGAATCTTCGGACAGCCATAAATGTCGGCTCGTTTAGAGTTACGAGAGCCATAACCAATATAAACGAAGCTCTCTATGAGTTCTGCGGCTTTGAAAGCTTTAAGCTGTCGATGGATTGCTTCATACCCAAAAAAGACTATCCGAACCTTAATCGGGTCTTGGAACTTTTTTACCCTTCATTTTTTCGTTACGTGCATTTTTACGTTAAAACGGGATCACCGTGGCTAGTCTTCGATTTACCATTGCTGGAGAGTGGTGCACCTTGGTACTACTCTGTTTCAAATCCATGCACCCATTTCTAAACTTGTACGGCTCTGTTTTGGCATTTTGGACGAATGTTGCACCATGCACCGTGGATGCTGCATCCTATGGATATCGTTTCTTCGGACGGCCATAACTGTTGGCCTGTTTTGAGTTACGGGAGCCATAATCAGTCAAAACGAAGCTCTCTGTGATTTCTACAACAGTGACTGTTTTAAGCCGTTAATGGATTTTTCTTACCCAAAAAAGTCTATCCGAACCTCAATTGGGTCTCGAAACTTTTTACCCTTCATTTTTTCATCACATGCATTTTTACATTATAATGGGATCACCGTAGATGATCTTTGATTTACCATCGCTGGAGAGTGGTCCACCATTGTACTGCTTCCGTTTCAAATCCATGCACCCATTTATAAAAGTCATATGGGACTCTTTGGCATTCGGGGCGGATGTTGCACCTGCACCGTATATGTCGCACCATGTGGATATCAATTCTTTGAACGGCCATAACTGTTGGCTTGTTTAGAGTTATGGGAGCCATAACCAGTCAAAAAAAAGGTCTCCGTGAGTTCTACGGCTTTGACGGCTTTAAGCCAACAATGGATTGTTTCAAATCCTAAAAAGTCTATCGAACTTCAATCAGTTCTCAGAAGTTTTTTATCCTCTATTTTTTCGTCACGTGCATTTTCACGTTAAAACGGGATCACCGTGGCTTGTCTTCGATTTACCATTGCTGGAGAGTGGTGCATCATGTCTGCTCCGTTTCAAATCCATGCACCCATTTCTAAAAGTCGTACGACACTATTTCAGCATTTGGGACGGATGTTGCACCTTGCACCGTAGATGTTGCACCCTGTGGATATCGATTCTTCGAACAGCCATAACTGTTGGCTCTTTTGAGTTACAGGAGCCATAACCAGTCAAACTGAAGCTTTCTGTGAGTACTGTAGCTTTGACAGCTTTAACCCATCAATGGATTGTTTCATACCCAAAAAAGTCTCTCCGAACCTCAATCGGGTCTCGAAACTTTTTTACCCTTCGTTTTTTCGGCACGTCCATTTTTACGTTAAAACGGGATCACTGTGGCTGGTCTTCGTTTTACCATTGCTGGAGAGTGGTGCACCATGGTACTGCTCTGTTTCTAATTCATGCACCCATTTCTAAAAGTCATATGGCACTGTTTCGGCATTTTGGACAGATGTTGCACCTGCACCATAGATGTTGCACCCTGTGGATATCGATTCTTTTGACGGCCATAACTATTGGCTCGTTTAGAGTCATCAGGCCATAATCAGTCAAAACGAAGCTTTCTGTGAGTTTTACGGCTTTGACAGCTTTGTGCCGTCAATGGATTGTTTCATACCCAAAAAAGTCTATCCAAACCTTAATCGGGTCTCGAAACTTTTTTACTCTTCGCTTTTCGTCACGTGCATTTTTTTATTAATATAGGATCACCGTGGCTGGTCTTCGATTTACCATTGCTGGAGAGTGGTGCACCATGGAACTGCTTTCGTTTCAAATCCATGAACCCATTTATAAAAGTCATTCGGCACTGTTTTGGCATTCGGGCGGATTTTGCACCTTGCACCGTAGATGTTGCACCATATGGATATCAATTCTTCAGACGGCCATAACCGTTCGCTCGTTTAAAATTTCGAGAGCCATAACCAGTCAAAACAAAGCTCTCTGTGAGTTCTATAGCTTTGATGGCTTTAAACCGTCAATGGGTTGTTTCATACCCAAAAAAGCCTATCCGAACCTCAATTGGGTCTCGAAACTTTTCTACCCTTCGTTTTTTAGTCATGTTCATTTTCACATTAAAACGGGATCACCGTTGCTGGTCTTTGATTTAACATCGTTGGAGAGTGGTGCACCATGTCATTACTTCATTTCAAATCCATGCACCCATTTCTATAAGTCGTACGCCACTGTTTTGGCATTCGGGGCGGATGTTGTACCTTGCACCATAGATGTTGCACCCTGTGGATATCAATTCTTCAGACGGCCATAATTGTTGGCTCGTTTAGAGTTACCGAAGCCATAAAAAGTCAAAACAATGCTCTTCGTGAGTTCTACGGCTTTGACTGCTTTAGGCCGTCAATGGATTGTTTCATACCCAAAAAAGTCTATCCGAACCTGAATAAGGTCTCGAAACTTTTTTACCCTTCGTTTTTTCGTCACGTGCATTTTCACGTTAAAACGGGATCACCTTGGCTGGTGTTCGATTTACCATCGCTAGAGAGGGTGCGCCATTGTACTGCTCCATTTCAAATCCAAGCGACCATTTATAAAAGTCGTACGACACTGTTTTGGCATTCGGGGCGACTGTTACACCATGTACTGTAGATGTTGCACTCTATGGATATCGATTCTCCTGACGGGCATAACTATCGGCTCGTTTAGAGTTACGGGAGCCATAATCAGTCAAAGCAAAGCTCTCTGTGAGTTCTACGGCTTTAACAGCTTTAAGCCGTCAATGAGTTTTTTCATATAAAAAAGAATATTCGAACCTCGATTTGATCTCGGAAGTTTTTTACCCCTCGTTTTTTCATCACTTGTTAGAACTGGATCATCGTGGCTGGTCTTCGATTTACCATCACTGGAGAGGGGTACACCATTGTATTGTTCCGTTTCAAATCCACGCACCCATTTCTAAAAGTTGTACGGAACTGTTTCGGCATTTTGGACGGATGTTGCACCTTGCACTGTAGATGTTGCACCCTGTGGAGATCGATTCTTTGGATGGCCATGACTGTTGGCTCGTTTAGAGTTACGAAAGCCATAATTAGTCAAAACGAAGCTCTCTGTGAGTTCTACGGCTTTGGCAGTTTTAAGCAATCAATGGATTGTTTCATAACCCAAAAAGTCTATCCGAACCTCAATCTGGTCTCGGAACTTTTTTACCCTATATTTTTTCATCACGTGCATTTTTACGTTAAAACGGGATCACCATGGTCGGTCTTCGATTAACCATCGCTGGAGAGTGGTATACCAAGGTATTGCTCTGTTTCATATTTATGCACCCATTACTAAAAGTCATACGGCACTGTTTTAGCATTTGGGATGGATGTTGCACCTTGCGTTGTAGATGTTGTACCCTATGGATATCGATTCTTCGGACAGCCATGATTGTTGGCTCCTTTAGAGTTACGGGAGCCATAACCAGTCAAAACATATCTCTCTGTGAGTTCTACGGCTTTGACATTTAAGCCGTCAATGGATTGTTTCATACCCAAAAAAGTCTATCCGAACCTCAATCGGGACTTGAAAGTTTTTTACCCTTTGTTTTTTCGTCACGTGCATTTTTATGTTAAAACGGGAACACCGTGGCTGGTCTTTGATTACCATCGCTGGAGAGTAGGTGCACCGTGATGCTGTTCTATTTCATATCCATGCACCCATTTCTAAAAATCGTACGACACTGTTTCGACATTTTGGATGGATGTTGCACCTTGCATCGTAGAAGTTGCACCCTGTGGATATTGATTCTTCGGACGGCCATAACTGTTGGCTTGTTTAGAGCTACGGGATCCATAACCAGTCAAAACGAAGCTCTCTATGAGTTCTACAGCTTTGATAGCTTTAAGCCGTCAATGAATTGTTTCATACCCAAAAAATTCTATCCGAACCTCGATCGAGTCTCGAAAGTTTTTTACCCTTCGTTTTTTTGTCACATGCATTTTTAAGTTAAAACGGTGTAACGACCCAGAATTTCAGTCATTTGAAATTCGTATATTTAATTGATTTTAAATATGCACAAGTAAATTTTATAAGCTAGATAAATAATATTTCGAATATCTGGATTTAATTGGATAATTAAATAGTTAATTCAACATTTGAAATTGCAGAAATAATTGAGAGTAGGATTTAAAATGAATAAAAATATTTATAAAGTTGAATTAAATCATATTTGAAGTAGAATGATGTTACATGACTTTTAAAATCGAACTAAAAGTCAAATTGTAAAAAATTGAATATTTTAATATTTAATTGACGAGTAAAAATAGCTATTTTTCAAACAATCTTAGATTTCGATGAAACTAGTTTCATTGGATCCATAATGTTAAATTATAGTAAGATTACAAATTTCATATCAACGGATTTACGGTTTGTCCGGGACAAGCTAAAACACGTAGAAATCGGTTTAAGTGAATTTTAAATTTAAATAGTCGATTCGAAAACCTATCTTCCAAATAAGATCTAATTGGCTCCTGATATATATCCCATTGCGTTCGGAATAGGGGTAAAACATCATAAACGCCAGGCGGCACGCTTCGTTTGGAGTTCGGGAAAATTTCGGATGAATAGTGTTTTTGAATTTTCTATAAAAGGACTTGTTTTATTCATTTTTGCAAAACCCTAACAACAACTAGGGCAAGCCGCCATTTCACCTCCAATGGCCGAAAATGCTCCATACTTTCTCCCTCAAAATCTCTAGATCCATCCATTTATAGTAAAAGCTTCCAACTAGAACATTATAGAGCTTCACGAGATCTTTCGATCCATGCGGCTATGATCGTAATCGGCGAGTCGATCGAGGCACAGCAGGCCAATGAAGTGTCGACATTCGTGCATGTTTTTCAATGCGAATAGATGACTGAGGTGAACGTCCTTCACGTCGTTGGTAGAGTAGAGCAAGGGCTTTCGAACGTCGGAGCTTGATCAATGGCTCGTCGTCGCATGGAGGCTCGAAAATTCACGAATGTTTGGCGGCCGATGGGTTCTCAAACCTGGAGGTTTCGTGCGTGGGAGAAGAAAGAAAGGGTGGCCAAGATTCCATCAAGCTGAATAAACGACCTGGATGAAGCCAGGGTACAAAAATTTGAAAATAGAAATAGAAATTAATTTATATAAATTCATATTAACTTCTAAATTGCGTATCTTTGTCATACAAGGTCCATTTCACACGAAACAACTTGCGTTGGAACCGTATTGACGATCACTACGCGATGAAGCTGGTATGGGGTTGGTTGGAGCTAGTGTGAATTTTGGATAAAATTAAACGCGCGTTTAATTTTATTCAGAATTAAACACTGCAACTGCTGTTGGACGCAATGTGAGTACAACTCACTCTTTCTGACTCACTGATATTTTTATATAAGTGAGAAATAATTTATCATATGATGATTGATGATTGTTTGGATGATATATGATATATTGATTGGTATTTGGATATATACCTGCCTAGTGGAGCAGATGACCCTATACGTTCCCGTGTATGAGCGGATGACCCTCTATACGCGCGTCTGCCTTGAAGCGGACATTGTACACATATTTTCTTATATGTATATTTGTTGCAGGTGACAGGTTGGAGGGATCCAACTGGATTCCTCAACAGTATTGATTTATTTATAGATATTGTTATATATTCTGTTATCATATGATATATGATGTTTTGGATGCCGTGGTTGATGTATTTGGTGCTGTTGCAGCATTGGGCCTATATTTTTGAATTTAAAAATGCTAAAGTAACGATTTCGAATTTAAAAGAATTTTAAAGTGGTTTTTGAAATAAACATTTTATTGAATTTTTGAATCGTTGAGAATTAATTTATTTTAAATAAATAAATGTTATAATTTTTATATTATAAAAATTATGATGTTTTGGAAAATATAATTGAAATTATGATTTTAGTGAAATAAAACCAGAATATGATTTTTGGAAAATAATACTTAAGTATGATTTTGGAGTTATATAAGCTCAAATAACGATTTGTAAATTTATTAAAAGAATTGGTTTATTTAAATTGAGATTTTTGATTTATTTTAAATGGTTTATATATAAGATTTATAAAATTGATATTTTATACATCAAAATAATTGATTATAAAGGAGTTTCAAAAAATGTTAAAATGAAGTATAAGTAAATCTTATAAGTAAATAAGATTTATGAAGTTATGAAGTTATTAAAAGAATGAATATTGTAAATAAACAAATTATAAGCTATTAACTTATAACTTGGATTTGGAAAATAAATGAGATGTAAATGGAATTGGTTAATAAAGGAATTTTGTGTATTGAAGTTTTTATAAAATATAAAATGTAATTTATAAACATTGTTTTATAAATCCAAAATCAGTTGAATTTGATAAGTAAATAGGAAAGCTTACTAAAGGAGATATATCCACGATTTTGGACAGTGGATAATCCTTTAATGAATATATAGAAGCTATGAATTTGGTAAACGATTTATATTCACGATTTTGGATGGTGAATAATATTTTAAAATTAGATAAACGTTTTGGGAAGTGGTATTTAAATTGAATTTAAATGATTTAAAGATGTTTTAAAATGTGTTAAGTATCGAAACCATAGATTTCTACATTCATTGTTGATTATGTGGTTTGTATGCTTAGAGGGCCTTCGGTAAAGGTCGGTAACGACCGGAGGATGATATATTCGGTACCATCTAGTTAAAGAGGTGGGCCGGTCTTGTGTTGGTAGAGGATCCTTAGTGATGGTCCGCGGTACATTCTTCTAGAGATGTACTGCCGGTAGGTAGTCCCTTCACCTGGTCATTTGTATGGAAATCCAAACTCCACTACGTACCTGCCATTTTGATTGTATTACCCAATTGAGCTATATGCTGGAATTTAATCAATGTAACAATTTCGGCTATGATTAATATTATTTGTATATAGTAGACACTACTATAATATAAGAGGATTTGATATGATATGTGTTAGTTATCGCAAGGTAAAAACATGTCCATGTTTATGTGTGGACTTGTCTTACGAGATACTTTTGTTTTAATAAAGGAAAAGTTTGGTGATTTAATAAATTCAGTTGATGTGTTTCTCACGCTGGTTTCGCATACTGATCCGAGCGTTCTTCCCTTTCAATGCTCAGGTCAGACCGAATATATCTACAGGTTATGCTTTGGTGCTTTTGGAGCTTCGGCAGGAGAGCTGAGATCTTCATTTTCGTATACACGTATTTGTTTTGATTATCCGCTGTGCTTTGTTTATTGTTGTATCTTATCAGCATTTGTGATGATAGGTTATTATAACTGTTCAAGCTGATAACTATTGATTGATTGTTGAACTCTGATTAATGCATATATATAGTTTCGGTTTTATAAAGATCATTGATATGATATTATATATTTTCCGCTGCGATGTGAGATTCTGTATTTTTCTGTTTGGTTCTATCTTCTCTCTTTCTACTCTTCTCTTCTTCTCTCTTCTTTTCTTTCTCTTGACTTTCCGTCAGTTTTTGCTTTTTGGATCGTACATGTGTGGATTATTGTCGATTCAAAGGGTACGTATTTGTTGGTCGTCACACGTGGTATCAGAGCTTAGATTTTGTATATTCCTAAGCTTTGACGTGTACTCATTATAGATAGGGACAGTAGCATCATAGATTGAGTTTGAGTGTATTATGTATATGAGCACGTATTTGTTAGTGAATATAAAATGTTTTATATTGTGTTTGCTTATCCGTTGAGCTGTTTGTGAATTCTGGTCGGTATGTGGGACGCCATATTATCGATAGGGATTTCCAAACACTTAAACGAGGCAAGTCGACATAGTATTATTTAAAATTGGGTAAATGAAATAATTTTACCTTGATTATATTTTATATATAAAGGATTAATTTTTCAAAATTATAAAGTGTATATAATTGATTATTTGAATGTTTGAAAAATAAAAATATATATAAGTTAATAAAAGTTGTTTGAATAATCTAAATAAAAACAAGAATTGTAAAAGAATAAATTATGTAAGCAAATGAATTATAAAGTATGGAATTATAATTAATATGATTTACAATTGTGAAATAATCTTATATATAAGAAGTGAAACTATAAGAATATATTTATAAATGTGATTTATAAATAAAAGAATTTTTAAAAGAATAGAAAGCACTGAATTCACTACTGTTACTGGGAAATAATAAGGGTGATGACTGCAGCATCATCAGTATCATTTTCTAGTTTCTGTGTGACGGATTTGCTACCAATAGTAAATTGAAAATTGAATTTTTGTTTGGATAAACGAATTTGATTTAAAATCCAAGTTGTTATTGATAAATATAAGTAAAATAAGTTTTGGACTTATAATATGAAGTAAGAATTTACTTTAGTAAAATTGAAAGGAATTTGAGTTAGTAAGTGAATTATATGATTTGAAATTTAACTAAAGAAGGTTAAATAAATTGAATTGAATTTAAATTGGGTTAGATATGTTATTGAAATCGAAAATAAACTTAAGATGGTAAGTGATTACATTGTATGAATTTGGAAGTTTATAAAAATAAGTTGTATAACATATAAAATGAGATAAGGTAAGTAAAACCAATTGTTAAAATGGTTAAACAATTTTTTAAGTAAAACAAAAATATGAATTTGAATGGTGATATGAAATTGACTTAAGTTATATAAAATTGACTTTAGAATTGAAATCTGACTTAGATTTATAAGTGGAAATTTAAGTTAAGTGAAACCAAGTGATGCTTATAAAATGAAATATAGCTTAAGTAATTTTGAATCAAGTTGATTTTGCTATCGAAGTAAATTAATAAAGTGATGAATGTGAGCTTGAGTTATATAAAAATTCAACTTTAGTGGTAAAATGATTTAGCAACTGAATTAATAAATGGATTGAATGTTAATCAATCTAATGTAAATGAATTTATATGGTAAGGGATGTAAGTGTTAATTCATTAAAAGCTAACGAAATTGTAAATTGAATAATTGAATGAAAGTCAATTGAATGTTAAACCAATTGAAACTAAAAGTGCTAAACCAAATTGAATGAATGTAAAGTAAATTAATTTGGTAATATTGGACATACTTTGGTTGTTACTTGTTAGTTGATTGTATAGAAAATTCATATAGAATTGAATCAATGAAATTGAAAGTAATGTAATCAAATTCAAATTGAAAGTGAAGTAAGAATAAGTAGAATTGAAATTGAATTTATTTTGAATTGAAAATAAACTTAAATTAGTGAATATAAACTGATTGAATATGAATGAATGAATGTTAGTAAATCCAATGTTAATGAATCAAATGTGATTAATTGAAAAGCCAATTCAATGAATATTAATGAAAAGTGAATGTGTATTGATTTGTTTATGGATTGATTGGATAAATGTTGAGTTGTTGGATGTTAGTTGGATGATAGTTGTTTGATGGTTGGATTTGTTGCTTATTGATTGCATTTTCTATATTGGCATATATAGTAGTTGTAGTGGTATATGTTGTATGTTGATATTACTTTCATATATACACATGTTTCTCATTTGTGTATTGAGTGTTTAGTAGGTGCGGAAGGCGCTTGCTTCGCATTTGGAGCTCGCTTTCGCGCTATGTTAGCCGTATATGCTCGCTAATAATATATAAGGTACATATCTCGAATTACATATCGTACTTTTACACTTTTTTCCCTTCGAGATGCCTCATACTCGATGTGAGATGTATATTTGTGATATATACATTGTTATTTTTTTCAGATCGAACCGCGCAAAGGAGACGCTGGCGATTTTTTTTGAAAATTTAAGCGTTAGAAATTTTTTGGGAAAATTGGAAGATTTTGATAACTAAAGTTTTGGTTTATGAGTTAAAAGTTAAATGATATTAGTACTTTTGAAAGGATAACTGTGAAAGGATTTGAAAACTTAGTAAAGTTTTTGTGAGAAGTTTAACTAATAAATTTTGGAAAATTTAAAAGGTTTAAATTTTTGGTAATCTAATTTGAACGAATTGTTTTGAAAAGTTAATGGATTTTGTGACTTTTTCTTACTTAGTAATTTCGAGGGCAAAATTCTTTTAAGTAGGGGAGAATGTAACGATTCAGAATTTCAATCATTTGAAATTCGTATATTTAATTGATTTTAAATATGCACAAGTAAATTTTATAAGCTGGATAAATAATATTTCGAATATTTGGATTTAATTGGATAATTAAATCATTAATTCAACATTTGAAATTGCAGAAATAATTGAGATTTGGATTTAAAATGAATAAAAATGATTTATAAAGTTGAATTAAATCATATTTGAATTTGAATGATGTTACAAGACTTTTAAAATCAAATTAAAAGTCAAATTGTAAAAAATTGAATATTTTAATATTTAATTGACGAGTAAAAATAGCCATTTTTCAAACAGTGTTGGATTTCAATGAAACTAGTTTCATTAGATCCGTAGTGTTAAATTACAGTAAGATTACAAATTTCGTGTCAATCGGATTTACGGTTTGTCCGGGGCAAGCTAAAACGCGTAGAAGTCGGTTTAAGTGAATTTTAAATTTAAATAGTCGATTCGAAAACCTATCTTCTAAATATGATCGAATTGACTTCCGATATATATTCCATTGCATTCGGAATAGGGGTAAAACATTATAAACGCCATGCGGCACGCTTCATTTGGAGTTTGGGAAAATTTCGGATGAATAGTGTTTTGGAATTTTCTATAAAAGGACTTGTTTTATTCATTTTTGCAAAACCCTAACAGCAACTAGGGCAAGCCGCCATTTTCACCTCCAATGGCCGAAAATGCTTCATACTTTTCCATCCACTTATAGCAAAAGCTTGCAACTAGAACATTCTAGAGCTTCACGAGATCTTTCGATCCATACGGCTATGATCGTAATCAGCGAGTCGATCGAGACGCAGCAGGCCGATGAAGTGTCAGCGTTTGTGCATGTTTTTCAACGCGAATAGATGACCGAGTTGAACGTCCTTCACGGCGTTGGTATAGTGGAGCAAGGGCGTTCGAACGGTGGAGCTTGATCGATGGCTCGTCGTCGTATGGAGGCTCGAAAATTCACGAACTTTTGGCGACCAATGGATTCTCAAACCTGGAGGTTTCGTGCGTGGGAGAAGAAAGAAAAGGTGGCCACGATTCCATCAAGCTGAGTAAACAACCTGGATGAAGGCCGGGTATAAAAATTTGAAAATATAAATTGAAATTAATTTATATAAAGTCGTATTAGCTTCTAAATTGCGTAACTTTGTCACATAAGGTCCTTTTCGCCCGAAACAACTTGCGTTAGAACCGTATTGACGAACACTACGCGATGGAGCTGGTCTGGGGTTGGTTGGAGCTAGTGTGAATTTTGGGTAAAATTAAACGCGCATTTAGTTTTATTCGGAATTAAACACCACAACTGCTATTGGACGCAATGTGAGTACAACTCACTCTTTCTGACTCACTGATATTTTTATATAAGTGAGAAATAATTTATCATATGATGATTGATGATTGTTTGGATGATATGTGATATATTGATTGGTATTTGGATATATACCTGCCTAGTGGAGCAGATGACCCTATACGTTCCCGTGTATGAGCGGATGACCCTTTGTACATGCGTCTGCCTTGAAGCGGACATTGTACACATATTTTCTAATATATATATTTGCTGTAGGTGACAGGTTGGAGGGATCCAACTGGATTCCTCAACAGTATTGATTTATTTATAGATATTGTTGTATATTCTGTTATCATATGATATACGATATTTTGGATGCTGTGATTGATGTATTTGGTGCTGTTGCAGCATTGGGCCTATATTTTGGAATTTAAAAATGCTAATGTAACGATTTTGAATTTAAAAGAATTTTAAAGTGATTTTTGAAATAAATGTTTTATTGAATTTTTGAATCGTTAAGAATCAATTTATTTTAAATAAATAAATGTTATAATTTTTATGTTGTAAAAGTTATGATGTTTTGGGAAATATAATTGAAATTATGATTTTAGTGAAATAAAACCAGAATATGATTTTTGGAAAATAATGCTTAAGTATGATTTTGGAGTTATATAAGCTCTAATAACGATTTGTAAATTTACTAAAAGAATTGGTTTATTTAAATTGAGATTTTTGATTTATTTTAAATGGTTTACATATAAGATTCATAAAATTGATATTTTATACATCAAAATAATTGAGTTATAAAGAAGTTTTAAAATTGTTAAAATGAAGTATAAGTAAATCTTATAAGTAAATAAGATTTATGAAGTTGTGAAGTTATTAAAAGAATGAATTTTGTAAATAAATGAATTATAAGCTATTAACTTATAATTTTTGATTTGGCAAATAAATGAGATGTAAATGGAATCGGTTAATAAAGGAATTTTGTGTATTGAAGTTTTTATAAAATATAAAATGGAATTTATATACATTATTTTATAAATCCAAAATCAATTGTATTTGATAAGTAAAAAGGAAAGCTTATTAAAGGAGATATATCCACGATTTTGGACAGTGGATAATCCTGTAATGAATTTATAGAAGCAATGAATTTGGTAAACGATTTATATTCACGATTTTGGACAGTGAATAATATTTTAAAATTAATAAACGTTTTGGGAAGTGGTATTTAAATGATTTAAAGATGTTTTAAAATGTGTTAAGTATCGAAACCATAGATTTCAACATTCATTGTTGAAATAGACGTTTTCGAGAAATAAGGGAATGGTGGACTATAACACTGTTGTTATTGTAAATGATTTTCAAAAGAAAATATTTTTATATAGTATTTGGGTTTATTATCTATCTTACTTTTGAATCTTTATACTAGTGATTTTGGATTGTCGTAACATTGTTTTACGCAACATTCGTTTTGACCCAATAAATGTGTTTAAAGAGAATGTTTTCCTTATATAATAAAATATGTACTTAATCGTGTTTTAAGTATATTGAATATTTTCTAAGTGTTGAAAATAAATTGATTTGGGAATTACTTATTATTGAATAAGTATTCGGAAATGTTTTCCAATATAGAAGTTGAAATGGTTTGAAATATACCTTTTTAAAGATAATTTGAAGTGAATATTTGGCAAATAAAATTAATAAAAGATTAATTAAAAAGGGCCCAGTGATTGTCATGGTGCTGAATATTTGTTTGTTTGCTTTGATAGTTAAATAACCGACTATTAGAATTGGCCAAAATTTTAGTCCCTCGACTATTTGTGGGAACTATTTAGTCGTACACTTAGTACGTAGCCTTCTATGTAGGCTATATTATCCTTTGTGTTGAGGATGTTGATTCGTATAGTGCGGAGTATTACTCCAATCTATCGAGCTTCCTTCTTGGCCCGAAGGATAGCAAGTTGAAAGTTGGAAACGTGATAAGTCTATGAGACTTAGTTGTTGTGTGAGGCTGAGAAATGCTTTTGCGCTGTTGGTGCAAAGAAATTGGGATCAGATTTATCTGAAAACCACTTCGGACCAACGTATATGCGAAAATTGTGCAGGTTACCTTGTGATGATATTGATATTCTAGATTTTCATAGTAGAGGACTGCTTGTTGATCATTTGGGGTTAAAATCCCAATATACATCAAGTAGCAGTGGTCACTTCATTATGAAATATTAAATGCGAGGACTATTCGCTACTAATCCTAGCGATTTCCCGACAGGATGTGGTAGGAAAGTACCTTCAGTTTATCCTGTTCCTGGACAATTTGTATGGATGTTTGTTTGACATTGCATTTCTATAGATACGTACATTGATTTTTACAAGCGTACATCAGTGGTGGCGGAGAAGGCAACTTTTCTTAGCTTAACACCCTACTTGAGACGTATGAGCTTATGGGTTGTATTTTTGTGGAAGGTAATTAGTAGTCAACGAAAATGGCCGTGTGGCATTCAAAGTGATGTGATATGTGATCGTGAAAGGTAATCGTTACCTCTAGCCTCATCAACCGAAAATGACCATAACAGGGTTGGATGCAGCAAGGCTAAGTGGGTCATTCCCAAGTAGGATATGATCATCCTTTTCTAGATATATTTTTGCATGTTATGATGTCGTGTATCTGATTATGTGGTTTGTATGCTTAGAGGGCCCTCGGTAAAGGTCGGTCACGACTGTAGGATGATATATTCGGTACCATCTAGCTATAGAGGTGGGTCGATCTTGTGTTGGTAAAGGATCCTTAGTGATGGTCCTCGGTACATTCTTATAGATATGTACTGCCGGAAGGTAGTCCCTTCACCTGGTCATTTGTATGGAAATCCAAACTCCACTACATACCTGCCATTTTGATTGTTTTACCCAATTGGGCTATATGCTTGAATTTAATCAAGGTAACAATTTCGGCCATGATTAATATTATTTGTATATAGTAGACACTACTATAATGTAAGAGGATTTGATATGATATGTTTAGTTATCGTAAGGTAAAAACATGTCCGTGTTTATGTATGGACTTGTCTTACGAGATACTTTTGTTTTGATAAAGGAAAAGTTTGGTAATTTAATAAATTCAGTTGAGTGTGTTTCTTACGCTGGTTTACCAGACTGATCTGGGCGTTCTTCCCTTTCAGTGCTCTGGTTAGATCGAGTATATCTATAGGTTATGCTTTTGGTGTTTTTGGAGCTTCACTAGGAGAGCTGGAGATCTTCATTTTCATATACATGTACTTGTTTTGATTATCCGCTATGCTTTGTTTGTTATTGTATATTATTAGCATTTGTGAGGACAGGTTATTATAACTGTTCAAGCTGATAACTATTGATTAATTGTTGAACTCTGATTGATGCATATATATACAGTTTTTGTTTTATAAAGATCATTGACATGATACTATATATTTTCCACTGCGATATGAGATTCTATATTGTTCTGTTTGGTTCGATCTTCTCTCTTTCTTCTCTTCTCTTCTTCTCTCTTCTTTTCTTTCTCCTGACTTTCCGTCAGTTTGTGCTTTTTGGGTCGTACATGTGTGGATTATTGTCGATTCAAAGGGTACGGATTTGCGGGTCATCACAAACGGGATCACCGTGGCTGGTCTTCAATATACCATCGCTGGAGAGTGGTGCACCATGTTCTCCTCTGTTTCAAATCCATGCACCCATTTATAAAATTAGTACGGTACTGTTTTGGCATTCAAGGTGGATTTTGCACATTGCACCGTAGATGTTGCACCATGTGGATATCGATTCTTCGGACATCCATAACTGCTTGCTCGTTTAGTGGTACGGAAGTCATAACCAATCGAAATGAAGCCATCTGTAATTTCTAAGGCTATGGCGCTGTCATTGGATTTTTTCATACCTAAAAAGTCTATCATAACCTCAATCGGGTCTCAGAACTTTTTTACCCTTAGTTTTTTCGCTGCGTGCATTTTTACATCAAAACGGGAGCAACATGGCTGGTCTTCGATTTACCATCGCTGGAGGGTAGCGCACCATGATACTGCTCCGTGTCAAATCGATGCACCCATTTATAAAAGTCGTACGACACTGTTTTGGCATTCGGGGCGGATGTTGCACCTTGCACCGTAGGTGTTGTACCATGTGGATATCGATTCTTTGGGCGGCCATAACTATTGGCTCTTTAAGAGTTACGGGAACCATAACTAGTCATAACGAATCTCTCTATGAGTTCTGCGGCTTTGATAGCTTTGCACCGTCAATGGATTGTTTCATACCCAAAAAAGTCTATCTGAACCTCAGTCGGCTCTCAGAACTTTTTTACCCTTCGTTTTTTCGTCATGTGCTTTTTTACGCTAAAATGGGTCACCATGGATGGTCTTCGATTTACCATTGCTGGAGAGTGGTGCACCATGGTACTGCTCCATTTCAAATCCATACACCCATTTATTTAAGTTGTATGGAACCATTTGGCATTCGGGGCGGACGTTGCACCTTGCACCGTAGATGTTGCATCCCATGGATATCGAATCTTCGAACGACCATAACTGTCGGCTCGTTTAGAGTTACGGAAGCCATAACCATTCAAAACGAAGCTCTCTGTGCGTTCTACGGCTTTGAAAGCTTTAAGCCATCAAAGGATTGTTTTATACCCAAAAAAGTCTTTTCGAACCTCAATCGGGTCTCGGAACTTTTTTACCCTTTGTTTTT
Organism: Allium cepa; assembly: GCA_030765085.1. Classification (NCBI taxonomy): domain Eukaryota; kingdom Viridiplantae; phylum Streptophyta; class Magnoliopsida; order Asparagales; family Amaryllidaceae; genus Allium; species Allium cepa. The sequence goes on along the minus strand of CM060929.1, from coordinate 337,387,286 downwards.
TCGTCACGTGCATTTTTGCGTTAAAACGGGATCACCGAGGCTGGTCTTCGATTTACCATCGCCGGAGAGTAATGCACCATGGTGCTGCTCTATTTAAAATCCATGCACCCATTTCTAAAAGTTGTACGGTTCTGTTTTGCATTTTGGACGGATGTTTCACCATGCACCGTGGATGCTACACCCTATGGATGACGATTCTTCGGACGGCCATAACCGTTGGCTCGTTTTAAGTTACGGGAGCCATAACCAGTCAAAACGAAGCTCTCTGTAAGTTCTACTGCTTCGATAGCTTTAAGCAGTCAATGGATTGTCTTATACCCATAAAAGTCTATCCGAACCTCAATCGAGTCTCGAAACTTTTTTACCCTTTGTTTTTTCATCGCGTGCATTTTTACGTTAAAATCCCATCACCGTGGCTGGTCTACGATTTACCATCACTGGAGAGTTGTGCACCATGGTACTGCTTCTGTTTCAAATCCATTCACCTATTTGTAAAAGTCATATGACACTGTTTTGGCATTCGGAGCGGATGTTGCACCTTGCACCGTAGATGTTTCACCCTGTGGATATCCATTCTTCGGACGACCATAACTATTGGCTCCTTTAGAGTTACGGGAGCTATAACCAGTCAAAACGAAGCTCTCTATGAGTTATACGGCTTTGATAGCTTTAAGCCATCAATGGATTGTTTCATACCCAAAAATGTCTATCCGAACCTCAATCGGGTCTCGGAACATTTTTACCCTTCGTTTTTTCATCAAGTGCATTTTTACATTAAAACGGGATCACCATGGCTAGTCTTCGATTTACCATAATTGGTGAGTGTTGCACCATCATACTGCTCTGTTTTAAATCCATGCACCCATTCTTAAAAGTCGTATGGCTTTGTTTCGGCATTTTGGACGGATGTTGCACCATGCACCGTGGATGTTGCACCATGTGGATATCGATTCTTCGAACGACCATAATTATTGGGTCGTTTTGAGTTACGAGAGCCACAACCAGTCAAAACAAAGCCCTCTGTGAGTTCTACGGCTTTGACAGCTTTAAACCGTCAATGGATTGTGTGACGACCCGGCTTTCTACGCCTAGAAATCCGTTTCGTCTTGAAGAAAGAAAGGGATGAGAAAATAGGAAAGATAGAGAAGAAAGAACAACAACATCAGAATCTCACAGCGGATTGAATAAATTATAATAATCACATAAGTATTTACATAATATACAACATCCATCAGAGTTATACAGATAATACATCACATAGGAGACAGTTGTAAACACCTGTCTAGTTATACAACTCAACACAAAACAACTCAGAGACACCAACACAGCGGAACTGTATGTATATCTACAACGCTGAAGCCTCCTGCTCCATTGCTCCTCCAGAACTCGTCAAAGATAACCTGAATCCTTTGGCTACTCGTAAAAATTTGAGTACCCGAGAGTTTATGAAAAACAAAAATAAACTCTGGGTCAGACATGGGTCTGGTATGAGTAACAGGTTAAAGTTGCTTAATTTTGAAAATCCTTTGAAGACAAAAGGTATCACGTAAGACTCCCTACAAATAAACATGGGTAAGTTTTTACCTTACGCTAACCAAAACGTTTAGTAGGAAATTCAGTGATATTATAATAGGTCTAGGGTTTTCAAGTAAATAGAAAATAGCCGAAATTGTTACATTCATTAAATTCCAGCTACTAGCCACAAAAGTGGGTAATACAATCAAAACCGTTGGCACTTATTGGATTGTGGATTCCATACAATGGCAGGGCTACTGGGGTACCGCACGTCACAGTACGTGGCCTAGATCAACGTACCGAGGATCACTCCCGACCCCCTGCAACACAAGGCCGGAACTGTTTTGCTTTCAATCTTCCAAATCTCCTTGCTTTTGTTGAGTAATGTTTCCAGTTTTATATTTGAGTTTGTATATAAAAAAAATGAAGAAGCTTGCAATATAATTTTCCTCTAGTTTGATATGTATATATAGAAAGATAAGTTTGTATAGGGTAGGTGTTATCTGGGTTTGCATATTTGCCTGATACACTGTTTATTCTTGTTTTATCAGGCAAGATCTTTTTAATTAGGAGGCTGAGTTGATTTTTAAGCAATTCGAACTGACTTAAGTTATGCTAGCATTTAATGTTTAAGTACTATATGTACATAGGTATATTAAGTTACTTTGTATTTCCTTGCCTTGCATTTTATCTACAGGCTACAGACCTATTTATACAAAGTCTGGTTATGTTTTACTTATGCCAAATATGCTTTTACTTTGTTTATACTTACTTTACTTTTCATTTCCAAGTTCTACAGGCTACACACAATATTTTACTTATTCTAGCCTGAAATTTTGTTTTCCTTTTGCCTGCATATTTTCATATTTTATTTTATTTTACACAATCCCAGCTTGCTTTTGTACTTTATACATATATATACTTGCCTGCCTAGCTTATGTACATACACAAAGTTGTTCTAGCCAATGTTATAAATTTTTAACCTAAGTATAGATACATACTTTTATACTTGAACAAATTTACAATTCTACCTTTCTTTTATTTTTAAACTTAAACTATTAAATACTCCATTTACTTATTATTTATTACTTATGTTTGTAACCATTATTTGATCTATACTTTTTGCTTAATAGTTATAAAATATATTTTACTTTAAACATTTTGAAAGACTTCAATTTTTTGAAATTTCAAATCATAGCTTCCCTTTATAAATAGATTTGAAATAACAATTTCCATTAAAATTCATTTGTGGAAACATTACATTATTAATATTGTTTAAATAAAACTCATTATTAAATTAAAATAATTTATAAAAGAAACAATCTCTTCAAAATATAAATTACTCATTTTATAAAGCTAAATTAAAAAGAACAAAACAATCTTTTTATTTAAATTTAAACCTAGGCTAGAATTTATTTTTAAACAAATTAAATTTATCTTGAGTATTTTTAAAATCATATTATTATTTATTAAATTTCCAAATTATCAAAAATAGTAGAATTAGAAAACATAACTTTATCTATTAAATTTAAAAACAAAACTTATCTATTTATAATATATACCAATATATACATATATACATTATAAATAGAAACGATTTAAATTAGCTTTTAAAAGATAAATTATTAGTTAAATATTTATTTAAAAGAAGATTATTAAATCCATTCAAATCTTATTAACAATTATTATCAAATTAATTTAATTTTTACACAGATTATTAAATTTATATTGCCAAAATTTTCGGGATATCACATTCCTCCCCTCTTAAAAGAATTTCGTCCCCAAAATTTAAAACAAAGGTAATTTAATAATCTAATTAAAGGTTTAAATTTTAAACACAAGCATATATCAATCATATGCTAACAACCATAGCAACCAATTCATCCAAACAAACAAATCTAACTATCCAGACAAAAATCCGGATAGAATTTTCTCGAGTTTCCCAAAATATAAATACCAGGATACTCGCTCTACAGAATCCAAACAATCAATCTACTAAGCTACAGAGCTCACTCACCTAGATTTACAAAACAAGACAGGATATCAGCCTACAGGCAAGTCTGAATCAACAACTAAAACTTCCTGAACTGTTGGTTCTACAACCAAAGATAGATCTTACACGTACTCCCTCAGAGATACGTGAAACACAACGAATTCCAGTTATCCAAACTGACAATTCAATCCTGAAGACCCAACACTTATCCAAAAAAATCAAATCTCCGACTTCGGAATCCGAATTCATCCGTCTCTTATCCACAAAACTCTTCGGACGATCCTGGACCAAAAACAATCTAACAAAATGATCTTTCCAATATCAACCAAACTCAGAACACAAACTCTATTCCCAAACAGAAACAGAACTCGCTTCTCTCATCCAGAAGAGATAAAATAGTTGCACTCCAATTTGGTCTCAGATCCTGAAAAATTTCCCGTCGAACTCTCTAATCCAAACATTGCAACATCCCATTGCTACCAAACTAAAACAGCTGCTACCATGCTTCCACTGCGCAACTCTGACTGAACAGATGAAAATGCTGAAGTCAAACACAGACTGGACAACACATTTCAAAAAATAAAGTTCACATATCCAAAAATAGAACTCCGAAGTTCCTCCAAAATCTGAGCTACTTCCCCAAACTCCAAAACCATCCTATTACTGAGCTGAACCATCGGTACCACTTCTAAAATCCAGTCGATACTAAACTCAATCTCCAAATGCTCACAAAACTCTGACTTCCTGAAGACATCTAAAAAAATCTCTGAAACCCCAAAAGAACACCCAAACCATCGCAAGTCACTTTTGCGATCGATCCAGCCAAATTCCAAAGATACTGCTCTCTCTTTACAAATCAGAACAGCTTACGCCTATGTGGCCAATCCATCGAAGAAATGGATCTACTCTGCTGCTTCTGAAGTTACGGAAGAAAAATTGCTAAGCCAGAAGACTTCCTAATCCAAAGCTCTTCGAGAAACTCGGACCTCAAAGCAAACAGGAACACCCAACTGAACACAGCCACAACCGAAACAGACACTCTTACTTAACTTGTCCCAAAGAAACATATTCGGAGACATCCATGGTCACTGTGTCTCATCACACAGCTACTACACCGTGATGTATCAAAATATCATGACTTGCTTCAGTCCAACCGAAAGATCGAAACTTTAGCTTATCCAAACTACACCTCAAAGATGAACTCCAAACCTTAATGGATTCTTTCAGAGATCGATGAAATCCTTACACCACCCAAGGCTCACTCGAGACGGTATTAGGTCTACAGTCTCGACAAATACACTTTCAACCTCAAACATTCAAACTCCAACCATTGGTAGTCGTGTTACGCACACTACCCTATCTACCTTTATAACTTATTGGAAAACCTGAGCAGGTAACCCAACAATAGGCAGGAATAAATAAATAATATATATATATATATATATATATATATATATATCAAAATTACAAATACGCTTTCTCTCAGGAAAGAAATCACTCAAGAGCCTAGGTATTCACTCAACCTAGCTCTGATACCAATTGTGGTGACCCGGCTTTCTACGCCCAGAAATCCGTTTCGTCTTAAAGAAAGAAAGGGATGAGAAAATAGAAAAGATAGAGAAGAAAGAACAACAACATCAGAATCTCACAGCGGAATGAATAAATTATAATAATCACATAAGTATTTACATAATATACAACATCCATCAGAGTCATACAGATAATACATCACATACTAGACAGTTATAAACACCTGTCTAGTTATACAACTCAACACAAAACAACTCAGAGACACCAACACAGCGGAACTATATGTATATCTACAACGCTGAAGCCTCCTGCTCCATTGCTCCTCTAGAACTCGTCAAAGCTAACCTGAATCCCTTGGCTACTCGTAAAAATTTGAGTACCCGAGAGTTTATGAAAAACAAAAATAAACTCCGGGTCAGACATAGGTCTGGTATGAGTAACAGGTTAAAGTTGCTTAATTTTGAAAATCCTTTGAAAACAAAAGGTATCACGTAAGACTCCCCAAAAATAAACATGGGTAAGTTTTTACCTTATGCAAACCAAAACATTTGATAGGAAATTCAGTGATATTATAATAGGTCTAGGGTTTTCAAGTAAATAGAAAATAGCCGAAATTGTTACATTCATTAAATTCCAGCTACTAGCCACAAAAGTGGGTAATACAATCAAAACCGTTGGCACTTATTGGATTGTGGATTCCATACAATGGCAGGGCTACTGGGGTACCGCACGTCACAGTACGTGGCCTAGATCAACGTACCGAGGATCACTCCCGACCCCCTGCAACACAAGGCCGGAACCATTCCTCACTGAATAGTCCCGAACAAGATAACCCCGACAGTTGTTGAAATCAACCGCCCACACAGCCGAAAAATAAGGGACATCTAAACAGGGGAATATCCTTGTCCTGCTTGGGCATGACCCACCTAAACTTGCTGCACCTCCCCTGTTTTAGCCATTCCCGGTTGATGAGGCTTGAGGCTACGATTACCTTTAGAGAACATATTCTTAGAATGCTCATCGCCCACCTGACGATGTGTTGAAAGCATTCAATCCATACAAGTTCGTTCCGGGTTCGAACGAAACCGAAGGCATTATCTCGTTACACTCATTTTGGAATCACCCTTAGAGTTAACGACAATAACCCTTGCATTCTGAATCTTCATCTTCATTCAAATTCACGGCCTATCGTTAATTTGGAGTTGATGTGGTTTTCGGATGTTCCAAATGTGGAAACCCGATCCCGGTCTCATCGAAATCCAAAACGTATCTTTTAAGGCCAAGTTGTCTATTTAGTCTTAACAGTTTAATTCAATATTATCAATACACACAGATAGATAATTCATAATATCACAGTAGATAATCATATCATCATCATAAACAGATAATCAAAATTATCATCCAAACAGATAATTAAATATTACCATGTTTAACTATACATCCATATCACATAGATATTACTCATATCAAATAAAATATCAATAACATTCATCCATAAGCAATGATTTATAAACATACCATTTGTAATTAATTTAAAATGAATTAAATTAACTACTTCTATCTCTAATTAATTTAAAGTGAATTAAATTAATTACTTTATCTATAAATCCTGCTTATACAACCATTAGATTAATTAATTATCCTCTAGATATTAATTTTGATTAAACATCCTTGATTAATCATTCTCAAATTACCATAAGTAATTAGTCTTTATTTAATTTCACAGATTAATTATCCTAAATCATTTATAGTAATTAACATTTAATTACTTCATTTATAATTGATTACATTTATTATTAATTAATTACATCAATTAATCACCACATTATTAATTATTTCTTAATTAACCAATTCTTAATTTCATCATTAATTATATTACTTAATGATCTCTAATTTAGATTTAAATCAAATTTCTTTGGTTAAATTGATTTACATTAAATGATTCATCTTTAATTTAACTCAATTATTAATCACCCTTGATTAATAACATTCCAGTAATTAATTATCATTAATTACTTATATTAATACATTAATTATCCCATAATTAATTATCTCCATTAATTAATCCTCTGATTAATTGCAAAAGTAATTATCCAAATTACTCCATTAACACATCATCTTTCACTAATTACATTCAGTAATTAACATTAATTACTTCTTTAAGTAATTATACTCCATTGAATACACTAAGTAATTACACTTATCAATTATCAAATGATTTTCTTAAATTAATTAAACTAAATTAATTAACTTAAATTAATCATTTTATCAAAATTAATTACAATAAGTAATTAATCTCTTAATTACTTTTATCAAGTAATTACATTTAACCACTTACAATAGATTATCTAATTAATCTGATTAATTATCAAAATTAGTCACATTAATTAATTAATTAATAATCCTTAGTTAATTATCCTTATTAACTAATACCATCTCTTAATTTACTTCTTAATTTATCTTTATTTATAAATTAATCTAAATTATTAATTTATAAATTTAATAAATACACCATTCCTTTATTATCTTATTAATTAAATCATTTAATCCTTATTTATTCTTAAGATAATTTATTTCTTATTTAATGACTTAATTAATATTAAAGTGTATTAGAACATTACACTTTTAAATTTAATTTCAAATCCCATTTTGAATTTAAGACTCAAAATGGTTATTTATTTAAATATCGACCAAATTTAAACACAATTTGAAATCTTTTAAATAAATATAAATAGCATTTTTTTCTTACATATGAAACTTATATAAGGAAGCCTTTAAATTAAACTACTTAACTTTTAGTTAAAAATTTAGCTTTTAAATTACATTGTATTTTAACTTGCAAATTCAAGTTAAACAATTTATTTAACTTTTAAAATTCTGATTTAAACTTTCTTTTAATAACTTGAATTAAAAACTGATTTTCCAAATCCAAATCCATTTTAAAACCTTAAGATTCCAAAGTTCATTTGAATCTATACTTAACGTTGAATTTAAACCTCTGTTTGAATTTCAGTTTTCAAATTTTAAATTGAAATTTAAAATCTGAAAATGGTCAGGTTTGTAAACCTGAAATCCACATTTAAATAATTTAAAACCTTTATCTCGTTTCAGTTTTGAATTCAAAAATTAAATTTGAATTCATACTTCAAATTAGATTTACACTTTGTTTAAACTTAGTTGACAAACTTAAATTCATTTGAATTTAACATCATGATTACAACTAGCTTACAATTTAATTTGTTTTAAATTTGGTTTAAATTTAACTTCAGGCAGTTATATGCTATCTGTAGCAAAACTATCCAACCCGAGACCAAAGCAAAAGTACTTCGGGTCAAACTCTTCCCTGCTTCGAGTAAACAATTCGAATGACTTGAGTAAAACCCGAGAAAAACAAAACCCTCCCAAAGAAAACAGTGGCAGGTTTTTATCAAAACCTGTAACCAACCTATACTCGAGCCAATCTCTTCATTGCTTCGGGTCAAAACTCGATCTACTTCGAGTGAATCCTGAAATAACTCGAGTTAAACTCGAGTGTCCTCTGCTCCAACCCAAGCTACCAACTCTTCAGGTTTCAGAACAACCCAATCAGCATCCACCAATGGACACCGTGCACATGCACGGAGGCAGCGCCGGACTCTGGCGATCGAGACCACCCCCTTCAAGTCGCAAATCGCTCCAACGTTGACCACGAATCAACGAACAACCCTAATGCATTATCGATCAAAATCGAGTATAGCTCGATAACTTTCGAACTCATCACCCACTCACAAATGCGCCTCGGCATGGCAACTCCGACCCCCAGCATCACCACCCCTTTGCCCACATGCTCATCTACGACCTAGGCACCACCCCTCTAAACCCGGCCACACTCGACGCAACGACGAAGTCGTGGCGATCAAATATGTGTGCATCAGTAAAATTAGGTTTAGAAACTTCAATCGCTTGCCGCTGTCGCCGCCGTGGCCATGACCACCCCCAACTATTTTTCCCATCACCTTGCCAGGCTCCTCCACCTCATCGCACAACCCGAACACCTCCAGTCACAAAGATCACCAAAAATCACCCAAAAACCAACTTTAGTTCAAAAACGAACTGAACCTAAACCACTTGACTGAAAATCATAATATTAATTTTAAAAATCATATTCTGGTATATGTATTTGATTCATAACTCTGAATCCATGAATTATAATCATTGAGGTTTAACTTATTTTAGTTTTCTACTGTAGTTTGATATTTTCCTGAACTAATACCACTGTTTTTCCCCTTAAACAATTTTTAAACTCGGTTTTCTGTTAATACCAACATTGTAGGTTCAAGCTTATGTCTTGTTAAGGCTTGAATCAAGAACAAAATGAAATTTTGTTGAGGATTTTAAACCTGGAACTAAAGTCAGGTAGAAATACAGAGATGCTCATCACAATACTCATACTTAACACAGAGTTATACAAAAGAAATATATCCAACACAAACTGAATTCCAGAGGAAAAAAACTTGCAACAGAACAATTATATACTTGAACTATTAAATTGTGATGTTACTCACTTTGATTAAAGAAAAGGAACAGAGCACCATTGTTTTGAAACAGCCTAATCTTTAAAACTGGGAACTGTTTTGCTTTCAATCTTCCAAATCTCCTTGCTTTTGTTGAGTAATGTTTCCAGTTTTATATTTGAGTTTGTATATAAAAAAATGAAGAAGCTTGCAATATAATTTTCCTCTGGTTTGATATGTATATATAGAAAGATAAGTTTGTATAGGGTAGGTGTTATCTGGGTTTGCATATTTGCCTGATACACTGTTTATTCTTGTTTTATCAGGCAAGATCTTTTTAATTAGGAGGCTGAGTTGATTTTTAAGCAATTCGAACTGACTTAAGTTGTGCTAGCATTTAATGTTTAAGTACTATATGCACATAGGTATATTAATTTACTTTGTATTTCCTTGCCTTGCATTTTATCTACAGGCTACAGACCTATTTATACAAAGTCTGGTTATGTTTTACTTATGTCAGATATGCTTTTACTTTGTTTATACTTACTTTACTTTGCATTTCCAAGTTCTACAGGCTACACACAATATTTTACTTATTCTAGCCTGAAATTTTGTTTTCCTTTTGTCTGCATATTTTCTTATTTTATTTTATTTTACACAATCCTAGCTTGCTTTTGTACTTTATACATATATATACTTGCATGCCTAGCTTATGTACATACACAAAGTTGTCCTAGCCAATGTTATAAATTTTTAACCTGAGTATAGATACATACTTTTATACTTAAACAAATTTACAATTCTACCTTTCTTTTATTTTTAAACTCAAACTATTAAATACTCCATTTACTTATTATTTATTACTTATGTTTGTAACCATTATTTGATCTATACTTTTTGCTTAATAGTTATAAAGTATATTTTACTTTAAACATTTTGAAAGACTTCATTTTTTTTGAAATTTCAAATCATAGCTTCCCTTTATAAATAGATTTGAAATAACAATTTCCATTAAAATTCATTTTTGGAAACATTACATTATTAATATTGTTTAAATAAAACTCATTATTAAATTAAAATAATTTATAAAAGAAACAATCTCTTCAAAATATAAATTACTTATTTTATAAAGCTAAATTAAAAAGAACAAAACAATCTTTTTATTTAAATTTAAACCTAGGCTAGAATTTATTTTTAAACAAATTAAATTTATCTTGAGTATTTTTAAAATCATATTATTATTTATTCAATATTAAATTTCCAAATTATCAAAAATAGTAGAATTAGAAAACATAACTTTTATCTATTAAATTTAAAAACAAAACTTATCTATTTATAATATATACCAATACATACATATATACATTATAAATAGAAACAATTTAAATTAGCTTTTAAAAGATAAATTATCAGTTAAATATTTATTTAAAAGAAGATTATTAAATCCATTCAAATCTTATTAACAATTATTATCAAATTAATTTAATTTTTACACAGATTATTAAATTTATATTTCCAAAATTTCCGGGATATCACAGATTGTTTCACACCCAAAAAAGTCTATCTGAACCTCAATCAGGTCTCGAAACTTTTTTACTCTTCGTTTTTTCGTCACATGCATTTTTACGTTAAATTGGGATCACCATGGCTTGTCTTGGATTTACCATCGTTGGAGAATGGTGCACCATGGTATTGCTTCCGTTTTAAATCAATGCACCCATTTATAAAAATCATATGGCACTGTTTTGGCATTCGGGACGGATATTGCACCTTGCACCGTAGATGTTGCACCCTGTGAATATCGATTCTTCGAACGACCATAATTGTTGCCTCATTTACAGTTACAGGAGCCATAACTAGTCAAAACTAAGCCCTCTATAAGTTCTATGGCTTTGACCGCATTAAGCCGTGAATGGATTATTTCATACCCAAAAAAGTCTATCCGAACTTCAATCGGGTCTCGGTACTTTTTTACCCTTCGTTTTTTTTGTCACATGCATTTTCACATTAAAACGGGATCACCATGGCTGGTCTTGGATTTACCATCGCTGGAGAGTGGTGCAAAATGGTACTGCTTTGTTTCAAATCTATGCACTCATTTCAAAAAGTCATACGGAACTATTACGGAATTTGGGACAGATGTTGCACCTTGCGCCGTAGATGTTGTCCCTGTGGATATCGATTCTTCAAACGTCCATAACTGTTGGCTCCTTTAGAGTTACGAGGGCCAAAACCATTCAAAAAGAAGCTCCTTGTGAGTTCTGTAGCTTTGATCACTTTAACCTGTCAATGGATTGTTTCAAACCCAAAATAGTCTATCGAAACTCAATCAGGTCTCGGAACTTTATTGCCCTTCGTTTTTTTGTCCCGTGCATTTGTACGTTAAAACGGGGTCACCGTGGTTGGTCTTAGATTTACCATCGTTGGTGAGTGGTGCACCATGGACTTTGTTTCAAATCCTTGCACCCATTTCTAAAAGTCGTACGGCACTGTTTCGGCATTTTGGACGGATGTTGCACCTTGCACCGTAGATGTTGTACCCTGTGGATATCGATTATTCGGACGGCCATAACTGTTGGCTCGTTTAGAGTCACAAGAGCCATAACCAATCAAAACGAAGCTCATTGTGAGTTCTATGGCTTTGAGAGCTTTAAGCCGTCAGTGGATTTTTTCATACCCAAAAAAGTCTATCCGTACTTCAATCGGGTTTCGAAACTTTTTTACCCTTCGTTTTTTCATCACGTGCATTTTTACGTTAAAATGGGATCACCGTAGCTGGACTTCGATTTACCATGGCTGGAGAGTGGTGCACCATGGTACTGCTTCCGTCTCAAATCCATGAACCCATTTATAAAAGTCTTACGGCACTATTTTGGCATTCGGGATGGATGTTGCACCATGCACCATAAAGGTTGCACATAGTGGATATCGATTCTTCGGACGGCCATAACTATTGGCTCGTTTAGATTTACGGGAGCCATAACTAGCCAAAACAAAGCTCTCTATGAGTTCTACAGCTACGATGGCTTTAAGCCGTTACTGAATTGTTTCATACCCAAAAAGGTCTATCTGAACTTCAATCGGGTCTCGGAACTTTTTTACCCTTCGTTTTTTCGTCAAGTGCATTTTTGCGTTTAAACGGGATTACCGTGGCTGGTCTTTGATTTACCATCACTGGAGAGTGGTGCACCATGTTACTGCTCCATTTCAAATCCACGCATCCATTTCTAAAAGTCGTGCGCCACTATTTTGGCATTTGGGACGGATGTTGCACCTTGCACTTTAGATGTTACTCCCTGTAGATATCGATTCTTAAAACGGCCATAACTATTGGCTCCTTTATAGTTAGTTACGGGAGCGATTACCAGTCAAAAAGAAGCTCTCTGTGAGTTCTATGGCTTTGATAGCTTTAAGCAGTCAATGGAATACTTCATACCCAAAAAAGTCTATCCGAACCTCAATCGGGTCTCGGAACATTTTTACCCTTCGTTTTTTCATCATGTGCATTTCTACGTTAAAACAGAATCACGGTGGTTGGTGTTCGATCTACCATCGCTGGATAGTGGTGCACCATGGTACTACTCTGTGTCAAATCCATTCACCTATTTCAAAAAGTCATATGGCTCTGTTTCGGCATTTTGGACAGATGTTGCACCATGCACCATGGATGCTGCACCCTGTGGATATCGATTTTTTGGACGACCATAACTGTTGGCTCGTTTTGAATTACCGGAGCCAAAACTAGTCAAAAAGAAGATCTCTGTGAGTTCTATGGCTTTGAAAACTTTAAGCCGTCAATGGGTTGTTTCATACCCAAAAAAGTCTATCCGAATCACAATCGAGTCTCGAAACTTTTTGACTCTTCGTTTTTTCATCACGTGCATTTTTACGTTAAAATTAGATCACCGTGGCTGGTCTTTGATTTACCTTCACTGAAGAGTGGTGCACCATGGTACTGCTTTTGTTTCAAATGCATGCACCCATTGACAAAAATTCATACGTCACTGTTTTGGCATTCAAGGGCGGATGTTGCACCTTGAACCGTAGATGTTGCACCCTGTGGATATCGATTCTTCGGACGGCCATAACTGTTGGCTCGTTTAGAGTTACGGAAGCCATAACCCGTGAAAACAAATCTCTCTTTGAATTCTACGGCTTTGAGGGCTTTAACCCGTCAATGGACTGTTTAGTAGCCAAAAAAGTCAATCCGAAATTCAATCAGATCTCGGAACTTTTTTACCCTTCGTTTTTTCATCACGTGCATTTTCACGTTAAAATGAGATCACCGTGGCTGGTCTTTGATTTACCATCACTGGAGAGAGAGATGCACCATGGTACTACTCCATTTCAGATCCATGCATCCATTTCTAAAAGTCGTACGGCACTGTTTCGGTATTTGGGACGGATGTTGCACCTTGCGCCATAGATGTTGCACCCTGTGTATATCGATTCTTCAAACGGCCACAACTGTCAGCTCCTTTAGAGTTACGGGAGCCATAACCAGTCAAAACAAAGCTCTTTGTGAGTTTTGCGGCTTTGGCAGCATTAAGCTGTCAATGGATTGTTTCATACCCAAATAGTTTATCCGAACCCCAATCGGGCCTTGGAACTTTTTTACCCTTTGTTTTTTCGTCACACGCATTTTTAAGTTAAAACGGGATCACCGTGGTTGGTCTTCGTTTTACCATCACCGGAGAGTGGTGCACCATGGTACTACTCGGTTTTAAATCCATCCACTCATTTCTAAAAGTCGTACGGTACTGTTTCGGCATTTTGGATGGATGTTGCACCTTGCACCGTAGATGTTGCACCCTGTGGATATTGATTCTTCAGATGGCCATTAATGTTGGCTCATTTAGAATCACGAGAGCTGTAACCAGTCAAAACGAAGCTCTTTGTGAGATCTATGGCTTTGATAGCTTTAAGCCATCAATAGATTCTTTCACACCAAAAAAGTCTATCCGAACCTCAATCGGGTTTCGAAATTTTTTTACCCTTCTTTTTGTCACGTGCATTTTTCGTTAAAATGGGATCACCGTGGCTAGTCTTCGATTTACCATCGCTGGAGAGTGGAACACTATGGTACTGCTTCTGTTTCAAATCCATGAACCCATTTAGAAAAGTCATACGACACTGTTTTGGCATTCGGGGCAGATGTTGCACCTTGCGCCGTGGATGCTGCACCCTGTGGATATCGATTCTTCGGACGGCCATAATTGTTTGGTCGTTTTGAGTTGCGGGAGCCATATATAGTCAAATCGAAGCTCTCTGTGATTTCTATGGCATTGATGGCTTAAGCTATCAACGGATTGTTTCATACCCAAAAAAGTCTAACCGAATCTCAATCGTGTCATGAAACTTTTTTACGCTTCGCTTTTTTGTCACGTGCATTTTTACGTTAAAACAGGATCACCGGGGCTGGTCTTCAATCTACCATCGCTGGAGAGTGGTGCATAGTGGTACTTCTCCATTTCAAATCCTTGCACCCACTTATAAAAGTCGTACGACACTGTTTTGGCATTCGAGACGGATGTTGCACCTTGCACCGTAGATGTTGCACCCTGTGGATATCGAATCTTCGGATGGCCATAACTGTCGGCTCATTTAGAGTTACGGGAGCCATAACCATTAAAAACAAAGTTCTCTATGAGTTCTTCGGCTTTGATAGCTTTAAGCCGTCAATGGATTGGTTCATACCCAAAAAAGTCTAACTGAACCTCAATCGGGCCTCGGAACCTTTTTACCCTTCGTTTTTTCGTCACATGCATTTTTCGCCATGGCTGGTCTTCGATTTACCATCACTGGAGAGTGGTGCAACATGGTACTGCTCCATTTCAAATCCATGCATCCATTTATAAAGGTTGTACGACACTATTTTGGCATTCAGGGCGGATGTTGCACCTTGCACCGTACATGTTGCACCCTGTGGATATCGAATCTTCGGACGGCCGTAACTATCGGATCGTTTAGAGATACGGGAGCCATAACCATTCAAAATGAATCTCTCTGTGAGCTCTATGGCTTTGACATAATTAAGCCGTAAATGGATTGTTTAGCATCCAAAAGAGTATATTCGAATCTCAATCGGGTCTCGGAACTTTTTTACCCATCGTTTTCTCGTCACGTGCATTTTTACGTTAAAACGAGACCCCCATGGTCGGTCTTCGATTTACCATCACTGGAGAGTGGTGCACCATGGTACTGCTCCATTTCAAATCCATATACTAATTTATAAAAGTCGTACGAAACTGTTTTGGCATTCGGGGCGGATGTTGCTTCTTGCATCGTAGATGTTCCGCCCTATGGATATCGAATCTTCGAACGGCCATAACTGTCGGCTCGTTTAGAGTTACGGGAACCATAACCATTCAAAATGAAGCTCTCAATGAGTTCTATGGATTTGACAGGTTTAAGCCGTCAGTGGATTGTTTTACACCCAAAAAAGTCTATCCGAACCTCAATCGGGTCTCGAAAATTTTTTAACCTTCATTTTTCGTCACATGCATTTTAACGTTAAAACGGGATCACCGTGGCTGGTCTTCGATTTACCATCGCTGGAGAGTGGTGCACCATGGTACTGCTTTTTTTCAAATCCATGCACCCATTTTTAAAAGTCGTATGGCTCTGTTTCAGCATTTTGGATGGATGTTGCACCATGCACCGTGGATGCTGCACCCTATGGATATTGATTCTTTGGACGGCGATAACTGTTTGCTCGTTTTGAGTTACGGGAGCCATAACCAGTCAAAATGAAGCTCTCGGTGAGTTCTACGGCATTGACAGCTTTAAGCCGTCAATGGATTGTTTCATACCCAAAAAAACATATCTAAACCTTAATCGGGTCTAGAAACTTTTTTACCTTCTTTTTTTCCTCATGTTCATTTTTACGTTAAATGGGATCACCGTGGCTAGTCTTCAATTTACCATCACTGGTGAGTGGTGCACCATAGGACTACTTCCGTTTCAAATCCATGCACCTATTTATAAAAGTCATTTGGCACGGTTTTGGCATTCGGGGCTGATGTTATACCTTGCACCGTAGATGTTGCACCCAATGGATATCGATTCATCAGAAGGCCATAATTGTTGGCTCGTTTAGAGTTAGGGGAGCCATAACTTGTCAAAACAAAGCTCTCTGTGATTCTATGGATTTGACGGCTTTAAGCTGTCAATGGATTGTTTCTTACCCAAAAAAGTCTATCCGAACCTTAATCGGATCTCGGAACTTTTTTACCCTTCGTTTTATCGTTACGTGCATTTTTACGTTAAAATGGGATCACCATGGCTGGTCTTCGATTTACCATCGCTGGAGAGTGGTGCACCATGGTACTGCTCCACTTCAAATCCATGCATCCATTTCTAAAAGTTGTACGACAATGTTTCGGCATTTGGGAAGGATGTTACACCTTGCGCTGTAGATGTTGCTCTCCGTGGATGTCGATTCTTCAAACGGCCATAACTGTTGGTTCCTTTAGAGTTACAGAAGCCATAATCAGTCAAAACGAAGCTCTCTGTGAGTTCTACGGCTTTGATCACTTTAAGGCGTCAATGGATTGTTTCATATCCAAAAATTCTATCCGAACCTCAATCGGGTCTTGGAACTTTTTACCCTTCCTTTTTTCGTCACGTTCATTTTTATGTTAAAACGGAATAACCGTGGCTGGTCTTCGATTTACCATCGCTGGAGAGTGGTGCACAATGGCTCTGTTTCAAATCCATGCACCCATTTCTAAAAGTCATACGACACTATTTCGGCATTTTGGACGGATGTTGCATCTTGCACTGTAGATGTTGCACCTTATGGATATCGATTCTTCGGACGGCCATAATTGTTGGCTCGTTTAGAATTACGGGAGCCATAACTTGTCAAAACAAAGCTCTCTGTGCGTTCTGTGGCTTTGACAGCTTTGAGCCGTCAATGGATTATTTCATACCCAAAAAAGTCTATCCGAACCTCAATCGGGTCTCATAACTTTTTTACCTGTCGTTTTTTCGTCACGTGCATTTTTACATTAAAATGGGATCACCGTGGCTGGTCTTCGATTTAAATTGCTGAAGAGTGGTGCACCATGGTACTGCTTCCATTTCAAATCCATGCACCCATTTGTAAAGGTCGTATGACACTGTTTTGGCATTCAGGGGGGGATGTTGCACCTTGCAACGTAGATGTTGCATGTTGTGGATATCGATTCTTCGGATGGCCATAACTGTTGGCTCATTTAGAGTTACAGGAGCCATAACCAGTCAAAAACAAAGCTCTCTGTGAGTTCTACGGCTTTGATGGTTTTGAGCCGTCAATGGATTGTTTCATAGCCAAAAAAGTCTATCCGAACCTTAATCGGGTCTCGAAAATTTTTTATCCTTCGTTTTTTCGTCACGTGCATTTTCACCTTAAAACGGGATCACTGTGGCTAGTATTTGTACCAAAAATGGACACAGCACTCTTCGAAAGTCTTCGAAGAGATAAAAATGAAGAATAGAAATGTAAAATGAGGATTATCTAACAAAAACTTCAAAAGCTGATACTTAAATGCACAGACACACAACAATTTAGAGTGGTTCGACGTGTTGCCTACATCCACTATGAAGTTTGATGCCTTTATTGATGTTCTTCAGATGATTACAACTGATCGTAGTGGATTATAATGAATTATAGTTATGCAATTCGAGTACAACAGTAGTAACGGAGTGCAAAGTTTAATCCGGCAAAGTCTGGGCGTTCGTGAGCAAAAAGATCCTTCTTCTTTAGGCCATGGGGCTCTGTTTATAAGCATAGGAGGCTGATATTTCGCTCAAATCTTGGAAGACTTCTTCTGGCGCGTGGGTGGGCCCACGCGATCGATCCCATGAACTTATGGCTCGATCCGTGATCGATATGAACGAATTTCATATTGATCAGGATTTGATCCGATCGATTCGAAACTTGGCATGGACCTTCCTTAGGTTGTACGTAAGCTTCTATGAAAATTTCAGAGCATTTGGAATTGTGGATTGTGAGATATGATTGATGCAAAGTTGCATTTTATTTAGTCTACCGAGTTCGAGTCGATGATTTTGAATAGTTCATTTCGAATCGATTAATGCACGTGCCCAAGTGATGATGTGGCGCGTGATTTATGGATTGATCCACTTTCGTCGCCAAGTTGACCAAGTCATTCCAAAACTTTTGCCTCGTTCATATCGATACCAGTTGTCACATTCGTGCCGAAGGGAGTGGTCCCGTTCATGTCCATTGACGTGGCTCAGTTCGCATCGATCAATGTGGCTCTGTTCGTATCGATTGACATGGTTCGGTTGATATCGATGGTTTTGGCCTTGTTCGTATCGATCGAAATGTTCCAACTTGATGGATATGAACAAATAGGCAATGGAATGGACACGAACAGTGATCCTCTGATGGGGACGAACAGTGATCCTCTGATGGATACGAACTACCATTGCACGATGGATACGAAATGGCATGCTTTGGATCGATGTGAAAAACAGATGACGCCGAGACTTGATAGATGTGAAGTAGGTAATAGCCGATCGATATGAAGTGCTCTCTTTTGCTGATGGATTCGAACATGATGGATACGAAATGGGGTTAATTCCTTCAATTTGCATCGACCATAACTTGAGCATACAAACTCGAATTGACTTGAAATTTAGAACGTTGGTTTTCATACCTTCGCTTGTCTTCTCTTGTCAATTGTAGCCTGATCCAGACTCGGACAAAATTCATCGACATCCATAGTGAACCTGTGCGCACTCGATATTCGGGACGAGCGATCCTTGGTTTTCAGTCAATTCCTTGATATCTCGGCCTTGCCAAAAGGCGGGATAACATTTGCCCCTTAAAGTAGGTCTTGTGGAAAGATGATGTGCTTTGAAAAGCTGCAACCTTCACTTTAAACAATTATCGTCTTTACATTGAAAGTTGTAATCTTTGACTGACTTCCTTGGTAATATAAACTGTTGATTGTCAACTGTTGTACCCTACACTGTTGTAACCGATTGCTGTATGATAGTGATTAGCTGTTTGCCGTTGTAATCCTCATTCGACGAATATGTAATTCCTGTGGATTTTGAAAATTGAAGATTAGTCTGACATATATGCATATATATAATTTGACTCTCATTAATGTTGCGCGTTTATGATTCGTTGTCATTTCTCTCGTTTCGAATTCCGTATCGGTCCTCTCCTGAACCTATGCGAAGTTCGAGTTGCAACAACGCTTGATGGATTTTTTGAATGTTTCTTGGTATCGATCGTCTCCTAGATCGATGTAAAAGGTTGAAAGGCAGTTTTCGTATCGATGTGATTCACAATAATAGATACGAGATAAGCGTTCGCATCGATGGATACGAGTTTTGGTAGAGTGCATTCCAGTGGGTATTAGGTTGAAATTTCGTATCGATTAACTTGTACCCTTATGGGTTGAGCGCTGATGGATACGAAATGAGCACTTCGTATCGATGGAGTTTAATGTTTTCAGAATGGCTTTCGTTGTGCACTTCGTTTCGATGAACACTGTGTTGTTGGATACGAATAGCCAACTCGCATCGATGGATATGGGCCTTTGGAGGCTGTGATTTGATGGATTCGAACAGTGCAGTTCGTATCGATTCTCTATGGATGGAGTCAAAAACAACGTATACGAACAACATTTTCGTATCGATGGACCTTGGTGACTCAGAAAAATCTCTATTGAAAATTTCATCTCGATAAAATTTGTCTATGGATTCGAATTTCTTATTAGTATCGATACGATGGTGGAACCGTTTCTACCTGGTTGAGTCTACTGGGAGGCGAAACATCTTTTCCCTTCACACTCGAGTCCATGTAAATACGTTTGGGCTTAGCCATTTTTTCCTCATTTTCCACTCTTACTCACTGCCTTCGTATCGCTCCAAAAATTTGGAGAAAGAAAACATGCTCGCCTTTGAATCGAATCAAGCCTTCAATCCATTGAACTAGCCTTTGCAATTAGGTAATTTATTGTATGAATTCAACCTAATTACGATGAGATTTGAATTCTCGTGCCATCATTTTTATATTCGCGGCCGAGTGTAGCATGAAGGAAATTGGAGAAGGTTGATGCGAGGTCGAGGAAGGACATGGCGTTTATGCCATTTGGAGAAGAAGGAGTGAGGAAAGAGATGAAGGAATTGCTCGGTCTGGATTTTGTATCGATGGAGGGTTAGTAAAACTGGAGTATCGTATTGATCCCCCTACTGTGACTTCATATCGATAGTTGATCTTTTGACCCCATTTTCATCACTTCGAATCGACATAGAATTCAAAATGTAGTTGTGATGGTTGTGAACTATCATCGTAATAACCCGATCTATGCGAAGTCATCGCGATTCAATCGATGTGAAGTTGTGAATTTAACCAATTCGAGATTGAGTCCTGACGATCGATACAAGACTCTGATTAAGGGATCGATGCGAAACCCATCGTTCTGGACCAGTACGAAACACGACAAATCCTGATTGACATGAAGAGGCCGAGCAATGATCGATACAAAATTAACATTCTTGATCGATTCGAAATTGTTGGCCCTGATAGATACAAAATTTGATACCTTCTGGTCAATGCGAAATAGACGTCTGGTGTTCGATCCCAACCTAAACCCTAATGGATTCGAAACCTTGCACCATTGAATATTTGACTCCGACGAGCTTCATTCTTGCATATCTGGACTCAACTGTTAAACTACATATCTGACTGCCCTTCGAAGCTCATCGATGGAATGGTAACTTAACAAAATAATAACGAACTTTGACTTGGATCGATCGCTAACATCTGGATGGCACAGTTGTGACGGTTAGCGATGACGGTCACTCCAGTTGAATTTCGAAGTCCTGTCGTTTGCATGTTTATTCATGCTCTGTTGAATCTTTTCAAGTAATATACAGCACTGCATTGCACAACACATTAACACACTTCACACTGGGGGATGTGCAGGCCCATTATCATATAATGATGATTTTACATAAGTTAGTTAGTTATGGAACCTTCAAGCTCACAGCAACAGAAGTTAATAGTTCATTTCCTCCAATAATCGAGGTACCGGTCATCGCGACCGAAGTCATTGATCCAGCCCCGGATGAGATACCTAGCGCATCTTTCATTGGTAATCTGCCAGACTCCGTTCCATCCAATATTTCCAAAGACATGTTGGGGGCGAATATGCTTATGGAACGGTCTGTCGTTGGACGATGTGCTATTGCCGGGTCCGAATGATAGATTGCATTATCCACCGGAAGGGTTCACCGCATTAAATCATCATGCGTGCACAGCTGGAATGGTCCCTCCGTTCAACCAATACATTAGGGAAGTTTTATCTTTCCTGGAAATTGCTCCATCTCAACTACACCCCAATGGATACGCTCTGTTGAACAGCTTGTTCATCATATTTATGGAGCATCTCTTTCGACCACCGATCCAAAACAAGATCAGATACATGTTCGACGTCAAGTGCAGGGGAGATAGCCCTTCTTTCACATTCCTAAAAGCGGTCAGAAACTATCAAGTAGTTACGGGGTCTTGGACCAGGCTAAGTTACTTCAAGACAGAGTGGTTTTATGTTAGATGCCCTCTAGGATTTGCCAGTCGATGGCTATTCAGACGTAAGTATCGTAGTCTTCTCAAGTAGCTAATAAGATAATCATAACTGATGCCAAACTCATATCTCTTTCTCTCTTAAAGTTGTGATTTCGCGACCTGAGGACATTCATTACAAAGAGATAGTTCAGATTCTTCCAGAAGTCCCAAGCGAAGAGAGAAACATTAACTCGGTTCCGACAGATAGGAATTTAAGAATTGTTGGACTGATTGAATGAAACCAGAGTATAATACTAGAGGGGACGCTAAGGGCCATCTCGACGAAGCCAGCCAAGCATAAGACGCCCGAAGTTGTTATAACCGAAGAGGTTGATCCAGAGAGAACACCCACTGATGATGAACTTTTAGTCGGGCCTTCGGATGTAGCTCAGGGTTCCGAAGGAAAGAGAAAAGGAAAGGCTGCTGCTTTCAAGCGTCCTAAATCCAAGGAAATCCGTGGTTGTGTCTTTGCCCGTTCCTAGGATTAGTTTTTCAGAGGCTCCTCCTTTGCAAGAGGAAAACCCATTTGAAGGACTCGTCGATATTCCGATTTTGGATTATGTGTCATTCCAACATGATGCCGGGTTGGAGGAGTTTCAGCAGGCTTTTGACTTAAGTGAGTCTCCTTCAGCTAGTGTGGCTGACATTTTTGGTTGGTCGCGGGGTTGCACATACATACACACTTCACGACACCACACAATTCTGACCGTAAGCTGATCACTTTAGGAGATTATTAAATCTGTTCTTCTTTTACTTTGAAGACACAATGTCCGACTGAGGCTCTATGCTAGGTAGTCTTCGAAAGGCTCACCGATCTTCAACATATTATGAGCCACGCAGAAGAGAGGCGGATAAGGACTACGATCATGTGTACTCCAGTCAGGAGCGGTATGAAAGAGACAAGGAGTACAAGCACCGATCTCAATATCATTCTCCCCTTCTAGAAACCCTGTACAGCCTCCCATTTACGTCCACGTCCTCCGAAAACTTTGCGGAACAAGCCGTCTTATATGCTTCCAGACCTGAAACTCAACACCATAGAACTGAAATAGCGGTCCCCATAATTGCAGAGTAGGTCCTTGCCGAACCTTCGGGGGAAGGAGCGATTAAACATGCTCAATTGAAGAAGGACTTCCCCGACATTTGCTTTGACGGTTATATTTTCCCCCTGCACTTAAAGAGAATTCCAGCGGAGGCTGAGAACACAATGCACGATTATGTTCGTGATATTTCCAATACAAGGAGTGGGGGAAGGCCGCAAAAAAAGCATCAAACGTGGCTTTTAAGTGGGAAGCCGTGATTGAAAAGTTGGAGAAGGAGCTTGCTCAGAAAGACCGTATCATTCAGGTGCTCAATACCGAAGCCAAGTCCTCCTTAAAATAAAAAATAGAGGCTCTTAAAAAGGCCGATGATCCTAACTCGGCCATGGAGAGGATGAGGCAATCACACTACGCCCTGGTGGAAGAAATGAGTCACCGGAACACCACCATCACTGCTGAGCAAGATGCGACCCTCAAAGAGCTTAATGAGCTTAAGTCCAATCTTTCAGAAATGATTAAAGAGAGGGATGTCGCCAACATCTCAGCACAAGAGGCATGTGATCAAGCTATGGTGCTTCAAGACTATCTGGACGCTATTGTGGAGAGAGTCCATGCAGTGGAGGCAGAGGTTGAGGTAAAGGTTCGGACGGTAGAATCCAAGCTGGAAGCTGATATTGAAGACCTTCTCATCACCTACAAGCCAACGTGTTGAAACACGGAAATTTGGCATGGCTCAAAAATTATTCGACACATCTCAATAACGTTGGAGCCAGTTGGTTGAGGAGGAGAAGGCGGTGCATCTGGGTGAATCTTTTAATGAGTTCGAGCTCAAGAATTGCTCGCTAACCGAAGATGAAAGGAAGATTCTCCACGAGTCGGTCATCTCACATGAAAGGGAGAAACTCGACACCCAACACTGGGAGATTAGGGAAAGTTCAGGTGTCGAGCATCACGTCCCAAGTTCTGAGATTACTACGCAACCTCGATCTGCACCCATACCAGCGGGTGAGCCCCAGTTTGTCCCAGCTTATAATCCCGAACTGCCGTAACTATCCCCTATTAAGGAGCACACCTCCGAAGCTTCTGAGCCATCCGTGAGCCAAACTATGGAAGGTACTCTGAACAAATCTTGTGTGCGTTCGAAATAAGGGGCTTGCCTTGAAGCTTTTGCTAACAATTTATCTTCTTCTTTGTTCAGTGACTGGAGTTACACCGATAGCACCTCCTGCAATCCGAAATAAGGGGCTTGCCTTGAAGCTTTTGCTAACAATTTATCTTCTTCTTTGTTCAGTGACTGGAGTTACACCGATAGCACCTCCTGCAATCCAAGAATTACATCAAGCGCAGGAGGCCATAATTACTGAAGCGACCACTACGACAACGACTGCGCCGATCGATGGAACGCAGGAGAGCTCGCTTTCTTTCAACGAGCAGATGATGAATGAGCTTCTAGGTCGACACAGAGACCCCTTTGCGGACTTTCCATTTGTTATAAGTGGACTCGCTCCTGCTTTCAGTTCTTCAATGCAGGCCACCGCTACCCCCAGCGAAGCTCAATTGATTCAAGAAGAAGAAATATCGGCTGAAATCAATGCTGAATTGGAGGTAGCGACACATGGTGGTAGCTCTGGAGGTGGAATGGCGGCGCCCGGTCCGGCTTTGTTAAGAATGATATCACCTGGTGGTACAATCGTTGATACCAGTGTGCCCATTGCGCCCTCTGTGGTAGATCTGACCCCTCATATAGGGAGCATTTCCATACATTCGAGCTCAAAGGAGGACATTGAAATCATGCTCCCGTCTGGAGACAGTCCGGCACAAAGCAAGAGCTCGAAGCGAAAAATCATTAGCGGCTTCAGCAGTTCTACACGAAAGAGGAAGCCGAAAATGAAAAAGGAGTAGATAGGTCTCTTTGGCACATTTTTTGGTAGATAGGGATTTTTTTTTGCTTTCCTTCCGTAGGTCGTGTATAAATGCGGGTTCGGCCCCCGCTAGTAGGAATGTTGGAAAAACTTATACATAAACTTCATTCACAGTTAGTTGAAATGAATTTTTTTGTCTTTGTCTTTGACTCTACTACTATCTTTTATGCTTAAGTGTTCCAGTATTTGAATTTCAGCCCAGTGCACTTGTAGAGTTCAACCTTTGGGTTGAGTTTTCTTCTATTTGCCAAGTCTGGAAATCACAAACACAAGTCGTAACTGGAGATTGAGTTGGAATTTGACGTTGCACTACTTCGATTAGGGATTAACACTTTAGTCCTGCCCCCAGTTCGGGGGATAATTTGCAAAGATCGGATAGCGATCGCAATTTTCCTTTATTTCTTCGGGCTTAACATCGTTGGACCAATGCTAAAACTGGTGAGAATTGAGTGGTTGAATCACACTCGCTCACCTAGTAATGATCATGCCCACACTCCGAGGACCTGCATTTTAACTTCGGCTGTCGATCACGCCTGTTTAAATTTTAAGGATGCTCCACACTCTGGGGACTTAGGTTAGTTTATGAGTGGTCGTTCACACTCAAGTTCTGTTTATACTCTGACCACACTCCGAGGACTCAGATTTGTTTGCAATCGATAATCTGGTTCACACTCTGGGAATCCGAAGGTAATCGATGTTTGTAATCCAGTTCGCACTCCAGGAACTTGGATTTGGCGTTTATACTCCAATTCACACTCTGGGAATTCAGAGTTGGTGTTTATACTCTGGTTCGCACTCTAGGAACCTAGAGTTGATGTTTATACTCCAATTTACACTCTGTGAATTTGGAGTTGGCCAATAGATGGTCAATTACATCTGTTTGGGCTCTCAAAATTCCGTTCGCACTCCGAGAACGATGGATTTATCAGGATTGTGGATGGTCGATTCACATCCACCCTAAGTAACAAGTGAGGTCGTTAGATGGACGGATCCATCCTCCTCGAACTTGGTTAAGGCATGATCGAAGTCATTAGGCAGATGGGTCCACCCTCTTCGAAACTGCATTTACGTGTTTACACTCCGCCTCACACTCTGGGAGCTTGGAGTTAGTTAAAGGATTGTCGTGTATCAATCCTTTTTTGACATTAGTGTAGCGACTTGCCCACGAGCTTGTGTTTCACTTAGCAAGTGGCCGGTCGTACCACTTTCACTCCCTATTTGAATAAATTCCACCGTGTGATGGAAATTAGGTCTCCGTGCATCGTGATGTGTTACGTCATATTCAATAAATCACAGCTTTATCTCGAAGAGATGGCATTTCATTGCTGAAATGAGAAAATACGGCAAAGTCAGTGGCCTTATTACAAATTTAAATTTCAAAATGCGAAGCAAATTGCAAATGAAAAATAGACTAAATAAATAAAGCCTGTCATGTGTAGTAGCGACAGAGACTCTCGCTGTTCCAGGCTCTTGGCAAAGTAAGACCAACAACGGTTGATAACTTAAACATGCCATATTCGAGTTTTCGTGCAACCACATGCGGCCTTTTCCAATTTGGTTTCATGTGTGAAGGAAACGGATAGATTCTCTTGAGGACAGGATCGCCAAGTTCAAAGGTTCGTGGTCGGACCTTGGCATTGTATAATCGGGTGAATTGACTTCGATATGCAGCTGCCCTCAAATCAGCCTCTTCACGCTTCTCATCCAATAAAACCAGGGACTCAGCGAGTAATATGGCATTTTTTTTGGATCATAGTAAGTCACACAGTGAGAAGGTACTTCCATCTCTACTGGAATAACGGCTTCTGAACCATAAGATAGAGAAAATGAAGTGTTTCCAGTCATAGACTTATGGGTCGTTCGGTAAGCCCATAAAGCCATAGGAAGTTCATTAACCCACTTGCCCCCTGCCTTTTCTAGTTGTTTCTTCAGAATAGACTTGATAACCTTATTAACCGCTTCAACTTGGTTATTCGCTTGAGGGTGTGCAACTGCAGAGAATTTCTTATGGGTATGGAATCGTTGACGAAAATCCTTGAACTCAATGCTTTTAACTGGGCTCCGTTATCAGTGATGATGGTATGTGGGAGATCAAATCGGCAGATAATGTTGCGAACCACAAAGTTGATCGCCTTCTTCATTGTGATTGTTGCAAGAGGTTCAGCTTCAGCCCACTTGGTAAAGTAATCAACTACAACGATGGCGTATTCGCACCACCTTTGGCCAGAGGTGGAGAGCCAATGATATTAATGCCCCATACTGCAAACGGCCACGGGCTGACCATTTGGGTTATCTCAGTAGGTGGGGCCCTAAGAATTCGTGCATGCTTTTGACATCTATCGCACTTCCTGGCATAGTCTACTGCATCATAGTTTATAGTTGGCCAGTATTACCCATATCAGAGTACATTCTTAGCGACAGATTTCCCCCTGGTGTGATCGCCGCGTTCTCCTTCGTGAACATCACGTAACACTCGCTTAATTTCATCGTGCGCGATACATCGGAGGAGAGGAACATAATATCCTCTTCTATACATGGCTTTATTCTGAATGGTAAACTGTGAAGATTTATGAAGAATTTGTATCTCCTCACCCCTACGCTCATGCAACGTTCCATGCTCGATGTAATTTCGGTATGGAGTCATCCACGACTCCTTATTGGGAGTGACCTCAAATACAAAATCCATCTCCATCTGATCAATGCTTGAAGAAGATAATGTCTCCATAGGGACAAGTCCATTTGTTGTGCTTCGCCCGTACTTGCTAGCTTCGCCAATGAATCAGCCTTTTGCTTGCGCTCACGGGGTATGTAGAAGATGGCGTAATAAATAAATCAATTAGGTGTTTCTTGGACTCGAGCTAGATAAGAAACTAGTCTTCGATCCTTTGGTTGATATTCACCTCGAACTTGGCATACGACTAATTTTGAATCCTAATAAATTTCCACAGCAATAATTCTCAGATAGCGGGCGAGTTTCAGTCCAGCAAGCAAGGCTTCATATTCAGCTTCATTATTGGTCGCACGAAAATCGAATTTCAGGGCATAACATATAGATCGGCCTTCAGGGGTTTCCAGTACTACTCTAGCACCCGAGCATCGATCGTTGGATGCACCATCAGTACAGCTTCTTGATATATCCGAGAGATTCACTGGTTTCGAGAAAGTCCTCTGGGACGATGAACCCAAGTATGAAATCTGCTAAGACTTGTCCTTGAATAGCTCTCCTTGGAGTATAAGTGATATCGAACTAGCTTTGTTCAATGTTCCACTTGAGTAACCTACCAGACGACTTAGGCCGCGTAAGGACCTACCGTAATGGCTGATCAGTGTAAACAGTGATAGGATGAGCTTGGAAATATGGACGGAGCTTCCTTGAGGCAATGACGAGACAATAAGCCAATTTCTCTAGCTTCAGATAATTTCTCTCAGCTTTGGTTAACCGCTTACTAACATAATAGACCGGTTTCAGCACTCGGTCTTCCTCTCGAACTAAGACAGCACTAATTGCATTTTTTGAGACCGCCAGGTAAAGGTATAATTTCTCATGGTCGATGGGCTTTGACAAAATCAACGGTATAGAGAGATGTTTAATCAGTGCTTAGAATGCGCCTTCACACTCCATGGTCCATTCAAAGTTTCGTTTTCCTTTTCGGATCAGATCGAAGAAAGGAATGCATTTGTCGGTGGACTTTGAAATAAACCTGCTCAATGTTGCTACCTTTCCGTTGAGACTCTGGACTTGCTTTATGGTTCTTGGAGTTTGAAAATTTCTGATTGCCCAGATCTTTTTGGGATTTGCTTCTCTTCCTCGAGCATTGACGATGAACCCAAGGAACTTTCCAAATGCGACTCCAAAATGGAATTTTAGTGGATTGAGCTTCAATTTGTACTCTCGAAGGATGTTGAACATTGATTCCAAGTCTTTTATATGATCAGTGGAGAATCGGGACTTCACCAGCATGTTGTCCACATATACTTCCATGGTCTTTCGGATCTGGTTGGCGAACATCCGGTTGACTAGGCATTGGTATGTTGCTCTGGCGTTCTTGAGTCCGAAGAGCATGACTCTGTAACAGTAGATTCCTAGATCGATCATGAAGCTGGAATGTTCTTGTTCGGGTAAGTGCATGGGTATTTGGTTGTAGCCGGAATAAGCATCCATGAAAGATAATAATTCGTGCCCAGCCGTTGAATCTACAAGCTGATCAATTCGGGGAAGTGGAAAACTGTCTTTCGGGCAAGCTTTGTTTAAGTCAGAATAATCAATACACGTCCTCCATTTCCCATTTGGCTTTCAGACAAGTATGGAGTTGGATACCCACTGTGGGTATAAAGCATCTCAGATAAACCCATTTGACTTCAACTTATCGACCTCTTCTTTAAGGGCGGAAGATCTCTGTGGATCCATACTGCGCCTTTTCTGCTTGACCGGGATACACCGCGGATCAATAATCAGGGCGTGGCTCGAGATGTCCAGCGAGATTCCACACATGTCAGAATGCATCCAGGCGAATAGGTCGTGATTCGCTCAGATAAACTCAACTAATTCCTATTGCGTTTGTTTGCTTTACTAAGATCTAATCTTTATCATCTATGAGTCGTCGTCGATTGGAATATCGATCGTCAGTTCGGCCGAGGAAGCTAGATTGTCTTTAGTTTCATCTTTACTTTCAGTGTCTCTCGGGTCAAGATCCCTCTGGAATTGGTTGAGGGGCCCGAGCCTAGGCCGAGGCACCAATTGTCAACTATCGGCAAAAGGGACGCAGAGAGATTCCTCTACGCCATTTCCTTTCTCTTTTCACTGTGCCCCATGCTGCTCAGCAATATAATAGGCTCTCCCAATAGCCTGATCTCTTTGGACGACTCCGATCCCACGGTTGGTGGGGAATTTCAGAGTCAAGCACCACGGGGCGGTATCTTCCCTGAATTCAGCAAGGGCCGGTCGGCCCAAAAAAGCATTATAAGGTGCGTCAACGTCCAATACAACAAACTGCAATATTCGGACTCTCCGGCGTTCTCCAACCCCCAACTCCACCGGCAATTCCACCACTTCAGTGGGTATAGTAGCACTTCCATTAAAGCCGTAGATCCGAGATTGGCAAGATTTCAAATTCTTGGCTTCCATCTTCATTAAATCATAAACTCGCTTAAAAAATATATTCACAAAGCTCCCAGTGTCAACCAGGATCCTCTTCATCCATGCAGGACTTACCTGGGCAGATATGATAAGTGGATCAATAGTGGGGGCTTCGACCTTATCTGTGTCTCTATTTCTGAACACGATGCCATATTTCATCATCCTCTGTTGCTTGGCCGGAACCCCATCATCATGACTGCTACAACATTCAAAGTCCGCATGCCTGATAGAGCTGGCATATGACTCCATTTCCCTCCTGCTTCGGTCTGTTGGATGAGGACCACCACTTATTATATTTATAACTAACCTCCTGCCAGTACGAGTGGGTTCCTCCTTCCTTTCTTGGTTTGGTACAATATTTTGGGTTGATGGGCCCGCACCTCCTGACTGCGGCGCCTGCACAAACTGATCCAACTTCCGTTCTCGAATCAGCTTCTCGATGAGATCCTGCAAATGACGACACTCATTTGTATTGTGGCCATAACTCTCATAAAACCTATAAAATTTTCCTGTCCAGATTTGCCTCTCCAATGATGGCTTCGGAGCAGGCTTCTTGTATTGCACAATGTTGCAGGTTTGCAGATACACAAGCTCTAATGACGTATGCAATGGAGTGTAGTTATCGAACATTGGAGCCCTACATCATGGGCCACGGTTTTGATCTGGCTTCTTGTTTTGATTTCCATTATTCCTCTACTGAGTTTTATTGCTCTGGATATTTAACTGAATTTTTTCGGAACTCTCCCCGGACTACTTAACCGCAACATTACTTTATATCTCTTCCATACCGGGTCTCGCGTCATCCTGCTTCCTAGACTGCTTCAGGTCCTCCCTTCTTAAGAATTGGGCAGCCTTGGAGTAGAAATGGTCCAATGACACGGGAGGCTTCCTAGTCAACCAATTTTCGAACTCAAAGTCAGGGTCAATCCCCTTAGTCAATGCCATTAAGATAGGGTTGTCGTTGGGATTACTAATATCTGCACACGCAGCATGAAATCTCTCTAAATAGCATCTGAGTGTCTCTCCAGGAGCTTGGGTGACACTAGATAGAGTGTTAACATTCTTTGGCCTCTCAACGTGCATTCAAAATTATTCTACAAACTTGGTGGCCAACTGGTCGAAGGAAGAAATGGCCGAGGTGGCAATCGTGTGAACCACATAGTAGCAATGCCACCAAAGAAATGGGAAAACTACGACATTTTACCGCATCATCAGCTCTTGCAGCACTCATCGACCATTCATACTTCAGGATATGTTGATTGGGGTCAGAATTTCCTTTATACATTGGTAGAGCCGGCATTTTAAATTGCTGGGGGGTTCAGCATATAGTATCTCATCTGTAAAGGGAGTATGACTCCGGGAGATTCCCCAGTCGTCATTTTTGAGGCCTTGGCTTTCTCGAATCATCTGTCGAATCATAGTTGGAACATCCAGCATCTATACGTTCTGTGCACGTTGAGTCAAAGTGTGGTCGGGTTCCATAATGCGAGGCTGGAGCAGGTGCTATCAACGGTCCATGTATCGCCTTCTTGGCTCCAAGTCTTCTAGGACGTATGGTTTAGGAGTATGTCAATGCTGGTGATGGTTCCGATCTGGTTGATTCCGGACATCAACCCCTGGTTCAACCGCAGCGGTGGTAGCACGGTTGTCTATGTTGTAGTGAGGAACAGTACCTCCCCGGGAGGAGAGTCCGATATGGAAACTGGCCGATGGGCCAACTCTAGTTGTCCAACGGTCATTGCAGGCTGATGTCCAGTGGGTTGCGTGTAACTCCCGTCTAACCGGGGATGTATAGAACTATGATGGTAGTAAGATGAGGTTGAACATTCGGTAGAGAAGTAAGAGGCATGATCCCTGTTGGATCTTCTACGCCTTTGGTGATTCAACTAGTTGGTCAACTCAGCATTGGCGCGCAGCTGTTCTGTTAACTGTTGCCGACTCTGGGTCGATTCTTGAAGCAGCATATGAAACTCTTGTCTAGTTACCGGACCTGATGGTTCTGAGGGTCCGGTGGCATTTTGGTTGGATGGTGGCAATTCCGTGGGATTATGTCTATCCCGTCCTTCTTGATCTGTAGTAGTAGAGGCGGTCCTTGTACTGACCATGGCGAATAATGAAGTCCTTTCCTAGATTTTATGCAAATCTGAATAGGTTGGAAGGATTTGAATCCGATATCTGGATCTTTCTCTTGGATTTATGTAATCCGGTATCGATTGTAGATCCAAGGAGCATGAGAAAAACTGCATTTTTTCAGTGAAAGCACCAAAGTGTTTGTACCAAAAACAGACACAACACTCTTCGGAAGTCTTTGAAGAGATAAAAATGAAGAATAGAAATGTAAAATGTGGATTATCTAACAAAAACTTCAAAAACTGATATGTAAATGCACAGACACATAGCAACTTAGAGTGGTTCGGCAAACTCAATATGTACACTGACATGTCATATGTAAACTGATATGTGAACCTATGTGTACTCGATATTCAGGATGAGCGATCGTTGGTTTTCAGTCAATTCCTTGATATCTCGGCCTTGCCAAAAGGTGGGATAACAGTTGGTATTTGATTTACCATCATTGGAGAGTGGTGCACCATGGTACTGCTCCATTTCAAATCCATGCACCCATTTATAAAAGTCGCATGACACAGTTTTTGCATTCGGGGCGGATGTTGCACCTTGCACAGTAGATGTTGCTCCCTATGGATATCGAATCTTCGGACGGCCATAACTATCGGCTTGTTTAGAGTTATGGGAGGCATAACCATTCAAAACGAAGCTCTCTATGAGTTCTATGGCTTTAATAGCTTCAATTTGTCAATGGATTGTTTCATACCCAAAAAAGCCTATCCGAACCTCAATCGGGTCTCGGAACTTTCTTACCCTTTGTTTTTTTCGTCACGTGCATTTTTACGTTAAAATAGGATCACGGTGGCTGGTCCTCGATTTGCCATCGCTGGAGAGTGGTGCACCATGGTACCGCTCTATTTCAAATCTATGCATCTGTTTCTAAAAGTCGTACGGCTCTGTTCCGGCATTTTGGACGGATGTTTCACCTCGCACCATAGAAGTTGCACCCTGTAGATACCGATTCTTTGGACAACCAAAACTGTTGGCTCGTTTTGAGTAACGGGAGACATAACCGGTCAAATCAAAGCTCTCTGCGAGTTCTATGGCTTTGACAGCTTTAAGCTGTCAGTGGATTGTTTCGTACCCAAAAAAGTCTATCCAAACCTCAGTCGGGTCTCGAAACATTTTTACCCTTCGTTTTTTCGTCACGTGCATTTTTACGTTAAAATGGGATCACTGTGGCTAGTCTTCGATTTACCATCGCTGGAGAATGATGCACCATGGTACTGCTTCCATTTCACATCCATGCACCTATTTATAAAAGTCATACAACATTGTTTTGGCATTCGGGGCGGAATGTTGCACTTTGCACCTTAGATGTTGCACCTTATGGATATCGATTCTTTGGACGGCCATAACTGTTGGCTCGTTTAGAGTTATGGGAGCCATAATCAGTCAAAACAAAGCATTTTGTGAGTTCTACGGCTTCGATGGCTTTAAGCCAATAATGGATTGTTTTATACCCCAAAAGGTCTATCCGAACCTCGATTGGGTCTCAGAACTTTTTTACCCTTCATTTTTTCACGTGCATTTTCACGTTAAAAAGGGATCACCGTGACTAGTCTTCGATTTATCATCGCTCGAGAGTGGTGCACCATGGTACTGCCCTTTTCAAATCCATGCACCCATTTATAAAAGTCGTACGGCATTGTTCTAGCATTCGGGGCGGATGTTGCACCTTGCACCATAGATGTTGCTCTCTGTGGATATCGAATCTTTGGACGGCCATAACTGTCGGCTCGTTTAGAGTTACGGGAGCCATAACCATTCAAAACAAAGCTCTCTGTTAGTTCTACGACTTTGATAGCTTTAAGCCGTCAATGGATTGTTTCATACCCAATAAAGTCTATCCGAACCTCAATTGGGTCTTGGAACTTTTTTACCCTTCGTTTTTTCGTCACGTGCATTTTTACTTTAAAACGGAATCGCCGTGGATGGACTTCGATTTTCCATCACTGGAGATTGGTGCACCATGGTATTTCTCTGTTTCAAATCCATGCCTCCATTTCTAAAAGTCGTACGGCTCTGTTTCGGCATTTCGGATGGATGTTGCACCATGCACTGTGGATGCTGCACCTTGTGGATATCGATTCTTCGGACGGCCGTAACTGTTGGCTCATTTTGAGTTACGGGAACCATAACCAGTCAAAACAAAGCTCTCTGTGAGCTCTACAGCTTTGGTAGCTTTAAGCCGTCAATTGGATTGTTTCATACCAAAACAAGTCTATCCGAACCTCAATCGGGTCTCGAAACTTTTTTACCCTTTGTTTTTCCGTCATGTGCATTTTTACGTTAAAATGGGATCACCATGGCTGGTCTTCGATTTATCATCACTGTAGAGTGGTGCACCATGGTTCTACTTTCGTTTCAAATCCATGCACCCATTTATAAAAGTCATACCGCACTGTTTTGGCATTCAGGGTGAATGTTGCACCTTGCACCGTAGATGTTGCACCATGTGGATATCGATTTTTCGGACGGACATAACTGTTGGCTCATTTAGAGTAACAGTAGCCATAACTACTCATAATAAAGCTCTCTATGAGTTATACGGCTTTGACAGATTTAAGCCGTCAGTGGATTGTTTCATACACAAAAGGCCTATCCGATACTCAATCGGTCTCAGAACTTTTTTATCCTTCGTTTTTTTACGTGCATTTTCACGTTAAAACGGGATCACAGTGGCTGGTCTTCGATTTACCATCGCTGGAGAGTAATGAACCATGATACTGCTCCGTTTTGAATCCATGCACCCATTTCTGAAAGTCGTACAGCACTGTTTCGGCATTTGGGACGGATGTTGCACCTTGCGTCGTAGATGTTGCACCCTGTGGATATCGATTCTTCAAATGTCCATAACTGTTGGCTCCTTTAGAGTTGCGGGAGCCATAACCAGTCAAAACGAAGCCCTCTATGAGTTCTACGGCTTTTACAGCTTTAAGCCATCAATGGATTTTTTCATACCCAAAAAAGTCCATACGAACCTCAATCGGGTCTCGGAACTTTTTACCCTTCGTTTTTTTTCACATGCATTTTTACGTTAAAACGGGATCACCATGGCTGGTCTTCAATTTTCCATCACTGGAGATTGATGCACCATGGTATAGCTCTGTTTCAAATCCGTGCACCCATTTCTAAAAGTCGTACGGCACTATTTCGGCATTTTGGACGGATGTTGCACCTCGCACCGCAGATGTTGCACCCTATGGATATCGATTCTCGGACGACCATAACTGTTGGCTCGTTTAGAAATACAGGTGCCATAACCAGTCAAAATGAAGCTCTCTATAATTTCTACGGCTTTGAAATCTTTGAGCCATCAGTGGATTGTTTCATACTCAAAAAAGTCTATTCAAATCTCAATCAGGTCTTAAAACTTTTTTACCCTTCGTTTTTTCATTACGTGCATTTTTACGTTAAAATGGGATCACCGTGGCTGATCTTCGATTTGCCATTGCCGGAGAGTGGTACACCATGGTACTACTTCCATTTCAAATCCGTGCACCCAATTATAAAAATCATACGACATTGTTTTGGCGTTCATGGCGGATGTTGCACCTTGCACCGTAGATGTTGCACCCTATGGATATCTATTCTTCGGATGGCCATAATAGTTGGCTCGTTTAGGATTACGGGAGCTATAACCAGTCAAAACAAATCTCTCTGTGAGTTCTACGGCTTTGATGGCTACAAGCCGTCAATGGATTGTTTCGTACCCAAAAAATTCTATCCGAACCTCAATCGAGCGTCGTGACTTTTTTTACCCTTTGTTTTCTCGTCACATGCATTTTCACGTTAAAACGGGATCACCGTGGCTAGTCTTCGATTTACCATCTCAAGAAAGTGGTGAACCATGATAGTGCTCCATTTCAAATCCATGCACCCATTTATAAAAGTTGTACGACACTGTTTTGACATTCGGGGCGGATATTGCACCTTGCACCATAGATTTTCCACCATGTGGATATCGAATCTTCGGATGGCCCTAACTGTCGGCTCGTTTAGAGCTACGGAAGCAATAACCATTCAAAATGAAGCTCTCTATAAGTTCTACAGCTTTGGCGGCCTTAAGCCGTCAATGGATTGTTTCCTACCTAAAAAAGTCTATCCGAACTTCAATCGGGTCTTAGAACTTTTTTACCCTTCGTTTTTCGTCACGTGCATTTTTACGTTAAAACTGGATCACCGTGGCTGGTCTTTGATTTACCACCGCTAGAGGGTGGTGCACCATAGCACTGCTATGTTTCAAATCCATGCACCATTTTTAAAAGTTGTACGGCTCTGTTTCGGCATTTTGGATGGATGTTGCACCATGCACCGTTGATGCTGCATCATATGGATATCGGTTCTTCGGACGCCATAACTGTTGACTCGTTTTGAGTTACGGGAGCCATAACCAGTCAAAACGAAGCTCTCTGTGAGTTCTACTGCATTGATAGCTTTAAGCTATCAATTTATTGTTTCATACCCAAAAAAGTCTATCCGAACCACAATCGGGTCTCGAAACTTTTTTACCCTTCGTTTCATTGCTGGTCTTCGATTTACCATCGCTGGAGAGTGGTGCACCGTGGTACTGCTCCGTTTCAAATCCATGCATCCATTTATAAAAGTTGTACGGAACTGTTTTGGCATTCCGGGCGAATGTTGCACCTTGCACCGTAAATGTTGCACCCTGTGGATATCGATTCTTCGGACAGCCATAACTGTTGGCTCGTTTAGAGTACGGGAGCCATAACCAGTCAAAATGAAGCTCACTATGAGTTCTACGGCTTTGAAAGCTTTAAGCCAACAATGGATAGTTTCATACCCAAAAAATACTATCCGAACCTCAATCGGGTCTCGAAAGTTTTTTACCCTTCGTTTTTCGTCACGCGCATTTTTACGTTAAAACGGGATCACCGTGGCTGTCCTTCGATTTACCATTGCTGGAGAGTTGTACTGTTCCATTTTATATCCATGCACACATTTATAAAAGTCGTACGGTACTGTTTTGGCATTTGGGATGGATATTGCACCTTGCACCATAGATGTTTTACCCTATGGATATCGATTCTTCGGATGGCCATAACTGTTGGCTCGTTTAGAGCTACGGGAGCCATAACCAGTCAAAATGAAGATCTCTGTGAGTTCTACGGCTTTGTCCACTTTAAGCCTTCAATGGATTGTTTCATACCCAAAAAAGACTATCCGAACCTCAATTGGGGCTCGAAAGTTTTTTGCCTTTCGTTTTTTCGTCATTTGCGTATTTACGTTAAAACGGGATCACCGTGGCTGGTCTAACATTTACCATCGCTGGAGAGCTATGCACCATGTTACTTCTCCATTTCAAATCCATGAACCCATTTCTAAAAGTCATACGACACTATTTTGGCATTGAGGCGGATGTCGCACATTACACCGTAGATGTTGCACCCAGTGGATATCGATTCTTCGGATGGCCATAACTGGATGCTCGTTTGGAGTTACGGGAGCCATAAGCAGTCAGAACGAAGCTCTCTATGAGTTCTACGGCGTTGATTGTTTTAAACCATCAATGGAATGATTCGTACCCAAAAAAGACTATCCGAACCTCAATCAGGTCTCCAAACTTTTTTCCCCTCGTTTTTTCATCACGTGCATTTTTACGCTAAAACGGGACCACCGTTGTTGGTCTTCGATTTACCATCGTTGGAGAGTGGTGCACCATGGTACTGTTCTATTCCTAATCCGTGCACCCATTTCTAAAAATCGTACGGCACTGTTTCGGCATTTTGGACGGATGTTGCACCTAGCACCGTAGATGTTGCACCCTTTGGATATCGATTCTTCGGACGGCTATAACTGTTGGCTCCTTTAGATTTATAGAAGCCATAACCTGTCAAAACGAAGCTATCTGTGAGTTCTATAGTTTTGATTGCTTTAAGCCATCAATGGATTTTTTCATACCCAAAAAGATTCTCCTAACCTCAATCGGGGCTCGGAAATTTTTAACCCTTCGTTTTTTCATCACGTGTATATTTACGTTAAAACGGGATCACCGTGGCTGGTCTTTGATTTGCCATCGCTGGAGAGTTTGCAAAATGGTACTGATCCGTTTCAAATCCATGCACTCATTTTTAAAAGTCGTACGGCACTGTTTTGGCATTTGGGGCGGATGTTGCAGCTTGCACCGTAGATGTTGCACCAAGTGGATACCGATTCTTCGGACGACCATAACTGTTGGTTCATTTAGACTTATGGGAGCCATAACCAATCAAAATGTGGCTCTCTCTAATTTCTACGGCTTTGACCACTTTAAGTCATCAATGGATTGTATCATACTCAAAAAAACTATCCGAACCTCAATTGGATCTCGAATGTTTTTTACCCTTCGTTTTTTCGTCACGTGCAATTTTACGTTAAAACGAGATCACCGTGGCTGGTCTTCGATTTACCATCGTTGGAGAGTGGTGCACCATGATAATGTTCCGTTTCAAATCTATGCACCCATTTCTAAAGGTCGTACGACACTGTTTAGGCATTTTGGACGGATGTTGAGCCATGCACCATAGATGTTGCACCCTATGGATATGGATTCTTCGGATAGCCATAACTATTGGCCCATTTAGTGTTACGAAGCTCTCTGTGAGTTCTATGGCTTTGACTGTTTTAAGCCATCAATGGATGGTTTCATACCCAAAAAAGTCTATCCGAACCACAATCGGGTCCCAAAAATTTTTTGCCCTTCGTTTTTTCGTCACGTGCATTTTTACGTTAAAACAGGATCACCGTGGCTGGTCTTCGATTTACCGTCGCTGGAGAGTGGTGCACCATGGTAGTTCTCCGTTTCAAATCCATGCAACCATTTTTAAATGTCGTACGACACTGTTTCGGCATTTTGGACGGATATTGCACCTTGCACCATAGATATTGCACCCTGTGGATATCGATTTTTTGGACGACCATAACTGTTGGCTCCTTTAAAGTTACGGGAGTCATAAGCAGTCAAAACAAAGCTCTTCGTGAGTTCTACAACTTCGACATTCTTAAGCTGCCAATGGATTGTTTCATACCCAAAAAAGTCTATCTGAACCTCAATCAAGTCTCGAAAGTCTTTTACCCTTTGTTTTTTTCGTCACGTGCATTTCTAAGTTAAAACGGGATCGCGGTGGCCGGTCTTCGATTTATCATCACTGGAGAGTGGTGCATCAAGGTACTATTCCATTTCAAATCCATGCACCCATTTCTAAAAGTTGTACGGCTCTGTTTCGGCATTTTGGACGGATATTGCACCTTGCACCGTAAATGTTGCACCCTATGGATATCGATTCTTCGGACGGCCATAACTGTTGGCTCCTTTATAGTTACGGGATCCATAACAAGTCAAAACGAAGCTCTATGTTAGTTCTACGGCTTTGACCACTTTAGGCCTTCAGAGGATTGTTTCATACCCAAAAAAGACTATCCGAACCCCAATCAGGGCTCGGAAGTTTATTGCCCCTCGTGTTTTCGTCACATGTATATTTACGTTAAAATAGCATCACCGCAGCTGTTCTTCGATTTACCATCGCTGGAGAGTTGTGCACCATGGTACTGCTCCGTTTCAAATCCATACGCCCA
The DNA here is from genome assembly GCA_030765085.1 of Allium cepa. NCBI lineage: Eukaryota > Viridiplantae > Streptophyta > Magnoliopsida > Asparagales > Amaryllidaceae > Allium > Allium cepa. The sequence continues at coordinate 337,347,359 of CM060929.1, read as the reverse complement.
TTTCTAAAAGTCGTACGGCACTGTTTTGGCATTCGGGGCGGTTGTTGCACCTTGCACCGTAGATGCTGCACCCAGTGGATATCGATTCTTCGGACGGCCATAACTGTTGGCCCGTTTAGAGTTATAGATCCATAACCAGCCAAAATGAAGCTCTCTCTGAGTTCTATAGCTTTGACTGCTTTAAGCCGTCAATGGATTGTTTCATACTAAAAAAATACTATCCGAACCTTAATTGGATCTTGGAAGTTTTTTACCCTCGTTTTTTCGTCACGTGCATTTTTACGTTAAAACATGATCACCGTAGTCGGTCTCGCCATGGTCCTGCTCTGTTTCAAATCCATGAATCCATTTCTAAAAGTTATATGACACTGTTTTGGCATTTTGGACGAATGCAGCACCTTGCACCATAGATGTTGCACCCTACGGATATTGATTCTTCAGATGGTCATACCTGTCGGCTCCTTTTGAGTTACGTGGAGTTCTATGGCTTCGACAGCTTTAAGCCATCAATGGATTGTTTCATACCCAAAAAAGTCTATCCGAACCTCAATTGGGTCTCGGAACTTTTTTATCCTTTGTTTTTTTGTCATGTGCATTTTTACGTCAAAACAGGATCACCGTGACTAGTCTTCGATTTACCATCACTGGAGAGTGGTGCACCACAGTACTGCTCCATTTCAAATCCATCCACCCATTTCTAAAAGTCGTACGACACTGTTTTGGCATTCTAGGCGGATGTTGTACCTTGCACCGTAGAACCCTGTGGATATCGATTCTTCGGACATCCATAAATGTTGGCTCCTTTAGAGTTATGGGAGCTAAAACCAGTCAAAACGAAGCTCTTTGTGAGCTCTAAGGCTTCAACCACTTTAAGTCATCAATGGATTGTTTCATACCCAAAAAATTCTATCCAAACCTCAATCGGGTCTCGAAAGTTTTTTATCTTTTGTTTTTTCGTCACGTGCATTTTTATGTTAAACAAGACAACCATGGCCGATCTTCTATTTATCATCGCTGGAGAGTGGTGCACCACGGTATTGTTCATTTCAAATCCGTGCATCCATTTCTAAATGTCGTACGACACTGTTTCGTCATTTTGGACGTATGTTACATCTTGCACCATAGATGTTGCACCCTGTGGATATCGATTCTTTGGATGACCATAACTGTTGCCTCTGTTAGAGGTATGTGAGCCATAACTGGTCAAAACGAAGCTCTCTATGATTTCTGTGGCTATGACCGCTTTAAGCCGTCAATGGATTGTTTCATACCCAAAAAGACTATCCTAACCCTAGTTGTGGCTCGAAAGTTTTTTACCCTTCGTGTTTTCGTCACGCGTATATTTACGTTAAAATAGGATCACCGTGGCTAGTCTTCGATTTACCATCGCTGGAGAGTTGTGCACCATGGTACTACACTATTTCAAATCCATGCACCCATTTCTAAAAGTCGTACGGAACTATTTTAGAATTCGGGGAGGATGTTGCACCTTGCACCGTACATGTTGCAACCAGTGGATATCGATTCTTCGGACGACCATAACTATTGGCTCGTCTAGAGCTACGGAGCCATAACCAGTCAAAACGAAGCTCTCTCTAAGTCCTATATGGCATTGACAGCTTTAAGCTATCAATGGATTGTTTTGAAAGTGCGGTGTGTATACAATTATATGTGCTAATATAGTATACACGGATCGTGTAATATGGATTACAATACAAATGCGGAAATAGATGATAATAGCATAGTAAATAAAAAATAGAAAAATCACACCAGAGATTTTTATACTGGTTCGGAGCACCGTCCTACGTCCAGTCCCAGACTTCTATCTGGATTTTCACTATTAACTTCCTTGCTTCACCCGGAGGAACAGGTTTACAACACCCGAACAGCCGAACGGGATTTCACGCCTCTAATACACTGAGGACTTCAACACTTGCCTCTTACAACACAGAGGACTTCAACAAAAGAACAAATACAATTGTTGTTGACAACTTGTGTTCTTGAAAACACGGATTTGTCACTAGCAGTACACCCTTCCTATAATCTTATCCTCAAAGTATGCGAAATGTTGTTTTGAAAAGATTAAGGAAAGTATATTACTTGTTGAATCAAAGGATATGAAATAGTTTCAATGATTCAATAAATAATTGAGAGTTTTTAGAATGCAGGAGTATGTATAAAGTAAGATCAGAGATTAGATTAAAAAGAATATGAAATCATGTGTCTTTAATCAACGAATTGGATGAGTTTATATAGATAAGAATGGTTGTAACTCTTTGCCATTAAGAGATATGATCTTTGGTGAAAGGTAAGAGATGCAACCTTTGGAGAAGAGAAGTGTCTTTTGGAAAAATTGCTTTCTGTTTAAAAACGGTCGATAGGTTAAAAAGTGACCAGTAGACAGGAATTTAAATATTTATACGTTATGTGCATGTGTGCACGTTCAATGTGCAAATTATGCAGGAACGGTCGACCGCCTATATTGTGACCGGTCGACCGGTCCCTGTAAAGTTGCACACTGAATGTGCAACTACATTCTAATCGTATATATATTAATTTTCAACTACATTCTAATCGTATATATATTAATTTTCTTGAAAATGCATGACTATTTGAGGATAGATTTTAACAAGTTTATCACTAATATAATATCAAATAATCAATCTATAATCTATAGTAACATATGTAGCTCTAATGACCTTGTTTTGTCGATCGCCTTTTAGTTATTTGTCAGAAATCAAAACTTTCATAAAACTTGTGACTCAACATTCTCCCCCTTTTTGATTGATGACAATATATCTGCAAATCTGAATCTCCCCCTGAGTATGTGATCTCTCCCTCTTTGAATTCTTATATGTATGTTCCTGCAAGCAATTGTTAGCCCTTTCTCCCCCTTTGTCATCGACAAAAAGGAGTAACAGATACTAGAATAGCAGAATGAATATGATATGCATAGCAAAATAAATCATTAACACATCCAAAACATAACAGAGTATACTACAGAACATAATGTCAAATGAAAAACAAGAATAACGACACTATTTAGTACAAGTGTCGATGAATGTTTTTAAAGTGCTAAACCATAATAGAATCTAGGATGAAGCAGATCGTATCTCCTCTTCATCATCATCATCGTCGTCATCATCATCATCTTCTTCTTCTTCGTCATCATTGTTCCCTCTAGATGATTCTCCATGTCCATGACCACTCATACATGTAGACTCGTCAGATGATGTCCAGGTGAAAACTGGAGCAGCAGGACGTTTTCCTGGGTCTTGTGCTTTAACAGAGGTGGATGTGGAACATGATATAGCATCCCATAGCATACCAAAGAATGACTTGACCTTATTGAAGCACTTATCGATTTTAGAGTCCATACGCTTGAGACGTGATTCAAGCAAAAATTGGTTACGCGCAATTGTTTCAAGTGATTCTTTTGTAGATGACTTTGATTTTAATAGTTTTACTTCATCGGAACGAGGACGAGAGGAAGTTGCTCGTTGTTTCCTTGGTCCTCTTTGTTGCCATTCTTCAAAAGGCATAATATCAAGATAAGGTGGAGGAAGCTTCATTCGTTTGATGGTTATGGAATCAATGCATTTTGGTTTTGAGGTTACAGAATCAGGAGGATTGACCCCACAAGCTAACAAAAGTCGCATGATATATTCATTGTAGAAGAAATGAGGCCGTGTTGAGTTATTTACCTTGAGAATTTCATCAAAAAGCATGTGAACCCAATTGATTTGGATTTCACCATAAATAGCATAGAGTGCTTTGAAGTTTTCTTTATATACTGCATCATAATTTCCAAGTCTAGGAAAAAGAGAATGCATCAAAACACGATGAAGTAGTCTGGCTGTCGGTCGAAGTCCAATAGACTTAGTGCCATCACTATTGTCTTCTATGAACTGACGACTGGTACTATTTCGAGTGAAGACTTCGCAGAAGTTAGATGAAAACTCTTCGCCTCGATTTGGTATACCAAGTATAGAGGCAATTCTAGCATGAGTAAGAAAAATTTGCTTGCCACAGACCATAGACCAGATGACGCCGTTTGGATTATCAGGTTGATACTCATCAAGATTCATGTTGGCGTAAAACAATTTGATCATCAAATGATTTATCTCCACGCTATTTTCTGAAAAATGTATTAATGGAGTAATGTTGGAATTATTGGCTAACCTTCGAACTCCATAAGCTGTGAAATCATCAAATTTGATGAAAGAGCCTGGATGAAACTTGTAATTTTTCATCTGATTCCATCTTGTTACAGCAATTGGACTTTGAAGCCATTTTTTGACGGAGATGGTAGGAGATGAAGTTTCAGAGGTTGCTCCTTTCTTGGATTTCTTTTGAGGAGGAGCCATTGTTAGAGGATTTGAGATTTGGGAATTGAAAATAGGAAACTAGGGTTTGTGATTTTGGGTAAAAGAACAGCTTGAGTAAAAAGTGAAAGAGGGTAGAGGAAAAAAATGACGCATAGGCATATATAAAAACTGAAAATACGTCAACCGGTCGACCTATGAAATATGGCCGGTCGACCGTTTTCAACCAGAGAGCAAACGGTCGACCGGCTATAACAGGGGCGGTCGACCGGTACTGGTCTGCTGAGTAAATCATGTTATTTTGCAAGTTTTTATAGTATATCAACCTATATATATTATATTTTATTTGTAATACAAAATATAACCGTCATTACACAAGAGATATATAAAGATATAATAACCATATATAAATCTAATGAGAAAGTTCGTCATTAGAATTATCTTTGTTTCCTTCAATACGTTTTGACCATGGACTCCATTGTTTCTGAGCTCCTTCATTCTTCTCATAGTTCCGATCCCACGAGTTAGGACTTTTAGATGTTGATGGCCTAGACGGCATTGGTTCATGCACGTCATGCTTGTTGGAACCGCAGAAAAATGTTGCCAACTTTTCTAAAGCGGATAATCGTGCCGATGTCCGTTGTTGCTCGTGATAAAGTTGACTTTGCCCGTAATGGAGCTGTCTCTGAAGGTCTATCTGATGTTTCTGGTAGTGGTGTATTTCATCGATTTGAGCTTTGGTACGAGGAGAATAGAATAATGTCCTCTTCACTCGTTTTGAATTTGGAGTTTTATCAGACATACAAGAGCATTGATGATGACAACTCGATTTTTGTTTTGGAGCTGTGGGAGAATAAAATTCCTCCGACTCAGAACTCGTAATTGAAATGTATGATTCTTGAGCACATTTATCACAAATGTGAGCCATAGTGTATGTTGTATAGAATATTATGGTTAGATAAAAAAGATGAACAAAATATAAAATTTTTGCGAGCTTATATACAAGTTTCTTATGTATAAACTTATGGATGTGAGTTAATGAAACATTTTAACCAAGAAAACATAAGCAGAAATTTTATTGTAACTCTAAAAATAGCTTTCCTTTTAAAACTGAATTTATAAAATAAGAAAGGAAAGGACGATCACAAAAAAATGAGTAAAGAGAATTTAACCATTAAATAAAGCAGTGGCTTATATTTAATGTAAAAAAAAAAGTTTATGCAAAAGTTATGGTTAAAGGATAACTAAAAAGAATATCTAAAGGATAATTAACAAGAAGACGTTCTTTAGAAATTACTTAGTCAAGATTTTTTCTTGAAATTAAACCAAGCTCTCTTCGTAATCTAATAAAATTAGATTCGAGCAGAGGCTTAGTAAAAATGTCTGCTAATTGATTGTCAGTATGAACATATTGAAGACATATATTTCCTTTGTCAATATTATCTCGAAGGAAATGATGACGGATATCGATGTGTTTGGTTCTAGAGTGATTTACTGGATTTTTAGAGAGATTTATAGCACTAGTGTTATCACAGTATATAATAGAATTTGATAAATGAATATCAAAATCTTGAAGTGTTTGTTGCATATATAGTACTTGAGTACAAGCGAGAGCTGCTGATATATATTCAACTTCGCATGTTGATAGTGAAACACAATTCTGTTTCTTACTGAACCAAGAGACAAGTGATTTTCCAATAAAATGGCACGTACCACTTGTACTTTTTCTATCCGTTCTTGAGCCACCGAAATCAGCATCACTATATGATACTAATTCAAATGGACATTCTTTTGGATAAAAAAGACCGAAATCTTTGGTATTATTAAGATAACGAATTATACGTTTCACTGCTCGTAGATGTGATTCCTTTGGATCGGTTTGAAAACGAGCACACAAACAAACACTCATTATTATATCTGGACGACTAGCTGTAAGATAAAGAAGAGAACCAATCATGCTTCGATACAATTTCTGGTTAACATTCTTACCACTTTCATCTTTGTCAATATGTGTAGTTGTACTCATAGGAGTTGGTTTACCAGATGTATTTTCTAATCCGAAGCGTTTGATAAGGTTTTCACAGTATTTTTCTTGATTGATAAAAATGCCGTTTGAAAGTTGCTTTATTTGAAGTCCAAGAAAATAAGATAGTTCTCCTATATGAGACATTTCGAATTCTTTGGTCATAATACTTGCAAATTCTTTGCAAAGCTTATCGTTTGTTGAACCAAAGATGATATCGTCTACATATATCTGGATAACTAGAATATCTTTTCGAGAATGTTTAATAAACAAGGTTTGATTGACTTTGCCTATTTGAAATCCTGAGCTAATAAGATAGCTACGTAGTCGTTCATACCAAGCACGAGGTGCTTGTTTTAAACCATACAGAGCTTTCTTAAGTTTGAACACATGGTCAGGATATTTTTCATGTACGAACAAAGGAGGTTGTTCAACATAGACATTCTCTTTGATAAATCCATTGAGAAAAGCACTTTTGACATCCATCTGATAAAGTTTGAAATTATGGTGACAAGCAAAAGATAATAGGATTCTAATAGCTTCTAGTCGAGCAACTGGTGCAAAAGTTTCTTCATAATCGATACCTTCTTCCTGATTATATCCTTGTGCTACTAATATTGCTTTATTTTTGGTGATATTTCCTTGTTCGTCGGCCTTATTTTTATAGACCCATTTAGTACCAATTACTGACTGATCAGTTGGTCGTGGAACAAGTTCCCAAACGTCATTGCGCTCAAACTGATTTAGTTCTTCCTGCATGGCAATGATCCAATAATCATCTGTAGCAGCTTCTTTTGGATTCTTAGGTTCGATATTTGAGAGAAAAGCGACATGACCCATTTGATTGAGTTGACTTCTTGTTCTGACATGTGATGTTATTTCACCGATTATATTTTGAGGCGGATGGTCTCTTAATATTCTTGGTGGTGATTGTAACTCACATATTTGAGGAATATTCTCAATAATTATTTCCGAGTCAGAATCAATATTTGTGATGATTTGATTGTCAGTGACTATTGATTTGTCATCATCTGATATAGTGTGAGGGTGCTGATAGATTTCATCAAAAGAGACATGAAGTGATTCTTCAATAGTTTTGGTTCGTTTATTAAATATCCTATAGGCCTTACTTCTTTCCGAATAACCGACAAATATTCCTTCATCGGCCTTTGGATCGAATTTGCCAAGCTGGTCTTTCGTATTTAAAATAAAGCACTTGGAACCAAAAACTTTGAAGTATGAAATTTTAGGCTTCCTTTTGTTAAATAATTCATAAGGAGTATTCTTGGTAAGAGGTCTTATGGATACACAATTCAAAACATAACAGGCAGTTGCCACAGCTTCTGCCCAAAAATGTTTTGGTAAGGTGGTTCCATTCAATAATGTTCTTGCACATTCTTGTAAAGTTCGGTTTTTCCGTTCTACAACTCCGTTCTGTTGTGGAGTTCTGGGAAACGAAAAATTATGATATATACCTTTCTTTGTACAAAAATGTTCAAATTCATTATTTTCAAACTCTCCGCCATGATCACTTCTTATATTTTTAACTTTAATCCCTTTTGATTTTTGAATTCTTTTGACGAAAGATTTGAAATGATCGAAAGTGTCACTTTTATTTTTTAAGAAAATTGTCCATGTATAACGAGAGAAATCATCAACAATTACAAGCACATATTGACTGTGATTTATTGATTGAACTCTAGTAGGTCCAAATAAATCCATGTGTAGTAACTCAAGTGGTTGCAATGTTGATTAAAAGATGATTTGGTCAGTTTTCCTAATTGACATGCATCACAAATGTTGTTAACTTTAAAACTCATTTTGGGTAGTCCTCTAACTAGATTGTTTTTGGCTAGCTTGTCAATAGTTCTGAAGTTTATATGACAGAAGCGTTTGTGCCATAGCCATGGATCATTGTCATTAGCCACAAGACACATATCTGAATTATGATTAATATTTATATTCAAAATATATATATTTCTGTCTCTATAACCTTCGAAAACCAAATTATGGTCTTTATCTAAAATACTACACTTATTATTTGAAAATGAAATTATAAAACCCTTGTCACATAACTGACTAATACTAAGCAAATTGTGTTTTAAATTTCTAACTAGCATGACATTAGTAATAAGAGGTAAGTTAGATGTACCGCAATTGCTCACATCGCCTTTGCCGATGATATAGCCTTTTGAATTGTCTCCAAAAGTGACGGAGCCACCATCTGAATATGTAATATTTGTTAATAAACTCTTGTCTCCCGTCATGTGCTTTGATCAACCACTGTCCAATATCCACTTTCCTCTTTTCTTAAGTGGGACCTGCAAAAAAATAGAATTAAGTCCATGGTACCCACTTTTTATAGGGTCCTAAGAGTTAGGTCTTAGGAGTCCAAACCCATTTGGGTCCGGTATCCCCTTTATATATATAATTATTATTAAAATGCACAGTATTCAAGAATTGCTGAATGTATTTGTTCTTAATCAAATTGTTATTTGTTTTAGGAACCCATATTTTGATAGTCTTGACATTTTTCTTTTGAAATTTCACAACTGGTTTTGGTTTGGAATATAATAGACTAAGATTTTTCTTAGCTTCAGTTTTTTGTACTTTCTTTTTCCTTTTATTTCCAAGATGTTTCTTGGTTTCTTGTTTGTTATATCCCAATCCTTGTTTGTCTGAAATAGATTGTGAACTTTCAATGATTTTTGTCAAATTTTCTCGACCTTTGTTAAAATTAGAAACATTTTGAGTAATGTCATCAAACTTTGTTTGTAAGCTAGCTTTTTCTAGGTCTAGAATTTTGACTTTTGCTTTAAGCTCATGATTTTCAGTAGTGAGAGCATTATTTTTCTCTTTTTGAGTTTCTATTTCTTGACTCAAAAGAGATATTTGAGAGTCAACATTAGAAGATGATTCTTGAATATTTTCAAGTTCCTCTTCTAATATTTTCTTCTCATCTTTTAACATATCTCGTTCAAGCTCTGCTCTACTTAAATCTGCTTTGACTACTTTTAATTGACGTTTTATGTCTTTATATTTGATTATCAATTCAGCATTAATATCAAGTAATTCATCAAATGTAGGAATTTGTACCTCATCTTCTGTTGCCATAAAACACACATTAGCTTGTTCATTCTCTGAATCACTTTCACTTTCTGATGAAGATGACTCTGAATCATCCCATGTTACTGAGAAGGCTCGTTTCTTAGATTTGTCCTTCTTATATTTGAATTTGTCATTTTCTGACTTCTTCTTTTGTTCTGGACAATCTTTCTGCATGTGTCCCTTTTTGTGGCAGTTGAAACATTCTATAGCAGATGAAGATGGTTTATTTGATCCAGGTTTCCTTTTATTGTAACGACTGGCTTTTCGATATTTTAAGAATTTTTTGAATCCTTTCGCAATGAATGCCAAATCTTCGTCTTCAGAATCTGATTCATTTTCATCTTTCTCAACATGAAATGCTACATTTTTCTTTTCTTCTTTCTGTTCTTTTCTAGCCTGCAAATTTGCTTCATAGGACATTAAATTTCCTATCAATTCATCTGGCTTCATGACGGAAAGGTCATTAGCTTCTTCAATTGCTAATACTTTTCCTTCCCATTCACTAGTCAGAGAGTGTAGGACTGTTGAAACAACATCGAAATCAGAATACTTTTGTCCTAAGCCAATAAGTGCATGGTGAATAGTTTGAAACCGTGAATACATGTCATTGATTGTCTCGTTTGGTTTCATTTTGAAATTTTGAAATTGACTTTTCAGCATGGCTATTTTGGCTTGTTTAACCTTGTTAGTACCTTCATGAGTGATTTTTAGTGTTTACCAAATTTGATATGCAGTAGTGCAGATACTAACACGATTATATTCATTTTGGTCTAATGCACAGAACAACATATTTATTGCTCTTGCATTTACGGCTGCTGCCGTTTTCTCAGCTGCAGTCCATTCTGAATAATCAGTTGTTGGATTCACTATTTCTCTTTGAGTGGCATTCTAAGCATCATAGCTATTTGATTGCATAAAGAATGACATATGTGTTGCCCAATAACTATAGTTAAGACCATTGAAAAATGGAGGTCTCTGTGTTGATTGACCTTCCGTGTAAGTGGTGTTTTGAGTGCTAGTACTTACGTTATTTGCCATATTACTATAATATATCAAATAACTGTGTTACGGTTATATGATGACCTCGCTCCGATACCAAATGAAAGTGCGGTGTGTATACAATTATATGTGCTAATATAGTATACACGGATCGTGTAATATGGATTACAATACAAATGCGGAAATAGATGATAATAGCATAGTAAATAAAAAATAGAAAAATCACACCAGAGATTTTTATACTGGTACGGAGCACCGTCCTACGTCCAGTCCCAGACTTCTATCTGGATTTTCACTATTAACTTCCTCGCTTCACCCGGAGGAACAGATTTACAACACCCGAACAGCCGAACGGGATTTCACGCCTCTAATACACTGAGGACTTCAACACTTGCCTCTTACAACACAGAGGACTTCAACAAAAGAACAAATACAATTGTTGTTGACAACTTGTGTTCTTGAAAACACGGATTTGTCACTAGCAGTACACCCTTCCTATAATCTTATCCTCAAAGTATGCGAAATGTTGTTTTGAAAAGATTAAGGAAAGTATATTACTTCTTGAATCAAAGGATATGAAATAGTTTCAATGATTCAATAAATAATTGAGAGTTTTTAGAATGCAGGAGTATGTATAAAGTAAGATCAGAGATTAGATTAAAAAGAATATGAAATCATGTGTCTTTAATCAACGAATTGGATGAGTTTATATAGATAAGAATGGTTGTAACTCTTTGCCATTAAGAGATATGATCTTTGGTGAAAGGTAAGAGATGCAACCTTTGGAGAAGAGAAGTGTCTTTTGGAAAAATTGCTTTCTGTTTAAAAATGGTCGACAGGTTAAAAAGTGACCAGTAGACAGGAATTTAAATATTTATACGTTATGTGCATGTGTGCACGTTCAATGTGCAAATTATGCAGGAACGGTCGACCGCCTATATTGTGACCGGTCGACCGGTCCCTGTAAAGTTGCACACTGAATGTGCAACTACATTCTAATCGTATATATATTAATTTTCAACTACATTCTAATCGTATATATATTAATTTTCTTGAAAATGCATGATATTTGAGGATAGATTTTAACAAGTTTATCACTAATATAATATCAAATAATCAATCTATAATCTATAGTAACATATGTAGCTCTAATGACCTTGTTTTGTCGATCGCCTTTTAGTTATTTGTCAGAAATCAAAACTTTCATAAAACTTGTGACTCAACATGTTTCATACCAAAAAAAGACTATCCAACCTCAATTGGATCTTGGAAGTATTTTACCCTTCGTTTTTTCATCACGTGCATTTTTATGTTAAAACGGGATCACCATGGCTGGTCTTCAATTTACCTTCGTTGGGGAGTGGTGCACGTTGGTACTGTTCCGTTTCAAATCCATGCACCCGTTTCTAAAAGTCGTACGACACTATTTCGACATTATCGATGGATGTTGCATCATGCACCATGGATGTTGCACCCTATGGATGTCGATTCTTCGGACGGCCATAACTGTTGGCTTGTTTAGAGTTATTGGAGCCATAAACAGTCAAAACAAAGCTCTCTGTGAGTTATGCGGCATTGACATTTTTAAACCGACAATATATTGGTTCATACCCAAAAAAAATCTATCCGAATCTTAATCGGGCCTCGAAACTTTTTTACCCTTCATTTTTTCATTACGTGCATTTTTACGTTAAAACGGGATCGCCGTAATTGGTCTTTGATTTACCATCGTTGGAGAGTGGTGCATATCGTTGGAGAGTGGTGCACATCGTTGGAGAGTGGTGCACCATGGTACTGCTCCGTTTCAAATCCATGCACCCATTTCTAAAGTTCATACGACGACGTTTCTTTGCATTTTGGATGGATGTTGAACCTTGCACCGTAGATGTTGCACCCTGTGGATATCGATTCTTCGGACGGTCATAACTGTTGACTCCTTTAGAGTTACGAGAGCCATAACTAGTCAAAACGAAGCTCTCTATGAGTTCCATGGATTTGATGGATTTAAGCTATCAATGGATTGTTTCATACCCAAAAAAGTCTATTCGAACCTCAATTGGTTCACGGAACTTTTTTACCCTTCGTATTTTCGTCACGAGCTTTTTTACATTAAAACGGGATCACCGTGACTGGTCTTTGATTTACCGTCACTAGAGAGTGGTGCACCATGGTATTGCTCCGTTTCAAATCCATCCACCCATTTCTAAAAGTTGTACGGCACTGTTTTGACATACTAGTAGGATGCCGCACCATGCACCGCAGTTGTTGCACCCTGTGGATATCGATTCTTCGGACGACCATAACTGTTGGCTCCTTTAGAGTTACGGGAGCCATAACTAGTCAAGACAAAGTTCTCTTAAAGTTCTAAGGCTTTGATCACTTGAAGCGTTCAATGGATTGTGGCATACCAAAAACAGTCTATCCGAACCTCAATCGGCACTCGAAAATTTTTTACCCTTCGTCTTTTCGTCACGTGCATTTTTATGTTAAAACAGGATAACCATGGACGGTCTTTGATTATCACTACTGTAGAGTTGTGCACCATGGTACTGTTCCATTTAAAATCTATGCACCCATTTCCAAAAGTCGTACGGCACTGTTTCGGCATTTTGGACGGATGTTGCATCTTGCACCGTAGATGTTGCACCCTGTGGATATCGATTCTTCAAGCGTCCATGAATGTTGACTCCTTTAGAGTTACAAGAGCCATAACCAGTCAAAACGAAGCTCTTTGTTAGTTCTACGCCTATGACTCCTTTAAACCATCAGTGGATTGTTTCATACCCAATAAAGACTATCGGAACCCCAATCGGGGCTAGGAAGTTTTTTACCCTTCGTGTTTTCGTCACGTGTATATTTACGTCAAAACGGGATCTCCGTGGCTGGTCTTCGATTTACCATCGCTGGAGAGATGTGCACCATGGTACTTCTCCGTTTCAAATCCATGCACCTATTTCTAAATGTCGTACGGCACTATTTTGGCATTCGGGGAGGATGTTGCACCTTACACCATAGATGTTGCACCCAGTGGATATCGATTCTTCGAACGGCCAAAACTGTTAGCTCGTTCAGAATTATGGAAGTCATAAACAGTCAAAACGGACTTTTTATGAGTTCTATGGTTTTGATAGCTTTAAGCCGTTAATGGATTGTTTCATACCAAAAAAGACTATCCGAACCTCTATTGGATCTTGGAAGTTTTTATCCTTCGTTTTTTCGTCGCGTGCATTTTTACGTTAAAAACGAGATCACCGTGCTAGTCTTCGATTTACGGTCATTGGTGAGTGGTGCACCATGTTACTGTTCCGTTTCAAATCCATGCACTCATTTCTAAAATTCGTATATCATTGTTTCGGCTTTTTGGACGGATGTTGCACCATGCACTATAGATGTTGCACCTTATGGATATCGATTCTTCGGACGGCCTTAACTGTTGGCTCGTTTAGAGTTGCGGGAGCCATAAAGAGTCAAAACGAAACTCTCTATGAGTTCTATGAGTTTGACTATTTTAAGCCGTTAATGGATTGTTTCATACCAAAAATGACTTTTCGAACCTCAATCGGGTCTTGAAAGTTTTTACCCTTTGTTTTTTCGTCACGTGGATTTTTACGTTAAAACGGGATCACCGTTGCTGGTCTTAAATTTACCAGCGCTGGAGAGTGGTGCACCATGGTACTGTTCAATTTTAATCCATGCACCCATTTTTAAAAGTCATACGGCATTGTTTTAGCATTTTGGACGGATGTTACCTTGCACCGTAGATGTTGCATCATGTGAATATCGATACTTTAGACGACCATAACTGTTGGAACCTTTAGAGTCACAAGAGCCATAACCAGTCAAAATGAAGCTCTTTGTGAGTTCTGCATCATTGACTGCTTTAAGCAGTCAATGAATTGTTTCATACCCAAAAAAGACTATCCGAACATCAATCGGGGCTCGGAAGTTTTTTACCCTTCGTTTTTCTGTCATGTGCATATTTATGTTGAAACGGGATCACCGTGGCTGGTCTTCGATTTACCATCGCCGAGAGTTGTGCACCATGGTACTAATCCGTTTCAATTCCATGCACCCACTTTTAAAAGTCGTGCGGCACTGTTTTGGCATTCGGGATGGATGTTGCACCTCGCACCATAGATGTGCACCCAATGGATATCGATTCTTCGAACAACCATAACTGAAGGCTCATTTGGAGTTACGGGAGTCATAACCAGTCAAAACGATGCTCTCTCTGAGTTCTACGGCTTTGACAGCTTTAAGCCGTCAATGGATTGTTTCATACCAAAAAAGACTATCCGAACCTCAATTGAATCTCGGAAATTTTTTACCCTTCGTTTTTTCGTCACGTGCATTTTTACATTAAAACGGGATCACCGTAGTTGGTCCATGATTTACCATCGTTGGTAAGTGGTGCACCATGGTACTGCTTCATTTCAAATCCATGCACCCATTTGTAAAAGTCGTACGACACTGTTTCGGCATTTTGGAAGGATGTTGCACCATGCAACGTAGATATTGCACCCTATGGATATCGATTCTTCGGATGGACATAACTGTTGGCTCGTTTAGAGTTACGGGAGCCATAATCAGTCAAAACGATCCTCTCTGTAAGTTCTACGGCTTTGACTATTTTAAGCCATCAATGGATTGTTTTTTACTTAAATAAGTCTATCCGAACCCCAATCTGGTATTGGAACTTTTTTACCCTTCGTTATTCCATCACGTGCATTTTTACGTTAAAACGGGATCACTTTTGCCGGTCTTCGATTTACCATCGCTAGAGAGTGGTACACCATGGTACTACTCCGTTTCAAATCCATGCATCCATTTCTAAAAGTCGTATGGCACTGTTTCGGCATTTTGGACGGATGTTGCACCATGCACCGTAGATGTTGCACCTTGTGGATATCGATTCTTCGGACGACCACAACTTTTGGCTCCTTTAGAATTACGGGATCCATTACCAGTCAAAACGAAGCTCTTTGTGAGTTCTACGGCTTTGACTGTTTTAAGCCATCAAGGGATTGTTTCATACCCAAAAAAGACTATCCGAACCTCAATTGGGTCTCGAAACTTTTTTACCCTTTGTGTTTTCGTCATGTGCATTTTTACGTTAAAACGGGACCAAACCGCAGCTGGTCTTCGATTTACCATTGCTATGGCTCTCGTAATTCTAAAGGAGCCAATAGTTATGACCGTCCAAAGAATCTCTTCGATATCCACAGGGTACAACATCTACGGTGCAAGTGCAACATCCATCCAAAATGCCGAAACAGTGTCGTACGACTTTTAGAAAAGGGTGCATGGATTTGAAACGGAGTGGTACCACATACCCAAAAAAGTCCACCCGAACCTCAATTGGGTCTCTGATCTTTTTTAACCTTCATTTTTTCATCACGTGAATTTTTACGTTAAAATGGGATCACCGTTGCCGATCTTCGATTTACCATCGCTGGAGAGTGGTGCACCATGGTACTGTTCCGTTTTAAAATCACACAACCATTTCTTAAAGTCGTACAGCACTGTTTTGGCATTCGGGGCGGATGTTGGACCTTGTACAGTAGATGTTGCACCCTGTGGATTCTTCAGATGGCCATAACATTGGCTCGTTTAGAGTGACGGGAGCCATAACCAGTCAAAACGAAGCTCTTTATGAGTTATACAAGTTTGATAGCTTTAAGTCATTTATGGATTATTTCATACCCAAAAAAGTCTATTCGAACCTCAATCGGGTCTCTAACTTTTTACCCTTTGTTTTTTCGTTACGTGCATTTTTAAGTTAAAACGGGACCACCATGGCTGGTCTTCAATTTGCCATCGCTGGAGAGTGGTGCATGATGGTACTGCTCTATTTTAAATCCATGCACCTATTTCTAAAAGTCGTGCGACACCGTTTCATTATTTTGGCGGATGTTGCACCATGCACCGTGGATGTTGCATGCTGAGGATATCGATTCTTCGGACGGCCATAACTTTTGGCTCATTTTGAGTTACAGGAGCCATAACCTGACAACACAAAGATCTCTGTGAATTCTACGGCTTTGACAGTTTTAAGCCATCAATATATTGTATCATACCAAAAAAGTACTATCCGAACCACAATTGGATCTTGGAAGTTCTTTAACCTTCGTTATTTCGTCACGTGCATTTTTACGTTAAAAGGGGATAACCATGGCTAGTCTTCGATTTACCATCATCGTAGAGTGATGCACCAACGTTCTCTTCCCTTTCAAATCCGTGCATGCAGTTCTAGTACGGCACTGTTTCGGCATTTTGGACGGATGTTGCACCTTACACCGCAGATGTTGCACCCTGTGGATATCGATTCTTTGGACGGCCATAACTGTTGGCTCGTATAGAGTTAAGGGAGCCATAACCAGTTAAAACGAAGCTCTCTATGAGTTCTATGGCTTTGATAGTTGTAAGCCATTAATGGATTGTTTCATACCCAAAAAAGTCTATCCGAACCACAATCGGGTGTCAGAACTTTTTTACCCTTCGTTTTTTCGTCACGTGCATTTTTATGTTAAAATGGAATCACCGTGGCTAGTCCTCGATTTAACATCACTGGAGAGTGGTGCACCATGGTACTGCTCTGTTTCAAATCCATGCACCTATTTGTAAAAGTCATACGATACTGTTTTGGCATTCGGGGCGGATGTTGCACCTTGCACCGTAGATGTTGCACCTTATGGATATCGATTCTTCGGACGACCATAACTATTGGCTTGTTTAGATTTACGGGAGCCATAACAGGTCAAAATGAAGCTCTTTATAAGTTCTATGGCTTTGACGTCTTTAAGCTGTCAATGGATTGTTTCATACCAAAAAATTCTATCCGAACCTCAATCG
Organism: Allium cepa; assembly: GCA_030765085.1. Lineage (NCBI taxonomy): Eukaryota > Viridiplantae > Streptophyta > Magnoliopsida > Asparagales > Amaryllidaceae > Allium > Allium cepa. The sequence continues at coordinate 337,330,052 of CM060929.1, read as the reverse complement.
GGTCTTGAAACTTTTTACACTTCGTTTTTTCGTCATAGTGGTGCACCATGGTACTGCTCCGTTTCAAATCCATGCACCAATTTTTAAAAGTCGTATGGCACTGTTTCGGCATTTTGGATGGATGTTGCACCTTGCACAGTAGATGTTGCACCCTATGGATATCGTTTCTTCGGACGGCCATAACAGTTGGTTCCTTTTGATTTACGGGAGCCATTATCAGTCAAAACGAAGCTCTTTGTTAGTTCTATGGCTTTGAACACTTTAAGCCATCAATGGATTGTTTCATACCCAAAAAATACTATACGAATCTCAATCGGAGCTCGGAAGTTTTTTACCCTTCGTGTTTTCGACACGTGCATATTTACGTTAAAACGGGATCACCGTGGCTGGTCTTCGATTTACCATCGCTAGAGAGTTGTGCACCATGGTACTGCTCCGTTTCAAATCCATGCACCCATTTTTAAAAATCATACAGTATTGTTTTGGCATTCGGGGTGGATGTTGTACCTTGCACCATAGATGTTGCCACAGTGGATATTGATTCTTCGGACGGCAATAACTATTGGCTCATTTAAATTTCGGGAGCCATAACCAGTCAAAAGGAAGCTCTCTCTGAGTTCTATGGCTTTGACGACTTTAAGCCGTCAATGGATTGTTTCATACCGAAAAAAGACTATCAGAACCTCAATTGGATCTCAGTAGTTTTTTACCCTTCGTTTTTTCGTCTGGTGCATTTTTACGTTAAAACGGGATCACCGTGGCTGATCTTCGATTTACTATCGTTGGTGAGTGGTGCACCATGGTACTGTTCCGATTCAAATCCATGCACCCATTTCTAAAAGTCGTACGACACTGTTTCGCCATTTTGGACGGATGTTGCTCCATGCACCGTAGATATTGCACCCTATGGACATTGATTCTTCAGACGGCCATAACTATTGGCACGGAAGCCATAACCAGTCAAAACGAAGCTCTCTGTGATTTCTAAGGCTTTGATTATTTTAGACCGTCAATGGATTGTTTCATTCTCAAAAAAGTCTATCTGAACCTCTATCGGGTCTCGGAACTTTTTTACCCTTCGTTTTTTCGTCGCGTGCATTTTTACGTTAAAACGGGAATACCGTTGCAGATCTTCGATTTACCATCGCTGGAAAGTGGTGCACCATGTTACTACACTATTTTAAATCCATGCACCCATTTCCAAAAGTCGTACGGTACTGTTTCGGCATTTTGGACGGATGTTGCACCTTGCACCGTAGATATTGCAACCTGTGGATATCGATTCTTCAGACGGTTATAACCGTTGGCTTCTTTAGTTTTACGGGAGCCATAACCAATCAAAACGAAGTTCTCTGTGAGTTCTATGGCTTCGATAGCTTTAAGCCATCAATGGATTGTGTCATACCCAAAAAAGTCTATCCGAACCTCAATTGGGTCTCGAAACTTTTTTACGCTTCGTTTTTTCATCACGTGCAATTTTATGTTAAAATGGGATCACCGTGGTTGGTCTTCGATTTACCATCATTGGAGAGTGATGCACCATGGTAATTCTCCGTTTCAAATCCATGCACCCATTTCTAAAAGTTGTACGGCACTGTTTTGGCTTTCAGAGCGGATATTGCACCTTGCACTGTAGATGTTGCACCCTGTGGATATCGATTCTTCAGACGGCCATAACTTTTGACTCGTTTAGAATTTCAAGAGCCATAAATAGTCAAAATGAACTCTACGAGTTCTATGAGTTTGACGGCTTTAGGCCATCAATGGGTTGTTTCTTACCCGAAAAGCCTATCCGAACCTCAATCGGGTCTCGGAATTTTTTTACCCTTCGTTTTTTCGTCACGTGCATTTTTAAGTTAAAACGAGATCACCGTGGATGGTCTTCGATTTACAATCGCTGGAGAGTAGGACACCATAGGTACTGCTCCGCTTCAAATCCATGCACCCATTTCCAAAAGATATATTGAACTGTTTCGGCATTTTGGATGGATGTTGCACCCTGTGGATATCGATTCTACGAACGACCATAACTTTTGGCTCGTTTTGAGTTACGGGAGCCATAACGAGTCAAAACAAAGCTCTCTGTGAGTTATACAGATTTGACGGCTTTAAGCTATCAATGTATTGTTTCATACCAAAAAAGACTATCCGGATCTCAATTGGATCTTGGAAGTTTTTTACCCTACGTCTTTTCGTCACGTGCATTTTTACGTTAAAATGAGATCACCGTGGCTGGTCTTGGATTTACCATCGCTGGTGAGTGGTGCACCATGGTATTGTTCCATTTCAAATCCATGCACCCATTTCTAAAAGTCATACGACACTGTTTCGGCATTTTGGACGCATGTTGCACCTTGCACTGTAGATGTTGCACCCTGTGGATATCGATTCTTCGGATTGCTATAACTATTGGCTTGTTTAGAGTTACGGGAACAACCAATCAAAATGAAGCTCTCTATGAGTTATACGGCTTTGACAACTTTAAGCCGTTAAGGGATTGTTTCATACCCAAAAAATTCTATCCAAACCTCAATCGGGCCTCGAAACTTTTTTACCCTTCGTTTTTTCGTCGCGTGCATATTTATGTTAAAACAGGATCACCGTGGATGGTCTTCGATTTACTATCGCTGGAGAGTGGTGCACCATGGTAATGCTTCGTTTCAAATCCATGCACCCATTTAAAAAAGTCGTACGGTGTTGTTTTAGCATTTGGGGTGTGTGTTGCACCATGCACCATAGATGTTGCACCCTGTGGATATCGATTCTTCAGATGGCCATAAATGTTAGCTCGTTTAGAGTTACCGAATCCATAGCAGTCAAAACGAAGTTCTCCATGAGTTCTACGAGTTTGAAAACTTTAAGCCGTCAATGGATTTGTTTCATACCCAAAAAAGTCTATCCGAACCTCAATCGGGTCCCGGAACTTTTTTACGCTTCGTTTTTTCGTCACGTGCATTTTTACGTTAAAACGGGATCACCGTTGCTAATCTTCTATTTACCATCGCTAGAGACTGGTGCACCATGGTACTGCTCCATTTCAAATCCATGCACCAATTTCTAAAAGTCGTACGACACTGTTTCTGTATTTTGGACGGATGTTGCAACTTGCACCATAGATGTTGGCTCCTTTAGATTTATGGGAGCCATAATTAGTCAAAAAGAACCGCTCTGTGAGTTCTATGACTTCAATAGTTTTAAGCCATCAATGGGTTGTTTCATACCCAAAAAAGTCTATCCGAACCTCAATTGGGTCTCGGAACTTTTTTACCCTTCGTCTTTTTGTCACGTGCATTTTCACGTTAAAACGGGATCACCGTGGCTGGTCTTTGATTTATCATCACTGGATAGTGGTGCACCATGGTACTGATTTGTTTCAAATCCATGCACCTATTTCTAAAAGTCATACGGTACTGTTTTGGCATTCGGGGCGGATGTTGCATCTTGCACCGTAGATGTTGCACCCTGTGGATATCGATTCTTCGGACTGCCATAACTGTTGGCTCGCTTAGATTTGCGGGAGCCAAAACTAGTCAAAAAGAAGCTCTCTATGAGTTCTATGAGTTTGATCGCTTTACGCCATCATTGGATTGTTTCATACCCAAAAAAGTCTATCCGAACCTCAATGGGGCCTTGAAACTTTTTCACCCGTCGTTTTTTTCGTCACGTGCATTTTTACGTTAAAACGGGATCGCCGTGGCTGGTCTTCGATTTACCATCGCTGGAGAGTGGTGCACCATCGTACTGCTCCATTTCAAATCCGTGCACCTATTTATAAAAGTCGTGTGCACTGTTCCGGCATTTTGGATGGATATTGCACCATGCACCGTGGATGTTGCACCCTGTGGATATCGTTTCTTCGAACGGCCATAACTGTTGGCTCATTTAGAATTGAAAGTGCGGTGTGTATACAATTATATGTGCTAATATAGTATACACGGATCGTGTAATATGGATTACAATACAAATGCGGAAATAGATGATAATAGCATTGTAAATAGAAAATAGAAAAATCACACCAGAGATTTTTATACTGGTTCGGAGCACCGTCCTACGTCCAGTCCCAGACTCCTATCTGGATTTTCACTATTAACTACCTCGCTTCACCCGGAGGAACAGGTTTACAATACCCGAACAGCCGAACGGGATTTCACGCCTCTAATACACTGAGGACTTCAACACTTGCCTCTTACAACACGAGGACTTCAACACAAACAAATACAATTGTTGTTGACAACTTGTGTTCTTGAAAACACGGATTTGTCACTAGTAGTACACCCTTCCTATAATCTTATCCTCAAAGAATATGAATGATGTTTTGTAAAGATTAAAGAAGGTATTTACTTATTGAATCAAAAGATATGAAATAATTTCAATGATTCAATAAGCTAAATTAATTTTTAGAATGCAGGAGTGTTAGAGATTAGATTAGCGAGCATATATGATCGTGTAAAAACTTGTATTTGAATCAATGATTTAGATGAGTATATATAGAGAAAAATAGTTGTAACTCTTTGTGAACAGTTGCCATTAAGAGTTATGATCATTGATGAAAGATAGGAGATGCAACCTTTGGAGAAGAGAAGTGTCTTTTGGAAAAGTTGCTTTCTGTTTAAAAATGGTCGACAGGTCAAAAAATGACCGGTAGACAGGATTTTAAATATATAGTCGTTATGTGCATGTGTGCACGTTTACTGTGCAACTTTACCAGAAACGGTCGACCGCCCCATTTTCAACCGGTCGACCGGTCTGTGTAAATTTTCACAGCGAATGTGCAATGATGTTTAAATGTATATATATCGACTATATTTGAAATGCATGATTATTTGAGGATAGATTTTAACAAGTTTATCACTATTACAACATCAAATAATCAACCTATAATCTAGAGTACCATATGTAGGTCTTGATTTGTCGATTTCCGTTATATTGTTGTCAGTAATCAAAATCTTCATAGAAGCTGTGTCTCAACATTCTCCCCCTTTTTGATTGATGACAATATATAATTAAAGTATTGAGTCTCCCTCTGAATATGTGATTTCCTGCAGACAATTATTAGCACCTTTCTCCCTGCAAACAATTATTAGCACCTTTCTCCCTGCAAACAATTATTAGCACCTTTCTCCCCCTTTGTCATCGACAAAAAAGGAGTAATAGATAATTGGTATAATATAGGAGTTTAATTACCATAATATGCATGGCAAAATAAAACATAACAATGAATTTCAATGATAAAAGAGCCACATAAAAACTGAATATACGGGAACCGGTCGACCGCTCTATTATGGCCGGTCGACCGTTTTCAACCAGAGAGCATTTTGGCCGACCGGTCATAATCTAGGTGGTCGACCGGTTTTTATGCCTGGTGAAAACTGTATATTTTGCAAAATTTTGAGAATGTATCGACCTTATATAATATATATTTCATTCTTTTCTTAAGTGGGACCTAAAAAATAGAATTAAGTCCATGGTACCCACTTTTTATAGGGTCCTAAGAGTTAGGTCTTAGGAGTCCAAACCCATATGGGTCCGGTATCCCCTTTATATATATAATTATTATTAAAATGCACAGTATTCATGAATTGCTGAATGTATTTGTTCCTAATCAAATTATTATTTGTTTTAGGAACCCATATTTTGATAGTCTTGACATTTTTCTTTTGAAATTTCACAACTGGTTTTGGTTTGAAATATAATAAACTAAGATTTTTCTTAGCTTCAGTTTTTTGTACTTTCTTCTTCCTTTTATTTCTAAGATGTTTCTTAGTTTCATGTTTGTTATATCCCAAACCTTGTTTATCTGAAATAGATTGTGAACTTTCAATGATTTTTGTCAAATTTTCTCGACCTTTGTTAAAGTTAGAAACATTTTGAGTAATGTCATCAAACTTTGTTTGTAAACTAGCTTTTTCTAGGTCTAGAATTTTGACTTTTGCTTTAAGTTCATGATTTTCAGTAGTGAGAGCATTATTTTTCTCTTTTTGAGCTTCTATTTCTTGACTCAAAAGAGATATTTGAGAGTCAACATTAGATGATGATTCTTGAATATTTTCAAGTTCTTCTTCTAATATTTTCTTCTCATCTTTTAACATATCTCGTTCAAACTCTGCTCTACTTAAATCTGCTTTGACTACTTTTAATTGACGTTTTAAGTCTTTATATTTGACTATCAATTCAGCATTAATATCAAGTAATTCATCAAATGTAGGAATTTGTACCTCATCTTCTGTTGCCATAAAGCAAACATTAGCTTGTTCATTCTTCGAATCACTTTCACTTTCTGATGAAGATGACTCTGAATCATCCCATGTTACTGAGAAGGCTCGTTTCTTTGATTTGTCCTTCTTATATTTGAATTTGTCATTTTCTGACTTTTTCTTTTGTTCTGGACAATCCTTCTGCATGTGTCCCTTTTTATGGCAGTTGAAACATTCTATAGCAGATGAAGATGGTTTATTTGATCCAGGTTTCCTTTTATTGTAGCGACTGGCTTTTCGATATTTTAGGAATTTTTTGAAACCTTTAGCAATGAACGCCAAATCTTCATCTTCAGAATCTGATTCATTTTCATCTTTCTCAACATGAAATGCTACATTTTTCTTTTCTTCTTTCTGTTCTTTTCTAGCCTGCAAATTTGCTTCATAGGACATTAAATTTCCTATCAATTCATCTGGCTTCATGACGGAAAGATCATTAGCTTCTTCAATTGCTAATACTTTTCCTTCCCATTCATTAGTTAGAGAATGTAGGACTGTTGAAACAACATCAAAATCAGAATACTTTTGTCCTAACCCAATAAGTGCATGGTGAATAGTTTGAAACCGTGAATACATGTCATTGATTGTTTCATTTGGTTTCATTTTGAAATTTTGAAATTGACTTTTCAGCATGGCTATTTTGGCTTGTTTAACCTTGTTAGTACCTTCATGAGTGATTTTTAGCGTTTGCCAAATTTGATATGCAGTAGTGCAGATACTAACACGGTTATATTCATTTTGGTCTAATGCACAGAACAACATATTTATTGCTCTTGCATTTACGGCTGCTGCCGTTTTCTCAGCCACAGTCCATTCTGAATAATCAGTTGTTGGATTTACTATTTCTCTTTGAGTAGCATTCCAAGCATCATAGCTACTTGATTGCATAAAGAATGACATACGTGTTGCCCAATAACTGTAGTTAAGACCATTGAAAAATGGAGGTCTTTGTGTCGATTGCCCTTCTGTGTAAGTGGTGTTTTGAGTGCTAGTACTTGCGTTATTTGCCATATTACAAGAATATATCAAATAACTGTGTTACGGTTATATGATGACCGAGCTCCGATACCAAATGAAAGTGCGGTGTGTATACAATTATATGTGCTAATATAGTATACACGGATCGTGTAATATGGATTACAATACAAATGCGGAAATAGATGATAATAGCATTGTAAATAGAAAATAGAAAAATCACACCAGAGATTTTTATACTGGTTCGGAGCACCGTCCTACGTCCAGTCCCAGACTCCTATCTGGATTTTCACTATTAACTACCTCGCTTCACCCGGAGGAACAGGTTTACAATACCCGAACAGCCGAACGTGATTTCACGCCTCTAATACACTGAGGACTTCAACACTTGCCTCTTACAACACCGAGGACTTCAACACTTGCCTCTTACAACACGAGGACTTCAACAAAAACAAATACAATTGTTGTTGACAACTTGTGTTCTTGAAAACACGGATTTGTCACTAGTAGTACACCCTTCCTATAATCTTATCCTCAAAGAATATGAATGATGTTTTGTAAAGATTAAAGAAGGTATTTACTTATTGAATCAAAAGATATGAAATAATTTCAATGATTCAATAAGCTAAATTAATTTTTAGAATGCAGGAGTGTTAGAGATTAGATTAGAGAGCATATATGATCGTGTAAAAACTTGTATTTGAATCAATGATTTAGATGAGTATATATAGAGAAAAATAGTTGTAACTCTTTGTGAACAGTTGCCATTAAGAGTTATGATCATTGATGAAAGATAGGAGATGCAACCTTTGGAGAAGAGAAGTGTCTTTTGGAAAAGTTGCTTTCTGTTTAAAAACGGTCGACAGGTCAAAAAATGACCGGTAGACAGGATTTTAAATATATAGTCGTTATGTGCATGTGTGCACGTTTACTGTGCAACTTTACCAGAAACGGTCGACCGCCCCATTTTCAACCGGTCGACCGGTCTGTGTAAATTTTCACAGCGAATGTGCAATGATGTTTAAATGTATATATATCGACTATATTTGAAATGCATGATTATTTGAGGATAGATTTTAACAAGTTTATCACTATTACAACATCAAATAATCAACCTATAATCTAGAGTACCATATGTAGGTCTTGATTTGTCGATTTCCGTTAGATTGTTGTCAGTAATCAAAATCTTCATAGAAGCTGTGTCTCAACAAGAATTACGGGAGCCATAACCAGTAAAAACAAAGTGCTTTGTGATTTCTATGGCTTCTAGATCTTTAAGCCGTTAATGGATTTTTTTATACCCAAAAAAGTCTATCCGAACCTCAATCGGGTCTCGGAACTTTTTTACCCTTTGTTTTTTCGTCACCTGCATTTTTACGTTAAAACGGGATCACCATGGCTAGTCTTTGATTTACCACTACTGGAGAGTGGTGCACCATGCTTCTGCTTCGTTTCAAATCCTGCACTCATTTCTAAAAGTCGTACGGTAATGTTTTGGCATTCGGGGCGGATGTTGCACCTTGCACCGTAGATATTGCACCTTGTGGATATCGATTCTTCGGACGGTCATAACTGTTGGCTCGTTCAGAGTTACCGGAGCCATAAACAATCAAAATGAAGCCCCCTACGATTTCTAAAAATTTGAAAGCTTTAAGCCATCAATGGATTGTTTCATACCTAAAAAGTCTATCCGAACCTCAATCGGGTCATGGAACTTTTTCACCCTTTGTTTTTTCGTCATGTGCATTTTTACATTAAAACGGGATCACCATGGCGGGTCTTTTTGATTTACCATTGCTGGAGAGAGGTGCACTATGATACTGCTCCATTTCAAATCCATACCCCATTTCTAAAAGTCGTCCGGCACTGTTTCGGCATTTTGGACGGATGTTGCACCATGCACTGTGGATTTTGCACCCTGTGGATATCGATTCTTTGAACGGCCATAATTGTTGGGTCGTTTTGATTTTAAGGAGCCATAACCAGTCAAAACGAAGCTCTCTATGAGTTCTAGGGCTTTGACAGCTTTAAACTATCAATGCATTGTTTCATACTATAAAAAGACTATCCGAACCTCAACTGGATCTCGAAAGTTTTTTACCCTTCGTTTTTTCGTCATGTGCATTTTAACGTTAAAACGAGATCACCGTGGCTGGTCTTTGATTTACCATCTTTGATGTGTGAGGCACCATGGTACTATTCCGTTACGAATCTATGCACCCATTTCTAAAAGTCGTACGGCACTGTTTCGGCATTTTGGACGGATGTTGCACCATGCACCTAGATTGCTCGCCTTGTGGATATCGATTCTTCGGATGGCCATAACTATTGGCTCGTTTAGAATTACGGGAACAATAACCAGTCAAAACGAAGCTTCTATGAGTTCTATGGCTTTGAATGTTTTAATCCGTCATTGGAGTATTTCATACCCAAAAAATTCTATCCGAACCTCAATCAGGTCTCGGAACATTTTTACCCTTTATTTTTTCGTCACGTGCATTTTTACGTTAAACGGGATCACCGTGGCTGGTCTCCAATTTACCAATGTTGGAGAGTGGTACACCATAGTACTGCTTTGTTTCAAATCCATGCACCCATTTCAAAAAGTCGTACGGCACCGTTACAGAATTTTGGATGGATGTTGCACCTTGCACCGTAGATGTTGCACCCCATGGATATCGATTCTTCAGACGGTCATAACTGCTGGCTCCTTTAGAGTTCCGAGAGCCATAACCAGTCAAAACATAGCTCTCTGTGATTTCTACGGCTTCGACATCTTTATGTCGTCAATGGACTATTTCATACCCAAAAAAAATGTCCGAACCTCAATTGGGTCTCAGAACTTTTTTACCCTTCGTTTTTTCGTCACGTGCATTTTAACGTTAAAACGAGATCACCGTGGCTGGTCTTTGATTTACCATCATCGAAGAGTGGTGCACCATGGTACTTCTCCATTTCAAATACATGAACCCATGTCTAAAAGTCATAAGGTACTGTTTTGGCATTCGGGACGGATGTTGCACCTTGCACTGTAGATGTTGCACCGTGTGGATATCGATTCTTCGGACGGCGACAACTGTTGGCTCGTTTATAGTTGTGGGAGCCATAACCATTCAAAACGAAGTCCTCTATGAGTTCTGTGAGTTTGACAGCTTTAAGCCATTAATGGATTGTTTCGTACCCAAAAAAGTCTATCCGAACCTCAATCGGGTCTTGGAACTTTTTTACCTTCGTTTTTTCATAACGTGCATTTTTACGTTAAAACGGGATCACCGTGGCTGGTCTTCGATTTATCATCGCTGGAGAGTGGTGCAACAGGGTACTATTCCGTTGCAAATCGAAGCATCCATTTCTAAATGTCGTACGGCACTGTTTTGGCATTTTGGACGGATGTTGCACATGCTCCGTAGATTTACACCCTGTGGATATCGATTCTTCGGACGACCATTACTGTTGGCTCGTTTAGAGTTACGGGAGCTATAACCAGTCAAAACGAAGTTCTCTGTGAGTTCTACGGCTTCTACAGCTTTAAGCCACCAGTGGATTGTTTCATACCCAAAAAAGCCAAACCGAACCTCAATCGGGTCTCGGAACTTTTTTACCCTTTGTTTTTTCGTCGCGTGCATTTTTACGTTAAAATGGGATCACCGTGGCTCGTCTTCGATTTACCATCGTCGGAGAGTGGTATGCCATGTTACTGTCCCCTTTCAATTCCATACACCCATTTAAAAAAGTCGCACGACACTGTTTTGGTATTCGAGGCGGATGTTTCACCTTGCACCGTTGATGTTGCACTATGTGGATATCGATTCTACGGACGACCATAATTGTTGGCTCGTTTAGAGTTACGGAATCCATAACTAGTCAAAATGAAACTCTCTATGAGTTCTACAAGTGTGACAGATTTAAGCCATCAATAATTTTGTTTCATACCCAAAAAAGTCTATCCGAACCTCAATCGGATCTCGGAACTTTTTTACCCTTCGTTTTTTCGTCACGTGCATTTTTACGTTAAAACGGGATCACCGTGGCTGATCTTTGATTTACTATTGCTGGAGAGTGGTGCACCATGGTACTGCTCTATATCATATCCATACATCCATTTCTAAAAGTCGTACGATATTGTTTTCGTATTTTGGACGGATATTGCACCATGCACCATGGATGTTGCACCCTGTGGATATCGATTCTTCGGACAGCCATAACTGTTGGCTCGTTTTGAGTTACGGGAGCCACACCAGTCAAAATGGCGCTCCTTGTGTTCTACGGATTTGACATCTTTAAGCAGTCAATGTATTGTTTCGTACCCAAAAAAGACTTTCCGACCTCAATTGGATCTCGGATATTTTTTGCCTTCGTTTTTTTCGTCACGTGCATTTTTACGTTAAAATGGGATCACAATGGCTGGTCTTCGATTTACCATCATTGAAGAGTGGTGCACCATGATACAACACCATTTAAAATCCATGCACCCATTTTTAAAAGTTGTACGACACTGTTTCTGCATTTTGGATGGGTGTTGCACCTGGCACCGTAGATGTTGCACCATGTGGATATCGATTCTTCGAACGGCCATACCAGTTGGCTCGTTTAGAGTTATGGGAGCCATAACCAGTCAAAATGAAGCCCTCTGTGAGTTCTATGGCTTGGACAGCTTTAAGCCATCAATGGATTGTTTCATACCCAAAAAAGTCTATCCGAACCTCAATCGGTTCTTGGAACTTTTTTACCCTTTGTTTTTCCGTCACGTCCATTTTTACTTTAAAATGGGATCATCATGACTGGTCTTTGATTTACCATCGATTTAGAGTGGCGTACCATGGTACTATTCCATTTCAAATCAATGCTCCCATTTATAAAAGTTGTACGGCACCGTTTCGGCATTTTGGACGAATGTTGCACCTTGCACTGTAGATGACGCACCCTGTGGATATCGATTTTTCGGACGGCCATAACTGTTGGCTTATTTAGAGTTACGGGAAGCATAACCAGTCAAAACGAAGCACTTTGTGAGTGCTACGGCTTTGATAGCTTTACTCCGTCAATGAATTGTTTCATACCCAAAAAAGCCTATCCTATCCTCAATCGAGTCTTGAAACTTTTTTGCCATTCGTTTCTTCATCACGTGCATTTTTACGTTGAAAAGGGATCACCGCGACTGGTCTTCAATTTACCATCGTTGGAGAGTGGTGCACCATGATACTGCTCCATTTCAAACGCACGCACCCATTTCTAAAATTCGTATGGCACTGTTTTGGTATTTTGGACGGATGTTGCACTATGCACCGTGGATGTTGCACCCTATGGATATTGATTCTTCAGACGGCCATAACTGTTGGCTCGTTTTGAGTTACGAGAGTCATAACCAGTCAAAACAAAGCTCTCTATGAGTTCTACGGTTCGACAGCTTTAAGCCGTCGATGGATTGTTTCATACCCAAAAAAGTCTATCCGAAACTCAATCGGGTGTCCGTACTTTTTTACCCTTCGTTTTTTCGTCACGTGCATTTTTACGTTCAAATGGGATCATCGTGGCTGGTCCTCAACTTACTGTCTCTGTAGAGTGGTGCACTATGGTACTGCTTTGTTTCAAATCCATACACCCATTTATAAAAGTCTTACGACACTGTTTTGACATTCGGGACGGATGTTGCACCTTGCACCATAGATGTTGTATCCTGTGGATATCGATTCTTCGGACGGCCATAACTATTGGCTTGTTTAGAGTTACGGGAGCCATAACCTGTCAAAACGAAGCTCTCTGTAAGTTCTACAGCTTTGATGGCTTTAAGCCGTCAATGGAATGTTTCATACCCAAAAAAGTCTATCCGAATTTCAATCGGGTCTTGGAACTTTTTTACCCTTCGTTTTTTTCATGACGTGCTTTTTCACGTTAAAACGGGATCACCGTGGCTGGTCTTCAATTTACCATCGCTAGAAAGTGGCATGCCATGGTACTGCTCCATTTCAAATCCAAGCACCCATTTCTAAAAGTCGTACGGCACTGTTTTGGCATTCGGGGCGGATGTTGCAACTTGCATTGCAGATGTTGCACCCTGTGGATATCGATTCTTCGAAAGGCCATAACTATTGGCTCGTTTAGACCTAAGGGAGCCATAACCTGTCAAAACGAAGCTCTCTATGATTTCTATGGCTTTGACAGCTTTAATCCGTCAGCGGACTGTTTTATATAAAAAAGACTATTTGAACCTCCACTGGATCTCGGAAGCTTTTTAACCCTTCGTTTTTTCGTCATGTGCATTTTGACATTAAAACGGGATCATCGTGGCTGATCTTCGATTTATCATCATTGGAGAGTGGTGAACCATGATACTGTTTTGTTTCAAATCCATGCACCCATTTCTAAAAGTCGTACGACACTATTTCGGCAATTTGGACGGATGTTGCTTCTTGCACCGTTGATGTTGCACCCTGTGGATATCGATTCTTTGGACGACCATAACTGTTGGCTTGTTTAAAATTATGGAAGCCATAAATAGTCAATACGAAGCTCTCTGTGAGATTTACGGCTTTGATAGCTTTAAACCGTCAATGGATTGTTTCATACCCAAAAAGTCTATCTGAACCTCAATCGGGTCCCAGAACTTTTTTACACTTCGTTTTTTCGTCAGGTGCATTTTTACGGTAAAATGGGATCACCATGCCTGTTCTTCGATTTATCATCACTGGAGAGTGGTGCACCATGGCACTGCTCCTTTTCAAATCCGTGCACCCTTTTCTAAAAGTCGTATGGCACTATTTCGGCATGCGGGGCGGATGTTGCACCTTACACCGTGGATGTTGCACCCTGTGGATATCGATTCTTCGGACAGCCATAATTGCTCGCTCGTTTAGAATTACGGGAGCCATAGCCTGTCAAAACAAAGCTTTCTATAAGTTCTATGGCTTCGACGGCTTTAAGCCATCAATGGATTGTTTCGTACCCAAAAAAGTCTATCCGAACCTCAATCGAGTCACGGAACTTTTTTACCCTTCCTTTTTCGTGACGTGCATTTTCACATTAAAATGGGATCGTCGTGGCTGGTATTCGATTTACCATTGCTTGAGAGTGGTGCACCATGGTAGTGCTCCGCTTCAAATCCAAGCACCTACTTTTAAAAGTTATACGGCACTGTTTTGGCATTCGGGGCAGATGTTGCACCTTGCACCGTAGATGTTGCACCCTGTGGATATTGATTCTTCGGACGTCCAAAATTGTTGTCTCGTTTAGAGTTATGAGAGCCATAAAAAGTCAAAACGATGCCCTTCACGAATTCTACGAGTTTGGAAGCTTTCAGCCATAAAAGGATTGTTTCATACCCAAGAAAGTGTATCCGAATCTCAATCGGGTCTCGGAACTTTTTTACCCTTTGTTTTTCGGTCACGTGCATTTTTACGTTAAAACGGGATCATCGTGGCTGGTCTTTGCTTTACCACCGCTCGAGAGTGGTGCACCATGATACTATTCTGTTTCAAATCCATGCGCCCTTTTCTAAAAGACGTACGACACTGCTTCGGCATTTTGGACGGATGTTGCACCTTGCATCGTAGATGTTGCACCCTATGGATATCGATTATTCGGAAGGCCATAACTGTTGGCTCGTTTAGATTTACGGGAGCCATAACCAGTCAAAACGAAGGTCTTTGTGAGTTATATAGCTTTGACAGCTTTGAGCCGTCAATGGATTGTTTCATACCCAAAAATGTCTATCCGACCCTTAATCGGGTCTCGGAACTTTTTTACGCTTCGTTTTTTCATCACGTGCATTTTTACATTAAAACGGGATAACCATGGCTGGTATTCGATTTACCATCGGTAAAGAGTGGTGCACCATGGTACTGCTCCGTTTCAAATCCATGCATCCATTTTTACATCCGCACGGCACAGTTTCGGTAATTTGGACGGATGTTGCACCTTGCACCGTTGATGTTGCATCCTGTGGATATCGATTCTTCGGACGGCCAGAATTGTTGGCTCGTTTAGAGTTACGAGAGAAAGAACTAGTCAAAATGAAGCTCTCTATAAGTTCTATAGCTTTGATAGCTTTAAGCTGTCAGTGGACCGTTTCATACCCAAATAAGTCTATCCGAACCTTAATCGGGTCTCGAAACTTTTTCACCCTTTGTTTTTTCATCACGTGCATTTTTACATTGAAACGGGATCATCATGGCTGGTCTTCGATTTACCATCACTAGAGAGTGGTGCACCATAGTATTGCTCTGTTTCAAATCCATTCACCCTTTTTAAAAAGTCGTACAGCACTGTTTTGGCACTCGGGGTGGATGTTGCACCTTGCAACGTAGATGTTGCACCTTGCAACGTAGATGTTGCCCTCTATGGATATCGATTTTTCAAACGGCCACAACTATTGGTTCGTTTAGACCTACTAAAGCCACGACTAGTCAAAACGTAGGTCTCTGTGAGTTCTACGGCTTTGGTAGATCTATGCCGTCAATAGATTGTTTCATACCCAAAAAGGTCTATCCGAACCTTAATCGGGTCTTGGAACTTTTTTAACCTTCATTTTTTCGTCACGTGCATTTTTACGTTAAAACGGAATCACCATGGATGGTCTTCGATTTACCATTGCTGGAAAGTGGTACACCATGATACTACGAAATTTCAAAACCATGCACCCATTTTCAAAAGTCGTACGGTAATATTTCAGAATTTTGGACGGATGTTGCCCATGCACCGTGGATGTCGCACCCTATGGATATCGATTCCTTGGACGGCCATAACTATTCTCTCCTTTAGAGTTATGGAAGGCATAACCTGTCAAAACAAAGCTCTTTGTAAGTTCTACGGCTTAGATGGCTTTAATCCGTCAATGGATTGTTGCATACCCAAAAAGTCTATCCGAACCCCAATCGGGTCTTGAAACTTTTATACCCTTCGTTATTTCATAACGCACATTTTCACGTTTAAACGGGATCACCATGGCTGGTCTTCGATTTACCATTGCATTAGAGTGGTGCACCATGGTACTGCTCCATTTCAAATCCAAGCATCCATTTCTAAAAGTCGTACGACACAGTTTTGGCATTTGGGCTGGATGTTGCACCTTGCACAGTAGATATTGCACCCCGTGGATATCAATTCTTCGGACGGTCATAACTGTTGGCTCGTTTAGAGTTACGGGAGCCAAAACCAGTCAAAACGAAGCTCTCTGTGAGTTCCATGGCTTTGACTACTTTAAGCCATCAATGGATTGTTTCACATAAAAAAAGACTATCCAGACCTCCATTAGACGTCGAAAGTTTTTTACTCTTCGTTTTTTTGTCACGTGCATTTTTACTTTAAAACAGGATCACCGAGGCTGGTTTTCGATTTATCATCGTTGGAAAGTGGCGCACTATGGTACTGTTCCATTTCAAATCCATGCATCCATTTCTAAAAGTCGTACGGCACTGTTTTGGCATTTTGGACGGATGTTGCACCTTGCACCGTAGATGTTGCACCTTGTGGATATCGATTCTTTGGACGGCCATAACTGATTGTTCGTTTATTGTTACGGGAGCCATAACCATTCAAAATGAAGCTCTCTAAGTTCTACGGATTTGATAGCTTTAAGCTGTCAATGGATTGTTTCACACCCAAAAAAGTCCATCCGAACCTCAATTGGGTCTCGGAACTTTTTTACCCTTCGGTTTTCCATCACGTGCATTTTTACGTTTAAACGGGATCACCGTGGCTGGTCTTCGATTCACCATCGCTGGTCAGTGGTGCACCATGGTATTTCTCCATTTCAAATCCATGCACCCCTTTCTAAAAGTAGTCAAAACGAAGCCTCTGTGAGTTCTACGATTTGGACATGTTTAAGCCATTAATAGATTGTTTCATACCCGAAAAAGTCTATCCGAACCTCAATAAGGTCTCGGAACTTTTTACCCTTTATTTTATCGTCACGTGCATTTTTACATTAAAATGGGATCACCATGGATGGTTTTTGATTTACCACCGTTCGAGAGTGGTCACCATGGTACTGTTTCATTTCAAATCCATGCACCCATTTCTAAAAGTCGTACGGCACTATTTTGGCATTTTGAATGGATGATGCACCTTGCACCGTAGATGTTGCACCCTGTGGATATCGATTCTTTGAATGGCATAATTGTTTGCTCGTTTAGATTTACGGGAGCCATAACCAGTCAAAACGAAGCTCTTTGTGAGTTCTACAGCTTTGAAAGCTTTAAGCCATCAATGGATTGTTTCATAACCAAAAAGTCTATCCGACCCTCAATCGGGTCTCGGAAATTTTTTTACCCTTCGTTTTATCATCACGTGCATTTTTACATTAAAAGGGGATAACCGTGGTTGGTCTTCGATTACCAACGCTGGAGAGTGCTGCACTATGGTACCTCTCTGTTTCAAATCCATGCACCAATTTCTAAAAGTCGTACGGTACTGTTTCGGCATTTGGGACGGATGTTGCACCTTGCACCGTAGATGTTGCACCCAGTGGATATCGATTCTTCAGACAGCCATAACTATTGGCTCCTTTAGAGTTACGGGACTATAACTAGTCAAAACGAAGCTCTCTGTGAGTTCTACGGCTTTGCGGCTTTTAGCTGTTAATGGATTGTATCACACTCAAAAAGTCCATCCGAACCTTAATCGGGTCTAGGAACTTTTTTACCGTTCATTTTTTCCTCACGTGCATTTTTACGTTAAAACGGTATCACCGTGGTTGGTCTTCGATTTACCATGCTAGAGAGTGGTGCACCATGGTACTGTTCAGTTTCAAATCCATGCACCCATTTATAAAAGTCAACGGCGCTGTTTCGGCATTTTGGACAGATGTTGCAAGTTGCACCATAGATGTCGCACCCTGTAGATATCGATTCTTCGAATGGTCATAACTGTTGGCTGGTTTAGAGTTACCGGATCCATAACCTGTCAAAACGGAGCTCTATGTGAGTTCTATGGATTTGATAGCTTTAAGCCGTCAATGGATTGTTTCATACCCAACAAAGTCTATCCGAACCTCAATCGGGTCTCGGAACTTTTTTACTATTCATTTTTTCGTCACGTGCATATTTACGTTAAAACGGGATCATCGTGGCTGGTCTTCGATTTACCATCGCTGGAGAGTGGTACACCATGGTACTATTCCATTTCAAATCCATGCACCCATTTCTAAAAGTCGTACGACACTGTTTTGGCATTTGGGACGGATGTTGCACTTTGCACTGTAAATGTTGCACCCTGTGGATATTGATTCATCGGATGGCCATAACTATTAGCTCCTTTAGAGTTATGAGAGCCATAACCAGTCAAAACGAAGCTCTCTGTGAGTTCTACGGCTTTGATGACTTTAATCCATCAATGGACTGTTTATACCCAACAAAGTCGATCCAAACCTCTATCAGGTCTCGGAAGTTTTTTACCCTTCGTTTATTCGTCACTTGCATTTTTACGTTAAAACGGGATCAGCGTGGCTGGTCTACGATTTACCATCGCTGGAGACTGGTGCACCATGGTGTTGTTCCATTTCAAATCCATGCACCCATTTCTAAAAGTCGTACGACACTTTTTTGGCATTTTGGACGGATGTTGCACCTTGTACCATAGATGTTGCACCTTGTGGATATCGATTCTTCAGCCGGCCATAACTGTCGGCTCGTTTAGAGTTACGGGATCCATAACCAGTCAAAGCGAAGCTCTCTGTGAGCTCTACGGCTTTGGAAGCTTTAGGCCGTCAACGGATTGTTTCATACCCAAAAAATTCTATCCGAACCTCAATCGGGTTTCGGAACTTTTTACCCTTCGTTTTTTCGCCATGTGCATTTTTACGTTAAAAGAGTATCACCGTGGCTGGTCTTCGATTTACCCTCGCTGGAGAGTGGTGTATCATAGTACTGCTTTGTTTTGAAATCCTTTACCCATTCATAAAAGTCGTACGGTACTGTTTTGGCATTCGGAACGGATGTTGCACCTTGCACCGTAGATGTTGCACCCTATGGATATCGATTCTTCGAACTGCTATAACTCTTGGCTCGTTTAAATTTACTGGAGCAATAACCAGTCAAAACAAAGCTCCCTTTAAGTTCTGCGGCTTTTAGAGCTTTAAGCCGTTAATGGATTGTTTTATATATAAAAAAAGACTATCCGAACCTCTATTGGATCTCGGAAGTTTTTTACCCTTTGTTTCTTCGCCACGTGCATTTTTACGTTAAAACGGGATCACCGTGGCTGGTCTTCGATTTATCATCGATGGAGAGTGGTGCACCGTGGTATTGTTCCATTTCAAATCGACGCACCCATTTCTAGAAATCGTACGGCACTGTTTCGGCATTTTTGACGTATGTAGCACCTTGTGGATATCCATTCGTTGGACGGCCATAACTGTTAGCTCGTTTAGAGTTACGAGAGCCATAACCAGTCAAAATAAAGCTCTCTGTAAGTTCTACGGCTTTGATAGCTTTAAGCCGTCAATGGATTGTTTCATATGCAAAAAAGTCTATCAGAACCTCAATCGGGTCTCGGAACTTTTTTACCCTTTGTTTTTTCATCACGTGCATTTTTACGTTAAAACGGGATCACCGTGGCAGGTCTTCGATTTACCATCGCTGGAGAGCGGTGCACCATGGCACTGCTCTGTCTCAAATCCATGCACCCATTTTTAAAAGTCGTACGGCACCGTTTCGGCATTTGGGACGGATGTTGCACCTTGCATCGTTGATGTTGCACCCTGTGCATATCGATTCTTCAAATGGCCTTAACTGTTGGCTCGTTTAGAGTTATGGAAGACATAACCAGTCAAAACGAAGCTCTCTGTGAGTTCTACGGCTTTGACAGCTTTAATCTATCAATGGATTGTTTCATAACAAAAAAGTCTATCCGAACCTCAGTCGGTTCTTGGAACTTTTTTACCCTTTGTTTTTTCGTCACGTCCATTTTTACTTTAAAATGGGATCATCGCGGCTGGTCTTTGATTTACCATCGATTGAGAATGGTGCACATGGTACTGTTCCGTTTCAAATCAATGCTCCCATTTCTAAAAGTCGTACAACACTATTTCGGCATTTTGGACAGATGTTGCACCTTGCACTGTAGATGTTGCACCCTGTGGATATCAACTCTTTGGACGACCTTAACTATTGGCTTGTTTAGAGTTACGAGAGTCATAACCAGTCAAAACGAAGCATTTTATGAGTTGTACGGCTGTGACAACTTTAATCCGTCAGTGAATTGTCCCTAAAAAGTCTATCCAAACCTCAATCGGGTCTTGGAACTTTTTTACCCTTCGTTTTTTCGTCACGTGCATTTTCACGTTAAAAACGGGATCACCGTGGCTGGTCTTCGATTTACCATACTGGAAAGTGGTGCACCATACTTCTCCGTTTCAATGCATGCACCCATTTCTAAAAGTTGTACGGCACTATTATGGCATTTTGGACGGATGTTGCACTATGCACCTTGGATGTTGCGCCCTGTGGATATTGATTCTTCGGACGACCATAACTATTGGCTCGTTTTGAGTTACGGAGTCATAACCAGTCAAAAAAGCTCTCTTTCTGTTTCAAATCCATGTACCCATTTTGAAAAGTCGTACGACATTGTTTTGGCATTTTGGACGGATGTTGCACCTTGCACCGTAGATGTTGCACCCTGTGGATATCGATTCTTTTAACGGGCATAACTATTGGCTCATTTAGAGTAACAGGACCCATAAGTAGTCAAAATGAATCTCTCTGTGAGTTATACGGCTTAGATAGCTTTAAGCCGTCAATGGATTATTTCATACTCAAAAAAGTCTATCCGAGCCTCAATCGGGTCTCGGAACTTTTCTACCCTTCGTTTTTACGTCACGCATATTTTTACGTTAAAATGGGATCACCGTAGCTGGTCTTCGATTTACCATCGTTCGAGAGTGGTGCACCATGGTACTTCTCCATTTCAAATCCATGCACCCATTTATAAAAGTCATACGGCACTATTTTGGCATCCGGTGCGGATGTTGCATCTTGCACCGTAGATTTTCCACCCTGTGGATATCGATTCTTCGGACGGCGTAACTGTTGGCTCGTTTAGAGTTACCGGAGCCATAACCTATCAAAAAGAAGATCTCTGTAAGATCTACGGCTTTGATGACTTTAAGCCATCAATGAATTTTGTCATACCCAAAAAAGTCTATCCGAACCTCAATCGGGTCTCGGGACTTTTTTACCCTTCGTTTTTTCATCACGCTCATTTTCACGTTAAAAATGGATCACCGTGGATGGTCTTCGATTTACCATCGCTGGAGAGTGGTGCACCATGGTACTGCTCCGTTTCAAATCCAAGCACCCATTTATAAAAGTCGTACGATACTGTTTTGGCATTCGGGGCGGATGTTGCATTTTGCACCGTAGATGTTGCATCATGTGGATATCGATTATTCAGAGGGCCATAACTATTGTCTCATTAGAGTTATGGGAGCCATAACTAGTCAAAAAGAAGCTCTTTGTGAGTTCTACAACTTTGACAGCATTAAGCCGCCACTGGATTGTTTCATATAAAAAAGACTATCTGAATCTCTACTGGATCTCGAAAGGTTTTTACCCTTCGTTTTCCGTCATGTGCATTTTTAAGTTAAAATAAGATCACCGTGGCTGGTCTTCGATTTATAATCGCTGGAAAGTGGTGCACCATGGTACTGTTCCATTTCAAATCCATGCACCCATTTCTAAAAGTCTTATGGTACTATCTCTGCATTTTGGATGGATATTGCACCTTGCACCGTAGATGTTACTCCCTATGGATATCGATTCTTCGGAGGAACATAATTATTGGCTCGTTTAGAATTACAGGAGCCATAACAAGTCAAAACGAAGCACATTGTGAGTTCGACGGCTTTGACAGCTTTAAGCCATCAATGGATTGTTTTATATATAAAAAAAGACAATCCGAACCTCCACTGGATCCCAGTAGTTTTTTACCCTTGTTTTGTATAAAATAAGACTATCCGAAACTCCATTGGATCACCGTGGCTGGTCTTTGATTTACCATTGCTGGAGAGTGGTGCACCATGATACTGTTCCGTTTCAAATCCATGCACCCATTTTTAAAAGTCGTATGGCACTGTTTCGGCATTTTGGACAGATGTTGTACCCTATGGATATTGATTCTTCAGATGGCCATAACTTTTGGCTCATTTAGAGTTACGGGAACCGTAACCAGTAAAAATGAAGGTCACTGTGATTTCTACGGCTTTGATAGCTTTATGCCTTCAATGGAATATTTCATACCCAAAAAAGACTATTCGAACCTCAACCGGGTCTTGGAACTTTTTTAACCTTCATTTTTTCATCATGTGCATTTTACATTAAAAAGGAATCACCATGGCTGGTCTTCGATTTACCATCGCTGGAGAGTGGTGCACCATGGTACTGTTCCATTTCAAATCCATGCACCCATTTCTAAAAGTCGTACGACACCATTTCGGCATTTTGGATGGATGTTGCACCTTGCACCGTAGATGTTGCACGGATGGCCATAACTGTTGGCTAGTTTAGAGTTACGGGAGCCATAAGCAGTCAAAACGAAGCTCTCTGTGAGTTCTACAGCTTTAATAGCCTTAACACGTCAATGGATTATTTCATGTCCAAGAAAGTCTACCCGAACCTCAATTGGGTCTCCCAACTTTTTTACCCTTCGTTTTTTGTCACGTGCATTTTTACGTTAAACCGGAATTACCGTGGCTAGTCTTCGATTTACCATCGTTAGAGAGTGGTGCACGATGTTACAGCTCTGTTTCAAATCCATGCACTCATTTCTAAAAGTCGTACGGTACTGTTTCTGCATTTGGGGTGGATGTTGCACCTTGCACCGTAAATGTTGCACAGTGTGGATATCGATTCTTCGGACGGCCATAACTGTTGGCTCTTTTAGAGTTACGAGAGCCATAACCAGTCAAAAGGAAGCTCTCTGTTAGTTCTACGGTTTTGACAGCTTTTAGCCATCAATGGATTGTTTCATACCCAAAAAAGTCTATCCGAGCCTCAATCCGGTCTCGAAACCTTTTTACCCTTCGTTTTTTCGTCACGTGCATTTTTACGTTAAAACGGGTTCGCTATGGCTGGTCTTCGATTTACCGTCACTAGAGAGTGGTGCACCATAGTACTGTTCAATTTCAAATCCATGCATCCATTTCTAAAAGTCGTGCTACACTGTTTCGGCATTTTGGATGGATGTTACACCAGGCTTCGTAGATGTTGCACCCTATGGACATCGATTCTTCGGGCGACCATAACTGTTGGCTCGTTTAGAGTTACGGGAGCCATAACAAGTCCAAACGAAGCTCTTTGTGATTTCTACGGCTTGGATAGCTTTAAGACGTCAATGGATTGTTTCATACCCAAAAAAGTCTGTCCGAACCTCAATCGGGTCTTGGAACTTTTTTACCATTCGTTTTTTCATCACATGCATTTCTATGTTAAAACGGGATCACCGTGGCTGGTCTTCGATTTACCATCACTGGAGAGTGGTGCACCATGGTACTACTTCTTTTCAAATCCATGCATCGATTTCTAAAAGTCGTACGACACTGTTTCGGCATTTTAGACGGATGCTGCACCTTGCACCGTGGATGTTGCACCCTATGGATATCGATTCTTTGGACGACCCTAACTGTTGGCTCGTTTAGATTTACGGGAGCCATAACCAGTTAAAATGAAGCCCTCTATGAGATCTACGATTTTGATAGCTTTAAGTCATTAATGTATCATTTCATATCAAAAAAAGACTATCCGAACCTCAATTGGATCTTGAAAGTTTTTTACCCTTCGTTTTTTTGTCACGTGCATTTTTGGGCTAAAACGGGATCACCATGGTACTACCCCGTTTAAAATCCATGCACCCATTTCTAAAAGTAGTACGACACTGTTTCGGCATTTTGGACGGATGTTGCACCTTGCACCATAGATGCTGCACCCTATGGATATCGGTTCTTCGGACGACCATAACTATTGGCTCGTTTAGAGTTATGAGAGCCATTACCAGTCAAAATGTAGCTCTCGGTGAGTTCTACGGGTTTGATGGCTTTAAGACATCAATGGATTTTTTTTCATACCCAAAAAAGTCTATCCGAACCTCAATCGGGTCTCGAAACTTTTTCACCCATCATTTTTTCGTCACATGCATATTTACGTTAAAACGGAATCACCATGGCTGGTCTTCGATTTAACATCGCCGGAGAGTGGTGCACCATGATACTTCTCCATTTCAAATCCATGCATCCATTTCTAAAAGTCGTAAGGCACTATTTCGGCATTTTGGACGGATGTTGCACCATGCACGGTGGATGTTGCACCCTGTGGATATCGATTCTTCGAACGGCCATAACTGTTGGCTCGTTTTGAGTTACGAAAGCCATAGCCAGCCAAAACAAAACTCTCTGTAAGTCTATGGCTTTGACAGCTTTAAGCCGTAAATGTAGTGTTTCATATCAAAAACAGATTATCCGAACCTCAATTGGATCTCGGAAGTTTTTTATCCTTCGTTTTTTCGTCACGTGCATTTTTACGTTAAAACTAGATCACCGTGGCTGGTCTTCGATTTACCGTTACTGGAGAGTGGTGCACCATGGTCCTGCTCCATTTCAAATCCATGCACCCATTTCTAAAAGTCGCACGACACTGTTTCGGCATTTTGGACGGATGTTTCACCTTGCACCGTAGATGCTGCTCCCTGTTGATATCGATTCTTTGGACGGCCATACCTGTTGGTTCGTTTAAAGTTACGGGAGCCATAACCAGTCAAAACGAAGCTCTCTGTGAGTTTTATGGATTTTATGGCCTTAAGCCATCAATGGATTGTTTCATACCCAAATAGTCTATCCGAGCCTCAGTCGGGTCTCGAAACTTTTTTACCCTTAGTTTTTTCGTCACATGCATTTTTAAGTTAAAAAGGGATCACCCTAGATGGTCTTCAATTTACCATCGCTAGAGAATGGTGCACAATAGTAATGCTCCGTTTCAAATCCATGCATCCATTTATAAAATTCGTACGGCACTGTTTTGGCATTCGAGGCGGATGTTGCACCTTGCACCGTAGTGTTGCACCCTGTGGATATCGATTCGTCGGCCGGCCATAATTGTTGGCTCGTTTAGAGTTACGGGAGCCATATCCAGTCAAAATGAAGCTCACTGTAAGCACTACGGTTTTTCTGGCTTTAAGCCATCAATGGATTGTTTCATACCAAAAAGTCTATCTGAACCTCAATCAGGTCTCGGAACTTTTTTAACCTCCGTTTTTTCATCACGTGCATTTTCAAGTTAAACCGGAATCACCGTGGCTGGTCTTCGTTTTACCATCGCTAGAGAGTGGTGCACCATGGTACTGCTCCGTTTCAAATCCAAGCACCCATTTATAAAAGTCGTACGACGCAGTTTTGGCATTCGGGGCGGATGTTGCACCTTGCACCGTAGATGTTGCACCCTTTGGATATCGATTCTTCGTACATCCAGAACTATTGGCCCGTTCAGAGTTACATGAGCCATAACCAGTCAAAACTAAGCTCTCTGTGAGTTCGACAGCATTGACATCTTTAAGCCATCAACGGATTGTTTCATATAAAAAAAGACTATCCGAACCTCCATTAGATCTCAGAAGTTTTTTTACCCTTTGTTTATTTGTCACGTGCATTTTTACGTTAAAACGGGATCACCGTGGCCGGTCTTCAATTTTCCATCGCTGGAGAGTGGTGCACCATGGTACTGTTCCATTTCAAATCCATGCACCATTTTTAAAAGTCGTACGGCACTGTTTTGGCAATTTGGACGGATGTTGCACCTTGCACCGTAGATGTTGCACCCTATGGATGTTGATTCTTCGGACGGCCATAACTGTTGGCTTGTTTAGAGTTACGGGAAACATAACCATTCAAAATGAAGCTCTCTGTGAGTTCTATGGCTTTGACGCTTTAAGCCGTCAATGGATTGTGTCATGCCCAAAAGTCTATTCGAACCTCAATCGGGCCTTGGAGCTTTTTTACCCTTCATTTTTCCGTCACATGCATTTTTACGTTACAACGGGATACCGTGGCTGGACTTCGATTTACCATCTCTAGAGAGTGGTGCACCAGGGTATTGCTCTGTTTCAAATCCATGCACCCATTTCTAAAAGTCGTACGGCATTGCTTCGGTATTTTAGACGGATGTTGCACCATGCACCGTGGATGTTGCATCCTAAGGATATCGATTTTTCGGACGATCATAACTGTTAGCTTCTTTTGAGTTATAGGAGCCATAACTAGTCAAAATGAAGCTCTCTGTGAGTTCTACGGCATTGATAGCTTAAGCCGTCAATGTATTGTTTCATACCAAAAAAAGACTATCCCAACCTTAATTGCATCATGAATGTTTTTTACCATTCATCTTTTTGTCACGTGCATTTTTACGTTAAAACAGAATCACCATGGCTGGTCTTCGATTTACCATCGCTAGAGAGTGGTGCACCATGGTACTGTTCCGTGTCAAATCCATGCACCCATTTTTAAAAGTCGTATGGCACTATTTCGGCATTTTGGATGGATGTTGCACCTTGCACCGTCGATGTTGCACCCTGTGGATATCTATTCTTCGGACGTCCATAACTGTTAGCTCATTTAGAGTCACAGAAGACATAACCAGTCAGAATGAAGCTCTTTGTGAGTTCGACGGCTTTGACGGCTTTAAGCCATCAATGGATTGTTTCATACCCATAAAATTCTATCCAAACCTCAATCGGCTCTCGGAACTTTTTTACCCTCCGTTTTTTCGTCACGTGTATTTTTACATTAAAACGAGATCATCGTGGCTGGTCTTCGATTTACCATCGCTGGAGCATGGTGCATCATGGTATTATTCTATTTCAAATCCATGCATCCATTTATAAAAGTTGTAAGGCACAGTTTTGGCATTTGGGGCGGATGTTGCACCTTGCGCCGCAGATGTTGCACCTTGTGGATATAGATTCTTCGGATGACCATAACCGTTGGCTCGTTTAGAGTTACAGGAGCCATAAACAGTCAAAACGAAGCTCTCTGTAAGGTCTACGGCTTTGACGGCTTTAAACGATTAATGGATTGTTTCATGCATAAAAAGACTATTCGAACACCCATTTATTAAAGTCGTACCGCACTGTTTCGGCATTCGAGGTGGATGTTGCACCTTGCACCGTAGATGTTGCATCCTTTGGATATTGATTCGTCGTACGGCCATAACTGTTGGCTCCTCTAGAGTTACGGCAGCCATAACTAGTCAAAACGAAGCTCTTTGTGAGCTCTACGGCTTTAACACCTTTAAGCCATCAATGGTTTGTTTCATACCCAAAAAAGTCTATCCAAAACTCAATCGGGTCTTGGAACTTTTTTACCCTTCCTTTTTTCGTCACGTGCATTTTTACGTTAAACGTGATCACCGTAGATGGTCTTCAATTTACCATCGCTGGAGAGTGGTGCACTATGGTACTGTTCTATTTCAAATCCATGCATCCATTTCTAAAAGACGTACGACACTGTTTCGGTATTTTGGACGGATGTTGCACCTTGCACCGTAGATGTTGCACCTTGTGG
This sequence comes from Allium cepa, assembly GCA_030765085.1. Classification (NCBI taxonomy): domain Eukaryota; kingdom Viridiplantae; phylum Streptophyta; class Magnoliopsida; order Asparagales; family Amaryllidaceae; genus Allium; species Allium cepa. The sequence continues at coordinate 337,302,284 of CM060929.1, read as the reverse complement.
ATATCGATTCTTCGAACAGCCATAACAGTTGGCTCGTTTAGAGTTACGGGAGCCATAACCAATCAAAATGAAGCTCTTTGTGAGATATATCGCATTGACAGCTTTAAGCCGACAATGGATTGTTTCATATGCAAAAAGTCTATCCGAACCTCAATCGTCTCTCGAAACATTTTTACCATTCGTTTTTTCGTCACGTGCATTTTTACGTTAAAAAGGGACCGCCGTTGCTGCTTCTCGATTTACCATCATTGGAGATTGGTGCATCAAGGTACTGCTCCGTTTCAAATCCATGCACCCATTTCTAAAAGTCGTACGACAATGTTTCGGCATTTGGGACGGATGTTGCACCTTGCACCCTGTATGTTGCACCCTGTGGATATCGATTCTTCGGATGGCCATAACTGTTGACTCCTTCAAAGTAACGGGAGTCATAACAAGTCGAAACGAAGCTATCTGTGAGTTCTACGGCTTTGAAAGCTTTAAGCCGTCAATGAATTGTTTCATACCCAAAAAAGTCTATCCGAACCTAAATTGGATCTCGAAACTTCTTTACCCTTCGTTTGTTCGTCACGTGCATTTTACGTTAAAATGGGATCATCGTGGCTGGTCTTCGATTTACCATCGCTGGAGAGTGGTGCATCATGGTACTGTTCCATTTCAAATCCATGCATCCATTTCCAAAATTTTACGGCACTGTTTCGGTATCTTGGACGAATGTTGCACCTTGCATCGTAGATGTTGCACCCTGTGGATATCGATTCTTCCGACGACCATAACTATTGGCTCGTTTAGAGTTACAGGAGCCATAAACAGTCAAAATGATGCTCTCTGTGAGTTCTACGGCTTTGATAGCTTCCGTCAAAAGGTTGTTTCATACCCAAAAAAGTCTATCCGAACCTCAATCGGGTCTCGGAACCTTTTTACCCTTCGTTTTTTCATCACATATATTTCTACATTAAAACGGGATCACCGTGGCTGGTCTTCGATTTACCATCGCTGAAGAGTGGTGTACCATGGTACTGCTCCATTTCAAATCCATGCACCCATTTCTAAAAGTCGTACGGCACTGTTTGGGCATTTTGGACGGATGTTGCACCATGCATGTTGCACCCTATCGATATCGATTCTTCGGATGGCCATAACTGTTGGCTCGTGTTGAGTTATGGGATCTATAACTAGTCAAAATGGAGCTCTCTTTGAGTTCTATGCATTTGACAGCTTTAAGCCATGAATGTATTGTTTCATATCAAAAAAAGACTATCCGAACCTCAACTGGATCTCGAAAGTTTCTTACCCTTTGTTTTTTCGTCACGTGCATTTTTACGTTAAAACGGGATTATCATGGCTGGTCTTCCATTTACGGTCACTAGAGAGTGGTGCACCATGGTACCGTTCCGTTTCAAATCCATGCACCGATTTCTAAAAGTCGTACGGCACTGTTTCGGCATTTTGGATGGATGTTGCACCTTGCACCGTAGATGTTGCACCTTGTGGATATTGATTCTTCGGACAGCCATAACTGTTGGCTTGTTTAGAGTTACGGAGCCATAACCAGTCTAAACGAAGCTCTCTATGAGATCTAAGGCTTTGACAGCTTTAATCCATCAATAGATTGTTTCATACCCAAAAAAGTCTATCCGTACCTCAATCGGGTCTTGAAACTTTTTTACCCTTCGTTTTTTTGTCACGTGCATTTTAACGTTAAAAAGGGACCACCATGGCCGATCTTCGATTTATCATCGCTAGAGAGTGGTGCACCATGCTACTGCTCCGTTTCAAATCCATGCACTAATTTATAAATGTCATATGATACAGTTCGGGGCGGATGTTGCACCCTGCACCTAGATGTTGCACCCTGTGGATATCGATTCGTTTTACGGCCATAATCGTTGGCACCTTTAGAGTTATTGGAGCCATAAACAGTCAAAACAAATCTCTTTGTAAATTCTACAGCTTTGTTGCCTTTAAGCCATCAATGGATTGTTTCATACCCAAAAAGTTTATCCGAACCTCAGCCGGGTCTTGGAACTTTTTTACCCTTTGTTTTTTCGTCACGTGCATTTTCACGTTAAAAAGGGATCACCGTGGCTAGTCTTCGATTTACCATCGCTAGAGAGTGGTACACTATGGTACTGCTCCATTTCAAATCCAAGCACCCATTTATAAATGTCGTACGACACAGTTTTGGCATTCGGGGAGGATGTTGCACCTTGCACCGTAGATGTTGCACCCTATGGATATCGATTCTTCTGATGGCCATTACTATTGGCTCGTTTAGAGTTAAGGAAGCCATAACCAGTCAAAATGAAGCTTTTTGTGAGTTCGACGACATTGACATCTTTAAGCCATCAATATATTGTTTCATATAAAAAAAGACTATCCGAACTTCCATTGGAACTCGGAAATTTTTTACCTTTCGTTTTTTCATCACGTGCATTTTTACGTTAAAACAGGATCACCATGGCTGGTCTTCGATTTACCAACATTGGAGAGTGGTGCATTATGGTATTATTCCGTTTCAAATCCATGCACCCATTTCTAAAAGTTGTACGAAACTTTCGACATTTTGGACGGATGTTGCACCTTGCACCGTAGATGTTGCACCTAGTGGAAATTGATTCTTCAGACGACCATGAATGTTGGTTCGTTTAGAGTTACGGCAGCCATAATTAGTCAAAACGAAGGTCTTTGTGAGCTCTACGGCTTTATGCCTTCAATGGATTGTTTCATGCCCAAAAAAATCTATCTGAACCTCAATCGGTCTCGAAACTTTTTTACCCTTCGTTTTTTCGTCATGTGCATAAAACAAGATCGCCTTGCCTAGTCTTCGATTTACCGTCGTTAGAGAGTGGTCAACCATGGCACTGTTCCGTTTGAAATCCATGCACCAATTTATAAAAGTCATACGACACTGTTTCGGCATTCGTGGCGGATGTTGCAACTTTCACCGTAGATGTTGCACCCTGTGGATATCGATTCTTCGGACAGCCATAACTCTTGGCTAGTTTAGAGGTACGGGAGCCATAACCATTCAAAACGAATCTCTATGTAAGTTCTATGGCATTTCTGGCTTCAAGCCATCAATGGGTTGTTTCATACCTAAAAAAGTCTATCAGTACCTCAATCGGGTCTCATAACTTTTTTACCCTTCGTTTTTTCGTCACGTGCATTTTCATGTTAAAACGGGATCGCCGTGGCTAGTTTTCGAATTACCATCTCTAGAGAGTGGTGCACCATGGTACTGCTCCATTTCAAATCCAAGCACCCATTTATAAAAGTCGTACGGCATAGTTTCGAAATTCGGGGCGGATGTTGCACCTTGCACCGTAGATGTTGCACTCTGTGGATATCGATTCTTCGAACGACCATAAGTATTGGCTCGTTCCTAGTTACAGGTTCCATAACAAGTTAAAACAAAGCTCTCTGTGAGTTCGATGGAATTGACAGCTTTAAGTCATCAATGGATTGTTTCATATAAAAAAGACTATCCGAACCTCCTTTGGATCTTGAAAGTTTTTTACCCTTCGTTTTTTCGTCACGTGCATTTTTACATTAAAGCGCGATCACCATGGCTGGTCTTCGATTTACCATCGCTAGCGAGTGGTGCACCATGGTACTGCTCTGTTTCAAATCCTTGCATCCGTTTTAAAAGTCATACGACACTGTTTTGGCATTTTGGACAGATGTTGCACCTTGCACCGTAGATGTTGCACCCTATGGATATTGATTCTTCGGATAGCCATAACTGTTGGCTCGTTTAGGGTTACGAAAGCTAAAGCCAGTCAAAACGAAGCTCTCTATGACTTCTACGGCTTTGACAGCTTTAAGCTGTTAATGGATTGTTTCATTCCCAAAAATTATATCCGAACCTCAATTATGTCTCGGAACTTTTTTACCCTTCGTTTTTTCGTCACGTGCATTTTGACAATACAACGAGATCACCGTGGCTGGTCTTTGATTTACCATCGCTGGAGAGTGGTGCACTATGGTACTGCTCCATTTCAAATCCATACACCCATTCATAAAAGTCGTATAACACTGTTTTGGCATTCGATACGGATGTTGCACCTTGCATCACAGATGTTGCACCCTATGGATATCGATTCTTCGGACGGCCACAACTGTTGGCTAGTTTAGAGTTACGGAAGCCGTAACCAGTCAAAATGAAGTTCTCTGTAACTTCTGCGACTTTGATGGCTTTGAACCATCAATGGATTGTTTCATACCCAAAAAAGTCTATTAGAACCTCAATCGGGTCTTGGAACTTTTTTACCCTTTGTTTTTTCGTCACGTTCATTTTCATGTTAAAACGAGATCACCGTGGCCGGTCTTTGATTTACCTTCGTTGGAGAGTGGTGCACCATGTTACTACTCCGTTTCAAATCCAAGAGGCCATTTATTAAAGTCGTAAGGCACTATTTCGGCATTCGGGGGCGGATATTGCACCTTGCACCATAGATGTAGCACCATGTGGATATCGATTCTTCGGACGGCCATAACTGTTGGCTCCTTTAGAGTTATGGGAGCCATAACCAGTCAAAACAAAGCACTCTATTAATTCTACAGCTTTGATAGCTTTAAGCCATCAATGGATTGCTTCATACCCAAAAAAGTCTATCTGAACCTCAATCGGGAATCGGAACTTTTTTATCTTTCGTTTTTTGATCACGTGCATTTTCACGTTAAAACGGGATCACCGTGGCTGGTCTTCGATTTACCATCGCTACAGAGTGATGCACCATGGTACTGCTCAGTTTCAAATCCAAGCACCAATTTATAAAAGTTGTACAGCACAGTTTTGGAATTCGGGGCGGATGTTGCACCTCGCACCTTAGATGTCACACCCTGTGGATATTTATTCTTTGAACAGCCATAACTATTGGTTCGTTTTTAGTTACAGGAGCCATAACTAGTCAAAACAAAGCTCTTTGTATGTTCGATGGCATCGACAGCTTTAAGCCATCAATGAATTGTTTCATACGAAAAAAGATTATCTGAACCTCCATTGGATCTTGGAATTTTTTACCATTACGTGCATTTTTAAGTTAAAGTGGGATCACCGTGGTTGGTCTTCGATTTACCATCGCTGGCGAATGGTGTGCCATGGTACTATTCAGTTTCAAATCCATGCACCCATTTCTAAAAGTCATATGGCACTGTTTCGGCATTTTGGATGGATGTTGCACCTTGCACCGTAGATGTTGCACCTTGTGGATATTGATTCTTCGAACAGCCATAACTGTTGGCTCTTTTAGAGTTACGGGTGCCATAACCAGTCAAAACAAAGCTCTCTGTGAGTTCTACATCTTTGATAGCTTTAAGCCGTCAATTGATTGTTTCATACCCAAAAAAGTCTATCAGAACCTCAATCAGGTCTCATAACTTTTTTACCCTTCGTTTTTTCTTCACGTGCATTTTTACATTACAACAGGATCACCGTGGCTGATCGTTGCTTTACCATCGCTGGAGGGTGGTGCACCATGGCACTGCTCCATTTCAAATCCACACACCCATTTTTGAAAGTCGTACGGCACTGTTTTGGCATTTGGGTCAGATGCTGCACCTTGCATCGTAGATGTTGCACCATGTGGATATTGATTCTTCGGACGGCCATAACTGTTGGCTCATTTAGAGTTACGGGAGCCATAACCAGTCAAAACGAAGCTCTCTGTAAGTTCTACGACTTTGATGGCTTTAAAACATCAATGGATTGTTTCATACCCAAAAAAGTGCATCCGAACCTCAATCGGGTCTTGAAACTTTTTTACCCTTTGTTTTTTCGTCACGTGCATTTTCCTGTTTAAACGGGATCACTGTGGTCGGTCTTGATTTACCTTCACTGGAGAGTGGCGTACCATGTTATTACTGTGTTTCAAATCCAGGCGGCCATTTATTAAAGTCGTACACCACTGTTTCGGCATTCGAAGGAAGATATTGCACCTTTCACAGTAGACGTTGCACCCTGTGGATATCGATTCTTCGGACGGCCATAACTGTTGGCTCCTTTAGAGTTATGGGAGCCATAACCAGTCAAAACAAAGCTCTATGTGAGTTCTACGTCTTTTAACAGCTTTAAGACATCAATGGATTGTTTCATACCCAAAAAAGTCTATCTGAACCTCAATCAGGTCTCGGAACTTTTTTACCCTTCGTTTTTTCATCACGTGCATTTTTACGTTTAAACGGGATCACCGGAGCTGGTCTACGATTTACCGAAGCTTGAGAGTGGTGCACCATGGTAGTGCTCCATTTCAAATCCACGCGCCCATTTAGAAAAGTCGTACGACATTGTATTGGCATTCAAGACGGATGTTGCACCTTGCACGTAGATGTTGCACCCTATGGATATCAATTCTTCGGACGGACGTAACTGTTGGCTCGTTTAGAGTTACGGGAGCCATAACCAGTCAAAATGAAGCCCTTTGTAAGTTCTATGACTTTGACAGCTTTAAACCATCAATGGATTATTTCATACCCAAAAAATGTCTACTCGAACCTTAATCGGGTTTCGAAACTTTTTACCCTTCGTTTTTTCGTCACGTGGTTTCGTCACGTGGCCGGTCTTTAATTTACCTTCGCTGGGGAGTGGTGCACCATGTCACCGCTCCATTTTTAATCCAAGCATCGATTTATGAAAGTCGTACGGCACTGTTTCGGCATTCAAGGCGGATGTTGCACCTTGCACCATAGATGTTGCACCCTATGGATATCGTTTCTTCGGACAGCCATAACTGTTGGCTCCTATAGTGTTACGAGAGCTATAACCAATCAAAACGAAGCTCTCTGTGATTTCTATGGCTTTTACAGCTTTAAGCCATCAATGGATGGTTTCATACCCAAAAAAGTCTATCCGAACATCAATTGGGTCTTAGAACTTTTTTACCCTTCTTTTTTCGTCACGTGCATTTTATGTTAAAACGAGTTCATCGTGGCCGGTCTTTGATTTACCATCGTTGCTGAGTGGTGCACCATGGTACTGTTCCGTTTCAAATCCATGCACCCATTTGTCAAAGTCGTACGACACTGTTTGGCATTTTGGATGGATGTTGCACCTTGCACCGTAGATGTTGCACCCTGTGGATATCGATTCTTCGGACGGCCATAACAGTTGGCTCGTTTAGAGTTACGGGAGCCATAACAAGTCAAAACGAAGCTCTCTGTGAGTTCTTTGGCATTAACAGCTTTAAGCCGTCAATGGATGGTTTGATACCCAAAAAAGTCTATCCAAACCACAATCGGGTCCCGAAACATTTTACCCTTCGTTTTTTCGTCACGTGCATTTTTATGTTAAAACGGGATCATCATGGCTGGTCTTCGATTTACCATCGCTGGAGAGTGGTGCACCATGTTTCCGCTCCGTTTCAAAGCCATGCACCTATTTCTAAAAGTCGTATGGCAATGTTTCGGCATTTTGGACGGATGTTGCACCATGTGAATATCGATTCTTCGGACGGCATAACTGTTGGCTCCTTTAGAATTACGCGAGACATAACCAGTGAAAACGAAGCTCTCTGTGAGTTCTATGGCTTTAACAGTTTTGAGCCGTTAATGGATTGTTTCATACCCAAAAAGTCTATCCGAGCCTTAATCGGGTCTCGAAAGTTTTTTACCCTTCATTTTTTCGTCACGTGCATTTTTACGTTATAACGGGATCATTGTGGCTGGTCTTCGATTTACTATTGCTGGAGAGTGGTGCACCATGGTACTGATCCGTTTCAAATCCATGCACCCATTTATTAAAGTCGTACGGCACTGTTTTGACATTCCAGACACCTTGCACCGTAGATGTTGCACCCTATGGATATCGATTCTTCGGACGGTCATAACTGTTGGCTCGTTTAGAGTTAAGGGAGCCATAACAAGTCAAAATGAAGCTCTCTTTAAGTTCTATGATTTTGACGGCATTAAGCCATCAATGGATTGTTTCATACCCAAAAAAGTCTATCCGAACCTTAATCGGGTCTCGGAACTTTTTTACCCTTTGTTTTTTCCTCACGTGCATTTTCACATTAAAATGGGATCACCGTGGATGGTCTTCAATTTAACTTCATTGGAGAGCGGTGCACCATGTTTCTGCTCTATTTCAAATCCTAGCACTTAATTATTAAAGTCGTACGACACTGTTTCGGCATTCGGGGCGGATATTGCACCTTCCACCGTAGATGTTACACCCTGCGGATATCGATTCTTCAGACGGCCATAATAGCTGGCTCTTTATAGTTAAGGGGGCCATAGCCAGTCATAACAAAGCCCTATGTGAGTTTTATGTTTTTGACAGCTTTAAGCCATCAATGGATTGTTTCATACCCAAAAAAGCCTATCCGAACCTCAATCGGGTCTCGAAACTTTTTTACCCTTCGTTTTTTCGTCACGTGCATTTTTATGTTAAAACGGTATCACCGTGGCGGTCCTTGATTTACCATCGCTGGAGAGTGGTGCATCATGTAACTGCTCCATTCCAAATCCATGCACCCATTTATAAAAGTCGTATGGCACTGTTTTGGCATTCGAGACGGATGTTGCACCTTGCACCGAAGATGTTGCAACCTATAGATACCGATTTTTCGGACGATCATAACTGTTGGCTCGTTTTGAGTTACGGGAGCCATAACTAGTCAAAGCGAAGCTCTCTGTAAGTTCTACAACATTGATGGCTTTAAACCATCAATGGATTGTTTCATACCCAAAAAATTCTATATGAACCTCAATCGGGTCTCGGAACTTATTTACCCTTCAATTTTTGGTCACGTGCATTTTCACGTTAAAACGGGATTACCTTGGCCGGTTTTCGATTTTCCTTCGCTGGAGAGTGGTGCACCATGTTACTGCTTCGTTTAAAATCCAAGCAACATTTATTAAAGTCGTACGGCATTGTTTCGGCATTCGGGGCGGATGTTGCACTTGCATGGTAGATGTTGCACCCTGTGGATATCAATTCTTTGGACGACCATAACTGTTGGTTTCTTTAGAATTACGGGAGCCATAACTAGTCAAAACGAAGCTCTTTGTGAGTTCTAAGACTTTGACGGCTTTGAGTGATCAACGGATTGTTTCATACCCAAAAAAGTCTATCCGAACCTCAATCGGGTCTTAGAACTTTTTAACCCTTCGTTTTTTCGTCACGTGCATTTTTACGTTAAAACAGGATCACCGTGGCCGGTCTTCGATTTACCATCGTTGGAGAGTGGTGCACCATGGTACTATTCTGTTTCAAATCCATGCACTCATTCTAAAATTCGTACGACACTGTTTTGGCATTTTGGACAGATGTTGCACCTTGCACCGTAGATGTTGCACCCTGTGGATATCGATTCTTTGGACAACCATAACTATTGGCTCGTTTAGAGTTACGGAAGCCATAACCAGTCAAAACGAAGCTCTCTATGAGTTCTACGGCCTTAATAGCTTTAAACTGTTAATGGATTGTTCCATACCCAAAAAAGCCTATCCGAACCTCAATCGGGTCACAGAACTTTTTTACCCTTCGCTTTTTCATCACGTGCATTTTTACGTTAAAACGGAATCACCGTGGCTGGTCTTTGATTTACCATCGCTGGAGAGTGATGCACCATGGTACTATCCCATTTTAAATCCATGCATCCATTTTTAAAGGTCGTACGGCACTGTTTCAGCATTTTGAACGGATGTTGCACCATACACCGTGAATGTTGCACCCTGTGAATATCGATTCTTCGAACAACCATAACTATTAGTTCCTATAGAACTACGGGAGCCATAATTAGTCAAAACGAAGCTCTCTATGAGTTCTACGGCTTTGACAGCTTTAAGCTGTCAATGGATTGTTTCATACCCAAAAAGTCTATCCGAACCTTAATCAGGTCTTGGAACTTTTTTACCCTTCGTTTTTTCGTTACGTGCATTTTTACGTTACAACGGGATCACCGTGGCTGGTCTTCGATTTACTGTCGCTGGAGAGTGGTGCACCATGGTACTGCTCCGTTTCAAATACATGCACCCATTCATAAAAGTCATACGGCACTGTTTTTGCATTCGGGGCGGATGTTGCACCTTGCATAGTAGATGTTGCACCCTATGGATATCGATTCTTCAAACGACCATAACTGTTGGCTCGTTTAGAGTTGCAGAAGCCATAACCAGTCAAAATGAAGCTCTCGGTAATTTCTATGACTTTGATGGCTTTAAACCATCAATGGATTGTTTCATACCCAAAAAAGTCAATCCGAATCTTAATCGGGTCTTGAAACTTTTTTACCCTTCGTTTTTTCATCACGTGCATTTTCACGTTAAAACGGAATCGCCATGGCCGGTCTTTGATTTACCTTCGCTGGAGAGTGGTGCACCATGTTACTGCTCCGTTTCAAATCCAAGCGGCTATTTATTAAACTCGTACGGCACTGTTTTGGCATTCGAGGGTAGATATTGCACCTTGCACCGTAGATGTTGCACCCTGTGGATATCGATTCTTCGGACGACCTTAACTGTGGCTCCTTTAGAGTTACGAGAGCCATAACCATTCAAAATAAAGCTATCTGTGAGTTCTATGGTTTTGATAGCTTTAAGCCATCAATGGATTGTTTCATACCCAAAAAAGTTTATCTGAACCTCAATCGGGTCTTGGAACTTTTTCACCCTTCATTTTTTCATCACGTGCATTTTTACGTTAAAACGGGATTACCGTGGCTGGTTTTCGATTTACCATCGCTGGTGAGTGATGCACCATGTTCCTGCTCCGTTTCAAATCCATGCACCCATTTAAAACATCGAACGACACCGTTTGGAATTCGGGACGGATGTTACACCTTGCACGTAGATGTTGCACCCTATGGATATTGATTCTTCGGAAGGCCATAACTGTTGGCTTGTTTAGAGTCACGAGAGCCATAACCAGTCAAAACGAAGCTCTTTGTAAGTTCTACGACTTTGATGGCTTTAAACCATTAATGGATTGTTTCATATTCAAAAAAGTTTATCCGAACATCAATCAGGTCCTGGAACTTTTTTACCTTTCGTTTTTTCGTCACGTGGGTTTTCACGTTAAAACGGGATCACCGTGGCTGGTCTTCGATTTACCATCGTCGGAGAGTGGTGCGCCGTGGTACTGCTCCGTTTCAAATCCATGCATCCATTTATAAAAGTCGTACAACACTGCTTTGGCATTCAGGACAGATGTTGCACCTTGCACCGTAGATGTTGCACCCTATGGATATCGATTCTTCGGACGGCCATAACTGTTGGCTCCTTTAGAGATACGGGAGTCATAATCAGTCAAAACGAAGCTCTCCGTGAGTTCTATGGCTTTGATAACTTTAAGACGTCAATGGTTTATTTCAAATCCAAAAAAGTCTATTCCGAACCTCAATCGGGTCTTAGAACTTTTTTACCCTTCTTTTTTCGTCACGTGCATTTTACGTTAAAATGACGTCACTGCGGCTGATCTTCGATTTACCATCATTAGAAAGTGGTACACCATGGTATTGTTCCATTTCAAATATATGCACCCATTTTTAAAAGTCGTACGGCACTGTTTTGGCATTTTGGATGGATGTTCCACCTTGCACCGTAGATGTTGCACCCTATGGATATCGATTCTTCGGACGGCCATAACCGTTGGCTCGTTTAAAGTTACGGGAGTCATAACCAGTCAAAACAAAGCTCTCTATGAGTTCTTTGGCTTTAACAGCTTTAAGCCATCAATGGATTGTTTCATACTCAAAAATGTCTATCTAAACCTCAATCGGGTCTCGGAACATTTTACCCTTCATTTTTTCGTCATGCGCTTTTTTACATTAAAATGGGATCATCATGGCTGGTCTTCGATTTACCATCGCTAGAGAGTGGTGCACCATGGTACTGAACCGTTTCAAATCCATGCGCCTATTTCTAAAATTCGTACGACACTGTCTCAGCATTTTAGACGGATGTTGCACCATGCACCGTGAATGTCGCACCCTGTGGATATCGTTCTTCGGACGGCCATAACTATTGGCTCCTTTAGATTTATGGGAACCATAACCAGTCAAAACGAAGCTCTTTATGAGTTATATGGCTTTGATAGCTTTTAGTCGTCAATGGATTGTTTCTAGCCAAAAAATTCTGTCCGAGCCTCAATCGGGTCTCGGAACTTTTTTACCCTTCGTTTTTTCGTCACGTCCATTTTTACGTTACAATGGGATCACCGTGGCCGGTCTTCGATTTACCATCACTGGAGCGTGTTGCACCATGGTACTATTCCATTTCAAGTCTATGCACCCATTTATAAAAGTCGTACTGCACTGTTTTGGCATTCGGGACGGATGTTGCACCTTGCACGTAGATGTTGCATTCTATGGATATCGATTCTTCAAACGGCCATATCTGTTGGCTCACTTAGAGTTACAGGAGCCATAACCAGTCAAAACGAAGCTCTCTTTAAGTTCTACGACTTTGATGGCTTTAAGCCATCAATGGATTGTTTCATAACCAAAAAAGTCTATCCGAACCTCAATCGGGTCTCGGAACTCTTTTACCCTTCATTTTTTCGTCATGAGCATTTTAACGTTAAAACGGGATCACCGTGGCCGATCTTTGATTTACATTCGTTGGAGAGTGGTGCATCATATTACTGCTCCGTTTCAAATCCAAGCACTCATTTATTAATCTCGTACGGCACTGTTTCGGCATTCTGGACGGCAATTGCACCTTGCACCGTAGAAGTTGCACCCTGTGTATATCGATTCTTCGGACGACCATAACTGTTGGCTTCTTCACAATTATGGGAGCCATAGCCGGTCAGAGCGAAGCTCTCTATGACTTCTATGGCTTTGACATCTTTAAGCCATCATTGAATTGTTTCATATCTAAAAAAGTCTATCTGAACCTCAATCGGGTCTTGAAACTTTATTACCCTTCATTTTTCCGTCACGTGCATTTTTATCTTAAAACGGGATCGCCATGGCTGGTCTTCGATTTACCATCGCTGGAGAGTGGTGAACCATGGTACTGCTCCATTTCAAATCCATGCATTCATTTATAAAAGTCGTACGACACTGTTTTGTCATTCGGGACGGATGTTGCACCTTGCACCGTAGATGTTGCACCCTATAGATATCGATTCTTCGGAAGGCCATAACTGTTGGTTCGTTTTGAGTTACGAGAGCCATAACCAGTCAAAACAAAGCTCCTTGTAAGTTCTACGACTTTGATGGCTTTAAACCATCAATGGATTGTTTCATACGCAAAAAAGTCTATCTGAACCTCAATCGGGTCTCAGAACTTTTTTACCCTTCTTTTTTTCATTCGCCTGCGTTTTCACGTTAAAATGGGATCACCGTGGCCGGTCTTCAATTTACCTTCGCTGGAGAGTGGTGCACCATATTACTGCTCCGTTTCAAATCCAAGCACCCATTTATTAAAGTCGTACGACACTGTTTCGGTATTAGGGGCGGATGTTGCACCTTGCACGGTAGATGTTGCACCTTGTGGATATCTATTCTTTGGACGGCCATAACTGTTGGCTCCTTTAGAATTACGGGAGCCATAACTTATCAAAACGAAGCTCTCTTTGAGTTCTATGGCTTTGACAGCTTTGAGCCATCAATGTTTCGTATCCAAAAAAGTCTATCTGAACCTCAATCGGGTCTCAGAACTATTTTAGCCTTCGTCTTTTCGTCACGTGCATTTTTACGTTAAAACGGGATCACCATGGCCGGTCTTCGATTTTCCATCATTAGAAAGTGGTGCATCATGGCATAACTCCGTTTGAAATCCATGCACCCATTTCTAAAAGTCGTACGGCACTATTTCAGCAATTTGGACTATTGTTGCACCTTGTATCGTAGATGTTGCACCTTGCACCGTAGATGTTGCACCCTGTGGATATCGATTCTTCGGACGGGCATAACTGTTGGCTCGTTTAGATTTACGGGAGCCATAACCAGTCAAAATGAAGCTCTCTGTGAGTTCTACGGCTTAGATAACTTTAAGTCGTCAATGGATTGTATCATACCCGAAAAAGTATATCCGAACCTCAATCGGGTCTTGGAGCTTTTTACCCTTCGTTTCTTCGCCACGTGCATTTTCACGTTACAATGGGATCTCCGTGGCTGGTCTTCGATTTACCATAGTCGGAGATTGGTGCACCATGGTGCTGCTCCATTTCAAATCCATGCAACCATTAATAAAAGTCATACGGCATTGTTTTGGCATTCGGAACGGATGTTTCACCTTGCACCGTAGATGTTGCACCTTATGGATATCGATTCTTCAGACGGCCATAACGGTTGGCTGGTTTAGAATTACGGGAGCCATAAACAGTCAAAATGAAGCTCCCTGCGAGTTCTACGGCTTTGATAGATTTAAGCCATCAATGAATTGTTTCATACTCAATAAAGCCTATCTGAACCTCAATTGGGTCTCGGAACTTTTTTACCCTTTGTTTTTTCGTCACGTGCATTTTTACGTTAAAACGGGATCACCGTGGCTGGTGTTCGATTTACCTTCACTGGAGAGTGGTGCACCATGGTACTGCTCCGTTTCAAATCCATGTACCCATTTCTAAAAGTCATACAGCACTGTTTTGGCATTTTGGATGGATGTTGCGCCATGCACCGTGGATGCTGCACCTTGTGGATATCGATTCTTCGGACGGCCATAACTGTTGGCTCCGTTTGAGTTACGGGAGCCATGTCTAGTCGAAACGAAGCTCTCTGTGAGTTTTACGGTTTTACAGCTTTAAGCCTTCAATGTATTGTTTCATATCAAAAAAAGGCCATCCAAACCTTAATTCGATCTCGGAAGTTTTTTACCCTTCGTTTTTTCGTCCCGTGCATTTTTACGCTAAAACAGATCACCGTAGCTAGTCTTCGATTTACCATCGCTGGAGAGTGGTTCACCATGGTACTGTTCCGTTTCAAATCCATGCATCCATTTGTAAAAGTCGTACACTTTTTTGGCCTTTTGGACGGATGTTGCACCTTGCACCGTAGATGTTGCACCTTGTGGATATTGATTCTTCGGACGGCCATAGCTGTTGGCTCGCTTAGACTTACGGGAGCCATAACCAGTCAAAATAAAGCTCTCTGTGAGTTTTATGTCATTGACTACTTTAAGCCATCAATGGATTGTTTCATACCCAAAAAAGTCTATTCGAACCTCAATCGGGTCTCGGAACTATTTTACCCTTCGTTTTTTCGTAATGTTTATTTTTACGTTAAAACAGGATCACCGTGGATGGCCTTCGATTTACCATCGCTTGAGAGTGGTACATCATGGTACTACTCCATTTTAAATCCATGCACCCACTTCTAAAAGTTGTACGGCACTGTTTCAGCATTTTGGACGGATGTTGCACCTGCACCGTGGATGTTGCACCCGGTGGATATCGATTCATTGGGACAGCCATAACTGTTGGCCCGTTTATTATTACGGGGGCCATAACCGGTCAAAACGAAGCTCTCTGTGAGTTCTACGACTTTGACTGCTTTAAGCCAACAATGGATTGTGTCATACCCAAAAAAGTCTATCCAAATTTCAATCGGGTCTCGAAACTTTTTTTACCCTTCGTTTTGTCGTCACGTGCATTTTTAAGTTACAACGGGATCACCGTGGCTGGTCTTCGATTTACCATCGCTGGAGAGCGGTGCACCATAGTACTGCTCCGTTTCAAATCCATGCACTCATTTTTAAATGTCGTATGGCACGGTTTTGGCATTTTGGACGTATGTTGCACCTTGCATCATAGATTTTACACCATGTGGATATCGATTCTTCGGACGGCTGTAATTATTGGCTCGTTTAGAGTTACGGGAGCCATAACCAGTAAAAATAAAGCTCTTTGTGAGTTCTACGTCTTTGACGGCTTTACGCCATCAATGGATTGTTTCAAACACAAAAAAGTCTATCCGAACCTCAATCGGGACTTTAAACTTTTTACGCTTCGTTTTTTCATCACGTAAATTTTTACTATAAAACGGGATCACCGTGGCTGGTCTTGGGTTTACCATCGCCAGAGAGTGGTGCACCATGGTACTGTTCCATTTTAAATCCGTGCACCCATTTATAAAGTTGTACGGCACTGTTTCGGCATTTTGGACGAATTTTGCACCTTGCACCGTAGATGTTGCACCCTGTGGATCTCGATTCTTCAAACGGCCATAACTGTTGGCTCGTTTAGAATTACGTAGCCATAACCTGTCAAAACCAAGCTCTCTATGAGTTATATGGCTTTAAGCCATCAATGGGTTGTTTCATAACCAAAAATGTCTATCCGAACCTCAATCGGTTCTCGGAAATTTTTTACCCTTCGTTTTTTCGTCACGTGCATTTTTACGTTAAAACAGGATCATCGTGGCTGGTCTTCGATTTACCATCACTGTAGAGTGGTGCACCATGGTACTTCTCCGTTTCAAATCCATGCACCTATTTATACATGTTGTACGACATTGTTTTGGAATTCGGGGCGCATGTTGCGCCTTGCACCGTAGATGTTGCACCCTGTGGATATCGATTCTTCGGATGGCCATTACTATTGGCTCGTTTAGAGTTACGGGAGCCATAACCAGTCAAAACGAAGCACTCTTTGAGTTTGACGGCTTTTCTGGAATTAAGCCATCAATGGATTGTTTCATACCTAAAAAAGTCTATCCAAACCTCAATCGGGACTCGGAACTTTTTTACCCTTCGTTTTTTCATCACGTGCATTTTCACGTTAAAACTGGATCACCGTGGCTGGTCTTCGATTTACCATCACTAGAGAGTGGTGCACCATGATACTGTTCCATTTCAAATCCAAGCACTCATATATAAATATCGTACGGTACAGTTTTGGCATTCAGGGCGGATGTTGCACCTTGCACCGTAGATGTTGCACCCTATGGATATTTATTCTTCGAACGGCCATAACTGTTGGCTCGTTTAGACTTACGGGAGGCATAACCAGTCAAAATGAAGCTCTTTGTGAGTTCTACTGCATTGATATCTTTAAGTGATCAATGGATTGTTTCATATAAAAAATGACTATCCAAACCTCCATTGGATCTTAGAACTTTTATACCCTTTGTTTTTTCGTCCCGTGCATTTTTACACTAAAACGGGAACACCATGGTTGGTCTTCAATTTACCATCGCTGCAGAGTGGTGCATCATAGTGTTGTGCCATTTCAAATCCAAGCACCCATTTCTAAAAGTCGTACGACACTGTTTTGGCATTTTGGACGGATGTTGCATCTTGCACCGTAGATATTGCACCCAATGGATATCGATTCTTTGGACGGTCATAACTATTGGCTCGTTTAGAGTTACAGGCTCCATAACCAGTCAAAACGAAGCTCTCTTTGAGTTCTACGGCTTTGATGGCTTTAAGCAGTTAATGGATTATTTCTACCCAAAAAAGTCTATCCGAATCTCAATCGGGCTTGGAACTTTTTTACCCTTCGTTTTTACGTCACATGCATTTTAACGTTAAAACGATATCACCGTGGTTGGTCTTCAAAGAGTGGTGCACCATGGTACTGCTCCATTTCAAATCCATGCACCTATTTTTAAAAGTCATACGGCACTGTTTTGGCATTTGGGACGGATGTTGCACCTTGCACCATAGATGCTGCACCCAGTGGATATCGATTCTTCTGACAGCCACAACTATTGGCTCCTTTAGAGTTACAGGAGTCATAACCTTTCAAAACGAAGCTCTCTGTGATTTCTACGGCTTCGACTGCTTTAAGCCGTCAATAGATTGTTTCATAGCCAAAAAAGTCTGTCCGAACCTCAATCGGGTCTCGAAACTTTTTTACGCTTCGTTTTTTCGTCACGTGCATTTTTACGTTAAAACGGGTTCACCTTGGCTTGTGTTCGACTTACAATCACTGAAGAGTGGTGCACCTTGGTACTGTTCCATTTTAAATCCATACACCCATTTCTAAAAGTCGTACGGCACTGTTTCAGCATTTTGGACGGAAGTTGCACCTTGCACCGTAGATGTTGCACCCTGTGGATATTGATTCTTCGGACGGCCATAACTGTTGGCTCGTTTAGAGTTATGGGAGCCATAACCAGTCAAAACGAAGCTCTTTGTGAGTTCTACGGCTTTGATGGCTTATGACATCAATGGATTGTATCATACCCAAAAAAGTCTATCCGAACATCAATCGGGTCTTTGAACTTTTTCACCCTTCGTTTTTTTGTCACGTGCATTTTTACGTTAAAACGGGATCACCATGGCCAGTCTTCGATTTATGATTGCTGGAGAGTGGTTCACCATGGTACTGCTCTGTTTAAAATCCATGCACCCATTTATAAAAGTCGCAAGGCACTGTTTTGGCATTCGGGACGAATGTTGCACCTTGCACCGTAGATGTTGCACCCTATGCATATCGATTCTTCGGACGGCCATAACCGTTGACTCGTTTAGAGTTACGAAGCCATAACCAGTCAAAACGAATCTGTCTATGAGTTCTACCACATTGCAAGCTTTAGCTGTCAATGGAATGTTTCATATAAAAAAAGACAATCCCAACCTCCATTAGATCTCGGAAGTTTTTTTAACCTTCTTTTTCTCGTCACACTGGTACTGTTCCGTTTCAAATCCACGCACCCATTTCTAAAAGTCGAATGGCAAAGTTTTGGCATTTTGGATGGATGTTGCACCTTGCACCGTAGATATTACACCCTGTGAATATCGATTCTTCGGACGGCCATAACTGTTGGGTCGTTTAGAGTTACGGGCCATAACCAGTCAAAACAAAGGTCTTTGTAAGTTCTATGGCTTTGACGGCTTTAAGCCATCAATGGATTATTTCATTACCAAAAATGTCTATTCGAAACTCAATCGGGTCTTGAAACTTTTTTACCCTTCGTTTTTTTCGTCACGTGCATTTTTACGTTAAAATGGGATCACCGTGGCTGGTCTTCGATTTACCATCTCTGGAGAGTGTTTCACCATGGTACTGCTCTGTTTCAAATCCAAGCACCCATTTATAAAAGTTGTATGGTACTGTTTTGGCATTCCAGGCGCATGTTGCACCTTGCACCATAGATGTTGCACCCTGTAGATATCGATTCTTCGGACGGCCCTAACCGTTGGCTCGTTTAGAGTTGCGTGAGCCATAACCAGTCAAAACGAAGCTCTTTGTGAGTTCTATGGCTATGAAAGCTTTAAGCCATCAATGGATTGTTTCATGCCAAAAAGACTATCCGAACCTCAATTGGATCTCGAAAGTTTTTTACCCTTCGTTTTTTCATCACATGCATTTTTACATTAAAACGAGATCACCGTGACTGGTTTTCAATTTACCATCGCTGGAGAGTGGTGCACCATAGAACTGTTCCGTTTCAAATCCATGCACCCATTTTTGAAAGCGTTACGGCACTGTTTTGGCATTTTGGACGGATGTTGCACCTTGCACCGTAGATTTTGCACCCTGTGGATATCGATTCTTTGGACAGCCATAACTGTTGGCTCATTTAGAGTTACGGGAGGCATAACCAGTCAAATTGAAGCTCTCTGTGAGTTCTACGGCTTTGATGGCTTTAAGCCATCAGTGGATTGTTACATACATAAAAAAGTCTATCCGAACCTCAGTTGGGTCTCGAAACTTTACACCCTTTGTTTTTTCATCACGTGCATTTTTGCGTTAAAATAGATTCACCGTGGCTGGTCTTCGATTCACCATCGCTGGAATGTGGTGTACTGTGGTACTGCTCCGTTTCAAATCCATGCACCCATTTGTAAAAGACATACGGCACTGTTTTGGCACTCGGGGCTAATGTTGAACCTTGCACGTAGATGTTGCACCTTATGGATATCAATTCTTCAGACGGCCATAACTATTGCCTCGTTTAGAGGTACGGGAGCCATAACCAGTCAAAACGAAGCTCTGTGTGAGTTCTACCGCTTTAACAGTTTAAGCCGTTAATGGACTATTTCATATAAAAAGAGACTATCCGAACCTCCATTGGATCTCGGAAGTTTTTACCCTTTGTTTTTTCGTCACGTGTATTTTTACATTAAAACGGGATCACCGTGGCTAACCTTTGATTTTCCATCACTGGAGAGTGGTGCACCATGGCACTGTTCCGTTTCAAATCCATGCACCCATTTCTAAAAGTTGTACGACACTGTTTCGTCATTTAGGACGGATGTTGGATATTGCACCTTGCACCATAAATGTTGCACCCTATGGATATTGATTCTTCGGACAACCATAACTATTGGCTCGTTTAGAGTTACGAAAGCCATAACCAGTCAAAACAAATCTCTCTGTGAGTTCTACGGCTTTGACAGATTTAGGCCATCAATGTGTTTTTTCATTCCCAAAAAACTCTATCCGAACCTCAATCGGGTCTCGGAACTTTTTTACCCTTTGGTTTTTCGTCACGTGCATTTTCACATTAAAACGGGATCATCGTGGCAGATCTTAGACTTACCATTGCAGGAGAGTGGTGTACCATGGTATTGCTCTGTTTTAGATCTATACATCCATTTCTAAAAGTCGTACGGCACTATTTCGGCATTTGGGACGGATGTTGCACCTTGCACCGTAGATGTTGCACCCTATGGATATCGATTCTTCGAACGGCCATAACTGTTGGCTCATTTAGAGTTACGGAAGCCATAACTAGTCAAAATGAAGCTCTCCGTTAGTTCTACAGCTTTGATGGCTTTAAGCCATTAGTGGATTGTTTCATACCCAAAAAAGTCTATCAGATCCTCGATCGGGTCTCCGGACTTTTTTACCCTTCGTTTTTTCATCACGTGCATTTTTACATTAAAACGGGAGCACCGTGGTCGGTCTTCAATTTACCATCACTGGAGAGTCGTGTGCCATGATACTGCTCCGTTTCAAATCCATGCACCCACTAAGAAAATTCGTACGACACTGTTTTGGCATTCGGGGCGGATGTTGCACCTTGCGCCGTAGATGTTGCACCCTGTGGATATCGATTCATCGGATTGCCATAACTATTGGCTCGTTTAGAGTTGCGGGAGCCATAACTAGTCAAAACGAAGCTCTTTGTATGTTCAATGGCTTTGACAGCTTTAAGCCAACAATGGATTGTTTCATACGATAAAAGGCCTATCCAAACCTCAATCGGGTCTCGGAAATTTTTTACCCTTCATTTTTTCGTCATATGCATTTTTATTTAAAACGGGATCACCGTGGCTGGTCTTCGATTTAACATTGCTGGAGAGTGGTGCACCATGGTACTGCTTCGTTTCAAATCCAAATACCCATTTATAAAAGTCGTACAACATTGTTTTCGCATCTGGGGCGAATATTGCACCTTGCACCGTAGATGTTGCACTATTTGGATATGGAATCTTCGGACGGCCATAACTATTGGCTCGTTTAGAACTACGGGAGCTATAACCAGTCAAAACGAAGCTCTCTGTGGTTTCTGCGGCTTTGACCGCTTTAAGCCATCAATGGATTGTTTCATACCAAAAAAAGACTATCCGAGCCTCAATTGGATTTAGGAATTTATTTACCCTTTGTTTTTTTCATCACGTGCATTTTTACGTTAAAACGGGATCACCATGACTGGTCTACAATTTACCATCGCTGGAGAGTGGTGCACCATGGTAATGTTCCATTACAAATCCAAGCACTTATTTATAAAAGTCGAACGACACTGTTTTGGCATTCGGAGCAGATGTTGTACCATGCACCGTAAATGTTGCTCCCTGTGGATATTGATTCTTCAGGCGGCCATAACTCTTGGCTCCTTCAGAGTTATGGGAGCCATATACAGTCAAAACAAAGCTCTTTGTGAGTTCTACGGCATTGGCAGTTTTAAGCCATCAGTCGATTGTTTGATACCCAAAAAATCTATTCGAACCTCAATCGGGTCTCGGAACTTTTTTACCCTTCGTTTTTTCGTCACGTGCATTTTTACGTTAAAATGGGATCATCGTGGATGGTCTTCGAATTACCATCGCTGGAGAGTGGTGCACCATGGTACTACTCCGTTTCAAATCCATGCACCCACTTATAGATGTCGTACGGCTCTGTTTTGGCATTCAGGGTGAATGTTGCACCTTGCACCGTAGATGTTGCACCCCGTGGATATCGATTCTTCAGACGACCATAATTGTTGTCTCATTTAGAGTTACGGAAGCCATAACCAGCCAAAACAAAGCTCTTTGTGAGTTCAATAGCTTTGACAGCTTTAAGCCGTCAATGGATTATTTCGTATCAAAAAAATATTAGAACCTCCATTGGATCTCGAAAGTTTTCTACCCTTCGTTTTTTCGCCTTGTGCATTTTGACGTTAGAACAGGATCGCTATGGCTGGTCTTCCATTTACCATCACTGGAGAGCGGTGCACCATGGTACTGTTCTGTTTCAAATCCAAACACCCATTTATAAAAGTTGTAGGGTACTGTTTCGGCATTTTGGATGGATGTTGCACCTTGCACCGTAGATGTTGCACCCTGTGGATATCGACTCTTCGGACGACCATAACCATTATCTCGTTTAGATTTACAGGAGCCAAAACCAATCAAAACGAAGGTCTCTGTGAGTTCTACGGCTCTGGCAGCTTTAAGCCGTCAGTGGATTGTTTCATACAAAAAAGTCTATTCGAACCTCAATCGGTTCCCGGAACATTTTTACCCTTCGTTTTTCGTCACATGCATTTCTACGTTAAAACGGGATCAACGTGGCTGGTCTTCAATTTACCATCGCTGTAAAGTGGTGCACCTAGCTCCGTTTCATATCCATGCACCCATTTCTAAAAGTCTATGGCACTGTTTTAGAATTTTGGACGAATGTTGTACCATGCACCGTGGATGTTGCACCCTGTGGATAACGATTCTTCGAACGGCCATAACAGTTAGCTCATTCTGAGTTACGGGAGCCATAACTAGTCAAAACGAAGATCTCAGTGAGTTCTACAGCTTTGATAGCTTTAAGCCGTCAATCTATTGTTTCATACCAAATAAAGACTATCAGAACCTCAATTGGATCTCGGAAGTTTTTTACCCTTCTTTTTTTCGTAACGTGCATTTTTACGTTAAAACGGGATCACCGAGGCTGATTTTCAATTTGTCATCGCTATAGAGTGGTGCACCATGGTACTTCTCCATTTCAAATCCGCGCTCCCATTTATAAAAGTCATATGGCATTGTTTTGGCATTCGGGGCGCATGTTGCACCTTGCACCGTAGATGTTGCACCTTGTGGATATCGATTCTTCGAATGATCATAACAGTTGGCTCATTTAGAGTTATGCAAGCCATAACCTATCAAAATGAAGCACTCTGTGAGTTGTACAGCTTTGATGGATTTAAGCTATCAATGGATTGTGTCATACCCAAAAAAGTCTACCCGAACCTCAATCGGGTCTCGGGACTTTTGTACCCTTCGTTTTTTCATCATGTGCATTTTTACGTTAAAAAGGGATCACCGTGGCTGGTATTCGATTTACCATCACTTGATAGTAGTGCACAATGATACTACTCCGTTTCAAATCCATGCACCCATTTATAAAAGTCGTGTGGCACTGTTTTGGCATTTGGGGCGGATGTCGCACCTTGCACCGTAGACGTTGCACCTTGTGGATATCGATTCTTCGGACGACCATAGCTGTTGGCTCATTTAGGGTTACGGGAGCCATAACAAGTCAAAACGAAGCTCTCTGTAAGTTCTACGGCTTCGATGGCTTTAAGCCATCAGTGGATTATTTCATACACAAAAAATTCTATCCGAAACTCAATCGGGTCTCGAAACATTTTTACCCTTCGTTTTTACCTCAAGTGCATTTTCACGTTAAAATGGGATAACCGTGATTGTTCTTCAATTTACCATCACTGGAGAGTGGTGCACCATGGTACTACACTGCTTTAAATCCAAGCACCCATTTATAAAAGTCGTATGGCACTGTTTCGGCATTCGGGGCGGATGTTGCACCTTGCACCATAGATGTTGCACCCTGAGGATATCGATTCTTCGGACGTCCATAACTATTGGCTCGTTTAGAGTTATGGGATCCATAACCTTTCAGAACAAAGCTCTCTGTGAGTCCTACGGATTTCATAGCTTTAAACCATCAATGGATTGCTTCATACCCAAAAAAGTCTATCCGAACCTCAATTGGGTCTCAAAACTTTTTTATCCTTCGGTTTTTTCGCCACGTGCATTTTCACGTTAAAACGAGATAACCATGGCTGGTCTTCAATTTACCATTGCTGGAGAGTATTGCACCATGGTACTGCTCCATTTGAAATCCGAGCACCCATTTATAGAAGTCGTACGACACTCTTTTGGAATTCAGTGTGGATGTTGCACCTCGCACCGTAGATGTTGCATCCTGTGGATATCGATTTTTCGGACGGCCATAACTATTGGCTCATTTAGATTTACGGGAGCCATAACTAGTCAAAAACAAGCTTTTTGTGAGGTCTACGGCTTTGATAGCTTTAAGCCTTCAATGGATTGTTTCATAAAAAAAGACTATCCGAATCTTAATTGGATCTCGAATGTTTTTTACCCTTCGTTTTTTCGTCACGTGCACTTTTACGTTAAAACGGGATCACCGTGGCTGGTCTTTGATTTACCATCGCTGGAGAGTGGTGCACCGTGATACTATTCCATTTCAAATCAATGCACCTAACTTTTAAAGTTGTACAGCTCTGTTTTGGCATTTTGGACGGATGTTGCACCTTGCACCATAGATGTTGCACGCTGTGGATATCGATTTTTCGAACGGCCATAACTGTTGGCTTGTTTAGAGTTACGAGAGCCATAACCAGTCGAAACGAAGCTATATGTGAGTTCTAACGCTTTGAGAGATTGAAGCCATCAATGGATTGTTTCATACCAAAAGAAGTTTATCCGAACCTCAATTGGGTCTCGGAACTTTTTTACCCCTCGTTTTTACGTCATGTGCATTTTTACGTTAAAACGGGATCACCGTGGTCGGCCTTTGATTTACCATCGTTGGAGAGTGGTGCACCGTGGTACTTCTCCGTTTCAAATCCATGTACCCATTTACAAAAGTTGGATGACACTATTTTAGCATTCGGGGCGGATGTTGCACCTTGCACCATCGATGTTGCACCCTGTGGATATCGATTCTTTGGACAGTCATAACTGTTGGCTCGTTTAGAGTTACGGGAGTCATATACAATCAAAATGAAGCTCTTTGTGATTTCTACGGCTTTTACAGCTTTAAGCCGTCAGTGGATGGTTTCATACCCAAAAAAGTCTATCCAAACCACAATCGGGTATCGGAACTTTTTTATTTCGTTTTTTCGTCATGTGCATTTTTACGTAAAAACGGAATCACCATGGATGGTCTTTGATTTAACATCGCTGGAGAGTGGTGCACCATGGTACTACTCCATTTCAAATCTGTGCATCCATTTATAAAAGTCGTACGGCACTGTTTTTGCATTCGAGGGCGAATGTGGCACCTTGCACCGTAGATGTTGCACCCTATGGATATCGATTATTCGGACGGCCATAACTGTTGACTCGTTTAGATTTACGGGGGCCATAACAAGTCAAAACAAAGCTCTCTATGAGTTCAAATCCATGCACCCATTTCTAAAAGTCGTACAACACTTTTTTGGCATTTGGGACGGATGCAGCACCTTGCATCGTAGAAGTTGCACCCTGTGGATCGGACGACCATAACTGTTGGCTCGTTTAGAGTTACGAGACCCATAACCAGTCAAAATGAAGCTCTGTGTGAGTTCTACGGCATTGAACATTTTAAGCCATCAACGGATTGTTTCATACCCGAAAAAGTCTATCTGAACCTCAATCGGGTCTCGGAACTTTTTTACCCTTCGTTTTTTCGTCACGTGCATTTTTGTGTTAAAACGGGATCACCGTGGTTGGTTTTCGATTTACCATCGCTAGAGAGTGGTGCACTGTGTTACTACTCCGTTTCAAATCCATGCACCCAATTCTAAAAAGTCATACGGCACTGTGTCGGCATTTTGGACGGATGTTGCACCATGCACCGTGGATGTTGCACCCTGTGGATATCAATTCTTCGGATGGCCATAACTGTTGGCTCGTTTTGAGTTACGGGAGTCATAACTAGTTAAAGTGAAGATCTCTGTGAGTTTTGCGGCTTTGACAGCTTTAAGCCGTCAATGTATTGTTTCATACTAAAAAAGAGTATCTAAACCTCAATTAGATCTTGGAATTCGACAAGTGCATTTTTATGTTAAAACGGGATCACCGTAGCTGGTCTTCGATTTACCATTGTCGGGGAGTGGTGCACCATGGTACAGTTCTATTTCGAATCCATGCATCCATTTCTCAAAGTCGTACGGCACTATTTTGGCATTTTGGACGGATGTTGCACCTTGCACCGTAGATGTTGCACTCTGTGGATGTCGATTCTTCGGACGGCCATAACTGTTGGCTTGTTTAGATTTATGGCAGGCACAACCATTCAAAACGAAGCTCTCTGTGAGTTCTACGGATTTGTCGGCTTTAAGCCGTCAATGGATTGTTTCATACCCAAAAAGTCTATCCGAACCTCAATCGAGTCTCGGAACTTTTTTACCCTTCGTTTTTTCATCACGTGCATTTTTGAGATAAAATGAGATCGTCGTAGCTGGCCTTCAATTTACTATCGCTGGAGAGTGGTGCACCATGGTACTGCTCCATTTCAAATCTATGCACCCATTTATGAAAGCCGTACAACACTGTTTTCGCATTCGGGGTGGATGTTGCACCTTGCACCGTAGATTTTGCACCCTGTGAATATCGATTCTTCGGACGGCCATCACCATTGGCTCGTTTAGAGTTACGAGAGCCATAACGACTCAAAAAAAGCTCTCTGTAAGTTATACGGCTTTGATGGCTTTAAGCCGTCAATGGACTGTTTCACACCAAAAAAAGTCTATCTGAACCTCAATCGGGTCTCGGATCTTTTTTACCCGTCGTTTTTTCATCACATGCACTTTTACGTTAAAACAGGATCACCATGGATGGTCTTCGATTTACCGTCGCTGGAGAGTCTTGCACCAAGGCACTGCTCCATTTTAAATCCAAGCACCCATTTATATAAGTCGTACGACACTGTTTTGGCATTCAGGGCGGATGTTGCACCTTGCGCGGTAGATGTTGCACCCTATGGATATCGATTCTTCAGATAGCCATAACTATTGGCTCGTTTAGAGTTACAGGAGCCATAATCGAAAAACGAAGCTCTCTGTGAATTCTACGGCTTTGATAGCTTTAAACTGTCAATGGATTGTTTCATATAAAAAATACTATCCGAACCTCCATTGGAACTCGGAAGCTTTGTACCCTTTGTTTTTTCGTCACGTGTATTTTTACGTTAAAACGGGACCACCGTGGCTGGTCTTCGATTTATCATCACTGAAGAGTGGTGCTCCATGATTTTCCATTTCAAATCCATGCACCTATTTCTAAAATTCGTACGGCACTGTTTTGGCATTTTGGATGGATGATGCACCTTGCCCCGTAGACGTTGCACCCTATGGATAACGATTCTTTGGATGGCCATAACTGTTGGCTCGTTTAGAGTTGCGGGAGCCACAATCGGTTAAAATGAAGTTGTTTGTAATTTCTAATGCTTTGACCGCTTTAAGCCATCAATGGATTGTTTCATACCTAAAAAGCCTATCCTAACCTCAATCGGGTCTCGGAAATTTTTCACCCTTCGTTTTTTCGTCACGTGCATTTTTACCTTAAACGGGATCACCGTGACTGGTCTTCGATTTACCATCGCTGGAGAGTGGTGCACCATGGTACTGCTCCATTTCAAATCCATGCACCCATTTATAAAAGTCGTATGACACTATTTCGGTATTTTGGACGGATGTTACACCATGCACCATGGATGTTGCACCCTGTGGATATGGATTCTTCGAACGCCCGTAACTATTGGCTCGTTTGGAGTTACGGGAGCCATAACCAGTCAAAACAAAGCTCTATATGAGTTCTACAACTTTGATGGCTGTAAACCGTCAATGGATTGTTTCATACCCCAAAAAGTCTAGCTGAACCTCAATTGGGTCTTGGAACTTTTGTACCCTTCGTTTTTTTGTCACATGCATTTTTATGTTAAATCGAGATCACCGTGGCTGGTCTTCCATTTACCATCGCTGGAGAGTGGTGCACCCTGGTACTGCTCTGTTTCAATTCCATGCACCAATTTATAAAAGTCGTATGACTCTCTTTTGGTATTCGGGGCGGATGTTGCACCTTGCACCGTAGATGTTGCACCCTAGGGATATCGATTCTTCGGACGGCCATAACTATTGGCTCGTTTAGTGCCACGGAAGCAATAACCAGTAAAAACGTAGCTCTTTGTGAGTTCTACGTCTTTGATAGCTTTAAGCCATCAATGGATTGTTTCATACCAAAAAAGACTATCCGAACCTCAGTTGGATCTCGGAAGTTTTTTACCCTTCGTTTTTTCATTATGTGCAATTTTACGTTAAAACGGGATCACTATGGCTGGTCTTCAATTTACCATCACTGGAGAGTGGTGCACTATGGTATTGTTCCTTTTCAAATCCAAGCACCCATTTATAAAAGTCATACGGCACTATTTTGGCATTCGGGGCGTATGCTGCACCTTGCACCGTAGATGTTGCACCCCGTGGATATCGATTCTTCGGACGACCATAACTATTGGCTCATTTAGAGTTACAGGAGCGATAACTAGTCAAAACGAAGCTCTTTGTGAGTTCTACGACTTAAATGGCTTTAAGCCGTCAATGGATTGTCTCATACCCAAAAAAGTCATCTGAACCTCAATCGGGTCTCGGAACTTTTTACACTTCGTTGTTTCGTCACATGCATTTTCACATTAAAACAGGATCACCATGGCTGGTCTTCGATTCACCATTGCTAGAGAGTGGTGCACCATGGTACTGCACTGTTTCAAATCCGAGCACCCATTTATAAAAGTTATACGACACTGTTTTGACATTTGGGGCGGATGATGCACCTTGCATCGTTGATGTTGCACCCTGTGGATATCGATTCTACGGACGACCGTAACTATTGGCTCAATTAGAGTTATGAGAGCCATAACTAGTCAAAACGAAGCTCGCTGTGAGTTTTACGGCTTTGATAGCTTTAAATCGTCAATGGATTGTTTCATACCCAAAAAAGACTATCCGAACCTCCATTGGATTTCGGAAGTTTTTTACCCTTCGTTTTTTCTTCACGTGCATTTTTACGTTAAAACGGGATCACCATGGCTGGTCTTCGATTTACCATCGCTGGAGAGTGGTGTACCATGGTACTATTCCATTTCAAATCCATGCACCCATTTCTAAAAGTCGTACGACACTATTTCGGCATTTTGGACGGATGATTCGCCTTGCCCCGTAGATGTTGCACCCTGTGGATATTGATTATTTGGACGACCATAAGCGTTGGCTCGTTTAGAGTTACGGGAGCCATAACCAGTCAAAACGAAGCTCTCTGTGAGTTATACGGCTTTGACAGCTTTAACCCGTCAATGGATTGTTTCATACCTAAAAATGTCTACCCAAACCTCAGTTGGGTCTTGGAAGTTTTTTACCGTTCGTTTTTTCGTCACGTGCATTTTTACGTCAAAACAGGACCACGATGGCTGGTCTTCGATTTTTCATCGATGGAGAGTGGTGCACCAAGGTATTGTTCATTTCAAATCCATGCACCCATTTCTAAACGTCGTAGGACACTGTTTCGACATTTTGGACGGATGTTGCTCCTTGCACCATGGATGTTGCACCCTGTGGATATCGATTCTTCGGACGGCCATAACTATTGGCTCGTTTAGAGTTACGGGAGCCATAACATGTCAAAAGGAAGCTCTCTGTGAGTTCTACAGCTTTGATAGTTTTAAGCCGTCAATGGATTATTTCATACCCAAAAAAGGCAATCTGAACCTCAATTGGGTCTCGGAAATTTTTTACCCTACATTTTTTCGTCACGTGCATTTTTACGTTAAGACGGGATCACCGTGGATGCTTTTCGATTTACCATCGCTGGAGACTGGTGCACCGTGGCACTGGTCCATTTCAAATCCATGTACCCATTTACAAAAGTCATACGGCAGTCTTTTGGCATTCGGGGCAGATGTTGCACCTTGCACCGTAGATGTTGCACCTTGCACCGTAGATGTTGCACCATGTGGATATCGATTCTTCGAATGGCCATAACAGTTGGCTCGTTTAGAGCTATGAGAGCCATATCCAGTCAAAATGAAGCTCTTTGTAAATTCTACGGCTTTGATGGCTTTAAGCCGTCAATGGATTATTTCATACCCAAAAAGTCTATCCGAACCTCAATTGGGCCTCGGAACTTTTTTGCCCTTCGCTTTTTCGCCACATGCATTTTCACGTTAAAAGGGGATCACCATGGTTGGTCTTTGATTTACCATCACCAGTTCCGTTTCAAATCCAAGCACCCATTTATAAAAGTCGTACGACACTGTTTTGGCATTCGGGGCGGATGTTGCACCTTGCACCGTAGATGTTGCACCCTGTGATATCGATTCTTTAGATGGCCATAACTATTGGTTCATTTAGAATTACAGGAGCCATAACCAGTCAAAACGAAGCTCTCTGTGGGTTCTACGGCTTTGGTAGCTTTAAGCCATCAATGGATTGTTTCATACCCAAAAAAGACTATCCGAACCTTCAATGGATCTAAGAAGTTTTTTACCATTCGCTTATTCGTCACATGCATTTTTATGTTAAAATGGGATCACCGTGGCTAGTCTTCGATTTTCCATCGCTGAAGAGTGGTGCACCATGGTACTGTTCCGTTTCAAATCCGTGCACCCATTTCTAAAAGTTGTAAGACACTGTTTCGGCATTTCGGATGGATGATGCACCTTGCACCATAGATGTTGCAACCGGTGGATATCGATTCTTTGGATGGACAGCTGGCTCATTGAGAATTACGGGAGCCATAACCAGTCAAAACGAAGCTCTCTGTGAGTTCTATGGCTTTGACTGCTTTAAGCCATCAATGGATTGTTTCATACACAAAAAAGTCAATCCGAACCTCAATCGGGTCTCGGAAGTTTTTTTCCTTTCTTTTTTCGTCACGTGCATTTTTACGTAAAAAGGGATCAACGTGGCTTGTCTACGATTTACCATGCTGGAGAGTGGTGCACCATGGTACTATTCTATTTTAAATCCATGCACCCATTTCAAAAGTCGTAGGGCACTGTTTCGGCATTTTGGACGGATGTTGCACCTTGCACCGTGGATGTTGCACCTGTGGATATCGATTCTTCGGACGGCCATAACTATTGGCTCGTTTAGAGTTACGAGAGCCATAACCAGTCAAAACGAAGCTCTTTGTGAGTTCTACGTATTTGAAAGCTTTAATCCGTCAATGGATTATTTCATTCCCCAAAAAGGCTATCTGAACGTCAATTGGATCTTGGAACTATTTTACCCTTCGTTTTTTTGTCACGTGCATTTTTAGGTTAAAACAAGATCACCGTGGATCGTTTTCGATTTATTATCATTGGAGAGTGGTGCACCATGGTACTACTCTATTTCAAATCCATGCATCCATTTATAAAAAGTCGTACGACACTCTTTTGGCATTCGGGTGCGGATGTTGCACCTCGCACCATAGATGTTGCACCCTGTGGATATCGATACTTCAGACGGCCATAACTGTTGGCTCGTTTAGAGTTACGGCTGGCATAACCTGTCAAAATGAAGCTCTCGGTGAGTTTTACGGCTCTGATGGCTTTAAGCCGTCAATGGATTGTTTCATACCCAAAAAAGTTTATGCGAACCTCAATTGGGTCTCGTAACTTTTTTACCCTTGTTTTTTTGTCACGTGCATTTTCACGTTAAAATGGGAACACCGTGGCTGGTCTTCGATTTACCATCACTGAATAGTCATGCACCATAGTGCTGCTCTATTTCAATTCCAAAGACCCATTTATAAAAGTCATATGACACGGTTTTGGCATTCGGGGCGAATGTTGCACCTTCCACCGTAGATGTTGCACCCTGTGGATACCGATTCTTCACACGGCCATAACTTTTGGCTCCTTTAGAGTTACGGAAGCCATAACAAGTCAAAACGAATCTCTCTGTTAGTTCTACGGCTTCGACGGCTTTAAGCTACTAATATATTGTCTCATTTCCAAAAAAGTCTATCCGAATCTAAATCGGGTCTTGGAACTTTTTTACCCTTCGTTTTTTTGTCACGTGCATTTTTATGTTAAAACGCGATCACCGTGGCTGGTCTTCGATTTACCATCGCTGAAGAGTGGTGCACCACGGTAATGTACCATTTCAAATCCATGCATGCATTTCAAAAGGTTGTATGGGACTGTTTCGGTATTTTGGATGGATGTTGCACTTTGCACCGTAGATGTTACACCCTATGAATATCGATTCTTCGGGCGGCCATAATCGTTGGCTCGTTTAGATCCACGGGAGCCGTAACCAGTCAAAACAAAGCTCTCTGTGAGTTCTACGGCTTTGATAGCTTCAAGTTGTCGAAGGATTGTCTCATACCCAAAAAAGTCTATGGTACCTCAATTGGGTCTCGGAACTTTTTAACCCTTCGGTTTTTTGTCACGTGCATTTTTACGTTAATACGGGATAACCGTGGCTAGTCTTCGATTTACCATCGCTGGAGAGCGGTGCACCGTGGTACTGCTCCTTTTCAAATCCATACACCCGTTTATAAAAGTCGTATGGCACTCTTTTGGCATTAGGGGTGGATGTCGACCATGCACCGTAGATGTTGCACCCTGTGGATATCGATTCTTCAGACGGCCACAATAGTTGGCTCGTTTAAAGTTACGGGTGCCATAACAAGTCAAAATGAAGTTCTCTGTGAATTCAACGGGTTTGACGGCTTTTAACCATCAATTGATTGTTTCATGCAAAAAAAGACTATCTGAACCTCAACTGGATCTCAGAAGTTTTTTACCCTTTGTTTTTTCGTCACATGCATTTTCAAGTTAAAACGGGATCACCGTGGCTGGTCTTCAATTTACCATCGCTGGAGAGCGGTGCACCATGTTATTATTCCGTTTCAAATCCAAGCACCCATTTATAAAAGTCGTACGATACTGTTTTTGCATTCAGGGCGGATGTTCCACCTTGCACCGTAGATGTTGCACCATGTGGCTATCGATTCTTCAGATGGCCATAACAGTTGGCTCGTTTAGAGCTATGAGAGTCATATCCAGTTAAAATGAAGCTCTTTGTAAATTCTACGGCTTTGATGGTTTTAAGCCGTCAATGGATTATTTCATACCCAAAAAGTCTATCCGAACCTCAATTGGGCCTCGAAACTTTTTTGCCTTTCGCTTTTTCGCCACGTGCATTTTCACGTTAAAACGGGATCACCATGGTTGGCACCTTCAGAGTTACGGGAGCGATGACCTGTCATCGTAGATGTTGCACCCTATGGATATCAATTCTTCGGGCAGTCATAACTATTGGCTCCTTTAGAGTTACGGGGGCCAACACTAGTCAAACAAATCTCTATGTGAGTTCTACGGCTTTGACAGCTTTAAGCTATCAATGGATTGTTTCATACCCAAATGTCAATCCGAATCTCAATCGGGTATCGGAACTTTTTTACCCTTCGTTTTTTCATCATGTGCATTTTTATGTTAAAATGGGATCACCGTGGCTAGTCTTCGATTTACCATTGATGGAGTGTGGTGCACCATGGTACCATTTCATTTCAAATCCATGCACCCATTTATAAAAGTCGCACGACACTGTTTCAGCATTTTAGACGGATGTTGCACCTTGCACCTTAGATGTTGCACCCTGTGGATATTGATTCTTCGGACGGTTATAACTGTTGGCTCGTTTAGAGTTACGAGAGCCATAACCAGTCAAAACAAAGCTCTCTGTGAGTTCTATGGCTTTGATGGCTTTAAGCTGTCAACGGATTGTTTCATACCCCAAAAAGTCTATCTGAACCTTAATTGGGTCTCGGAACTTTTTTGCCCTTCATTTTTTCGTCACGTGCATTTTTACGTTAAAACGGGATCACCATGGCTGGTCTTCGATTTACCATAGCTGGAGAGTGGTGCACCCTGGTACTGCTCCGTTTCAAATCCATGCAACCATTTATAAAAGTCGTACGACACTCTTTTTCCATTGGTGGTGGATGTTGCACCTTGCACCGTAGATGTTGCATCTTGAGGATATCGATTCTTCGAACGACCATAACTATTGGCTCGTTTAGAGTTACAGGAGCCATAACCAGCCAGAACGAAGCTCTTTGTGAGTTCTACGGCTTTGGTAGCTTTATGTCAATGGGTTGTTTCATACCAAAATAAGACTATCCGAACCTCAATTGGATTTTGAAAGTTTTTTACCCTTCGTTTTTTCATCTCGTGCTTTTTTACATTAAAACGGGATCACCGTGGCTGGTCTTCAATTTACCATCGCTGGAGAGTGGTGCAATATGGTACTGTTATGTTTCAAATCCAAGCACCCATTTATAAAAGTCGTACAGCACTGTTTTGGCATTCGGGGGCGGATATTGCAACTTGCACCGTAGAAGATGTACCCTGTGGATATCGATTCTTCGGTCGGCCATAACCATTGGCTCCTTCAGAGTTACAGGAGCCATAACTAGTTAAACTAAAGTTCTTTGTAAGTTCTACGGCTTTGACAGCTTTAAGCCGTCAATGGATTATTTCATACCCAAAAAAGTCTATCCGAATCCTAATCGGGTCTAGGAGGTTTTTTACCCTTCATTTTTTCATCACGTGCATTTTTACGTTAAAACGGGATCGCCGTGGCTGGTCTTCGATTTACCATCGCTAGAGAGTGGTGCACCATGGACTGCTCTGTTTCAAATCCATGCATCCATTTCTAAAAGTCATACGGAACTGTTTCGGCATTTTGAATGCATGTTGCATCTTCCACCGTAGATGTTGCACCCTGTGGATATCGATTTTTCGGACGGCCATAACCGTTAGCTCGTTTAGAGCTATAGGAGCCATAACTAGTCAAAACGTAGCCCTCTATGGGTTCTATGTCTTTGAACGCTTTAAGCCATCAATGGATTGTTTCATACCCAAAAAAGACTATCCGAACCTCAATCGGGTCTTAGAACTTTTTTACCCTTCGTTTTTTCGTCACATGCAATTTTACTTTAAAACAGGAACATCGTGGCTGGTCTTCGATTTACCATCGCTGGAGAGTGGTGCACTGTGGTACTTCTCTGTTTCAATTCCATGCACCCATTTATAAAAGTCGTATGGCACTGTTTTGGCATTCGGGGTGGATGTTGCACCTTGCACCGTAGATGTTGCACCCTGTGGATATCGATTCTTTAGGCAGTCATAACTTTGGCTTCTTTAGAGTTACGGAAGCCATAACCGGTCAACACGAAGCTCTCTGTGAGTTCTATGGCTTTGACAACTTTAAGTTGTCAATGGATTGTTTCATACCCAAAAAATTCTATCTAACCTCAATCGGGTCTCAGAACTTTTGTACCCTTTTCTTTTTCATCACGTGCATTTTTACGTTAAAACGGGATCACCATGGCTGGTCTTTGATTTACCATCGCTGGAGAGTGGAGCACCATCGTACTATTCTATTTCAAATCCATGCATCCATTTCTAAAAGTGAAAGGCGTCATTTTGGACAGATGTTAGACCTTGCACCATAGATGTTGCACTCTGTTGATATCGATTCTTCGGACGACCATTACTGTTGGCTCCTTTAAAGTTACGGGAGCCAATACCAGTCAAAACGAAGCTCTCTGTGAGTCCTACGGCTTGTACTGCTTTAGTCCGTCAATGGATTGCTTCATACCATAAAAATACTATCCGAATCTCAATTGGAGCTCGGAAGTTTTTTATCCTTCATTTTTTCGTCATGTGCATTTTTAAATTGAAAAGGAATCCCCGTGGCTGGTCTACCACTTACCATCACTGGAGAGTGGTGCACCATGGTACTATTCTATTTCAAATCCAAGCACTCATTTATAGAAGTCGTATGACACTGTTTTGGCATTTGGGGCGGATGTTGCACCTTGCACTGTAGATGCTACATCCTGTGGATATCAATTCTTCGGGTGGCCATAACTGTTGGCTCCTTCAGATCTATGGAAGCCATAACCAGTCAAAACGAAGCACTTTGTGAATTCTATGGCTTTGACAGCTTTAAGCTGTCAATGGATTGTTTCATACCCAAAAAAGTCTATCCGAACCTCAATCGGGCATCGAAACTTTTTTTACCCCTTGTTTTTTCGTCACGTGCGTTTTTACGTGAAAACGGGATCACCGTGGCTGGTCTCCGATTTACCATCGCTGTAGAGTGGTGTACCATGGTACTACTCCATTTCAAATCCGTGCACCCATTTCTAAAAGTCGTACGACACTGTTTTTGCATTTTGGACGGATGTTGCACCTTGCACCGTAGATGTTGCACCCTGTGGATATCGATTCTTCGGACGACCATAACCGTAGGCTCATTTAGAGTTACGGGAGCCATAACCACTCAAAACAATTCTCTTTGTGAGTTCTACAGCATTGATGGCTTTGGATTGTTTCATACCCAAAAAAGTCTATCCGAACCTCAATCGGGTCTCATAACTTTTTTGCCCTTCGTTTTTTTGTCACGTGCATTTTCACGTTAAAACAGGAACACCATGGCTGGTCTTCGATTTTCCATCGCTGGAGAGTAGTGCACCATGGTACTTCTCCGTTTTAATCCAAGCCCCCATTTATAAAAGTTGTACGGCACTGTTCTGGCATTTGGGGTGGATGTTGCACCTTGCACCGTACATGTTGCACCCTGTGGATATCGATTCTTCGGGCGGCCGTAACTATTGGCTCCTTTAGAGTTACAGGTGCCATAACCAATCAAAACGAAGCTCTCTGTTAGTTCTACGGCTTTGACAGCTTTAAGCCATTAATGGATTGTTTCATATAAAAAAAATTATTCGAACCTCCATTCGATCTTGGAAGTTTTTTACCCTTCGTTTTTTCGTCACGTATATTTTTACGTTAAAACGGGATCACCGTGGCTGGTATTCAATTTTCCATCGCTGTAAAATGGTGCATTATGGTACTGTTCCGTTACAAATCCATGCACACATTTCTAAAAGTCGTACAACACTGTTTCGGCATTTTGGACGGATGTTGCACCTTGCACCGTAGATGTTGCACCCTGTGGATATCGATTCTTCGGACAGCCATAAATGTTGGACTGTTTAAAGTTTCGGGAGCCATAACCAGTCAAAATGAATCTCTCTATTAGTTCTATGGCTTTGACAGCTTTAAGCCATCAATGGATTGTTTCATACCCAAAAAAGTCTATCCGAACCTCAATCGGGTCTCGGAACTTTTTTACCCTTTGTTTTTTCATCACGTGCATTTTTATGTTAAAACGGGATCACCGTGGCTGATCTTCGATTTACCATCGCTAGAGAGTGGTGTACCATGGCACTTCTCTGTTTCAAATCCATGTACCCATAAATAGAAGTCGTACGGTACTGTTTTTGCATTCGGGGCGCATGTTGCACCTTGCACCGTAGATGTTGCACCCTATGCATATCGATTCTTCGGACGGCCATAACTGTTGGCTCGTTTAGAGTTACGGGAGGTATAACCAGTCAAAACGAAGCTCTTTGTGAGTTCTAAAGCTTTGACAGCTTTAAGCCATCAATTGATTATTTCTTACCCAAAAAATTCTATTTGAACCTCAATCGGTCTCGGAACTTTTTTACCCTTCCTTTTTTCGTCACGTGTATTTTCACGTTAAAACTAGAACACCGTGGATGGTCTTCGATTTACCATTGCTGGGGAGTGGTGCACCATGGTACTGCTCCGTTACAAATCCAAGCCCCTATTTATAAAAGTCTTATGGAACTGTTTTGGCATTCGACGGCGGATGTTGCATCTTGCCCCGTAGATGTTGCACCCTGTGGAAATCGATTCTTCTGGCGTCCATAACTATTGGCTCCTTTAGAGTTATGGGAGCCATATATAGTTAAAATAAAGCTCTCATTGAGTCCTACGGCTTTGATAGCTTTAAGATGTCAATGGATTGTTTCATGCCTAAAAAAATCTATCCGAACCTCAATCGGGTCTCGGAACTATTTTACTCTTCGTTTTTTCGTCACGTGCATTTTTACGTTAAAAAGGGATCCCCGTGGATGGTCTTCGATTTACCATCGCTGGAGAGTGGTGCACCATGGTACTATTCCATTTCAAATCCTTGCACTCATTTCTAAAAGTTGCACGGTACTATTTCGGCATTTTGGATGGATGTTGCACCTTTCACCGTAGATATTGCACCTTGTGGGTATCGATTCTTCGAACGACCATAACTGTTGGCTTATTTAGAGTTGCAGGATCTATAACATGTCAAAACGAAGCTCTCTGTGAGTTCTACAGCTTTGACAGCTTTAAGCCATCAACGGATTGTTTCATACAAAAAAGACTATCTAAACCTCAATTGGCTCTCGGAAATTTTACCCTTCGTTTTTTCATCACTTGCATTTTTACGTTAAAACGGGATCACCGTGGCTGGTCTTCAATTTACCATCGCTGGAGAGTGGTGTACCATGGTACGATTTTTCTTCAAATCTAAGCACCCATTTATAAAAGTCGTACGATGCTGTTTTGGCATTCGGGGCATATGTTGCACCTTGCATCGTACATGTTGCACCCTGTGGATATCGATTCTTCGGGCGGCCATTACTGTTGCTCCTTCAGAGTTACGAGAGCCATAACCAGTCAAAACGAAGCACTTTGGAAGTTCTACGATATAGATAGCTTTAAGCCGTCAAATGGATTGTTTTATACCCAAAAAAGCCTATCCGAACCTCAATCGGTTCTCGGAACTTTTTTACCCTTTGTTTTTCGTCACGTGCATTTTTAAGTTAAAGCAGGATCACCTTGGCTGGTCTTCGATTTACCATCACTAGAGGGTGGTGCACCATAGTACTACTCCATTTTAAATCCATGCAACCATTTCTAAAAGTCGTACGGAACTGTTTCGGCATTTTGGACGGATGTTGCACCTTGCACCATATATGTTGCATCCAATGGATATGATTCTTCAGACTGCCATAACTATTGGCTCGTTTAGAGTTATGGAGCTATAACCAGTCAAAACGAAGCTCTCTGTGGTTTAAACGGCATTGATGGCTTTAAACCTTCAATGGATTGTTTCATACCCAAAAAAGTCTATCTGAATCTCAATTGGGTCGCGGAACTTTTTTACCCTTCGCTTTTTTGTCATGTGCTTTTTCACGTTAAAATGCGAACTCCGTGGCTGGTCTTTGATTTACCATTGCTGGAGAGTGGTGCACCATGGTACTGCTCAATTTCAAATCCAAGCACATATTTATAAAAGTCGTACGGCACTGTTTTGGCATTCGGGGAGGATTAGCACCTTGCACGGTAGATGTTGCACCCTGTGGATATCAATTCTTCGGGAGCCAAAACTGCTGGCTCTTTTAGAGTTACGGGAGCCATAACCAGTCAAAATGAAGCTCTCTATGAGTTCTACGGCTTTGACAGATTTAAGCTATCAATGGATTGTTTCATATAAAAAAAGACAATCCTAACCTCTATTGGAACTCGAAAGTTTTTCACCCTTTATTTCTTCATCACATGCATTTTTACGTTAAAACTGGATCACCGTGGATGGTCTTCGATTTAACATCGCTGGAGAGTGGTGCATAATGGTACTGTTCCATTACAAATCCGTGCATCCATTTTTAAAAGTCGTACAGCACTGTTTCGACATTTTGGACGGATGTTGCACCTTGCACCGTAGATGTTGCACCATGTGGATATCAATTCTTTGGACGGCCAAAACTATTGGCTCGTCTAGATTTACGGAAGCCATAACCAGTCAAAATGATGCTCTCTATGAGTTCTACGGCTTTGCAAATTTAAGCCGCCAATGGATTGTTTCATACCCAAAAAAGTCCATCTGACCCTCAATTGGGTATTGGTACTTTTTTACCCTTCGTTTTTTCGTCACGTGCATTTTTACATTAAAACGGGATCACCTTGGCTGGTCTTCAATTTATCATCGCTGGAGAGTGGTGTACCATGGTACTACTCTGTTTCAAATTCATGCACCAATAAACAAAAGTCGTACGTCACTTTTTTGGCATTTCAGGCGAATGTTGCACCTTGCACCGTAGATGTTGCACCTTGTGGATATCGATTCTTCGGACGGCCATAACTGTTGGCTCGTTTAGTGTTACGGGAGCCATAACCAGTCAGAACGAATCTCTCGGTGAGTTCTACGGCTTTGACAGCTTGAAGCCGCAAATGAATTGTTTCATACCCAAAAAATTCTATCCGAATCTCAATCGGGTCTCGGAACTTTTTTACCCTTCGTTTTTTCGTCACGTGCATTTTCACGTTAAAATGGGAACACCGTGGCTTGTCTTCGATTTACCATTGCTGTGGAGTTTTGCACCATGGTACTGCTCCGTTTCAAATCCAAGCACCCATTTATAAAAGTCGTACGGTGTTGTTTTGGCATTTGAGGCGGATGTTGCACCTTGCACCATAGATGTTGCACCCTGTGGATATCGATCCTTTGGGCGGCCATAACTGTTAGCTCCTTTAGAGTTACGGGAGCCATAACCAGTGAAAAGAATATCTCTTTGAGTTCTACGGCTTTAACTGCTTTAAGCTGTCATAGGATTGTTTCATACTCAAAAAAGTCAATCTGAACCTCCATCGAGTCTCGGAACTTTTTTACCCTTCGTTTTTTCGTCACGTGCATTTTCACATTAAAACGGGAACACCGAGGTTGGTCTTTGATTTACCATCGCTGAAGAGTGGTGCACCATGGTATTTCTTTGTTTCAAATCCAAGCACCCATTTATAAAAGTCGTATGACACTGTTTTGGCGTTTGGGGCGGATGTTGCACCTTGCGCCGTAGATGTTTCACACCGTGGATATCGATTCTTCGGACGACCATAACTGTTGGCTCCTTTAGAGTTACGGAAGCCATAACTAGTCAAAATGAAGCACTCTTTGAGTTCTACAGCTTTTGAGAGCTTTAACCGGTCAATGGATTGTTTCACACCCAAAAAGGTCTATCCGAACCTCAATTAGGTCTCGGAACTTGTTTAACCTTCAGTTTTTCATCATGTGCATTTTTACGTTAAACCATGATCATCATGGCTGGTCTTCGATTTACCATCGCTGGAGAGTGGTGCACCATGGTACTACACCATTTCAAATCCATGCACCCATTTATAGAAGTCGTACGACACTATTTTGGCATTCGAGGCGAATGTCACACCTTGCACCTTGGATGTTGCAACATATGGATGTAGGTTCTTCGGATGGCCATAACTGTTGGCTCGTTTAGATCTACGGGATCCATGACCAGCCAAAATGAAGCTCTCTGTGAGTTCTACGGCATTGATGGCTTTAAGCCGTCAATGGATTGTTTCATACCCAAAAAAGTCTATCAGAACCTCATTCGGGTCTTGGTACTTTTTTACCCTTCGTTTTTTCGTCACGTGCATTTTCACGTTAAAACAGGATCACCATCCCTGGTCCTCGATTTACCATCGTTGGAGTGAGGTGCACCATGGTACTGCTCCGTAGATGTTGCATCCTATAGATATCGATTCTTCGGCAGGTCGTAATTGTTGGCTCGTTTAGAGTTACGAGAGCCATAATCAGTCAAAACAAAGCTCTCCGTGAGTTCTACATCTTTGATGGCTTTAAGAAGTTAATGGATTATTTCATACCCAAAAAAGTCTATCCGAACCTCAATCGGGCCTCAGAACCTTTTTACCCTTCGTTTTTTCATAACGTGCATTTTCACGTTAAAACGGAAACACCATCGCTGGTCTTCGATTTACCATCGCTGGAGAGTGGTGCACCATCGTACTGCTCCGTTTCAAATC
Organism: Allium cepa; assembly: GCA_030765085.1. Classification (NCBI taxonomy): domain Eukaryota; kingdom Viridiplantae; phylum Streptophyta; class Magnoliopsida; order Asparagales; family Amaryllidaceae; genus Allium; species Allium cepa. The sequence continues at coordinate 337,260,475 of CM060929.1, read as the reverse complement.
CAAGCACCCATTTATAAACGTCATATGGCATTGTTTTGGCATTTGGAGTGGATGTTGCACCTTGCACCATAGATGTTGCACCCTATGGACATCGATTCTTCGGGCAGCCATAACTGTTGGCTTCTTTAGAGTTATAGGAGCCATAACCAGTATAAACTAAGCTCTCTATGAGTTCTACAGCTTTGGCAGCTTTAAGCCATCAATCGATTGTTTCATATAAAAAAAGACTATTCGAACCTCAATTGGATCTTTGAAGTTTTTTACTCTTCGTTTTTTCGTCAGGTGCATTTTTACGTTAAATCGGAATCACCATGGCTGGTCTTCAATTTTCCATCGCTGAAGAATGGTGCACCATGGTACTGTTCCATTACAAATCCATGCACCCTTTTCTAAAAGTTGTAAAGCATTGTTTCGGCATTTTGGACGGATGTTGCACCTTGCACCATAGATGTTGCACCCTGTGGATATCGATTCTTCGAACGGCCATAAATGTTGGATCGTTTAGGGTTACGGGAGCCATAACCAGTCAAAACGAAGCTCTCTGCGAGTTCTTTGGCTTTGACAGCTTTAATCCATCAGTGGATTGTTTCATACCCAAAAAATTCTATCCAAACCTCAATCGGGTCTCAGAACTTTTTTACCCTTCGTTTTTTCGTCACGTGCATTTTTACGTTAAAACGGGATCACCACGGCTGGTCTTCGATTTACTATCGCTGGAAAGTGGTGCACCATGGTACTTCTCTATTTCAAATCCACGCACCCATAAATAAAAGTCGTCCAGCGCTATTTTGGCACTCGGGGTGAATGTTGCACTTTGCACCGTAGATGTTGCACCCTGTGGATATCGATTCTTCGGACGGCCATAAATGTTGGCTTGTTTTGAGTTACGGGAGCCATAACCAGCCAAAATGAAGTTCTCTGTGGGTTCTATGGCTTTGACGACTTTAAGCCATCAATGGATTGTTTCTTACCTAAAAAGTTCTATCAGAACCTCAATCGGGTCTCGGAACTTTTTTACCTTTCCTTTTTTCGTCACTTCTACTTTCACGTTAAAACGGGAACACCATGGCTGGTCTTCAATTTACCATCGCCGGGGAGTGGTGCACCATGGTACTGCCCTGTTTCAAATCCAAGCACCCATTTATAAAAGTCCTATGACATAGTTTTGGCATTTAGGGAGGATGTTGCATCTTGCACCATAGATGTTGCATCCTGTGGATATTGATTCTTCGGGCGTCCATAACTATTGGCTCCTATAGAGTTAAGGGTGCCATAACCAGTCAAAATGAAGCTCTCTTTGATTTCTACGGCTTTGACAGCTTTAAGATGTTAATTGATTGTTTCATGCCCAAAAAATTCTATCCGTACCTCAATCGGGTCTCGGAACTTTTTTACCCTTCGTTTTTTGTCACATGAATTTTTACGTTAAAATGGGACCACCATGGCTGGTATTCGATTTACCATCACTGGAGAGTGGTGCACCATGTATGTCGCACCTTTCACCGTAGATGTTGCACCCTGTGGATATCAATTCTTCGGACGGCCATAACTGTTGGCTCATTTAGAGTTACGGGATCCATAATCCGTCAAAATGAAGCTCTCTGTAAGTTCTACATCTTTGCAACTTTAAGTCACCAATGGATTGTTTCATACCCAAAAAAGTCTATCCGACCCTTAATCGGGTATTGGAACTTTTTTACCCTTTATTTTATCGTCACGTGCATTTTTACGTCAAAACGGGATCACCTTGGCTAGTCTTCAATTTACCATCGCTGGAGAGTGGTGCGCCATGGTACTACTCCGTTTCAAATCCATGCACCAATAAATAAAAGTCATACGTCACTATTTTGGCATTCGGGGAGAATATTGCACCTTGCACCGTAGATGTTGCACCATGTGGATATCGATTCTTCGGACGGCCATAACTATTGGCTCGTTTAGAGTTACGGGAGCCATAACCAGTCAAAACGAATCTCTCTGTGTGTTCTACGGCTTTGATGGCATTAAGCCATCAATGGATTGTTTCATACCCAAAAAAATTCTATCCGAACCTTAATCGGGTGTTGGAAATTTTTTACCCTTCGTTTTTTCGTCACATGCATTTTCACGTTAAAATGCGAACACCGTGGCTTGTCTTCGATTTACCATCGCTGAAGAGTGGTGCACCATGGTACTGCTCCGTTTCACATCCAAGCACTCATTTATAAAAGTCGTACGGCACTGTTTTGGCATTTGGGGCGGTTGTTGCAATTTGCACCGTAGATGTTGCACCTTGTGGATATCGGTTCTTCGGGCATCCATAACTGTTAGCTCCTTTAGAGTAATGGGAGCCATAACTAGTCAAAAGAATCTCTCTTTGAGTTCTACGGCTTTAACAGCGTTAAGCTATCAATGGATTGTTTCATACCCAAAAAAGTCTATCCGAACCTCAATCGAGTCTCAGAACTTTTTTACTCTTTGTTTTTTCGTCACGTGCATTTTCACGTTAAAATAGGAACACCGAGGCTGGTCTTCGATTTACCATCGCTAGAGAGTGGTGCACTATGGTACTGCTCTGTTTCAAATCTAAGCACCCATTTATAAAAGTCGAACGACACTGTTTTGGCGTTCGGGGCGGATGTTGCACCTAGGCCGTAGATGATGCACACTGTGGATATCGATTCTTCGGGCGGCCATAACTGTTGGCTCCTTCAGAGTTACGTGAGCCCTAACTAGTCAAAACGAAGCCATTTTTGAGTTCTACGGCTTTGAGAGCTTTAAGCCGTCAATGGATTGTTTCACACCTAAAAAGTCTATCCGAACCTCAATCAGATCTCGGAACTTGTTAACCGTTGTTTTTTCGTCACATGCATTTTTACATTAAAACAGGATCACCATGGCTGTTCTTCGATTTACCATCGTTGGAGAGTGGTGCACCATGGTACTACACCATTTCAAATCCATGCACCCATTTATAAAAGTCGCACGACATTGTTTTGGCATTCGGGGGGAATGTCGCAGCTTGCACCATAGATGTTGCACCATGTGGATATAGGTTCTTCGAACGGCCATAACTGTTGCTCGTTTAGAGTTACGGGAGTCATGACTAGTCAAAATGAAGCTCTCTGTGAGTTCTATGGCTTAGATGGTTTTAAGCCGTCAACGGATTGTTTCATACCCAAAAACGTCTATCAGAACCTCATTCGGATCTTGGTACTTTTTTACCCTTCGTTTTTTTCGACACGTGCATTTTCACGTTAAAACAAAAACACCGTGGCTGGTCCTCGATTTACCATCGTTGGAGAGTGGTGCACCATGGTACTGCTCCGTAGATGTTGCATCTTGTGGATATCGATTCTTCGGACGCCCATAACTATTGGCTTGTTTAGAGTTACAGGAGCTATAATCAGTCAAAACGAAGCTCTCTGTGAGTTCTACGTCTTTGATGACTTTAAGCTGTCAGTGGATTGTTTCATACCCAAAAAAGTCTATCTGAACCTCAATCGGGTCTCGAAACTTTTTTACCCTTTGTTTTTTCGTCACGTGCATTTTCACGTTAAAATGGGAACACCATGGCTGGTTTTCGACTTACCATCGCTCGAAAGTGGTGCACCATGGTACTGCTCCATTTCAAATCCAAGCACCCATTCATAGAAGTTTATGTCATTGTTTTGGCATTTGGGGTGGATGTTGCACCTTGCACCGTAGATGTTGCACCCTATGGATATTGATTCTTCGGACGACCATAACTATTGGCTCCTTTAGAATTACAAGAGCCATAACCAGTCAAAACAAAGCTCTCTGTAAGTTCTACGGCTTTGACAGGTTTAAGCCATTAATGGATTTATTCATATAAAAAGGCTATTCGAACCTCCATTGTATCTTGGAAGTTTTTTACCCTTCGTTTTTTCGTCACTTGCATTTTTATGTTAAAACGGGATCACCGTGGCTGGTCTTCAATTTTCCATCGCTGGAGAATGGTGCACCATGGTACTGTTCTGTTACAAATCCATGCACCTGTTTCTGAAAGTTGTACAGTACTGTTTCGACATTTTGGACGGATGTTGCACCTTGCACCGTAGATGTTGCACCCTATGGATATCGATTCTTCGGACGGCCATAAATCTTAGATCATTTAGGGTTACGGAAGCCATAACCAGTCAAAACGAAGCTCTCTGTGAGTTTTATGGCTTTGATAGCTTTAAGCTGTCAATGGATTGTTTCATACCCAAAAAAGTCTATCCGAACCTCAATCGGGTCTCGGAACCTTTTTACCCTTCATTTTTTCGTCACGTGCATTATTACGTTAGAACGGGATCACCGCGGCTGTTCTTCGATTTACTATCGCTGTAAAGTGGTGCACCATGGTACTTCTCTGTTTCAAATCCTTGCGCCCATAAATAAAAGTCGTTCGGCACCGTTTGGCATTCGGGGCGAATGTTGCACCTTGCACCATAGATGTTGAACCCTGCGGATATCAATTCTTCGGACGGCAATAACTGTTGGCTCGTTTCGAGTTACGGGAGCCATAACCAGTCAAAACGAAGCTCTTTGTAAGTTCTACGGCTTTGATGGCTTTAAGTCGTCAATAGATTATTTCTTACCCAAAAAATTCTATCCGAACCTAATCTGGTCTCGGAACTTATTTGCCCTTCCTTTTTTCGTCACGTGTATTTTCACGTTAAAATGGGAACACCGTGGCTGGTCTTCAACTTACCATCGCAGGAGAGTGGTGCACCATGGTACTGCTTTGTTGCAAATCCAAGCACCCATTTATAAAAGTCGTATGACACTGTTTTGGCATTCAGGGTGGATGTTGCATCTTACACCGTAGATGTTGCACCCTGTGGATATCGATTCTTCGGGCGTCCATAACTGTTGGCTCCTTTAGAGTTAAGAGAGCCATAACCAGTCAAAATGAATCTCTCTTTGATTTCTACGGCTTTGATAGCTTTAAGATGTCAATCGATTATTTCATGCCCAAAAAGTCTATCCGAACCTCAATCGGGTCTCGGGACTTTTTTACCCTTCGTTTTTTCATCACGTGCATTTTTACGTTAAAACCGGATCACCATGGCTGGTCTTCGATTTACCATCGCTGGAGAGTGGTGCACCATGGTTCTATTCCGTTTCAAATCCTTGCACCCATTTCTCAAAGTTGTACGACACTATTTCGGCGTTTTGGATGGATGTTGCACCTTTCACCGTAGATGTTGCACCCTACGGATATCGATTCTTCAGACGGCCATAACTATTGGCTCATTTAGAGTTACGGGATCGATAACCCGTCAAAATGAAGCTCTTTGTAAGTTCTATGGCTTTGACAGCTTTAAGCTGTCAATGGATTATTTTGTTTGCGCCAAAATTGGTCACAAACACCCAATACCATGAAAGCACCAGTGTATGAATATAAATTAGTGATATTCAAACGCAAACAACAAATCTCAACAAATAATAGACAGCAATCCAAAAGTAAAGAACAGAGACACAAGTTTTATAGTGGTTCGGCTATCTCCTGCCTACGTCCACTCCAATTTTTTTCTTTTTATTGATTATCCTTGAAGATTACAAGTGATTACCACAGTTGTAGTGACCAAATCTGAAGAAAATTGCAGTAATGATGCTATGGTATAATTTTAGCAGCGTCTGGGCTTGCCTTTCCTCTCCAAATTTTCCGACCCCTTTTCTGAATGACCAGGGGTTCTATTTATAGGCGTGGAAGGCTGAAATCCCGCCTAAAACCTGGGGAGACTGCTTGGCACGTGAGGGGGGCCCACAGGCCCGTGTTCTCGGAATCCGTGCCCAGTTTGGGATCGATTTGAAGTGACGTTCGAATCGATCAAGAATCCATCAATTGAGCTGAAATTTGGTGTGAACATTCTTCAACATGTATGTAAGCTCCTGTAAAAATTTCATTGCATTTGGATCAACGGTTTGGAAGATATGATCGATCCAAGTTCAAGAATCCGTGCGTCCTGAATGGTTCGAACCCATGCTTCGAAACCATCTACTTCGAAACCATCCTCTTCGAATCCATAGGGCCGACTCCTTCGAATCCATACCCTTCGAACCCATGCTGTTCGAATCCATGCTTTCTGAAGCCGCCTCCTTCGAGTCCATATCCTACGAGTCCATCCTCTTCGAATCCATCCCTTTCGAATCCTCGTCCTTCGAATCCATGTCCCTTGCTTCGTATCCATCATCTTCGAATCCATGTCCTCTTCGAATCCATCCCCTTCTTCGAATCCATGTCCACTTCGAATCCATCTCCTTCTTCGAATCCATGTCTACTTTGACTCCATCTCCTTCTTCGAATCCATGTCTACTTCGACTCCATCTCCATTGCATTGAAGCTACTCCTTTCGAACCCATCATGTTCCCATCGATTCGAAGCGTCATCGATGCGAACCTCCTGGGTTCGAACCTGATGGGTTCGAACCTGATGGGTTCGAACTACGTACTATTCCTACTTTGAATCCATCATATTTCCTTCATACGAACTCCGATTAACCTGAAATTCGAAACATAGCCTTTCATAGTCCTTATCATCATTTCCAATCAATTTCGTCCCGATCGGAGTTCAACAAAATTTTGACGATATCCATTGTAGCCTTATCTCCAGTCCTGATATCCATAATTCCTTGCCAATTTGTTGATATTCCAGTTTTGACCAAAAAATGGGATAACATATTTCATACCAAAAATAGACTGTCCGAATCTCAATTGGCTATCAGAAGTTTTTAACCCCTCGTTTTTTCGTCACTTGCATTTTTACGTTAAAACGGGATCACCGTGGTTGGTCTTCAATTCGCTGGAGAGTGGTGCACCATGGTAAGATTCTATTTAAAATCCAAACATCCATATATAAAAGTCATACGGCACTGTTTTGGCATTCGAGGCGGATGTTGCACCTTGCACGGTAGATGTTGCACCTTATGGATATCGATTCTTCAGGTGGCCATAACTATTGGCTCCTTCAGAGTTACGAGTGCCATATCCAGTCAAAACAAAGCTCTTTGTGAGTTCCACGACATTGACAGCTTTAAGCCATTAATGGATTGTTTCATACCCAAAAAATTCTATCCGAACCTCAATCGGGTCTTGGAACCTTTTTACCCTTTGTTTTTTTTGTCACATGCATTTTACGTTAAATCGGGATCACCGTGTCTGGTCTCTGATTTTACCATCGCTGGAGGGTGGTGCACCATAGTACTACTCCGTTTCAAATCCATGCACCCATTTCTAAAAGTCGTACGGCACTATTTTGGCATTTTGGACTGATGTTGCACCTTGAACCGTAGATGTTGCACCCTGTGGATATCCATTCTTCGGACGGCCATAACTGTTGGATCATTTAGAGCTACGGGAGTATAACCAGTCAAAACGAAGTTCTCTATGATTTCTACGGCATTGACGGCTTTGGATTGTTTCATACCCAAAAAAGTCTATTTGAACCTCAAACGGGTCTCGAAACTTTTTTAACCTTCGTTTTTTCGTCACGTGCCTTTTCACGTTAAAACGGGAACACCGTGGCTGGACTTCGATTTACCATTGCTGAAGAGTGGTGCACCATGGTACTGCTCCATTTCAAATCCAAGCACCCATTTATAAAATTCGTACGACACTGTTTTAACATTCGGGGAGGATGTTGCACCTTGCACCGTGGATGTTGCACCTTGCGCCGTAGATGTTGCACCTATGGATATCGATTGTTCGGGCGGCCATAACTGTTGGCTCCTTTAGAGTTACGGGAACTATAACCAGTCAAATCGATGCTCTCTATGAGTTCTATGGATTTGAAAACTTTAAGCTATCAATGGATTGTTTCATACCAAAAAAATACTATCCGAACCTCCATTGGATCTCGGAAGTTTTTTAACCTTTTTTTTTCATCACGTGCATTTTTATGTTAAAACGGGATCAGCGTGGCTGGTCTTCGATTTACCATCGCTGGAGCGTGGTGCACCATGGTACTTTTCCGTTACAAATCATTGCACCCATTTCTAAAAGTCGTGCAACACTGTTTTGGCATTTTGGACGGATGTTGCACCTTGCACCATAGATGTTGCACCCTGTGGATATCGAGTCTTCGGACGGCCATAACAATTGGCTCGTCTAGAGTTACGGGAGCCATAACCATCAAAATGAAGCTCTCTGTGAGTTCTACGGCTTTGACAACTTTGAGCTGCCAATGGATTGTTTCATATCCAAAAAAGCCTATCCGACCCTCAACCGGGTATCGAAATTTTCTTACCCTTCGTTTTTTCGTCACGTGCATTTTTACGTTAAAACGGGCTCACCTTGGCTGGTCTTCAATTTACCATCGCTGGAGAGTGGTGCACCATGGTACTACTCCATTTCAAATCCATGCACTATAAATAAAAGTCGTACGGCGTTGTTTTGGCATACGGGCGAATGTTGCATTTGCACCGTAGATGTTGCACCCTTTAGATATCGATTCTTCGGACAGCCATAACTGTTCGCATGTTTAGAGTTACATGAACCATAACCAGTCAAAACGAATCTCTCTGTGAGTTCCACGGCTTTGACGAAAGTTGTCAATGGATTGTTTCATACTCAAAAAATTCTATCCAAACCTCAATCGGGTCTCGGAACTTTTTTACCCTTCATTTTTCCATCACGTACATTTTCACATTAAAATGGGAACACTGTGGCTGGTCTTTGATTTACCATCACTAAGGAGTGGTGCACCATGGTACTGCTCCGTTTCAAATCCAAGCACTCATTTATAAAAGTGATATGGCACTGTTTTGGCATTTGGGGCGGACATTGCACCTTGCACCGTAGATGTTGCACCCTATGGATATCGAATCTTCGGACAGCCATAATTGTTGGCTTTTTTAGAGTTACGGGAGCCATAACCAGTCAAAAGAATCTCTCTTTGATTTATGTGGCTTTAATTGCTTTAAGATGTCAATGGATTGTTTCATACCCAAAAAAGTCTATCCGAACCTCAATCGAGTATCGGAACATTTTTACCCTTTGTTTTTTTGTCACGTTCATTTTCACGTTAAAACAGAAACACCGTGGTCGGTCTTCTATTTACCATCGTTGGAGAGTAGTGCACCATGGTACTGCTCCATTTCAAATCTAAGCACCCATTTATAAAAGTCGTACGACACTGTTTTGGCATTTGGGGCGGATGTTGCACCTTGCGCCGTAGATGTTGCACCTTATGGTTATTGATTCTTCGGGAGGCCATAACTGTTGGATTCTTTAGAGTTACGGGAGTCATAACCAGTCAAAACGAAGCTCTCTTTGAGTTCTATGGCTTTGACAGGTTTAACCCGTCAATGGATTGTTTCACACCCAAAAAAGTCTATCCGAACCTTAATTAGGTCTCGGAACTTTTTTAACCTTCGCTTTTTCGCCATGTGCATTTATACGTTAAAACGGGATCACCGTAGCTGGTCTTCGATTTACCATCGCTGGAGAGTGGTGCACCATGGTACTCCTCTGTTTCAAACCCATGCACTCATTTATAAAACGGCACTGTTTTGGCATTCGGGGAGAATGTCGCACCTTGCACCGTAGATGTTGCACCATGTGGATATCGATTCTTCAGACGGCCATAACCGTTGGCTCGTTTAGAGTTACGGGAGCATAACCAGTCAAAATAAATCTCTCTGTGAGTTCTACAGCTTTGATGGCTTTAAGCCATCAATGGACTATTTCATACCCAAAAAAGTCTATCCGAAACTCGTTCGGGTCCTGGTACTTTTTTACACTTCGTTTTTTCATCACGTGCAATTTCATGTTAAACTAGGAACACCGTGGCTGGTCTTTGATTTACCATTGTTGGAGAGTGGTGCACCATAGTACTGCTCCGTCGATGTTGGCCCTGCGGATATCGATTCTACGGACGACCATAACTGTTGGCTCGTTTAGAGTTACGGGAGCCATAACCAGTCAAAACGAAGCTCTCTATGAGTCCGACATCTTTGATGGCGTTAAACCATCGATGGATTGTTTCATACCCAAAAAAGTCTATTCAAACCTCAAACGGGTCTCGAAAACTTTTTACCCTTCGTTTTTTCATCACGCGCATTTTCACGTTAAAATGGAAACACCATGGCTGTCTTTGATTTACCATCGCTGGAGAGTGGTGCACCATGGTACCAATCCGTTTCAAATCCAAGCACCCATTTATAAAAGTCTTACGACATTGTTTTGGCATTCGGGTCGGATGTTGCATCATGCACCGTAGATGTAGCACCCTATGGATATCGATTCTTCAGGCGGCCATAATTGCTGTCTCCTTTAGAGTTACGGGAGCCATAACAAGTCAAAACGAAGAGCTCTGTGAGTTCTACAGCTTTGATAGTTTTAAGCTTACAATGGATTGTTACATACCCAAAAAAGTCTATCCGAACCTCAATCGGGTCTCAGAACTTTTTTAACCTTCATTTTTTTCGTCACATGCATTTTTACGTTAAAACGGGATCACCGTGGCTGGTCTTCGATTTACCATCGTTGGAGTGTGGTGCACCATAGTACTATTCCGTTTCAAATACAAGTACCAATTTTTAAAAGCCGTACAGTACTGTTTCAAAATTTTGGACGGATGTTGCACTGTGCACCGTAGATGTTGCACCCTGTGGATATCGATTCTTTGGACGGCTATAACTGTTGGCCCGTTTAGATTTATAGGAGCCATAACCAGTCAAAACGTAGCTCTCTGTGAGTTCTACGACTTTGACAGCTTTAAGCCATCAATGGATTGTTTCATATCCAAAAAATTCTATCCGAACCTCAATCGGTCTAAGAACTTTTTTACCCTTCACTCTTTCATCACGTGCATTTTTATTTTAAAACGGGATCACTGTGGCTGGTCTTCAATTTACCATCGCCGAAGAGTGGTGATCCATGGTACTGCTCCATTTCAAATCCATCCACCCATTTCTAAAAGTCATAATACACTATTTCGGCATTTTGGATGGATGTTGCACCGTTCACCGTGGATGTTGCATCCTATGGATATCGATTCTTCGGACGACCATAACTGTTTGCTCGTTTTGAGTTGTGGGAGCCATAATTAGTCAAAACAAAGCTCCCTATGAGTTCTACAGATTTGACAGCTTTAAGCCATCAATGGATTGTTTCGTATAAAAAAAGACTATTCGAACCTCCGATGGATCTCGGAAGTTTTTTCCCCTTTGTTTTTTCGTCACGTGCATTTTTACGTTAAAACGGGATCACCATGGCTGGTCTTTGATTTACCATCGCTGGAGAACGGCGCACCATGGTACTGTTCCATTACAAATCCATGCACCCATTTCTAAAATTCGTACAACACTGTTTCGACATTTTGGACGGATGTTGCACCTTGTACCGTAGATGTTGCACCCTATGGATATCGATTCTTCGGACGACCATAAATGTTGGATCGTTTAGAGTACAGGAGCCATAACCTGTCAAAACGAAGCTCTCTGTGAGTTCTATGGTTGTAACAGCTTTAAGCGTCAATGGAATGTTTCATATCCAAAAAAGTCTACTCGAACCTCAATTGGGTCTCGGAACTTTTTCACCCCTCGTTTTTTCGTCACGTGCTTTTTTACGTTAAAACGGGATCACCGTGGCTGGTCTTTAATTTACCATCTCTAGAGAGTGGTGCACCATGGTACTTCTCCATTTCAAATCCATGCACCCATAAATAAAAGTCGTTCGACACTGTTTTGGCATTCAGGGCGAAATGTTGCACCTTGCACCGTAGATGTTACACCCTGTGGATATCGATTCTTCGGACGGCCATAACTATTGGCTTGTTTAGAGTTACGGGAGTCATAACAAGTCAAAATGAAGCTCTTTGTGAGTTCTATGGCTTTAAGCCATCAATGGACTGTTTCGTACCTAAAAGGGTCCATCCGAACCTCAATCGGGTCTTGGAACTTTTGTACCTTTCGTTTTTTCACCACGTGCATTTTTACGTTAAAACGGGATCACCATGGCTGGTCTTCGATTTACTATGATTAAAGAGTGGTGCACCATGTTTCAAATCCATGCACCCATTTCTAAAAGTCGTACGACACTATTTTGGCAATTTGATCGGATGTTGCACCTTGCACCGTAAATGTTGCACCCTATGGATATCGATTCTTCGGATGGCCATAACTATTGGCTCGTCTAGAGTTACGAGAGCCATAACCAGTTAAAACGAAGCTCTCTGTGAGTTCTATGGCTTTGATAGCTTTAAGCCGTCAGTGGATTGTTTCATATCCAAAAAAGTCTATCCGAACCTCAATCGGGTCTTGGAACTTTTTTACCCATCATTTTTTCGTTATATGCATTTTTACGTTAAAACGGGATCACCGTGGTTGGCCTTCGATTTACCATTAACAGAGAGTGGTGCACCATGGTACTTCTCCATTTCAAATCCATGCACCCGTTTACAAAAGTCATACTGCACTGTTTTGGCATTCTGGGAGGATGTTCACCTTGCACCGTGGTTGTTGCACCACGTGGATATCGATTCTTCGGACGGCCATAACCTTTGGCTCGTTTACAGTTACGGGATCCATAACCAGTCAAAACAAAGCTCTTTGTATGTTCTACGGCTTTGATGGCTTTTAAGCCGTCAATGGATTGTTTCGTACCCAAAAAAGTCTATTCAAACCTCTATTGGGTCTCAAAACTTTTTTACCCTTTGTTTTTCGTCACATGCATTTTCACGTTAAAACGGGATCACCGTAGCTGGAGAGTGGTGCACCATGGTACTGCTTCATTTCAAATCCAAGCACCCATTTATAAAAGTCGTACGTCACCGTTTTGGCATTCGGGGCAGATGTTGTACTTTGCACCGTAGATGTTGCACGCTGTGGATATCGATTCTTCGAGCGGCCATAACTGTTGGCCCCCTTAGAGTTACGGGAGCCATAACCTGTCAAAATGATGCTTTCTATGAGTTATGTGGCTCTGATGGCTTTAAGCCATCAATGGATTGTTTCATAACCAAAAAGTCTATCCGAACCTCAATCGGGTCTCGAAACTCTTTTACCCGTCGTTTTTCCGTTACATGCATTTTTACGTTAAAATGGGATCACCATGGCCGATCTTATAGTTACCGTAGCTGGAGAGTGGTGCACCATGGTACCGCTCCATTTCAAATCCAAGCATCCATTTACAAAAGTCGTACGACACTGTTTTGGCATTCGGGGCGGATGTTGCACTTTGCACCATAGATGTTGCACCCGGTGAATATCGATTCTTCGGGCAGCCATAAATGTTGGCTCCTTTAGAGTTACAGGAGCCATGACCAGTCAAAATGAAGATCTCTGTGATTTCTACGGCTTTGATGGCTTTAAGCTGTCAATGGAATGTTTTCAAAAAAGTCTATCCGAACCTTAATCGGGTCTCGTAACTTTTTTACCCTTCGTTTTTTCGTCAAGTCCATTTTCATGTTAAAAACGGGATCACCATGGCTGATCTTCGATTTACCATCGCTGGAGAGTGGTGCACCATGGTAGTGATCCGTTTCAAATCCAAGCACCCATTTATAAAACTCGTACGGCACTGTTTTGGCATTCGGGGCAGATATTGCACCTTGCACCGTAGATGTTGCACCCTATGGATATCGATTATTCAAGCGGCCATTACTGTTGGCTTCTTTAGAATTACGGGAACCATGACTAGTCAAAATGAAGCCCTCCGTGAGTTATACGGCTTTTATAGCTTTATGCCGTCAAAGGATTGTTTCATATCCAAAAAGTCTATCCAACCTCAATCGGGTCTCAGAACTTTTTTACCCGTCGTTTTTTCATTACGTGCATTCTTACGTTAAAACGGGATCATCGTGGTTGGTCTTCGATTTACCATCGCTGGAGAGTGGTGCACCATGGTACTGCTCCGTTTCAAATCCATGCACCCATTTACAAAAGTCATATGCCACTAATTTGGCATTTGAGGCGGATGTTCACTTGCACCGTAGATGTTGCACCCTGTGGAAATCGATTTTTCGGACGGCCATAACTTTTGGCTCGTTTTGAGTTATAGGAGCCATAACCAGTCAAAACGAATCTCTCTGTAAATTCTACGGCTTTGATGACTTTAAGCCATCAATAGATTGTTTCATACCCAAAAAAGTCTATTTGAACCTCAATCGGGTCTTGGAATATTTTTACCCTTCGTTTTTTTCGTCACGTGCATTTTCACGTTAAAATGGGATCACCATGGTTGGTCTTCGATTTACCATCGCTGGAGAGTGGTGCACCATGATTCTGCTCCATTTCAAGTCCAACCACCCATTTATAAAAATCGTACGGCACTGTTTTGGTATTTGGGGTGGATGTTGCACCTTGCACCGTAGATGTTGCAACGTGTGGTATCGATTCTTCGGATGGCCATAACTATTGGCTCATTTAGAGTTACGGGAGCCATAACCAATCAAAACGAAACTCTCAGTGAGTTCTCTGACTTTGACCACTTTAAGACATCAATGGGTTTTTCCACATAAAAAAAGACTATGAGAACCTTCATTGGATCTTGAAAGTTTTTTACCCTTTGTTTTTTCGTCACATACATTTTTACGTTAAAACAGGATCACCATGGTCGGTCTTCTATTTATCATCGCTTGAGAGTGGTGCACCAGGTACTGCTCCGTTTCAAATCCATGCACCCATTTATAAAAGTCGTATGGCACTGTTTCGGCATTTAGGAACAATGATGTACCTTGCACAGTAGATGTTGCACCCTGTGGATATTGATTCTTCGGACGGCCATAACTGTTGGCTCGTTTAGAGTTACGGAAGCCATAACCAGTCAAAATGAAGCTCTCTATGAGTTTTATGGCTTTGATAACATTAAGATGTCAATGGATTGTTTCACACCCAAAAAAAGACTATCCGAACATCAATTGGATCTCGAAAGTTTTTACCCTTTGTTTTTTCGTCACGTGCATTTTTACGTTAAAATGGGATCATCGTGGCTGGTCTTCAATTTACCATCACTAGAGAGTGGTGCACCATGGTACTGCTCCATTTCAAATCCATGCACCCATTTACAAAAGTCGTACGACATTGTTTTGGCATTCGAGGCGGATGTTCACCTTGCACCATAGATGTTGCACCATGTGGAAATCGATTCTTCGGACGGCCATAACTTTTGGCTCGTTTAGATTTACGGAAGCCATAACTAGTCAAAACGAAGCTCTCTATGAGTTTTACGGCTTTGGTAGATTTAAACCGTGAATGGATTGTTTTATAGCCAAAAAAGTCTATCCGAACCTCAATCGGGTCTCGGAACCTTTTTACCCTCCATTTTTCGTCATGTTAAAACGGAATCACCGTGATTGTTCTTCGATTTACCATTGTTGTAGAGTGGTGCACCACGGTACTGCTCCGTTTCAAATCCAAGCACCCATTTATAAAAGTGTTACGGCATTGTTTTGGCATTCGGGGCGGATGTTGCACCTTGCACCGTAGATGTTTCACCCTGTGAATATCGATTCTTCGGCAGGCCATAACTGTTGGCTCCTTTAGAATTACGAGAGCAATAACCAGTCAAAACGTAGCTCTCTGTGAGTTCTATGGCTATGACGGCTTCAAGCCGTCAATGGACTGTTTCATACCCAAAAAAGTCTATCCGAACCTCAATCGGGTCTCGGAACTTTTTTACCCTTCATTTTTTCGTCACGTGCATTTTTACGTTAAAATGGGATCACCGTGGCTGATCTTCGATTTACCATTGCTGGAGAGTGGTGCACCATGGTATTATTCCGTTTTAAATCCATGCATCCATTTCTAAAAGTCGTACGACACTGTTTAGGCATTTTGGACGGATGTTGCATCTTGCACCGTAAATGTTGCACTCTATGGATATCGATTCTTCGGACGGTCATAGTTGTTGGCTCGTTTAGTTTTGCGGGAGCCATAACCAGTCAAAATGAAGCTCTCGGTGAGTTCTACGGCTTTGACGGCCTTAAGCCGTCAATGGATTGTTTCATAGTCAAAAAAGTCTATCCGAACCTCAATTGGATCTCGGAACTTTTTTACCCATCGTTTTTGTTGTTACATGCATTTTTACGTTAAATCGGGATCACCGTGGCTAGTCTTCGACTTACCATCGCTGGAGAGGGATGCACCAAGGTATTGCCCCATTTCAAATTCGTGCGCCCATTTACAAAAGTCGTACGGCGCTGTTTTGGAATTCGGGGTGGATGTTCACCTTGGATCGTAGATGTTGCACCTGTGGATATCGATTCTTCAGACGGACATAACTTTTGGCTCGTTTAGAGTTACGGGAGCCATAACTAGTCAAAACGAAGCTCTTTGTAAGTTCTATGGCTTTGATGGCTTTAAGTCGTCAATGATTGTTTAATATCCAAAAAAGTTTATCTGAACCTCATTCGGGTGTTGGAACTTTTTTCCCTTCGTTTTTACTTCATGTGCATTTTCACGTTAAAACGGGATCACCGTGGCTGGTCTTCGATTTACCATCACTGGAGAGTAGCGCATCACTGTATTGCTACATTTCAAATCCAAGCACCCATTCATAAAAGTCGTGCGGCACTGTTTTGGCGTTCGGGGCGGATGTTGCACCTTGCACCGTAGATGTTGCTCCCTGTGGATATTGATTCTTCGGACGGCCATAACTATTGGCTCGTTTAGAGTTACGGGAGCCATAACTAGTTAAAACAAAGCTCTCTGTGAGTTCTACGGCTTTGCCTACCTTAAGCCATTAGTGGATTGTTTCATATAAAAAAAGACTATCCGAACCTCTATTGGATCTTGGAAGTTTTTTACCGTTCATTTTTTCGTCACGTGCATTTTTACAGTAAAACAAGATCATCGTTGCTGGTCTTCAATTTTTCATCGTTGGAGAGTGGTGCACGATGGTACTATTCCGTTTCAAATCCTTGCACCCATTTATAAAAGTCGTATGACACTGTTTTGGCATTTTGGACGGATGACGCACCTTGCACCGTAGATGTTGCACCCTGTGGCTGCTGGCTCATTTTGAGTTATGGGAGCCATAACCAGTCAAAACAAAGCTCTCTGCGAGTTCAACGGCTTTGATAGCTTTAAGCCGTCAATGGATTGTTTCATATCCAAAAAAGTCTATCCGAACCTTAATCGGGTCTCGGAACTTTTTTACACTTCGTTATTTCGTCACGTGCATTTTTACGTTAAAACGGGATCACCATGGCTGGTCTTCGACTTACCATCATTGGAGAGTGGTGTACCACGGTACCGCTCCATTTCAAATCCATGCATCCATTTATAAAAGTCGTATGGCACTGTTTCGGCATTCAGGATGGATGTTGCACCATGCACTATAGATTTGCACCCTCTTGATATCGATTCTTGGGGCAGCCATAAATGTTGGCTCCTTTAGAGTTACGGGAGCCATAACTAGTCAAAACAAAGATCTTTGTGATTTCTATGGTTTTGATAGATTTAAGCCATTAATGGAATGTTTCATACCCAAAAAAGTCTATCCGAACCTCAATCGGGTCTCGGAAGTTTTTTAACTTTCGTTTTTTCGTCACGTGCATTTTTATGTTAAAATGGGATCACCGTGGCTGGTCTTCTATTTACCATCACTGGAGAGTAGTGCACCATGGTACTATTCCGTTTCAAATCCATGCACCCATTTCTAAAAGTCGCACGGGACTGTTTCAGTATTTTGGACGGATGTTGCACCTTGCACTGTTGATGTTGCACCCTGTGGATATCGATTCTTCGGACGGCCATAACAGTTGGCTCGTTTAGATTTACGGAAGCCATAACCAGTCAAAACGAAGCTCTCTATGAGTTCTACGGCTTTGAAAGCTTTAAACCATCAATGGATTGTTTTGTACACAAAAATGTCTATCTGAACCTCAATTTGCTCTCGTAACTTTTATACCCTTCGTTTTTCGTTACGTGCATTTTCACTTTAAAAAGGTATCACCGTGGCCGGTCTTTGATTTACCATCGCTGGAGAGTGGTGCACCATGGTACAGCTCCATTTCAAATCCATGCACCTTTTTATAAAAGTCATACGGCACTCTTTATGCATTCGAGGCGGATGTTGCACCTTGCACCGTAGATATTGCACCCTGTGGATATCGATTCTTCGGACGACCATAACTGTTGGCTCGTTTAGAGTTACAGGAATGGTAACTAGTCAAAATGAAGCTCTCGGTGAGTTATACGGCTGTGACAGCTTTAAGCCATCAACGGATTGTTTCGTACCAAAAAATACTATCCGAACCTCCATTGGATCTTGGAATTTTTTACCCTTCGTTTTTTCGTCTCGTGCATTTTTATGTTAAAACGGGGTCACCGTGGCTGGTCTTCAATTTACCATCGTTGGAGAGTGGTGCACCATGGTACTGTTTCATTTCAAATCCATGCATCCATTTCTAAAAGTCGTACGGCACTGTTTCGACATTTGGGATGGATGTTATACCTTGCACCGTAGATGTTGCACCCTATGGATATCGTTTCTTCGGACGGCCATAACTGTTGGCTCGTTTTGAGTTACGAGAGCCATAACCAGTCAAAACGAAGCTCTTTGTAAGTTCTATGGTTTTGACTACGTTAAGCAATTAATGGATTGTTTCATACCCAAAGAAGTCTATCCGAACCTTAATCGGGTCTCGAAACTTTTTTACCCGTCATTTTTTCATTACTTGCATTTTTACGTTAAAACGGGATCACCGTGGCTGGTCTTCGATTTACCAACGCTGGAGAGTGGTGAACCATGGTACTGCTCCATTTCAAAACCATGCACCCATTTACAAAAGTCGTACGGCACTGTTTTGGCATTCGGGGTGGATGTTCATCTTGCATCGTAGATGTTGCACCCTGTGAATATCGATTCTTCAGACTACCATAACTTTTGGCTCGTTTAGAGTTACATCAGCCATAACTATTCAAGCGAAGATATCTGTAAGTTCTACGACTTTGATGGATTTAAGCCGTCAATGAATTGTTTCATACCTAAAAAAGTCTATCCGAACCTCAATCGGGACACATAAATTTTTTATCCTTCGTTTTTTCTTCACGTGCATTTTCACATTAAAACGGGATCACCAAGGCTGGTCTTCAATTTACTATCGCTAGAGAGTGGTGCACCATGGTCTTCGATTTACTATCGCTAGAGGGCGGATGTTGCACCCTGTGGATATCGATTCTTCGAACGGCCATAACTATTGGCTCGTTTAGAGTTACGGGAGCCATAACCTGTCAAAACGAAGCTCTCTGTGAGTTCTACTGCTTTGACTGCTTTAATCCGTCAATGGATTGTTTCATATAAAAAAGAATATCCGAACCTCTATTGGATCTTTGAAGTTTTTTACCCTTCATTTTTTCGTCACGTGCATTTTTATATTAAAACGGGATCACCTTGGCTGGTCGTCAATTTATCATCGCTGGAGAGTGGTGCACCATGGCACTATTCTGTTTCAAATCCATGCACCTATTTATAAAATTCATACGACACTGTTTTGGTATTTTGGACGGATGATGCACCTTGCACCGTAGATATTGCACTCTGTGGATATGGATTCTTTGGACGGTCATAACTGCTGGCTCGTTTAGAGTTACGGGAGCCATAACCAGTCAAAACGAATCTCTTAGTGAGTTTTATGGCTTTAATAGCATTAAGCCATCAATGGATCGTTTCATACTCAAAAATTCTATCCGAACCTTAATCGGGTCTTGGAACTTTTTTACCCTTCATTAATTCGTCACGTGCATTTTAACGTTAAAACGGGATCACCGTGGATGGTTTTCGATTTACCATCGCTGGAGAGTGGTGTACCAAGGTACTACTCTGTTTCAAATCCATGCACCCATTTCTAAAAGTCGTATGACACTGTTTTGGCATTTGGGACGGATGTTGCACCATGCACCGTAGATGTTGCACACTGTGGATATCGATTCTTCGAGCGGCCATAACTATTGGCACCTTTAGAGTTACGGGAGGCATAACCAGTCAAAAAGAAGCTCTTTGAGAGTTCTATGGCTTTGAAAACTTTAAACCGTCAATGGATTATTTCATACCCAAAAAAGTCTATCCGAACCTCAATCGGGTCTTGGAAGTATTTTACCCTTCGTTTTTTTGTCACGTGCATTTTTACATTAAAACGGGATCACCGTGGCTGGTCTTCGATTTATCATCGCTGGAATGTGATGCACCATGGTAATTTTAAAGTCCCGTTTTCCCGTACTCTTTGAATCGACAATAAACCACACATGTCTAACTCAAATTGCATGAAAAGACGGATCTTTAAGGGTAATTAAGAAAAGTAGACAGAATAGAATCCCACACGAGTGGAATAACATATATTATTTCGATAATAATCTTTACAGCGGAAAATTTTAAAATACAATATCAGAGTCTAACCTAGATTCAGCTTGTACAGTTATAAAACATGCCCTTATAAATGTTGACAAA
Organism: Allium cepa; assembly: GCA_030765085.1. Lineage (NCBI taxonomy): Eukaryota > Viridiplantae > Streptophyta > Magnoliopsida > Asparagales > Amaryllidaceae > Allium > Allium cepa. Next base: position 337,240,096 of record CM060929.1, on the reverse strand, counting down.
CATCAAACAAAATACAATAAGTACAGCTGATAATAGAATATGTTCATACGTCGATGAATATCTCCAGCTTTCCCCTGGAAACTCCAACTGTCTTCGACTATCCTGAAACTACTCGGATCTGACCCGAGTACTGAAAATACCCAGATCAGGCATAAAAAACCAGCGTGAAAAAAACTCAATAATTAATGACAGTGTCATATATCAGCCTTTGAATAAATTCCTTTGAAAACAAAGAGTATCTCATAAAACCACGCCCACACATAAACACGGACGGGTTTTTACCTTATGATAACTAAAACACTTTTATATCAAAACATTTGATATTATTTCTAATGACATTCTTTGAAACATTTGCAAATAAACTTATTAATCTTAGCCGAAATTGTTACATTGATTAAATTCCAACATAACAGGTTTACAATCAAGTCTGTAGGTTCTTATTGGAGAATGGATTTCCATACAAATGATCAGGCGTGGGATCTACCTTCCGAAGGGGTACACCTCTAGATGGATGTCCTGGGGACCTTCACAAAGGATCCTCTACCAACACAAGACCGGCCCACCTTTATAATTAGATGGTACCGAATATGACATCCTCCTGTCGTTAGACCTTTATCGAGGGCCCTCTAGCATACACCACATTAATTTACACACGACGTCATAGCGGAAAGAAATATATAGAGAAGAGGATGACCATATCCTAATTGGGAATGACCCACTTAGCCTTGCTGCATCTAATCCTGTTTCGGTCATTTCCGGTTTGATGAGGCTTGAGGCAAACGATTACCTTTTCTCACATCACATATCACATCTTTGAATGCCACATTGCTATTTCCATTTAACTACTAATTGCCTTCCACAAAAATACAACCCTTGAGCTCGTATGTCTCAAGGAGGGTGTTAAGCTAAGAGAAGTTGCCTTCTCCGCCACCACTGATGTACGTTTGTAAAAACCAATGTACATAATCATTAGAAACGCAATGTCAAATAAACGTCCATACAAGTTGTCAAGGAACATGACAAACCAAAGGCACTCTCCTACTACCAGTAGTAGCGAGTAGTCCTCGCAATTCGAAAAATCTCCACAACGAGGAGACCACTACTGTATATAACTCGGGAGCTACCCAGAGCAAGTCAACAAGCAGTCCTCACGCTATAAAGATCCACGATCTTAAATAATCATCATCTTCAATATGTCTTCACGTTCGAATGTATACATTGGTTCGAAGTGGTTTTCGAATGGGATTTGCCCAAAGCTGACTCCGGTTCCTTCGAAATCCAATATCGATAGAAAGTGAATATGAGTATACAGGATTTAATAAGTCTCTTTTCACTGTAATTCTTTTCTGATGATTTCGAAATCTCTTTCTTTTGACTTAGGATAATTTCTAAGAAATTCATTCTTTTTCTTTGGAAAATATCTCAAATTTCCTTACTCAATTCTTGATCAAATTCTTTAACTTTTAAGCGGGTCAAAAACAATGTTATTTAAGACATCGTATACGATAAACCCTAAATCAATCTTAGCAACATTTTTCTGAGTAAACGGGAATTATAGAAATCATTCATTTTGGAGATTGCTTAAATTTTTGATAATACCAATCTTCTTTTAATTCAAAAACTTAATACAGTCTTTTTATTTAAGAGCGTCCGGGATTTCCTTTCGATCTGTTCCACCCCTCGCCTAAGAAAAGAAAACATAGGCATGGTAAGTTCAGGGCACTGGTTGCTCCATCCCTAACCTTAGTTAGATACCTTGTTTTATCTTCCTAGATCTCACAGGCGGGACAAATGTACTAGTCGTTTCCGCATACTCAGATTTTCAACTTTATTTTGGAATTGCTTATAAATATTCCAAATTATCTTTCAAAAATGCTTAACTATCCTTTTTAAAACATTCACAATTTATTCTGGGAAATGTCGTTACATTTCAACTCATATTCCAAAAGTTATAGAATTCACAGCAGAAAACTGCTGCGGAAAGTGCTAAATAAGCTTATTTGAATTAAAAAACTTTTAAACATTCGATAATTCATATTTTCCAATCCAAATCTCTTTTAAATCATTTAAATAGATTTGTCAAATTTATTTCATATTTTTCCATAGTTAAAAACATCCATTTAAACAAAATTTCTGTTACGGTCACTTAACTGCACTAGCGCGATTTTTCTAGAAAATTGATTTGGACTTATTTCAAAATCTACAAGAAAAAACTTTGATTTTCTTTCTTCGTTTAGAAGATATGGATATAATGGTTCGGAATTTTCTTATCTCGAAGAATTCCGAGCCATATTCCACTCTATACACTCATTTGAACTTTTCAACGCGAGATCGCGAACTACCATTGCGCAACGCGTCTTGTTTAAACTTATTTTTCAATATTTGAAATAATCTATTCAAATTGGATTTCAACACTTATAAAATCGTTACAAATCATTTTAAATCAATATTTTCACTTTTTAAGTATTTAATATATATTTTCACTATTACCATATTATAATATTATTATATTCTCATTATTTTAATATTAAATTTTAAATTCCAATTTTAACTCAATTTCAATTCTAATCTCAAATTAAACTCATTTAAAACTTAGATTTCAAATCTTATTTCAATTTAAACTTCAATTTAATATCAAACTAAACTTCACTTTTTCAAAATCGATTTCAATTTTAATTTCACTATTCATCTTAATTTCAATTTCTAATTAACTATTCTTTTCAAATCCGTTTAATCCGTTTCGCTTCAAATTTCAAATTCTCTTTCATTTTAACTTTAATTTCATTTTTAAATGAAAAGAAACTTATTTTTCCACAATATCTCATATTACTAAAGTATGGTCTTATTAAACAAAGGGATTACTTAACTAATAGAAATTTGATGTCCAAATTATCATCACAACCATACAACAATCGTATAGCATTAACATATTCAATACGTTAAATATCATAACATTACTACGGATTATCCAACATATTCAAATAATCAACGAAACATCCATATCACCAAATAGTGATTATCTAACATAACAATTAAACATGATAATCAATATAATTCAAAAAGAGGTGAGAATTTCTCACCTTCATATCCACTCCATCAAACTTTTTCATAGATTACGTGCTTTCGAACAAACGCGCTTTTTTTTAGCGTCTTGAATTCTCGCCTTAGCTTACTTTCTTTCCGAACGCTTATGTTTTTTTTTCCTTTTTCTTTTCTTATCTCTTTTTTTTCTTTTTTTTATATGGAAGAGAAGAGTGTACGACCTTGGGTAGGTGGATGTGGAGGAGGGTATGGCCTTGGGTTTAGGCGTGTAGAAAGGTGTAGGCTCAGGTTTGGGGTGTGTGGTGCTCGGCCTTGGGGTGTAGGAGCTTGGGTTGGTGGGTTTGGGCTCGTTTGGGGTGTAGGGGGTAGGTCGTGGGGTGTAGGGGTGAGGAGGAGGTGGGTAGGTGGAAGTTAAGCTTGGTTTTGTTGATGTAAGGTGATGGTTTGGAGTATGGAGGTGATAGCTTGAAGGTAGAAGAGAAATGAAGAGGTAGGAAACCATAGAAATGGAGAAAGAAGGAAGAAGTAATGGAAGAGGAAGAGAATGGACTTTAGAAATATTATAAAATGAGAATGTAGTGAAGAAAGAAGGGTTTAGACATGTATTTATAAGTGGAGTTTGAGTGGCTAATGTCCTAAATACCTTTGCCTTACTTTTGACTTTTGCTTAACATGATAAGAAATGTATTAATGGTGAAATGATGGTAGGATGTAAATTTTTACTTAATGAAATGATGTTTGCCTCTTTTTCTTAAAACTTTCAAAATGTTAAAATAACATTTGCTCCTTTTTCATGTAAGATAAGTCTTATGTATTAATGAGAAAAGATGGTTTAGTAATGATGTTGTTTTTATGTCAAATCATGTCTTTTTAAATTTATTTATTTTAACTTAACTTTTCAAAAGTAAACTCTTTTTGTCTTTTAGTGCTAAATGTAAAGTGTTTAAATAGTTTGTAAGCTTGTATTTATGTGTCAGAAAATGTATCAAGTTGCAACAACTTGTCGACAACTTGTTTTGGTTAAAAAGGGCGTTTTTGACGACAAATTTTACAGTTAAAATTTGAAGTTTTTATTAAGCTATATATTGAAGTAAACCAAACTTTAGAATGAACTTTTTACTTCATTAAATAAATTAAAACATGTCTCTTTATATTTTAAAATCATATTTAGTTAATATCAAAATCTCTAATTTTACAGCGTATGTGAAACTGACAAAATGCGACAAATTTTGGTTAATTTTGTAAAACGATTATTAACATACTTTTAAATATGTAAATTTACTTTTATTATCTTTATTAGATGTTTTAAATATGATTTACCTTTTTAAATAAATATTTAAATTCATTTATTTAAGCCTTTATTTATTATTAACAAAACAAAACTTTTGTCGATTTGCTCTAAAATCCAAATTTATACTTTTTAATTTATTAACTATAAGATAGATAATTACTTATTATATATAACATATTTATTTTAAGATTTAAACTCCTTTTTAAATTTAAAACGAACGAAATCTCTTATTTTCGAAGCAGCGAAATTACGGGTCGTTACAGTAATGTTCCGTTTCAAATCCATGCACCAATTTCTAAAAATCGTTTGTCATTGTTTTGGAATTTTGGACGGATGTTGCACCCTGTGGATATCGATTCTTCGGACGGCCATAACTGTTGGATCATTTGGATTTATGAGAGCCATAACCAGTCAAAACGAAGCTCTCTGTGAGTTCTACGACTTTGAAAACTTTAAGCCATCAATGGATTGTTTCATACCCAAAAAAGTCTATCTAAACCTCAATTGGGTTTCGGAACTTTTATACCCTTCGTTTTTTCGTTACGTGCATTTTTACGTTAAAACAGGATCACCATGAATGGTCCTTGATTTTCCATCGTCGGAGAGTGGTGCACCATGGTACTGCTTCATTTCAAATCCATGCACCCATTTATAAAAGTCGTACGTCACTCTTTTGGTATTCGAGGCGAATGTTGCACCTTGCATCGTAGATGTTGCACCCAATGGATATCGATTCTTCGGACGGCCATAACCGTTGCCTCGTTTAGAGTTACGGGAGCCATAACCAGTCAAAACGAAGCTCTCGGTGAGTTCTACTGATTTGACAACTGTAACAACCCTAGATTTGTGCTTATATATTTTAAATTTGACTTTATTTTATTTTAATTATTTTAAATATATTTTTGTTTCAAATATTTCATTTTAAATATAAATGCTGATCTATAGTTCAAAATAGTATAAATTGGACATTTTACTAAAAAGGTGAATTTCTACTCAAACTGTTTAAACTTTGACTTTTAAAATTAAAATTAAAATAATTTTAAATCTTAAATTTTATCTTTATTATGAAAATAGATGTAATAACTTGAACACTGCTTTTTGTTTCGTTGAAAACGGAGTTAAATTGTGAAAGTTATGTATATTTCAATATTGAGTGCAATTTGTTTATTCTGCAATTTTGTTATTTTTAAATTGTATAAATTATATTTTTTTCATATTTCATTTTAATCTGGGTCAATATGTTATGGTATGTATATTTTTATATTATAATAATTTTAAAATAAAGTAAACAATTTTCCAAAGTCAATGGTGATTTATTTGTAATTTCTGGATACCGTTTTGGATTTTTAAGCAATTTCTTTAAATATTTTCCTATTTTCTCTAAAAAAATTTTTTATGTGTTAATATTTTATTTTAAGTATATTTTTCCTTTTAATATTTTTAAAGTGATGTTTGAATTTTTCCAAAACTTATTGAATTTAGTTCCAAATTTTAAGCCTAGTTTCCATTTTTCTGCTATTTTATTTATTTAAATTATATTTAAATTAAAATTTATATATTTATTTGTGAATGAATCTTTACTTTTATGTTGTTATCTTTGTTATAAATATTTTTACAAGTCCATATAAATTTTTCAAAGTTCATTCTGTTTATTTTCCATTTTTCTAGACTAGTTTGCAATCTTGTGCTATTTTCTTATTTTAACCTTATATCATTAATAAATATTTATATATATATCTTATATTTTGTTATATTTTCGAATTTGTGACTGAAATCATTATTATTTTCAGTAATATAAACTTATATGAATAAATAAAGGAAATACCAAAGATTTTAAAAGCTTTTGAAACGTAAGTCGTTTCTTTTACCGTTTCCTCATTTACTCTTTGGCAGTTTTTATTTATTTATTAGCCTTTACTTCTTTTGGCTGTATATTACTTTATTTGGCCGTGTATTCCAGCCTTCATTCACTAGAAAAAATTTCCACTTCTCATTCATTCACAGCTAGGAGAAAAAATTGGGTAATGGCCTCCTCTTTTTGCACTTTTTCTTCCATTTTTTCCATACTTTTGTCTTGTTTCTTTCTTCTATTTGCATGGCCTCATCACTATTGCCATGGCCACCACTCTCTACATCTATTCCCTGCCATCATCACCACCTACACTCCAGGTTATGACCATATCCGAGCCAACCATGGTGACAAAACCCCTCAAAATCCAACTTATGCCTTGAAAACATGCTAGTTTGAGCCTTGTTGCTTCACCACTTCATTTTCCACCACCACCACCTCTAGCCGCCACCACTACCTCTGACTAGACCACCACACACCACTCCAACATCATTCCAAATCTAAACTTGAATGGCCAAGCCAAACCACTCCAAGGCCGAGCCCTTTTGTTGGCCAAAAACATGTTATTTTGCCTTAAAACCTTCACCTACCCTAAGTGTAACTTCCTCCACTTGTTTAGCCTTGTAGCCGCACCTTTTCCATACCCATACCTGATCCAAACCATGCTCAAACCTGACCTTATTGATCCCCTAGGCCATGCAAACAAGCATAGAGAGCAAGTGCACAGTCTTTAGTTTTGTTTTATACATCTATTTCTAACATTGTTTAAGTATATCTTGTTTTTGAAACATATGTTTCATATATTTGTTTGTCTCATGTATCCAAGGAGATTTATCTTTGGCTCTCTCAAACTCGAATCGTTGTCGTGCCATATTGCTTTTGAAGATCTCAGTTTGTGCTTTTGATCGTTGTCTCTAGCTTATACAAGTGAGTAAATCTCACCAGACGTTTATACTTATACAAATGTGAATTGACACCATTTGAATGTGTAGAACTATTATGTGATGTCATAACTGCCTGTGATTAATTACATATGATGTTAAACCTGTTAAATTTCATGTCATATCATCTGTTATTATATATATGTTGTTATTGTTCATTTATATCTGTTTATCACACTGCAAGTTCACTATGGGTTGAAATGATACATACCTGAACGGACTTTAGAATAGGGAAAAATCGTTATGGGATGAAATGATAGGCCTGAACGGTTTTTATTTATTTTATTTAACTTAGGATTGCGGGTTTGAAATGATAGAAGCCGGATTTTCTTTTTGAACCGCGGATTGAAATGATACATATCTGTATCACTTGACCTAGGTTAGAAAACTATATACAGACCCGTGGTTATTTTATAAAGTATTTTGGATAATTTTAAGTATTTTAAAATATAAATTTATGAAATTTGATTTAAATAGGTTTTTAAATGTTTAAATTAAAGAAATTATGATTTTTCTATGAGTTAAAAATGTAATTAATGAATGGTTAAATGGGATTATTAAATATAACTTAAGTTTGGAAATTTGGAATTTTGGTTAAAAACGATATTTAGGTTATATGAATAAAATAGAAATTTAATTTTATAGGAAATTGGTAAAAATGATAATTTGATTAAATTTGGAATTTAAGTGATTTATTAAAGTATTATTGATTTTTCTATAAATTTAAGTGGTTAAATTAATGAATGTTTAAAAGTGATCTTTTAAAAGTATAACTTGACTTGGAAATGTAAAATTGATTTTTAGTTAAAGGTTTAAGTTAATTAAAAAAAAATAGTTTATTTGAGAAATGGAGGAAAGATAAGTGTTAAGTTGCTTATTTAAAAATATGAAGAATTGGAAACTTTTACACTTGAATTTATTTAGTAAATTGTTGAAAATTGGATGTAAGTATAAGAAATTTATTGTATAAGAATAATATGTTAAATGATATGTTAATGAGCATTTTAAAGGATAAAATATGATTTTAAAAATGTTTATTTTTTTAAATTGATGTTTATTATTGGCTGGAAATACACTAAAACCTGGAATTAACTTTTTATAGCATTCAGAAATGCTATAGTTTTCTGAATTGAACTAAAGTTGTGTAAAAGGAGCTATTGCAGCATTTCTGAAATGTTGTAGTTGCTGTAATTGAACTTATAGGCTAATATTGGACTCAGGTCTATTGTAGCATTCTCTGGAAATGCTACAGTTTTCTGCAGTCTTTGCTGAAATCAAATTTAAACCTTGTTTTGAAATCCAAGCTACCGCAACATTACTGAAAATGCTGTCTTTGCTGTTTTAAAGTAAAATTTAACTAAAACTGAGTTTTAACAGCAGTTTTTAAGAGCTGTCTTTGCTGAATTAAAATGTTTTCAAGTATAACTTATAACAGCCTTTTCTAAATGCTACGAAAGGCTGAAATTTTAATAAATATGATTTTTGACTTAGTAAATGAATCCAGAATGACTTGAAACTTTGAAATTTGAATACTTGATTTGAAGTATAATAATTACACTTCTAAAATGATTTTAATTGAATTAAATTGATGGAATATAAATTATTTAAAAGGTGATTTGAGATGATAATAAATGAATGTTATCTTTCAATTTAAGGATGTTTAAGATATCATATATTGAAATGATTTGAAATGAAGTTTTGAGAATATATGATATTTCGATATATATTAAATGTTTGAAATAAAGTTTTTTAAAGTTATGATATTTTGAAATTAAAATGATTCAAAAATGAAGTTTGAAAGATATGATATTTATGTATTAAAAATGGTTAGAAATGACTTGATATTTATTTTGATAAATATATGAATTTGAATGATATGGTATGTCGATATATTGAAATGGTTTTGGAAATGATTAAATCTTTATTTTGATAAAGATTTGGATTGAAAAGGATATTTTATTTTGAAGTAAATATTGTTTTAAAAGTTATAACCACGGGTTATAATAACGATTGGTTGGTAAAGAGACCGGGATCGGATATCTGGCATACTCTCTGTCGATACCGAAAACCACTTTGACAACCGTGTATGCGGTGGAGATTCCAGAATGAAGTAGGATGGTAGTGGCGTTTCCTTTAAGGTAAATGCGTGGACCCGACTCCCGTAAGTTGGCATAAGGTGGCTAAAACAGGAGCGATCGATGGGTTAATAAGGTAGCACCTTTGATCGGACACATCCCTTCGATATTATACTTTGACTTTGGTTTGATTCGGTGGCCACTTTTGATTTTATTTGGGGGTGTGGCTCGAGGTGGGCGGTAGCTGCGCTACACGTTACTACCGACCCGGAAGCGTAATTGGTATATCTACCCTGGCATTGCCTAGTTGTGCCGTGTCACCTACCCTATCGCGCCTTGTACGAGTTTCTATTTGTATCGTACCTATGGAGTATCCTCTGTTAGCCTCCCGATCAGGAGGTATTACGGTACTGTATAGACTATTGGCATTATTTGTGTTAAGGGCTATATGGGTAACTCCTTAACGCTATTAAAAAGTAAGTTTATTTTACAAATAGACACTATTGTAATAGCACAATGTACTATATAGTAAGTAGTTTAACGGATCCTTAGAGGATGGGCGGTCCCAAGCATCTTCTAAGTCACATGTACTTTTACTACAGTTCACTTGAGTTGGTTCACATTGTATAAGTATGTATGTCCTGACTCGAGTGTTTGTATTTTTATTTACGCTCGAGTCAGCCTGAGTATTCACGTATTTGAATTTCCACTTTCTGGAGTTTGAAATCGCTGGAGATTATCTACTTGTCAAGTTTTATCTTTTGCGGTCTGTTGTTCCTTTCAGCTCTTGTATTAGTAGACTTCTATATGGTGAGACTTCCTTTGTACTTTATTTCTTCTGTTGTATTTTATGTAACTCTGATATTTTTATATAGTAGCTTCATGAACTACTATTTCTTTTACTTCCACTGCATTATTATTTCTCTGTGTCTGTGTGTGATTTTTTATTTACTGTATATTCTGAGATTTGCCAAATTTTTATTTACAACGCGGTATTTTGAGCAATTCAATTCCGGCATGAGTGTCTACCTATACACTTATAATGGATGCGAATGGTTGAAAATATCGGGTCGTTACAGTTGGTATCATAGCTTTGGTAGCTCTAGGCAAAACTCAGCATATGGAGTGAATGTATTTACAGAATCACTTTCACTCAAGTTTGAATCTCTTCCTTTTTGACTCGATTCCATTGAATTTTGGAACGTTCCCTGCGGTTCCAAAATCCATTTGTGTCCTTCACTATTCATCTTCTTTTGATTCTGGAGTATCCCATAACTCCGCTTCGAATGATCTTTATAATGAGTTGGCAATCCTGCCAGTCTCAAAAATTGAATTGTAAAAGGGTGAAACTCCTTTACAACTAGCATCGATTCACCAGAGATTTATATCTATCCTTGGTATAGATGCTAATATCTTTTGTTATCCCAAACTCTAACTCTTGAGATTTAATGTAGATTTACCCCAAAAAAATCCACATTGATCTTATTCTTTAAGTCACGGTTGACCCGGTTAAGGTTGCCCGCGATTATTTAAGCTTATCCATCCCCTACTCTGTTATTTAATCTTCCTGTCTTTTGTTTCCAATCTATTCTTCCAAAAATTTTGAATTGTACTTGTATATCTATGTTTTGTTTTATATATTATGTCGTTTGAGTGTTTGATGTTTGATTTGGGTCTCCGATCGATTCGTGTGATCAACGCTATCGATAGGATTTCTAAAACACTTTGACAGAACAAACTGACACAATATTATTTTAAAATTTGGTTAATGAAATAAAGTTTGATATATAAGTAAATTTATGGAACTTAACAAACTGATTTAAATTGATTATTTGAAGTGATAATATTTGATTTATCATTTATTGTTCTATAAATGAATTTATAAATAGTTGTTTATAAATTGATTTGGGAACTGAAATGAATTTAGAATAAGAAACTTAAGAAGTTAATTTCCGATGGTTTCAAACATTGTTTAAAGTTTTAAAAGGTTATATTAGTTAAAGTATTTTTGAATAGAAATTTGTTTTCAAAGAATTTTAAAATTTTAAAAAAATTAGTGCTCTTCTCTTTGTCGCTGGAAAATAACTTCGGTCATGACCGCGGCATCATCGACATTCATTTTCGAGTTTCGAAATGAAGAGACCGCCCTGTAATCTTGCTACAACTTTGTTTTGGGAAATCAAATTGATTTGAATTTCTAAAATATGACTTGGTTTATAATATATATAGACATATGATTTAAATTTTGATTTGATAAGTTATGTACATACATTTATTTATCTCTAAATGGTTTGAAGAAATCGAAAATTTAATTCTTAAATGCAATTATAAAAAAAATCAAAATTTTGGATGAATATTCAAGGATGAAATGATTTAACTGGAAAGTTTTATTTGTATAATATAATTGCATTCAAATATAACTTACCTTAATTTCAGAAGTTAACAATGTAATTGGATAATATACAATATAAAAAGATTTTATAAATAAAATCTGAGTGGTTATAATAAATGTTATACACTTAAAATTTTAATTGTAAATGATTAACAAAGGTAAATATAATAAAGGGTAATTGAATAACTTACAATAAAATAATGTTAAAAGAACTAAGAGTAAAAGAAAGCCGTTATAATAAGTGTAAGTATTTAACATAAGTGATAAATATATGGAGAGGAATAAATTTAATTTTGATTGGAAATAAAGAAGAATAAAATTTATTAAGTACATTGTGAGTGTAATAAATGATTATTTTTCAAACCCATGGTTTTAAAAATTGTTAATTTAAGATGATTGGATAATAAGATAATGAAATTTGGGATAGTTAAGATTTATTTAACTTGTGTAAAGATTTATTCTCTATTTAAGCTGAAATTTCCATGCTTTCAAATTTATTTCCTTATTTTGTTTTTCAAACTATCTTTTTGTTGTCCTTATTATCCTTATCTTCCTACAGACTGGTATAGGCATCTTTCTATAATCTTTCCGTTTAGAAATCTTTCTTTAATATTTGATAATCTTTGGTAATCATTTTGAATCCACCTTTTTCGTGCTTGTGTTCTTAATTTTGGAGAATCTTGGAAAGATCATCTCCACCTTGTTAAACTTACCTATAACAGCAGTTATCAGATATAATTTCAATCTTCTTATCATCTTATCATAATCCTATTTCACTCTATCTTTTTCTGTGCTTTTTCGTACCTCATTCCTTTTCGAGGATGAAAAGTTTTGAGTGGGAGAGTGTGTAACAACCCTAGATTTTTGCCTATATATTTTAAATTTGACTTTATTTTATTTTAATTATTTTAAATTTATTTTTATTTCAAATATTTCATTTTAAATATAAATGCTAATCTATAGTTCAAAATAGTATAAATTGGACATTTTACTAAAAAAGTGAATTTCTACTCAAACTGTTTGAACTTTGACTTTTAAAATTAAAATTAAAATAATTTTAAATTTTAAATTTTATCTTTTATTATGAAAATAGATGTAATAACTTGAACACTGCTTTTCGTTTCGTTGAAAATGGAGTTAAACAGTGAAAGTTATGTATATTTCAATATTGAGTGCAATTTGTTTATTCTGCAATTTTGTTATTTTTCAATTATATAAATTATATTTTTTTTTCATATTTCATTTTAATCTGGGTCAATATGTTATTGTATGTATGTTTTTGTATTATAATAATTTTAAAATAGAGTAAACAATTTTCCAAAGTCAATGGTGATTTATTTGTAATTTCTGGACACCGTTTTGGATTTTTAAGCAATTTCTTTAAATCTTTTCCTATTTTCTTTAAATAATTTTTTTTTATGTGTTAATGTTTTATTTTAAGTTTATTTTGTCTTTTAATATTTTTAAAGTGATGTTTGAATTTTTCCAAAGCTTATTGAATTTAGTTCCAAATTTTAAGCCTAGTTTCCATTTTTCTGCTATTTTCTTTATTTAAATTATATTTAAATTTAAATTTATATATTTATTTGCGAATGCATCTTTACTTTTATGTTTTTATCTTTGTTATAAATATTTTTACAAGTCCATATAAATTTTCCAAAGTTCATTCTGTTTATTTTCCATTTTTCTAGACTAGTTTGCAATCTTGTGCTATTTTCTTATTTTAACCTTATATCATTAATAAATATTTATATATATCTTATATTTTGTTATATTTTCGAGTTTGTGACTGAAATCATTATTATTTTCAGTAATGTAAACTTATATGAATAAATAAAGGAAATACCAAAGGTTTTAAAAGCTTTTGAAACGTAAGTCGTTTCTTTTACCGTTTTCTCATTTACTCTTTGGCAGTTTTTATTTATTTATTAGCCTTTTCTTCTTTTGGCTGTTTATTACTTTGTTTTTCCGTGTACTCCAGTATTCATTCACTAAAAAAAATTCCACTTCTCATTCATTCACGGCTAGGAGAAAAAATTGGGTAATGACCTCCTCTTTTTGCACTTTTTCTTCCATTTTTTCCATACTTTGTCTTGTTTCTTTCTTCTATTTGCATGGCCTCCTCGCTATTGCCATGGCCACCACTCTCTACATCTTTTTCCTGCCATCATCACCACCTACACTCTAGGTCATGACCATATCCGAGCCAACCATGGTGACAAAACCCCTCAAAATCCAACCTATGCCTTGAAAACATGCTAGTTTGAGCCTTGTTGCTTCACCACTTCATTTTCCACCACCACCACCTCTAGGCGCCACCACTACCTCTGACTAGACCACCACACACCACTCCAACATCATTCCAGTTCTGAACTTGAATGGCCAAGCCAAACCACTCCAAGGCCGAGTCCTTTTGTTGACCAAAAACATGCTATTTTGCCTTAAAACCTTCACCTACCCTAAGTGTAACTTCCTCCACTTGTTTAGCCTTGTAGCCGCACATTTTCCATACCCATACCTGATCCAAACCATGCTCAAACCTGACCTTATTGATCCCCTAGGCCATGCAAACAAGCATAGAGAGCAAGTGCAAAGTCTTTAGTTTTGTTTTATACATCTATTTCTAACATTGTTTAAGTATATCTTGTTTTTGAAACATATGTTTCATATATTTGTTTGTCTCATGTATCCAAGGAGATTTATCTTTGGCTCTGTCAAACTCGAATCGTTGTTGTGCCATAGTGCTTTTGAAGATCTCAGTTTGTGCTTTTGATCGTTGTCTCCAGCTTATACAAGTGAGTAAATCTCACCAGAAGTTTATACTTATACAAATGTGAATTGACACCATTTGAATGTGTAGAACAATTATGTGATGTTATAACTGCATGTGATTAATTACATATGATGTTAAACCTGTTAAATTTCATGTCGTATCATCTGTTATTATATATATGTTATTACTGTTCATTTATATCTGTTTATCACACTGCAAGTTCCCTATAGATTAGAAATCACTATGGGTTGAAATGATACATACACGAACGGACTTTAGAATAGGGAAAAATCGTTATGGGCTGAAATGATAGGCCTGAACGGTTTTTATTTATTTTATTTAACTTGGAATTGCGGGTTTGAAATGATAGAACCCGGATTTTTCTTTTAAACCTGCGGATTGAAATGATACATATCTGTATCACTTGACCTAGGTTAGAAAACTATATACAGACCCGTGGTTATTTTATAAAGGATTTTGGATAATTTTAAGTATTTTAAAATATAAATTTATGAAATTTGATTTAAATAGGTTTTTAAATGTTTAAATTAAAGAAATTATGATTTTTTCTATGAGTTAAAAATGTAATTAATGAATGGTTAAATGGGATTATTAAATATAACTTAAGTTTAGAAATTTGGAATTTTGGTTAAAAACGATATTTAGGTTATATGAATAAAATGGAAATTTAATTTTATTGGAAATTGGTAAATATGATATTTGATTAAATTTGGAATTTAAGTGATTTATTAAAGTATTATTGATTTTTCTATGAATTTAAGTGGTTAAATAAATGAATGTTTAAAAGTGATGTTTTAAAAGTATTACTTGACTTGGAAATGTAAAATTGGTTTTTAGTTAAAGGTTTAAGTTAATTAAAAAAAATAGTTTATTTGAGAAATGGAGGAAAGATAAGTGTTAAGTTGCTTATTTAAAAATATGAAGAATTGAAAACTTTCACATTTGAATTTATTTAGTAAATTGTTGAAAATTGGATGTAAGTATAAGAAATTTATTGTATAAAAATAATATGTTAAATGATATATTAATGAACATTTTAAAGGATAAAATATGATTTTAAAAATGTTTATTGGTTCTAAATTGAAGTTTATTATTGGTTGGAAATACACTAAAACCTGGAATTAACTTTTAATAGCATTCACAAATGCTATAGTTTTCTGAATTGAACTAAAATTGTGTAAAAAGAGCTATTGCAGCATTTCTGAAATGTTGTAGTTGCTGTAATTGAACTTATAGGCTAATATTGGACTCAGGTCTATTGTAGCATTCTCTCGAAATGCTATAATGGTCTGAAGTCTTTGCTGAATTCAAATTTAAACCTTGTTTTGAAATCTGAGCTACCGCAGCATTTCTGAAAATGCTGTCTTTGCTGTTTTAAACTAAAATTTAACTAAAACGAGTTTTAACAGCAGTTTTTAAGAGCCGTCTTCGCTGAATTAAAATGTTTTCAAGTATAACTTATAACAGCTTTTTCTAAATGCTACGAAAGGCTGAAATTTTAATAAATATGATTTTTTGACTTAGCAAATGAGCTCAGAATGACTTGAAACTTTGAAATTTGAATACATGATTTGAAAGTATAATAATTACACTTTTAAAATTATTTTAATTGAATTAAATTGATGGAATATAAATTATTTAAAAGGTGATTTGAGATGATAATAAATGAATGTTATCTTTGAATTTAAAGATGTTTAAGATATGATATATTGAAATGATTTGAAATGAAGTTTTGAGAAGATATGATATTTCGGTATATATTAAATGTTTGAAATAAAGTTTTTGAAAGTTATGATATTTTGAAATTAAAATGATTCAAAAATGAAGTTTGAAAGATATGATATTTATGTATTAAAAATGGTTAGAAATGACTTGATATTTATTTTGATAAATATTTGAATTTGAATGATATGGTATGTCGATATATTGAAATGGTTTTGGAAACGATTAAATCTTTATTTTGATAAAGATTTGGATTGAAAAGGATATTTTATTTTGAAGTATAAAATATTGTTTTAAAAGTTATAACCACGGGTTATAATAACGATTGGTTGGCAAAGAGACCGGGATCAGATATCTGGCATACTCTCTGTCGATACCGAGAATCACTTTGACAACCGTGTACGCTGTGGAGAATTCAGAATGAAGTAGGATGGTGGTGGCGTTTCCTTTAAGGTAAATGCGTGGACCCGACTCCCGTGAGTTGGCATATGGTGGCTAAAACAGGAGCGATCGACGGGTTAATAAGGTAGCACCTTTGATCGGACACGTCCCTTCGATATTATACTTTGACTTTGGTTTGATTCGGTGGCCACTTTTGATTTTATTTGGGGGTGTGGCTTGAGGTGGGCGGTAGCTGCGCTACACGTTACCATCAACCCGAAAGCGTAATTGGATTATCTACCCTGGCATTGCCTAGTTGTGCCGTGTCACCTACCCTACCGCGCCTTGTACGAGTTTCTATTTGTGTCGTACCTATGGAGTATCCTCTGGTAACCTCCCGATCAGGAGGTATTACGGTACTGTATAGACTATTGGCATTATTTGTGTTAAGGGCTATATGGGTAACCCCTTAACGCTATTAAAAAGTAAGTTTATTTTACAAATAGACACTATTGTAATAGCGTAATGTACTATATAGTAAGTAGTTTAACGGATCCTTAGAGGATGGGCGGTCCCAAGCATCTTCTAAGTTACATGTACTTTTACTACAGTTCACTTGAGTTGGTTCACATTGTATAAGTATGTATGTCCTGACTCGAGTGTTTGTATTTTTATTTACGCTCGAGTCAGCCTGTGGATTTGGATTTCCACTTTCTGGAGTTTGAAATCGCTGGAGATTATCTACTTGTCAAGTTTTATCTTTTGCGGTCTGTTGTTCCTTTCAGCTCTTGTATTAGTAGACTTCTATGTAGTGAGACTTCCTTTGTACTTTATTTCTTCTGTTGTATTTTATGTAACTCTGATATTTTTATATAGTAGCTTCATGAACTACTATTTCTTTTACTTCCGCTGCATTATTATTTCTCTGTGTCTGTGTGTGATTTTTTATTTACTGTATATTCTGAGATTTGCCAAATTTTTATTTACAACGCGGTATTTTAAGCAATTCAATTCCGGCATGAGTGTCTATCTATACACTTATAATGGATGCGAATGGTTGAAAATATCGGGTCGTTACAACAACTTTAAGCCATCAATGGATTGTTTTATACCAAAAAAAGGCTATCCGAACCTCAATTGGATCTCAAAAGTTTTTTACCTTTGTTTTTTCGTCACGTGCATTTTTACGTTAAGACGGGATCATCGTGGCTGGTCTTCAATTTACCATCGCTGTAGAGTGGTGCACTATGGTACTGTTCCATTTCAAATCCATGCACCCATTTCTAAAAGTTACGCATTTTTTCGGCATTTTGGATGGATGTTGCATCTTGCACCATAGATGTTGCACCCTATGGATATCGATTCTTCGGACGGCCATAACTGTTGGCTCGTTTAGAATTACAAGGCCATAACCAGTCAAAACGAAGCTCTCTGTGAGTTCTACGGCTTTGACCGCTTTAAGCCGTCAATGGATTGTTTCATACCCAAAAAAGTCTATCTGAACCTCAATCGGGTCTCGGAACTTTTTTACCCATCGTTTTTTCGTTATTTGCATTTTACGCTAAAACGGGATCACCGTGGCTAGTCTTCGATTTACCATCGCTGTAGAGTGGTGCACCACTCTACAGCTCCATTTGAAATCCATGCACCCATTTTACAAAGGTCGTACGTCGCTATTTTGGCATTCGAAGCGGATGTTCATCTTGCATCGTAGATGTTGGACCCTGTGGATATCGATTCTTCGGACGACCATAAATTTTTGCTCGTTTAGAGTTACAGGTGTCATAACTAGTCAAAACAGACCTCTCTATAAGTTCTATAGCTTTGATGGCTTTAAGCCATCAATGGATTGTTTCATACCCAAAAAAGTTTATCCGAACCTCGATCGTGTCTCAGAACTTTTTTTCCCTTTGTTTTTTCGTTACGTGCATTTTCACATTAAAACGGGATCACCGTGGCTGGTCTTCAATGTACCATCACTGAAGAGTGGTGCACTATGGTACTGCTCCGTTTCAAGTCCAAGCTCCCATTTATAAAATACGTACGACACTGTTTTGGCATTCGGGGCGGATTTTGCACCTTGCACCGTAGATGTTGCACCCTATCGATATCGATTCTTCGGATGGGCATAACTATTGGCCCGTTTAAAGTTACGGGAGCCATAACCAGTCAAAATGAAGCTCTCTGTGAGTTTACGGCTTTGACATCTTTAAGTCGTCTACAGATTGTTTCATATAAAAAAGGACTATCCGTACCACCATTAGATCTCAGAAGTTTTTTACCCTTCATTTTTTCGTCACGTGCATTTTTACGTTAAAACGGGATCACCATTGTCGTTCTTCAATTTGTCATCGCTAGAGAGTGGTGCACCATGGTACCGTTCCATTTCAAATCCATGCACCCATTTATAAAATCCCTGCGACAATGTATCGGCATTTTGGACGGATGATGCACCTTGCACCGTAGAAGTTGCACCCTATGGTTATCGATTCTTTGGACGGCCATAACTGCTGGCTTGTTTAGAGTTACATGAGCCATAACCAGTCAAAATGAAGCTCTCTGTGAGTTCTACAGCTTTGATAGCTTTAAGCCGTCAATGGATCGTTTCATACCCAAAAAGTATATCCGAACCTTAATCGGGTCTTGGAACATTTTTACCCTTCGTTATTTCGTCACGTGCTTTTTTACGTTAAAACAGGATCGCCATGGCTGGACTTTGATTTGCCATCGCAGGAGAGTGGTGTACCATGGTACTGATCCGATTCAAATCCATGCACCTATTTCTAAAAGTCGTACGGCACTGTTTTGGCATTTGGGACGGATGTTGCACTATGCACCATAGATGTTGCACCCTGTGGATATCGATTCTTCGGTTGGCCTAACTATTGGCCCCTTTAGAGTTATGGGAGTCGTAACCAGTCAAACGAAGCTCTTTGTGGGTTCTATGGCTTTGACAGCTTTAAGCCACGAATGCATTGTTTCGTACCCAAAAAAGTCTATCCGAACCTCAGTCGGGTCTCGGAAGTTTTTTACTCTTTGTTTTTTCATCATATGCATTTTTACGTTAAAACGGGATCACCGTGGCTGGTCTTCTATTACCATCACTGGAGAGTGGTGCACCATGGTACTGTTCCGTTTCAAATCCGTGCACCCAATTCTAAAAGTCATACGGCACTGTTTCGGCATTTTAGACGGATGTTGCACCTTGCACCGTAGATGTTGCACCATGTGGATATCGATTTTTCGGACGGCCATAACTATTGGCTCGTTTAAATTTACGGAAACCATAACTAGTCAAAACGAAGCTCTCTGTGAGTTCTATGGATTTGAAAGCTTCAAGCCGTCAATGGATTATTTCAAACCCAAAAAAGTCTATCTGAACATCAATTGGGTCTCGGAACTTTTATACCCTTCGTTTTTTCGTTACGTGCATTTTTACGTTAAAACGAGATCACCGTGGCTGGTCTTCGATTTACCATCGCTGGAGAATGGTGCACAATGGTACTGCTCCATTTCATATCCATTCACCCATTTATAAAAGTCGACACTCTTTTGGCATTAGGAGCGGATGTTGCACCATGCACCGTATATGTCGCACCCTGTGGATATTGATTCTTCGGACGACCATAACTGTTGGCTCGTTTAGAGTTACGGGAGACATAACGGGTCAAAACGAAGCTCTTCGTGAGTTCTATGGCTTTGATAGCTTTAAGCCTTCAATGGATTGTTTCATATCAAAAAAAGACTATCCAAACCTCAATTGGATCTCGAAGGTTTTTTACCCTTCGTTTTTTCGTCACGTGTATTTTTATGTTAAAACGGGATCACCGTTGCTGGTCTTCAATTTACCATCGCTGGAGAGTGGTACACCATGGTACTGTTCTATTTAAAATCCATGCATCCATTTCTAAAATTCTTGCGGCACTCTCTATTTGCAATCCACACGCCCATTTATAAAAGTCATACGGCACTATTTTGGCATTCAGGGTGAATGTTGCACCTTACACCGTAGATGTTGCACCCTATGGATATTGATTCTTCGGATGACCATAACTATTGGCTCGTTTAGAGCTACGGGAGCCATAACTAGTCAAAATGATGCTCTCTGTGATTTCAACAGGTTTGATGGCTTTAAGCCGTCAATGGATTGTTTCATATCCAAAAAAGTCTATCTGAACCTCAACCGGGTCTCGGATCTTTTTTACCCTTCGTTTTTTCGTCACGTGCATTTTCACGTTAAAACGGGATCGTTGTGGTTGGTCTTCTATTTACCATCGCTGGAGAGTGGTGCACCATAGTTTAGCTTCGTTTCAAATCCAAGCACCCATTTATAAAAGTCGTACGACACTGTTTTGGCATTCGAGGCGGATGTTGCACCTTGCACCATAGATGTTGCACCCTGTGGATATCGATTCTTCGGAGGGGCCATAACTGTTGGCTCCTTGAGAGTTACGGAAGCCATAACCATTCAAAACGAAGCTCTTTGTGAGTTCTACGACTTTGATAGATTTAAGCAGTCAATGGAGCGTTTCATACTCAAAAAAGTCTATCCGAACGTCAATTGGGTCATGGTACCCTTCGTTTTTTTGTCACGTGCATTTTTATGTTAAAAAGGGGATCACCGTGGCTGGTCTTCGATTTACCATAGCTGGAGAGTGGTGCACCATGGTACTGTTCCATTTCAAATCCATGCACCCATTTTTAAAAGTCATACGACATCGTTTCGGCATATTGGATGGATGTTGCACCTTGCACCGTAGATGTTGCACCCTATGGATATCGATTCTTTGTACGGCAATTACTGTTGGCTCGTTTAGATTTACGGGAGCCATAACTAGTCAAATGAAGCACTCTGTTAGTTCTACGGCTTTGGCAGCTGTTATACCGCCTTTTGGCAAGGCCGTGATACCAAAAGATTGATCGGAAAACCAAAGATATTTCACCTCAAAGATTGGTTACACACTGCTTCACTATGGATATCGATGAATTTTGACCGAGCCCAGATCGGGCCACGATCGATAGAACATGACAAGCAAAGCCATAAAAGCCAACATTCCAAATCTCAAATCAATCCGAGTTTGTACGCTCAAGTTATCATCGGTGCAAGTTGGTGGAAATGGCCCTGAGTTCGAATCCATCAACATATGTTTGCTCCGAATCGATCGCCTAAAGCCACATGTTCGAGTCCATCAAGTCTCCTCTGCTTTGAATCCATCGCTGTAACACATGTTCGAAACCATCAAGTTCCCCTCTGCTTCGAATCCATCGCTGTAACACATGATCGAATCCATCATGTTCCCCCTGCTTCGAATCCACAGGTGTTGCTGAGCTTCGCATCCATCAAAGACACCCCTGCTTCGACTCCACGAATGACAGTACGTTCGAATCCATCTTACTACAATAGCTTCATATCGATCGACCAAGGCTCACTGTGATAGATACGAATGAGCATCCATTCGAACCCCTTTGTGGACAAGGCCTTCGAATCCATTAGCTCGAGGGTGACGAAAATCGTGGATTCGACCCAGTCAACTCGGAGTAAAAGGAGGATCGATATGAAGAAAGCACACCACGTCAACAACACCACGCGCAAAGCCATCGACTCGACCCTATCGATTCGAAGGGGGTCGATTCGAATGGAGCACATTAACCGAAAATGCAATCTTGAATTGATCATAACTGGAGATCTACAAGTCCAAATGCCATGAAATTTTTACATGAGTTTGCTTACATTTTGAAGAATGTCCACACCAAATTTCACCTCGATTGGATGATTTCTTGATCGATTCAAAGGGAGTTCGAATCGATCCCAAAGTGGGCCCAAATTTCCTAAGGCCGGGTATATGGGCCCCCTCACGTGCCAGAAGTGGTCTTCCTAAACTTAGGCGAAATATCAGCCTCCTACACTTATAAATAGAGCCCCAGGTCATTCAGAAAAGGGGATCGGGGTTCTGAAGTGCCAAGACTCTACCGGATTCAATTCTACGTCGTATCGTCGCTATTGCATTCAAGTTTTAGAGCTATAATCAATTGTAACTTGCTGTAACCAACTGTAATCATCAAGGGAACATCAATAAAGAAAGAAAACTTCAAAGTGGACGTAGGCAAGATCGCCGAACCACTATAAAACCTGTGTCGTTTACTTGTTTTCTGCTGTTTCTGTTGAATGTTCATCATTTTTGTTATCTACAAATTTGTTATTTGTGACTTATGATTGCGAATGGGTGCTTTCAATGGCTATTGGGTGTTTGTGACCAATTTTTGTGCAAACATTTTGGTGCTTTCATTGAGAATTGAACTCAGGAGATCTATCAATTAATAGTTGATTCAAAGAGTGTTTGAAAGTTCAGATTTGAGAAATTATGACGAGACAATTGAGCAGAAGGCCAAGGCCAGAGCGAAGTCAGCATAAAGGGAGTCAAGTGGCTTCCTCAGGAGCAAACCAAGATTCGATCTTCATCACCAGGGATGAGATGGAGACAATGATGAAGAGACAGGAAGAGATTATCCAGAATTTGCTTCAATACATTGGGCAACTTGGAGCACAGAATCAAGGAGTAACCGGAGTTCAGAACGGAGCAGGACCATCTGGCGCAGCGCCACAACTGGGGGGCACACGCTTAGAGCACGTTGATCCATTTCCAGGAAGAGAGTCAGGGGCATCCGAACAACCTGGCAACAATAAAGGGATGAATGTTCAACAAAGGGGGCACACTCCAGAAAGCTCACACGGACTCGGGGGGGCAAGTCGAAGGACAAGGATTACGGCTTGGAGACAACGACAGATTGGCGGAGATGGTTAGAAGAGCTATGAGAGGCGGTTTGGTGAACAAAGATTTGGAGGATGTTAATAGAAGTCCTTTTAGCACGACAATCAGAAAAGCTAGGAACCCACCGGATTTCAAGTTACCATCATTGGACATGTATAATGGGAGGACATACCCTACAGTTCATCTGACGAAATATATGAGGCATATGGAAGTGCTTGGGGCATCAGAAGAGGTTATGGCCCGGTGCTTTCCATTGTACCTGGCGTATATTGCAGCGTTGTGGTTTAGACAACTAGAGAGTGGATCTATCGGAACATTGAATGATCTAACTGAGAAATTTATGAGGCAATTCAGGGTCCACATTACAAGACCCAAGAATGTGATGACTTTGGCAACCCTAAAGCAGAAAGCCGGAGAGACTTTGAGGAGTTATCTAACGCGATTCAATGCCGCAGCAGCTTCGGTGGATCGAGCAGATCCATCTATGGAGGTGATGGCAGTTGTGTCCAGAGTAGCTTACGGCACAGAGTTCAAAAATTCATTAACTAAAGATCCGCCTGTGGATCTAGGGGAATTCTACGACAAGGCAGAAAAGTTTTTACGATTAGAGGATGCGAATGCAGAAAGAGAAGAAGGAGAAGGAATAGAAGTTTATGTGCTTAAAGACAAAAAGCCTCTCGAAAAGGACTCAGGCAAGGATAAAGGAAAACGAAAGGCTGAGGATAGTGGTGATGGGTCAAAGCGATTGCGGAGAGAAGTACGATTCACCACCTATTCAGAGCTGAATGAGAGTTTGGAGCGAATCTACCGAGATACACGAGAGCAAGTTCGATACCGTAGGCCAATACGAAGGGACCCCACTGTTGACGAGAGAAAATCAGAAAGATATTGCTTATTCCACGAACTGAACGGTCATAACACTAACGACTGTAGGCATCTAAAGGATGAGGTAGAAGGGCACATCAGGAATGGCATGCTGCTTCAGTATGTGAGGAGACGAGCTCCAGCGGTAGAGCCAGAGCGGCCACCGTCTACATCAGCTAGGGGTGCCCCTGAACCAGGACATCGTATGGTTATCAATTAATTGAAATAACGATGAACAAGTAGTAAACCTCTCACTAACGTGGGTTAATCATTTACACATGTACGAGATCACGAACAGTCCACAGACATGCACTGAATGGCTATTAACCCTATCGTTGTGAAAATTTACACTTTGACATCCTTGCTTTGCTTTTGTTTCGTTTTGATTTGGACATTTAGACTTTGTCTTTTTGGACATTTCTATTTTAATACTCATAGGTTGAATGGATATTTGGTTCGGATAATTCTGAAATGGCTAAGCTACTTACACATGTTTGGGGTCGCGAACGGTCCTTAGGCATGCTCTGAGATGGCGATATGCCGCCCTAACAAATGATCCAGGGACCCACACGAACGTGAACCTGGTATCAACAATACCAAGGCCCCCCCTCCCCGGGCACACTTATTCGCCTCCAATAGGCACACGAACGATCCAGGAACTCACCCAAACGTGACCCTGGCATCGATATACCAAGCTCTCCGGGCACACTTTCTCGCCTCGAACGGCACCCGACCTCGAACGGTCACAACTCGCCTCGAACGGCACAACTCGCCTCGAACGGCACAACTCTCCTCGAACGGCACAACTCGCCTCGAACGACACAACTCCCCCCGAATGGCACAACTCACCTCACCACAAATGGCTCGATCACGAACGGTCGTCATTTGAGGTCCAACCACCTGACCGCACACGGTCGAACTTTACCACAAATGGATCGATCCCGAACGATCGTCATTTGAAGTAAGGCGCTTAATCGTGAACGGACACATTTCATCTCACATGGCTCGATCCCGAACGGCCGTTATATTAAGTTAAGCGCTTGACCGCGCACGGTCGCACTTCACCTCAAATGGCTCGATCCCGAACAATCGTCATTTGAAGTTAGGCGCTTGACCATGAACGGTGGCACTTCATCTCAAATATCTCGATCCCGAATGGTCGTCATTTGAGGTCTCATAAAACTGTAAATTCCTTTGCAGGACATCAACAGAATATGAACATCCAGCTCATGGCATTACAAAACACGCCTTCCTACCGTAAGGCATATTTTGGGAGGCAAATGTTATCCCGCCTTTTGGCAAGGCCGTGATAGCAAAAGATTGATCGGAAAATCGAAGATAATTCACCTCAAAGATTGGTTATACACTGCTTCACTATGGATATCGATGAATTTTGACCGAGCCCAGATTGGGCCACGATCGATAGAACATGACAAGCAAAGCCATAAAAGCCAACGTTCCAAATCTCAAGTCAATCCGAGTTCGTACGCTCAAGTTATCATCGGTGCAAGTTGGAGGAAATGGCCCTGAGTTCGAATCCATCAACATATGTTTGCTCCGAATCGATCGCCCAAAGCCACATGTTCGAGTCCATCAAGTCTCCTCTGCTTCGAATCCATCGCTGTAACACATGTTCGAAACCATCAAGTTCCCCTCTGCTTTGAATCCATCGCTGTAACACATGATCGAATCCATCATGTTCCCCCTGCTTCGAATCCATAGGTGTTGCTAAGCTTCGCATCCATCAAAGACACCCCTGCTTCGACTCCACAAATGACAGTACGTTCGAATCCATCTTACTACAATAGCTTCGTATCGATCGACCAAGGCTCACTGCGATGGATACGAACGAGCATCCATTCGAACCCCTTTGTGGACAAGGCCTTCGAATCCATTAGCTCGAGGGTGACGAAAATCGTGGATTCGACCCAGCCAACTCGGAGTGAAAGGCGGATCGATACGAAGAAAGCACGCCACGTCAACAACACCATGCGCAAAGCCATCGATTCGACCCTATCGATTCGAAGGGGGTCGATTCGAACGGAGCACATTAACTGGAAATGCAATCTTGAATCGATCATAACTCGAGATCTACAAGTCCAAATGCCATGAAATTTTTACAGGAGTTTGCTTACATGTTGAAGAATGTCCACACCAAATTTCACCTCGATTGGATGATTTCTTGATCGATTCGAAGGGAGTTCGAATCGATCCCAAAGTGGGCCCAAATTTCCTAAGGCCGGGCATGTGGGCCCCCTCACGTGCCAGAAGTGGTCTCCCTAAATTTAGGCGAAATATCAGCCTCCTACACCGATAAATAGAGCCCCAGGTCATTCAGAAAAGGGGATCGGGGTTCTGAAGTGCCAAGACTCTACCGGATTCAATTCTACGCCGTACCGTCGCTGTTGCATTCAAGTTTTAGAGCTATAATCAAATGTAACTTGTTGTAACCAACTGTAATCATCAAGGGAACATCAATAAAGAAAGAAAACTTCAAAGTGGACGTAGGCAAGATCGCCGAACCACTATAAAACCTGTGTCGTTTACTTGTTTTCTGCTGTTTTTGTTAAATGTTCATCATTTTTGTTATCTACAAATTTGTTATTTGTGACTTGTGATTGCGAACGGGTGCTTTCAACGGCTATTGGGTGTTTGTGACCAATTTTGGTGCAAACAGCAGCTTTAAGCCGTCAATGGATTGTTTCATTCCCAAAAAATTCTATCCGAACCTCAATTGGGTCTCGGAACTTTTTTACCCGTCGTTTTCTCGTAACGTGCATTTTTACGTTAAAACGGGATCACCGTGGCTGGTCTTCGATTTACCATCGCTGAAGTGTTGTGCACCATGGTACTGCTCTATTTCAAAATCCATGCGCCCATTTACAAAAGTCGTACGGCATTGTTTTGGCATTCAGGCCGGATGTTCACCTTGCACCGTAGATGTTGCACCCTATGGATATCGATTCTTCAGACGGCCATAACTTTTGACTCGTTTAGAGCTACAGGAGCCATAACCGACCAAAAGGAAGTTCTTTGTAAGTTCTACGGCTTTGTCAGCTTTAAGACGTCAATGGATTGTTTCATACCCAAAAATGTACATCCGAACCTCAATCGGGTCTCAAAACTTTTTTACCCTTCGTTTTTTCATCACGTGCATTTTCACGTTAGAATGGGATCACCATGGCTGGTCTTTGACTTACCATCGCTGGAGAGTGGTGGACCATGAGACTGCTCAGTTTCAAATCCAAGCACCTATTTATAAAAGTCGTACGGCACTGTTTTGAAACTCGGGGCGGATGTTGCACCTTGCACCGTAGATATTGTACCCTGTGGATATCGATTCTTCAGACGGCCATAACTATTGGCTCATTTAGAGTTACTGGAGCCATAACTAGTCAAAATGAAGCTCTTTGTAAGTTCTACGGCTTCGACCGCTTTGAGCCGTCGATGGATTGTTTCATATAAAAAAAGCTGTCCGAACCTCCATTGGATCTTGGAAGTTTTTTACCCTTCATTTTTTCGTCATGTGCATTTTACGTTAAAACGGGATCACAATGGCTGGTCTTCGATTTATCATCGCTGGAGAGTGGTGCACCATGGTACTATTCCGTTTCAAATCCATACACCCATTTATAAAAGTCATACGGCACTGTTTCGACATTTTGGACGGATGATGCACCTTGCGCCGTAGATGTTGCACTCTGTGGATATCGATTCGGCCATTACTGTTGGCTCGTTTAGAGTTACGGGAGCCATAACCAGTCAAAACGAAGCTCTTTGTGAGTTCAACAGCTTTGAAAGCTTTAAGCCATCAATGGAATGTTTCATACCCAAAAAAAGTCAATCTCAACCTCAATTGGATCTTGGAATTTTTTTACTCTTTGTTTTTTCGTCAAGTGCATTTTTACTTTAAAACGGGATCACCGTGGCTGGTCTTCGATTTACCATCGCTGGAGAGTGGTGCACCATGGTACTGCTCCGTTTCAAATCCATGCATCCATTTATAAAAGACGTATGTCACTCTTTTGGCATTCGTGACGGATGTTGCACCTTGCACCGTAGATGTTGCACCCTGTGGATATCGATTCTCCGAGTGACCATAACTGTTGGCTCCTTTAGAGTCACGGGAGCCGTAAACAGTCAAAATGTAGCTCTTTGTGAGTTCCATGGCTTTGACAGCTTTAAGCCGTCAATGGAATATTTCATACCCAAAAAAGTCTATCAGAACCTCAATCGGGTCTCGGAAGTTTTTTACCCTTCGTTTTTCCGTCACGTGCATTTTTATGTTAAAATTGGATCACCGTGGCTGGTCTTCGATTTACCATCGTTGGAGAGTGGTGCACCACGGTACTGCTCCGTTTCAAATCCATGCACCCAAAGTGGTTTTCAGTATTGGCAGAGAGTATGACAATATGCGATCTTAGTCTCTTTAACAACCAAACGCTTATTTCACACCGTGGTCATTTCATTTCAAATAGTTCATAATTCATATCAAAATATCATATTTATTTCAAAACTACATCAATTTGATACTATTATTCATTTCCAGAATCATAACACTTTAAAATTTATAACGCTTTCGAAATCATACAATTTTGAAACCATAACACTTTGAAATCATAACGTTTTCGTAATCATAACAGTTACTACTAAACAGTTTAGATGTTGAAAATAGAATGTATGTTAAAATAATTATAAATTAAAATAGTTTATATATACAAAAATATACTTTATATAAAAAAATTGTTTCCTCCAATTTCGCAAATCGATCCTACTCAACTTAAATTCTAAAATTCAATTTAAATCAATTCCAGTTTAACCATTTCAATTTAAAGGTCAAAGATTAAATTCAAATTCTTAATAAACCATTTTAATTTATATCAATTTCAAATCTGAGTTTAAACTATCTCCTCAATTCCAATAAGATTCAAAGTTTAAATATTCAAACATTTTCAATATAAGTTTCATTTTGATTTCAACACTTAACTTTTAATTTTATTCAAATTGAAAAATATTCACTTAATTATTTTAATAACAATGAAATAAAATCTTTATAAATTTAAATCAATATTAAATATCTAGTCTCACTTTTATTTATTGAGAATATTCATTAAATCACCTTTTATCGTATCAATTTAACATTAATTTATCTTCCCAACCTTTATCATTAAAGCTAAAAATCCATTTTTAAAATAGTAATATAAATTTAAATACTTAAACATATTATAAACAGATTAGGGTAAATTCTTATTAAATTAAATCTTATCACTAAATGTATTTTGTATTACATCTATTTTTATATATTTTTAAAATAATAAAATTATAAGAAAATCTTAAAAATTATATTTTCAAAACTAACTTATAAATTAAAATTTCCAAAACATAATTTTTTTAAATCTAGATTTTTACATATATAAAATAGCATATGTATATTATATTTTAAAATCGATATTTATTAAAACCATATATTTTCTTTCAAACTTTGGAAATCATTTTTCAAAATATGGACCAACGGTGTCTGTATATAATTTTCTATTATATGGCCAAGTGATATGGATATTTATCATTTCAATCTGCAATTTAAATATCAACGGGTATATATCATTTCAATCTGCAATTTAAATATCTACGGGTATATACCATTTCAATTCGCAATCCTAAAAGTTTAAAATAAACAAAAATTGTTTGGGTCTATCATTTCAACCCAAAATGATTTTACCTTATTCTACATGATCGTTCGGGTGTGCATCATTTCAACCCATAGGGATTTCTATCCTAACAGGAAACTTACATAGTGAGAATGAAAATGATAATAATATAACATATCAAAACAAGCATATACTATCAATAACAAATTAAATCGCAATAAAATGATAGGTTATGGTGTTATATATCACAGATGAATAGTTGCAGATAATGGCATATCATATATAGCAATCATATAATTATATTTCAAATTTAACAGCATATTTCAATTGTTGTTTCAAGTGAAATCAAATTTACTAACTATATAAGTATTAATCGTGTGTGATTGCTCACCTTCCGAGTCTAGAGAAATTGGAAATACGACAAGCTACGGATAGAATCACGAACTCGACAAATCTCAAAGTGGAGTAAGCTGAACATGGATTTGACGGACAAAGCTAATAAATAAGAATTGATGAGAACAATTCAAATCGGCTAGACAAAACGGAAAATATGGTTTATATAGATTTCTAAAATCAATATTTAACTCGAACGCCCAACAATAAAATCAATATATATATATATATATAGTCAAATCATTACTTCTTAAAATACATATTTAAATTTAAAACAAAACTTTTATATTATCTAAAAATCAATATTAAATTTTAAAACACATATAAAATAAAATCTTCATATATACTTGAATGCCAACTCATGTATACTTATATATATAACTATTGTATCCTAACATATAACCTTTCATACATATTATAATTTGAAATCAAATTTTAAATTTAAACACATATTTAAAATGAACTCTTTATATTTTTAAAACACATCTATACTATACTATTATTAGTGAGTTGAATTTCAAGCTCACACAGGCCCCTTCAAATTTGGCAACCGAACAGTCAAGTTTATTATTTTTCTTATCTTCCTCCAAACCCTAGATATTAATATTCGTTTCCTTTCACCAGCATCCCCCAGCGCCTTCAAATCCGAACCTTAGCTTCACGGCAGCAACTTTCACCACACCATCGCTTTCGCGGTTGTCCGCCCTACCTGGCGCTTTCGCTTGCCAAATAGACTTCCCTCTATCGCTGTGATTTCCATCGACTTTGCCCCCGTTATCATCCTCCTCGAACCCTAGAGGTAATCGGCCCATTTTCCCATTTTCTTTTTAACCAATAAAACGAGGCGCTATTGCT
Source organism: Allium cepa (assembly GCA_030765085.1). Classification (NCBI taxonomy): domain Eukaryota; kingdom Viridiplantae; phylum Streptophyta; class Magnoliopsida; order Asparagales; family Amaryllidaceae; genus Allium; species Allium cepa. The sequence continues at coordinate 337,209,079 of CM060929.1, read as the reverse complement.
AATTGCTCTCCTCCATGTTTCGCGTTTCCACAGCGGGCGAATACAGGTCTTCCTTCCGTTGTAAGGTTTTTGCTCCATTCGCTCTTCTACGTGTTTCAGGTATCTTCTTCTAACTGGGCTATCTTTCTTCTACCTGTTGAATATGTTATCACATATAGATAAACCCCCTTGCAGCTAATTTGCATCTGTTTTGGTTTACTGATTAATTTGCATTTTTATGTATACTTACTATTAATATAGGAATCATGTGTTGGTTTGTAATGCTTAGTCATAACATGTTAGGATGAAGATATAATGTAAAAGTTATATCTTCATTTTTGAGTCGATGAGTGCCAAGCTAAATAGATAAGTTTACCATGTATAAATGAATTTTTTTTGGTCTTTTTGTCCATTGACAAACAGTAAATTTGAAATGCGGATAAAACTACTGCATCTAGAAACTATAATAATTGTAAACTACTGAATTTAAAGGCTGCATTTAATATGATTCCATGTTGTTCAAGGTTGTGCTTCAATCTCTATTATTTTTATTTATATATTTATTTCAAACAAGCTGGATTTATTTAGATTTGAGGTGGCATGTACTTAAACACTAACACTATTTTTATTTTATTTTTTGAACTGGGGTGATTGCTTTATTCTCACCTACTTATAGTTGAGTGAAGGTAATTAATTTAGTATTGGTGAAGTCTATCTCTATGTCTAATTTTTTTTTTATATGATGGGAGATTGCATAAGCAATAAGTATCCTTTTAATGTGACTCCAATCTATGTTATCAATGTATATTTCAAATGATTTACAGTTATTTGGATTTCAATTAATTTTGTGGATAAACCTTATTGTTTTCCATGTTAGGATTTAGCGATTAATAAATCAAGAGCTAACCTCAAATATGTTTTCTAATTGTCCCAATTTCATGTTGACATATTAGAATAGAAAAGTTGACCAATAAAGATATCATATGAATCACTAATTAAATACAACTTGATTGCAGATTAAACATGCATTCAACATAACTAATCAGAATTGCTCTTCTGAATTGCGATAGAATCATGATAGTGAAACCGTGGTAAAATTTAGTGGATTTCAGAGCATAGACCAACTCAATATTGATGGGATATGGTTAATTTGAATTCAATCATTCACAATTGGGTATTTCGAATAATTTTGTTTTAGTTATCTAACCGTTGATTGTTTTTCCCATGGAATTATTACTCATTTTCTTAAGTGTGGAGGAAGATGGAGTAATGATTTTTTGCAAATAAATTTCTGAAGAATTCAGTACAACCTAAATGAGTTGATAGGGTTAAAAACTTTATTAATATTGCTCCTAATGATTTTTTTTTTCTGTCAATACTTTTGATTTGAACATCAGTGCTTTAGCTTAGTCATAACATGTTAGGATGATGATATAATGTAAAAGTTATATCTTCATTTATGTGTTAATAAGCACCAAGCTAAATAAATAAGTTTACCATTAACAAATGAATTTTTGTTTGGTCTTTTCATCCATTGACAAACAGTAATTCGAGGTGCAGCTAAAACTACTGCATTTAGAAACTACAACAATTTTAAAATTAGCATTTAATATGATTCCAATTTTTTCCAGGCTATGCTTCAATCTCTGTTATTCATATTTATGTATTTATTTCAAATAAGCTAGATTTATTTAGATTAAATTTTCTAGATGAACCTTCATGTTTTCCATGATAGGATTTAGCTATTAATAAATCAAACACTGACTCCAAATGTGTATATTAATTGTCTTAATTTCAGTTTTGATTATTAGTATGGTAAATGTGCTCAATGAAGAAAATGATATCAATTGCTAATTAAACACAAGTTGATTGCAAATTAAATAAGCAGTCAAGTTAACTAATCATAAACATTTTGCAAATTCTGATAGAATCATAATGGTGAAACCAGCGTACAACTTAGAGATTTCAAATATTATAGCAGCTCGATAATGATTGGTATTGTTAATTTGAAAGAAATCATTCATAATCAGGTATTTTTTTAAAAATATTTCTTTTAGCTATCTCATCATTAGTCGTTTCTCTCATGGAATTATCATTCCTTTGGTTAACTTAATATAAAGATGCATTTGTGAGTTTGTACAAAAAAAAACCTTTGAAAATTTGGAGGTAATCAAAATAGTTTTAGAAAATTTAATAATATTGCTTTTATTTAAAGTTTTATTACTACTTTTAGTTTAAAAATTGTTGATTCAATTTAGTTTTAGAATGTTAGGTTGAAGATATAATAATGTAACAATTATAATTTTGTTTATGGCTTGATGAGTATTAAGCTAATAAAAAAAAATTCCATGTGGTTTTTTGTCTTTTCATTCATCGACAAACAATAAATGTAAAATGCAATTAAAGGTTATGCATTTAAAAGCCAAAAAGTCATAAAACTATCATTTTTTTCCTCATATGTCTATTTGGTTGGCTACAGACGTAGAGAACATACTATGTTTTTCCATAAATTTTTGAATGTGTGGAACCTTATCTTCAAAGCAATGACAAGGTTTTTTTTTTCTTTTTTTGTTGTTAAAGAGGTTGATAATACTTGCTTTTAGATCTCCAATCCCTTATCATCAATTATGAATCGTTCTCAGAGAAGTTTTGTTTGTTCTCTGTTCAAACGGAAAATTGTGTTGCATTTCAACTACTGTACTGTGTTCCATAAAATCCCATTTGAAGATCGTAAGGGTTCAGATTTCTTATAATACAAATTTGATGTTATTTTTAATTTGATATATAAAATCCTCTGTGTTATTTCTATTCGTACGTATATTGGACCCCATTTCTTTTATACGTTGTGGATGTAGTTAACCTATTTGTTGAATTTACAATTAGGTGTTGAACATTTTTTAGTAAAGTATTGGTCTGAAATTTTGAGACATATTAGTTTCATTTTCCAAGTTAATTAAACTGCTGCTTTTTATCTCATTAACTCATGAGTCATTGATTTAAAAATTACCTTTTTCATTATTCACATCTTCATGATGTGAGATATAAGAATATTAACATAGTAATACATGTTTAGTCCTTCATATGCTAGGAATTCTGTGAGTATTGTATTAGATGTCCTATCATTCATAGTTAAGGATTTTTACAAGATTTATTTATTGTATTGGTACATTAATTAATAATAATTTTATTGATCCATTGTTCTTTATGCAACATAATTTCATTGTGCAATGATTAGGCCCTTTATTTTTCAAGTAACACTTCTAAAATTTATTTTGCTGGCAATACCTATAAACGGTGTCCCTCGATGTTCCAAAATCGTTATATCACCTATATGATATACCTTCCTATAAGTGTGAGATCCTTTTGCAAATTATGCTCATAAGTATCATAATCTTATTCAGACAACTGTGGTTTTCTCTTCCTTTTTTATTTACTCATTATTTGGTATTATGAATTTTTGTTCATGATGTATGGACTACGACTAAACATATACGCATGCTATGGAATTGCTATTCATAATATTTGTTTATGGCAAATTAATTAAGTTATTAAATTTACATTATTCATACAACAACAAAATTATAGCCTTTAACTCCACTGCTAAATTTTAGTTTACTAAAACCCAAAACTGGCAGTGTTTTAAATGTTGTAATTAGGGGGTGAGAACAGTGGTAAACTAAGTGTAATGCATCTTAGTTGAAACTTAATTTCTATATGAATTTTATAATATACAAACTTAATTATTCGATTATTGAACGAATAATCGAATAATATTTATGTACCAAATGATACAATTGGAGGTAAAATTTGATGTCTGTTTTCTGTGTTCTTCGTGCTGCCAATGATTGCGTGCTGTTTCCAGTTTCAAATCATGATAAAGTTTTGTTGTGATGTTTTTTAAATTATGACATGGAATGGAAAGCTTTTATTCTTTTGTGCTCTTTCTATTTTAAATTATGATATTGGGCTCATAATTTAATTTGGTCACTACTTCATTACTATGTAGGTTCAGTTTCATTTTTTTTTAATCTTTAATCTATAAATCCACCCAAAAAATGAGTATTTTGTATATATGCAAGCCTTTAAATTTGTATAATTTCTATTCATGTCATCTAAGAACTAGAAAAAGGAAGTATTTGAACTCTAAATATCATTTTTTGTCGATGCCTACTTTTTCAGGCAAATAATGAATATCCACATTCAATACTTGAGGTTCTTAGTTCTAAGTACAGACAATTTGGTTTCTTTTTTAGCTGGACATTGTTACCGGATGAGTTCTACTTTCATATGAAATATTTTTCTACAAATAACCGATCTTGAATGGAATACCGAAGAATATGATCACTGACTCTGCAAGGTATGCATTTTTATTTTTTAACGTATAATTGGCATTTATTTCCCAATTATGGGAAATATCTGGAATATCACCAGATAAGCTACGTTATGTAAATGCATTCATGTTGGTTAAAAGGTAATAAATACGCCTTACAAGTCAATTTCGTTAAAATTATGATTACGTTATATAAACGCACTTGAAAATCAAGTCATTAGACCACATTGTATAACTGTTGTTTAATCATTCAAATGCAACTATGTCTACGTCAGTAGCATAATTGAAATCCATTCAATTATAATTATTGAGTAGGTAACTCACTTTACAATTCAATTATAAAGCGGGTATCCAGACCAATATTATAATGATTAGTGAAAAGGTAGTGCTATTACAAAAAAGAAAACATTAGTAATTGTAAACATAAGATAAATTGCTGAGTATTTTCATTTTTTTCCTTTGTGCAAATAATTGAGCATAATTGTTATGTCTTGCTTTTCCCATACATTACAAACTTATTATATACATAATAAACTTTTGGTTCAACTGAATTTTAATGGCAATCTAAAAACTCTTTTTTTACCTTAAATTGCTATATATTTTCCATAAGTCTGTTTTGATTTGTATTCTGCTGATTTTTATTGGACACATTTTTCTTCATATCGTTTTCTTTTTCCGGTTAAGCTTTCCACAAGTTCGTTTCCACTTATTTTAGCTGCTCACTGTCCAAGTTGCGCTAAAAAAAACCATTTTCCGTACTCCATGTTTCAAGCCTGTAACTTACTTTGGTGTTTCTTTGCCCATTGTTGCTTACTAGCCTGTTTCCCTGCTCTTAATTTAAATATTGCTTACTGCTTCCAATTACACGCACATGCATTAAAAAGTTTGACAAAGCTTTAGCTTTTGATCTGTACTGATAACATATTTATATGGACTAAAGAACAAAATTTATATGATGGTACAATAACAACCTTCTGGTATTTACTCTTTGATAACCATTAGCATGGAATAATTTAAAATTGAACTTCTGTATAAACAAAAATAGACCATTATGCTATATGGTAATTTGAGATATTTTGTATAATCGGTTTTACCCGTGCACCGATTAAGTATTAATCCATTATTAATACCTCAATCGGTTATAATCGGTGTTTTATTAATAATTTGATTTCATATTTCGGTTTTCTATAGATAACTAATTGTTATGATAGTTTATTTACATTTTTTTTAAAAAGAATATGATACAAGTGATCTGCTGAGTGATTGTCAACCTGGATTATGTAAATGTGAATTGTAGTCACATAAACCTATTCATTTACAAATCGAAATGCTATAATTTCCAAAGAGACAAATATTTGTCTAGCTCACGTATTATATTTATAAAATCAAAAACCTTTTAAAAATAGTTACTGTCATATATTATTACAGCCACTATCACTCACCTTTTAGCTATCAAAGACAAAAAACACTGTACAGACTATCCATCTAAATTAGAAAAGAAAAGATCACTAATGACTATATCAGTTTATTCTTACATTTTCCCATGAATTTGTCACTAATGCCTATATCACTAATGTTGAACTGAGTTTGTGATTATAATTCCGGATTTTACATTGTTAAACAAGCATTATACATGTTGATCATTATTTATACTGGAGTTAAGTTCATGATTTACAAATCGATAAAGACATATTTATGTAGTAATTGTGGGATTAAAACATTGCTATAATTGTCCTAACTCAATTAGTATTGTAGAAATTAACTATTAACATGTTTGCATAGAAATATACATCATGTATAACACTTGGACTGTATTGTGATAAATATTTACAATAAAAGCATTAATATTGTTTATCATTGGAATTTTTTGCATTTTTCTTTCATATATTCATTGTTTCCATAAATTTTATATTTCTTACGTTTTTTTCCATTGCATGCTTTGGTAGTTTATAGGATATCAATTGTTTATGGAATTTTTGCTCCCAATCTATATTTTCAACTTCAGTTTATCCAGTAAAAAGCTTTTACCCGTTTAGAAAACTTCAACCAACTATTTAAAAATTCAAATTTTATTTCCTAAACTTTAAACATCTGTTACTCTTACTCCAAAGAAGAATTACTGACATTGTTTACACCAACAAATCTTTAATGTCTCAAATTGGATTCATATGAAATTTTTTTACTTTTATATTTGCGAGCAACATTTCTGACAACGGCTGTGGGCTTAATTTTTATAATCACGTTCTTTTAACTTATGATTCAATATTTAACTAATAATTCAATATATTTTTTCCAAATTTAATGAACTCATTATGATTCTTGGGGAAGCCTCATACACTGGGTTCCACCTTTAATGAACTCATTTCGAGTAATTTATATAGAAATTTCAGAATTGATTTTGCAACATAACATATTGGCGACTGATCTAGGTTGGAAGACAAATTCAAATTTATATAATTATGACTAAGAAAAGGTATTAGTATTTTTCCATTAACTAATCAAAGAAATTGAATATTAAAATGATGACATACCATTGTGAAATTATACAGGTATCTACGTCTTACATAAATGATTATTTTATCCATGGCTCTTCATGAACCATAATGAGATAAAGAGGAGCAAAAAAAATGGAAGAATAAAAATTCTGACTATGTTTAATGGGGTTTTTAGATTTTATTCAAGTACATAAAATTGGTTATCTCTAATCTCTACAATGTAAATTTGAAATTTCAAATCCAATTGTAATTGTATTGCAAATGAAGTCCGAAACATACACTTATTCAACTTTTGTATTTACGTTGATTAGTTGGTTTGTTTGATTTTAAAATATAAAAAATGACAAAAAAGACAAGTAAATTCGAAAGTAAAAACCAAATTCAATTAAGCAACTCATGAAACAAAATTTAACCGATCAAGTTTATTTAGTTTGCAAGTTTATTTGGTTTTAATCAATAAATGCCCACCCCTAAAATGAAGCAATGCAGTTTAAAAAAAATGCATAATGGATGCTACACAAAAACTACGAAAATTGTGTAGTAAAATCGTGTGGAGTTGAATAATAAAATTTGAACTGCATTGTATGTTTACAAAGTGGACAAATATATAAGTTTTTCATGACTTTAAACAAATGGAAACAATATTATATCAACACCAGTTAGGCACGTAATATTATATGTCGTTAAAACATGGTTTTGTTACTAGAATGTTCAAATTGAACTATTTTTCGCTAATAAAAAGAAGTTATCTACCAACTATAAAGAAGCATATGAAGATATTTTAGTAAATATATACTGACATGATACATGCTTTAACAAACAAAGCATTGTATAATGATGATGTAATATCCCACTAAAATAATGATCAACTGAAGCACATATTTCAGTTTATCAAATCTTTTGTTTGTGCGTGCTAGACATTACTTCGTTTACTTTCTACTTAATTTTTGTTGATTGAAACACTTAATTGCCTCATTTTGTAGCTGAGTATGTTTCCTCAAATGCAACCGAGGCAGTTGACTCAACTGAAACTAAGGCAGTTATCTTGCTTCCAACGAAAGATCTTTCCTCACTTGGGACAAAGGTTGTTCCCTCACTTGCAACCGAGGCTCAGTTGGTAAACTGAAGGAAATTGCCTCAGTTGAAACTCAGGCAGATGCCTCTGTTGCCTCAGTTTCCTCTAAGGTAATTGCATCAATTTCAGCTGAGGCAGTTGCCTCTATTTCAACTGATACATATGCTTTTGCTTAACAGAAGCAATTGCCTTTAAGTTACATTGCAACTGATGCAGCTGCCTCATTTGCAACTGATGCAGTTGCCATGACTATAACTATGGCAGTTTCTTGAACTGCAAGGGAGGCAAGCTGAAACTTATGGTCTTGCTTCACTTGCAACCAAACCTCTTGACCCACTTGCAAAAATTAATACCACCACACTTGAGAATTACTTCATTTAATTATTATTTAAACAATGTGTTCTTTGGAGATTCTGAATCGATTTACCGATAATGATACATACTCTATTGGTCTGCATTATTAGCTGTAATATACTGAACACGTTATGCTTTCTTCCCATCCATGCAATTTCCCTTCGATATACATAAACATGTGGCATAATCTGTGCTGTATTCATTTCGAAGTTATCTATAAAAAATTTATCCTGCATGATCCTATGATTCAACATCTACTAACAACATTTGATGCAATAATATGCAGGAACATGCAAACACCAACTGACTGAATGCAAAATTTTGCTCTGAATTCTATTTTGAGACGTTTCTCCTGTATGTTCCCTTGCTAGCTAGCTTGCTTTCTGACATTAAGCATTTTCCCACGTCTACGACTACTTCAAAATGTTCTTCTAAACTCAGCTTATAATAACCGAGTTAGTATTTTGCATTGCTACATTCAGCCAGCTTTATTTTGCTTACCTAGAGCACATCTTTAATTTGTCAAAAATGTTAAAGCACTCGACTATTTGTAATAAATAGCTTATGCATTTCCCGTTTTCTTCTGATATTGTATCACCCTCTGCTATGTGTTCCAGAGTGAAAATGCTAGACGTTTTGTCATTATTTCATAAATTTATATTATGTATTGGTTGATTTCAAAAAAAATATGTGATTTCTGTCAAATAATTTTGTGTTTCTGTACTGAAAATGGATTCGTCTCTCCTTCATTTTTACTGACTTATTTAAATTACTTATAGTTATTCATATATGAATTGTAACATTTTTAGCACTGTTTTCAAGGGAATATTGGCAGATGCATTTGCTTTGGAGATCAATATTACAGAATTTAGGATATAATTATAACCTACTTTCTACTACCAAACTGTTTATTTGTGTATATTGCAATAATTGTACATCTCTCTTTAAAAAATCAACCATTGAAATATGGATATATGGACCCTACAATAGTACGACCTTTGGATGATAGTATCATAACGTTGTTGGCATCATTATATTGAATCAAATTGTATTGTGTATTTACGTCTACAAACATATCTATGTACATTGCAGTCTATATAACTGTGAAAGCAACAACATTGACATACCTCTGTGAATATATCTATGCATTAGAGAATAAATTTTTAATGCATGCTCTATCCTCTAAATAATATGTGAATTTTAATATATTCAGTGTAATTATTTTGGTTAATTTTCATTATGATTGTCACAGCCAAATATATCAATGCATTCTTTATCCTCGCACATTGGTGTTAATGATATAATATTGTTGTTCAACAATGTTTTTTCGTTAGCATTATAATAAAATTCTTATATATTTGAATATGGCCTACAGAACTACAATATTTTTGCCACACCCGTGTGCGAAGCACGGGTTCGCACTAGTGTATATTTAAAAATCAAGTATGCATATGTACAATACACTTATACACAATTATATATATATATATATATATATATATATATATATATATATATATATATATATATCGAAAACAAGCATTGTTAAAATCAAGTATACAATACACATATTATACACATACGTTCACTTTACATATATACTTCTTCCCTATACATCTATATGCATATGAATGCTGCAGCATAGGTAATATACAAATATACAAACAACATGCGATATATTACTTGTATAAGCTTTTACACGTAACAACATATTATATACAGACTTGTATAACTATATATATATATATATATATATATATATATATATATATATATATATATTTAAAAAATTATATACCAATTTAAATAAACTTATATATACCTTTAAGAATGCTTGGGAAAAATGGATCGGCACAGGTAGGTTTCCATGCAAACTTTATATGACATAAAAACAGAATTTGTTGAAAGCATGTAGAAATGCAAGGGGAAGAGAGAGGGTTAGCAGCAAAAAGATGTAAGCAGGTGGAAGAAATGAAAGGCTAGCTAAAGGATGCAAACTCTATATATGTGTGTGTGTATAAACGTTACTTTTTTTTCTTTTTCACAAAGTGAAAGAAAGGCGACCTGGAGATATGCAACAGCGAGCTGGGAGGGATGTGAGGGTACGACGACGGTAGTGAAGGGCTAGGCACGAGATGGCTGCCATGGTGACGAGGCCGGAGTTAGGAGGCGCTGTTAGTGGGAGACTTTGCAAATGATTTTTTTATTTTTTTTATAGGGAGGCTGAGGCGAAAGATGAGTGGCTTTTGGTAGCGGAACGTGGTCAACGTGACGGGCAAAGAGAGGGGCCGGAGAGAGGAGAATCGATGGAAAAATGGAAGTGGTGTGGGCTTTGGGTTTTTGAAATGATGAAGGGCAGGTGGTGGGCGGATGAAGGAAAGACGACATGCTTCTGGTTGCTGCTCACATGGAGGTGGTGATATGGGGGCAGACGGTTAACTGGTAGAGGTTAAAGGTCGCAAGGTGGCATGGCATGCAAATTAGGTAGACGGGGAAGGACGTGAGAGAGGGAGGCCATGAGAAACTATAGTAGGAGGAAGCAAATATCAACAGGCTTGATTAAAAAAATGAAAGCTCATAATATAATATGTATTTCCTTCAACACCCAGACAAATGAAGAGCAGGGAGATGGAAAGAGCAGGTCAAACAGTCGCAAAATAGAAGACTAGTAGACGCAAAATGAATGCAACTTATATCAACTTTTTTTTTCTTTTTTTTTTTCCTTTAAGAACGAAAGAAGAGGAATAGGAGAGGCTTCAGAAACAATGATGAACTGGAAGGTTAAAATATTTTCTTCTTTCAAATGTCGGAATAAATGGGAAAAGCTGAGCCTATGTAAGTGAAAGGACGAACCGAAATAATTATTTGCATTAGGGACTAGTGACGGTCAACCCTGGAATTCTGGAATGTAATAAAAACCAATGACTTCAAAGTTTTACCCCATGGAAAGTGAATGGACAAAAGGAAACAAAATGGCTCGAAATGGGTACCGATACGGCTAACCGTTTCGTGGATTTTGCTGCGTACCGGACACCGAAACACACAAATGAATATACTATGGATATCAGCATAGCGAGGCGATCAGAACGGTACGCCGATATCAGCGGTATGACAATCCAATCAACAGTCGATATTCGCTGCAAAACTATTGTTTAATCGCCGAAAATTAGATAAACGGAGCTAGAGAAATCCAAATTTGACGAAACGAAATATGATGTCTCACTTAGAAAATGGTTTGCATTTTTATTATATAAAAATATTCGAGTTTCAAAATCATTTTATTTTCATCAAATTAACTGATTTTAAATTGAAATTGAAGATTACATAACAAAACTAACTTTTATATTTTCAAATAAAAATTTACCATTTGTTATGCCAAAATAGACGTATTTCAAATATCAAATTTTCATTTCCAAATTCAATTATTTAATTTCAAGCAAAATTTCAGTTGACTACGTTATAAAAATCATCAAAATTCCTGAGCCGTTACAGCTTTGAACATGAATTTAGGATCGACTATATTTGATATCACTTATGAAGTTCAAATCCGAACACTCCTTCGCAAGGAGATTGTTGTTTCTATAAATAATTCTATAGTATTTATTAAATACTCGAAAATACTCTTAACCATCATTTCATGATCTTAATTTGGATTTGACACTTACTGAGTGGGCTAGCTCATAAGCGAATTGCTATATAGTGACAATATAGCATATTTGGTAATTTCTATTGGCAATACTTAAGAAATCCATTTCATATGCTCAATATTACATTCTAACATGGTGATTGCGTACATCATTAGGGATAATCCCAACATCATTTTATACTGATTATAAAAGATGTTATTTTCAAAGCCAATATCGAGGGTTAAACAACCAATCAAAAAACTGATTTTGACACAGGTACATCGTATAAAATAAGTATTAACTTATAATTTCAGAAATATTTCAACACCTTTAAAATTCTTTCTTACAAACACACTCTTCCATTTTGATTGAGAATCAAACTATTTTATTTTTCTTTCAAAATATTTGTTTAGTTCTGATTCTTGTCGAATGACAATTTCGTATTAGTTCTTAAACCCTATCCAAAAATGACAAACTCAGTTCTAGATCCTATTGACTTTAAGATACTTTGGTTTTTATGTGCAAACTGTCTATTTTAAATCGTTATTTAGAATTTTTGTTTCAATACAAAACTCGAAATCATATAGGACGATAATTTTGGGAATGAAAATCTAAATCAACTTAAGCATGTTGAATGACAAATCTATTATATTGATTTCAATAAATGAAATTTATGATGTTATTTTCATCAATATTACTTACTACATTCCAACCACATTGATTTCTTCTTGAAGACACATTTTCAGCCGACGGATCATATCCCTTTAGGCACAATTATCAAAATCATATTTTGATTATTTACTTGGAATTCATTCCAGATTTATGCATCATGCCATATAGCAAAGTCAATACTCTTCGTGGCTTGATGACAGTTGAGAAAATTATTTTTTCAACATTGATAAAAACTTATAGTTTTTCTTTAATGTGCGAGAATTATTATTAGATAGTGTTGTGTCTTTTGGGCTTGATTAGATTTTTTTCATCTTATGTAGTAAGGTTCTATGTTAGTGTCCTTGAATCATATCCAGTCCATTATACTACCACTAGTTTTAAAAGAAATTCCTTCACTGTAAAGCCGGTGTTTCTTGGTACAATAATTACTTTTCAGTATGATGGAATAAACATGAACATTTTATGATTTACCATTTAAACTTACACAAAACTGATTTAGTTTTGAGTCTTTGACACTTACGTTTCATAACATAAATAAGTCTAGCTCACATCTTAAACAATTTAAGATTGTGGTTTCTTATTCAATTCATATCTTATATGATTTTGTAAACTGTGATAGATGATATTATACTTAACATTTGTGATTACAGTACATATCCTTATAAAAAGAATATAACTCAACTTCACTCATCGTCATTTGTACTTTGTCCAACAAAGTCTGATTGCTCCTTATGTATCATAAGGATGTCTGGCATTTGAGATTGAATTTTATTCGTTTTTATGTACCTTTGAAACTCTTTTCCAACACACTCACTTATTCAATCAAATCGAATTCTTATATTTCCATCGCATGTTATGTTTTCTGGTTCTTCACTAGCTCTAGCTAGTGTTATCATCTCATACTCGATGTTGGATCGAGCTTGTTTATTTCTTAGATTTTCTAGAATTAGATCTGTTTGCATTGCTAAAAATACAGTTACTTCTTGCTTTGGAGTCATAGGATGAAAAGCTCAAGTCTACATCACTATATCCTTCAAGGGTAGTTGGAAGCTTCTCATAATATAATCCAAAATTCATGGTTCATTTAAGGTATCTCATGACCCTTTTAGTAGCATATCAGTGCTTAATACTAGGTCTACTAGTAAACATGCATAATAATTCCACGACATAGGCTATGCCGAGTCTAGTATGTCTGTGGCATACCGAAGGCTGCCAATGATGCTTGTATAGTTAAACCATCTTACCAACATGCACGAATGTTCTTAAATATTTTTATACTAGGATCATATGATGTACTAGCAGGTTTAAAGTCGAAATAATTGTACCTCTGTAACATCTTCTCTACATAGTGGGACCGATCATCTAATGAAATATCTTTTTTAGACCTAGTAATCTTAATACCAAGAATTGCATTCGGTTTTCCAGGATCATTCATATCAAATTTAATATATGGTGTGAATTTAATAAAATTCACTACATGAATATCCGAGTCAAATATAATTAATCGTCCACTTATAAATGCATAATGATGCAAATGTTATTCTTAGATTTATACTAAATATATTTGTCACTTTTATTTACTTTAAAACTAGTGATATAACTAAATTATCAATTTTTTTATGTCGTTGTTACGATGCCTATTTATTACCATAAAGTGATTTATCTAATTGGCACAACTTTATGTTCCTAACCAGGGATAACAAAACTTCTAGTTTGGTACGTATGAATTATTTCTAATTCATCATTCGAAAAAAACAGTTGTAACACTCATTTTTTGAATTAATAAATTATTAATTGCAACAAGAGAAGTTAATGCTCAAATAGATGTTATTCTAGTAATAATGAAAATTATCATAAAAGTCAACATATTCTAAAATTTTCTCAACAAATCTAGAGAGATTATTCACTCTTTCCTACCATTTAATGATGCCCTGAGTATAGTGCATGTATATTGAGTTTTCTCAACAAATACATCCATGTATCTATCTTATCTAGGCAATATATTAATAATACTAAACACGACGGCTCTAGCTTGAGTTTGCTAAAAAAAACTAGCGCATGCATAAGTATTCTATCAACATATAAATGATAGAGAACAACTATACTAAAGATTCATAATCTTTAATATATTACAAGTGATATCGGTTTGAGGAATAATGTATTTGTTATGTAATACCCTCATGATTTAAGTGTCGAATATCTCGAAAATTAAGATACATGTACCATAATTTGTACACATTCCAAAAATCTATTTCAGGTTATTTTAGTCCGACTTGTATTATACATATATTATTATATAAGTCAAATTTATTTAGAACTATTATAATTTAATTTACTTATACGATGTTTATATGTATCTTATTACTTAATATCATATTTAATTAATTTTAATTCTTAATTAAATTAATTATTAATTATTTTTTTAAATTTCAATTTTTTTATTTTACTCAACCTAAACTATTTAAGATGAATAATTAACACTAACTTGTATAGTTTGTTCTTGTGTATATATATATATATAAACATTGACTTTTAATTAATTAATTATTTAATAAATTGTTTTATTTAATTAAATAAGTTAATTAATTTGAAAATTTTAGTTTAATTTATCTTAAATAGTCTTAAGCCAAATATGTCATTAAAACAATTATAGTTACATACATATATCAAATATACATATATATACAATTAACTAAATTTTCATTAATTAATTAATTAAATTATATTATATTAGTAAAATATATTTAATTTTTGAAATTAACTATTTTAGTTTCTTAAAAAATTAAAGAACTTCAGTTTTTTATACCTTCCATAAAATTTCCTTTTATATTTAGACTTAAATTTAAGATATATTTTACACTTTCGAACTTAATTTGAAAATTAGCCCTAGGCCTAAAGTCAAGTTAGACGTTACATCCGGGCAACCTTTTTGACTTGCTTCACCTTTTAGGCTAGGTTGGTGGCTAAGATGGGGGAATACTTGATTATTCAACCCAAGCCTAGACACTACTTTTCTAAACACTCGTTGGATAACTAGGTTTAATTAGTTGTCCTTAAATACTGACTAATTAGAAAGCATAGATCATTTGGCACCAATATTATTGTTGGTTCTGGCCCGGTTCATGAAGGCCGAAGTGCGTGAATTTCAATCTTTTTTACTAATTGGATTTAAGTGGATTTGTGAAATCTAATGTTTAATATTAGGTTAAATTTGATTGTTTTAAATAAAATCATATCTTTTAGCTAATTAATCTATATTAATTAAATGTACTAGCTGTGAATTTATGAATATATCCACATATATTTAAGGCTGTATAAGTTGTAATATGTGCTTGTGATGTGCAACATATTATAGATGTGCTGTCAAATATATACATGAGTAAATATTAAAATTTATATTTACCATGTATATGCTTAGTGTGTGTGTGTGTGTGTATGTTAATTGCTATAATTAAATTATTTTATAATAAAATACATACACATAAAAAATATAATTTGAAATTATATTTTGTAATATTATAAATATAATTTTGGAATTATCACATAAAATTTTGATTATGTTTTAAAATTTAAATTTGAATTTTGTATAAAATATCCGACTTGGTGAATAAAATCTCAATTCAAAACTAGATCTAAGATCTACATTCAAATTTACCAAATATCTTAAATTTGACTTAGTAATATTTTAAAATAATTATATCCTTAATATAAATTTATTTAATTAATTGCTGAAAATAATTTTATTATTAGTTTAATAATATATGTGTATTAGTTTAATATTTGATATAAACAAATTTTTAAATTATAAATTTATAAAATATGTTTCGGTCATACTAAAATATTAGTTTTTTTACATTAAAAATGTACACACACACATATATATCAAACCTAAATATATTTGTTTTGATTTGAAATAGTTTTATTATGTTAGTAAAATTATTTTAAATAATTATAATATATAACCCTAAATTAATGAAAAAATATTATACTATTGAAAGCAACTTAATAATAATATATTATGCATGTATTTATGTTTTATTTAGTTCTAGTTTAACTTATATATAAATGATTTAACCAATAAACAATATTTTAAATTAATTTACATATTTAAGAATATTATTATAGCCGATAAATATATGTGTATGTGTGTGTGTATGTATTGAATACATTATTATGTTAAAGGCAACGTGTACACTCAATTAATCATTGAAAATGGAATTAACATATAGATGAACATGTCAATGACATGTATAATACTTGTTCTACATATATCATATAGTAGCATTGTATAAATATAAATATAATATAACTTATGAGATGTATCCATAGATCCACATGTGGATCTAATCTTGTTGTAATTGAATTGTATTTATATCAAGGGTGTTTGAATTTGCTGAATTGGGAAGGTAGTATGGTGGGCTAGGGCAATGGTTGAAGGAGGGAAAAAGTCATTCAAAATAATGAAGCTTAGCTTTGTTGTTATAGCAAGAATTGAAGAAAATATGTCAACAAATTCTCTCTTGCTAAGTCAAACTTACATCTGCTCTCCTGTACTCTCTATGGCCGACCAAATATATTGTCTTTAATGGACCAAATTACCTAAATAGTCATTAGTAAATAATGATATTTATTTCCAATTTAAAGGTATATCTATGTCATATGTCAATACATACATACACAATTTTTATATATGCATCCAATTAATTTCTAGCAGCACCTAGAACATTTCTAAAGGTAGAAACTTTATTAAATACACCACATACATGAAATACAACAATAAAATGTTTCTTAAATATTAGTTAATTAATTTAGAACTTCGAGCGGTGTTTCGAAGACTAGATAGATTAAGTTGTGCAGCCGACAAGTGTGAATTTGATTAGCAATTAATGTTCGAACAATTCAAATATTAAAGTTCACATGTCACCTTAGCTAATTGTGTGATAGTTTGACTTAATTAATTGCTTTTAAATCTCATCGGTAAAATCCAATTTTACATTTTAAGAGGTACCTTTTAATAATGATTATTTATACATATTCTCTTCATCGAAACTATATCACTTTAGTATATATGGAATTTGGTATTGGTAATAATTCCAATATTCTCCACCTTTAACTTGTTTAGTCCATAAGCAAAGTCACTGGTTTAATAACAACATTTATAATTAACCATTCTATACTGACCAGAGAGTTTGATTTTAAGTTGGCTATAGTTGATGGTGATACTAACTTCACACAACCGAGTAGACAAATTGTCTATTACATAATGCTTCACTTCTTATGCTTCTATTCAAACACAACTATAATCACTCAATGGTCATTATACCATAATTTATAAAACAAAGTGTAGTATCTAAAGAGAACTTCCACAATATACTTAAGTTGAGAGGACTATGTAATAGCGTCACTTTGAGATTTCCTATTTGACCTAGTTGTTATCGACCAACATGAAACTCTTGAAAGAGTCTAATTATGAGTATGTAACCCCTTGGTTCCCCCATCAGTCATAAGTAATACATCATCTAACATTTGAAGAGCGTTACGTACTCTGAAATCAATAGATGAATCGGTATCCTTTCTCAAAATATTTTGACCAAGGTATATAAAATAAAATTTCAATTTATATTATGATTAATTACCGATGATTGCAACTATTTGCAATTATAGTCACATAATTTTGTATTTAAGGACACTCTTATTTATATACTTTAAATTAATTATTTAATTAATTTTATCACTACATAACAAAGTATATGATAGAAATTGAACATCTTAATGATGAACAAGATTAATTAAAAAGTTAGATATACGAAAATAATAATATGTATTAGCCTCTAAGGAATTCTCTTGAGTCTACCATAAGTGCCTCAAAATTGTTGTTGCAGAATAGTGCCAATTGAATTTCTGGTTGTGTCATGGATGAAGCTTCTTTAATCAATTTTGCAGCTATACCCAATCATATGCGGTAGACAGCCAACCTCAATGTTCTTAGGATAATACAGTCTGTTTCTTTTTAAACCAAAGTTCTCTTGCATTGAAGAAAATCAACCAGAAACACCTTTTTATTTTCTTAGGAAAATTTATAGTAAATTTATAAAATGAAATTTTTTGAATGTTATGCTCTCTTTCGGCTCTCTATGCATTGATTAAGCAAGTTGATACTATCCGATGTAATAAAGAAAGTAACGTTGGTGAATGAGGAAAAAAAATCTCAGATCAATGCAAGAAAAATGGGGTTATATACATGTACCTCGGATCTCATTTTTATTGCATTAACAAAAAAGAAGGTCTTTTGAAAAATTACCCTTTATTTTCTCAAATAGTTTTCTATCAAAAATGCAAAGTCCTACACTACCTTAATTCATCTCAAGTCAAATGGACAACGCGGGCATGCGAAGTGCTTATGCATGTCTCCACTATTCAACTTATGTGAAGTTTTATGCACCAAGGGATTGAATGTAATGTCCTATATAGGTTTATTTCTAAGTTTCATAATGTGTGAGACTAAAGAGTTTCAATGCACTTCTATTGATTTTTATAAATTCACATGTTTCAACAAAAATAACGATGTCAAACCCCATAATGGATTTGTTCTCCGAAAAAGATTTGATATTCTAAGATTATGCAAGATCGTGGGAATATAAAGCTCTTATTTTGGAGCCTACAAGCCAAGAAAAGAAACAATTTTAAAGAGTGCTTTTCATCAGTACATAATGGTGCTTGATGGGAAGTTTCTTAAATTTTGGTTAGATAACTATATCATCAAATGGTCGGTTAGAAAACAAATCCAATTTTACTGAAAAGATATTGGATTATTGGTTGTATTATGATGTTATGTTCAAATGAAGAGCCGCCGCTTTTATTAGGAACTGATTTAACAAAAATTCATATCCTTTAGAATTTTTTGTTTGATTATGAAATCATTTTGATCAAGGTAAAGTGTTTAAGAGTTACATCTATCAAAAGAAAAGCTGTCTAAATGGAAGGCCATATCAATTTTTTTATGGGTGTTTGAAGTATTATAAATATGTGGTCATTTACATTGTTGTTATAGGCAAGATGGGCTAAAGTAATAAGAAAAAAGATAAATTCCTCCACTCTTCTCTTCCATATTAAGTTTTTTCATATTTACATATCCTCTTTTTACAAAGTGGCATCAGAGTCAACCGTGTTTAAGATCAAATCTTGAAGAAATATGTTAAATGGAACACCGTTCAATAAAACTCCATTACTCACTAAGGACAATTATAATACCTAGTGCATAAGGAAGAAGGGTTTTCTTGGAGCTTATGAAGTATAAGAACCTACAAGGAAAAATGTTGGAGGAGATGATGTTACTACTATGAATAGAGACCAAAAAGCACGTGATGTTCTTCAATCCTATTTCAAAGGGGTTGATAAGTAAAGAAAGCTTGGCTCCAAACATTAAGAGGCGAGTTTTATTTCTACACATGAAGGACTCTGAATCTATTTTTGGTTTATATTTGAAGAGTTTTTTAATAGCAATCAAATAAAGACACACAAAGATGATATAAAAGATGATCAGGTTGTTGGGAAAATTTTGAGACCTTTGGATCGAAAATTAAGTTTCATTTTTTTGTTTCCATTGAAGTGTCCAAGGACTTAGACACCGTAACCATAGATAAAAACGTCGGATCGCTACAAGCTCACGAGGAGAGATTAAAGAAAGCAGTCCATAAATCGATAGAACAAGTTTTCAAAGAAAAGTTATATTTGAAAGAGAAGAGGAAAATCATGGTGCATTCTAAAGAGTTCAAAGGCATGAAGGTGGCCGTGTTAAAAGCCAAAGTCGAGGTCATGTTTAGGAAAGAGGTGGACGATGCGACAAACACTCACTAAATATTACTGGAAAAAGTCAAAATTTCAATCAAGGAAGAGTATATGGACGAGCTAGAAGAGTAGGTTATTAATTTAATAATCGGTATTCTCAGCTACACCGACTCAATGCCTATAAGTGGCATCCGAACTTGTGTCATATCAGGAAAGACAGAACAATAGGTTGTGATATTTTATGTGGTACACAAATAAACATAGAGTGTAAAAAATCTACACTTTTAGATCTCAGAGTGGAAGTAATAAAATATAAATAACTGAAATAAGCCAAATATCATTGGTTAAAAAATAGTGACCAATATAGGAAACAATCTACGAAAAGTTTCTAATAAAAAATTAAAAGTCAATATATGTTTGGCTACTATAATAAGATACAAATAGAATGACTATAACTAAAATACATCCAACGTGCATAGTCACCTTCTCTATATTGTACTCTAGTCACACCACTCTATTACCATGTCAACTTGTAAAGTAGGTATAAAGATAGAAAGATAAATGATGTTAAACATGGCCTGGTGAGTTAGCAATATCACTAGCGGTATGGTGTTGATAGGCACATAAACTATCATTTATAGTCTATACAACATGATGTTGTTATACTAAACAGGTAGACCTACACCTAAAAAGTTACACCGTTTGGAAAATATAAGATAATAACCTATAATATATCTAAAATCTGATAATAGCCCATAAGGATTCTACTCGAAGGTTGGACATACCAAAATTGGGTAAACCCAAAAATACATTCGGTATAAAGTCTCGATATTGAACCACCTACACAATCTAATACATCGAGTGTATAGTCCCGATAGTGCATCGTCGAATGTATACATTAAGTATACAATCTTGATGTTAAACCGCCTATCGATGCATCAAGTATATAATCTTGATGGTAAATTGCCTATATAATTACACTAATGTGTCCTATGTGTTAGATCCTGGCCGGTTTACACAGGTAAACTATGTGCATTTAAAAGGAATTCCCTATTTGGATCATGATGGGCCTATAAAGTCTATTGGGTTTCACTAGATCCAATCTAGTTAATTTAACTAAAATCAAATTTTATTTATTTTATAATTTAACTAACTAATAAGTTAATTAAAATTAATTTATGTATAGTTTATGAGTATATCATTATATACCCGTATATGTATAACGTACATGTGCAACATAATAATGTGCACATAGTTAATGTATCTCTATGTAAATGTTGGGATCTACATCTACAATGTATACATTTTCCATTCATATGTGCATTTGGTGTCATAAAATATTATCAAGATACGTACATACATATATAAATACATATATACATACATATATGCATGTAACAATATTATACTAAATAAGTAGACTTTTAAAACATTTAATTTGATTTGACAAAGTCAATAAATTTAAATTTAACATTTGAAATATCTAATTTTAAATTGATAAATATTTTAATTTCAAATCTTGATCTACATAATCATTTCTTGAAATTACTTAAAATATACATAAATTATATTTTAAAAAAACTTTATTACTAAAAGAAAAATAATTTTTTTTAATATATATACATTATTTAAATTTAACATAAAAGAAATTTGCATAAAATTGTTACCAAAATAATATGTAGTTATATTCATTATTTTCAACTAGGTTTATTTTTTTATATAAAACCCAAAATTGTATATATTCAATAAAGATTTAATATATTTACGTATATAAATTATTAATAAATAAACATTGTTTATATTTATTAAATATAAATACAATTATAATATGTATGTATGTATGTATATGTATGTTAAAAAAATGTCTTTTTTGCTGGAACCATTTCATATTTTTTTAGTTTATTTTATGTATGTTTTAAATATATATCATATACATATATAATGATTCAAAATTTGCAAATATCAATTTTAAATTATAAAATTAATTTGCATACTGTTTTAAAACTATAAAATAATTATGTCAAATATGCAAGGCCAATAATAGTATTTTTTAACATCAAAAAACCAATATTGATTAACACATGTAGTTCATTATGCTTTAAGAACTGACGGTTAAAAAAGATAGCATATAAACACATGTAATCGTTATATATAATCTAACTACACATGATTAATATATATATATATATATATATATATATATGAAAGTGAGTTTATACCTTAAAGAGGTTGCTTTTGAACATTTTTCGATTATTGGGATCTCCTAGATTCACCTTGAATCGATCATTGATGTTACAAGCATCAAATGTATTGTCGAATTAACTTTGGTTTGCTGTGAATAAAGCCAAAATGGGGGTGACGTTGGTGATCACGGCCAAGGCTAGATAGAGGATGAAGCATGAAAGTAAACGTGGAGGCTAGCATGGTCAAAATACGAAGAGAAGGGGAGACAAATTCTCCTCCTTTTACTATTTCTCCTTTTATCAAGAATGTAGATCTCGATCTGAAATTCAAACACCACTTCTCTCCATCTCATGGTTAGACATATAATCGGCTACAAAGGCCAATAAAACCACAAAACTATATAGCATATAACATCACTTAAATTGTATTTAAATGCCTATCACTATCGGATATGGATAAGTGCATACATAACTTTCATATACACAATAATCAATCACTAATGGCTTCTAGAAAATTAATAATAGGACCTAGTACATCAAATAACTAATTAATTAATGTTTCATAAATTAATCAATTTTATTAATTTATAACAGCTTACAAATAATTTAGTTATAAAGTACTTTGGAGTATTCACTATATTGTTGTGTGACACGTTAGTGTATATCCAATCAGCGATTAATACTAAATATTTCTAACATTAATGTTCATATGTCACCATAACTAGTAGTGTGATAATTTAACCAAATTTACCGTTTATATATATTTATTGGTAATATCCAATTTTATAATTAAGTACCTTATAGTAATAGTTATTTACATCAAATTCTCTTCGTCAACGCTATATTACTTTGGGATTTTTGAAAATTGGTTTTGGTCAAACACTACACCAAACAACCCATTTTGTATCATTTTTCTGCTTTCAATTTACAATGCTAATAACCGGTACAAATTTCTAATGGTTATATCCGTTACAACCATTTACAACGGTTATTAATGTTAGTAAATATGGTAATTTCATAAATAATTAAAAGCAGCGTAGATAAGATTGTAAATTTATTTCTATGAATCGTTATCTTGTTTCTCACGATAATCATTTCTCACTCTCTCATGTTTCGTTCGTACCGAGTTTTCTGCCACCCGCCTCCACTGCCTGCCACCGCCTCTACTGTCTATCACGCCTCTATCTTTTGCCACCACCACCTTCCTTTGTCCTATCAAAGCGATAAAGATACGGAAAATATGGGTTGTGAACTACAAATCTAGGTTTTCGCTTTTCGACCTCGGTCATGAACATCAATTTCTTACATAGGAATTGAAGGATTATGTATGATTGGCTCATTAGCTCCAATTGAACGATGGCGGCAAGAAATCCCCTTTTCCAGATGGAAGATTCTTCTTCCTTAATGAAATTTGCTTTATGTTAGTTGTTTCATCATTTGTGGGCTTCGATTCACAAGTAATACACTTACAATCTTACAATATCAGCTGTATTTATATGTTTATTTGAGTTCTTTGCCTTGAAAATCACTCTGATTTCGTTAAACAAAATATGCCCGACTAAATGACTGATTGCAACATCTACATCTAAATGCAAGTGTTTAGATTTGAGTTTATTTAAAATTAGATCCAAAGCTTCTAGCATATTATTATGTTGACCAAACTGAAATCAGATCCAAAGCTAGGGGTGGGCATTTAACCGACTTAAACGACTTAACCGACCTTACCCGAACTGTTTTAACCGATAAAATTGGTTAAACAAACATTCAGTTAACCGGTCGATGTTACCCGACCAAAATCGGGTCGGTTAACGGTTAAATATTTTACAACATCGGTTAACCGAAAATAATTTTTATCTTTACCAATGGAACCCGACCCGCTTAAGCCAATAACCCAAACCTAATTAATTATTCGTGCCTTTTTCGTTTCGCCTCATTTTCGTCTCGTTCCTTTAGGGAAAAAACCTAGATCTACATTTTTTCATTCAACAAAATTGTAGATCTCATATCCTTCTAAATTCACATCGATCCAACATCGGGCCTGTCTTGCTTACTTCCGTGTTATCTGGTGGGTCGGTGGCCATCGATTTATTGGGCTACTATGAACGCAAGTTGGAACCGGAAGAATGTGAGCTTTTATTTTTACAGTTTTTTTAGTGTGGCATAGTTTTAGTTTGATTTAATCTGTATATTGTTATGATTAATAAATAGACCTAATTAATTATGTCTCAACTAGAACGAATTATGGTGAACTACCGAACTGTATTGTATTGAACTACAGAAAGTAGTCATTTTTGTATGTATAAACGCTAATCCATATACTTAACTACTGAATTGAAAGTATCATTTTTGTATGTATAATCTACATATGTTCGAGCAATTAAATGTGAATTTTGTAATTTATGTGCACGGTTTTGATCAGTTTGTAATGCAAGTTAAAAGTGAATTTTAGTGTGAATTAAAGTCATAACTGGTTAATTTACACGTGTACGTAAATTTGACATTTAAAATTCAAATGCATTTAAATGTGAATTAAATTGTGTATTAAACTATAAGTTAATTTCAGGTTACTTTTTGTGCGTGTGTGGGTGTGTCAGCATGTAGGGGTGTGTGTGGTTGTGTATCTCTCTGGTTGCCTTTTGTACATATATTTTAGGTTGCCCTATATGCATGTGTGTGGATGTCTCAGCGTGTACAATATATTCAAATACACACACATATATAGTCTTATAGTTTGTAATTGCATCAGTTCTTGACTTCATGTAATGTCAGTTCATAAGTTATTATATGCAATATGGTTAATACTATATTAAGCTGTATATTATCAAATTGTGTATTATATTAAACTATATAATATATGCTTTAAACTATTTATTATATTAAAATGTATAATATCAATTGTATATCAGTTCATATATTTTAGGTTGCATCCATGAGTTAAACTATATATGCAACAAGTGGGCGATGTGTATTAGTGCACAAATTGCACTTTGAAGCATATAGATTGAATTGAATGAGTTTCCATTTGCAGCAGTGCATGAAGCATGAAAAGTGCTATTAGTTGTTGACGAAAACTGAGAATTGCGTGGTCGTGTACCTGGCGGGATAAGCAAGAGTAGTGCATGGGTTTTGATGTTGCACTAGTTTCACATTCGTGGAAACATCAACAACAAGGTGGACTTGAGTCAGCTTCACTCACGTGAGCAGATTTGGGAGATGCACAGCATTAGCAGTAGAGGTAAATGCAGCTGAAGAGAGAAAGAAATGATGAGCAGTCGAAGATAAAGAATATATACAGTGGGAGGCATATGCTTGAAGAGGAGATGTGTGGGCAATCTTTATAGAAGATTTGATGAACGATGGGAGAGCAGTCTATAAGGAGGAAGCAAGAGAGCTCCTTGATGCGACAATCTACGACTATGTTAATGGTGATTCAAATTGTTGAATTCACCATAGATAAAAGAAGAAGCTTCTTGGGAAGATATTGTTATGACTAAAACCGTACTTTGGCAAACATGGCGTGTAAGTTAAAGACGCGTTAGGTTCTGGTGCATGAAGCTAAAGAGAGGCCATAGAGTTCAAGCTAGAGTGGACACTACGTAGAAGGAGGCAACATGATGACTGGACTGATTTTCTAAAACCGTGAAACAAGAGGAGCCAGTGAACGCGACATTAGGCAAAGAGTGCAAATGCAATAATGGTGGCCGTGGTGCTTTAATACATTATTTCATAAACAAAAACCGTTTGTTGATTTTACATTATTTGCTAGTTACTAAAAACTATCTATTAATTTGCTTAGTCTCTCTACTTGAAGGAAGTAGGTGAAAGTAATGCTTCATTGTGGAAAGAGTGGTTAAGAGGTATTTAATAAATTGATGATGATGGTGCTTCAGTGCATAGTCTCGACTACGTGAATTATTATGATATTAACTTTTTAGTTAACATTATTATTACTATATACAACTTCTTCATTTGGAATAACACCACATATATTTAATGATTGGTTTGGTTTGTTATTATAGAGTTTATACATTGGAATGATTCGCATATATCAAAGACAGTTTCATTACATGCATAGTAACAACTTATATGCATATGCACATAAGGTAGCAGTTTCACATATATCTCGATGTCTCATAGTTTCATTTTGATATTCCACATATTTCAAATAACAATTCCATTTTGAGCCGCTTAGTTTCAGGTCCTTAGATATCATGTTGTTCATATGCATATGAAACATATCTTGTTGTTCATAAGTTGTAGATGTGCAATATGCATATAGAAAACATATCAGTTCGATACCTATATAGCTCAGTTTGTAGGAAATATATGTAAATTATGAAACATGAAACATGATAAACTAGGGAGTTAGTTTACCATTTATACTAATAACGTCCAAACATATTACATGAAAGTATTGCTAAGTTTTTAACTACATGTGTGCTTGTATAGGCTATACTCTATAGCTTCGATTTATCATGTTTTGAGTTTTAACATACAAAAAGTGTCGCCCAGCTTCTTCCTGGAGTAACGTGGAAAATTGGAGACTAGTAGTGGTCTATTGGACTCTCAGTAACTCAGTTTATCATGTTTGGATTTGAAGACGCACATGTATATGATGGTTGATGATGTGTGTTCTATGTTTATGTTGGTATGCTTCTTACTGCAGTAACATGTATTGTGTGTTTATCTTACATATTTTGGACTTTGAAAATTTGAATCACTATCTTTGTAATTGGTTGTTTGCTGTATTTGCTAGGAAAATATTCTTTGTAATTTCTATTTGATAACGTGTGTATTTCTAATTTTTTTGTAACAGCCTATGTATATTGATTCACTGATATTGTATTGAATATGTACAATATCAAAATTGAGTTGCGGTTAAACTCTATATAGAAACGGTTAACCAATAAAATTTTATCGGTTAACGATTTGTTCGGTTAACCGTTCGAACACATCGGTTAACCGATTTAGTACGACGGTTAACCGTAGTTAATATTGACCAGTTCGGTTGGTATTGGTCAATCAATATTAACCGATTAGCAGTTAACCGAACCGTTCATAAATTTCGGTTAACCGAAAATATTAACTGATTGGGTAGGTTAATCGACTGTGCTCACCCCTATCCAAAACTAACTAAGATTTGATGTACATCAATTATGCATTTCGATTTTGTAGGTACTCTTTAATTGCACATTATTTGATTTTCTAAACACAAATGATTGTATCAATAAGTAATCTGTTAATTAACAATTGAGTAAATTGTAGCAGAAATTGCATATAAGATGTTTGACAAAATGATGAAGAAGAAAAAATTTCGCTGCTCTTCTACTCTAGGATTGAATAGTAATATTTGTATGTTGAAAACCACATTAAAACGAACATGATTATTAATAAAGTTTTAGATTATTTTGCTATAATTATTTCTTACTAGTGATGATGACTAAGCATTACATTCTAAGTAAACATAGTTCCACAGCGTAGCTTAAAAGCAAAAAATACGTTAGTTTACGAAGGTGACAGAACAATCCTCTTAAATCTAGGTCAATCGTCTTTAGAAATGCAACAAGTAGAAAATAGCACTAATAAACTGTCTATGTTGAGACAATTCTATAGTATATATAGTCTTACCATGTCAGCATTGTAATATTATCCTTTTGATAAAAGAATTAAGTTCGTACATGAGTAAGTGGAATGATATTATTAGCTGAGTAGGGTAGGGTAGGTGGCTAGATAGATTTGCTAAGCTATAGTAAGAAGTAGTCATAATGGTGACATAATAGGATATTAAGTGATGTAGAAAAATAAAAGAAACAATTAAGAAACACATTTTTGAGTAACCCTTCTCACTTGAGAATAATTCTACGTCCTTCCATTTTAGTCAGTCTTTGAGTTCAATGGATGAAGTAAAAAAAAAAATCCAGGCTATAACTCACAGTTTCTATATTTTATAGTATTGGATAGGGAAAGCTAATGAAGCACTGGCAGTATATCTTTAGCCAAGCTGGTAAATGGCTTGTGTAACCTGTAGCAGAATCTGGCATTATAATTCTTTTGTTTTCCATCAATGAAATATTATGTGGCAGACTTTGTATTGATGGTCATACCTGTAAATAAAAATAAAAATAACATTACAAAGAGTTATGTTTATTTACTTGCATTATGATCAGCATTTATCATCTTTTCTCATACTAGTTCTCTAAATAATAAATAAGATCCTATGTTATGGCTTAAGAATAAGTAAATGTCCAAGGACTTGTTGGGCTATCAAATAAAAGGATTAATGGATAGTGTGTGGTTACAAGCAGGTTGTGGTGAATATTATCTGGCATCCACTTATATCTCGGACCATATCCCAAGCTCAGTATTTGGCATGCTATTCAAGGAACTAGCTGAACAATGTTCAGCTGTTGAATGCCACTGCCACATGTTGGATATTTTATTGAGAATTTCCTCTTTTACCATAGTATGAATGCTACTCAATGTTTGGGTGATTATTGACAACCGTGCAATGATGTGAGTCAAATTACCCACACCTTCAAGTATTATCTTTTATAGAGTGATGAAGCAATAAATCCTTGAACAAATAATCTCTTAAAGTCATGTGCATTGTTTAAATTTCTCCAATTACAATCCACTTGATATTTGAAGTAAAAAATAGCTAATACTAAATACCAGCAGAGTATGCAAACATGTTTATATATTGCTTGATTGGTTAACCTGTAAAATATTTCGGTTGAAAACAGAATGCAACAGTCGAAATGCGCTACTACACAACGCAATGCAACACTGTTATATGTTACAACAGCAAACTGCAACACTTTAATATGTTACAACAGCAAACTGCAACACTTTAAAGCGTTACAAAAGCAGAAACAACAGAGGTATAAAGCATTGCAATGCAACAATGGTATTCTGCGTATCAGTAGTGAAAGCAAGAATAATACCAAAAGTTCGTCGGAGGCTTGTCGTGACAATCGCCTTAAGACTTTATTCGAAGTCTCCCAGGGTACAACCGACGAAACTGCGTGAGATTGTAAGGAGCACGTCAGTCCGAGATGATGATGGCAGCAGTGAATTGGGGAAGAAGAAGAACTGTAAAACTAGTGAGAGATTTGATCAGGATCTGTCACCTATTTATAGTTTCTGAACGGTCATGGTCGCGTCCGTTCATAATTGCGTCTCTTCACTCTTCAACGGGTCGTGCCCGTATTCAATTCAAACGGGCCGCGCCCGTATCCGTTACTGTAGCCAGCAAAACAAAACAAAAACCCGCCGAAAATTGCAGTGTTTTCTGTAGCAAAAATAAAATTTCATAGTAGATCCAAACCAAAGCCCAAGCCCAAGCCCGGCCCGGTTCGGTACGGGACGGGCGGCGCGCGTGTGTTCATCAGATTTGGGTCCTCCCCCTCGTACAAAATTACCTGACCCTAAGGGCCGATATAGGAAATAAGGATCCTATATATATACCCAATTGAATCTTTCATTTTTGCCAATGTGGGACTAAAGTATATTTCATTCACTTTTTAGATTTGTCAACAATCCCCCACATGAATGACAATATACTTTTCCCCCACACAAAGTGGAATATCTCAGACTACGTGTGGAATAATGCTTTTGAAGGATAAGTAGATGTTTCACTTTGAACTTTCCCTTGTTAATACTCATCGGATATACTTGGCTAATCGGTGAATTATTTCATCTTGAACCGTCTGCCGATATTGTATAACCAGACAATAAGATTAACAGAGCATTGTTTCCCTCCTCCTCCAATCTCTTGGTTGTGTTCATTTCGGTCCTGAACAAATTTGGTTCTGCGAGTGTATATAGAGAATTTAAGCCTTTAATATTCTCATAGAGCCGACCCAGCTCACACTAACATAGGTGATCGCAACCATAAGGAGTATCCTACATATACCCCACTTGTTAATTTACAAGATATGGTCATCATTAAAAAACATAGTTTTAACCTTTAAATACTTCTGTAGGCATGCATTTATGTTGTGCACCATAGGAATGGAGTTGGACTATGTCCATGCAAATGCATTACGTTTTGAGTTATTCAGAACTGGTTTGCCTATTGATCCTAGTCCGTGGGATCTCCAGTCGCCAGGATAGGTTTCCGTATAAGATAACTCTTGTTGGTTTAGGCTTTTAAACCCATTCTCCTCGATGCGCAGTCTATTTTCTCTCTTGATAACCCTTTTGTAAATGGATCCGCAAGGTTATCATTTGTTCTTACATAATCAATGGAGATAGTTCCATTAGAGAGTAACTGCCTAACTGTGTTATGGCGTCGACGAATGTGTCGTGATTTGCCATTATACACAAAGTTTTTCGCTCTACTTAGCGCAGCTTGATTGTCGCAGTGAATACATATGGCCGTTACAGGTTTAGGCCATAAAGGAATATCTTCTAGGAAATGACGAAGCCATTCTGCTTCTTCTCCTGCTTTGTCTAATGCAATGAACTCTGATTCCATAGTGGATCGAGCTATGCACGTTTGCTTCGTTGATTTCCATGACACCGCTGCCCCTGCTAGGGTAAAAACATAACCACTCGTTGATTTTGATTCCTCTGAATCTGCAATCCAGTTTGCATCACTATATCCTTCTAAGACGGCAGGATATTTTGCATAATGTAAGGAATAGTTAGTGGTATTTTTTAAATATCCAAGCACTCTCATTAGTGCTTTCCAGTGTTCCTTCCCTGGATTGCTTGTATACCTGCTCAATCGACTTACTGCATAAGCTATATCTGGTCTGGTGCAATTCATCAGATACATTAAGCATCCTATTACACGAGAATATTCCAGTTGCATTACACTCTCATCAGTGTTTTTATGCAGTACTTCCGATGGATTAAAAGGTGTTCTTACTTCTTTAATTCCATAATGTTGGAATTTCTCAATTATTTTGTCTACGTAATGTGACTGAGATAATTGTATTCCATTAGGCGTTCTTATTATTTTGATTCCCAAAATAATGTCAGCAACTCCTAAATCTTTCATATCAAAATTATTGATAAGCATTTTCTTTAGGCGTTCTTATTATTTTCTTTAGGTCCTAACATTAAAGTTATAGAGACCATAAAGAAAATGCTTATCAATAATTTTGATATGAAAGATTTAGGAGTTGCTGACATTATTTTGGGAATCAAAATAATAAGAACGCCTAATGGAATACAATTATCTCAGTCACATTACGTAGACAAAATAATTGAGAAATTCCAACATTATGTAATTAAAGAAGTAAGAACACCTTTTAATCCATCGGAAGTACTGCATAAAAACACTGATGAGAGTGTAATGCAACTGGAATATTCTCGTGTAATAGGATGCTTAATGTATCTGATGAATTGCACCAGACCAGATATAGCTTATGCAGTAAGTCGATTGAGCAGGTATACAAGCAATCCAGGGAAGGAACACTGGAAAGCACTAATGAGAGTGCTTGGATATTTAAAAAATACCACTAACTATTCCTTACATTATGCAAAATATCCTGCCGTCTTAGAAGGATATAGTGATGCAAACTGGATTGCAGATTCAGAGGAATCAAAATCAACGAGTGGTTATGTTTTTACCCTAGCAGGGGCAGCGGTGTCATGGAAATCAACGAAGCAAACATGCATAGCTCGATCCACTATGGAATCAGAGTTCATTGCATTAGACAAAGCAGGAGAAGAAGCAGAATGGCTTCGTCATTTCCTAGAAGATATTCTTTTATGGCCTAAACCTGTAACGGCCATATGTATTCACTGCGACAATCAAGCTGCGCTAAGTAGAGCGAAAAACTTTGTGTATAATGGCAAATCACGACACATTCGTCGACGCCATAACACAGTTAGGCAGTTACTCTCTAATGGAACTATCTCCATTGATTATGTAAGAACAAATGATAACCTTGCGGATCCATTTACAAAAGGGTTATCAAGAGAGAAAATAGACTGCGCATCGAGGGGAATGAGTTTAAAAGCCTAAACCAACAAGAGTTATCTTATACGGAAACCTATCCTGGCGACTGGAGATCCCACGGACTAGGATCAATAGGCAAACCAGTTCTGAATAACTCAAAACGTAATGCATTTGCATGGACATAGTCCAACTCCATTCCTATGGTGCACAACATAAATGCATGCCTACAGAAGTATTTGAAGGTTAAAACTATGTTTTTTTAATGATGACCATATCTTGTAAAATAACAAGTGGGGTATATGTAGGATACTCCTTATGGTTGCGATCACCTATGTTAGTGTGAGCTGGGTCGGCTCTATGAGAATATTAAAGGCTTAAATTCTCTATATACACTCGCAGAACCAAATTTGTTCAGGACCGAAATGAACACAACCAAGAGATTGGAGGAGGAGGGAAACAATGCTCTGTTAATCTTATTGTCTGGTTATACAATATCGGCAGACGGTTCAAGATGAAATAATTCACCGATTAGCCAAGTATATCCGATGAGTATTAACAAGGGAAAGTTCAAAGTGAAACATCTACTTATCCTTCAAAAGCATTATTCCACACGTAGTCTGAGATATTCCACTTTGTGTGGGGGAAAAGTATATTGTCATTCATGTGGGGGATTGTTGACAAATCTAAAAAGTGAATGAAATATACTTTAGTCCCACATTGGCAAAAATGAAAGATTTAATTGGGTATATATATAGGATCTTTATTTCCTATATCGGCCCTTAGGGTCAGGTAATTTTGTGCGAGGGGGAGGACCCAAATCTGATGAACACACGCGCGCGCGCGCGCCGCCCGCCCGTCCCGTACCGAACCGAACCGGGCCGGGCCGGGCTTGGGTCTACTATGAAATCTTATTTTTACTACAGAAAACACTGCAATTTTCGGCGGGTTTTTGTTTTGTTTTGCTGGCTACAGTAACGGATACGGGCGCGGCCCGTTTGAATTGAATACGGGTACGACCCGTTGAAGAGTGAAGAGACGCAATTATGAACGGACGCGACCGTGACCGTTCAGGAACTATAAATAGGTGACAGATCCTGATCAAATCTCTCACTGGTTTTATAGTTCTTCTTCTTCCCCAATTCACTGCTGCCATCATCATCTCGGACTGACGTGCTCCTTACAATCTCACGCAGTTTCGTCGGTTGTACCCTGGGAGACTTCGAATAAAGTCTTAAGGCGATTGTCGCGACAAGCCTCCGACGAACTTTTAGTATTATTCTTGCTTTCACTACTGATACGCAGAATACCATTGTTGCATTGCAACGCTTTATACCTCTGTTGTTTCTGCTTTTGTAACGCTTTAAAGTGTTGCAGTTTGCTGTTGTAACATATTAAAGTGTTGCAGTTTGCTGTTGTAACATATAACAGTGTTGCATTGCGTTGTGTAGTAGCGCATTTCGACTGTTGCATTCTGTTTTCAACCGAAATATTCTACATCTTAAGACTTTATGTTTTGGTTAAAACAGAGATGGCAGCAGAACAAATGTCCATCAAGACAGCGACTTTAAACAAACCAGACCCATTCAAGGGAGACGGAGATGATTTTCTGACATGGCAGAGTCAGATGCTCTTTTATCTCACAACCCTTGGTCTGCAGAAGTATCTTGATGAAGATGAACCAGTGCCGCCTACGCCAGGCAAAACCAATTCAGCAAATGAGATTTCTGCAATTGACGCATGGAGGCGCTCGGATTTCCTGTGCAGGAATTACATCCTAAACTGTTTAGACAAGGTTTTGTACAAGGTGTATCAGCCACTGAAAACTGCAAAAGCTCTCTGGAATGCGCTTAATGCAAAGTACAAAACGCAAAACGTTCGCCTCAAGAAGTTCATAGTTGACAAGTTCATGGACTACAAAATGATAGATTCAAAATCTGTAATTGCGCAATTGCATGAACTTCAGATTATTATCCATGAATTGCAAGCAGAAGGCCACGAAGTTGGTGAATCTTTCTTGGTTGAAGCAATTACTGGAAAGCTACCACCATCTTGGAAGGACTACCGCAATTACTTGAAGCACAAGAAGAAGGAGATATCCTTACAAGACCTCATCGTCAGATTGAAGATCGAGGCAGATAATCGCGGAGTCACTAAAGCAAAAAACGAAGAGGCCTTTGTTGCAAAAGGGGCAAAGAAAAAAGGAAACCCCAACAAAAACAAAAAGAAAAGGAAGGCGCCAGAAACCAAACGAAATGATCAAAAGCCGTCCAAGAAGTTCAATGGGCAGTGTTGGGTTTGTGGCAAGACTGGACATCAAGCAAAGGATTGCAGACACAAGAAACAGAATAATTCTGAAGCAAATGTGGTGGAAAACATTGACATCGATGGGTCTAACTTTTCTGGAGTTGTGTCGGAATGCAATCTAGTTCAGAACCCTTCTACATCTTAAGACTTTATTCGAAGTCTCCCAGGGTACAACCGACGAAACTGCGTGAGATTGTAAGGAGCACGTCATTCCGAGATGATGATGGCAGCAGTGAACGATTTATAGTTTCTGTAAAACCAGTGAGAGATTTGATCAGGATCTGTCACCTATTTATAGTTTCTGAACGGTCACGGTCGCGTCCGTTCATAATTGCCGTTACTGTAGCCAGCAAAACAAAACAAAAACCCGCCGAAAATTGCAGTGTTTTCTGTAGCAAAAATAAGATTTCATAGCAAGTCCAAGCCCGGCCCGGCCCGGGACGGGCGGCGCGCGCGTGTGTTCATCAGATTTGGGTCCTCCCCCTCGCACAAAATTACCTGACCCTAAGGGCCGATATAGGAAATAAGGATCCTATATATATACCCAATTGAATCTTTCATTTTTGCCAATGTGGGACTAAAGTATATTTCATTCACTTTTTAGATTTGTCAACATAACCACCTTACTTTTTTGTTATATCTCTTACTGATCTTATAAGCTTTTATAATGATTTGATAATGGGTCCTAGGCACCTTCATAAGTTCATTTTTAACTTCCTTGACTGTGCTCATAGCTTCATATTAGCTTGATGTTGGGTTCATGTACTTGTTGTGTTGAATAAGTCAGTGCTTTGTTAGTTGTAGAGCTTTGTGTTGCACGTTGAGTTGATTCTGTTTAGGAACCGGCGTATGAAAATTGAGTATTGAAATTTCAGCTTCTCTTTTATCTTTTGAAGGTTGAGTGTTTTCAGTCCAGTTGAGAAGATTATTGCTTGCTTGATACTCTTATCATGGATGCTAAATGGTGAGAGTTGTTAGTTAATTTGCTAGGTTCAAAATACAGTGAAGAGGTTGGAGCATTGATTGCCAAAATCAAGGAATAAAACAATCGGTTTTCATTTTTTAAGTGAAGGCAGCAAATGAAATTACGGTAGGCAGGAACTTGTAAATCAAGGCAATGATGGAGAATTTCAAAGCACTCCTTGGAAAATGGGTGTAGTTTTCTAAATAATCAGTCCTTGTAACAAAATTTGTAAAATCGGGGATGACATGCATGTGTTGCATTTGTTAATGTAGTATAAAAGAAGAATTATTGACACGAATTATCACTGTAGGAGGATAATAGGTATATGTCATATAACATTTTTGTGCTACACTTAAACAATGAGTTGCTGTATTGCCTAAGTTCTACAACTTATCAATACCTAACTTCAATATTTCCTAAGTTCGGCAAATTATAAATATGAGTTGCTGTATGAGTTCGGCATTGCAAAAACAGGCTTCTGCAAATTATTAATACCTAAGTTGTATGCTGTCCAAGTTATGCAAATACCTGAGCTATTGAATAAGTCTGGCAATGTAAAGGCTGGCATCTGCATATTATTAATACTTAACCTGTATGCTGACTGAGACTTATACATATGACAGAGATAACTATTTAAACTTATAAACTTTAAGCTCTTGCAAAATATTTGTTGTTTTCACTTTACAACCCGAGGCTAAGTGTCTGTATGTTTGTATGTATCGAATGTTGTATATGTTTTGGCACCAAAGTGATATGCATCAGTAAATTCAGTTGGTTGGTTAGTTAATTGGATGCAAGTAAGTATCAAGTACTTCTTCATTACCGACTCCTAATTGATTGTTGTACTTATGTATACTCATACTTTGAACTGTTAACATTCCAAACCCATGTTTTGTTTCTAATCTTAAATTAAAAACATTAACTAATATTACTCTTCCATGTTTTATACTTACAAAATCAAACTGCATCAATTTTCTTTATCCGTAGGATGGTGATACAGAGCAACATGCCACAACAGCATCAGGAATCAAGATTCGGGAGAGCGGCAAAGAAATTAATTTTTGGAAGCTTATGATTTCATATTCCGCTATAATTTCGTTTTTAGCTACCACTTTTCTGTATGTTGTCTATGTCACCTTTTTTTATTAATCATTAACTCTTTTTTATCTTACCTATTTTACAGATTGTATGTCATGACGTATGAGACTGTATCAGTTTGCTTACTCCTACATTACGTATGTGCATGTTTTTAATTGCAACTCCAACTTTCTATTACACTGCTTACTTATTTTTGTTTTACTCATATGTACTAATTCTTTAACTATATACCATGGTTGCACTGACATATGTATTAGCTGTATGTTATGCATGTGTATGTATATGAAAGATATGGTCACTTTTTCGTCCTCAAATCACCTTTCTGGTATGACGGTTAAAAGTTATCGAGAATGACACTGCCCGTGTGCGTAGCACGGGCCACACACTAGTAAACAATGATAATTAAATTTTGCAAAGAATGACAAATTGCAGCAAGTTCCTAAACTGAACATTTATTCTACTATGGTCTTCATAGTTTACTATATATCTTTTTTATGGTTTTCTAATTTTTTTTTTGTAGGCAAAATCTTAGGGACTCAAAAAACAGTTATTATTTAATGGTTATTGCTTCACAGTGACATCTTTTTATGAAGTTAAAAACAAAAAAGTGCCATTAACTTATTTTTGTTTGCCTACAAATTTCTGTAGTTGAAGTCACTGATACAAACAACCGTATAAAAAGGAAATGTACATGTTTGCTTGGTAGGTCATGTATATTACTTTTTTCTATTACCTACAAAATGTATTGTTTGTAAGTTCTATTATCCTCTTACTTCTTAATTATTATCAAATATTATATATTGGATTGCATTTGTCATACAGTTTGATTATCTTTGCTTGCATAATTACCTTGTGCAATTTGCTATAATTATGTTAGGTTGTATATATTTGAAAGAGTTTCACATTGATTTAATAGGAATTCTATTATGCTCTTGATGTCTAATGAAGGTTTGCTATTTTTTCATCTGAAAATAAAGCAGGGAGAAGGATTCTCATTCGAAAACAAATTAATATTTTTTCATCACCCGGCGATTAGTTCCTCAGATGTCTTGTAAAGGTATATTTTGAAATAATGCAAACTATACTTTACTGTTTATAATATTTGCAAGGTGTCGGAGATATCTTGATAAATGATGGAGGGCAATTGAAGGCATCATGATTTCGTTTGATCCAACTGTCAAAGTAATCAGCCGTTGAAGTGAAGTTGGCACACCGTGCGAGCCCGATTAGCAGTTTAAGTTAGTCACTCAAATTCAATTTTAATTTAGTCAATGAATTATGCCCTTAAATTTCATCCTAGCTTTTTTTTTTCTTTATTTTGGTACCATTTTCTTTGTCAACTTGACATATGAAGACTGTTGCGATCTTCAAAAGTGAAACTTATGTATCGACTAGTCTGCAGAATTTCATTACATGCTATTAATAAATTTAATCATTTATTGGTATTATGTAGCTGTTCTAACATCAAATAGGAACCATTCTGTTCAAAAGAATGTTGACGTCTCTTTTATAATGAGAACGTGAAGTACCCCTTGCAATATTTCTTAACCACCGTCAAATCTTTCAATAGTAATTTTTCTTCTTCTTGTTTGTAATCGAACTTATGTGATGGATTATTTGTAAGATTCTAGCACCATGCACGTAAGTGTGAGAAATTATAAACCATTTTCATAATTAATGCAAAATGCATTAGAGAATTAATTTCAAATTTCAAATTTGAATTAATTTTCTTTGCTTATTAATCAGTTAGTTACAATGAATGCTAAATAATAATAATTGGTTCCAATTAATATGAGCTGATAGTTATTCAAATTAATAAGTGGATTTATTACAATTCATTATGTTATCAAATTTCAGATTATTCCCAATTTTCTATGGATGAGTAAGATGTGAATCAAATGAAAAAAAGTAAGCCATACATGCTCTGTCACACATATATGGTATTAGTGTCGGGCAAATTCATTATGCTTAACCATGTATATTTGTAATTAATTAAAGAATATTAAAGCGACCTAATTCAAATTTGAGAATTGAGTTTTGAACGCATTTAATTCTTAAACAGCCAATAAGATCTCCTTAATTTCAATGGCATATATCCAAAAACTGACTTGCATGTTTATAAGAAGAAACACTATACATGTTAAAAACATGATAGTATATTGCATTAGATAATAAACTACATGGTAGGTAATTAATATAATCAATAAACATTTAAAGTATGAAATTTGAAAAGTGTATATTGATATACCTAACACATAATTATAAAGTTGGAACCATAATATATGCAATAAATTTGGAATTATATAGTTTAGTAAGGTTCTTTAGCAATATTGAGTAATTAACATAATCAGTAAACATTTAGATTATGGAAAATATACACTAATGCATCTTATAAGTTATACAAAATTAGAAACTAGGAAAAAATCAGAAATAGAAATTCGAATGTTGTAGTCAGTAAAATTAATATGAAGTATAGAAGAATTGATAAACCATATATATCTAATATTAAATCATGAAGTCAAAATAAAAGACAATCCTGATAAATACACGCTGAAGTCTGAAATTCTGATAAATTGTTAAGTGCAAGATATATTTACAGACTACAATGACTACCTTGATTATGTAGGAAACAGTAAATTCATAAAGCATTCTATAAATGTAAATAATTGAATTGAAAGCAATGAATAATTAATGAGAAAATTCATTTCTGCATTTAGAATCCAGTAAAGTTTAGAGTAGTAATCATAATGAGAACATTTTACTTTCATGTAAATAAATAATATGAGCGAGTTTCCAAGCCGGAATTTGAAATTTATGACAAAACAAGCATGATTAATAATTTGTGCGGGTGAAAGAGGAAAAAAAGTTGAAGGCACATAAAAGGTGGATGAAAATTGCATTGCTTAAATTACATCACATGTTAATAAGATATGATAAAGCGCCTACGTAAACTGAATTAGATTATAAGCTACATGGTAAGTAATCGATCTAATCAATAAACATGATGGAATATGGAAAGTATACATCGTTATATCTGATACAGAATTAGAAAGTTGGAATATGAAAATATGCAATAATTTTAGAAACAAATAGCTTGGTAATCTAATTTAACATTATTTTCTTAGCAATTAATATAATTAACAAACATTTAGAGTATGGAAAGTATCCATTAATGCATCTCATACAAAGTTAGGAAGCATGTAATAATTTAGAAATAGAATTTTTAAAGTTACTATAATGATAATTACTATAACATATAAGTATAGAAGAACTGATATTTCACATATCCAATACTAAATCATGAATCCAAAATCAGAAAGAAAAATGGTGAT
Source organism: Allium cepa (assembly GCA_030765085.1). Taxonomy (NCBI): domain Eukaryota; kingdom Viridiplantae; phylum Streptophyta; class Magnoliopsida; order Asparagales; family Amaryllidaceae; genus Allium; species Allium cepa. Next base: position 337,168,966 of record CM060929.1, on the reverse strand, counting down.
CAAAAAATAATTAAGAAGTCTGAAACTCTAATAAATTGAACCAAGATTTGCTCGCCCCTAATTGGGTCATGACATAAATTTTACTAATTTGTCTCACAAAAATAACCATTAATGTAAAATCTTGTGGTATTATGCGTAATTCATATATATTTTTGTTTATGTATGTTCCAAATAACATACTGTATGAGTATTAGTGATGACTGCATGCCATGGTAAATTTCCACTGATAATTTTCCAAGTGACACCATTTTATTGGATTACAGTATCATCCGACGACCTCATCATCATTATTGAATGATGACTTGCTCTTCTTCTTCCTCTATCTTTTTTCACAACACAAAAATCAGTTGCGGTGGAGTAGGACCCATTCAGTTTGCATACTCTCACAATTTTCATAGACTAATTAACACGACCTTCCTCAAACGGAATAGAATTCAACAAAAACCCTTTTGTTTTTTTGAATATAACACCTCATCTGCTACCTTCTCATCATTTGTAGAAGCATAAGACGAACCAACTTTGCCTCAGGATGTGCTTATGGAAGTTGTACTTGAATTTTATATTGCCTTCTATTGGGAATACTAGCACTATGCAGAAGGGGATCCTTGTTTCTAATGCCTTTCATAGCGTTTGTGTCGAAGCTTGATTACAAATTGAGCAGCAAGCTCAATTAAAAACAATGTTTAGCAACTTTATAAACTAAGCTGTAAAACACAATTTTTAACTTAGCAAAGTGCTTGGGTTTTATTATCAGATTTGGTGCAGTCCTATTTTCAAGTACAATGAAGCTTTCCTTATATTTGATTTATAAACTAAGCATTATTTATGCATATGCAAACTTTAGTAGAAGCTGCAGAAGAAAAGTTAAATCAGAAGCGAGTAAAATTTGGCCGAGTTAGTTGATGAAAGGTTTTGTAATTTGGTCAGAATGTTCATTTTTTGTAAGCTTTTAGATGTTTTGTACTTGTAAAATTCGAAGTTATCATGAACTTTGTAGAAGATATGAAGTATTTAGTATGTATGATGTTTGTTTTGAAATTTGGTGCAACAGATTTGAAATTTGGTTACATGTTTTTCATTAATATAAACTTGAATTCGTATCATAAATGAAATCTGTTTGATGTTTATTGTTACGTGATATGGTTCAACAAAACCAAATCTGTATTATAAATGGAATCTGTATTATAAACGAAATCTGTTTGATGTTATAAATGATGTATTTTAGTAACATATTTACCAACGGTTATAACTGTTAGTAAATACATTATATACCAATACATTCCCAGCGGTTATAACTGTTGGTAAATATGTTGTAGATTTTGTCACGTACCTATTTGTAATGGTTATTAGAGTTACAAGTTTAATTTATAACGGTTATAACTGTTCTGAATTGAGAATTCTGGTGTTGTGAAAATTCCATTATCATCCATATTCAACTCTGTTATTCTATAAACAAATTCATTGCTTCAACAGTAACATTTATCATCAATTATACCACTCTGACCAAAGATTTTTAAACTTTGAGTTGAATATAATTGAATGAGATACTAACCAAATACAATTGAAGAGACGAATGTTCTATTGTATAGAGTTTCACTTTCAATGCTTCAACTAAGACCTATCTATGGTCACTCGATGGTCAACGTACCATGATATAACTATAATCAAAGTGAAGTATCCACTTTGAAGCTTAACAGTATTCTCAAGTCAAGAGGACTATGTGATATCAACACTTCAAATTTTCCTATTTGACATAGTTATTATTAACCAACAGAAAACTCTCAAGTGAGCCGTTCTATTGTTATCCAATAACTATCAATATGTAATCCTTTGATGCTTTTAATAGTCATGAGTAATACTTTGTTAAATATTTGGAGAGTACTATGTACTCTTATCTTAATAGATATATTAATATCCTTTCTCGAAACATCTTGATTGAGAATATTTTGAAATAATATGTTATTTTCTATTGTAATTATTTTCCCATGATTACAACTCTATATAGTCATTATTATAGAACATATTATTTAAGGATTTATTTAATATAATTTGAACTAATCACTTAATTAATTATATCATAATATAACAAAGTACATAGAAGAAATTAAATACCTTTATTACGATTAAGATTGGTTATAGAGTTAGATATATGTAACAAATTACATAATTTTCTCTAAGGCATAACCTATCTCTCTCACTATTGTCGCCGTCATTCAACAAACAACATACAAGGATCGAATATCAAATCAATTCATCATAAATACATCGACCAAACGATGCATATCTTACCAGTACGTATATCTTCATTCTCACAATAGCTCTTATACTGAAATGTGCAACTATGGTACTAATAATAACAACAAGAGCTATCTAACTACGATATAGTCGCACACATATGCCGATTGTCATGTTATACAATGTCGAAATGTCACGTGAACTCCAAATGTCAACAAAGAAGGAAACAAATCCCTAAAACTACTAAGCTTGGTCTGAACCATGTCCAGGTTCAACTTATGAAACCTACACGCAGTAAATCGACTATTAAACATCAAATATTAACTATTCATATGTAATAATTTTTATAAATAACGGGTTGGTCGACCGACCGAGCATCAATTGTTGACTCTTCGATCGCTCAGTCGACTAATGACCTGAATCAATCGACTATTTCCCTCTGAAATTTAACTAGTTTTCTGCGTGTTCATATTGGGTCTTGCTCAGCTTTTCTCGAACCCAATAAGTTGACCAACCATATTTTCTCGATCGATTATTAGCATGATGTTAGGTTTTTTCAGTTTTTTAAATTTATTATTTTTATCCAATTTATCTCATTCGCCATTCAATATTCTTTTGGTCTTTGAGCATAAATTATGATTCCTTATGATTTCATTATAAACACTTATTCATATCCATTAATATCTTTAATATATCCATATAATTATCTATTCCTTTATTTCAATTATAAATCATTTTTGGTGTAATTTATTAGTTTGACTATACAAGCTACAATACTATCGATACTTCTATAAAATCAACTTTTATTCATCCTAAATGGGTTACCTTTCTACTTTATAGAATTAGATCTACATGTTTAATAATTATTTTTATATCCAATCTTCACGCCTCCCGACTCATGTCGATTTCCTCCTTTAATTTATCAAATTGACATATATCATTAATTATTTTATCAAATCTATCCTAAATTATACTTTTATACTTCAACTAGAAGCATAAATGAAATTTGTTGCATATGTATCCACATAACCTTTTTGTATATAAACTCACTCACCTAGAGTTGCCGATTTGATTAAAACCTTCAAACTTTCTCCTCCAATCATATTTTAATTAGTGATTCTACTTCTTAATCTGAGTTGACTTTGCTAATTTCAATCATTGATTCTCCTTTTTAAGTTGAGTGGTTCTGATTTGATCTAGTTGCTCTTGTTCTCCTTTATGATTTGAAATTATTTTTGATGAATTTGGAATAGATGTGAAGAAGAAAAGTGGAAAGTTTATCCAAGTCCTCAATGCATACAAATGCAAATAGTATCATCATAGTGTATCTAAATGTAAAAGGGAGAGCTGGCTTTATCCAAGTCAACAATGTATACAAATGCAAATATTATCACCATGAGGTATCACCAAGTATTAAAGATATAAATCATTCGTTGCATCAACAGGGTCTAGGTTTTTCTATTAGTTACCTCTTTCTCCCCTTTCCTCCAATTAGTCGCCCATCTCTGTTCTCTCCATAATCATTTTTCCTCCTCAAAGCCAAACCTAGCGTTTTCTATTGTTGTAGCAATACTCCATTTTTTGGCGTCTCCCCTATATCATGCATCCTCCATACTCTATCGCATGCTACCCTCTTTCTTGTGTTAGATCTAAAATTGACAGTCTTCTTTCTCCCTTTGCTTTATATGAAGGTGTTGCTATCTCTTGGTGATTGCAACCTTGAATCTAGCATCAAAAAGTTGGCTGAAAATTTAGCCAACCTCAAAACTAACCTAGTACATTTCTGCTAACAAAGGTTACTTTCGGTTGCAACGGTTAAAAATGTAAAAGTGAAAATTGGCCACAAGGGCCTCTTTAGCAAATGCAATTAGTTTCTAGGACACACAACTGAAATAATTATTTTTAAGGACAAAATGAAAAATAATTAGTTTCTAAGGCCTAAAAAACTATGAAATTATGTCCTTAAAAGTAATTGGACAGCTGACTTTATCCTTAAAAGTAATTATTCTGCTGACTTTGACCTTGAAATTAATTTCTATGGATGTGCGTCCTAGAAATTAATTGGATTGCAAAGTTTGTCCTTCTAGTGAAATTCCCCAATGTAAAATAAGGAGTAAAATGAGAAAATAATGTAAATGACATAAGGTATAGAGTCGTTCGGTAGATGCTTGTCTATGTCCATTATAAAAATCTCTTACTATATTTATCCCTTACAAATACAAGGCACCAAAGCGAATAATAAGAAATTAGAGTGCTTGAGAATATAATGGCTAGGGTTAAGAACTCAATATTGTTGTGGGAGAAGATGTAATTTTAAAGCAATTTACCAGATTTCAACCAATTTTCAACTTTCAAGCTCCTTTGATGTTGCATGGCAAGAGGTATTTATAGCATCTGGAGTAGATCAATGGATGATTGAAATTGTGCTGAAAATAGAAGAGAATCATTCTTGGTCATTGATCTGAAAGCTTAGGTTGATAGAAGTCAACAAGAAAGGTGGTTGCGATATGTGGCTAATATGTATGCTAGTTGTGTTGCAGTGTTGGGCATGTGTTTTGTGTTGAGAAAGGCGCCGTGATACATGAGTAAGTAAGCTTTTGGTAGACATGATGCGGTGGTAGATGTATAAAGTCATACTAGGTTGTACCTTCTGATGTCTAGTAAACTTTTCTATATATCAAGGCTGGAGAGAAGCTTTTTGTGCACAATTACAATTGGTTTTTTATTGTCAAAGATTACTGGGAGCAAGGTAGAAGATGGATAATGACAAAGCTGAAAGGAACAAGCCAATCTGATCATGTCGTGTTGAGACAGGCTGTATGTGGTCGGTCGTAGGTGGGTTGAGATGGAGCTGGGCCATAGATTTTTGCTTTGTGCTAGGTAAAGTCAAACGAGTTGGCTGTTTTGTCATCTTGTGCTAAGCAGGGCTAGGCTTAGGAGTCAAGGCTGGCCTATCTAAGATTACTTATTGGATTGGCTAGGTTGGATCCAAGTTAAAGGTGGGCCAGCTTAGACTAGGGCGGACTAAGAAGTGCTTGTTGATTCGGATTTGGGCTGGGCTCAGGATTACAGGCAGGTTTGAGTTGCACTATGCAAATTTGAGCGACATTTGCCCCCAAACCCTTCTCTATGAGCAGAGGACGTGCTTGTCAAATCACAAAGATCATATTGATCGGACTTTCTGCTCTGCATTTAACACCTTTACCACTTTTCACCCATGAGTAATCATGATGATTCCCGTTTCAAATCGACATTATGACCATGCAGTCGTAGAGACCATTGATGTGACAGTGTCATTAACTATATCTTGATGTCTGCAATCTTCTCGTATATTGAATCCAACGGCTTTGATTGAGGGGGTAATTATACAAATATCACTCTTCTTATTCTTCTCCATTTTTTACCGAAGATAAGAAACACTTTCACCATTAAAAAACCTTCAAAAACTCTCAACTTTCAAAGCTTTTTTCTTCTTACAGAAACAGTAAGCCTCTTCCTCTTGGATTCTTCTTCATGCTTTTTGGATGAATAGTGCTTTTACAAAGAATATCCTTTTTCCTCTACTTGAAGCATTTGATATTGAATTTGATTTCATGTCATTGCTTGGTCAGAATTCTTGTTTTCTGGTTATCTTTTGGATGTCGATCGACCATATTATTATTTCAATGGTGGTAGATTGACATTGGTGAACTTTCTAGTCCCCTATGAATTTTAAAAATTGTATTAGTGTTATGGGATGTAGTAGTAGGTCCAAAAAGCCTGCCTTAGGTTTTAAGTTAAAATGAGAAAGTGTAGGCCATGAGGCCTGTAACTTAGCTTATAAGTGAAATTTGAGTTCTGTGTTAGCCTTTATGGGATGCCTATCCCGGGCACACTGTGGAGAAGATTGTCCAACTTCCCTCCCTTGATGCTACCCTTAGTCTTTCCAAGCTTAGATGTCGAGGATTTGTTTAACTTAGGCAGCTTACATTTCAAATGGCAAGCTTTGAATCTACATCGGCCAATGCTTTCGATCTTAAAGCATCTGGGGATTATGGAGGAGGTAGTAAACATAGCTAAGAGCCTGGCTATGCATCGGTGAAATGTAGGGATGGTGAGATAACCCATGAGCATCAGTCGACCAAACCATGCTCCCCTAGGCTTCTATGCTCGCTCTTCAAGCTAATTCAAAGTCAAGGTCATGCTACCTCTTTACCCATTCTTTGTTTTTGTCATTAATTCTTTCGATCTTGCCTTCAGTCATCTTATTCCGTATATCACCCCATAATTTTAACAATTGGATGTTTAAATTAATACTTTAAATATTTAATTCTTAAACACCCATTATACTTGATTTTTCAAGGATGGATTAATTGGGCTTGAGACACACACAGATAGGACCGTAATTCCGCTATAAGAAAAATGAGTATAACCGGCTTAATTTAGAGTCGATAAGTTTCTGGACTGAACAGTGATTTTATGTGGCTGAAATGAATTTAGGGTTAAGGCCCACTAGTTTTCCTATGAGTGGCTAACTCCTTTCATTTCTCCCGTCCACGTTACTTCTCTTTTTCATTCCCTAATCACTTTCCTAATCTCTCTTAATCCCCAAGCCCTAATCCACTAATCCAGGCTTAAATAAAATTCCTAAATTCAAACTAAAATCATCATATTTATTCTCTACTCATTCCTTACATGACCCATCAAGAAATTTACATAAGGTGGAGTTTGGAGCTAGATCTCAACTTCAAGGAGAGCATCGATTTGGGTTTTTGCAATTAGAGTTTTATTTGACGAAGAACAAGAAAAAGGCGAGTGAGATGACTCCCTATTCATATTTACTTATTATACTTCATTATTAGTTATGATTATGAAGTTATAAGGAATGATTTATAGAATTTAGTGTTATTGTTTAGGCTTGTATTCATGTTATAAACGTGATTATTAATTGACAATTTTCATTGTGAATAAAAACACAGTTTATTTACCGCAAGTGCACAACGTCTGTTATAGTAACTATTGAATACGGGTCGAATCCTTATGGAGTTATTTAATTACTAATGGTTACTTAACTTCTAGGCGAGTTAGACAATTTATGAAGTTGAATCTGATTAATTTTAAATAGGAATTTGCAAGAAAATAAAAGAAAGTGATTTAACACAAACAAGAAATAGATAATAAAGATCTTACCTCCGATTAATAGATCGTATACAAAATTAAAAAGATGAGATTTATTAATCTCTTAGCAAATCAATAGATCTCCAATAGAATAAAAATTATGAAGCAAAAACATAAGAAAAAGGAAATAAAATAAAACATAGGCTAAGATTAATTTACTACTCTACGAACTAAAAACAAGAACAAAAATTAGAAACAAAAAAAGAAGTTCTAAATTTTTTATTAAATAAAAGGAAAAGTTGAAAGAGATTACAAGTATGGAAGCCTTAAAAACAGGACCTAAAAATAAAACCTGAAAGTGATTGTTAAGATTTTCTCAAAATTGGCTAGATGGAGGTATTTATAATCTCTGCATCCAGATTTAATACTTGGTCAAAATAGGAATATTTTAGAACTCTTTGACTCGATCTTTCTCTGGAAGCTTCTTTATTCTGTGTGCTCCATAGTGTTCTAGAAACTTTTTTCTCAATATCCTCCAGAACTTCTTAATTTGGTGTGTTCTAGAAGGCTCTTGCTTTAGGAGATGTAATAGGTTTTAAAAATATGCGCCAAGTAGAAATCAAACCAATGACTTCTTGATGAACACATATCTACGAAACCAGTTGAGCTACAGTAGCCTTTGTGTATATATGTGAAACTGACTTTTTGAGCCAATTCTTCAATAACTTTTTCACTCTTTCGATATTAAGAAATAAATATAACAGAAATACAGAGTAAAACTACATTATCAATATTAAAATGTGTAAATAAGCAGTTTAAAATATACAAAATTTGATGTTCATCAAATACCCGCATAATAGAACCTTTATTTGTCCATGAGTAAAAACTAATTGAATTTATGAGTCACACTTTTGTAAGGAAACACGATTGGATTTAAAATATGCAATAAGTATTTAAATCCCTAGGTGTACCTAGTAGGATGACACATATCTTGTGAGGGTTTGCAGTGGTGTTTACCCACAAAATCCAAATGCAACATATTAAGATTCTAATGCAGCTATATGAATGCAAAATGTTATGAAAATTGACGAATCTTTTTATTTTTAAATCGCTATAACATTGTAGTTTACACATGATCCAGTCAAAATCTAGAATTTTAAGTTCATCATCTAGTCACAAACTTCGAACAAAAACCAAGTTCTCATCACAATCGACTTTAGTTAACTAGTTGTTTCAGTTGAAAACGTATTGCAAATATGAAATTAAATTTTTATTTTTTTGTCAAAGTTTGCAAAATGATATTTCTATGTTCATTTGTATAATAGTTTCAAATCAATAAAACTAAAGAGAATACCCTGAATTCAATCAGTTACTCTTTTTTGTTATTTATTTATTTATTTATTATCTTTTTACGCATACACCTATCCCGTGGACGAAGGTATACCATAAATGCACCGCCTTTAAAGCTTACATGAGAGTGGAATAAAGCTTGGTGGATTGTGCAAACTGATTCTGACAATGTCATCATAGGTTAGTGATCTTTAGATTTCCAGCCCATAAACTGTGTCCAAGGTATTCCACTCATGCATTACCTTTTAGGCTTATGTAAGAGTGGGATAGAGCTTGGCAGGTGTGCACACCAATGCTAGATGTACCGACAATGTTTTATACCCTTAGTTATTATTATTATTACCAGCTGTATTATTCAAGGGAAAGAGAGAGAGAGAGAGAGAGTAATGCAAAATCATCTTAACACCTCTTAATTATAAAGATTTGAAAATTGTTAATGCATGTACCTTAGACAACCCACTTTTAAACAATGACAAAAAACTTCATAGTCGTCACTTATGAGTCAACATATATACTAGCTTCACTATTATCGCTTTTAATTTAAACTTTTCATTTTATTTTCCATTTGAATCTAGTGATTCACAAAAACTTTCCTCCAAATGACTAACACAATGCACCTACTCTGTCATGCCCATTCTAATAAACCAATTTTAACTAATTTTAAAAATATGTAAAAAATGTTATGCAGGTAACTCAAAAGATTTTTTTAACTATATACACACACACTCCTAATATGGGATGCATATGAGTTTCTTTTATTTGAAAAAAAACAGGTGCAAATTCACGAAAAATATGAACATAAATGCAATACAAAAATTATGAAAAACACGAGTACAAATTACAGTTTTTTTGTACGCTAGTAAAAGAATGAATGTAACAGAAATCTTGGAAAAGTATTAACACAAACGTAATGAAAAAATTATGAAAAATATGAATACAAATTGCAGATTTATTTTTAATGCAAATATAAGCATGAATGCATGACTGCAACCACTCTCCCCCATATTAGAATTAGGCTATGCCCTAATGTCCAAAATCATTCTTTAGAAGCATATATTGGATAGTGGAGATCCATGATCTCATTATTTTGGATATATAGTTTTGGATTTTATACTTTAATGGCCCATAAGGATTATTTGGTTAGTCCAACATGTTTTTAATTTTCCCCAAAATAAATGAAATTTTGAACTGTATAAGTGAACTTTCTGTCTAATTTCAAAATTTTTACGATGTATATTTTTATCATGATATATTTTTGTTCTATCTTTGTAAATATTTGTATTTTCATAAGCTTCATTTTGAAGTTCCCCTAATTTCGATAATTGCAGTTTCCTATGTAAGCTTGCTTCATTAATGTCAAAATTGAGGTATTTAACTACCCATAATAGATGATGTTCTAATTTAACTGGTAAATGACAAGCTTTACCATAAACCAGACGGTATAGTGATATTCCAAGATTGGTTTTTTATGCAGTGCGGAGAGTCCAAAGTGCATATATCGATTTTTATAACCAGTCCTTACTATTGGTTTTTACAGTTTTTTCAAGAATCTGCTTTAATTGTCTACTTAAAATTTCTACTTATCCACTTGTTTGTGGATGATATGGAGTGGCCACCTTATGTTTTATTAAATAATTGTTAATTAATGTTTTGAAAGCATGATTACAAAAATGAGTACCATTATCACTTATTATGGCTCAAGGAATACTAAATAGAGAAAATATATTTTCTCTAAGAATTTAACAACCACCTTATTATCATTTGTTTTGGTGTGGACTGCCTAACCTATTTTGGAACGTAATCAATTGTAACTAAAATGTACAAGTTACCTAATGAGTTAGGAAATGAACACATGAAATCAATACTCCAAACATCAAAGATTTCTACAACCAAAATGGAATTTAAAGGCATTTCTTTTCTTTTAGTGATTCGCCCTATTTGTTGGCATCATAGACATTTATTGCAAAATTCATATGCATCTCAAAAGAGAGTGGGCTAACAAAAACGCGCTATAATACTTTCGCGTCCATTTTCCTCCCTCCAATGTTTCCATCACAAGCATCACTATGCGGAAAGGATAGAATACCGTGGAATTTTTTATTAGGTACACATCGGCGAATGATCTGAGTGGGATAATACTTGAAAAGATAAGGGTCATCTAAGAAATAATCTTTAACTCTAGAGAAAGACTTTTTCTTATCATATGCTGACTATATGAAGGCACTTCATTAGTCACCAAATAATTTACTATGTTCTGCAACCATGGTGCACTAGTTATAGAGAATAGGTTTTTGGGAAAATATTCTTCGATTTGGATGTCATCTATGTTCTCTTGCACAATGTGAGAGAGATGATCAACCACAACATTCTTTGAACCTTTCTTATTTCGTATCTCCAAATCAAATTCTTGAAGAAGAAGAAGGACCTAACGGGTTAGGTAAGCCTTGGAATATTTCTTTGATAGCAAATACCTCAATGCTGCATGATCAGTGCAAACAATAACCATTGACCATATGAGATATGGGTCAAAAATTTTTAAGAGCAAATATGATTGCAAGAAACTCTTTTTCAGTGGTTGAATAATTGAGTAGCGCATCGTTAAGAGTTTTACTTACATTATAGATAGTTTGATGATATATTAATCCTTTGACTTAGAATAGCAGCAATGGAAAAGTCTGTAGTGTCGCACATTATCTCAAATGGTTGCGTCCAATAGGGAGGTTGAATTATAGGAGTTGAGGCCAAAATCGACTTTAATTTATTAAGTGCAATTTTACATTCCTCTTTGAATTCAAACTTAGTTTCTTTTTTAAGTAGATTTGAAGGAATTTATTTAGTTTTTAAGAAATCTTTTATAAACCTTCTATAAAATCCCACATGACCTATTCGCAATCAATTCCACTTTTGATTTATCAATCTCAAGACCATCCTTTAAGACCACGTGACCTAGCATGATACCTCATTTTATCATAAAATGACACTTTTCCCAGTTCAACATGAGTGATTTCTCTTTACAACTTTAAATAACACATTGTAAATGAAGGAGACACTCATCAAAAGATGATCCACAAGTAGAAAAATCGTTCATGAAAATTTCTAAGAAATCCTCCATCACATCAGAAAATATTTTCATGTTAATGTAGTATTTCCTTGTTAATGTGGTTTTGTGTTAATATTATTAAGGGAATTCAACTATAAATGAAGATTCCAAAAGAGCATGTTAATGTGGTTTTTTATTGGTGTTCTAAAGCGATTGAGATTTAGTTATATCCTGAGTATCCATCAAGGAAATAGTAGTACTTATGACCTACTAAATGTTGGAGCATTTGATCTATGAATGGAAAGGGAAAGTGGTCTTTCCTTGTTGCTGCATTTAATTTCCTGTAATCAATGCATACATGTCATTTGGTGTTCACTTTTGTTGAAACAAGTTCATTGTTTGCATTTTTACCACAGTAATCCCTGATTTCTTTGGCACCTCTTGAATCAATTCAAGTGCTATTAGAGATTGGATAATTTATGTTATTGTCCGAGCACCTGATTATTTCTTCTTTTACCACTTCCCTCATATTAGGATTCAATCCATTGAGCTTCACATGAGGATTTAGCCTCATCAATTGAATTTATATGATGCTCGCAAATGGACATGCATATCCCCTTGATATCAGCAATTAGTTAACCCAATACTTCCTTATTTTCCCTTAGAACATGTATAACCTTTTCTTCCTGGTCTTCGACTAAAAGTTGAAGCTATGATCATTAGAAGAGTTTGGTATGGAGTTAGATAAGCATACTTTAGATTTCTAGAAGTGGCTTAAGGTCAAGCTTGAGCTTCTCATGAGTAGCTAGTTTAATGGACATATTTTCGTTAAACATTAAAGAGTGTAAGTCAAGCATTCTTGTACTTTATAGTTAAAGATGTTTAATTCAACTATGAGGTTACCAAAGGAAAGTATGAGATTTATGTTTCTACAGTTTATGATAGCATTTGAGGTTTCTAAGAGAGGATATCCTAAGATAACAAAAATTTACACTTGAGGATTAGAAATATGAATGTTTTCGAGTACTATAAAATCAATAGGTATATAAAATTGTTCTATTTACATTAATACACCCTCAACTAAACCTATGGGTTTCTTAATGAATCAATCGGCTAGTTGAATAGTGATATTGGTTGGTTTTAGTTCTTTGATTCCTAATTGAAAATATACGCGATAAGGAAGTAAGTTGACACTCGCACCAAGGTCGAGCAATGCATGATTAATGACTAAAGTTCCAATTTTACAACTGATTATAGGACAACCGGGGTCCTTAAAACTACAAAAGCACGTCATTAGAAATGAGTGAGATGGTATTACTGTCAAGAAGGCTGTTTTAGGCATGATAGTTGCATGCTTTTGAGTACAAAGTTCTTTAAGGCATTTTTCATATTGTGGGATCTATTCAATAGTATATAAAAGAGTGATGTTAATGTGAACTTATCTCAGGATGTCTAGGATCTTATAGAATTGAGTGGTTTCTTATTATTTATTCACTTAGAAAAGGATCGAATTGGTTGTAGACTCTCTTGTTGAAATTCTTAGTGTCTTTCTAAGAGGATGGTGAATGAATATGTGAGTTATCGAGAATCTCATCACCATCGGGTCATTATCAGGATTACCAACGGTCAAAGGAAGAATGTTAGGATTGTAACCTTTTGATAATGGCTAGGAAGATGATGAATCAACATTAGAAGATGTCACATTATTAGTGGGTTAACTAACTAAGGTTAGTTTTTGAGGAGTGTTAGGATTTCCAACATGACTATAAAATCTCTTTCCTAATCTTAAGGTGGTGATCAAATTTTGTAAGTTTAAGTTATCGTCCTCATTAATGTTCACTCCATGAGAAGTATTATATTTAGGGTTTACTTCTGTTTGACTTGGTAATATTCCTTTCTTGTTATTTGTTGTTAAGTTCTTCGATATGTTCATGATTTGGTCGTGTTTATTTTTTGTTTCTTTTCGCACTTATTCAAGTTTAGTGTTAGTTTCCTTAATTTGTCTCTTGAGACAATTGAAGTCTTGTAGTTACTGAGACGTTTAAGGTGATTCTTTGAGATGTGGAGGCCTGTAGGGTTGGTTAGAGAGACGGTTACTTCGAGGAACAATTTGTTGTTAGGCAGTTAAGGAGCTTGAGTGTTTTGGCTTGTGGGGAAAATGAAAAGGATTTGTAAAATTATTTAGATTTGACCATGATATATTTGAATGGTTTCGCCAGTTATAATTATAGTGAGAAGCATAAGAATTAGTTGGAGTGAAGGCATTCACTTGTTCTTGGTGATACATAGGATGCAACCCTTATTTGCTTGGGAGTCTTCAATAGAGAAGAGGAAAGGTCTTCTACATGCACTCCATTTGCATTTATATGAGATGGGCCATGAATCGATTTTCGTATTTGATCTTTTATAGTATATTCTTCAACGAAAGCCTAAGCTTCCCCGCTTGTTTTATGCATGAATTCTCCACAGCACATAGTTTCAAGTTGTGTTCAAATGTGATAATTAAGTCCTTCGTATGATATTTGGTATAAAAATTGTTTTGGAACTCCATTATGGGGACAACTTTGTAATAATTGATCAAATCATTCAAAGTATTATGAAAAAGTTTATCCTCCATTTTGGGTGAACTGATTAATTTGTTTCTAAGAGTTTTACAAAAGTAAAGAATTTTTTCAGGAATATTGTTATGGAAATCACTTCAACTATGAATAAATGGTCGTGGAAGAGAGTTACACCACTTCTTGTGCTTCCTAGTAGAGAAAATAATAAAGATATAAGCTTGATGAATTCATTTAAAAGTTGTTGCATTTTTATTATGGATGTATATAGTTTGAGATCATTAAGTTTGAGATCATTAAGAAATTCATATGTGTTTTCCGAGCCCACTAATTTAGGAACCCTTTTGATGAAGGAATTTTTTTAGTTCAAAATTATCTCATTCATTAAGCGAATATACTATAAGTAGGGATTGTGTATTTCGAACTAGGTAACATTGTTCTCTTAATGACATGCCTTGCTGTGGCCATGAATGTTGAAAATTTTCTTGAATTGGTAATAATAGTTGTTAAACGTTTTGATTTTGAATATTTAGATTCATTTTGTTATGCTTAGATGCATGTGTCGTAGAAGTGTGATAACTGATTGAAGTTAATTATTCAAAAAATATTGTGTTGCATCTTTCAAATCTTTTAGGATCATTTCGAAACCTAGTTTGCATAAAAAAAAATTATTATTATTTAATGATAATTTGTCAACTGCAATTTAGAATTACAAACACCTAACATAGAAAATTAAAATTAAAATTCTCACAGTGGTTGATGTGTTGATGTCCATGGTTTAATTGTTGTTCTCCAGTCATACCTCCTACTTTTGGTGAGTTAATCAAACTTTATTTCCTAACCTATGGCTAAATGACCAGTCAACCTTTGCTTTTTAAATTTGCAAAAACCAGTGGCCTAATCTTCCTGTTAATTTTTTATGCGCATCTTTTACCGTGTCCAGGCAACTTCCATTTTCTCACTTCAGTTGATTTATAAATCAAGATACCAAATTCCTAGAAAAATATATTTTTCTCTTCTTTTTTTATTTTTTTATTTTTATATCACGATGCTAGTTGCTACTCACGAAGGTGGGAAGTCAAATCTTCGGGAGCTTTGTCGCTGTCGAATGTGGTGACATGCTAATATGGGATGTAGAATTGTTCAGGTTGTTAAGGTTTGGGAAGATGGCATTGTTCTCCAGGAATAGCGTTAAAGGCACAATGCTCAACCAAAGAATTTAGGGTGGCTATAAGATGTGGTAAACGATTTGCATCCTTAATACTTAGAACCACAACACAGCTTCCAAAAATGTACCATAACTCAAAATAATTTCTACCAAAACCAATGAGCTGCACTGAACATGCCCTGTCCTCCTGACAATTCTAAACCCAAACAAAGCAATCTATATTGGATAATCACCAATGCTTGACCAAGATAGGATTATAATGGACTGCGCATGCATCATGTAGAACTCCTTATCAATACCTATTCTTGACCCATGCCGAGTATGCTGTGAGTGAATACTGTGCATATCAAAAGGTCTAAAATGCCCTAATATTACTTCTAAAGCTTAGGCATTGCTGACATTTTCAAGTGTGAACATGGGATGCACTCGTAGAGAACTTCCTAAGCAATACCATGTAGAATCAAAAGCATTCAAGGTCTTCATATAGGGCAACTCAAATTATACTCCAACATAGTTCTACACCAAAAGTACAAGTGACCCTTATCAAGTAACTAGTGCATATCAACATCAAGAGCAACTCATGAAAAATTCATATAGATATTGGGTTAACGCCAAAAGTTAGGGGCAAAGCAGCTTAGCCCTATTTACCCTCAGTACAATGTCAAACAATATTGCATACTAGGCGAGACAACTTAGTCCTAACCATCCACAGGGCAGTACCATGCAAATGGTGCACATCAAACCGGCCAATTCAGCCCCACAAATATCAACTATGCCCAAGGAAGAATAAAGGAATAACCCTTAACATTTTTAGTAAAAATTCTAAAAAATAGCATAGCTCATCCTAGGAATAAAGTGTTAGTTCTGGAGATGATAGTTTTGATGAAACAACCTTAGGACTTGTTATAAAATATAAATACTAATATTCTTGTCTAGATATATATGTATATGCAGGATATATAAATATATATATATATATATATATATATGCAGATACCGAGAATGAAGACCGTACAGTATAAAGATTCAAGACTGAGTATATAGATTAAAGATCGACAAATTCAAGATTGAAGAAACCAACACTGAAGACTCATGAGTATCGAGAGTTCAAGATTTCAACAGTTCCAGGTATCAAGATAAGTAATAGTGTCTAGATTTATGTTAAAACTTCATAATAGCACTAAAATCTTTATTCGGATTTTAATAGTGAAATGGAATCCACCTTCTCACTTTAATAGTGGGATGGAATCCACGACCGCTTTAGTGGGATGGAACCCACGACCTTCTCTAGTGGAATGGAATCAATGAAATTCTCGAAATGATTTATTTTAATTTTTTTTCCAATTTTTTTTTAAAAGTCATCTCTCTCAGTCTATATATTTTAGCCTTAAACTATTTTTATTATCTTTTATATTGTGATTTCAAAATCATCTTTTGTTATTAAACTATCTCCTGGTTCTAACATTATAGCCTTTAAATCCTAAAAATATATTCTATACTTAGTTTTTAATATTACTTTTGTATTATAGGTTATATATTTTTATGATTATTTTTTAAATCACTTTTATAAGTTTAAACTATATTCAAAATTGTTTACAAAGTTTATAAATTGTGTTGACAAGTTTTAGAATAGAAATCATTTTAAAAACAAAATCAATTTTCAAAATACACATGGGCATGTCAACATACCCCCTCCGCCAATTCGACATTGTAACAACCCAGAATTTCTGTCATTTGAAATTCGTATATTCAATTGATTTTAAAATATTAACAAGTAAAATTTGTAAGTCGAATAAATTATATTTCGAATATCTAGATTTAATTGGATAATTAAATCGATAATTTAATATTTGAAATTACAGCAATAATTGGAAATTGGGTTTAATGTGATTTAAATTGATTTGTAAAGTTGTATTAAATCATATTGGAGATAGAATGATGTTATAGAACTTTCAAAATTTAATTAAAAGTTAATTTGTGGAAATTGAACGTTTTAATATTTAATTGACGAGTAAAAATAATCATTTTTCAAACAGTCTCGGATTTCAACGAAACTAGTTTCATTGGATCCGTAATGTTATATTATTGTATGGTTTCAAATTTCGTGTCAATCGGATTCACGGTTTGTCCGGGGCAAGCTAAAACGCGTAGAAAATCGTTTAAGCGAATTTTGAATTTAAATAGTCGATTTGAAAACTTATCTTTCCAATACGATCGAATTGGCTCCTGATATATATTCCATTGCATTCGAAATGGGGGTAAAACATTATAAATGCTAGGCGGTATGCTTCGTTTGGAGTTCGGAATTTTTTTGGATGAATAGTGTTTTGCAATTTTCTATAAAAGGACCCATTATCTTCTATTTTGCAAAACCCTAGTTAACTCTAACCCTAGCCGGCCCTAACTGATTAATGGCCGAAATTGTTCGATTCTTCTCTCCTTAATCTCTTCTAATCGACGCATCAATTGAAGAAACTCTCAACTACAAAAACGAGGAGGATGATGAGATATATCTATCTATACGGTGGTGATCGTCTAATTCGCGACGAGGTGGGAGCTAGGAGCTTGCATTCATGGCACGTTTGCATGCGTTTTTATGTGCAAGGGTGGCCGAGCTTGATGATGTTGTAGCCGTGGGTAGCACTCGTGATGGCCATTGAAATGGAGGTCCTTGATCGTCTTCAGATGCATTGTAGGAGTCGCGGCGATTAGGGATTTATGGAGGCTATTGGGTTATGCGTGCGTTTTCACTGACCTGGGTTGTTCACGCCTTGGAGAAGAAGGGCCGAACGGCCATAATCTGATGTTTACAAAATCTACGGCCATGATGCAGTTAGGTTAAAAAATAGTTGAAATTATTATATTATATAATTCGTATAATCTTTAAAACTCGGTAACTTGTTCATACGAGATCGGAAATTGACGAAACGAGTTGCGTCGGGTTCGTATTGACGAGCATTCCATTATGGAGCTGGTTTTTAATCGACTGGAGCTAGTGATAATTTTGAGTAAAATTAAACGCGTGTTTAATTTTATTCGAAATAAAACACTGCAACTGTATTTGAAACAAGGTGAGAACTTCTCACTCAAACGAATTTGTTTCGATTTAAATTTTAAATAGTTAAATTTAAAATTGCTTGATTGTGTGATTGAACGATAAATTGCTATCTGTTGTATTGAAAATAGACCCTATACGCCGCATATTAAGCGGAGGTTATTATATTAAACACATATACCGCGATATTCCACCGTGAAGTGGAATTGGTATTATATATGTATTTGGAGTTGATTTCCCGCATTATATAGCGGATGAGACCCTATTGAGCCGCATAATAGCGGATGATATTTTATATAAACTCATGTACCGCGATATCCCGTCTTGAAACGGGATTGGTATTATGCTAACACCTGTGGATGTAGGGAAACAGGTTGGAGGGATCCAACTGGATTCCTCAAATAATTGAATTTGTTTCAATGTTGTGTGTTGATTATTTATAATCTCTGTGTGATTATCTTTGTGATTGAAATCGTTGAAGGCTAAAATTTAGCCGAATATAATTTTGGTATCGTTGGATACCGGAAATAAATAAAAATTTGACTTTTGAAAATTTAGGTTGAAAGTTTATATTAAAATTTTATTTTTGAGAATTGGATAAATTTAAAAGAAGGGATTCTAAAATAATAAATTTTAATTTTTAATCTTATTGAATAAATTCCAAAAATATGGGAAAACGTTTTAATAAAGGAATTTCGAGAATTTGTTTAATAGTTGAAGACTTTATTTAAGATACGGATTTTAAATAATTGAAAGAGATAAAGAAATTAATTTCAAAAGGAAATCAATTTAGAAATTAAATTTGGAATTTAATTTGGAGTTGAAATTTAACTTTCGAAATCGATTCAGGAATAAATTAGGAGTTAGAATAAATCTTAGGAATCGATTTGGAAATTTGGTTAGGTGTTTTGGAAATAACTTGGAAAATCAATTTGAGATTGATTTGATATTTGAAAATTAATTTGGGAAATTATATTGGAATTTGATTTTGTGTTTGAAATAAATTGGAAATAAATTTGGGATTTGATTTGGTTTGAAGGTGATATTTGGAAATCGATTTAAAATTCGTATATCAGTTGATTTTTGGAAATGTAAATTCACAACGGGAATTTGTAAAGAAAAGGGAAATTGTTTGAAAAATAAATATTGGTTTATTTTTAAAGTGTGAAAAGGAATTTATAGATTTGAAATGTAAATTAAAATAAATCGAGAATATTTATTAATTTACTTGAATGGACCATTTTGTAATGAAAAAGAATTCTTCCCTGGAAAGCCGAGTATATTTTTAAATTAGCTATTTAATGAAATTTAAAAGTCTTAGATTTGGTTTTAAAAGAATACTATTGGGGAAATTAGTCTTGAAAATTGTTTTTTTAATCTTTAAAGTAAAGTCTTATTAAATTAATTATAGAAGGGATCATTTTAAAGATTAAATGAATATTTGATTTAGAAAATAGTTATTTGAATAGTTATACTCTATCTACTAATTTTATTTTGAAAATTAGTTTGGACTTAAGTTATATGTAATATTGGTATAATATTTTTATGACTAATATTTTAAGTAAAGTGGTTAAAGAAAAATAGTTTATTTCAAGGTGTTTTCCCGATATATTTTGGATAAGTGTTATAAATTATTTTAAAGTATTTGAACTCGGCAGATTTCCAGTGAAAATGAATAAATATTTGGAAGTGTTTCCGCGTAAGGAAAATGATTTGAAATTTGTTTTCAAAAGTTGTAAAGGTCAAAAGTGATTTGAAATTTGTTTTCAAATGGTTGGAGTGTGGAAAATTATATCTTGTAAAAATATCTTTGGAAAATAAATAATTTGGGAAATTATTTGGAATCTGGTGATGTTGTGCATATCTATTGATAGTTAAATAACCGACTATCAATATTTACCTTTAAATGGACATTTGTTGTGATTTGCTTGAATTTGAATGCTACACTTATTTTAAAATAAGCGCTCGTTATTCGGTTTAGCCGGGAGAGGACCTTTGGGTCATGAATCCCATTCCGAATAGTGATACGTCGTAATGGATAGCATTTGAAGACCGGTGTTGAAGACCGGTGTTGAAGACCGGATATTTTCGAAAACGGAAGGATTACCATCGAATATCTCTGCATCGGCTGATCTCTGATATAGATATTTTATCACCCTTTGTGATGGAAGTCCGGACGTAATTAGTGAATATCCGGATTGTAAGGGCTTCTTTGGAAGTGCCTTCGGTTCCGTTCGATCCCGGAACGGACTTGTATGGATGTGTGTCTGACGTTACAATTTGAGATATAAAGCTGGTTTCTATCAAATACATTTTTGTTGGTGGTGGAGAATTTATTCTTTTAGCTTAACACCATTCTCTGAGACGTACGAGCTAAGAGGTTATGTAGTTGATGGTTACTAGTGATACATTCCCAATTTGGTAATGTGGCATACGAAGTGCTGCTGATCATTTGTTGATCAAAGCATAGCTTTTGTGAAAAGCGTAGCTTTGTGGACGAGACTTCGTCGGACCTCACAACCCGGTAATGGTCAAAACATGAAAGATGCAGCAAGGTTATAGTGAGTAGCGCCCCTTAGGGTATGTGCATTTCCTTCTGGATAGAAGTGGTATCATGGTATGGAGCCTAGATACTTAACTTATGTGGATATCGCAAATATATATGACTTTGTGATTGTCGTTGGTTGAGGATCCTCGGATAAAGGTTGTTTACAACCGGGAGATGGCATACTCGTGTCAGTAGTTACCTACTTTTTTAGAGGTAACCCGACCTTGGGATGGTAGAGATCCGGTTAGGTTCTCGGGGCGTCTCTCCATAGGCGTACCCATGTGGCAATGCGAAGTTCCTTGGCATGACCATTTGTTGGAAATCCAAAGAAACAATACGAGCCCTGTACGGTTTTAGTTGTAGAACCTGCCATTTAAGATGGTAGCTATAGTAGGCATAATATAATGGTACATATGCTGGCTAAGATTAATATTGTACTTTCGAAATGTTTTTCTGCACTTTGCACTTATAGTAATAATATCAAAGAAAATTTTTCTGCGTATCAAGCATGTTTGACTATCATAAGGAGAAATCCCCTCCAATTCTGCGTTTGCATTGTGTGTGTGGCGGGAGGCCTTATGGTAGTTACATTTTCTAAAAGCATTGCGGATCTATTTTAATTTTTTTTTTTTTAAAGATAAACTGTTTTAAGTTCTCACACCAATCCCATGACTGACCTGGAGTTTATTGTTCCCTTCCTAAACTCTGGGTGCCCACCAATTTCCACACGAGTAGCCTTGAGTCAGGTTATCAAGTCATTCTGGAATTCAGGAGATGCTGTGGAGATCAGGAGCAAGCTGGATGGCGAAGCGTATCACTTGTATATTATATGATCTTTTCCGCTGTGTATTCAGTTGTGAGGACAGGGTTATATTACTGTCCATTATTGTGTTGTGTTGTATATTGACTTGGATGATGTAATGTATAAAATGTACAGTTCTTTTGATTTTAAAGATTATTCATTTATCTATTATATGTTGTTCCGCTGCGACTGTGAGATTCTGATATTGTTTCTGTTGCTTCTTCTTTCTTCTTCTACCTCTTCTTCTTTAACCCTAACAATTCGGTTTCCGGCCTTCGATTGCTCGGCAGTTGATACAGTGGACGTATTAATGTCGATTTTCGAAAGTCGAAAATCCTGTTCCTAACAAACATGGTGGCCATTTATTTCAAAATTTAAATTTTCAAAAGAAGTGGTTATTCGTCATAAGCTTTCATGAATGGACACAACTGTTGTTCCACTATAAGTACCTGATGTTTTGAACAAATTTTAAAACACAAGTTTTCTTCTTTTTTCACTCCTTCTTCTCCACACAAATATTCTCTTAATTTTCAAATGTTTCAACAGAACTCTACCAAAATTCTAAGAGAATCGAATTCGATCATCTTTAATTTGATTCTCTATCACTCTCTCCCAAAGATCTCGGCGCTATTTAGAGTTATAGGATCAATTGTAATCAAAGAAGCGTATCGAGTCTCTCTATCTATCAAAGTGATATTGAAAATGATGTGATTGTGGCCTGTAGATCAATTGGGTGTGATTATAGACCATAAATCTATTAGGTGATCTTGTAGCTTGGTTAAATCAAGAGAGTTTGCCCTGGACTTGTAGACAGGAGGGTGTATCTCATATCCTTGAAATCCAGGTTGTGATATCGACATTATATTTGAAAAGAAATCAACATAAGAAATTGTGTGGGACTGGATATAGAGTAACTCCGAACCAGTATAAAATTCCGAATGTTCTTTCCTTTTATTGCCTTTTATTCACTATTAGCATCTGTGTGTGATTCTGTGATTACCTTTGTATTTGTGAATTGCATCTGTCTGTGTTTGATTTCAAAAGATTTCAAAAATTCCTAATGAATAATCATGCGGACTCGATCGTATTTGCAGATGACTCCTCTAATGTTCATATTCACAATCCATTAGAAGAAGATGAAGAAGAAGAAAAGTGCAAATGGATGAAGACAATAAAGATATTTTGCATCGGAGAAGTCTATTTTGATAAAGATGGTAATTTGGTCGAACAACGTGGAAATTTTTGTCTCCATTACAAAATTGTTCGATTCACAAGTCACCAGTTATCAAAATCTCTCATTAGTTTGTTTTTTTGTTAACTTTTTATATACTGTGTATATTTGAATATAGCAGTGTATATGTAAGTAATATAACAACATATATAATAAAATTATATTAACATTTCGCTTAATTATACTTCGCTATTAGTATTTAGTTCCATAAGTATTAGTATAAGGGGGAGTTACGTAGCATAGGATTATTTTTTGTTGACGACGAAGGGGGAGAATTATAAAATAGCTTAGATTGGCTAAGATTAAGGGGGAGTTAGTAGAATAAAGGGTAGTTGTTAGAACAAGGGGGAGTTAGAGTAGAATCAGAGTTTTGTGGAGTAGATTTTATAAACAAAGGTTGTCATCATCAAAAAGTGGGAGATTGTTATTTTTGGAGATGATGGTTTTGATGACAACAACCTTAGGACTTGTTATAAAATGTAAATATTAATATTCTTGTCTAAATATATATTTATATGCAGGATATATATATATATATATATATATATATATATATATATATATATATGCAGGTACTGAGAATGAAGACCGTACAGTATAAAGATTCAAGACTGAGTATAAAGATTCAAGACTGACGAATTCAAGATTGAGGAAACCAAGACTGAAGACTCATGAGTTCAAGAGTTTAAAATTTCAAGAGTTTAAGTTATCAAGATATGTAATAGTGTCTATATTTGTGTTAAAACTTCATAATAGCACCAAAATCTTTATTCGAATTTTAATAGTGGAAAGGAATCCACCTTCTCGCTTTAATAGTGGGATGGAACCCACGACCTCTTTAGTGGGATGGAACCCACGACCTTCTCTAGTGGAATGGAATCCATGAAATTTTCAAAATTATTTATTTTAAATTTTTTTCCAAAAACTTTTTAAAAGTTATCTCCCTCGGTTTAAATATTTTAGCCTTAAACTATTTTTATTATCTTTTATATTTTGATTTCAAAATCATCTCCTATTTTTAAACTATCTCCTGGTTTTAATATTATAGCCTTTAAATCTCAAAAATTTATTCTGTACTTAGTTTTTAATATTAATTTTGTATTATAGGTTACATATTTTTAAGATTATTTTTTAAATCTCTTTTATAAGTTTAAACTATATTTAAAATTGTTTACAAAGTTTAATAATTGTGTTGACAAGTTTTAGAGTATAGATCATTTTAAAAACAAAATCAATTTCAAAATTCACATGGACATGTCGGCATACCCCATCCCCCATGTCGGCATGGTGGCCATTTATTTCAAAATTTAAATTTTCAAAAAAAGTGGCTATTCATCATAACCTTTCGTAAATGGACACGACTGTTGTTCCTCTATAAATACCTAATGTTTTGAATGAATTTTAAAACACAAGTTTTCTTCTTTTTTCACTCCTTCTTCTCCATATAAATGTTCTCTTAATTTTCAAATGTTTTAACAACACTCTGCCGAAATCCTAAGTGAATCAAACTTGATCATCTCTAATTTGATTCTCTACCACTCTCTCTCAATGATCTGTGACAGCCCTAGTTAATCAAGTGTGTAGAAAATTTAGTTCATTTGAATTCTAATTTAATAAAAAAAAATATGAATACAATTTTCTAAAAATATATATATATATACTTGTGTAAAAATGAGAATGTATGTAGTGGTGCATGTGCACACTGTTGCAGTGTACAATCTGGAGCAAGCAATTCAGTAAGAATCTTGCAAGAAAAAAAATAATAATATAAATAAATAAAAATATAAATTAGTGCATGACCATTAAGTATGAATGCACCATAGTTGAATGAAATGCATGAACAACCTGAGGAAGATTTTTAGCTCTAACTTACATAGCATAGGTGCAAACACAGTAGCTTGTGTGGGTAGAGAATATATATAAATACATAGGAATACACATGCATGTACCCAGTATTTAACAGAAACACACACACCTAGCTGGCCGTTCAAATAAACTTATATGCATGAATAACATCCAGAAAAGACAAGAAATGCCTGAGCCAAAGAATTCATGCATATAATGTGTGAAGGAACTTTGCCAAAAAGGGTTAAGACAGGGAAAAAGGAAAATGGCAGGGAGAGGGTAAACTGTTGGGTGAGATTAGGGAATAATGATGGAATTTCTGATGAAAATAAATTACCTTACTAACCTTAAAACCCTAACAACTCCACTATATACCACATCATCTCCTACGGGTGCACATTGGAAGACCAGAAATCAAAATACAGAGAAGGAAGTAAGCAACAGATTAAGGAAAACAATGGCAAACTTGAATCAAGACCTAGGAAGAAGAAACATGGTGAGTAAACCCTCACTTGGCAAGGCATTAAGACCTATGAAAGGAAGCCATTAAATCTTTAGTTTATCTTAATTTTTCTGTGATGTTTTATATGCATTTTTAGTTGAAAATTTTCTGTTGTTTCTGGATTTTGTGTTTTGCAGTGCCTTGTTGTTATTTAAATTATGCTTGATTATACATGACAATTTAATGATAGGATGGTAATAACTGACTTACTTGTGGAATTCTAAGTTTGAGAAAATGTTTTTGGTTTAAGCATAAACTAGTAAGAAAAGTAGGGTGCAAGGCAGTAAGGGGAAGGGGGTCCTCTGGCTTATGACTTGCATTTGAAGGGATGATAGAGATACAGTGGAATTTCCACATGCTAAATCTTGATCCATCCTTGGGTACCCTCTGGAAATAAGGTTAATAAGAAAATACATTATAATGCATGGGATGACTACAAGAACCTTATTGCTAGAGAACCCTGGTAGCATTCCATTTTGGAAATGCTCTGAGTTATGCTTCAACCAAAAGTTTGTCTCTGAAGGAAATTAACTTGAAATGACTTTCAAATGTGAGTGATGGTTGAATATATGGGTTACTGAATGTTTGATGGATGTATAAAACTGCTTGTATGCATTGATTAGGGATACAACAGTGTGGGGCATGACACTGCATAAGTAATAGGGGGTTATAGGAAAGAATTTAGTAATTAAACTCAGGGCATGGGTCACCTCTATCAGGTTGGATATGAGGGAAGTGGGTATGACATGGTGGTTGGCTTGCATCAAGGATGGGGTGTAAGTTTGCACATGGCATGTTTATGTCCAAATAGATTGAAGTGCACTGGAAATCAAACAGCAGTTCCAGGCAATGTGCACCAGTGCAACTATGAATGTGATACTGGACTCTTAAAAGTGTTATGAACTTATAAGCAAAAGTGAATATGCTAGGAGTATGGTGGGTACTGGTATGCAGACCCAGTTTTGATGCTTTAGCTAAATGATAGGGGTTTTGCTTGTTCATGGTTATGAAATGCCTGTGTGATTTGCATGAAGGCTGCTATGAATTCCTGAAATAAGAATTTCTGCTAAGAAACTGGTCTAAGCACATATACATGCATTTAACAATTCATTCACTTCACTGTAAGGATACAAAAATGTGTACATGAGGAAGTGGTTTAACAATTTGAGTAAAACATCTAACTTCTGAAATAAAGGTGATGTGGAACCAATTTCATAAATCTTATGTATTGTCAATTGAATTTACTCATACCAGATTTCAATCTGACCTGTTTGTTGCTTGCATCAAATGGGTGTTTCACTTGCATTGTGGAGCAGACCATGAGATGGTTGCAGGGAAAAAGGATGCTAAATAGTAAGATGCAGACATATGATGCTAGAAGAAATTGCAAACTAACTAAGCTAGGACTTTGTAGGAGAATGGCTCTTCTGTTTTATTTTCAGTTGAAAAGTTTTATGTAATGATGTTTAAATTGTGCTAGAAAAACTTGGCTATTATGTAAAGGATGACTGGGAAGAAGTATGTTGTAATGAAAATTATTTCCAGTGAAAGAAAATATGATAAAGGCCTTTAGCTTTATGTTAAAAACTATGAGCATACCAAATTCTTAGGAATCAAGTAAGGAATTGGTAGGGGATCTGAAGCATATGCGAACCAGTATACCTATGTATTAGCTTGTTTAGAAAACTAGAACCTGTTCATTTAGTCACTGCAGGTATCATGAGGTAAAGGAAAACCATAGGCAGAAAGGAAAAAAAGCACAGGAAATGTAAACTCAGAATTAAAAATGTGTTTGATAATTATTTGTATAAGTGAAACTTGTGGACTACAACTAATTAATTTCAGAGTCTTACCTAAACAAATCAGTCCACTCAAGAACTAAGGGGAAGCAAATTGCAGCTATGCCTGATTATGTGCCAGCAAGTGCACAGGAACATGTACAACCCCAGTTTAGTCATTGGGAAAGAACCTTGGGCAAGTTGAAATGCTATGAGTCAGTTCACATATTTCATTTAATACACCAATGACAAACACAAGGAAACAAGTAGGAATTAGTCAAATGAATGGTGCAGAGATTCAAATGGAAGGGATCTTCTTGATTGTTTTTGTTGTGAATGACTCAGTTTGATTTTGTTCAAAAATGGGCTGAGTTACTCAGAAATAAAAATAATAATAAAAATATACTCTGGTATAAAAACTATGTGAATAATCAAATAGTTTTTACAAAGAAGTATATCAATATTTTTATATTGATTGGAGTGGATCTTGGGAAATAAAAGGAAAAAGAAAAAAAACAATAAGAAAATAGTTGGTCAGAAAAGAAGGCAACCCTAATTAGCCCAAACTAAATTGTGTCATTCAAAAAAAAAAAAAAATGACAAGTAGGAAGGGGTTGTCTCAGTTGGTATCAAAGCTATGTTAATAAATACATAGCCAAAATAAATACTTGTTTGGATCTGTATGCCTTGTTTGCATTGTTTGCTGCTTGCTTGAGTTACTTTGCTTGTTATAAATAAATAAGTTCATTGTTAGTTTAAAAAAAAAAACAAAAGTAGTAAATAAGAATCAGAACTAACTACATTAGAAATGTTCAATAGAGACCCAGAGGAGTTAGAATCAATCCCCAGGCCACAGGAGAAAGAGAAAATGGTCAATCTTCTAACACTACTGAGCAAGCAACTAGAATGGCTGCTGGTCCCCCAGTGATTAACATGCAAGATTTTGTTCAAATACTGAGGGATGGAATGGCACCTAGGGCAGATAATCCATATGAGGGGCTGTCCAAATTGCTTAAAACATATACAAATCTGAGAGGCAGTAGCTTTGATGGCACAGAAAATGCCATAGGTGTCCAGTCATGGTTAAGAACAGTGGAGAGGATCTTTGGAGACATGCAAGTAAATGATCAGAGAAGAAGGCAAATAGCTTCAAGACAGCTGAAAGGCATATCTTTGGACTGGTGGGAAGTGATTATTGCAGGCAGGCAAGAACAAGAAATCACATGGAATCAGTTCAAAGAGATGTTAGAAGCCAGATTTGTCCCAGCATCAACAAAAGCTTCATTGCTTGAGGAATTTATCAAGTTGAGACAAGGATCTATGAGTGTTACTGAATACACTCAGAAATTTGAAGGGTTGTCTAAATATGGGGCAGTATTAATTCCAGATGAAACATCAATGAATGCTAGGTACATTCAAGGGTTGAATGCTGGATTGAGTAGAGCCATGTTGTCATATAAAGATAGAACATTTGACCAAGTTATGGACTTGACACTGTCATTTGAGCAACATGACAATGCCAGAGAAAAGT
This sequence comes from Allium cepa, assembly GCA_030765085.1. NCBI lineage: Eukaryota > Viridiplantae > Streptophyta > Magnoliopsida > Asparagales > Amaryllidaceae > Allium > Allium cepa. The sequence goes on along the minus strand of CM060929.1, from coordinate 337,140,226 downwards.
TCAAGAACTTCAGGAATAATAAGAAAGGAAAGAATAGAGCACATCCATATGAGAGGAAGAAGGGAGAAGCAATGAACAAGGAAGGAAGTAAAGTGGCAAACCCTGAAAACAAGAAATCTAAAGTGATCTGTTATAACTATGGAAAGGAAGGCCATATTAAAACCAAATGCCAAGCACCTAAGTCAACTGTTCTTAGGTGCTACAACTGTGGAAAAGAGGGGCACATGAAGAAGCAGTGTCCAGAGATGGCAAGGGTGGCTGTACTTGAGGGAAAAGGCAAGGCAAGGGATGCACCAAGCCAAGTGGAAGGTATATTATTTATTAAAGGCATACCCATATCAGTTGTTTTTGACACAGGAGCCACACACTCTTTTATTTCATATGATATAGTTCAGAAATTAGGGCTAACCTGTATTCTTGTTGATAAGCCATTGCATATTGATAGTCCTTTAGGTAGTTCCTGTATTACCCATATGAAATGCATGCAATTAGAAATAAGCATGGGTGGTCACACCTTTATCTCAGAATTATATGTGTTGAATTACCCCAAGCTAGGTATCATATTGGGAATGGATTGGTTAAAAAACTTTTGTGCTATTATTAACTTAGGAAATTCTACCATTTCACTACAATTTCCTGATGGAAAGAGGGTTGTGGTTATGTATGAAGCAGCCAAGGATAGGGGTATGGGAAAAATATTCAACTTGAACAGTGGAGAAGTTGAATTGAGTTTAAATAAGATACCCATAGTTAACCAATACCCTGATGTGTTTGGTGAAGTGAATGGCATCCCTCATAACAGATCAGTAGAGTTTCAAATAAGACTTAAACCAGGAACAAGCCCTGTCATCAAGAAACCAAATAGGATGAGTCCTAAAGAACTGAGTGAGTTGAAGAAACAACTGGAGGAATTAGAACAAAAAGGCTTTACTAGGCCTAGCAGTTCAAATTGGGGATCACCAGTAGTGTTTGTTAAGAAGCATGATGGTTCCTTAAGAATGTGCATAGACTATAGGGAACTGAACTCAGTCACTATCAAAAACAAATACCCTCTACCTAGGATTGATGATCTCTTTGATCAACTAAATGGTGCTAAAGTATTTTCTAGGCTTGATTTAGCAACTGGTTTTCACCAAATGAAAGTAGAAGAAGAAAGTATCAAATATACAGCCTTCAATACTAGGTATGGCTTGTATGAATACTTAGTAATGCCATTTGGTTTGACTAATGCACCATCCTATTTTGTAGATTTGATGAATAGAATTTTCAGAGATTATTTGGATAAATTTGTGCTAATTTTCATTGATGATATACTAGTGTATTCCAAGACAGATAATGAACATGAAAAGCATTTGCATATGGTACTGAGTAGATTAAGGCAACAAAACCTTAAAGCCAAGTTTGCAAAATGTTCTTTTTGGAAGAATGAAATAAAAATTTTGGGCCACATAATTTCTCAAGAAGGAATTTCAGTAGATCCAAGTAAAGTCATGGCAGTGCAAGCATGGAAAAGACCGAGCAATGTCACTGAAATCAGATCATTCATGGGGATGGCTGGATACTACAGGAGATTCATAAAGAATTTTGCTAAAAAGGCAATTCCACTAACCAAGTTAACAAGGAAAGACCAACCTTTTATGTGGACTGAGAAATGTGAAGAGGCATTTAACCAATTGAAGAAGGCATTGATGGAAGCACCAGTGCTGAAAATCCCAGAGGGCAATGACAATTTAGTGGTATATACTGATGCATGTGGATCAGGTATAGGAGCTATCCTTATGCAAGATGGTAGAGTAATAGCTTATGCATCAAGACAACTGAAACCCAGTGAAACCAAGTATGCAACACATGACTTGGAATTGGCAGCAGTGGTGTATGCACTAAAGCTTTGGAGACACTACCTGTTAGGAGCAAAGTTTGAACTTTATACTGACCACAAGGCTTTAAAGTATTTATTTTCTCAAAAAGATTTAAATATGAGACAACATAGGTGGGTGGAATTTCTTGCTGCCTATGATTTGGACATTATGTACACACCAGGAAAAGCAAACAAAGTGGCAGATGCATTAAGTAGACAACATGCCAAGTTGGCTACACTGATGATAGACGAGTTTAAAAGGTTGTTAACACTGACAGATGTAGAAATAGAATACATGGGAGAACAAGCAATGGAGGTGGGTAAGGATGTGGAGCACCATGGTAAGCTCAGTCTTATCACAATAAAGTCAAATTTAGTGGAAGAAGTAAACCAGTCACAAGACACTGATGCATTCTTGAGAGAAAAGAAGGAGTTGTTAAAAAATGGTGTAAAGATTGACAAATTTGAACTGGATGAAAAAGGATGTGTAAGATATAAAGGAAGGTTATGTGTACCTAACACAGAAGCACTTAAGAGGAAGATCATGGATGTCCATCACAAATCAAAGTACACCATACATCCAGGTGGCACTAAAATGTATCATGACCTAAAAAGAAGTTATTGGTGGAAAGGAATGAAGAGAAGTGTGGGTGAATATGTGGCAAAATGTATGACTTGTCAACAAGTCAAGGCTGAGTATCAAAGACCCAGTGGACTGCTGCAACCTTTGGAAGTTCCAAGATGGAAATGGGAAAGCATATCAATGGATTTCATTGATGGCTTGCCAAGATCAAAGAGAGGAAATGACAGTATTTGGGTGGTGGTGGATAGATTAACCACATCATCACACTTCATACCAGTAAAGAGTGATAGAAATGCACCAAAACTAGCACAAGTCTTCATGAAAGAGATAGTAAAGTTACATGGGGTTCCTACCACAATTATTAGTGACAGAGATACTATATTTACATCTAAGTTCTGGAGTAGCTTTCAACAGGCAATGGGGGTTGAGTTGTGCTTGAGCACAGCCTACCATCCCCAAACTGATGGTCAAACAGAAGTAGTTAATAAATTCTTAGAGGATCTACTTAGAGCTTGTGTGCTGGATCATGGTGGGAATTGGGAAGACTACCTTCATTTGGCAGAATTTGCCTACAATAACAACTACCAGAGTAGTATAGGAATGGCACCCTATGAGGCTCTGTATGGAAGGCCTTGTGTGTCACCTGCTTGCTGGTTAGAAGTGGGTGATAGGGTAATGTTGGGACCAGATCATGTGAAAGAGACAAATGCTAAAGTTACATTGATCAGACAGAGAATGAAGGCAGCACAAGACAGAATGAAATCATATGCAGATAGGAGAAGGAAGCCACTTGAATTTGAGTTAGGAGAATATGTGTACTTAAAGGTTTCACCAATGAGGAAGGTGTTGAGATTTGGCAAGGCAGGGAAGCTAACCCCAAGGTATATAGGACCATATGAGATTATTGCAAGGATAGGAAAGATGGCTTACAAGTTGAAATTGCCAGAAGAGATGAGTGGGATACACAATGTATTTCATGTATCACAATTGAGAAAATATGTGCATGATGAAGCTTCAGTAGTTCAGCCACCAAGTAAAGTGGAAGTTAGACCTGACCTGGTGTATGAGAAGAAGCCAGTGGGCATTACAGCTAAGGAAGATAAGAGATTGAGAAACAAAATAATTAAACTGGTAAAGGTGCAGTGGAGTTTGGACCCTAATGACTGCACATGGGAGGTTGAAGACAAGATAAAGGCCCAATACCCTCAATTATTTGCAGTAGATAGTTAAGGCAGAGGTATTTTAATATTTATGCTTGAATTTACTTAGTTGAACATGACATCCAATGTTGTGTGTGCTTGTTTGTTTTGGTTGAATTAAGAATGTGTATTTATGTTTGATTTTGACCCTTGATTTACATAGCAAGAAGTGTTAAATTGTGGGACACAATTTCTTAAAGAAGGGGTGTATGTGACAGCCCTAGTTAATCAAGTGTGTAGAAAATTTAGTTCATTTGAATTCTATTTTAATAAAAAAAAAATATGAATACAATTTTCTAAAAAAAATATATATATGCTTGTGTAAAAATGAGAATGTATGTAGTGGTGCATGTGCACACTGTTGCAGTGTACAAACTGGAGCAAGCAATTCAGTAAGAATCTTGCAAGAAAAAAAATAATAATATAAATAAATAAAAATATAAATTAATGCATGACCATTAAGTATGAATGCACCATAGTTGAATGAAATGCATGAACAACCTGAGGAAGATTTTTAGCTCTAACTTACATAGCATAGGTGCAAACACAGTAGCTTGTGTGGGTAGAGAATATATATAAATACATAGGAATACACATGCATGTACCCAGTATTTAACAGAAACACACACACCTAGCTGGCCGTTCAAATAAACTTATATGCATGAATAACATCCAGAAAAGACAAGAAATGCCTGAGCCAAAGAATTCATGCATATAATGTGTGAAGGAACTTTGCCAAAAAGGGTTAAGACAGGGAAAAAGGAAAATGGCAGGGAGAGGGTAAACTGTTGGGTGAGATTAGGGAATAATGATGGAATTTCTGATGAAAATAAATTACCTTACTAACCTTAAAACCCTAACAACTCCACTATATACCACATCATCTCCTACGGGTGCACATTGGAAGACCAGAAATCAAAATACAGAGAAGGAAGTAAGCAACAGATTAAGGAAAACAATGGCAAACTTGAATCAAGACCTAGGAAGAAGAAACATGGTGAGTAAACCCTCACTTGGCAAGGCATTAAGACCTATGAAAGGCAGCCATTAAATCTTTAGTTTATCTTAATTTTTCTGTGATGTTTTATATGCATTTTTAGTTGAAAATTTTCTGTTGTTTCTGGATTTTGTGTTTTGCAGTGCCTTGTTGTTATTTAAATTATGCTTGATTATACATGACAATTTAATGATAGGATGGTAATAACTGACTTACTTGTGGAATTCTAAGTTTGAGAAAATGTTTTTGGTTTAAGCATAAACTAGTAAGAAAAGTAGGGTGCAAGGCAGTAAGGGGAAGGGGGTCCTCTGGCTTATGACTTGCATTTGAAGGGATGATAGAGATACAGTGGAATTTCCACATGCTACATCTTGATCCATCCTTGGGTACCCTCTGGAAATAAGGTTAATAAGAAAATACATTATAATGCATGGGATGACTACAAGAACCTTATTGCTAGAGAACCCTGGTAGCATTCCATTTTGGAAATGCTCTGAGTTATGCTTCAACCAAAAGTTTGTCTCTGAAGGAAATTAACTTGAAATGACTTTCAAATGTGAGTGATGGTTGAATATATGGGTTACTGAATGTTTGATGGATGTATAAAACTGCTTGTATGCATTGATTAGGGATACAACAGTGTGGGGCATGACACTGCATAAGTAATAGGGGGTTATAGGAAAGAATTTAGTAATTAAACTCAGGGCATGGGTCACCTCTATCAGGTTGGATATGAGGGAAGTGGGTATGACATGGTGGTTGGCTTGCATCAAGGATGGGGTGTAAGTTTGCACATGGCATGTTTATGTCCAAATAGATTGAAGTGCACTGGAAATCAAACAGCAGTTCCAGGCAATGTGCACCAGTGCAACTATGAATGTGATACTGGACTCTTAAAAGTGTTATGAACTTATAAGCAAAAGTGAATATGCTAGGAGTATGGTGGGTACTGGTATGCAGACCCAGTTTTGATGCTTTAGCTAAATGATAGGGGTTTTGCTTGTTCATGGTTATGAAATGCCTGTGTGATTTGCATGAAGGCTGCTATGAATTCCTGAAATAAGAATTTCTGCTAAGAAACTGGTCTAAGCACATATACATGCATTTAACAATTCATTCACTTCACTGTAAGGATACAAAAATGTGTACATGAGGAAGTGGTTTAACAATTTGAGTAAAACATCTAACTTCTGAAATAAAGGTGATGTGGAACCAATTTCATAAATCTTATGTATTGTCAATTGAATTTACTCATACCAGATTTCAATCTGACCTGTTTGTTGCTTGCATCAAATGGGTGTTTCACTTGCATTGTGGAGCAGACCATGAGATGGTTGCAGGGAAAAAGGATGCTAAATAGTAAGATGCAGACATATGATGCTAGAAGAAATTGCAAACTAACTAAGCTAGGACTTTGTAGGAGAATGGCTCTTCTGTTTTATTTTCAGTTGAAAAGTTTTATGTAATGATGTTTAAATTGTGCTAGAAAAACTTGGCTATTATGTAAAGGATGACTGGGAAGAAGTATGTTGTAATGAAAATTATTTCCAGTGAAAGAAAATATGATAAAGGCCTTTAGCTTTATGTTAGAAACTGTGAGCATTCCAAATTATTAGGAATAAAGTAAGGAATTGGTAGGGGATCTGAAGCATATGTGAACCAGTATACCTATGTATTAGCTTGTGTAGAAAACTAGAACCTGTTCATTTAGTCATTGCAGGTATCATGAGGTAAAGGAAAACCATAGGCAGAAAGGAAAAAAAGCACAGGAAATGTAAACTCAGAATTAAAAATGTGTTTGATAATTATTTGTATAAGTGAAACTTGTGGACTACAACTAATTAATTTCAGAGTCTTACCTAAACAAATCAGTCCACTCAAGAACTAAGGGGAAGCAAATTGCAGCTATGCCTGATTATGTGCCAGCAAGTGCACAGGAACATGTACAACCCCAGTTTAGTCATTGGGAAAGAACCTTGGGCAAGTTGAAATGCTATGAGTCAGTTCACATATTTCATTTAATACACCAATGACAAACACAAGGAAACAAGTAGGAATTAGTCAAATGAATGGTGCAGAGATTCAAATGGAAGGCATCTTCTTGATTGTTTTTGTTGTGAATGACTCAGTTTGATTTTGTTCAAAAATGGGCTGAGTTACTCAGAAATAAAAATATAAATAAAAATATACTCTGGTATAAAAACTATGTGAATAATCAAATAGTTTTTACAAAGAAGTATATCAATATTTTTATATTGATTGGAGTGGATCTTGGGAAATAAATAAAAAAAGAAAAAAAAACAATAAGAAAATAGTTGGTCAGAAAAGAAGGCAACCCTAATTAGCCCAAACTAAATTGTGTCATTCAGAAAAAAAAAAAAAAACTAAAATGACAAGTAGGAAGGGGATGTCTCATGATCTCAGTGCTATTTCGGAGTTATAGGATCATTTGTAATCAAAGAACGTATTGAGTCTCCATATCTATCAAAGTGATAGTAAAAATGGTGTAATTGTGGCTTATAAATCAATTGGGTGAGATTGTAGCCCGTAAATCAATTAGGTGATCTTGTAGCCTAGTTAAATCAAGAGAGTTTTCCCTGGACTCGAAGACAGGAGGGTGTATCTCGTAGCCTTGAAATTAAGGTTGTAATATCGATATTATATTTGAAAATAAATCCGCACAAGAAATTGTGTGGGACTGGATGTAGGGTAACTCTGAACTAGTATAAAATTCCGGTGTGTTCTTTCCTTTTACTGCTTTTTATTTACTATTTACATCTGTGTCTGATTCTATGATTGTCTCTGTGTTTGTGAATTGCAACTGTCTGTGTTTAATTTCCAAAGATTTCAAAATTCCGTAAAATCCATTAAACACTATTCATTCCCCTCTAGTATTAATTTTGCCTTAAGATCCGTAATCCACATTTCCTACAAAAAGGGCAGCTCTAAAGCTGTCTGCTCATCAGACCAGAAGTGCGTAACGAGTTCAAATATAAATTTCATGCCTGAATTCTAGGTGCTTCCGCTTCAATTTCAGACTTCCTGCCAAAATCCAAAATTCAACGCCTAAATTGCATCTTCCTACCAAAGACACATAGTGATCCATGCACAATTGACAAGTCAGATGGATGTATGACACATGGCAGGATCGAAAGGTGGAAATTAAAATAGCAAAAGAAGAGTTAAGGCATTCCACGTGCATCTGTATACTTTAAATAGAAAATGCATTGTAGCAAGAAAGGGACCATTTCTAAATTGGATAATATTAAGGACAATAACGAAATCTTTTTACCCTCTACCAATGATATCTATACTAAGGAACATAAAACGGAGAAAGTGAAACTTTTCCCATGGATATAGGATTTCCTAAAATCCAAACCACGTAAATTCTTTGTCTCTACTTTTTCTACATTTTCTTTTTACCTACTTTGTTTTTAGCATTAGATTCTCTCTTATTATTTACCTGAATCGAATGTTAATTTAGTTTGACATTTTAACAAATAGTTAAAGTGCAACTACCTAATTAATTAAGCTTTAAGCAGCATAATTACTACTCAAAATGGTCAATTTAATATTAATTAAATTTGTTGATTCAAAATTGCAGAAGTAATCAACGCTGCAATTACTTTTGTGATCGCTTGAGGCGTTGTAAGATGAAAAATCACAACAACTGTAGCGACCCGACTTTCTATCACCAGAAAGACGCATCACTATTTAAGAAAGAAAGGGATAGAAGAAGAAAAGAAAGAGAAGAAAGAACAACAATACATCAGAATCTCACAGTGGAACGAATGAAATATAATATATAACATATACATAGTATCACATACATCAGAATACACAATTACACATCTCAAATTAGACAGTTATAACATCTCTGTCTAATATACAATACAAGATCATCTATACAGAATAACACACAGCGGAAACTCTATTTATATATCTACACGCTGAAGCCTCCTGCTCCAAAGCTCCTCTAGAATTCGTCAAGGAAAACCTGAATCACTTGACTACTCATACATAATATGAGTACCTAAGAGTTTAATAAAACAGAAAATAAACACTCGGGTCAGACAGGGGTCTGGTGTGAGTAAACGGTTTAAGATTGCTTAACTTTAGAAAATCCTTTGAAAAGAAAAGGTATCATGTAAGACTTCCCACACATAAACATGGAAAAGTTTTTACCTTACGCAAACCAAAACATTTGATAGGAAATCCAGTGATATTATAATAGTGTCTAGGGTTTTCAAGTAAATATGAAATAGCCGAAATTGTTACATTCATTAAATTCCAGCTACTAGCCACAAAAGTGGGTAATACAAACAAAACCGTATGGTCTCGTAGGGAAAATGGGTTTCCAACAATGGCAGGGCTACTGGGGTACCGCCCATCACAGTACGTGGCCTAGATCACCGTACTGAGGAGCCACCCTAACTCCCTTGCAACACAAGGCCGGGACCATTCCTTACTGAACAGTCCCGAACAAGACCACCCCGCAGTTGGCTGTAGATCTAACTTTCCACAAAGCCGAAATAAAAAGGGACATCTAGACAGGGATGTATCTCGCTCTCTAGCGGGAGCTACCCACGTAGCCTTGCTGCACCTCCCCTGTTTTAGCTATTCCCGGTTGATGAGGCTTGAGGCTACGATTACCTTTATAGAACACATCTATCTTAGAATGCTCATCGTCCACTTAATGATGTTCTGAAAGCATTCAATCCATACAAGTTCGTTCCGGGTTCAAACGAAACCGAAGGCACTATCTCGTTGCACTCATTTTGGAATCACCGTTAGAGTCAACGACCATAACCCTTGCACTCTGAATCACCATCTCGAACCTATAAGTACTATTCCGCCAAACTCATTATAGAATCACCCATAGAGTTATACTGACGTATAGTTCTTACACCTTGAGTCTTCACTTGCTCCACTTGGATTCACGATCTAACGTTTATATTGGATCGCTGTGGTTTTCGGATATCCAAATATGGAAACCCGATCCCGGTCTCACCGAATCCAAATGCCATTTTAATGTCCAAGTTGTACTTAAGGGATTTAAACAATAGATATTCAGAAATATCATTTAAACATAAATGGATGATTCACAACACAGATATATAATCTTCTATTATCACATTCATCCATATATATCACAAAGCAGCATATATCACATCTCAGATATAACACATTCACATCATCACATATCAACCAATGACATATAATATCAACCAATATCATTAACTCATCCAATGATACTAATCAACCAATCAATAATCACTCATACACAAGGTTGATCCAACTTAAATAATTTAATTAATTCTTAATTAAATTGATTCTTACTTAATCACTGGATTATCATCAATCCATCTTACCATTCAATTATTAATTGCAAATAATTAATTAACATCACTTATCCATCTAATTTAATTTAATCATCCCTGATTAATTATTACTTAATTTCTTTAAGTAATTATTCCTTAATTACAATATTAATTAATCATCTTGATTAACTACTTCTTAAGTAATTATCTCTTAATTACTCTTTTAAATTAATCACATTTGATTAATTATTATTTAATTACCTTGATAATTATTTCATAATTATCCTTTAATTACACCTGATTAATCACCTTTAAATTTATCACACTTGATTAATTACTTTTAACTAAACACTCTTAATTAATTACTTTTAATTAATCACATTTAGTAATTAAAACTTAATTATAAATTAATTATCCTTAAATTATTAATTAACAATTAATTAATTATTTCCATTAATTAATGATTTCTTTCATTAATTAAATTTCTTTCTTAATTAATTACTTTAACAAGTAATTAATCACTTAATTAATTACTCTTAATCCTTTTATTAATTAACCATTAATTAAATAATTTAAACCTTTAATTAATTTTATCAATTAATTCTTTAACTAATAATTCAAGCGATTAATCCTTAATCACATCCACTAAATTACTTTTAATAAAGTAATTATCTCTTACTTAATTACCTACTGTAATTAGTTACTTAATTACTTCACCCAATAATTATACTTAATTAACTCCAAAGTGATTATCTTTAATTAATCACTAATTAATTACTTAATTAATTATTCAACTAATCATTTAAATTAAATTAAATAATTCTTTACCTTCTTATTTTTAAAAAAATTCTTAATTAAGGAAACCATTATCTAAATCAAATCATTTATAATAACCAATAACTTTTCAATGGTTGATAATTTAACTATCTTACTTATCTTTACAAATTTAATTTATCTTCAATTAATTCAAAATTCAAAATACTTAAGATCATCTTTATTATAATTGATTGCCACATTCTAAAGCATTAAATTTTATTTAAAAATAAAATTTATTGGAAATCAATTATAATTAAAATAATTTAAACATTTAAATTAAAACTTTTTAAATCTTTTAAAACTTCCCAAAGTTATTAAATAGAATTCAATACATTTTTTTTTTCAAAAACATCCATTTCTTTTTATTTTACAAACAATTATATTTTAATATATATATATATAAAGCTTGTTTAAAATTTGATTTTGAAATCAATTAGTTTTATAAGTAAAACTTATCTAACTTCTGTTTAAACCTTTATTCCAAAACCAATTTCTTTGTTTTCAAAACTTTTAACATAACTGTTATTCTCCAAGCTTCAGATAAAACCCAAACAAAAGCCCAAACTAAAACAAGCTCATCAAATCTCGAGCAAACCTCAGAAATACACGCGACAACCCCGAGTCTTCCCTTACCAAATGCCCGCTTCGTGCTCAACCAACACGAACCCGAGACCATCTTCGAGTTTTCTCCTCCTTCCTTTCCCAAAGCCCAACAGTGACACGAGATCGTGCACGTAAACGTGCACGTCACTGATGGTCGGCGGCGAACTTCACGCCGACCATCCCCAGGTCGCACACGACCTCCATTTCAAATCGCGCCACCCAGAAAAATCAAATTCGAACAAAAATCGAAAATTCACCTTCGAACCCATCAGCTCGAAACACATTTGCCAGAAAATTCAACATCCACGTCGACTCAAACTTCGAGAAAACCCATCGGCACCACCAAAGCATCGTCACGGTTCTCTAAACCCACGGCTTCTCTCTCGATTCACTCTGGTAGCCTCACAATGCCGCAAAGACGCGATGAACCATGATGAAAAAAATGAGGTACAAAACCCTACTTATTCAAATTCTGATCAATCCCTTCATCTATAATTTTCCCAAATAATTTTCTGATGAACTTCGCTGTCCCCTCCACCTTCGAGCACAGTCACGTCCTCTGATTCGTCGTCATTCGTCCCAAATTGACGAAAAATGTCAAAAACATCAAACCGCGAATTCTCCCAAATTACCCAACTAAAAATCGTGATATTACCATTAATAATCATGATCTTTAATATGTAATCCCATTATGAAATCAAAACTCAAAATTGATTTAATAAATTTTTGACCCAATTTACCATTTAACTGTAAATTTGAAAATTTTAAGCCAATCATTCAATTTAAAAACTTACAGTTATTTTTAGATAAAAAGTTACATAGTTACAAACAACTTTTGTTTACAAAACATAAGCAAATTCGAATTCAACATTGTTTTGTTGAATTTGTCAAGAAGTTTTAAACCTGTTTAAGCATACTAGGCATATTTTTAAGTATGCAGGTAACTCACAATCTTCAAACTCCCATGCATCTATATTCATTATTTTGAATCTAATAATCCAGACAGACCATCATAATTACACATGAACAAGATAAATTTCAAGATTCAAAACCTGTTTTTAAAATTGCATTTACTCACCTTTTTATTGCAGAGAACAGAAACTGTTCTTGACTTCCAGGTTTTAGAATTTATCTGCATGTTGAAATACATTCTGCTGCAGTTGATTTCCAGCTTTGCATGTTGATGTTTACATCTTATTGCTTGATTAAACTTGCTTTGATGATGAGCTTTCTTTTGCCTTTGATTTCTATTTGAAAATCTTGCATTGATTTTGAATTTCTAGTTTATTCTTCTGATTTGAATTTTCCAGATTATCCTCTTTTTGTTTTCAAATTGCAATTCCAGGTTCATTCATTTTTCAGATATTACTTCTTTCATTTTGATCTTTATTTTGCATTCAATTTGTTGAAATGAGATAATGTTCAGCTGAAAGTAAAACTTATTTTGTATTTTTCAATTAAATTTTAAATTTAGTTATTAAGAGAACATTGTCATTTGTCTATCCTATGTTCCCATTATCTTACACCTATGCACATGATTCACAAGTGTCTTTAATGTTTACTAAATGTTTTACAAGTGTTATTATGTTTAATTCATATTTACAAAAGTTATTTTTCTAATGTTTTATTAATGTTTAAAATGTTATTTTCTTTTTAATAATCAATTTAAGCTATATACAATGTATTATGTAATATTCATATAAATTCAAGTAACTTATATTTTTGATTCCATTCTAAATAACCTGTTTTTATTAAATTGAGAAATTAAATATAACTCCTTATATAAATTTTTTAAAACAATCTTATCTTATAATAAAATTAAAATGGAAGACTATTAAAAATAATTGAAAATGAACTTCAAATTTTATTCTTATTTTAAAAAAAAACTAAAATATATGTTTATAAAATAAGAAATTAACTTTGTTATTAAAATTTAAAATTTAAAATATCATTTCAAAAACATTGAATCAAATTAACCTTTCAAGTTACAGAACTATATATTTATTAAAGTTTGAAAACTTTTATTAAATTCAAATCAATATAATTCCATTTCAAATATATATATATATACTAATATATATACACATTTCAAATAGAAAAACATTTTAACATTATATTTGATAATTACTGTATTAAATCTCAAAACAAATTTCAAATCACAATACATATATATTCATATATATTTTAATTTGAGTAGATAGCTTTTATTACTTAAAAACTTCCTATTTACAAGATATATCAATACATATATATTATAAATAGAAAATATTTTGATTAACTTTTGAAAAATAATACTTACTAATTTTAAATTATCAAAATAAATATTTCCAAATCAAAATAATATAAACTGTCAAAAAAATGAAAGTTGCCTATTTATTTTGTTAAGAAAAATGTTGATAGATATTAACAAATTATTATTATCAGCCTTTCAAAGAATTTTAACTAATCAATTTATAAGGTTAAAATGATCAAAACAATTTAATTATTGTCAAAGATTATTAAATTGATATTGCTCAAAATCCCGGGTCGTCACATTCCTCCCCCCTTGAAAGAATTTCGTCCCCGAAATTTAAAAGCAAAGATAATTTAATAACCCAGCAAAAGAATTTCAATTTCTATCAGTAATCAAACACTATCAATCATAGCAACCAATTCAAACAGATAATATTATCTAGATTTTCCAAGTACCTACACTGGAATACTCGCTCTATAAAATCTTAAGTAACCATACTACTATAACCAAGAACTCCCTCATCTAATCCTATAAAACTAAACAAGACATCAGACTAAACTCAAAATCAGCTCAACTGCCAGATCCTTCCAAACTGCTGATTCTATCACCCGATGAATCATACACATATTCCTTAAAGATATGTGAAATACAATGAATTCCAGTTATCCGAACTGGCAATTCAATCCTGTAGATCAAAATCTAATCTTCACAGAACACAGAAAAACTCAATATACTTCCGGAGCTAGCTCTCCAGTTTTACCCAATCTTATATCTCTTTTAATCAGATAAAACTAAAACAATATCCAAATTCTAACTGCACATTCCAAATTTCCTTAATTCTTAACTGCATAACTCTTCTGATGCTCTGAGTCACCTTCATCCTTCCCGATCAGCCTCACTCTTGCTGATTGCTTTATGAAACAAACTGGACCAAACTCAAACCAATCACTTGATCCTACTCAACAAAATGGCTCTCCAAAAATTTGCTGAAATATAATACACAACTTTATTCCACAAACATCAGTGGACTTCAAAAAACTACCTCTCTTTCTGGAATAGCCAAACAGTTGCACTTGACAACCTTACCTACCAAATCCAGAAAATTCCTTCATACTTGAATTTCCAGTAGAAATTCTTTAATCTAAGAAAACTGCTATCACGTTTTCGCTGCACAACTCTGATCTTGAGTAGATGAGAATGCTATCTAAGAACACAAGCACAATATTCCTCCATACACAGTTCATCCAATCCATAAAATCTTAGTGACCCTTTCACTTGGTCAAAACACCCAACATAATCTTAATTGGGAAACTAGGTGATCAATCCCTCTCCAAAGAATCCCGAGCCGCCTCACCAAACTCTTCTCGCTCCAAGAGTCATCCCTCTACATGGTTGAACCATCAATATTACTCCTGGAATCTAAGTCGACAAGCAAACTCAATCTCCGATGCTGGAAGACCTCCGATTTCCTCAAAAATATCTGGAAAATCTCTGACTACTTTAATAGCTTTTACCACCACTTGAGATGCCTTAATTCCCAAGCCAAAGAATACTCAAAGATTTCCCAAACTAATCGCAAGTCACTTTTGCGATCCCTCTCAGTTCAGACTCCAAAGAACTATCTTCCCAACTAGAACAGCTTTTCCTAGTCAAAATCAATCTTTCCAGAATGGCTTATCTACCTAAAAACTGATAAATCACTTCCAACAAATATCCTACTTTGCCGAGCTTCCTGAAGAAATGAATAAGCCTTCACTATCTGCTTGGTTTGCTGATAGTAGAATCTCAAAGATTTCTGAACCATCAAAGAAACGGATCCATGCTGCTGCTTCCAATCTTCACTTCAATGATACTACTAAGCCAAAAGATCATCCTTAACCACAAGCTCCTTAAAACTCAAAACTATCACCCAGTTCCACCAAAAGATCCTTGAGACGGGTAGACATCTCTTCAAGAAACTCAGCTCCAAACCAAACACCAAACACTTGTTCTTCTTAAGGAAACAATGATACCATGTCCGAAATAAAGTAACTCATCGATCTTAGTCTCATACTTTAATACAAATAAGACAACCACCCTTACTTAAGATCTAGAAAATCCCTAAATATCCGAATCTTCCCTGCAGTAGGCATCACAGTTCCTTCAACGCCATCTAAATCTTGCTCCAAAAGAACATTTTCAGAACCATCTATGGATACTGCATCCCATCACATAGCTATTCTTTCCTGAAGTTACCAAGATACCATCACCTGCTTCTACTCAGCTGACAGATTCAACTCTTGGAAATCCCTTTCACTCAAGTGCAAATCAACCTCACATTCCAAGAATATACTCCAATTCCTGCAAAGATTTCCTCTGGAATCCATGAAATCCTTCCACCAATCCACAAAACTTATTCGAGACGGTATTAGGTCTACAATCTCGACATAAACACCTCCAACCACAACCTATGAGCCTCTTCTTTTAGTGGTAGTCGTGTTCCACACACTCCTACCTTATCTACCTCTATAACCTATGTTGGAAAATCCAAACAGATAACCCAACAGATTAGGGGTGTGTGTGTGTGTGTGTCTATATATATATATATATATATATATATATATATATATATATATATATTACAAGTACGCTCTCTCAAGATAGACACCACTCTAGAGCCTAAGTATTCACTCAACCTAATGCTCTGATACCAACTGTAGCGACCCGAGTTTCTATCACCAGAAAGACGCATAACTATTTAAGAAAGAAAGGGATAGAAGAAGAAAAGAAAGAGAAGAAAGAACAACAATACATCAGAATCTCATAGCGGAACGAATGAAATATAATACATACATAGTATCACATGCATCAGAATACACAATTACACATCTCAAATTAGACAGTTATAACATCTCTGACTAATATATAATACACGATCATCTATACAGAATAACACACAGCAGAAACTCTATTTATATATCTACACGCTGAAGCCTCCTGCTCCAAAGCTCCTCCAGAATTCGTCAAGAAAAGCCTGAATCACTTGACTACTCATACATAATATGAGTACCCAAGAGTTTAATAAGACAGAAAATAAACACTCGAGTCAGACAGGGGTCTGGTGTGAGTAAACGGTTTAAGATTGCTTAACTTTAGAAAATCCTTTGAAAACAAAAGGTATCACATAAGACTTTCCACACATAAACATGGAAAAGTTTTTACCTTACGCTAACCAAAACATTTTATATGAAATCCAGTTATATTATAATAGTGTCTAGGGTTTTCAAGTAAATATGAAATAGCCGAAATTGTTACATTCATTAAATTCCAGCTACTAGCCATAAAAGTGGGTAATACAAACAAAACCGTAGGGTCTCGTAGGGAAAACGGGTTTCAAACAATGGCAGGGCTACTGGGGTACCGCCCGTCACAGTACACGGCTTAGATCACCGTATCGAGGAGCCACCCTAAATCCCCTGCAATACAAGGCCGGGACCATTCCTGACTGAACAGTCCCGAACAAGACCACCCCGCAGTTGGCTGCAGATCCAACTGCCCACAAAGCCGAAATAAAAAGGGACATCTAGACAGGGATGTATCTCGCTCTCCAGTGGGAGCTACCCACGAAGCCTTGCTGCACCTCCACTGTTTTATCCATTCCCGGTTGATGAGGCTTGAGGCTACGATTACCTTTATAGAACACATCTATCTTAGATTGCTCATCGTCCACCTGACGATGTTCTGAAAGCATTCAATCCATACAAGTTCGTTCCGGGTTCGAACGAAACCGAAGGCACTATCTCGTTGCACTCATTTTGGAATCACCCTCAGAGTCAACGACCATAGCCCTTGCACTGTAAATCACCATCTCGAGCCTATAAGTACTATTCCGCCAAACTCATTACGGAATAACCCACAGAGATATACTGACGTATAGTTCTTACACCTCGAGTCTTCACTTGCTCCATTTCGATTCGCGACCTAACGTTTATTTTGGATCGGTGTGGTTTTCGGATATCCAAATATCGAAATCCGATCCGGTCTCACCGAATCCAAACGCCATTTTAACGTCCAAGTTGTACTTAAGGGATTTAAACAATAGATATTCAGAAATATCATTTAAACAAAATGGATGATTCACAACACAAATAGACAATCTTCTATTATCACATTCATTCATATATATCACAAAGCAGCATATATCACATCTCAGATATAACACATTCACATCATCACATATCAACCAATGACATATAATATCAACCAATATCATTAACTCATCCAATGATACTAATCAACCAATCAATAATCACTCATACACAAGGTTGATCCAACTTAAATAATTTAATTAATTCTTAATTAAATTGATTCTTACTTAATCACTGGATTATCATCAATCCATCTTACCATTCAATTATTAATTACAAATTAATTAATTAACATCACTTATCTATCCAATTTAAATTAATCATCCCTGATTAATTATTACTTAATTTCTTTAAGTAATTATTCCTTAATTACAATATTAATTAATCATCTTGATTAACTACTTCTTAAGTAATTATCTCTTAATTACTCTTTTAAATTAATCACATTTGATTAATTATTATTTAATTACCTTGATAATTGTTTCATAATTATCCTTTAATTACACCTGATTAATCACCTTTAAATTATCACACTTGATTAATTACTTTTAATTAAACACTCTTAGTTAATTACCTTTAATTAATCACATTTAGTAGTTAAAACTTAATTATAAATTAATTATCCTTAAATTATTAATTAACAATTAATTAATTATTTCCATTAATTAACGATTTCTTTCATTAATTAAATTTCTTTCTTAATTAATTACTTTAACAAGTAATTAATCACTTAATTAATTACTCTTAATCCTTTTATTAATTAACCATTAATTAAATAATTTAAACCTTTAATTAATTTTATCAATTAATTCTTTAACTAATAATTCAAGTGATTAATCCTTAGTCACATCCACTAAATTACTTTTAATAAAGTAATTATCTCTTACTTAATTACCTACTGTAACTAGTTACTTAATTACTTCACCCAGTAATTATACTTAATTAACCCCAAAGTGATTATCTTTAATTAATCACTAATTAATTAATTACTTAATTAATTATTCAACTAATCATTTAAATTAAATTAAATAATTCTTTAACTTCTTATTTAAAAAAAATTCTTAATTAAGGAAACCATTATCTAAATCAAATCATTTATAATAACCAATAACTTTTCAATGGTTGATAATTTAATTATCTTACTTATCTTTACAAATTTAATTTATCTTCAATTAATTCAAAATTCAAAATACTTAAGATCATCTTTATTATAATTGATTACCACATTCTAAAGCATTAAATTTTATTTAAAAATAAAATATATTGGAAATAAATTATAATTAAAATAATTTAAACATTCAAATTAAAACTTTTTAAATCTTTTAAACTTTCCAAAGTTATTAGATAGAATTCAATACAAATTTTATTTCAAAAATATCCATTTTTTTTTTAAAACAATCGTATTTTATATATATATATATAAAGCTTGTTTAAAATTTGATTTTGGGATCACTTAGTTTTATAAGTAAAACTTATCTAACTTTTGTTTGAACCTTTATTCCAAAACCAATTTCTTTGTTTTCAAAACTTTTAACATAACTTTTATTCTCCAAGCTTCAGACAAAACCCAAACAAAAGCCCAAACTAAAACACGCTCATCAAATATCTAGCAAACCACAGAAATACACGCGACAACCCCGAGTCTTCCCTTACCCTATGCCCGCTTCGAGCTCAACCAATACGAACCCGAGACCATCTTCGAGTTTTCCCCTCCTTCTCTTCCCAAAGCCCAACAGTGACATGAGATCGTGCACGTCGCCGATGGTCGACGGCGAACTTCACGTCGACCGTCCCCAGGTCGCACACGACCTCCGCTTCAAATCGCGCCACCCAGAAAAATCAAATTCGAACAAAAATCGAAAATTCACCTTCGAACCCATCAGCTCGAAACACATTTTCCCGAAAATTCAACATCCACGTTGACTCAAACTTTAATAAAACCCACCGGCACCACCAAAGCTACGTCATGATTCTCTAAACCCACAGCTTCTCTCGCGATTCACTCTGGTAGCCTCACAATGCCACAAAGACGCGATGAACCATGATGAAAAAAACGAGGTACAAAACCCTACTTATTCAAATTCCGATCAATCCCTTCATCTATAATTTTCCCAAATAATTTTCTGATGAACGTCGCTGTCCCATCCACCTTCGAGCACAGTCACGTCCTCTGATTCGTCGACGTTCGTCCCAAATTGACCAAAAATGTCAAAAAAATCAAACCGTGAATTCTCCCAAATTACCCAACTAAAAATCGTGATATTACCATTAAAAATCATGATCTTTAATATGTAATCCCATTATGAAATCAAAATTCAAAATTGATTTAATAAATTTTTGACCCAATTTACCATTTAACTGTAAATTTTAAAATTTTAAGCCAATTATTCAATTTAAAAACTTACAGTTATATTTAGATAAAAAGTTACATAGTGACAAACAACTTTTGTTTACAAAACATAAGCAAATTCGAATTCAACATTGTTTTGTTGAATTTATCATGAAGTTTTAAAACTGTTTAAGCATAATAGGAATATTTTTAAGTATGCAGGTAACTCACAATCATTAAACACCCATGCATCTATATTCATTAGTTTAAATCTAATAATCCAGACAGACCATCATAATTACACATGAACAAGATAAATTTCAAGATTCAAAACCTGTTTTTAAAATTTCATTTACTCACCTTTTTATTGCAGAGAACAGAAACTGTTCTTGACTTCCAAGTTTTAGAATTTATCTGCATTTTGAAATACATTCTGCTGCAGTTGATTTCCAGCTTTGCATGTTGATGTTTATATCTTGTTGCTTGATTAAACTTACTTAGATGATGAGCTTTCTTTTGCCTTTGATTTCTATTTGAAAATCTTGCATTGATTTTGAATTTCCAGTTTATTCTTCTGATTTGAATTTTCCAGATTATCTTCTTTTTGTTTTCAAATTGCAATTCCAGGTTCATTCATTTTTTAGATATTACTTCTTTCATTTTGATCTTTATTTTGCATTCAATTTGTTGAAATGAGATAATGTTCAGCTGAAAGTAAAACTTATTTTGTATTTTTCAATTAAATTTTAAATTTAGTTATTAAGAGAACGTTGCCATTTGTCTATCCTATGTTCCCATTATCTTATACCTATGCACATGATTCACAAGTGTCTTTAATGTTTACTAAATGTTTTACAAGTGTTTATGTTTAATTCATATTTACAAAAGTTATTTTTCTAATGTTTTATTAATGTTTAAAATGTTATTTTCTTTTTAATAATCTATTTAAGCTATATACAATGTATTATGTAATATTCATATAAATTCAAGTAACTTATACTTTTGATTCCATTCTAAATAACATGTGTTTATTAAATTGAGAAATTAAATTTAACTCCTTATATAATTTCTTTAAAACAATCTTATCTTATAATAAAATTAAAATGGAAGACTATTAAAAATAATTGAAAATGAACTTCAAATTTTATTCATATTTAAAACAAAAGCTAAAATATATGTTTATAAAATAAGAAATTAACTTTTTTATTAAAATTTAAAATTTAAAATTTCAAATATCATTTCAAAAACATTAAATCAAATTAACCTTTCAAGTTACAAAACTATATATTTAGTAAAGTTTGAAAACTTTTATTAAATTCAAATCAATATAATTCCATTTCATATATATATATATACTAATATATACACATTTCAAATAGAAAAACTTTTTAACATTATATTTGATAATTACTGTATTAAATCTCAAAACAAATTTCAAATCACAATATATATATATATATATATATATATATATATATATATATATATTCATATATATTATAATTTGAGTAGATAGCTTTTATTACTTAAAAACTTCCTATTTACAAGATATATCAATACATATATATTATAAATAGAAAATATTTTGATTAACTTTTGAAAAATAATACTTACTAATTTTGAATTATCAAAATAAATATTTCCATATCAAAATATTATAAACTTTCAAAAAAATTAAAGTTGCCTATTTATTTTGTTAAGAAAAATGTTGATAGATATTAACAAATTATTATTATCAGCCTTTATAAGAATTTTAACTAATCAATTTATAATGTTAAAATGATCAAATCAATTTAATTATTATCAAATATTATTAAATTGATATTGCTCAAAATCTCGGGTCGTCACAACAACAAATTGAATGAGATTTTTGAAAAATAGGATAAATGATGTATTTTATAAATAAAATGATATTTTATAGATAGTATGAATGATATTTCATAAAATGAATGAGATTTTATAAACAGTGTAAAAGAAATATTTTATAAAAGCATGAGAATTTATAAAATAGTATGAATGAATTATTTATAAAACAGTTATAAGGTTTCATAAAATAATTATAAGATGAATACTAGATTTTAATGAAGAAGATAAGTATTATAAAGACTTAAAATGATTTATATGCTAGTTTTGTATTATACAAAATAATGTAATGAATTTATAAAATAGTAGAAAAAAGATATTGGAGATTGATAGAAAAGATTTAATAAATAAAAGCATGGTTTGATTTTTAAATAACCAAACTTCTTATTTAAATACATGTGTACGTATATGTATATGTGTAAATATATGTATAATTGTATTTGAAGTTATATAATAATTAATATCAATTCATGTATTGTAACTAGAATTGTAGAATGGTTTTGATTGTTGATAATGATGCTTAATTGTGTGAATAATTGCATATGTGTATGGTAATACCCATACATGTATATAAAAAATTTGCAAGCAATCAATGTATCCATAACAACTATCGAGTGCGTTAAGGTGTATAAGAGAATACCAGGTCCAGTATTCGCTTTGATGAAGCTCGAAACATGATTTGTGCAGTTTTTATGCGTTTCGTGTATACATGTGCATAGGTGTGCTCAAGTAGGTGCATCGACACACATTTGAGCATCATGTGAGGTTAGTAAATCAATTATGTTCATTTTGGTGAATTAGAGGAGGTCGGGTCACTTAAATTGCCATGGGGAAACTCTACGTAAAAAAAGAGTGGGATTCGTCTCGATATTGGTTTTTGCTTACATAAGAAACCACTTTCAAAATACTAATCAATGAACTTTGGAAGAGGTCTTATGTGGTGGAAGCGGGCTAGAGTAGTTAGGCGATGAACGGGGGAGCTTCAGAGCAAACGGTGCACGAAACAGTAGACGATCGAACTTGAATGCTCACATCCTAGGCTTATTTCCTGGTGTAACTCACCTTCAAACCACCGGTCCTAGTATGCCGGTGCACTGATTCGGGTGTTGACTGAGGTAATAAGCCCAGGTAGGGAGCAAAAAGAGGAGGGTTTTTCCTTCGGGTGCATAGTTTGACGTGAGACTTTGGTATTACTTTAAGAAGGCTATGGCTACTCAGGAAAGTTGAATGCAAGGCGAAGCACGTGATTTAGATGGGGATATAAAGTAATGTATGGGTGATCGATAATGATCAATAAAGCGTTTAGGCGTACGATCCAGGAAGCAATCGAGGCAAGGGATGCATGACATGGTCTATTCCCGCATAGAGGTAGTAGGGATTATGATAGCCATCGAAGCCAATCGAATATGAGATCAGGAAGGTGATCAGTTCTGCAGCCACATATGATGAGCGTATACGATTGGAAGTAGAACATGAATGTAAGGAGTCGGTTCTAGACTCAAGCTGATGTGTGAACATGTAACGACAGCGATCGACACGAGATCGGGTAGACATGTAGACAAACGATTAACATAGATTCCATGGTCTGAAGTGTTGTTGTGCTTGAGTGATCTGTTAGGGTCAAAGCAAGTGCATAACAAGTGGGCTATGAAGTAAACAACTAGATTCGGGTCGTAGCATAGTTCCAGTACAACGCATCCGTTTATAGTTTGTTTTATGGTTCCAGGTCAAGCCCTCGGGAGTGTCTGAAGCAGAGCTTAAGTGGTACATGTACCTGGTAGCGGTAGCATAGATATAGATGCTGGGGAGCACTACAGTTGTAATGTTTTACATTATTGCCAGAAGAGCAGTCTAGGTCTGTACGTAGGCAGATATGCAGCAAAGAGGTAGTATGAGGACGCTCAGTTCCATTCTGGAACTCTCTATGGGCAAGAATGTATATATAAATCCGAAGATCACATAAGATGTGGTTGCTTCATTAGTATTTCCTTCAGCATAAGATGACGATAGATATTCTCTATTTAGCATGAATTGTTATGTTGTGCATGTGCTTTTCTAGTTGCTTGATATTTTGTTGTGTATTTAGGTTATGTTTATGTCGTGCTATTTATATTATCCCATCCCTTGTCTATTGGGTTATCTTATCATGGTGTGCCGCTATGATTCGATCACATTGTATTAGTTGTGCTGATTTGTTGTTTATAGGAGAAGATTAGGTTATGGTTTGTCTATTTATGTCATGACGACTCTTGAGTACTCGATTAAGTAGTTTGAGTGTATGGTGCTTTTAGGGATATGCTACCAGAGTGGCCAGTTGGAGCACTTTGGAGGCAAATTTAATACATTGGATACATATATTTGATATTGTAGTAGTACATAGCAGTCATATATTTTTACATACGGGACTTGTTATGTCAAATATATTACTCAGTACTCCATTTTTAGGGATTTGATGTATTCTGACTTTCTGTATTTATATTCATTTATCAGTTATTTTCGCCAGTGCATTTTCTTATATATATATATATTGTTTAACTTGTTTTTATCATGTCTATTTTTTATATTATATTTTATCGTTCCACTATGATATTCCATCAATATGCCTTAGTATATTGTTTTTGTTTTAACGGTTCCCCATTAATTTGTCTTTTGTGATATTCGTAAGTCAGACTTTGTGATTCGACGTTGATTCAGGGTATTACAAAGGGTGGCTTGTTACATTTGATATCAAAGCATATGCTTAATAATCATCAATTTAACTCAAACAACCTGCTAGAAGGAGATACATTGGGAGAGATTCTTGTATTTTTCTACTATATAATATTGCTTATAATACTTGTCTTCTAAACTCTGATTTATTTCTATCACCAGTTGCTAAGGTATCTTCAATTAGGCTATCAGTATGAGCAAATGGGTGATGAAGGTGGTATAGTGATTGAGCATACTACCATTCAAACTCGATTCATGAGCTTTCGAGTTAGGGGGATCGATTGATGAAGTGTGACTTGGATTCATCCAAGTAGGATTGATTCGGTGAATACCCAATAATGAATAAGGACCGAGCGAATGACTTATGTGCATTTTGTGTAGAGTGATTCATTTTAGAAGAGTTTTCTTTTGTTAGTAAAACATCAGTGGTGGGGTTAGTCCCATGTAGTGAAGAGATATTTTCCAAGGATTAGTTCATTCATGTACCAGCTCTTAATCCCTAGTTCAAGCATAAGGTTTCTAGGTGACTTGCACAAGTTAGCTAAGGGATTTTCAGTCAATTTTTAAAGGCAAGCACTTGAGTCATATTCTTGAAATGACTTAGAGATTTTGTTGCATACTCTAGTCGTGTGAGAAATTTCAATGGTCGGACCAAGGAAGTAGATCAGGGTTCACATGAGAGCAGTCGGGTGCCCAACCGTAGTCTAACAAAGAAATTGTATGAGCGAACAAAGGATTTGATTGGACATTGTATACTATTTTGGATGATCTTTATTCATTGTCAAATTATTTCAGTATGGTATAGTTTAGAATGCTTATAATAGTTCAGGGAAGGGGAAGGACTTCTTGACCAGTTTTGTGAAGATTTGAATAATCTTCTAAGTGGCGATATGATACTAACCTAGTAAGAGTCGTGGTACACTTAGTATATTATCTTTATTAACAATATGTGGCTAAGGTAAGTTTGAACCCGAGAAAAACCAAGCGTTCGTAGCTTGTTATTTAATAATGATTTAATTAGCAAAGTTTTCCCTTTTGGAGAATACTCAAAAGGAAAGGAAAATTGAGACTTAGGTTGTTGGGTTTATTGAAGAGTCTTGAGGATCGAATATCCAACATATCACATAAGTTTTCCTTTTCAAAGCATAAGGTATAATAGCCTTTCTTGCATTCTATTCATGGAAGGGGTTGCACCACTTAGGCATTTTTGTTCATCTCATGTGTCAAATAAGCTTATGAAGGTTTATAATTTGACATACAATCTCTGACCATTACTGTTAGACGTGTGTATTGGTATACTCTTTTTGTGTGTTATTCATTTTTTCTTGTATTGTATTTTTTGTTTATTATTCCTTGTTGTTGCTTGTTGTTGATTGTTGTTTATTGTTGATAGTTTTGATTTGTTGTTGATTAATAGGATGATTATTGTTACCGATATTGCTTGTTGATTGATTTTTATGGATTGTTGCTACTTGTAATTGCTTGTTTATTGGTTGTTGTTGTTTGCTATTATTTGTCATTGCTTATTGTTGCCATTTGATTTCTTACCATTACTTGATTGATTGTTGTTGATTAATGTTGCTTGTGTCACTTTTTGATTGATTGTTGATTGTCGTTGCTTGCTTTGTGTGTCCGGTTACTTATGTGCTAATTATAGATACTTGTTATAACATCTTCGGAAAGAGATTGCAATAGCTATTTAGGATAAAGTGCATATCACCCATTCCTATTGTGGAGTTAAGGTGAGATCTATACGAGTTGATTGCATTTGACGTGACTCGGAGTCCATGGTATATTTAGATACTGAATCATTTTAGTTTACTCTCCAATTGTTAGTCATATATGATTATTGTAGTATCGGTTAGTATGGTTAAATTTATACATGTTTCAATTTTGTGTTGTTATGGAGTTTGCGCATAATCCTCTTTATACAATATAAAATTGAGAGTTGAAGCATAGCGATTTAAAAGTTATCTTTTAGATTTACATTTATTGACGAAAAGCCTTCTTAAAATGGGGTATGTATTCTTTGTAAATGTGGGATTATATAGGTTATCGCATATTTCCTAGTTGTGTGATGCATTCTAATTTGGGAGTTTCCATAACGTTAGTAGCATAAGGGTGAGTACTGCTAAATTTTTCTAAAATTGAGGTTCGATAAATTCGGTTAGCCATATTACTTTCTCGTACTCATAGGAACTTTAGAGACGAAATTCTTTTAAGGGGGGGAGAATGTAACACCTCACAATTTTAATGACTGGATATTTAAATAAATGATTGAAACATTTAATCGTTAATTGACGAAAAACCCATTATACTCAATTCTTCATAAATGGATGAATTGGAACTCGAGACACATGTCATTAGGACCGCAATTCCATTATGAGAAAAATGTGTACAAGCCGACTTCGTTTGGAGTTGATAAGTTTTCAGAGTGAATGAAATGAATTTGGGGTTAAGGTCCATTAGTTTACCAATAAATAGCTAACTCCTTTTATTTCTATCATGCACTTTTCATTCCACATCAGCTCCTTTTCATTTCTTAATCACTTTCCTAATCCTCTCTTAATCCCTAAGCCCTAATCCACTAAACGGAGCCTAAATAAATTTCCTAAATCCAAACTAAAATCACTATGATTCCTCTCTACTTAATTCTTACGTATCCCATCAAGGAATTAGCATGAAGTGGAGTTTGAAGCTCGATCTCAACTTTAAAGAGAGCATGGATTTGGGTTTTTATAGTTAGTGATTAATTTGGAAAAGAAAAAGGTGAGTGGGATGATTCTCTACTCATATTTACTTGTTATACTTCATTAATTTATTATTTATGATTATGAAGTTATATGGAATGATTTAGAGAATTTAATGTTATGGTTTAGGCTTATATTTATGTTATAAACATGATTATGTTTTACTCATTAATTATTAAAGACTTTAATTATTATTTTCGAAAAGTTAGCAAGCTATGAATTGGGTTTGGGTTAACTGGATTATTTGATGGGATTATGTAGTTTGATTTTTAATTAATTAAGTGATATAATGATGTACATGTCATTAGTAAAGAATAATTAACCATTTGAATGAGCTATAGAAAAGTTAGTAAGCTAATCAAGTGAGTTATGTGCTCTACACTTACTATTAAAGTGATTAGAGGATTAATGAAGCTTAAATTTTACTTAGAAATATTATTTAAGAGAAGGAATGATTTTATAAGTAGATGAAGTATTTTATAGAATGAAGTTAGCAAGCTAATTGAGTGAGTTATGAGCTCTACACTTACTGTTAAGGTGGCTAGATGCTTAAGGAATCTTAAATGGTACTTATAAATATTTAAGCAAAGAAATAATTTTATAAGTAAATGATATATTTTATAAAATAGTATAAATGGTATACTTTATTAATGGAATAAGATTATATAAGACAATATAAATGGTAAATTTTATAAAATAGAACGAGATTTTATAAAATAGAATAAATGACGTATTTTATAAAATAGAATGAGAATTCATAAAACAGTATAAACGGTATGTTTTATAAAATAGAATGAGATTTTATAAATAGTATAATTGACATTTTATAAAATGAATGAGATATTATAAAATAGTGTAAGAGAAATATTTTATAAAGCAAGATAATTTATATAATATAGTATGAAGGAATTATTTCATAAAATGGTTATAAGGTTTTTACAAAATAATCATAAGATGGATATTTTATTTTAATGAAGAAGTTAAGTATTATAAAGACTTAAATTGATTTATAAGCTATTTTTGAATTTTATAAAATAATGGAATGATTTTATAAAGTCGTAGAAAAAATATTAGACTATTATATTAAAGATTTGATAAATAAAAGTATGATTTGATTATTAAATAATAGAATTGCTTATTTAAACATACATATATGTATATATATATGGGTAAGTATACATACTTAAAGTTATTACAATCCATGCATTATGACTAGAATTGTGGAATGGTTTGGATTGTCGATAATGATTCTCAAATGTGTAAATAATTGCATATGTGTGTGGGAATACCCATACGTGTATATAAATAAATTACGAGCAATTATATGTAGCCATAGCGACTATCGGGTACGCTAAGTTGCATGAGAGAATAACTGGTCGAGTAATCGCTTCAGTGAATTCAATAAGTGATAAGTGAAGTTTTTACGTGTTTGCTTATATGTTTATGCATAGGTGTGTGCAAGTAGGTTCATCGACACACTTATGAGCATCATGAGAGGCTAGTAGGCTGGTTATCTTCATTTTGGCAAGATAGAGGAGGTCAAGTCACTTAATCGCCCTAGGGAAACTCAATGCGAAAAAGAATGGGATGCATACATAGTAAGTTTTCTATTACATAAGAAACCACTTCCAAAATATCAACCAAAGAACTTCAAAGGAGGTCCGACATGGTGGAAGTAGACTAGAGGAACTAGGCGATGCATCGGACGAAGCTATGGAGGAAACAGGGCATGAAATGGTGGATGGTGGAGCTTGAATCCTCATTGCCCAGATTTATTGCCTGGTGCAACTCACCATCGCTCCACCAGTTCTAGTAAACCGATGCACCAATTGAGGTGCACGATTGCGCAATAAGCGTGGGAAGGGAGCACAAGAGATGGGGTTTTCCCTCGGGTTTGGGCATAGTTCGACGAGAGGGTTTGGCATGAATACGGGAAGGCTTTAGACTACTTAGGAAAATGAAATGAAAGGCGAATCATGGATTCAGATATAGAAATAAAGTAATGTATTGGTGATCGGTGATGATCATTAAGGCGTTTGGGTATATGGTCGAGGAAGCGATCGAGGCGCATGATGCAGGGCGTGGACAATTCCTGCATAGGGATAGTAAAGGATCAAGATAGTGATCGAAGGCAGTCGGATACAAGATCGGGACGATGATCAGTTTCATGGTCACGTACAATGGATATGTATGGTTGGAAGGAGCACACGATGGTAAGCAGTGGGTTCCAAACTTAGGCGGATGTGCGAACAAGTGATGGTAGCAATTGGTACGAGACAAAGGAGTTATGTAGAAAGATGAATAGCATAGATTCCACATTTTAAGTGCTACTATGGTTGAGTGATCTATTGTGGTTGAAGCAAGTGGACAATGAGGGGATTGTTTGCACCAAAATTGGGCAACACCCTTCGGAAGTTTTTAAAGAGATAATAAATGAAGAAATTAAATTGAAGATGAGGATTATCTAACAAAAACTCCAAGTCACAGAAAAGTAAATTGCACAGAAGACAACAATTTAGAGTGGTTCGGCATTTGCCTACGTCCACTATGAAGTTTTTTCTCTTTATTGCTTAATTCTTGAAGATTACAAGTGTTCTCGAGCAAAGTACAACAGATAATAGACTTAAATTCGAAATCAGCAGCAGAGGAGATGGTGTAGAATGATTCTGGCAGCGTCCAGGCGTGCTTTATCTCTAAAATTCTCCCCTCCCCTTTCTGAATGACCAGGGGCTCTATTTATAGGTGTAGGAGGCTGATATTTCGCCTAAAATCAGGGAAGACTGCTTCTGACACGTGAGGGGGCCCAAACGACCGAAATTTGGAGGTCCGGGCCCACATCAGGATCAATTCGACCCTTGGTTCGAATCGATCAAGGAAATGTCCAATCATGGTGAAACTTGGCATGAACATTCTCCTATGCATACGCAAGCTCCTGTGAAAATTTCATAGCATTTGGACTTGTAGATCTTGAGTTATGATCGATTCAAGATGGTGCTCCTCGTCCTATGGATTCGTTCGAATCGATATGGTTCGAATCCATAGGTTCGAATCCATGCTTCTGCACGTGAAGATGATGATGTGGTCCATGTGCTTTGGGTCAATCCTCCTTTTCCTCCGAGTTTACTAGGTCTAATCCTTGGTTTTAGCTGCACGGACTTGGTGGATTCGAGGTGATCGGTTCGAAGACGTGCCTCCTTCGAATTAAATGAACCAATGCTCGTTCGAATCGATCAGGGCAAGTCACCATTGTTCGATTCGAATTTTCCTCAACAGGGTGGATTCGAATACAGTTATTAGATGGAGTCGAAGTCCCTACAACTGCATGGATTCGAAGGGTTTCAGCTTGACGGACTCGAAGATAGGAATACTCTGATGGATTCGAACTAGGGAGGATTTTGGATGGATCCGAACATAGACATGCGAGGATGGATTTGAAGTGGGGGCTTGCCCGATGGAGTCGAAGCAAAGGAACTTCTCATGGATTCGAAGCAATACATGCCTGATCGATTCGAACAAAGGCTATTCCTTCCACTTTCCGCTGGTGATAACTTGAGCGTACAAACCCGGATTGTCTCGAAATTTGGAACGTTGGTTTCCACAGCTTTGCTTGACTTGCCTTATCAGTTGTAGCTCGATCCGGACTCGGGCAAAATTCATTGATATTTTAAGTTGTTCAACAATCATTCAATGCTGAGGATGTGTGATCCTGTTTTTTCCAATCAGTTCCTTGGTATCTCGGCCTTGCCAAAAGGCGGGATAACATTTTCCCCACAAAGTACGTCTTGTGTAACCATGACGTGCTTTGAAAAGCGTCGTTGAATTCATGACGAGATGAACGTTTGATCCCTGCGAATGTTAAAGATAAAATATTAGATAGACATATGTGCATACACGTGTTACCCTGAACTTAGTTATCATTGCGTGATTGCAAGTCGTTGTTGGTTCGGTTTGTTATCGAATTCTGCATTGATTCTCTCCTGATACGATATGAGATTCGAGCCAAAACATTGTTTTTATGATTGTCTATGATCATTCTCTTGTATTGATCCTTTCCTGAATCGTAGGTAGACAAGTGATTTTCCAAGTCGAAGCGACGCGTTCATTCTCATCGACAGTTCCTGGTGGATTCGAAGCATGTCCGTTCGAATCGGTAGCTTTCGAATCGATGGTGCGACAGAATCAACTCTTCGAGTCGATTGGATCTTCAATCCAGCCCTTGTTCAAGTGCTTCTTCGAATCGATGATGCCTCGCATCGATGCTGCCTTGCCGGATTCGAAGTTTACGAAGGAGTCGGAGCCATGAGGGGTTTGAAGTCTCTGAAGGATTCACCGTTGTGATGGATTCGAAGCTTTGTGGTTTCGAAAGTAGTTGTTCGAATCGATGGGGTTGTGACCTGTGGCAAGCGGTCAACATGACCGGGAGATGAAACGCCACTAATCCATCCTGGAATCCATATAAATACACGAGGCCGATTTCATTTTCACTTTTTACTTTTTACTATTGCTTTAGCTGCTTCTTCGAATCTATCTCCCAGAGCCAAATCAAACATGCTTTTCCACGAATCGATCAAATTCCTTCAAGCTTCCATTTGTAATCGAATCAAATCAGGTAATCAATGGATCGATTCGAGTCAAGAATGACGAAACAGGAATTTTTTGGCATCGATTCGATTTTTTCTTCTGAAAATTTGGAAGAGTTGTGAGATCTGTAATGGGTCGATTCGATGGTTTTGAGAATTGAATCTTTTCGAACCGTATCAACCCAGAGTGTTGTTTTGGGGGAGCAGAGTTTTTCGAAGGACATTGTCTTTCTTTGCCTCGTATCGATTCAGAAGGTTGTCATTTGAATCAATTCACATAGAAGGGTTTCGAATCGATACTCGTGAAGGAGCTTCGTGTCGATCGATTCGAAGTAATAATCCAATGATCAATTCGAAGGCATGGAACTTTGATCGATACGAAGTTACCTTGCGCCGATGGATTCGAAGTGCTCCTCCATCCCAAAGTTACATCGAGTCGAACCTCATGGATTCGAATCATATTGATTCGATTTGCATCGATTTGACTCGTATCGATTCGAGTCGATCGATTCGAACGTCTTCGCTCCGGAGACTGCTACTCTTCTGATTTGTTCCAACTTATGAACTACGACCAATCTCAAGTTGAATTTTGATGAACTTAATGAACTTTAGCATACTTGACTCCGACGAGCTTCGGCCTTGCACAATCGAACTTGACGGTAAGACTTGACTTCCTTTTTGAAGCTCGTCGATGGAATTGCGACTTAACCAAAACATAACAGATTTATACTTGAATTGGTCAGTAGCATTTGGATGGTGTGGAAGTGACGGTCAGTGATGACGGTCATTTCCATTCTCAAATTCCAAAGTTTCGTCATTCAGACATCTTGTTCTAGCTTGTAAAATCTGCTTAAGTTATGCACAGCACTTGCACTGCACGACATATTCGTATACTTCACACCGGGGAATACACGGGCTTCTTTTGTACTTAACGCTGCTTTCTGATGGGTTAGTTAATTATGGAGTCTTCAAGTTCTCAACAACAAGAGGTACAAAGCTCGCCTCCCCCAGTGCTTGAGATTCCAGAAATCCCTCCTGAAGTGATAGATCCGGCTCCGGACGAATTGCCAGTGGCTTTATTTATCGAGGACCCCGTTGATTCCGTCCAGTCCAATATCTCCGAAGCATTATTGGGTCGGATATGTTGAAACATAACTTATCCCCAGACGACGTTTTGCTACCAGGCGTTGACGATAGACCTCACAATCCGCCCGAGGGGTATACTGCTTTCTATCGCCATGCCTGTGCGGCTGGAACTCTCCCTCCATTTAATCAATACATCAGGGAGATGTTATCGTTCATTGGAATCGCCCCCTCGCAACTTCATCCCAATGGACATGCATTGCTAAACAGTGTTTTCGTTTAATTTATGGATCATCTCTTCCGTCCACCAAGGCCAACTGAGATTAGACACATATTCAACTTCAAGAGCAGGGGCGATAGTCCATCTTTCACCTTTTTGGAAGCAGTTAGAAACTGCCAGATTGTGATGGAAGCCTGGACCAGACTCAATTATTTTAAAAATGAATGGTTTTTTGTTCGATGCCCCCCAGGGTTCGCTAGGCGATGGCTGTCTAGAAGTATGTGTCATAAATCGCTCAAGCCTTCTTTAATAGTCGTTGCCAACACTTGAACTAATATCAGGCGTTTTTCTTGCAGCTATCATCTCAAGGCCTGACGGTGGTCACTACAAAAGCGTTGTCCGAAGTTTACAAGGGGTCCCGAGTGATTTGCGACACATCGACTCGGTGTTAACTGATGATAACTTAAGGATGCTGGGTTTAATTGAGACGAACCAGAGTATTGTCGTCGAGGGGTTGGCGAAACCGGCTTCGAAGACAAAGAAGAAGACGGTGAAAAGGAAACTCGGCATAGTGATAAGAGAAATGAGCGATGATGAGAGAACTCCTACTGATACCGAGTTTGCGGCTGATCTTTCCCGAGTAGAAGAAAAGCGGAAAGGCAATGCTGTTGTCCCTAAACTTAAGAGACGGAAGTCTGTAGTCGTGTCTCGTTTGATCCCCGGAATTACTACCTCTGACGCCGCTCCTTGTCAATCAAGAAACATTTTTATAGGACTGGATGACATTCCCATCCCGGAATACGTATCTCTCCACCACGAGTCTGGGTTGGATGAACTCCGGGAAGCGTTAGAAATAAGCGAGCCTTTACCTGTTAGTGCAGTCGACACTTCTGGTTGGTCGGGGATTTTGCACATTTGCATACACTTTCATAACACTACACGACTTCCGCACAAATCGTACTGCTTTCGCCTGGTATTTAACCGAATTGCTTCTCTTTTTCAGGTGCTATGTCTGGCTGTCACTCTACATTGGACAAACTCCGACGAGTACATCACCCTTCGTCTTATTACGAATCCCGACATGGAGACTCCGATCGCGATCGTGAACGGAGGCATCATGGCCAGGAATATTATGCCAAGGATTATCATCGCAGTTATTCCAGTCAGGAGTGATCGGATAGAGATCGGAGACACCGCTCCTCCTCTCGTTCTCCTCCGCCACCCCGAAGCCATATTCAGGTGTTTGAGCCTCTGCGACATCAACCATCTTCGCAGGTTTCGAGGTTCGAGCCGCACCGTTCTAGAACTGAGGTTGCTACGACCACGGCTGCGGAGGAGGCCCCTATTGAACCATCTGGTGAAGGGGCCATCAGACTTGCTCAATTGAAGAGGGATTTTCTGGAGATTTGCTTCGACGCTTGTATTTTTCCTCCTAATCTTAAAAGAATCCCCGAAGACGGCGTGACCACGGCACTTAGCTACACCCGCGATTTCTATGCTCAGTACAAAGAATGGTATAAAGCGGCTGTTAAAGCTTCAAAAGCAGCCTTTGATCGGGCCAAAATTATCGAGAAACTGGAAGCCGACTTGGCTCAGAAGAATCACACCGTTGTCATACTCCAATCTGAGGCGGAATCTTCCCGTAAGGCCGAAACTGAGTCGTTAAAAAAGGTTGATGAGACATTAGTTGAGATGGAGAAGATGCAACAGGCACATTGCACTTTGGTTGAAGATTTGGGTCATCGATACAAAAATGTTGAAGCCGAGCGGGATGCGGCAGTCAAAGAACTAGAGGAATTAAAGGCTAAGTTCGCTGATATGAACAAAGAAAAAGACGATGCTAATACGGCCGCGCAAGAAGCGTGTGAGCAAGCTGTGTCTCTCCGAGCTGAGCGTGATGCATCAGTTGCAAGGGTTAAGGAGGTTGAAACGGAGGTGGAGGAGAGAGTCTAGGCAGAGAGGTTCAAGATGGAGGCTGAATTTGACAAACTCTTGGACACATATAATGCCAATGTGTTAGAGCATAGAAATCTCTCCTGGCTAGGAGATTACTCGATGCCTCTCTACAATGCCTAGAAGAGATTATTGGAAAACAAGGGGATGTCTTGCCCGGATGGAGTATTAGATGAGTTTGAGCTCGAGTCACATTTGCTTAGCGAGGATGAGAGAAAAACTCTTCACGAGGCGATAATTTCTGTTGAGAAAGAAAGACTTGGCATTCATCAAGCGGAGATTGGTGAAGGTTCGGGTGTCGCGCATCATAGTGAGAACATCGAAGTCCTTATCCCTACTTCATCCGAACCTACCGCCCTGTTTGATCCATAAGTTATTCTTTCTTACAACCCGGACCAACCGGAGTTGTCCTCTGGCAAGATTGCTGTCTCCGAGCCTGTTCAAGTTCCAAGGCAAGGCAAAGAAGGTACTTTGATTATTTTCCTCATGTCTTAAAGTATCGATTTTCGAGTGAATTTTCTGGACTGATTACTTTTGCTCTCCTTTGTTCAGTGACTGAGAGTGTCACATTGGTCCCCCAGTTCCTCCGGTTTTATATCCTACGCGCGAAGTTATTGTCACCGAGGCGATCTCAACCGCTGCCATGGCCGGTGAGATGGGAGAGGGGAGCTCGATGTCATTCGATGTTCAAATGATTGAAGAACTACTTGGTCACTCTCTTGACCCCATTCCTGATCCTTCATTCGCGGCGAGTGGAGCTGCTCCAGTCTTCGGTTCTGTCGTAACAACCACCAGCGTATCCAGCGCAGCTCAGTTGACTCGAGAAGAAGAGATTTTAGCTGAGATAAGTGCTGAAATGGCCACGATGGTGACGGTTGGTGGTCCTGGTAGCGACACTTCTCCTTCGAGCTTATCTTCTTTAATGGTGATCTCTCCCTGTGGCACGGTAACTGTCTCGAGCGTTGCTGAACAAACACCTGTCATCGCCCCCATGCCTTCAGTTCGCCCTCACAAGAGGATCTCTATCCCTTCCAGCTCTAAGGAAGACGTTGATATTATGCCAGGTCCGGAGGATGTTTCAAAGAAAGACAAGAAATCCCGTAGGAAGCCGGGTAGCGGGTCCAACGGCTCGACTCCGAAGAAGAAGCCCCGGAAGAAGAAGGAATGAGCTTCTTGTTTTATCATGTGGTTGTGAAATAGCAATTATTTTACCTTTTCTTTTGTTCTTCTAGAGCTGTGTATATATGTGGATTCGGCCTCCACTTAATTGAAACTTTTTGACTTGCCATGTAATCGAACCTGTTTTTTGTCGGTTGATGGAATGGGAAGTTTCTCTTTTCTTTTACTTAAGTGTTTTGCAATGTTTGTTTTTTTATATATGCCAAGTATGGAAATATAATTCCGTTGATTTGATGAATGAGTCGAACTCCGGGTATAGTATCACTTTGGTTAGTGATTAACACTTAGCTTTTCTGCCCCCTAGTCTCGGGGAACAACATTTGTATTTTGGTGGTTGATCGCATTTTCTGCAAATCTTAAACACATGTCCACATTCTGGGGACTTAGGATAATTTGAGATCGATAATCCAGTTCGCATTCCGGGAATTTGAGAGTTATCGATACTTGTAACACAGTTCGCGCTCCGGGAACTTGGAATTGATGTTTATACTCTGTTCATGCTCTGGGAACGAGCTGTTGGATGTTTACACTCCAGTTCACGCTCTGGGAATTTGGAGTCCGTTCGCACTCCGGGAACGAATTGTTGAATGTTTATACTCCAATTCGCACTCTGGGAAGTTGGAGTCCGTTCGCGCTGTGGGAACGATTTGCATGATGTTTATCCTCCAATTCCCGCGTCGGGAAGTTGGAGTCCGTTCGCGCTGTGGGAACGATTTGTATGATGTTTATCCTCCAATTCGCGCTTTGGGAAGTTGGTGTCCGTTCGCACTGTGGGAACGATTTTTTGATGTTTATCCTCCAATTCGCGCTTTGGGAAGTTGGAGTCCGTTCGCGCTGTGGGAACGATTTGTATGATGTTTATCCTCCAATTCACGCTTTGGGAAGTTGGAGTCCGTTCGCGCTGTGGGAACGATTTGTATGATGTTTATCCTCCAATTAGCGCTTTGGGAAGTTGGAGTCCGATCGCGCCGTGGGAACGATTTGTATGATGTTTATCCTCCAATTCGCGCTTTGGGAAGTTGGAGTTAGTTGTAGGACTACCGTGTGTCGGTCTTGTTGAGCCTTTGATGTGATGGCTTGCCCCCGAGCTGGGGTTTCACTTAGTGAGTGGCTGGCCGTATCACAGTCACTCGCTATTTGAATAAATTCCATTGTTTGATGGAATTTAGCTCTTTGTGTGTTGTGATTGTTGAACGTTGCATTCGGTGAATCACAGTTCTAGCTTGAAGAGATAATAATTTATTGCTGAAATAAGGAAATATGGCAAAGTCAGTGCCTTATTACAAGTTCAATCTTTAGAATATAAAGAAAATTGTAAAGTATTCATAGATTGAATAAAGCCTGTCATGCGTAGCAATGGCGAAGGTCTTCGCTTCTCCAAGCTCTTGGCAAAATAGGACCGCCCAATGTTGACAGCAAGAACAGGTCATCCCCGAATTTTTGTTCAATCACACATGGCCCTTCCCATGTTGGTTTCACGTGCGATGGTGTTGAGTGTACTCTTCCGTAGACGAAACACCAATTTCGAAGGTTTGGGGTTGATCATTGACATCGTGCGACCGAGAAGCTCGCTTTCGGAGTATGACAATTCTTAAGTTGGCCTGGTCTCCCATAACAACACCAACTCCTTTGTCAGTGGGGAATTTTAAGGTTAGGCACCATGGGGCGATAACGGCTCTGAATTCAGCAAAGGCTGGTCGGCCTAAGAAAGCATTGTACGGTGAATCTATGTCCATCACCATAAATCGCAATATCCGGATTCTGCAACACTTTCCAGTTCCCAACTCCATCGGTATTTCTAGTTCTCCAACGGGCATGGCCGTGCTCCCGTCGAAGCCGCGAATACTGGATTGGCATGGTTTCAAGTCTTTGGCATTCAGATTCATTTGGTCGTAGGCTCACTTAAATATTATTTTCACAGAACTTCCGCTGTCAACCAGAATCCTTTTCATCCACATATGGCCTACCTGAGCTGATATGACTAACGGATCGGTAGGTGGGACTATAATTTTGTCATCATCACCATACTGAAATACGATGTCGTCAGTCATCGCTCTCTGTCGTTTGGTCGGAACTCTATCTTTCAAATGTCTACAGCATGCAGCATCCGCATGCCTAGTAGGACTGGCATATGGCTTCATCTCAACCCTGCTTCGCTTTATTGGATGGGGGATACTTCCAACAGCATTTACTACTAGTCCCTAGCCGGTGGGGGTGGGGTCTTCCTGTATCAGATGATTGGATTCATTACTTTGATTTGATGGGCCCGCTTCTCCTGGCTGCAGCGTCCGAACAAACTGTTCCAGTTTCTTTTCTCTGATCAATTTCTCAATGAGATCTTGTAATCAATGACATTCGTTTGTATTGTGCCCGTAGCTTTCATGAAACCTGCAAAACTTTCCCATCTGGATTTGTCTTTCTGACGACGGATTCGGTGCAGGTTTCTGATACTGAATTGTATCACGGGTTTGTAAATATAAGTCCTCTAGTGATGTATTCAGAGGAGTGTAACGGTCAAACATTGGATTCTTGGGCTGCGGGCTACGATTTTGATCTCGTTTTTTAACTTGATTCACGCTCTCTCTTCGCCGAGCTCGTTTGTTTTTAACGTTCAACTGAACTTTTCAGGAGCTCTCACCGGACTGTTTGATTGCTACATTGCTTTGAATCCCTTCCGTACTCGGTCCTGCATCGGTTTGCTTCCTAGACTGTTTCGCGTCCTCCCTTCTCAGGAATTGAGCCGCCTTGGCGTGGAAACGGTCCAACGATGCAGGTGGTTTTCCTGCTAACCAGTTGCCAAACTCAGAATCGGGGTCGATCCCCTTAGTCAGCGCCATAAGGATGGAGTTATCGTTCAGATTGTTGATCTCCGCACATGCAGTATGGAATCTCTTTGAGTAGTGTCTGAGTGTCTCTCCGGGAGCTTGAGTGACACTAGACAGAGTGTTGACATCTTTTGGCCTCGCGACGTGCATGCGGAATTGCTCAACGAATTTTGTGGCTAACTGGTCGAATGAAGAGATGGATCGAGGTGGCAATCGAGTGAACCACATGGTAGCGATGCCCCCCAAGGATATGGGGAAACTGTGACACTTTACTGCATCGTCGGCTCTAGCAGCGGTCATCTACCATTCATATTTCAGAATATGTTGGTTGGGGTCGGAGTTTCCTTCATACATGGGTAGAGTTGGCATCCGGAATCGCCGTGGGGGTTCAGCTGTAAGTATATTGTTCGAAAAAGGAGTGTGACTTCGGGAAACTCCCCAATCGTTGTTTGTGAATTCCTGACTCTCACGGATCATCTGACGTATCATAGTTGATAGATCCAGCATTTGCGTGTTTTGTGCGGCCTGCACCGGAGTATGATTACGTTCCGTTCTTCGGGGTTGGACCGGATATTGTCGACGGTCCAAGTCTTGCCTTCGTGGCTCATAGTTTTCCGGGACGTATGATTCAGGAGTACGTCCGTGTTGGTGATGGTCCAGGTCCGACTGATCTTGGGCGTCGACTCCAGGTTCAGCCGTAATGTTAGTGGTGCGGTATTCTGCGGTGTGGTGAGGAACGACAACTCCTCGGGAGGAGGGTCCGGTTTGGAAACTGGCTGGTGGACCAACTCTCAGTTGTCCAACGGTCAGTGCCGGTTGATTTCCAGTGACTGGCATGCGACTCCCATCTAGTCGGGGTCGTGGTGATCGATTATGGTATTCAGAAGATGAAGAACTCTCGCTGGAGGAGCGAGAAGCATGGTCTCTCTTAGGCCTTTTTTGCTTCTAGCGATCCAGCTTGTCGATTAGCTCAGCGTTAGTGCGTAGCTGTTCTTCTAGTTGTTGCCGACTCTGGGTCATCTCTTGGAGTAGCAACTACAACTCTTGTCGGGAAACCGAACCTGACGGTTCGGAGTGCCCAGTAGCATCCTGATTAGATGGAGGTGGCGGCACAGGATTCTGTCAATCCTGCTCTTGTTGATTGATAGCATTTGAGGTGGTTCTTGTATTAACCATCTTGAAAGCTGAATTCCTTTCCTAGACTTTGTACAAATCTGAATAGAAGGGAAGGAAGTTGGATTTGATGGCCTGGATCTCTCTCTTAGATCTATTCAATCTGGTATCGATGATAGATCCAAAGAGCAGGAGAAAAACTGGGTTTTCTCAGTGAAAGCACCAAAGTGTTTGCACCAAAATTGGGCAACACCCTTCGGAAGTTTTTGAAGAGATAATAAATGAAGAAATTAAATTGAAGATAAGGATTATCTAAGAAAAACTCCAAGTCACAGAAAAGTAAATTGCACAGAAGACAACAATTTAGAGTGGTTCGGCAATTTGTCTACGTCCACTATGAAGTTTTATCTCTTTATTGCTTAATTCTTGAAGATTACAAGTGTTCTCGAGCAAAGTACAGCAGATAATAGACTTAAATTCGAAATCAGCAGCAGAGGAGATGGTGTAGAATGATTCTGGCAGCGTCCGGGCGTGCTTTATCTCTAAAATTCTCCCCTTCCCTTTCTGAATGGCCAGGGGCTCTATTTATAGGTGTAGGAGGCTGATATTTCACCTAAAATTAGGGAAGACTGCTTCTGACACGTGAGGGGGCCCACACGACCGAAATTTGGAGGTCCGGGCCCACATCAGGATCGATTCGATCCTTGGTTCGAATCGATCAAGGAAATGTCCAATCGTGGTGAAACTTGGCGTGAACATTCTCCTATGCATACGCAAGCTCCTATGAAAATTTCATAGCATTTGGACTTGTAGATCTTGAGTTATGATCGATTCAAGATGGTGCTCCTCGTCCTATGGATTCGTTCAAATCGATATGATTCGAATCCATAGGTTCGAATCCATGCTTCCGCACGTGAAGATGATGATGTGGTCCGTGTGCTTCGGGTCAATCCTCCTTTTCCTCCGAGTTTACTAGGTCTAATCCTTGGTTTTAGCTGCACGGACTTGGTGGATTCGAGGTGATCGGTTCGAAGACGTGCCTCCTTCGAATTAAATGAACCAATGCTCGTTCGAATCGATCAGGGCAAGTCACCATTGATCGATTCGAATTTTCCTCAACAGGGTGGATTCGAAGACAGTTATTAGATGGAGTCGAAGTCCCTACAACTGCATGGATTCGAAGGGTTTCAGCTTGACGGACTCGAAGATAGGAATACTCTGATGGATTCGAACTAGGAGGATTTTGGATGGATTCGAACATAGACAAGCGAGGATGGATTTGAAGTGGGGGCTTGCCGGATGGAGTCGAAGTAAAGGAACTTCTCATGGATTCGAAGCAATACATGCCTGATCGATTCGAACCAAGGCTATTCCTTCCACTTTCCGCTGGCGATAACTTGAGCGTACGAACCCGGATTGTCTCAAAATTTGGAACGTTGGTTTCCACAGCTTTGCTTGACTTGCCTTATCAGTTGTAGCTCGATCCGGACTCGGGAAAAATTCATTGATATTTTAAGTTGTTCAACAATCATTCAATGTTGAGGATGTGTGATCCTGTTTTTTCCAGTCAGTTCCTTAGTATCTCGGCCTTGCCAAAAGGCGGGATAACAGGGACCATGGAGTAGGCGACTAGATTCGGGTCGTAGCATAGTTCTAGTGCTAAGCATTCATTTATACGTTCGTTTTATTGTTTCGAGCCAAGCTTTTAGGATGGGCTGGAGTAACACTTAAGGGAAACTTGTACCCAGTAGCGGTAGTATATAGACACTAGGAAGCACATTTATGGCGGGGTTTTTATTATTGCTAAGAGAGTGGTCTAGGTCTGTATAGTCTAGTTGATTGATATTTTATTGCGTATGTTAGGATAAGTTTATAATATGATGTTTATATTATCCCTACACTCGTCTATTGGGTTAACTTATCATTGTATTCTGCTATATTTTAGTCACATTATGTTAGTTATACTAACTCATTGATTACAGGAGAAGACCAGATTATCGTATGATTTCCTATCTTTTGGATGAGTTTACTTTACTTATTTATAGGTAGTCTAGATTATCCTTGAGCAACATTTGTTGAAAGGACCAGCTGTGCTTTAGTAGTTTCTTGTTTTACATACATATAGAGTTTTGATATATAGTATTTTGAGATAGTTCCCCACACACCAAACTTGAAGTCTTACCTATATTTTTCTCTTTGTCTATTTATGTTATGACAATGACGGGTACTCGAGAGTTAGGTGTTTTTGGCGACAAGCTATAAGAGTGACCTAGATGAAGCACTTTGGAGGCAGAATCGATACATTGGATACATATGCTTTGTATTGCAGTAGCACATGGAAAACATATTA
Source organism: Allium cepa (assembly GCA_030765085.1). Classification (NCBI taxonomy): domain Eukaryota; kingdom Viridiplantae; phylum Streptophyta; class Magnoliopsida; order Asparagales; family Amaryllidaceae; genus Allium; species Allium cepa. Next base: position 337,097,535 of record CM060929.1, on the reverse strand, counting down.
TTTTATATATGGGACTTGTTGTATTAGATATATTGTTAGTACTATGTTTCTTAAAAGGGTTGATGTATTCTTACTTTCTGTATTGATATCCATTATCAGTTATTTCCTCCAGTGTAGTCTCTCTATATATATGTTATCATGTTCCATTCATGTATATTCGGTTTATTAGAAGTTATCATTTTTGCTGTGAGATTCCGTTGATATGCCCTGGTATGGCGTTTTTGTCTTAATTTTCCCCCGACAATCTATCTTTCATGGTATTCAAGATTCAAATGTTGTTATTTGATGTTGATTCAAGGTATTATGAAGGGTGGATTGTTACACTCTCAATGGCCACTGGTTCTTTTGCGGGGTCTATGTTGCCTATGGATTTCAATCTTCCCAAGTCGACTGCTCAATTTATCAATATGTTGTTCTAGTTGTAGAAGGAGGTCGAATACCCAACCCTCACCCATTTCCATTTTCAAGGAAGCACCAAGCTTACTGTTTTCATGTGTATTCTTAACAATGCTACCCCAACCTGGATGAGGAAGTATTTCTTTATCCCTCACATGGCCAACCTCAATCTAAGGAACACCTAGCTCTAGACCCATGGTAAGTTCCCTTTTATGTTATATGTTCTTTATAATAGATATTTTTCCTGGTTTCCTTTAAATTTTCCTATGTTTTCTATATGTTATATTCCTATGCCTCCAAATTCGCCATGTCTTCATTATAGCTTCTCAACATTGTTTCAAAGCGCAAAAGGCAGATTTTTCATATACCTACCTGGAGAAAAGTGTAACAACCTATATTTCCACGTTTCAATAATCAAGATAATAAATTAGTTTAATTAAATTAAATGACTTTAGCGAACAAATGATATAAAAAGATAAAATTTTAAAGATAAATGAATTAAGACTAGGGCCTATTTTGCATTCGTAATGCTATGGAGAAACCTACAAAGTTTGTTAAAATCAGATAATGGGATAAAGAGACAAAAATAGAAGTAAGGGGAAATGATAAATAAATCAGAAAAAGGTCTTTCTAATTCTGAAATAAACCTCAATCCACCTTATTCTTCATTCTTTTTCTTCTTCTCAAGAGCGAAAAGTTAGATTTTCTAATTTATTTTCCTCATAACTTCTGTGTACTCCAAAATAAAAATCCATATAAATACTCCAAATTCAAGTTAGAAGATTCTATACAAGCCCATCAACTAAAGTTTGCAACTTCACTAGAGTTGGATTTAGATTTCTAATTTGACAGATTCAAGAGTTGATTTGGATTTTGATTTAGTGATTTCTCTTTGTAGTTGGTGAGTTGGGTTTACTCTCTATGTTACATAATCACAAAACATGTTATATTTCTTGTTAAATGTCAACGGTTAGATTAGAACTTAATGAGTAATTTTAGTTAGGATTTCGAGATAACAATCATGTTGAATGAATTTTATGAACAAACAAAATATATTAAAAACACTTGAAAATGAATGTAGTAACTTGATTGTTCATTTGGATTGTATTTTTGGTTTCTTAGCTTGGGAATGGATTTTATGGATAAAGAATGAGTTAGGATATTTGGAATATTACTTGGGTTGATGTATCTAGAAAATTGAAATGGAAGATGAGTGGTAATACTTGTTTGTTGGTTGAATGGTACATAGAGCTTTAAAGATGTTAGTCGAGTATAGAAGGAAGCAATACATGTCCGTATAGTGGAACTTGTAACATGGGTGTGAATCTGAGTGGAGAAATATAAGTGCAAAGTGTCTTGGTGAAAGGAAGCCAAATGTCGAAAAGAGAAGATATAAGACGAATGAGAGAAGGAGAAGGTGGAACAAAATTACTCTAAGGGGAATTCTTCCATCAATGTTCACTTTCAACTATAATAGCTCATAAGATGTCTGAAATTCCATGAAGACCTTTTTATAGCCGAGTTCGGTTTCCTGCAAGTTTACAATGCAAATCAAGGTCATCTAGATGTCAAGACGCTTGATCAAACCCTGAATTTAAGGCCAAATGTCTCATTCCCATGATTAAATGGCTGGTTAGCCATGAATTAACAACGGAGCCTAGATGTTGATATTTTGGAATTTAAGGAGTTTAAGTTCAGATTATGGGTTAGGAAGATGCTTGAAAGGTAGGAGTGATGAAGGAACAATATTATGAGTTCAAGAATAATATGCCAAGTGGTGGATAGAATGTGTTTGATGCTAACCTATAAGGAGATTATAGTGATGGTTCAAATTGTGATTTAATTCATTTGGTGGATTAATAATGTCGTTTGGTGATTACATGACAACATGAATAGGGATTGTGATATGTGATTCCATATAATATTGTGTATACATAGTAAGTTTGTATCATTGGCTATGACCGTGGAATTTGATATATATGGGCCATTTGTTATATGAGGCATGGTTATCTCGATATCATTATTGTGTGGCTTCGAGATGGAGGTTAGGAAATATCTTGGTAGCAAAGACCATAGACCTCAGGCTACTTTGTAGCAGTGGTTATGGGACTCAAGCTACTTATACTATGTCATGTAGAAATAAATGGTAGCTATGAGGCATGTATATATCATTTTTGAGTTCAGTGCGATTATAGTTGATGGATGATGCTTTAGAGCATCGTGGTATCGGTGTCACATTGAATATGGCCATACATATTGGATCTTGGCCTTACAGGGATACCCGAGGCCCACACCTTGTATCGGTTAAATTTTGCTCAACCGCGATAATGATTTATGGTTAATAGAATTATCCTGTATTATGTAGCACTATAGTATAGACTTTCTAACTTATTGGATGTAGGTGAAGATGCAGGTTGAGGTATGGTTTCATCATCTCATATCATACCATTAGGTATTATACATGATATGTTAGCATAATGATAATCATGTAGTTTATTGATATTTCCCTACCACCAGACTTTATGTCTGACCCTTCTACGTTATCATTTTTATTATCTACCACTTTAATAAGTGGAGTTAAAGGAGAGATTTGCTAGCTATATGCGATTTTTAAAGACGAAATTATTACCATTATTATGTCCATCCAATTTTTTGGGTTGCAGAATGTGAGACAATATGTATTATGAGACATGTTGTATAGGACTAGATATACCATTCGGACTCCATGTCTTTGGAGTATGATGTACTGTAGTTTGGATCTTATGTCCCATTTTCTTATATGATATGTACTTTGTCTCATCCATGTTCGTATTGATATTATATTTATTCCTTTTGTTGTGAGATCTAGTATATAAATTGTGATAGATATGCTTTTTTTAATACTACCGTATGATTCATCATCCATGATAGTTGTAGATTCAGGTATCTTTTGCATGGATTACGGGTGCGTGAATGGTAGATCGTTAAAGAAAACTTGAATATTTCTGTTATATTTTACATCATCCAACAAAAATCACAACAGAATATCATGTAAGCAAAAATAGCTATGCCAAATAGGCAATACTACCAATATATTGTAGGAGTCGGGCTGGTCTTTAGTGGTGAAATAAGTTGATTTCAAAAAAAAATTAGATCATAATGGATCAATGTAGTCTAACGAATTTCAATAAATCCAATCTAATTATTCAATAAAATCATATTTTATTTAACATTTTTTTATATTTATTAGTTAATCACATTTACCAATCTACTTAAATGTTTTATTTAATGTATCATGTATACATTCAATGATGTAACAACATAACATAATGAAATATAAAAAGGTGTATAGCTATATATGCACACACATATTGATACGGGAATTTATATTTGTTGTATATACATATATATTATACTTACATGTGTATATGGTCTATGAATATCGAGAATATAAATGCATAAGTATATAGACATGTTTAAATATACTGTAATATGTGTATATGGTATGTATACATATATTTATAGTACCATACACACATGCGCACACACATATAGTTTAGATATACACACATATGTGATTTTTTTTGCCACTTACATATGTATTTAATATATATACATATACCAATATAATAAGAATTAGATATTTCAAAACAAGAGATAGATTGAAAGTGAAGATGGAAATAAAATTTCAGACCAGATCTGGATCTAATCAAATCGGAGCTAAAAAAGGAAATAGAATAAAGAGATTTTCCTTTTTGCAAAAATTAATTAGCAATAGATTCAATACCATGTGAAAATTTCCATACTTAATTGCAAAAAAATATCCAAAATTTTAAATTATAGATCTACAAATACAAATTCAATATGTAAACAAGTTATAAAATAGTATTGTCATAATTTAATATATACAACATCAATAATCATGGATAATTTTAGAACAATCCATATGTACGTTTACATATGTCTGCATAGTATAATTTAAAATTCGAATTTAAGCACATATATTTAACTAAATAATAAATCATTGAATATATATCAATTTGAAAAACCAAAATTAACTATATCCAAATTTAACTTGATATTGTTTTATAATTTGGATGGCATGAAGACGAGGTATATGAACTTATACATTCATGATTCAATTAATTAAATATTAGACCATAAAAATAACTTAATTAAATAGTGAAAAAATATGTAAATTTATTACAACAATTCAGATCTACATTGCCAATTATTATCTAAGAAACAATATCAGTACACAAAATGAATCAAACATATAATCGATCTTAATCAAATAATCAATTATTTAAAATTTTGTTAATAAATGTAAATTTTATAGTAAATTAAATCTACATAACCTAATAACTTAGATCCAACTACCTATTTGAATACACAAAATAAATCAAATGGAACATTGTTATTATAACAAAATAATAACACACAAGACATTTTGGATGAGATTGAATAAGTAGCAATCTAAACACATACACGCACAGAGACACATATTGTAACGACCCAGAATTTCTGTCATTTGAAATTCGTATATTTAATTGATTTTAAATATGCACAAGTAAAATTTGTAAGTCGAATAAATTTTACTTTTGAATATCTAGATTTATTGGATAATTAAATCGATGGTTTAATATCTGAAATTAAATAAATAATTGGAAATAGGGTTTAATGTGATTAAAATTGATTTGTAAAGTTGTATTTAATTATATTGGAGTTAGAATGATGTTATAGAACTTTTAAAATTGAATTAAAAGTTAATTTGCAGAAATTGAATATTTTAATATTTAATTGACGAGTAAAAATAGCAATTTTTCAAACGGCCTCGGATTCCGACGAAACTAGTTTCATCGGATCCGTCATGTTATATTATAGTAAGATTTCAAATTTCATGTCAATCGAATTTACGGTTTGTCTGGGGCAAGCTAAAACGCGTAGAAATCGGTTTGAGTGAATTTTAAATTTAAATAATTCGATTCGAAAACTTATCTTCCAAATTTGATCGAATTAGCTCCCGATATATATTCCATTGCGTTAGGAATAGGGGTAAAACATTATAAACGCCAGGCGGCACGCTTCGTTTGGAGTTCGGAAAAATTTTGGGTGAATAGTGCGCGAAAATTTTCTATAAAAGGACCTTGTTTCTTTTATTTTGCAAAACCTAACTATGGTTTCAATGTCAGCCGCCACCTCTATTTTAATGGCCGAAAATTTTCAATTCTTCCTTTAATTTCTTTCAATCCGTGCAATATTTCAACAAACCTCCAATTACAAAATTTAAGAGCTTCACGAGATCTTTCGATCCATATAGTGATGACGATCATCAGAGCATTATGGAGGCCAAAATTCAACCGTGAAGTCGCCGCATTCGCACACGAAATTCGAGACGAGATGAGGGCCTAGCTTGCTTATGCTCTAGCCGAGCATGGAATTTGGGTCGTGCTTTGATGTGGCATCTCCTGATCGAGGTATAGATGAACGTTGGTGGTCGCGTGCATTAGGGTTTTGGGCGGCTCGTTGGGTAGTTCGGTCGACCCAGGGAAGAAGAAAGGGGTTTACGGCCCTGATGCAAGCAAAGAAAACGTGCGGCCGAGATTTAGGTTGAGAAATAAAATAAAAATTTTGATTAATTTTTATGTTAATTAATTTTTGTAAACTTTAAAACATTATAACTTTATCACACGCGATGGAGCTAGATTGGAACTAGTGAAAATTTTAGGTAAAATTAAACGTGCGTTTAATTTTATTCGAAATAAAACACTACAACTGTTATTGGAAGAAAGGTGTGAACTTCTCACTCAATCGAATCTGTTTCGATTTAAATTTTAAATAGTTAGATTTAAAATTGCTTGATTGTATGCTTGGATGATAAATTATTATCTATTGTATTGAAATAGACCCTATACGCTGTATATTAACCGGATGTTATTTATTAAACACATATACCATGATATTTCACCTTGATGTGGAATTGGTATTATATATGTACTTGGAGTTAATTTCCCACATTATATAGCGGTTGAGACCCTATTGCGCCGCATAATAGTGGATAATATTTTATATGAACCCATGTAACATGGTATTCCGTCTTGAAACGCGATTGGTACTGTGCTAACATCTGTGGATGCAAGGAAATAGGTTGGAAGGATCCAACTGGATTCCTCAACATTATTGATTTATTTACAGATATTTGCGATATATTCTGTTATCATATTGATATATGATGTTTTGGATGCCATGGTTGAGGTATTGGTGCTGTTGCAGCATTGGGCCTATTTTTGGAGTTTTAAAATTGTTAAAATAATGATTTCTAATATAAAAGGATTTTCAGGTGATTTTTGAATTTATTATAAAAGCTTTATATATAAGATTTATAAACTTGGATTTTTATAAATCAAAGTGATCATATTATAAAGGTGTTAAAAATATATTTTTATTGAATTTTGGAATTGATTCACTTTAAATAAATAGACGTTATAATTTTTATGTTATAAAAATTATGTTTTTTGTGAAATATAACCGAAATGTGATTTTTTTTGAAATAAATAGTTGGTTAATTTGTAAATTGGGATAAATTGGGATTTTTGAATTATTATAAACGGTTTATATAAAAGATTTATAAAATTGATATTTTACAAATTAAAATATTGGAATTATAAAACGAGTTTTTATAAGTATTAAAATGAAGTATAAATAGATTTCATAAGTGAATGAAATTTATAGTTTTATAGATTATGAAGTTATAAAATGAATAGATTTTGTAAAATAAAAGATTTATAAGTAACTAACTTACAAATTGGATTGTGGCATTTAAATGAGATATACATAGAATTTGTTAATTAAGGAATTTTATCAGTTGAAATTTTTATAAAAGTTATATAGAAGTGAATTTGTAAACGTTGTTTTATAAATCCAAAACCAATTGAATTTGATAAGTAAATATGAAAGCATATTAAAGGAGATATATCCACAATTTTGGACAGTGGATAATCCTTTAATTAAATATGTAGAAGTGTTGAATTTGGTTAATGATTTATATTCACGATTTTGAACAGTGAATAATATATTTAAGAAATGTTTTAGGAAGTGATCTTTTAAATAGAATTAAAATGATTTGAAGTTGTTTTAAAATGTGTTAAGGATCGAAACCATAGATTTCAACATTCATTGTTGAAATAAACGTTTTCGAGAAATAAGGAAATGGTGAACTATAATACTATTGTTATAGTAAATGATTTTCGAAAGGAAATGTTTTATATAGTATTGGGATTTATATACCTATCTAAATTTCGAAGCCCTGTACTAGTGATTTTGGGTTGTCGTAACGATGTTTTACGCAACATTCGTTTTGACTCAAATGAATGTGTTTAAGAGAATGCTTTCCTTAAAGAATAAAATATATACTTAATTGTGATTTAAGTATATTGAATATTTTCCAGATGATGAAAATAAATAGATTTGTGAATTACTTATTATTAAATAAGTATGGAAATGTTTTCCAATATGAAGTGAAATGTTTTGAGATTTTATCTTTTAAAGATAAATTGAAAATGAATATTTGGAATCGATTTGAAAATCGTATATCAATGGATATTTGGAAATTTAAATTCACCATGGGATTTATAAAGGAAAGGGAAATTTGTTTGAAAATAAACATTGATTTATTTTGAAGTGTGGAAAATATATCTTGTATAGATATTTTTGGAAAATAAATAATTTGAGAAATTATTTGGAATCTAATAATATAATGTAATGTGATGTAATGTAATAACTGAAATAGTTCTTTGTTTTAAAGATATTCATTTATCTAGTATATGTTGTTCCGCTGCGAATTGTGAGATTCTGATATTGTTCTGTTGCTTCTTCTTTCTTTCTATCTTCTACCTCTTCTTTAAACCCAAATGGTTAGGTTTTTCGGCCTTCGATTGCTCGGCAGTTGGTACAGTGGACGTATTAATGTCGATCTTCGTGAGTCTAAAATCCCGAACGTTACAACGTGGTATCAGAGCATTTGGTTAAGAGAAAACCTTGGCTCTGTTGGGAATTACTCATTAGAGATAGAGTCAGTAGTACTCTAGAATGAGTGTGAGTGTAATCATAGATATGAGAACGTATTTGTTAGTGAATATAAAAACGTTTTATATTATGTTTGCTTATCCGTTGAGCTGTTTGTGAATTTTGGTCGGTATGTGGGACGCCATATTATCGATAGGGATTTCTAAACTCTTAAACGAGATAAACCGACATAGTACCATTTTATATTGGGTAAATGAAATAATTTTACCTCGATTACATTTTATATATAAAGGAATAATTTTTCAAAATTATTAAAGAGTGTATAAATTGATTGTTTGGTTGTTGAAAATGTAAGAATATATATATATATATATATATATATATATATATATATATATATATATATAAGTTCATTAAAAGAATAAATTGTATAAACAAATGAATTATTGAGTATGGAATTATAATTAATGTGATTTACAATTGTGAAATAATCTTATATATAAAAAAAGGAAACTATATGAATATATTTATAAATACGAGTTATAAATAAAAATGAATTTGAACTATGAATTGAAAATGTTGAATCTGTTTATTTTGAAAATTATTTTCCAAAATTAAAAGTTAAATAGAATTTACTTTAGAATTGGAATCTGAATTGGATTTATAAGTGGAAATTTAAGTTAAGTTAAACAAATGATGTTCGAAATGGAATATAACTTAAGTAAAGTTGAATGAAGTTGATTTTGGTATCGAAGTAAAATAATAAAGTGAATTAAATGAATATGAACTTGAGTCATGTAATGAAATTCAACTTTTGTGGTTAAATGAATTAGCAATTGAATTAATAAATGGATTGAATATTAATCAATCGAATGTAAATGAATTGATATAGAATAAGGGATGTAAATGTTAATTCATTAGAAGCTAATGAAGTTGAAAAAATTGAATAATTGAAAGAAAAGTCAATTAGATATTAAACCAATTGGAATTAAAAGTGATAAACCAAATTGAATGTGAATTTAATAATTTGGTTATGTTGGTTATGATTTGGTTGTTATATGATTGTTAGTTGATTGTATATAATTCATTAAGTGTTAATGAAGTTGAATTGATAAAAAGTTGGTAGCTATGAAATTTGATTTGAATGTGGAAGTGAACTAACTTGAATGTAAATTAGTGAGTATAAACTAATTGAAAATGAATAAATGAAAGTTAGTAAAGTCCAATGTTAATGAATCAAATGTGATTAAATGAAAAACCAATTCATTGAATATTAACGAGAAGTGAATGTATATTGATTTGATAGGGATTTGTTGGATAAGTTGTTGGATGACAGTTGTTTGGTGGTTGCATTTATTGCTTTTTGTTGCATTTGCTATATTGGCACATATTGTTGTTGCTTCTGGTATATGTTGTATATCGATATTATTTTCTATATACATGTTTCTCATTTGTTGTTGAGTGTTTAGTAGGTGCGGATTTCGCTTTCTTCGCATTTGGAGCTCGCTTTCACGCTATATTAGCCGTATATGCTCGCTAATAATATATAAGGTACATATCTCAGATTACATATCGTACTTTTACACTTTTTTCCTTGCGGGATGCCTCATTACTTTGATGAGATGTATATTTGTGATATATATATTGCCATTTTTTTTGGATCAAGCCACGCAAAGGAGACGTTGGCGAAATTTTCTGAAAATATTAAGGCGTTAGAATATTTTTGAGAAAACTGGAAAATTTTGAGAACTATAACTTTGATTTTGGAGTGAAAAGTTAAACGATATAGTTGGTTCTGAAAAGATAACTAAGTATGATTTGAATACTTAGTAAAGTTATTGTAAGAAGTTTAACTATTGGATTTTGGGTAAGTTAAACACTTAAGTGAATTTGAATGGATGTTTGAAAAGTTAATGGATTTCAAGACTTTTTCTTACTTGGTAATTTCGAGGAAGAAATTCTTTTAAGATGGGAAGTCTGTAACGACCCAGAATTTCTGTCATTTGAAATTCGTATACTTAATTGATTTTAAATATGCACAAGTAAAATTTGTAAGTCGAATAAATTTTATTTTTGAATATCTAGATTTATTGGATAATTAAATCGATAGTATAATATTTGAAATTACCGAAATAATTGGAAATAGGGTTTAATGTGATTAAAATTGATTTGTAAAGTTGTATTTAATTATATTGGAGTTAGAATGATGTTATAGAACTTTTAAAATTGAACTAAAAGTTAATTTGCAGAAATTGAATATTTTAATATTTAATTAACGAGTAAAAATAGCCATTTTTCAAACGGTCTCGTATTTCAATGAAACTAGTTTCATCTGATCCGTAATGTTATATTATAGTAAGATTTTAAATTTCGTATCAATCGGATTTACGGTTTGTCCGGGGCAAGCTAAAACGCATAGAAATCGGTTTGAGTGAATTTTAAATTTAAATAATTCGATTCGAAAACTTATCTTCCAAATTTGATCGAAATGGCTCCCGACATATATTCCATTGTGTTCGGAATAAGGGTAAAACTTTATAAACTCCAGGCGGCACGCTTCGTTTAGAGTTCGGAAAATTTTTGGGTGAATAGTGCGCAAAATTTTTCTATAAAAGGACCTTGTTTCTTTCATTTTGCAAAACCTAACTATGGTTTCAATGTCAGCCGCCACCTCTATTTTAATGGCCGAAAATTTTCAATTCTTTCTTCTTTAATTTCTTTCAATTCGTGCAATATTTCAGCAAACCTCCAACTACAAAATTTAAGAGCTTCACGAGATCTTTCGATCCATACGGTGATGATGATCATCAGAGCATTATGGAGGCCAAAATTCAACCGTGAAGTCGCCGCGTTCGCGCACGAAATTCAAGAAGAGATGAGGGCCAAGCTTGCCTATGCTCTGGCCGAGCATGGAGTTTGGGTCGTGCTTCGATGTGGCATCTCCTGATCGAGGTATAGATGAACGTTGGTGGTCGCGTGCATTAGGGTTTTGGGCGGCTCGTTGGGTAGTTCGGTGACCTGGGGAAGAAGAAAGGGTTTACGGCCCTGATGCAAGCAAAGAAAACGTGCGGCCGAGATTTAGGTTGAGAAATAAAATAAAAATTTTGATTAATTTTTATGTTTATTAATTTGTGTAAACTTTAAAACACTATAACTTTATCACACGAGGTCGGAATTTAACGAAACGACTTGTGTTGGGTTCGTATTGACGAGCACTACGCGATGGATCTGGATTGGAGCTAGTGAAAATTTTGGGTAAAATTAAATGCGTGTTTAATTTTATTCGAAATAAAACACTACAACTGTTATTGGAAGAAAGGTGAGAACTTCTCACTCAATCGAATCTGTTTCGATTTAAATTTTAAATAGTTAGATTTAAATTTTAAATAGTTAGATTTAAAATTGCTTGATTGTATGCTTGGATGATAAATTATTATCTGTTGTATTGAAATAGACCCTATACGCCGTATATTAAGTAGATGTTATTTATTAAACACATCTACCGCGATATTTCACCTTGATGTGGAATTGGTATTATATATATACTTGGAGTTGATTTCCCGCATTATATAGCGGATGAGACCTTATTGCGCCGCATAACAGCGGATAATATTTTATATGATGTACCATGATATTCTGTCTTGAAACGAGATTGTATTGTGCTAACATTTGTGGATGCAGGGAAACAGGTTGGGCGGATCAAACTGAATTCCTTAACGGTATTGATTTATTTACAGATATTTGCGATATATTCTGTTATCATATTGATATATGATGTTTTGGATGCCATGGTTGAGGTATTGGTGCTGTTGCGGCAATGGGACTATTTTTGGAGTTTTAAAATTGTTAAAGTAACGATTTCGAATTTAAAAGAATTTTCAGGTGAATTTTGAATTTATTATAAAAGTTTTATATATAAGATTTATAAACTTCGATTTTTATAAATCAAAGTGATCAAATTATAAAGGTGTTAAAAATATATTTTTATTAAATTTTGGAATTGATATACTTTAAATAAATAAATGTTATAATTTTTATGTTATAAAAATTATGATTTTTGTGAAATATAACCGAAATGTGATTTTTTTGAAATAAATAGTTGGTTAATTTGTAAATTGGGATAAACTGGGATTTTTGAATTATTATAAACGGTTTATATAAAAGATTTATAAAACTGATATTTTATAAATTAAAATATTGGAATTATAAAACGAGTTTTTATAAGTGTTAAAATGAAGTATAAATAGATTTCATAAGTGAATGAAATTTATAGATTAATAAATTATGAAGTTATAAAATGAATAGATTTTGTAAAATAAAAGATTTATAAGTAACTAACTTGCAAATTGGATAGTGGCATTTAAATGAGATATACATAGAATTTGTTAATTAAGGAATTTTATCAGTTGAATTTTTTATAAAAGTTATATAGAAGTGAATTTGTAAACGTTGTTTTATAAATCCAAAACCAATTGAATTTGATAAGTAAATATGAAAGCATATTAAAGGAGATATATCCACAATTTTGGACAGCGGATAATCCTTTAATTAAATATGTAGAAGTGTTGAATTTGGTTAATGATTTATATTCGCGATTTTGAACAGTGAATAATATATTTAAGAAATGTTTTAGGAAGTGATCTTTTAAATAGAATTAAAATGATTTGAAGTTGTTTTAAAATGTGTTAAGGATCGAAACCATAGATTTCAACATTCATTGTTGAAATAAACGTTTTCGAGAAATAAGGAAATGGTGAACTATAATACTATTGTTATAGTAAATGATTTTCGAAAGGAAATGTTTTATGTAGTATTGGGATTTATATACCTATCTAAATTTCGAAGCCCTATACTAGTGATTTTGGGTTGTCGTAACGATGTTTTACGCAACATTCGTTTTGACTCAAATGAATGTGTTTAAGAGAATGTTTTCCTTAAAGAATAAAATATATACTTAATTGTGATTTAAGTATATTGAATATTTTCCAGATGATGAAAATAAATAGATTTGTGAATTACTTATTATTAAATAAGTATGGAAATGTTTTCCAGTATGAAGTGAAATGTTTTGAAATTTTATCTTTTAAAGATAAATTGAAAATAAATATTTGAAATCGATTTGAAAATCGTATATCAGTGGATATTTGGAAATTTAAATTCACCATGGAATTTATAAAGGAAAGGGAAATTTGTTTGAAAATAAACATTGATTTATTTTGAAGTGTGGAAGATATATCTTGTACAGATATTTTTGGAAAATAAATCATTTGGAAAAATATTTGGAATCTGGTGATGTTGTGCATATCTATTGATAGTTAAATAACCGACTATCAATATTTACCTTTAAATGGGTATTTGTTGTAATTTGCTCGAATTTGAATAAACACTTATTTTTATAAATAAGCGCTCGTTATTCGGTTTAGCCGAGAGAAGACCTTTGGGTCATAAATCCCATTCCGAATAGTGATTCGTCATAATGGATAACATTTGAAGACCGGTGGTGGACCGGGTATTTGCGAGAATGATAGGATGACCTATCGATTGTCTCTGCACCGATAGCTACGGTATGGAGATTTCCTTTGTGATGGGAAGTCCGATCGGGATTGTGAATACCCGGATTGCAAGGGCTTCTTTGGAAGTGCCTTGGGGTCTGTTCGAACCCAGAACAGACTTGTATGGATTGTATGTTCGACATTACATTTTGAGATATAAAACAGATTTCTTTCAAATACATTTCTGTTAGTGGCGGAGAATTTATTCTCTTAGCTTAACACCTTTCTCTGAGACGTACGAACTCAGAGGTTATGTAGTTGATGGTTATAAGTGATATACTCCTAATTTGGTAATATGGCATGCTGAGTGTTGCTGATCATTTGTTGATCAAAGCGTGGCTTTTGTGAAAAACGTAGCTTTGTGGACGAGACTTCTTCGAACCTCACAACTCGGTTATGGTCGAAACAGGAATCGTAGCAGCAAGGTTATTTGAGGATAGCGCCCTCTGAAGGTATGTCATTTCCTTCTGGATTATAAGTGGTATCATGGTATGAAGCCCAGATACTTACTTTGTGGTTGCTGCAAACTTATTACTTTTTGGTTGTTGGTTGAGAGGATCCACGGATAAAGGTTGTTTACAACTGGGGGATGGCAAGCTCGTGTCAGTTGTTACCTATTACATAGGTAACCCGACCTTGTCTAGCAGAGATCCGGTTAGGATCCGGGGACGTCCTTTCAGAGGCGTTCAATTTTACTTGGGAAGTTCCTTTGCCCGACCATTTGTTGGAAATCCAATCAAAACAATACGAGCCCTGTACGGTTTTAGTTGTATAACCTGCGATGGAATGTGGCGGTAACCTGCTATTGAACATGGTAGTTATAGTAGGCATACGATAATGGTCGTATGTTGGCTAAGATTTATATCATACTTTCAAAATGTTTTCCTACACTTTGCACTTATAGTAATAATATCAAATAAATTTGCGTACCAAACATGTTTGACTATCACAAGGAGAAATCTCCTCCGATTCTGCGTTTGCATTGTGTATGCGGGAGGCCTTATGGTAGTTACATTTTCTAAAATCATTGTGGATCTATTTTAAAAATATTTCTTTGTTCGTTTTAAAGATATAACTGTTTTAAGTTCTCACACCAGTCCCATGACTGACTTGGAGTTTATTGTTCCCTTCCTAAACTCTGGGGCCCACCAATTTCTACACGGGCAGTCTAGAGTCAGGTTATCAGGTCATTCTGGAATTCAGGAGTTGCTGTGGAGATCAAGAGCAAGCTGGATGGCGTGGCGTATCAACTAGTATATAGTATGTCTTTTCCGATGTTTGTTGTTGTAAAATCTGATAATGTAATGTAATGTAATGTGATGTGATGTGATGTAATGTAATAACTGATATAGTTCTTTGTTTTAAAGATATTCATTTATCTATTATATGTTGTTCCGCTGCGAATTGTTAGATTCTGATATTGTTCTGTTGCTTCTTCTTTCTTTCTATCTTATACCTCTTCTTTAAACCCTAACGGTTAGGTTTTCCGGCCTTCGATTGCTCGGCAGTTGATACAGTGGACGTATTAATGTTGATCTTCGTGAGTCGAAAATCCCGAACATTACACATATATACATAAATACATAAATACATAAATACATATATACATACATACATAGATACATACAAACACACACACACATATGTATGTGTGTGAGAATTCTGACAGGGCTAAACATCATGAACAAGTAAAATAAATAAAAGAACCGAATTTGAAAATTCTAGCCCTTTATAACACATTGATTTGAGGTTTCCCCTTAGATATCTAGGTAAATTCACATCTACCTTTAGAAGAGAAGGATGAAACACCTAGTTTTTATTTTATTTGATACTTTGAATGGTTCTGGAGTTGATTTTTTGGAAGGGATGAACTAACTTTTGGCCATGGCTCTGGAGAGGTGGAAAGCAAAATGAAAATGGACGAAAGAATCGGTAAGAATAAAATCAGTGCTTTTGTTTTATTTTAGATAATGAACCGTTTCCCTTTCTTTCAAATAAAACTTACTTCCATATTTAATCCCTTAATTTTCTCTCTCCTCTCCTCTCCCTTCTCAAGATGTGACTGGCCCTAGATGCCATCAATTGGCATAAAATTTCCAAAAATCCCTTCTTACAATTATCTTTTATTTAAACATGTTCAAAATTGCGCTAATAATCATATATCAATGCACACAAATGTAACATTTATATCATTCATATATTTAGAAACAACTCCCAAACATCAGATAAATTAAGTAATAATCAATATATGTTAAATATTAATTAACTTAGTTAATTTACAACATTTTACAAATTAACTAAATCGTAAGATTTTTTCGAAGAATTTAAAATACGGTCGTGTGACTTAGACGTGTGACAGTTTGATCGAATTTATCGCTTACAGACCTTTTATGTAAAATAATATTATATATTATCTTAAGTGGTATATGGTGATAATAGTTTACACACTTTCTCTTCACCAACACTATATCACAATAAGATGTACAGAGTTAGATATTGGTCAAAACTCCAATGTTATCTATATTCAACATGATCAGTCCAAAAAACAAAGTCCTAAGTTCAATAATAACATTTATTGTTAACTATTCTACTCTAACCAGAGATTTTGATTTTGAGCTGACTACTGTTAACCGCGATATTAACCTCATACAACTAAGGAGACGAATTCTCTATCGAATAATGTTTCACTTCCAATGCTTTAATTGAGGCCGAACTATAGTCACTCAATGGATCATTATGTTGTGATTTGACTATAATCAAAGTGGAGCATTCACACTTAAGTTCCATATTATTCTCAAGTTGTGGGAACTATGTAATATCATTTTCCAAAGTTTCTTATTTGACATAGTTTTTGTTAACCTACAAGTATCTCTTGGATGATTAATTCCATAGTTATCTAATAATCATGAGTAGATAATTCTTCGATTCCCTACAACCATGAGTAATACACTATCTAACATTTGAAGGACATTACGCACTCTAGTCTCAACATATGTATTGATTTTTTCCCGAAATATCTTGACTGAGAATGTCTTAAACAAAATATTATTTCATACGATGATTAATTACTCACCATTGCCACTCTTTGCAACTAAATTACCTCAAATTTTATATAAGGGTTTTTTATTATATACTTTTAATTGATTGCTTAATTATTTATATCACCATATAAAAAAGTATATAAAAGAAAACAAACACCATTATTACAAATAAGATTGACTACAGATTGATATACATATATAACAAATACATAATTTTCCCTATGGCATACCACTAGCTCTATCATATATATCATCCCAAAAAAGTAATAAGTAAATGAACGTAATAAACGCACATAATACAATGTCAATAAACTCTAAAGTGCAAAAATATGACTACTGACATGTTTGAAACACATTAAGTCCATCACAAATAAAATCACACTCGCTACAACAAGTTCATACCATCATATAAGATCATATGTACAAAAATACCAAATCATACATATAAATGTGAGATAAGAACAACCCACTATGAAAATCCAAATCTCTACCTGTGCTTCTGCCTCAACTGCTATAAAAACCTACAAGGAACTCATTTCTTCCTATAATTTATTCTACATGTCCCTCGGTTCTTAATTTGTATACTTCAACTCTCATACCTGCTCTACGGGCCTCTCCCTATCATTCGAAACAATAGAACTTACACTGTATGTATTATTTACATATATCTATGTTCAAATTATAATAATTTGTAGGTTTTAGTTGCATTTTATATATCTATATATACATGAATACCTAATTAGTTTCTTTATAGATATAAACCATTTATATTACTATCAGTAGATATATAAAATGACATTCTTCGATTTTAGATTAATTTCTAAGTAATGATTTAAATCATTCATGATTCAAATCTAGCTTCGATATAAATTTTAATTTTATTTTACTTAATGTTGGACAATCCAAGTCATAATACTTTTAATTCTAAGTAAATCAATTTAGTCAAGTTTTAGTTAATTACCTCGGGAATATTGTATATCATGACTGCGTGTGGTTCTCTATGATGCAGACACTCAGGTGTGTTGTATAAAATGGAGGTTCGGTTTTTCTTAAGAAAGAACCCTACCCTGACTCTCGATCATCTAGGTAATTCACTAGTTATATTTACTTTATGAATCATTTGCAATATTTACTATCATATACATAAGTTAGATTGATTTTTGTAACCAAAGTTCAAAAAATCTAATACAATGTAAGGATGGACTTGGAATTCTCTATGCATTTCCTACGTCATGCCTATAGTAGATTGATTTTAATGCGTCATGTAAGCATGGCTTAGGGAATTCTGTACTAGTATGATGGAAAAGGATTTGTTTTCTTATAGTGTTTTTGCATAATTTAAATTCTTCTCTTTCTAACATAGTCTTTGATTCAGTGTAAGAAAACTTATCGGTAAGAATCAAAAAATAATAGGACATCACAAGTGGTTCATGAATGCAAACTTATCTTTGAAGAGTTTATGTTGGTATTTTTTTAAATTATTGGAATTTATTTAAAATAATGAGAAAATTTTGAAAAATACTGAGAAGTGCAGAGAAGCTCAATAGTCTCACGTCTTGAGAAATTTGGAAAGAAATCAACATACATACATACATACATACATAAATATATATGAATATCTTAGCACTTATAATGATTCCCTTCGGGCACCCAATGTTTTTCATTTAGGTAAAAGAGATGAGCCATGCATGACAACCACACAGTTATGCATTGTCCATTCGTCTAAGCGACCAATCCGACCTGACCAAAATCTGGTCGGGTTGGGCTTCTATGGTATAGCACTTTATTTGGTATGAAATTTTGAATAGGTTTTTTGGTAAAACACTTTGATTTTAAAAGGTAATTTTTTCTTTTGTTGACGTAGTAAAAATGAGATCTAAGTTGATGTTTGCACGATCTCATTTTTTACTACTATGATCTGATATTTTCCCCATTTAATAATAGTTTGCTCTTTTCTTCTACCTATTTAATTAATAAATAGACTAAACTTTAAGAACTAAACAAGGAGTACTACTTTATACCATTTTCAAACTACTTTTCCACATAAAATAATTCTTTATAGTTTTCCCAAGCAAATAAAAAGGTTGTCTATAAACGGGTTTTTATGGTGCAAATGAAATCGTATTTTTGAATTGGATGTTTTATCCCCAAGATGGTGTGGTTAATAGTCTACCGTGCACCATTCAAGTAGAGTCATGAAACGTCTTAAGGATTGTGACGATCCATCTTTTTAGACGATCCAAGTTGACAATAAACCACACATGTCCAATTCAAACTGTTCAAAAAGACGGATTATCAATGGGTTTTATATAAAGAAATAAGATACAGAAGAAGGATCTCACGATAGAATGACATAATATAATAAATACATAAACAGTTTATGAAGCTATTTTACAATATATATATATATATATATATATATATATATATGCATACATGCATACATATATATGTATGTAACCGATTTCATTATACAATAACATCCGAGTTATATATATCAGACATCACAAAACAACGCAGCAGAAATATACTAGTAAATACGGTCTTCAACTACTTCTTCATCTTCAAGAAACAACATTTTCTAGAAAACTGAATTACTCAGGCTGACCCAAGTGTAGTGAAAGACAAAATATTCGAGTCAGAACTAAAAATTCTTATGTGAGTTAAATCAGAATCAGGTGAAATATGGGTGTACGTAACTTTATTTTTACTTCAAGAATTCATAGGAAATTTCAAAGCTTTCAAACTTCTTTTCAAAATTTTCAGTAAGTATTGTAATTTCCAATCGATTTAATAATCCTCACAAATTTCAAACGATTGACTTTAAGGTTTAAATTATTAAAATCTATTAAATCGTTAAAATAAATACATACACTTTTATCAAATATTCTTCAAGTAATTTATTGAAATTTCAGAAAATTTCAAGTTGCTCTACCCATTTTACAAATTCCCAAAATCCCACAATCTCCATTTTTAAAGTATAAAGTACCAAATCATTAAACGATCAGATTAAATACATATCTCTTTACAAAACATTTTCTTTTGCTATTACAAATTTTTAGAAACTTTTCAAACATTTAAATGCACTTTTCAAAAATATACTTATTGTTAAATAATGAATTAAAAATTTTATAAATGAATTTCAAACTATTATTTGAAAACCATATTTAACTAAAATTTTAAAAGTTAAATTCATTATAACATATAATTTCTAAAGTTTTTTAAATTAAATTTTGAAAACCTTTCAGAGTTTTCAAAATCCAGTTTATGAAAACCTTTCAAATTTGCCCAAAAGACAATCAAATCTCAACAACCACATTCTTAACTAAGCAGCCAACAATACATTCATTAACTCACATGTCAAAATAGGATATCCAAGGGTTCATATCACAATTCAATGGCCCAAATGATCAATATGGAAAATTATATTACGATGATCATAATAATCAGGATGATAAAAGGGATATATCGAAATCAATAAACAACATACATCCAATCAAAATATCATTCATCACAATATTAACCATAAGCATCCATGCAATAAACATTCAAACAAACCAATTCAACCATATAACACAATATTAACCTAATTCAAACAAACCAGACGTCAAAATACTGATATAAATATACGATCAACACAACGAGATGAATCAAATGGTGCAACAAAAAACTAAGCCATGACAGTCGTGTCAAAAATCCACTATTATCGCCAATTACGCCGATTCGAATTGTACGATTGCAGTAATTAGAAAATTTTCTAGATTATTCCCATGTAAAAATATTTATATTTTGAAAATAATATTTTTATATTGAAATATTTAGTCGGTTTCCAATTAAATCTGAAATTGAATATATTTTTCAAATTTGGCAACCAATCCATTTCTTCTTAATTTTACTTGTTCAAAACCCTTTTAACTAGAATTATACTTATATTAAAAACAAAACGTTCATTCTGTTATTCAAAACATGGGTTTCTTTTCATTTATAATAATTCAAACGTTATTTACAAAAATCATTACGTACAACCAAAGTTATACATTATTTCCAAATAAATATTTGTCTTATTAGAAATTGATGCAGTTTAAATAACTAAACGTATGTTTTTAATTATCGAAACATCCTTTCAATACTCTATTTAAATTCAACATTTGTTATTTCGATTACGATTATTAATTTCTTACAAACAAATATTATTAATTCTTTTAATATAAGTTACAACTTCTATCTTATTGCAATATGTTGTCATTTAGAAATTCGGTTGAAGATCATGACTTACATTCAATATAATTTTCAAGAATAAAATCATAGAATTTTCATTAACCATTTTATTCAACTGTTATAATAAATTTTATATTTTTAAATGGTTAAAAAAAAGGTGGTCGTTACAAAGATAGCAATCGAGTCCACGACTTAGCCAGTTTACTCAACCCGTGCTACTATAATAATTTTAAGGTGCATCTTATCGACGTGTCTACAATTGATGAATTTTCTAGTTCTTCTACCTTCAACAAAAATAAGACTTTCCACTTCGAAGGGCTCCATTTCAAATGATGGAAACAAAATTTGTAGATCTTTTAAACAATCAAGAAAGTTATTTATGTGCTAATTACAGACAAGCTAGTTCAAACTGAGGAATCCACTGATGAGTAAAAGAAAGCGTCTGCAATCATGGACTGACGACGACTATCTGAGCAAAATCATCATTCTCAAAGTCCTCTGTAATGACATGTACGACTACAACAATTTGGACAAATCAACTAGGGAGATTGGGATGCTATGTAAAAGAAGTATGATACCAGGGAAGTTGGAGCAAAGAAGTACACAGTTAGCTGCTACCTTAAATACCAGATGACATATTATAAATCTATGGAGGTGCAATCATATGAGCTTTAGAAAATTAGACATGAAATCATCTCCGGAGGTATGGCTTTAGGTGGATAGTTTTAGGTCGTTGTATTAGTAGATAAATTATCCATTAGCTAACACGATTTTAAAAACATTTCTAGGCATAAGACTAAGTTGATTTCCTAGAAAGTTTTGTGAGAAATGCGGATTAAGGATCTTAAGGCTAAGGATAAACACTAGAGAGGGGGTGAATAGTGTTTTAGAGAATGGTTAAATCTTTTTAGTTTTTGTTAATTTAAACACAAATGTATGCAATATTCAGACACAAATATGATCACAAAAACAAACATAGATGGAGAAATAAAGTAAAAACAGTAAAGGAAAGAACACACCGAATTTTGTACTGGTTTGGAGTTACCCTACATCCAGTCCCGCACACAAGAACGGATTTCCTTTCAAAAACAATCTTTACAATTCCACCCTCGATTTCAAGGCAACGAGGTACACCATCCAGAATCACAATCCTCTGGGTAGAGATACTTGATTTTTCGGGCAACAAGTTCGCCCAATTGATTTCCCAAGGCTACAATCACACCTTATCTCGCTTGGTTGATTTCCAAGGCTACATTCACACCTTTTCTCGCTAAGTTGATTACAAAAAGCCTATAACTCTGAATAGCACTGATGATCTTGTCGAGATAGTGATAGAGAATCAAATCAGAGATAATCTAGTTAGATTCAATGTTGATTTCGGCAGAGCAATGGTAAGAATATGTATATAGAAATATGAAAGAAGAAGAGTGAAAAACCAGAAAATCTATGTTAAAATTAGTTGAAACCAACCCCTATTTATAGAGGAACAACATCCATGTCCATTCGTGAAGAGTTATGACGAATAGACACTTCTTTTGAAATTTAAATTTTGAACTCAACTGACACCATGTCGTCATGGGGTACTTGAGTATGTCGACATCCCAAAGGGATTTTTGGTGTTTTGATTTTCTTTGAAAATAACCTTTATTTTATATTAAAACTATTTTAAACTTTATAAAAATAATTGACTATAATTAAAATACATAAGTAAATATGAAGAATAATATATACAAAATTTTACTATAGTTTTATGTTTAAAATCTAAGCATAAATATTTAAAGTTAAATATATTATATTTAAAAGATAGTTTAAAAGCAAGGATAATTTGATTTTGAAATTAAAGATTATTTTGAAGCTAAAAGTATTTGAAATCAGGATAGATGTTTTTGATGCTTTTAAAAGGAAGATTTTGAAATCATTTTGACAACAAGATATAATTTTGAAAAACCATTTTGAATAAAAAGTTAGCGGATACAATACAATTTTCCACTAGATTTTTCGTAGGTTCCATCCTACTTAGGGTTCCATCCCTTTAACAGGCTCGAAGTGGATTCCATTCCACAAATAAATTAGATTTTAAGATGCCAGTGCTTTTCTAGGAGTTTTCACAAATTTTCTAATTAAAAAATAAATTACTTGAACTCTTGATAATCTTGATACTCATGAGTCTTCAACCTTGATATCTTGAATCTCTATACTGTACAGTCTTCATTCTTGGTACCTGTATGGTTAAATCCTGCATATACATATATATCTAAACTTATACCGTTAGTATTTATATTTTATAATCTATTCTAAGGTTGTTGTCATCAAAACCATCATCTCACGAACTAACAATCTCCCCCTTTTTGATGATGACAACCTTTGTTTATAAAATATTACTTCTATCCTAATAACTCCCCCTTAATCTATGCCTAACTACCCTATTTTATACTTCTCCCCCTTTGTCATCAACAAAAAAAATTAACTCCAAACTATATAACACCAAACTATATAACTCCCCCCTCATTCTTCGACTAAAATACCTGCATTAATAAACTTATACAATGGAATATAGAATTAAGAAATAATTATATTGGTAGCCACAATAATGAATCAAAGATTATATGCATATCAATGTATAATTATACATGTTTTGTACAACAAACATCAATCCATACTAACTATCAATCAAATTCAAACCAAGCTAAAGCAAATGAAATCAAATCATTCAAAGCAAACAATTCAAACGAAGCAACCAAATAAAATTTAACGTTACGAGGAACTTCCACCCATCCTTTTTCTCCAAAGATAGGGTCCGCCTTAATAGAATCCCAATTTTCATTATCATTGGTGAGAGAGACTGGAGGATGTGCTTCGTTATCATCCTTGTGTAAGGAGGAAATCATCCATCGTATTGCATCAAAATGCCTTTCTTGCTCCTTGATCATCTGCATTTGGCTCAATTCTAAGTGTCCATGATTACGAAGAATGATCGAAAGAATATTCTTGAACGAATTAAGAGTTTCTTCAAGATTTTCGGATAAGTTATGAATTCGATTAGCCATGTTTGGATTTGTGACAAGAATGAGAGATAGAGTAGATAAGAAATAGTTTTCTGTGATGAATTATGGAAGAAATAGGTATTTATAGGTGTAGAAATTCGTTTGAAATGAATAGACATATGGTAGATATTCAAATTTCAAATTCAAAATGAATTGTCATTTCTAGCCAGTGCATGTCAACATGGTCATAAGGGGTATGTTGACATGGTGTAGTGAAATTTGATGATATATTTTGATTTTGTGAATAATTGTGTATATATGTATATATATATATAATATACTAATATTTATTCTTGAGATAAGATAAGCTAGATAACAGAAAGAAATTCCATTTCATTTCATACTAAGACGATACAACGATTAATCATAAAGAACTATACGAACATTCAAATCAAAATAAATTAAAACAAATACAACAAGATACGAAAAGATAGAACTAATTAGAGGATGATGATGATGAAGAAAGTCCAAGTTTCTTGCTAACTTTGGAAATGAACTTGTTCATCTTGGATGAAATTTCGTCCAACTTCTTACTAACGGATCGTTTAAGAATCCATTGATTCTCAATAATCGTCTTTTGGTTTTTAAGAAGGGTTTTGTTGGATGGATTAGGAGGATAGTTGATGCTTTCCAAAGAAGTTTCACCTTCTTCTTTTTCTTCCTCTTCCTCTTCTTCCATTTCGTCATGAGCCAAACGCTCTTCCTTTTCGGCAAGAGTCTCATAAGGTTGAAAAACAAATGGAATTTTCATAAGCGAAATGTTGGAATGATTGATAACTTTTCTAGAAAAAAATTCTTCGCCTTTGAAATCCACTCCAAAATAGTTAAAAATCTGAGTGAGATAAATTCCATGATACAAAGTGTTCTCACCCATTTGAAAATTTTTAGGACGAAGTTCATCCAGAATAACTTGCGCCCAATTAATGTCATAATTTTCAAAAATAGCAAAAAGTGCTTTGCAAACTTTTGAAGTAGGATTGTTAAAATTCCCCGATCTTGGGGTCAAAGTATGTTGCAAAAGAAGATTGACAATTCTTGCTTTGGGTCGAAAATTTCGTTTTTTGAATTCAAAATTAGCATTCCCTTCGAAAACGTGATGAAATGTCTCACAATCATTTTCATCGATTTTAAAATTAAAAAGATCCATTCATGTACTCTTGCAATTGAGAATGGTACCCAAAAGATCACAATTCAAAACAATTATAGTGCCTTTGACACTACTCCAAATTTCATCCTCGTTTCCATTATAAAATCCACGGTTTAAATTTGCATAGAAAATTTTGACAAGGTTTGGATAGAAAACAAAATCATTTTGAGAAGCATCAACAAGATTAAGAATTTGATTGTTTGCAAAGAGAGAATCAATTTCATAAGAAGAAAAATCTTGAAAAATAGCAAACTTTCGAGGATGGACTTTGGCATAATTAGCATAATTGATGTATGCTTTTATTGCCTCCGGATCATTGAAGAGTTGCTCTTTTATTTTTTCTGGAAATTCTCATGGTGGAGGGGTTGCTTGAAGAAGCCATTAAAGTAGAGAGTAGAGAGCTTGAAGTTTTGAAGAGAGAGTTTGAATTTGAAAATGAGAGCGAAAAGATATGATAAAAGATAGTGAATAAATAGATTCTCAAAGGACATGTTCTCTGGTCAAAGATGCCTTTTTAGAGAATTGAATGAAGTGAAAAGGTGGAGTGAAATTCAACCATTTGAATTCAAATTTTGAATTTCAAATTCTGGTACCCATGTCGACATCATGGTGGGGACCATGTCTACATGTGCCTATGAATTTTTGTGATTTATTTTTCCTAAGTACTCTAATATATATATATATATATATATACTTATTATATTTAATATATATATATCTGGAATGTTATTAGAATGATAGCATTTTCAATATATTATTATACTATGAAAATAATAATAAAAATAATAATGAAATAATAATAAAAATAAAAAAATAAAATTAAAATTAAAATTCAAATAACACACCAATTAAAATCAATCAATCAAGCAATCAAGCATCTAATTCTGAGCATGCAATTTCAACCAATTATATTATAAATGTGTACCTTTTCTGAGTCCGTTTCTCTGATTTCGTCGAAATCGTGAACTGCCGTGAAACACAAATTTGAATTATCTGTCTTCTGATCATCATCGCTTGAGGACGAGTCTGAGTCATCTAGAGTAGCAGTAAATGCATGCTTCCATTTCTTTGTTGGATCATTGTTCATAGGAGGATTTTTCCTATCTGGATAAGGACAGTCTCTTTTGATATGGCCTGGTTCATACAGTTGAAACAATTGACATTATTTGGCACTACATTTTGATTTCCAGAGTTCTTATACTTGTTTCTCTTGAGATTATTCATCTTTCTGCATTTCAGGAGTTTCCTAAAATTTCTGGTCATAAAGGCTATCTCTTCATCATTATCACTGTTTGAGTCTGATCCATCGGTCAATGCATTGAATGCCATTGATTTCTTTTCGGATGCTTTGCTTTCTCTTCTCCCGATCATTTGGACTTCAAATGACATTAGATTTCCAATTAATTCTTCTATCCCTAAGGTACTGATGTCATTTGGCTCTTCGTTCGCAAGTGTCTTTTGATCCCATTCTGGAGTAAGAGAATTTAAAAATTTTCTGACTTGATCTTCTTCAGAAAATCCTTTCCCAAGGATATTAAAGAATGCACAATATCTTGAAATCTGCTATACGTATCTGAAATAGACTCGTTATGATTCATTTTAAATAATTGAAACTGATTTGTGAGTATGGAAATTTTGGTCGGTTTAACTTTGCTTGTTCCTTCATGAGTTACATGCAAAGTTTTCCAGATTTCATATGCAGACTTACAAATTAAAACTCTATTAAATTCATTTCTATCAAGTGAACAAAACAGATTATTCATTGCTTTAGAATTATTTTGTGAAATAGTCTTTTGCTCAGTGGTCCACTGTGCAAAATCAGTTGTGGGTTCAGAATATTCAGTTTGTGTGATATTCCTAGTATCTAGTCCTATGGACTGTAAATATATTTTCATCATACATGCCCAATATGCATAGTTACTGCCATTAAAAAGTGGTGGTCTGACAGTAGACTGACCTTCTACAAATGAACTAGTGACAGGGATACTAGTGTTAGTAACAATACCAGCATTGGTAGCCATTTTGAAAACTTCTCCAAAAATCAGATTATGAAACTTTGAAAACCTTGCTCTGATACCAAATGTGAGAAATGCGGATTAAGGATCTTAAGGCTAAGGATAAACACTAGAGGGGGGTGAACAGTGTTTAGAGAATTGTTAAATCTTTTTAGTTTTTGTTAATTTAAACACAAATGTATGCAATATTCAGACACAGATATGATCACAGAAACAAACACATACGCAGAAATAAACTAAAAACAGTAAAGGAAAGAACACACCAAATTTTATATTGGTTCGAAGTTACCCTACATCCAGTCCCACACATAAGTACAGACTTCCTTTCAAAAACAATCTTTACAATTACACCCTCGATTTCAAGGCAACGTGGTACACCCTCCAGAATCACAATCCTCTGGGTAGAGATACTTGATTTTTCGGGCAACAAGTTCACCCAATTAATTTCCCAAGGCTACAATCACATCTTATCTCGCTTGATTGATTTCCAAGGCTAAAATCACACACTTTTCTCGCTAAGTTGATTACAAAAAGCCTATAACTCTGAATAGCACTAAGGATCTTGTTGAGATAGTGATAGAGAATCAAATCAGAGATATGGAAGAAGAAGAGGAGTGAAAAACCAGAAAATCGATGTTAAAATTCGTTGAAACCAACCCCTATTTATAGAGGAACAACAGCCATGTCCATTCGTGAAGAGTTATGACGAATAGACACTTCTTTTGAAATTTAAATTTTGAACTCAACTGACACCATGTCGACATGGGGTACTTGAGTTTGTCGACATCCCAAAGGGATTTTTGGTGTTTTGATTTTCTTTGAAAATAACCTTTATTTTATATTAAAACTATTTTAAACTTTATAAATATACTTGACTATAATTAAAATACATAAGTAAATATGACGAATAATATATACAAAATTTTATTGTAATTTTATATTTAAAATCTAAGTATAAATATTTAAAAGTTAAATATATTATATTTAAAAGATAGTTTAAAAACAAGGATAATTTGATTTTGAAATTAAAGATTATTTTGAGGCTAAAAGTATTTGAAATCAGGATAGATGTTTTTGATGCTTTTAAAAGGAAGATTTTGAAATCATTTTAAAAACAAGATATAATTTTGAAAAATCATTTTGAATAAAAATTTAGCGGATACAAAACTATGTTCCACTAGATTTTTCGTAGGTTCCATCCTACTTAGGGTTCCATCCCTAAACAGGCTCGAAGTGGATTCCATTCCACGAATAAATTGGATTTTAAGATGCTAGTGCTTTTCTAGGAGTTTTAACAAATTTTTTAATTAAAAAAATAAATTACTTGAATTCTTGAACTCTTGATAATCTTGATACTCATGAGTCTTCAACCTTGATATCTTGAATCTCTATACTGTATAGTCTTCATTCTTGGTACCTGCATGGTTAAATCCTACATATACATATATATCTAAACTTATACTGTTAGTATTTATATTTTATAATCTATTCTAAGGTTGTTGTCATCAAAACATCATCTCACGGACTAACAAGTTTGATCATCAAGCTTCAACATGAGGAAGAGGCTTGAAATTAGGACTTGGAGGATGAGGTGCTTAATTCTAATAAAGTTCCCAGTTTTTCTTGTATGTTGTCTATTTTAAATTTGGAATGCTCAATTTTTTCATGTTAATAAGAAACTTATTCATAACATGAGTAACTTAGAATTAATCCCTAAATTATTAATAAATAATTTTGAAAATTGTGAACTTGGTAGCCAAGCCAAAATAACTAAGACTCATATAATTCTGTATTTAGAAAGTCAGAACCTTTAAATTAATTCCATTATGATATGTGTGAAATAGATGGTGCATTAACGAGAGATGGTAAACATTACTTTATTACATTTATTGATGACTATTCTAGTTTCTCACATACGTGTCTCATGAAAAATAAAAGTAATGTGCTAGATATGTTTAATTCTTTATCACTAGAATTGAAAATTAGTTTAATAAGAAAAGTAAGAGATTTCATAGTAGTAGGAGAATTTTATATAAAACTTGATCATTTATTGAATTTTATAATTCATACGACAGTTCATAAGGAACTATACCTTATTCACGGGAAATGAATGATAAAGCTAAATGAGAAAATAGAACATTTACTGAGTCTATTGCAACTATTCTATTAAATTTTGTTGTTGCATCGCATCGATAAGGGTAAATTTTGTTAACTATTTTTTATGTATTGAATAAAGTCCTAAAATCTAGGAGAAAAACTCACATTTTGAGATTTTAAAAAGTCACAAACCTAACCTATCTTATTTTAGAACCTGGGGTTGTTTAGCATATGTTCATATTCTCGGTCTTAAGAGAATTTAATTAGCAAGTAGAACATGAGAACATGTTATTATTGGATATGCAAATAACAATAAAGAATATATTTTTTATGTTTTGAATGCTTGTTTATTATCAAATCAAATGATGTCGATTTCTTTGTACATAAATTTCCATTTAAATTGAGAAATAGCGGATCACATTTACTGCTAGTATTCCAATAATCAGGAGCAGTGAATATACTACGGAAATAGACACTGAACCTTGGAAAAGTAAAAGAGGTTGAATAACTAAAGATTGTGGTCCAGAATTTTTCGTTTATACATTAAAAGAAGATCTTGGTAATCTTAAAGAAGTTTTATCTTTTTTAGATTTAGACATTTTGCAAGAAGCCATTAATGATGAAACAAACCTCTAGAGTTTAATAAAACATAACGCTTAATTGATTTACCTCTAGGTTTTGTGCCTATGTGATATTAGTGGATACTTAAAAAGAAATTAAAACATGATAGTACTATTGATTAACTTCAGGCTCATCTTGTAGCCAAAAGATTTAGACAAAGAGAAAGCATTGACTTTTCAATATTTTTGCACATGCTAGTAGAATAATATCTCTTCTAGTGTCAATCTTTCCTACTACAATTTATGATTTATATAAAATTGATTTTTTGAATGGTGAATTACATGATAATTTTACATGGACTAACTAAAGGTTTTGTTATCCCTAATTAGGAACATAAAGTCTGCAAATTAGATACATCTCTATGTTGTCTTAAACAAACACCTAAGTAACGACATGAAAATTTTGGGTAATCTGATTATGTCACATGTTTTAAAATAAATGAAAGTGACAAATGTATTTATTATAAATTTGAGAATAACATTTTCACTATTATATGTTTACATATGGGTGATACTTATATTTGGTGCAAATATCCATGTTGTGAATTCTGTTAAATTCATATTATGTGCCGACTTTGATATGAAAGATCTTAGAGAAGCAAGTGCAATCCTTGTTATTAATATTACTATGTCTAAAAAGAGAATTTATTTGGACCAGACTCGCTATATTGAGAGGATGATAAAGAAATACAATTACTTTGATGTAGTGGAATTATTATGCAGGTTTAAGAAAACTGGTGAAGGTGTAAGACTGTACAACTATGAAAGCATCATTAGCAGCCTTTGGTATGCCATTGATTATGTTAACTCAGCATAGCCTATGTACTGGAATTATTATGCAGGTTTACTAATATACCTAGTATTGAGCATTGGCATGTTATTGAAAGGTTCATGGGATACCTCAAAAGTACCATGAATTTGATCACATTATCGAAAGTTTCCAACTATCCTTGAAAGATATAGCGATGCAAATTAAAGCACTTTATCTGATGACTGCGAAGCAATAAATGGCAATATTTTTAGCATGACAGGCGGAGATGTTTCTTGAAAATTGAAGAAACGAATTATTTTGGCTCAATCCACTAAGGAGTCTAAGATGAGAACACTAACTATGGCTAGCGAAGAAGCAGTTTACTTAAGAAATTGACCAGCTGAGGTCCTTTATGGGAAAAATCAATATCAGTTCTATTGATGCATTGTGATAGTACTGCCATTATTGAAAGGGTTGAGAACCATTATTACAATAGTATGAGATGACGGCTACATCATAATCATTGTACTATGAGAGAGTATCTTACTTCAAGAGTTGTTAGAGTGGATATGTACACATTGATGAGAATTTTCCCGATCCTTTGATGAAAGGTAATACCATGTACAGTTACAGTGCTTCGGAGTTCCATGGCAACAACTATGCAAAAAGATATCGTTTTATATAGCGAAAAATAACAAAGATGAAAAAAAAAGTATATTCTAGATCAATTTATTATTAGTTATGCATTATGTGTTTAGGCGCATTTTTTACACTAGTATAACCATAACTTGAGGTTGCCTTCATCCTTAAATTTTGAACTTCATGTTTGAAATAATGATTTATCTTATTTTGGGTGTTTTAGCATTAAACCTAAGCATATACCCAAGGTTCTTTTATTGAATCAAAAAGAGAACATGGCAGCTAATAGTTTTAATTTAAAAATTGCCAGAGTTGGTGCTAAAAATCGTGGTTTAGAGGGCTAAGCGCTAAATAGTTGGATTTCAAGCGAATGCACCATTCAAAAGCGTTAACTTGTAAAAGCTTAGCAGTCGAAGAGTGTAAAGCTCCTTAGTGGGGGTTTATCAAAATTTTATCTAGGCTTTAACTACATATAATTGACTAGAGAGTAACATTTAAAAGAACGAGACTATAGCTCTTCGATTGATGAGTTACTCATAACGGTAACGCAACCTAAATATTGAAGATCCCAAGAATTAGACTCAATAGGTAATGAAAATTTGTGACGTAATACGAGTTGAATATGTTATTTTCTTAATATAGAAGCAAGTATCCCTAAAACAATAGGAGGATAAGTTGATAACAACTCTTAATGAGATCTATACTCTATGTTGAGAGGGGTGCTAAGCTATATGAGTGCTCTTGATAAACTAAACTAAATGAATGTGAAAATGTGGACGTTTCTTATGAAATTTTAGAGCAAAAATTTCTAGTGTGCTCACTATACAGAAATAGACGTGCATCATCTTTAACGCATAGGCTATAGATTGCACTCTAGAAAAGTTGTGTATGGTTTGATGTTAGAGATAGAGTTCACGACTATTGTCACACTAGTATAATTAGAATTTTACTCACTATGCAAAGGTTTAAATTGAAAGATGTTGGGATCGTGAAATATAGGGAGTGAATAGGGTATTTAAAAATTTCATAGATAAATAGATAAAACAAAGTGCGAAAACGTAAATGCGAAAAAGAAAGAACACATAAATATACCCGACTTCGGTCACTACTACGTTAGTGCATACTAATGTCTCCAAAGTTACTACTAGAGTTATATATTTGACGCTTACAATAACTGTAAACTCGCACTCTCTGCTAACCTGAATATATTACCACTATGCCTAGTAATCCTGCCTGGATCCAATACCTTAAGATCAGAAACTCTGAACTACAAAACGTAACTTATAATTCTTTGATATAAGTTTCTCTTTATGCCTCTCATCTTTTTCTTTATTAATATTTTTAATTGTAAAATACAAGTTTCATATGCTCACTTTATATTTAATGCACACAAAATACCCATGAAGGTTTAATTTACTTTCCATATGCAAACTTGATAGAAGTTCCACGTCAAAAGTTTATGTTTGGAATTTGATGGTGTTTTATTGTGTTATAAATTGTAGGTAAGCATCAAGGGTTCGTTGTATTGTGAATGACCTTAGCAAAAATGTAGCAAATACAGAAGTTGCAAGGCTGAAGAAGTCAACAACTTGGTGGAAAGAACAAGCGGGAAAGAGAGGAGATGATGATGAACTAAAAGAAATTCAAGATGAAAGGCCATCTAAAGACAAAGTTAAACATAGATTTCTATTTGATCGCTTACCAAACAGAATTTGAAGATGACTTTCTTAACGAAGATTGTACCTTTAGAGGAGGTTAAAATATATGTTCTGTTAATTGATTTTATAGTTTATACACGGGCATGTCATGTGGATTCCTTTTTATTACCTTTTATTTTTTATTGGCAAGTGTTTCTCAAGCATGAACTAACCTATAAGCCATTATTACAAACATGTTTGTTATATTAAACTTCCCAAAGTAAAAATAAAATTATGAGCACAAGTTGTTGTTGCCATAAAAGCATATAACCAAGTGAAGTGGTGACTGAAATGACACAAGCAAGCATGTATGCGCATGTACATGCGCATGTATGCGTGCGCACGCGCATGTGAATCATTTATAGCCCTTAATTTTTAATCATTTCCTTCGATACGTTTTAAAAAATAATAATCATCATTTTAGCTTATTGTAACGATTCATCTTTTTAGACGGTTTAAATCGGCAGTAAACCACACGTGTCAACTCAAACCATTCAAAATGGAGGATTGTCAATGTGGTAAATAAAGAATTAAGAGAAATGAAAGAAAAGCAAAACACAAAATCTTACAGCGGAAGGAAAAAATATAATAATCAATTAAACAGTTCATGAAGCTATTTTACAAATAACATTTCAGTACACTTTTATAAGACAATCAGAGTATACATACAACAGTTGAAATATGTTAAAGATGTGGAACAACATGATGTAGTGGAATAAATATAATAAATAGTAGACTAATCTCCATCTTCATCTCCAATATAAAAGGGTCTTCAATATATTGAAATGCTCAGGCTGACCCGAGCATAATGAAAAGACAAAACACTCGAGTTAGAACTTAAAGATCTTATATAAGTTAAATCAACAATAAATACATATGAGTGTTATAGCTTCAGAAATGTTTACGGGATTATATATCTTCTATCCAATGTATAACGTGCGTGTAATAACTTAAGAGATGTTTT
Organism: Allium cepa; assembly: GCA_030765085.1. NCBI lineage: Eukaryota > Viridiplantae > Streptophyta > Magnoliopsida > Asparagales > Amaryllidaceae > Allium > Allium cepa. The sequence continues at coordinate 337,063,350 of CM060929.1, read as the reverse complement.
GGGCTACGTTCTTACCTCACACGAGTTGCGCTCGCCAAACCATCCTACTTCATTCTAGATTCTCCATCATGTGCACAGTTGTTAAAGTGATTTCGGAATTGGCAGTGAATATGATAATATCCGACAACGGTCTCTTGAACAACCAAATATTTATTTCACACCGTGGTCATTTTATAAAACGTCCAAAAATAGTTTATACCTCATATCAAGATATCCATATACTTATTCCAAAAGTATAAACATATTCATAAATACCGAGGAATGTTTTCTTTCAATCAATTTTGAAATAATTTATAAATCTCTGTTAAACTATATTTATATGCTTCAAAACCATTTATAAAGCCATTTATAAATTCCAAAGTAGTTTACAACTTTTCCGCTTTTCATAAACTTCTACGCAATTTTTTTAAATGCTTCCAAAACCCTTTACACAAGTTCTTTTATAAAACCCTTTATAAAATCCTTTAAAGCCTTTTTATAGCTCCTTTGTAAATAAAAATCCTCTATAAAATCCATTACAAAAATCTTTTTACAAAATCCATTATAAAATCTCTTACAAAACTTTTATAAATTCCTTACATAACCTTTTACAAAATTCTAAAATCTTTTATATCTATTAAAGTTATTATAAAAGTCTATACTTATTATCTTAAATCAAAACTATATTTATTATATTAAATTAAATTTAATATATATTAAAACTATATTAAATATATTATTAAATTAAAATTTTAAGCTATTTAAAATACATATTTAAAACTAAATAAAATTATAAGTTAACATCTTAAATTTTCATTTAAAACCATATATTAACTTATAATTTGAGCTTTAAAACATATAAAATAAATTATCTTACAAATATACTTCTTTTAAATAAAATCATTAAAAAAAATTTAAAAATAAAATTTATAAATAAAATTTATAAATAAAACATACTTTACCATTTTGAAAATAATTCAAAATCGACCAACGGTATCCGTATATAATTTTCTACCCTATGGTCAAGTGATTGGGCCTGCATCATTTTGAGACAAATAGTTAAAATTTTCAAGTATATATCATTTCAACCCGTATGCCGAAACAACAATTTTTGAATCAATAAAATTATTCGGGTTTATCATTTCAATCCATAGCGATTATGCTTTTCTTTTTATCGAACAAAGTAAAAAAAAATCCCTAACTACTTGAGCCAGATGAGAGGAAACCTTCATGTTCGACTTTAAAAAGGGATCCAACCTTATAGGAACCTATCTAAATGTTAGTACAAGATCATTCAGGTATGTATCATTTCAACCCATAGTGATAACAGGGATATAAACATCCAATCATCCAAAATACCAACAAATAAACATCCGTCACAATCAATATCCAAATTAGCCAATAAATCACAACAATTAACTGGTTATCATCATCATGTGTTTAACTAACAATTTAAATTCAATATTAATTTGAATGACGATTTAATTCCATAAATTTCAGTTTCAATTAAAATGTCAAATTGAACTGTCAAATAGCAACCAATAGTATTCTTATCACATCATAAATTTAATTCAACTAACAAAAGAAGGTTTAGTATTTGTGAGTAGGTTAAATCACCCACCTTTGATTTATCATCAATTTAAAGTCCAAAAGAATGCCCAAATTTGAATAGTCTCAGGATCGAACCAAACCAGTTTCACATCGTTTGAATTTCCGACACGATCCCAAAAAAAGAAACCGCATCCAAATCCGACCTCGTATGGAAAAGTTATGATAGTTAGAGCATTTAAATTTAAATCAAATTAAATAAAAATAGAGGGGCAGATTAGTCTGCTATTTATTATATTTAGTCCACTGTATCATGTTGTTCCGCTGCATTATCTTATTTTACCTGCTGTATGTATACTCTGATTGTATTATAAAAGTGTAATCAAATGTTATTTGTAAAACAGCTTCATGAATTGTTTATTTGATTATTATATTTTGCCATTCCGCTATGAGATTCTATGTTTTGTTTTTCTTTCTTTTCTCTTATTTTCTTATTTACCCCCATTAGCAATTCTCCCTTTTGAATGGTTTGAGTTGACATTTGTGGTTTATTGTCGATTTAAACTGTCCAAAAAGAGTCGTTACACTTATGTTTGTACCAATAAAAATAAGTTTCTCTTCAAAATTTTACATGCGTTTAATTAAAATGATGAAAAATTATAATATTTTTTTCAAATTATAAAACTAAATAGTCGGTTTCTTCATCTTCTGTTATCAAAATTTTGATATCATACGAAACGTGAAATTTCAAAATTAGAAATTCTCAAAATTTCAAATTCTATGTAGATTTTTTCCTTTTTGGAAAAAGGATTTCTCATTATAGTTTTTACTTTCTGAATACTAGATGCTTGAAAGTAAGGGTTGTAGTGCTTGAAACTAGATGCTGCCACGTTATTAGATCAGGAATCACGACTTCTGAAACTTAAATCTTCCACCAATCTTAAATTTCTATCGTGCTCGCCAGGAAATGAAATCACTGTGAACCGAGATAGTAAGTTGTCGACATGCTTGAGTTGATGATTCAATCTGGTAGTTTTGATCTATGCGAGTCCTACTTGGCCTGATTCAAAAACTACAAAATTTTGAGATTGTCAATTGCAAACAACATAGTGCGTCCGCTGATGAGGATTTGAATCAAGCTGCCTAGAAGTGTGTGCTGTCTAATTCCTTGTTTGGTATGAACCAATGAATGATGTTGTATGATCTTGTTTGAGTTGTATATTGGATTAGACAATTGTTGTGTAATGGTTGGATTATCAAATCTTCTGTACTGTGCTTCTAGATGATATGTTTTTGCCTCGTAATACTTTTGGGTTGTTTAGACGAAGTTTGTGATTGTATAACTATAGTGGGAGATGATGGGGATTGTTGGTCGGATAATTGATATTGATATGTATTGAAAAGAAATTTGTTTTGTATCAGAGTACTTGAGTTTATATATGGTCAAAGAGATAGTGTCTATATAAGGAAAATACATGGAAGAAAATACTGAGGAGGATTTGGAAGAGTCTGTTTACCGTGTTGAAAATGAAATCTATATATAATGGAAAATAAATTCTGTTGCATCTTCCAAAATATATCGCTTGATTAATCTCTATTTATTTCCCTTCCTTCACGTATACTGCAGCCTTTTATTGCACTAATAGAAAACTTATTCACAAACAATTTTTTATAACAAAAAACTATAAATATACAATTTTAGACAAACACATTAGATATAATATATATTTATTATTATCATTAGAAGGAAATTAACTACAATATCTGACCATAGTTCCTTTTTGATAATAATAAAATATATATATTATTTACAAATGAAAATAGAGTGTTTGAAATGTAATACGTGTAAATCATACATATGAGATGTAGTAGATAATAATTTCATTAGAAACAAAATTATGCTTTGATGACTTTTAAACTATAACACGCTCTGAAAACAAAATCAAATACAATAATATATTTATTATCATCAAATAAGACGTATACTCCATAAAAGATACCTTTGTTTGTGCACATTGTTATAAGTTTGATAATTTCTCGAGAAAATATTTAAAAAATAATTCAAATGGGGGATAGTTGTAATTTATTTAAAATAACGAGTGAATTTTTAATAAAATATTGGGAAGTGTATAAAGCTTTACAGTCCCACATCTTTAGAAATTTTGGAAAATAATGAGAAGTGCACCCAATAATTTTCTTTTGAGTTGAAGAGAAGAGTCGTTCATGACCACCAGTTATGGACATGCCATTTGTCGGATTGATCAACTCGATCTGACCTAAATCGGGCCTAGTCAGGCTCGTATGGTATAGCATTTATTTTTAGTATAAAATTTTGTACATTTTTTAGATGGTGACTTGGTTATAAACGGTTATTTTTGTACACATTTTCTTTTGTTGATATAGTAAAATGAAATACAAGTTAATATCTACATGACCCCCTTTTTATATTGCATTGATCGTATATTTCCCTCATTAAATAACAGTGCACTCTTTTCTTCTGTAACAACACACCTTGAAACAGTCCTAAATTCGACCCAGAAAAGTCCTATCGAAACTTAGACCCATTCCAATGCTGACTATTGGTTGATAAAAAGAAAAACAATACATACATATATATCTATTCTTTTAGAACTCACAGTGAAAGGAGTGAAATATAACAACAACAATAGTATCCATTTATTTCATATCATTTCAAATGTCACAATACATAACAACAACCTTTACATCGATTTACTCAAAAATACATTTCATGGGTACAATAGAAAATAACATGAAAAGATAGATAATAACCACCATAAGCTTCACTGTTGCTATCTTCTAGCATCATCAACTCCTTCTCTAACCTAAGTTGTAATAAGAAGGGAGTCAGAACAACAACTGTCCGGTGAACTAAAAGCTCGAGCTTACTATTTCAGTATTTGTGCAGTGTAATTTAAATAAAAATATGTCTTACGCATTTAAACCATTTAATACTTCAGATAGGGAAAGGAGGTGGACCCTCAATCAACCACGTAATACCTTCCATTCCCAAAGCAAATGTTCCAATACCATTACCCATAACCAACATCATAAATGTCTGACAATGCGAGAGATAAAATCCAAACCACTTAATACCTTTTAAAGGGAAACATACAAACTCTAACCATTTAAGCCCTCAATTAAGATAAGCCCTCGTCATTTAATACTTATTCTCAATGCGGACTCCACATAGGTATCTATCTAGCTGACATTATATGAAAATCTCTTTGGACGCTTAATACTTCCTATTGAAGCAGACCTTTTCGAGATATCCTTAATCGTGCCTAAACCCAATCCCGATCATTTAGTACTCCGCTTAGGGTAAGGAAGCGGACCCTCAAACAACCACTTTATACCAAAATACCCTAGAGTAGGTCTTTGTATTATGGCCCGTACCCATGGAGACATCTCATATTAGTCCGATCATTCGTAGAAAATGGCAGAAAGATTAGTTGGGCAGATTTAGCCTACAGAAACAAGACAACCTCGTGTCTTCCGTAGTTACTTATCATAGGTGATGTCCCTATGACTTAGTCATGTTTACAACACTCTTAATATATAATACACACCTCACCATTTCCAATACTTAGGCTATATAAGAATTCCTTCTTATTTTTCCTTAACGAATGAATTACTTTCCTAAAAGGAATTTAATGAAACTTATGACTAATTAACTACACAATTAATATGTTATGATTGTACGCTATTTACGATAACTAATATATAAATAAAGATGCAATATTATTTTCTATGTGTATGGAGATTACGCTCTAACTAACGTTAAGTGTCAATTCCTTTCTTACAACAATAACGCAAGTCCTTTTTCATATTGTCAATGGTGACAGAATTCCAATACCCATAGCATGGGATTTGAGTGTTCATAGTAAAGGATACAACACTCACATCCAAAAATTGTAATAAACAGACTTGTATATAATAAAAATTTCGACTCAATCTATCACGTCAAATTATGGAATAATCTCAAAAATTGAAATTGCAATTCTGGTTTCAATATCTATTCAACTCATCTTTAACAAAGAATTTAAACAATGGGGTTTCTCTTTTATTTTTATATGGTATAATGGTGTAAACTACAAATAAATTCATACTTTACACCTTATTCTTTAATTGAAACTTCATAACCAAATTAGAATAAAAGAGGACTGAAATAGAAATTGAAATCATCAAAAATTGCAAAAACTACATATTCCAACAATTTAATGTAAACAATTGAGATTCTAACAAGAATTGACATTTTGAATTATATAGTTTTAGGGAGAGGGGTTTCATTTTGTTTTATTTTCTTAAATCCAAAAGTCCTAAGGCATATTCAAATCCGTAATATACTAATAAATTACGAAAATAAAAATGCTAAGATTTTCACTCACAGTTGGTCCTTAGCTTTGCTTCTTTTTAGGTTTGAAACACCCATTATAATCTCCTTCAGATATCTTCTTATTGGTGTGTATATACAACATGGGATTTGTATATATATTAGATTCAAAATGGGTGGAGAAAGGGATTAGAAATTAAATAATAAACAAAGACAAATAAACAAGATTTCTTACCTGAAGCCCCGATGAAATTTTCTGAATTTAAGAAGAGATAAACTGACAGAGCTTCGCCGATGTCCCCTAAATATTTGCTCACAAAAGTGAAAGGTCTAGGATCTCATTTATAGTGATTGAAACGCACCAAAACCGAAGGATGAAACTAGGTTGAAAATGGATAAATATAAAGCTCTTAATCATCGAATAATTCTAGCCACCACCATAAGTAGTGGTCGATCGGTTGGGTCACATTGGTCACCTATAGACCGGTCGACTGCTAGTGGTCTATCGGTTGGGTCACATTGGTCGACCGCTCCACTATTTCGAAAGCGTTTTGTTTATTACCATTGCTTGATTATTTTATTCGTTAGTTAATTTTTAATCGTCAACTATATAATTTAATGAATACTTAACCCTCAAGTAATTCTACTATTAATTTTTGAAATTTAATTTAATTATTTATTTGAATTTGAATTCGATTTAAATTATTATTAACTTGAAAACTTCAAACGCTCTTAACTTCTTTGTTTGAGCTCGATTTTCAGCAAATTATATATAGAAATAGATCAGAATTTTACCTCATACGCAACAGAATTACTTTTGAGGTCGAATTTCAACTTTTGTATAATTTTCATTTTTAACCTTACCAATTTAATTTACTTTATTTATTTATTTATGGTTAATTTTACGAGGTGTTACATTCTCCACCTTAAAAGTATTTCCTCCCGAAATCTTTTCAAGGGATGAACAGCGTAACTTGCAATAACATTCATGTTATATGTAACGACCCGTATTTTCGCTACTTCGGAAATGAGAGATTTCGAACGATTTAAAATTTAAAAAGGTAAATCTTATTTAAAATATCTAATAAAGATAATAAAAGTATGTTAAAAGATTTAAAAATTTGTTAATAATCGTTTTACAAAAATAACCAAAATTTGTCGCATTTTGTTAGTTTTACATACGCGGTAAAATTAGAGATTTTGATATTAATTAAATATGATTTTTTAATATAAAGAGACATGTTTTAATTTATTTAAAGAAGTAAAAAGTTCATTTTTAAATTTGGTTTACTTCAATACATAGTTTAACTAAAACGTCAAAATGTGACCGTAAAACATTTCGTCGAAAAACGACGTTTTGTCAATTAAAAGTTGTCGCAACGTCGTCGCACCTTTATTTTCTTATATAGGAACATATATTCAAATAGTATAAGTATTAATTAATTCACTAATCAAGTTTACTTTTAATAAACATACTTAGAAAATTCTAGAATATAATTAAGAAAAGTAAGTAAGAAAAGTCAAAAGTAAACATCAAATCAACATCAAATCAAACCAAACATAATTATTACTTTACTTTACTTACTTCTTAAGTGAAAGTGACATAAAGCATGATTTGAAATGTGATGTTAAGTTAAAAAGTAAGTAAAGGGCATTTTGGTCATTTTACATAATAATATTTTATTTCAAACTTTTTCCTATAAATAGCCATGCATACCTCTTTCATTTTCACACAAATCTTTCTTTTCTTCTTCTTCCTTTAAGCTATTTTAATGGCTTCTCTCTTAAGAGAGGTAGGAGGGTTAAAAATAGTGGAGTGCTTAAGCACTAATCCACTTGTTACTCTCTAACCTCTTCTTAATTCACTTCTTCTTCTTCTCTTCTTAAAAAAGGCCTTAGGCCATGAGTTTGGAAGTTGATAAAGGAAGGACGTGAGCAAAGCAAGTAAAGATGGAGATGGTCGAGCACTTGGAAGCATGGTTATGATAAGGTTTAGTGAAGCGTTGAATTAAATGAATGTTGGTAGGAAGTTAAACGTTTGGTTAAAGGTGAGAAATTCTCATCGCTTTTGAATTTATATTTTGATTATGTTATAACAATCATATTTACACCCTTATGACATATGAATGTTTATACCAAATTGATTGTTAATATGGATGATTTGAAAATTAGTAAATTAAGTGAATTGTGATAATATATCCCGTTATGATATTAATAGTGAATGTTAGATTTGAAATCATATGCATGTGATTTGTTGAATGGATGTTATGTTAGTAATAAATATGAATATTGGATATGTTCATTTTGATTAAGTAATCACTTTGATTAGTAAGACCATATTTTAGTAATATGAGAAATTGTGGAAAAACAAGTCTCTTTTCATTTAGAAGTGAAATTTAAGTTATAATGAAAGAGAATTTGAAATTTGAAGTGAAACGGATTTGAAAAGAATAGCTAATTAGAAAATTGAAAGTTAGATGAATAGTGAAATTGAAATTAAAATCGATTTTGAAAAAGTGAAGTTTAGTTTGAGATTAAATTGAAATTTAAATTGGAATTAGATTTGAAATCTAAGTTTTAAATATGTTTAATTTGAGATTAGAATTGAAATTGAGTTAAAATTGGGATTTAAAGTTTAATATTAAAATAATGGGAATATAATAATATTTTAATGTGGTAAGAGTGAAAATATATATTAAATACTTTAAAAGGTGAAAATATTGATTTAAAAGGGTTTCTAATCATTTTATAAGTATTGAAATCCAATTTGAATAAATTATTTCAAATGTTGAAAAATAAGTTAAAACTAGACGCGTCGCGCAACGGTAGTTCGCGATTTCGCGCCGAAAAGTTCAAATGAATGTATAGAGTGGAATATTGCTCGGAATTCTTCGAGATAAGAAAATTCCGGACTATTATATCCATATCTTCTAAACGAAGAAAGAAACCCAAAGTTTCGATGAGTAGATTTTGAATTAAGTCCAAATCAATTTTCTAGAAAAATCGCGCTAGTGCAGTTTAGTGACCATAACAGAAAATCTATTTAAATGGATGTTTTTAATTATGGAAAAATATGGAATAAATTTGATAAATCTATTTAAATGATTTAAAAGAGATTTGGATTGGAAAATATGAATTAGCGAATATTTAAAAGTTGTTTTAATCAAATAGGCTTATATAGCACTTTCCGCAGCACTTTTATGATGTGAATTCTATAACTTTTGGAATATGAGTTTAAATGTAACGACGTTTCCAAGAATAATCGTGAATGTTTTAAAAAGGATAATTAAGCGTTTTGAAAGATAATTTGGAATATTTATAAGCAATTCCAAAATAAGTTGAAAATCTGAGTATGCGGAAACGACTAGTACATTTGTCCCGCCTGTGAGATCTGGGAAGATAAAACAAGGTGTTTAACTAAGGTTAGGGATGGAGCAACCAGTGCCCTGAACTTACCTGGCCTATGTTTTCTTTTCTTAGGCGAGGGGTGGAACAGATCGAAAGGAAATCCCGGATGCTCTCAAAATAAAAAGATTCTGTTAAGTTTTCCAAAATAAAAGAAGATTGGTATTACCCAAAAGTTAAGCAATCTCCAAAATGAATGATTTCTACGAACCTGTGAAGTTTAGAAAAGAATTTATAATGAATTTTAGGAATGATAAGATTTGAAAGGAATGAATTGGTAAATAAGAGTATTGGATTTTGACTTACAAGTGAGATATAAAAATGGAATTTATAAACATCGTTTTGTAAATCTGAAATCAAATTAAATTGATAAGTTAAATGTTAAAGGAATTATATTCGCGATTTTGGACAGTGAATAATCCTTTAAATTAAATGGATGTTTTGGAAGGTGATATTATAAAGGGAATGTTTTCCTTAAGTTAAAAGTTAAGAAATTTGGATCAAGAATTAAGTAAAGAAATCTGAGATATTTTCCAAAACAAAAGAATGAATTACTTAGAATTATCCTAAGTTGAAAGAAAGAGAATTTCGAAATCATCCGAAGAGAATTAAAGTGAAAAGAGACTTAATAAATCCTATATTCTCATATTCACTTTTTATCGATGATTGGATTTCGAAGGAACCGGAGTCGGATTTGGTTAATTCCTATCCGAAAACCACTTCGAACCAATGTGTACGTTCGAACGTGAAGACATGTTGAAGATGGTGATTGAAGACCGTGGATCTTCATAGCGTGAGGACTGCTTGTTGATTTGCTCAGGGTGCGCACCCATTGTAGAGTTATATATAGCAGTGGTCTCCTCGTGATGGAGATTTTGCGGATTGCAAGGGCTTCTCGCCTAGTAATGGCCGAGGAAAGTACCTTCGGTTTGTCCTGTTCCTGGACAACTTGTATGGACGTTTGTCTGACGTTGCATTTCTAAAGATTACGTACATCGGTTTTGCTTGATTATGTTCAGCATGATAGGGGGTTCTCGCTTTGTGAACAGTGACGAAGCTTAGACTCTTGCCCCTACATGTCCCTAGTGTGAAAGGGTTGGTTGATAAGTCGAGAGGCTTGCCGTAAAAGCAGATCCGAGGTATCACTTGTGGTCACCTCCATGTTGAAAAGCAGGAGTACCCCCATGTTGAAAAGCAGAAGGGTAGCGGGATGGTTGAAAAGCCTACCGGGGCGGGTGCAGGAGTTGCCCGTTCGTCACACGTGATAACAGAGCGTGACATTTGGTATCAGAGCTGAAGGTTAAGCGAGAACCTTGGCTCTGTTATGGGTAAAGTCTCATCAGAGATAGGATTAGTAATATCCTAGGATGAGTAACTCATTAGAGATAGGGTTAGTAACGCCCTAGAATGAGTTATGAGAGTATTATATATATGAGCGCGTATTTGTTAAATTTATAAAAATGATTTTGTTTTAAAAGAAATTGGTAAATGAAATAATTTTACCTTGGGTTTATATTATAAATACTAAAGGGGATATTATTATCTTTTGGGTTAAGGATTGATTGTGATTTAGCTTAGTGAAATTAAAATATGAATATCTTGTGATTAGAATTGCACAAATTTGACTATAAGATATTTCATATAAAATTAATTAGTTGAAAGCTAGAATTTAAAAATTTTGACCATATACCCCTAGACCTTTGGTATTAAGAAATAATAATGATTAAGTGATTATCATAATGAATGGATTTAAAAAGCTAAGTACAAATATCTTGTGAAGTAAAATTCACAATTTGATTATAAGATATTTGATGATAATATTGAAGCTAGAAGTGTAATTAGAGGAAGTAAAGTGAAAATTTACACTTAGAAAAATTCTTATCAATAAGACAGAAAAGATAAGCCAAAATTGAAATTTTGGGTTAATATATTATGAAAGGATAAGTTCTATAACTTATAAATGAGATAAGGTAATTTGGAATTTAGACACTTTGATTAAGTTTAAAAAAAATCAAAGTGAAATTTAGGAACAAGAGATATAAGAAATATCATCCTAATATAAAAATTTGAATTAATGATACATTAGGGTAACATTTGTAATTCAAAATGAAGTAAGATGAAAAGTGGATGGTTTTGAATAATATGGTTAGTAGTTGAATGTTGGATGAAAATGTTTAAATAACAAATACCATGTGAATTAAGTTTCACAAATTTGACTATAAGGTATTTGATGGATTTAAGATTAAGAAATTTTGATTTGGCAAATGGATAGGTAAATAAGTTAACTTTGTAAGAAAAAGGATGTACACTTAGTAAAGTTGTCTTATTAATATAGGGATAAGATAAATAATATTAGTTAAATTGAAACCTTAGGTAAAGAAAACTAGGGATTGAGTTTTATAACTTATTTATTTGGAATAATAGAATTCCACATTTGTTGAAAACCCTAATTAAAGTAATGACGATTTGAAGATTAGGGATATGTATATATACTCTTAGGAAGTAAAAATATATTATACAAGTTAAGTCATATTTGTAAGCTTAAGTAATAATGGATTTAGAAGAAAGTAAATGGTTGTGAAATAAACTTGGATTAATAGAAGTTTTGGAAGAAATGTATTAAGTAAAGATAAATGTGAATAAGTACATAAGTTAAACGTAGATAAATTTTGATCTAAGATTTGAGTATAGAACTTTGAGGTGTTTACACCAATCCGAAAAAAGGGATTTATCACTCAATTTTTGATGGCGAACATTGATGAGAGTTTGTGATTATGTACACGAGTTTTCTATCATAGTTGAGAGCTATGCAAGGAAAGCAAGAGTTTGTGATTAAGAAGTCTGATCAAAGTCCGCAATAGAAAATCGGGGGATCGATACTAGTTCGAAAGAAAAGTTGTGGATTGAATAATAGATCGAATCAAATATAACATATATTATGATGTTTTGGGTATGTCAACATAGTAGTTGGATAGTTATCTTAAATAGTAGACGCTAAGATATAAGGGTTGGACTTATGTTTTAATATATAGACCTCAGGTGTAGTACATGCTTAGGTCAGAGGATGGGTTATGTGGATGTATTCATTTATCTTGATATAGTATTAGTTTGGTTGTTTTTGGATGTATAGTCTTATTTGATAGTTGGATACATTATCTTAAGTGTGCAGTACGCACTAGGATGGGAAGGATAGAAGTTTGACTTGATGTATGTACATATAACCGTAAGTACGTAATAGATACTTAGGTTAGTGTGGGGAATCTTTATATGCATGTTTGGCATCATTTGTTTTAGTATTGTTATGATATCGGCCTTCTTCTTTTCTATCATCAGTAGAAATAAGTCAAATTATTTGAGGAGATGAGTATGAGATAGATTCCTTTATCTAACTTTCATTTCGAGGACGAAATGCTTCTAAGTAGGGGAGAATGTAACGACCCGTATTTTCGCTACTTCGGAAATGAGAGATTTCGAACGATTTAAAATTTAAAAAGGTAAATCTTATTTAAAATATCTAATAAAGATAATAAAAGTATGTTAAAAGATTTAAAAATTTGTTAATAATCGTTTTACAAAAATAACCAAAATTTGTCGCATTTTGTTAGTTTTACATACGCGGTAAAATTAGAGATTTTGATATTAATTAAATATGATTTTTTAATATAAAGAGACATGTTTTAATTTATTTAAAGAAGTAAAAAGTTCATTTTTAAATTTGGTTTACTTCAATACATAGTTTAACTAAAACGTCAAAATGTGACCGTAAAACATTTCGTCGAAAAACGACGTTTTGTCAATTAAAAGTTGTCGCAACGTCGTCGCACCTTTATTTTCTTATATAGGAACATATATTCAAATAGTATAAGTATTAATTAATTCACTAATCAAGTTTACTTTTAATAAACATACTTAGAAAATTCTAGAATATAATTAAGAAAAGTAAGTAAGAAAAGTCAAAAGTAAACATCAAATCAACATCAAATCAAACCAAACATAATTATTACTTTACTTTACTTACTTCTTAAGTGAAAGTGACATAAAGCATGATTTGAAATGTGATGTTAAGTTAAAAAGTAAGTAAAGGGCATTTTGGTCATTTTACATAATAATATTTTATTTCAAACTTTTTCCTATAAATAGCCATGCATACCTCTTTCATTTTCACACAAATCTTTCTTTTCTTCTTCTTCCTTTAAGCTATTTTAATGGCTTCTCTCTTAAGAGAGGTAGGAGGGTTAAAAATAGTGGAGTGCTTAAGCACTAATCCACTTGTTACTCTCTAACCTCTTCTTAATTCACTTCTTCTTCTTCTCTTCTTAAAAAAGGCCTTAGGCCATGAGTTTGGAAGTTGATAAAGGAAGGACGTGAGCAAAGCAAGTAAAGATGGAGATGGTCGAGCACTTGGAAGCATGGTTATGATAAGGTTTAGTGAAGCGTTGAATTAAATGAATGTTGGTAGGAAGTTAAACGTTTGGTTAAAGGTGAGAAATTCTCATCGCTTTTGAATTTATATTTTGATTATGTTATAACAATCATATTTACACCCTTATGACATATGAATGTTTATACCAAATTGATTGTTAATATGGATGATTTGAAAATTAGTAAATTAAGTGAATTGTGATAATATATCCCGTTATGATATTAATAGTGAATGTTAGATTTGAAATCATATGCATGTGATTTGTTGAATGGATGTTATGTTAGTAATAAATATGAATATTGGATATGTTCATTTTGATTAAGTAATCACTTTGATTAGTAAGACCATATTTTAGTAATATGAGAAATTGTGGAAAAACAAGTCTCTTTTCATTTAGAAGTGAAATTTAAGTTATAATGAAAGAGAATTTGAAATTTGAAGTGAAACGGATTTGAAAAGAATAGCTAATTAGAAAATTGAAAGTTAGATGAATAGTGAAATTGAAATTAAAATCGATTTTGAAAAAGTGAAGTTTAGTTTGAGATTAAATTGAAATTTAAATTGGAATTAGATTTGAAATCTAAGTTTTAAATATGTTTAATTTGAGATTAGAATTGAAATTGAGTTAAAATTGGGATTTAAAGTTTAATATTAAAATAATGGGAATATAATAATATTTTAATGTGGTAAGAGTGAAAATATATATTAAATACTTTAAAAGGTGAAAATATTGATTTAAAAGGGTTTCTAATCATTTTATAAGTATTGAAATCCAATTTGAATAAATTATTTCAAATGTTGAAAAATAAGTTAAAACTAGACGCGTCGCGCAACGGTAGTTCGCGATTTCGCGCCGAAAAGTTCAAATGAATGTATAGAGTGGAATATTGCTCGGAATTCTTCGAGATAAGAAAATTCCGGACTATTATATCCATATCTTCTAAACGAAGAAAGAAACCCAAAGTTTCGATGAGTAGATTTTGAATTAAGTCCAAATCAATTTTCTAGAAAAATCGCGCTAGTGCAGTTTAGTGACCATAACAGAAAATCTATTTAAATGGATGTTTTTAATTATGGAAAAATATGGAATAAATTTGATAAATCTATTTAAATGATTTAAAAGAGATTTGGATTGGAAAATATGAATTAGCGAATATTTAAAAGTTGTTTTAATCAAATAGGCTTATATAGCACTTTCCGCAGCACTTTTATGATGTGAATTCTATAACTTTTGGAATATGAGTTTAAATGTAACGACGTTTCCAAGAATAATCGTGAATGTTTTAAAAAGGATAATTAAGCGTTTTGAAAGATAATTTGGAATATTTATAAGCAATTCCAAAATAAGTTGAAAATCTGAGTATGCGGAAACGACTAGTACATTTGTCCCGCCTGTGAGATCTGGGAAGATAAAACAAGGTGTTTAACTAAGGTTAGGGATGGAGCAACCAGTGCCCTGAACTTACCTGGCCTATGTTTTCTTTTCTTAGGCGAGGGGTGGAACAGATCGAAAGGAAAGCCCGGATGCTCTCAAAATAAAAAGATTCTGTTAAGTTTTCCAAAATAAAAGAAGATTGGTATTACCCAAAAGTTAAGCAATCTCCAAAATGAATGATTTCTACGAACCTGTGAAGTTTAGAAAAGAATTTATAATGAATTTTAGGAATGATAAGATTTGAAAGGAATGAATTGGTAAATAAGAGTATTGGATTTTGACTTACAAGTGAGATATAAAAATGGAATTTATAAACATCGTTTTGTAAATCTGAAATCAAATTAAATTGATAAGTTAAATGTTAAAGGAATTATATTCGCGATTTTGGACAGTGAATAATCCTTTAAATTAAATGGATGTTTTGGAAGGTGATATTATAAAGGGAATGTTTTCCTTAAGTTAAAAGTTAAGAAATTTGGATCAAGAATTAAGTAAAGAAATCTGAGATATTTTCCAAAACAAAAGAATGAATTACTTAGAATTATCCTAAGTTGAAAGAAAGAGAATTTCGAAATCATCCGAAGAGAATTAAAGTGAAAAGAGACTTAATAAATCCTATATTCTCATATTCACTTTTTATCGATGATTGGATTTCGAAGGAACCGGAGTCGGATTTGGTTAATTCCTATCCGAAAACCACTTCGAACCAATGTGTACGTTCGAACGTGAAGACATGTTGAAGATGGTGATTGAAGACCGTGGATCTTCATAGCGTGAGGACTGCTTGTTGATTTGCTCAGGGTGCGCACCCATTGTAGAGTTATATATAGCAGTGGTCTCCTCGTGATGGAGATTTTGCGGATTGCAAGGGCTTCTCGCCTAGTAATGGCCGAGGAAAGTACCTTCGGTTTGTCCTGTTCCTGGACAACTTGTATGGACGTTTGTCTGACGTTGCATTTCTAAAGATTACGTACATTGGTTTTTACAAACGTACATCAGTGGTGGCGGAGAAGGCAACTTCTCTAGCTTAACACCCTCCTTGAGACATACGAGCTCAAGGGTTGTATTTTTGTGGAAGGCAATTAGTAGTTAACGGAAATGGCAATGTGGCATTCAAAGATTTGATATGTGCTTTGTGAAAAGGTAATCGTAGCCTTAAGCCTCATCAAACCGGAAATGACCGAAACAGGATTAGATGCAGCAGGGCTATGTGGGTCATTCCCATTAGGGTATGATCATTCCCTTCTAGATATATTTCTTCCCGCTATGACGTCGGGATGTTAATTAATGTGGTGTATGGAAAACGAGCGCTCGGTTAAAGGTCGGCAACGACCGGGGGATGACATATTCGGTACTATCTAGTTACAGAGGTAGGCCGGTCTTGTGTTGGTAGAGGGCAGATGTTCTGTGCCTCGGGACATCCATCTAGAGGTGTACCCATTTCGGAAGGTAGATCCTGCGCCTGGTCATTTGTATGGAAATCCATTCTCCAATAAGAACCTACGGTTTTGTTTGTATTGGCGTAATGAATAGCCTCGAAATGCTATATGGGTAACCATTTCGGATAAGATTAATAAGTTTATTTGCAAATGTTTTCAAAGAAATGTCATTAGAAATAATATCAAAGGTTTTGATATAAAAGTGTTTTAGTTATCATAAGGTAAAAACCCGTCCGTGTTTATGTGTGGGCGTGGTCTTATGAGATACTATTTATTTCAAAAGATTTTATCCAAAGGCTGATATATGACACTGTCATTTATTATTGAGTTTTTCTCACGCTGGTTTATCAAGCCTGATCCGGGTATTTTCAATACTTGGGTCAGATCCGAGTAGTTTCAGGATAGTCGAAGGAAGTTGAAGTTCCAGGGGAGAGCTGGAGATATTCATGGACGCATGAAGATATTCTTTCATCGCCTTTGCTTAGTGCATTTTGTTTGATGTTGTCAGCAATTGTAAGGGCAGGTTTTATAACTGTCCAAGCTGAATCTAGGTTAGACTCTGATATTGTATTTTAAAATTTTCCGCTGTAAATATTATTATTGAAATAATATATGTTATTCCATTCGTGTGAGATTCTGTTCTGTCCATTTTTCTTTATCACCCTTCATGTTCCGTATTTTCGTACAATTTGAGTTGGACATGTGTGGTTTATTGTCGATTCAAAGGGTACGGGAAAACGGGTCGTGACATTATACAACTAATTTATCTACATAATCATCTACCCAACCAAAGTGCAATGTGATTATGTAATGCAGACATGTTATAAATTAGCTCAACCCTAGCATGAGTGTGTGACATGTCATGCTAGTATGTATTCCAATACCCTAAACATGCACAAAACTTCTACATGAGTGCAAAGTGACTGTGAAAAAGTGTAGCAACCATCTCTTACCATCCATTCTAGCAACCATAATGCAACCAAAATTCTGGAGAGAAAAGTTTACCAGAGAAAAGCTTAGCACGAGAAGTCCTTATGCCTTCTACCGGATTCTCCCCAATGTACTTGGACCACCTTAATTTCTTCTTGTGTAGCTTTCAAGTTCTATGCCCCATAATGTATGCAGTGGCATGGGATGCTATTGGCTTCACCTCAATATCACCCAATTGATTAGGCTCTACCATAATTTCTATGTTGCGAAGCTATTTTCTCAAATGTGAAACATGAAAAACGCTATGGACTATAGTCAACTTACAAGTTTTCTTATTTTTCCAAAATATTGAGAAAGGCCCAATAGATCTTGGTGCCAACCTTTTCAAATTTCCAAACCTTATGTACTTCACACGCTGCCTAACCAAATCTAACTTTTCGTTGTCTCTAAATTCTAATCTGGTCTGAGTAGAATTTTGTCGATAGTTTCCCACCAACGTTTTTAGCGATTCGTATAGTCTTCCATAAAGTGCTTCAATGTTGTCATACCAATCGTTCATTGGTGACTACTGTTATACCCGTATTCTACTAAGCGTAAGTGCTGCTTTTGACATCATCCAAAGTTCATGGTTGTTGCTCGTAGTGCCCTCCAAAGTCCATGATGCAAGCTCTCAACAAATCCTCCAAGTTTTCATTCATTCTTTCAATTTATCCGTCGGCCTTCGATTGGTAAGTGATGCTAAGATTTAACAAAATTCCTGAAGCTACCACCAAACTCTTCCAAAATCTACTGAAAAACTAAGAGTCTCTATCACTAATGATGCTAACTGCAACTCCGTGAAGCTGTGTTCAAGACGTTTTGGTTTTGTTGCCTCTAACGGAAAATTTTGCCACCTTCTTCTTTATCCTTGTTCAATAGGAAATTCTCTTCATATTCATATACATTTTATTTCTTTATTGAATGGTGACATTCTGTGAGCTTAACTTTATTTTCTCCAAAATTCTAAAATTTTGGGGTTAAAGTATTTATTTACTTAGGTTGCTAACCTAATTTTCTCATTAATTATTGCTAGTTAAGTGTCTCCATAAAAATTCCCTATTTATGTTGCTTCTCAATATGTATATATTTATCAAGTGATTTAATCCCATTCATAAAATAAACAATGGATTAAAATAAGGATATCTTACATCACATCATTCATTTTTTGAATAACCAAGGAAGACAACAAGTGATTACAACTCAAAAACTCTAAAAGAAAATTTTACTAGAACCTGCCATTATTATCAAGTAGTATAAATGGTGTTGAGGTCCTAACACTTCATACTAAATAAAGATGGGTATTTCTCAATATGTCGTGCCATTTTACCCATTTTCTTAATTCTCATTTTTGGTTTCTAATAAATATGCTTCATCCATTACTTCAATTAATATATCCATAACAACTTATCATTACAATCAAAATTGGACCATCCCCAATGAACCCTTATTTAATCTTTTTAACCTTCTTCAGGTTTCAAAATCTATTAATTTCTTAAATTCAATTCTTCATGAATGTCATATTAAGTTTCTCTAATCGGTCCCCACCTAATTCCTCTTTCTTCGCATTAATTACAAACTTATTGCCCATTAAATTTGTAATTAATGTCCATAAATCCTAATCTGTTAATTACTAATTAATATGAATATAGTCGTAACTAATGTTATTTCTATATATTCTTATTTCTAGCCGTTAAGCATGGCTATACGTGTATACTAATTTCTAAACGAGAACGCTTAACTCCACATTTTTAATTTATTAGAGCTATCCTTAAAGGCTATCGTTACAATCTGCTATAAATTAAATATAAACGAGATTTTTGCTTTGTTTGGATTTACAAAGATTTATTTCATTTCTTTTATTGAAGGGGATAGTGTAAATAAATGGAAAGGATATCCATATCCCACGCATCTCTTTCCCTTTTTGGTGCTTCCTTTGTTAACTTGAACAACACGCTATTATACATATTTTGGAGTTTGGTAATATATAAAGATTATATGGAAACTGATCCAAATAAATTAAAATATAGAAGGTTACATTCTAAGCTATTTAGGCAATCTAATTTACTACTGGATTATAAATCTGACATATCTTTATAACTTTACCAACATTTACTAATAGAGGTTTGGGACTGATTTCAAATTTCCAGATCAGTTTGTCAACTCTATTCCAATTTTATTGTAACAACCCTAGATTTTGACTATATATTTAAATTTCAATTTATTTCATTTTGAAATTATTTTAAATTTTTTTTAATTGTGTGATATCATTTCTAAACATTTTTAAAATGATAATATAATTTTTTCAAAATTTACTGTATTTATTTCCTATTTTTAAAGGCTGTTTTCTAATTTTCTGCCATTTTCTTCATTTTAAATTTCTTTATTTTATTTTAATCTTTTTTATTTGTGAAAATTCATCTCTAAGTATTTTTAAAATAATAATAGAATTTTTTCAAAAATTACTGTGTTGATTTCCTATTTTTAAGGGCTGTTTTCCCATTTTCTGCTATTTTCTGCGTTAAAATTTTATATTTAAATTAAATTTTAAATATTTATTTTGTGAATATATTTGTATTTTATGTTATTATTTATGTTTAAAAATACTTTACAAGCTTATATGAATTTTCTAAAACTTATTTCATTTAACTTCAAATTTTGCTAGTCTAGTTCACTGTTTTAACTATTTTCCTTAATTTTACTTTACATAATTGATAAATATTATATGTATTTGTATATTTGTTAAAAATTTCGAAATCTTATCTGATATTATTATTATTTCAGCTACATAAATTTATATAAATAATAAAAGGTAAATTGAAAGGGTTTGTGACATTTTGTTTCCTATGGCTTTTGATTTTCCCACCTTTTCACATTTTAACTTACTATTGCCATCAATTAGCCATAACTACTCACATAATTCAGCTGCCTACCTCCATTCTTCATTCACGTACATCTTTTTCCTCCTTCCTGAAAAAAAGTTCGGCCTCCTCTTGATTGAGAAGTTTGGTAAAATTCTATTTCCTTTTATCTTCTTTTGTTCACTTATGTTGATTTTTCTAGTTTGATTTTGCACTTGCTTCACCTCATGTAGGTTCAACCATGCCACCTTGCTGCCTAGCCGCCTCCACCACCTGATGACACACCACCAGCACCTCCTCCTCACCTGCCACCTAAGCCATGAACCCCCTTGGTGATGCATATCCGCAAAAGTTTCAAAACACCCTTCATATTGACCTAGCCGAGCACTAGCTTCCACATCCACCACTTCCACCAACCATGGCCGCCCCTACTCCACCACCACCACCTCCAACACGTCTAGTATCCATGGCCACACCACCACAGTGGACCCCACTCCTCTGGCCGTGACACCTAGGGCCTTGGCTGAGCCCAATTCATGGCCCAAAACCCATGTGTATGCATGATTTTGTGTTCTTGCCTTCACCCACCTTTACACCATCACTCAAACTAATGTTAGGCCGACCTTAGCAACCCAGACCTGACCCTAAATAATTTTCTTAGACCTGTACTCTACCTCTGGCTGAGCCTATGAGATGTCAGAAGCAAGTGCAAAGCATTTCAGCTTTGTTTTATGAAGTTATTTCTAGCATCGTTTATCGTATTTTTGGTCTGAAACCTTATAATGGTTATATTGTTTGTTTGATTTGTATTCAAGGGAATTAATCCTTGGCTCCTCCATTTCGTATTTGTATCATGATTTTGTGCTTGTGTAGATTCCGTTGTGCAATTCGTCGTTGTGTCATCAGCTCAAAACAGTGAGTAAATCTCACCAGACTAATATGTACTTATGTAGTGATAAACTAACATCACCTGAATCTGTAAATGCATATCATCCTGTTATAGCTGCTATATCATATTCATATGATGTTCACACCTATATTTACACCTGTTATATCATATGTTACTGTTATTTCATGCTATTCTGTTACTTTCATCAGTTTATCACACTGCAAGTTCCCTGTAGACTAGAATCACTATGGGTTGAAATGATACATACCCGAACGGACTTTAGAATAGGAGAAAATTGTTATGGGCTGAAATGATAAGCATGAATGATTTTCAATTATTTTATTTTACTTGGGATTGTGGGTTTGAAATGATCAAACCCGGGTTTTCTTTGTAAATTACGGGTTGAAATGATATATTACCCGTATCACTTCATCTAGGCTAGAAAATGAAATACAGACCCGTTGTTAAAATATGTTTTTCTAAAAATTTTAAATTATTTTGGAAATGTAAATATTATAATATTTTGATTTAAATTTGATTAAAAATGATTTTTTTTAAAGCATTATTGATTTTCCAAAAATTTATAAGTGAAAGAAATAAATGGTAAAGTTAGAAAATCTGAAATGTAAGTTATTTTGGAAATTAGAATTTGGTGATAAATGGAATTTAAATTAAATATGAAAATATGATAAATTTATGATATTCTGAATTAAATGAATTTAAAATGATTTTATAATATATTAATGATTTTTGAATAAAGTTAAGAATATTTAGGTTGAAATTTGGAAATATAACTAAAAATTGGAAATTTGTGAATTTGGCTTAAAAGTGAATTTTATGTTAAGTAAATAAAAATGAAATTAAGTTATATTTGAAAATTTTAAACTTAAATGTTAAGTTAAATTTAATTTAATGAATTTAAAATTTAATGTTGGAATTTAATAAGTGAATTATTATTAAATTTTGATTTTTGAATGGAGATTTAACTTTATAAAATCATGAATATAAGGGTATTTGAATGACTGTTTCAAAAGTGAAATTATATGATTTTATAAGCTAAAAATGATTTAAATAAAAATATAATTGTTTGTGAAATTATATTGAATATTTGAAGTTAATTAACTGCATTTCTGAAATGTTATTAATTCTAATGTAAATGATAATACAGCATTTGTAAATGCTGTAGTTGATAATAATGAACCAAATGGCTAAGTTTAATTAAAGGTTATTATAGCATTTTTGTAAATGCTATAATTGTTGAATTTAACTAAATTTTATTTGAAACTAATGTAACCCTATTACAGCATTTTTAAATGCTATCTCTTGTTAATGTAACTTTCCGTAGCAATTTCTAAATGCTGCGAAAGTTAAATTTTCATCTGTTTTAATAAATTAAGTGAATAAATGAATTTTGAAAGACTAAAATTTTGGAATTATAATAACTTCATTTTATGATTTAAAATGAAGTAATTTGTTTTGAAATATAAACTATTTTGAAATGTGTTTTGTAATGGTATTTAAATTAAATAAAATGAATGTGGTTTGGAAGATATGATATTTTGAATGATATTGAATTTTGAAATTATATTTGATTTTGAAGTATAAAATACCATTTTGAAATTTTTAACCATGGGATGTAATTAATTTATAGTTTAACTGATTCTTAAAGGATGGGCGATCCCAAGCATCCTTTAAGTTATTGTGCATTTCTACTACAGTTCACTTGAGTTGGTTTACATTACATAGGTATATATTGTCCTGACTCGAGTGTTTTGTGTTTTACTTTACGCTCGGGTCAGCCTGATATTTATAGCTTAGCTTTGGATTTCTTTTCTGGAGCTAGGAATTGCTGGAGATTCTGCTTGTCTAGTTATCTATCCCTTCAGTTTCAGTTGTTCTATTTCAGCTTTGGTATTGATAAACTGCTATGTAATTGAGATTTCTACTGTATATGTTTTTCAGACTGATATTATGTATTATGTTTTGAGAGTTTGTTATAGTAGCTTCATGAACTACTATGGTATTTTAATTTCAGCTGCGAGTTATTCTGATATTTCTGTGTCTATGATTCTGTGATTGTATTTCATTTGCTACAAAATTATTTACAATGCGATATTTTGAGCAATTCAAGTCTGGCATGTGTGGATGCGAATGGCTGAAAATATCGGGTTGTTACATTTATCCATTACTAAAAACTTTAATCTGTCCTACTTAGGTTGTGATCCCTATCTACTTCATAAAAATTTTGTTTTCACTATTTTTTATGAAACAAAATTTTTAGCAACATACAATATAAACTTTTTTATACAAATATACTTATTTCGTTAAATTCAAAATTAGCATTTATTCCTCCATTTCTTGTAAAACTTAAAGTTTCACAAACATGAAGTATCAAATTCAAATCTCCCTTGTTGAAAATATAAACTTAGAAACCTTTACCAAGAATTAAAAATTGATTAGTTTCAAGAACGAGCAAAATATTAAAACTTTCTTTATCAAAGACTTGTTCCTTTAAAAGTTAGACCTTTATTCATAGGAAAAATTTCTTGGTTTTCAAAAGGAAACTATGAAAAACTTCCCTTTTTAATGACTTACTATAATAAAGACTTACTCCTTTCGAAAATAGAATCTTTAAAACAAAACAATCAATACTCAATTATCATTCCAAAATAATAAACTAGACATTTATTATTCCATATATTTTTCTAATTACAGGACAGTTATTTTTTTAAAATATACATTAACATTTATTGCTTTATTACTCAAAAACACTGTCATTTAACGAAATACTTTTTATAGCTTTATTTAAAACTCTTAAAATCTTTCGCAGTCCTTTTTTTGTCAATTCCAATAATATTCAAAAAGTTCTAAATTCGAAATAGAAAAACATGTGTGTGTGTGTGTGTGTGTGTGTGTGTGTGTGTGTGTGTGTGTGTGTGTATATATATATATATATAATTTTCATCTTTACATAGATGCTTTTCCTTATATACAAGAATATCCAACTCATTTACTAATTACCATCCAAATCCATTCAACTGTCAAAGATACCTTTTTAAAACTTTTAACGATGGAAAAGTGGAGTAGAAAAAGATAGCTTCTGTCTTATTCTATTACTCCTTTGCTATATTATTAACCATTGGATTAATTTCTAATTCTGTTATTACCTAAATTTCAGCTATTATTCTCCATATTCCTTTATACGTAAATGTCCATCCTATCTGCCTTATTGGAATTGTAATATCCCGGAATTTTTGGCAATATCAATTTAATAATTTGTGTTAAAATTAAATAGATTTGATAATATTGTTAATAATAAATTTGAATTGATTTAATAATTTTCTTTAATAAATATTTAAATGGGTGATTTTATCTTTTAAAAGCGGATTAAATTGTTTTCTATTTTAAATGTATATAAAAATTTGTATATATTGTAAATAGATAAGCTTTATTTTGAATTTAATAAATAAAGGCATGTTTTCTAATTCTAATATTTTTGGTAATTTGAAAATTTGATTTAATTTAATATTATGCCATTAAATAAATAACCATATGGCTTTAAAACACTCAACATCAAAGTTTAATTTGTTTAAAATGGTTCTAGCTTAAGTTTAAATTTAAATAAAAAGGTTGATTTGTTCTTTTTAAATATAGCTTGATAAAATAAGTGATTTATTAATAAAGAGATAATTTCTTTTATAAATTATTTTAATTTAATAATGAGTTATATTTAAACAATATTAATAATGTAATGTCTTTACAAATGGATTTTAAATATAAATAGAAATTGTTATTTCAAATTTATTTATATATATGTGTGTATTTTGAAAGAAAACTATGATTTGAAAATTTAAAATAAAGTCTTTCAAAAATGTTTAAAATAAAGTAATCTTATAAATATTTAAACATAAGTATAAATCAAATAATAAGTAAATTGAGTGTTTGATAGTTTAAGTTTAAAAATAAAAGAGAGATAAAAATAAGCATTTATGTTAGGAATAGAACTTAACACTTAAGTTAAAAATTTATAATAATAGCTAAACCAACTTTATATTATGTACCTAAAGAATGAAAGCAAACCAGGCAAAGTAATATATGTATGTAACCTGTAAGTAGTTATGCAAGGCAAGAAATAGTAAAAGAAAATATCTATGTACATATACAAAATGGATAAGCATGAAAACATTAAGGACATTGCATTTAATGCTAGCACAACATTTGGTCAACTCGAAATGTTTAAAAATCAATTCAGCCTCCACAAAATCTTGCCTAGTAAGATAGAAAAAAAGAGAGAAAATCTCTTATCAAAGAAAAGCTTATACCCAGTAAACACCTACCCCTTATACAAACTCCTTTCTATATATATATATATCTTCTTATTTCTATTCATTCATCACAACTTAGAAAACCAGAGAAAAAAATAACATTAACCTGTACAAACTCAAATACAAACTTAAGTAACATTTGCAACTCAACAAGCAAGATGATTTAAAGGAAGATCAAAGCAAAACATTTCCCTAGTTTAAAAAGTTCAAGGCTGTTTTCCAAGCTAAGGGGTGCTCTGTTCATCTTCTCAAAATGGTGAGTAACATTATTCTAAACTTAAGCATATGAATCTGGTTGCAAGGTTAAAATCTGGAATAAGTATGCTTTGTATATATGTATTTTTCTGTGTATATATGGATGAATGATTGTGTACATGTTGTAGTCTCTGTGACTATACTGTTTTAGTTTCCAAGCTTGTGTTTTGATTCAAAAATTATTATTCCTTGATCTAATAACTTTTAGGACTTAGAATACAAACAAAAATTGTTTGTTTCATCCTAGATTAGAGTTTACATTTTATTTAAGTTAAAATAATTTTGTATATTGCTCTGGAAAATCAAAACAACGGAGAAAACTTGAATAAGAGAAAAACCCAAACATTTTAATTTATAAATTAGGATCATAAGTTGAATCCTTAACTTATAACCTGATTTTTAAGAAGGAAATCATAATTTTTAGTAAAAGTATGGGAGATCAGTTCTGGTATGAACTGGAAATGGGAATTTGTGAATTTTTGGTGATCCAAAGGTTTGGAGACATCAGGGTTCTTCCTGATGATGGAGGGGTGATCGGAGACATTAGGAAAAATGGTTGATGGTGATGAAATTCACCAAGGAAGTTGCAGCAGTGGGATTTCTTCTGGAACCCTAGTTTTTGTTGTGTTTAATTAATCGATCACCATGGCTCGTATAATCAATCGAGTGTTTCGGGGCTTCTGGTGATGGTAGCTTGGTCGTAG
Source organism: Allium cepa (assembly GCA_030765085.1). NCBI lineage: Eukaryota > Viridiplantae > Streptophyta > Magnoliopsida > Asparagales > Amaryllidaceae > Allium > Allium cepa. The sequence continues at coordinate 337,036,770 of CM060929.1, read as the reverse complement.
ACGAAGTCGTGGCCGGAGTGTATGAATTCTGGTGGTTGGAGCTGCGAGAACGAGGCAAAGACAGGTTTGAGGTGGTATTGCTCTTGTGTTTTCAGGTTTTGGGTTTTGACTCGAATTCGATTTCGAGTCGATTTGGAAGCGATCTGATGATCGAGTTGGTGTTTGGAGATGTTAGTAGATGAGGGATGATCATCGTCGATGATCGGAGTCGACCAAGGCTACCGTGCATGTGCACGGTGTGTTGTTCTGATGAGGGTTGTTTGGGTTTTGTTGCAGGATTTTATGTCTCGAGTTTTACTCGAAGATAAGGGTTGGTTGGCTCTAAGATTTGATAGGATAGACTCGAAGCAGTTTTAGAATGGCTCGAGTTATTTGTTATGTTACAGTTTTTAAACCTGTAGCATTTTAAAACTTAAATCTGGGTTTTCAAATTGGAAAGCAGCGATTTAATTAAGTTTAAATATAAGTTGATTCTGATTCAAATCTAGTTTGAATCTGGGTTTCGAAAAAAAATAAAGTTTTTAAATATGAAATTGTTTAACAATATTAATGTTTAAATAATTTAAATTTTGATCAAAGGTTTAAATTGTAAGTGAAGTTTAAAATCAAAGGTTTAAATATGGATTCAAATCTAAATTTGAATCTTAGTCTTGAAATAAAAGAAGTTTTTAAATTAAATTTGTTTTAAACAGTTTGAATGATAAAGTGAGTTTTTAAATTGATTTGAATTAAAAATGAAATTGGGTTTTAAAATTCTTTTGACTTCTAGTACAAAATAAATAATTCTTTAACTTGTAAAATAAAAAGGGTTTTTGAAATTGTTTGAACTTTATTAAAGTTTAATTATTTTTGTTTTAAATCTTAAATTTAAACTGAAATTTTAAAATCTCAAATTAAATTGATTTTAAATACCATGTTAATGATAATTTGACCATTAATAAGATAAATGTTTTTATCTTTAAATAATTGAAGATTTATTGACTTTTTATTATTAAATTAATTAAAATGGATGATTAATGATTTGGATTAATTAATTTAGTAACTAAGAGTTTAAATTAGTTAATTAAGGTTCAAGATAATTAATTTAAGATAAATAAATTGGTAATTAAGGATCATTAATTAAATAAGGTTTTAATTTTTAATTAATGATTAGTAATTAATTAGTTAAATAATTAAGGATTAAATTAAGTTACAGTTAACACTTAATTAATTAAATAATTAAGGATTAATTAATGAGTTATTAATGATAAAATTAATTTGTAATTAATAATGAATAAATCTTAGTTAATTACTTTAGAAAAATAATTAAAGAATTGTTAATAGTTAATGATGGTCATTAACTAGGATTATTTAATAATGAATTAATGTGATTAATTTTAGATAATTAATTAGATTAATTAATTTAATATAATCAATTGTGAAATGTTAGTATAATTACTTAATGGAAGTAATTAAGGAATTAATTACTCATTGTAATTAATTAAGTTTAATATGAATTGTTTAAGTTGATTAATTAAGTTTAATTAATTTAAATAACCATTTAATGATAAGCTAAGTATAATTACTTAGGGAAGTAATTAATGATAATTACGAGATGTAATTAACTGAGGATGATTAATGATGAAAGTAATTTGAGAATAATTACTTTGTATAATTAATCAAGGGATTAAGCAGAGATAATTAATTAAGGAATAATTAATTAATTTGACGAAGTAATTAAGGGTAGTTAATTACTGAATGGGGCTAATCAAGGGTGATTAACAATTTGGTTTAATTGAAGATTAATTACTTAATGTAATTAATTTAAATAGAAAATGTAATTAGAGATGATTAATTATTATAGTTAATGATGTAATTTAGAATGGATTTATTTGAAAATAATTAATAAATAAAGGGATTTATTAATGTAATTAATTAAGAAGTAATGTAATTAATGTTAGTAATTTAAAGTTTAATTTCTATATTTGGATAAAGATAAGAAATTTGTGAAAATAATTAAAGGATAATTACTTGAATGTAATTAAAAAACAATTAATCAAGGATGATTAATTAAAATGAATAATTGGATGATGATAAATTAATTGATTGATAGTTAATTAATAGTGATATAAGCAAGTTTAATAATGGTGAAGTAATTAAATTTACTTTAAATTAATTAGAGATGTAAGTAATTAATTTAATTCATTTTAAATTAATTATATATGGTGTGATTACTAATCATTGCTTATATATGGATATATGATATTGTTTACCTTGAATGGTTTGAGATCTCAGATATGAGATAAATGATGCTGTGTGACATAGGTGCTTTGATTAAAATATGATGATAATATGGATTATCTGTTTGTGATTATAATATGGACTATCTGTTTATGATGATAATGTTGATTATCTATTGTGATATTGTGGATTATCTGTGTGTATATAGATAATATTGGATTGAATTGTTTTAAACTTTAAAACAACTTGACCTTGAAAATGGCGTTAGGATTTCGATGAGACCGGGATCGGGCGTCATTTATGATTATCCGAAAACCACATCGATTCAAATCAAACGTTAGGTCATAAATTCCCAAGTGAAGATCGAGATGGTGTTTTCAGAATGCAAGGGTTATTGTCTTTGACTCTGAGGGTGATTCCAAAATGAGTGTAACGAGATAATGCCTTCGGTTTCGTTCGAACCCGGAACGAACTTGTATGGATTGAGTGCTTTCAGAACATCGTCAGGCGGACGATGAGCATTCTAAGAGATATGTTCTATAAAGGTAATCGTAGCCTCAAGCCTCATCAACCGGGAATGGCTAAAACAAGGGATGTGCAGCAAGGTTAGGTGGGTAGCACCCAAGCAGGACGAGATATACCCCTGTCTAGATGTCCCCTTTTATTTCGGCCGTGTGGGCGGTTGCTAGCTACAACCGCGGGGTTATCTTGTTCAGGACTATTCAGTAAGGAATGGTTCCGGCCTTGTGTTGTAGTGGGTCGGGAGTGATCCTCGGTACGGTGATCTAGGCCCCATACTGTGACGGGCGGTACCCTAGTAGCCCTGCTATTGTATGGAATCCAATCTCCAATAAGCGCCGTACGTTTTGATTATGCCCAACTATGTTGGAATGTGAGATGTAAGCATTTCAGCTATTTCTGTATTTTACTTGAAAACCCTAGACACTATTATAATATCACCGGATTTCCTATAAAATGTTTTGGTTAGCGTAAGGTAAAAACTTACCCGTGTTTATGTGTGGGAAGTCTTACGTGATACCTTTATTTTCAAATGGTTTTTAAAGTTAAGCAACTTTAACCTGTTACTCACACCAGACCCATGTCTGACCCAGTGTTTATTTTTATTTTTCATAAACTCTTGGGTACTCAAATTTTTATGAGTAGCCAAGTGATAGGTTTTGGATTGTTGGAGTCTGGAGGAGCTTGGAGCAGAAGTCCAGACCTATCTATCTAGTTCCGCTATGTTAGTTGATGTATGTTGTATTTTGGGATGTATGTAGTAGCAGATGTGTATATGACTGTCATGTGTATGATATTGTATAACTCTGATATGTGTAAACTACGTAATAGTTATGTGATGTATTATATTTTGTTCCATTCCGCTGTGAGATTCTGATGTTGTTATTCTTTCTTTCTATTCTTTTCTATTTCTATCCCTTTCTTTTATGTATTTCTGTGAGTAGAAGGGCGGGTCGTCATAGGTGGTATCAGAGCGCTAGGTTGGGCGAATACCTAGGCTCTTGAGTGATTTCTTTCTTGAAAGAGTGTATTTGTAATTTTGATATATCTATATATATATATATATATATATATATCTACCTATTTGTTGGGTTACCTGTTTTGGTTTTCCAATATAAGTTATAAAGGTAGATAGGGTAGTGGTGTGTGTAACACGACTACCAATGGTTGGAGTTTGAATGTTTGAGGTTGGAAGTGTATCTGTCGAGACTGTAGACCTAATACCATCTCGAGTAAACTTTGGGTGGTGTAAGGATTTCATCGATCTCTGAAGGAAATCTGTTATGGTTCGGAGTTCATCTTTGAAGTGTAAGTTTGGATGAGCTAGAGTTTGGATCTGTTGGTTGGACATAAGCAAGTCATGATATCTTGATACCTCAGGATGTAGTAGCTGTGTGATGAGACATAGTGATTATGGATGTCTCCGAAGATGTTTCTTTAGAATAAGTTAGGAAGTGTGTCTGCTTCGGTGTTGTGGCTGAGCTCAGCAGGATGTTTTTGTTTGGTTTGAGGTCCGAGTTTCTCGAAGAGCTTTGGATAGGAAATCTTTGGCATTTGAGTCAGCAGTGCAGCTCGGAGTGTTCTATGTGCCGTCAAGGAGATCTTCTGGCTTAGCAGTTTTTCTTGAGGTAATTTCAGGAGCAGCAGAGTGGTTCCATTTCTTCGATGGATTGGCTAATTAAGCATAGGCTACTGTGTTTGGTAAAGAGAGAACAGTTTTTTGGAATTAGGCTGGATTGGTCGCAAAAGTGACTTGCGATAGCTGAGTGTTCTCTTGGGTTGTCAGAAATTTTTCCGGATATCTTCAGGAAGTCAGAGTTTTGTCCACATCTGGAGATTTAGTTTGGTATCGACAGGATTCCAAAAGTGGTACCGATGGTTCAGCTTAGTAGTAGGATGGTTTTTGGGAAATGAGTTTGGTGAAGTAGCTCAGGTTTTGGGGGAACTTCTGAGTTTTATTTTTGGATCTGTTGAACCATATTTTTGGAATGTGTTGTCCAGTCTGTGCTTGTGTTCATCATCATCATTTTCATCCGCTCAGTCAGAGTTGCACAATGGAAGCATGGTGGTAGCTATTTTAAAGTGGAAGCAACTGGAAGTTGTAGTGTTTGGATTGGAAGGTTTCTTCAGGAAATTTTTTCAGGATCTGAGGCCAGATTGGAGTGCACCTGTTTTTATCTTTTCCAGATGAGAGAAGTGAGATCTGTTTTTTGATTTGGAATATAGTTTGTGTTCTGAGTTTTGGTTGATCTTGGAAGGATCATTTTGTTGGATTGTTTTTGGTTCAGTTTGTTTCTAGGGGCATCAGCAAGGGTTGAGCTGACCAGGAAGGATGTAGGCAGCCCAGGATCGTCCGAAGAGTTTTTTGGCTAAGAGACGGAGGAATATGCATTCCGAAGTCGAAGATTTGATTTTAGATAAGTGTTTGGTCTTCAGGATTGAATTGTCAGTTTGGATAACTGAGATTCGTTGTGTTTCACGTATCTCAGAGGGAGTACGTGTAAGATCTTTCTCTGGTTGTAAAGCCAGTAGTTTAGGGAGTTTTGGTTGTTGAGTCAGACTTGTCTGTAGTCTGATATCCTGTCTTGTTTTGTAGATCTAGATGAGTGGAAGCTCTGTAGCTTAGTAGTATTGATTGTTTGGATTCTGTAGAGCGAGTATCCCGGTATTCATACTTGGGAAAATCGAGAAAATTCTATCCAGAATTTTGTCTGGATAATTAGATTTGTTTGATTGGATGAATTGGTTGTTATGGTTGTAAGCATATGATTGATATACGCTTGTGTCTTAAAATTAAATCTTTAATTAGATTATTAAATTACCTTTGTTTTAAATTTCGGGGACGAAATTCTTTTAAGGGGGGAGGAATGTGATATCCCGGAATTTTTGGCAATATCAATTTAATAATCTGTGTTAAAATTAAATATATTTGATTATATTGTTAACAATAAATTTGAATTGATTTAATAATTTTCTTTAATAAATATTTAAATGGGTGATTTTATCTTTTAAAAGCAAATTAAATTGTTTTCTATTTTAAATGTGTGTGTGTGTGTGTGTGTGTGTATATTTGTATATATTGTAAATAGATAAGCTTTGTTTTGAATTTAATAAATAAAGGCATGTTTTCTAATTCTAATATTTTTGGTAATTTGGAAATTTGATTTAATTTAATATTAAGCCATTAAATAAATAACCATATGGCTTTAAAATAGTCAAGATAAAAGTTTAATTTGTTTAAAATGATTCTAGCTTAAGTTTAAATTTAAACAAAAAGGTTGTTTTGTTCTTTTTAAATATAGCTTGATGAAATAAGTGAATTATTAATAAAGAGATAATTTCTTTTATAAATTATTTTAATTTAATAATGAGTTATATTTAAACAATATTAATAATGTAATATCTTTACAAATGGATTTTAAATATAAATAGAAATTGTTATTTCACATTTATATATATATGTGTGTGTGTGTGTATTTTGAAAGAAAACTATGATTTGAAAATTTAAAATAAAGTCTTTCAAAAATGTTTAAAATAAAATAAACCTTATAAATATTTAAACATAAGTATAAATTGAATATATGGTTACAAACATAAGTATAATTACATAAACATAAGAAACTATGATATTAACATAAGTATAAGAATAAATAATAAGTAAATTGAGTATTTCATAGTTTAAGTTTAAAAATAAAAGAGAGATAAAAATAAGCATTTATGTTAGGAATAGAACTTAACACTTAAGTTAAAAATTTATAACAATGGCTAAAACAACTTTATATTATTACCTAAAGAATGAAAGCAAACCAGGCAAAGTAATATATGTATGTAACCTGTAAGTAGTTATGCAAGGCAAGAACAAGTAAAAGAAAATATCTATGTACATATACAAAATGGATAAGCATGAAAACATTAAGGACATTGCATTTAATGCTAGCACAACATTTGGTCAACTCGAATATTCAAAAATCAATTCAGCCTCCTAAAATCTTGCCTGGTAAGATAGAAAAAAAAGAGAAAATCTCTGATCAAAGAAAATCTTATACCCAGTAAACACCTACCCCCTATACAAACTCCTTTCTACACACACACACACATATATCTTCTTATTTCTATTCATTCATCACAACTTAGCAAACCAGAGAAAAAATAACGTTACCCTGTACAAACTCAAATACAAACTTAAGTAACATTTGCAACTCAACAAGCAAGATGATTTAAAGGAAGATCAAAGCAAAACATTTCCCCAGTTTAAAAAGTTCAAAGCTGGTTTCAAAGCAAAGGGGTGCTCTGTTCATCTTCTCAAAATGGTGAGTATCATTATTCTAAAAACTTAAGTATATGAATCTTGTTGCATGGTTAAAATCTGGAATAAGTATGCTTTGTATATATGTATTTTTCTATGTATATATGGAAGAATGGTTGTGTACATGTTGTAGTCTCTGTGACTATACTGTTTTAGTTTCCAAGCTTGTGTTTTGATTCAAAAATTATTATTCCTTGATCTGATAACTTTTAGGACTTAGAATACAAACAAAAATTGTTTGTTTCATCCTAGATTAGAGTTTAAATTTTACTTAAGTTAAAATAATTTTGTATATTGCTCTGGAAAATCAAAACAATAGAGCAAACTTGAATAAAAGAAAAACCCAAACATTCTAATTTGTAAATTAGGATCATAAGTTGAATCCTTAACTTATAACCTGATTTTTAAGAAGGAAATCATAATTTTTAGTAAAAGGATGGGAGAGTAGTTCTGGTATGAACTAGAAATGGGAATTTGTGATTTTCTGGTGATCCAAAGATTTGGAGACATCGGGGTTCTTCCTGATGATGGAGGGGTGATCAGAGATATTAGGAAAAATGGTTGATGGCGATGCAATTCACCAAGGAAGTTGCAGCAGTGGGATTTCTTCTGGAACCCTAGTTTTTGCTGTGTTTAATTAATCGATCACCATAGCTCGTATAGTCGATCGAGTGTTTCAGGGCTTCTGGTGATGGTAGCTTGGTCGTAGACGAAGTCGTGGCCAGAGTTGTATGAATTTTGGTGGTCGAATCTGCGAGAATGAGGCGATGACAGGTTTGAGGTGGTGTTGCTCTTGTGTTTCCAGGTTTTGACTCGAATTTGATTTCGAGTCGATTTGGAAGCGATCTGATGATCGAATTGGTGTTTGGAGATGTTATTAGATGAGGGATGATCATCGTCGATGATCGGAGTTGACCAAGGCTACCGTGCATGTGCACGGTGTGTTGTTCTGATGAGGGTTGTTTGGGTTTTGTTGCGGGATTTTGTGTCTCGAGTTTTTTACTCGAAGATAAGGGTTGGTTGGCTCGAAGATTTGATAGGTTAGACTCGAAGCAGTTTTAGAATGGCTCGAGTTATTTGTTATGTTACAGTTTTGAAACCTGTAGCATTTTAAAACTTAAATCTGGGTTTTCAAATTGGAAAGTAGGGATTTAATTAAGTTTAAATCTATGTTGATTTTGATTCAAATCTAGTTTGAATTTGGGTTTCGAAAAAAAATAAAGTTTCTAAATTTGAAATTGTTTAACAATCTTAAATGTTTAAATAATTTAAATTTTGATCAAAGGTTTAAATTGTAAGTGAAGTTTAAAATCAAAGGTTTAAATCTGGATTCAAATCTAAATTTGAATCTTAGTCTTGAAATAAAAGAAGTTTTTAAATTAAATTTGTTTTAAACAGTATGAATGATAAAGTGAATTTTTAAATTGGTTTGAACTTAAAATGAAATTGGGTTTAAAAATTCTTTTGACTTCAAGTATAAAATAAATAATCCTTCAACTTGTCAAATAAAAAGGGCTTTTGAAATTGTTTGAACTTTGTTAAAGTTAAATTATTTTCATTTTAAATCTTAAATTTAAAATGAAATTTTAAAATTTGAAATTAAATTGTTTTTAAATACCTTGTTAATGATAATTTGATCATTAATAAGAGAAATGTTTTTATCTTTAAATAATTGAAGATTTAATGATTTGTAATTATTAAATTAATTAAAATGGATAATTAATGATTTGGATTAATTAATTTAGTAAGTAAGAGTTTAAATTAGTTAATTAAGGTTCAAGATAATTAATTTAGGATAAATAAATTGGTAATTAAGGATCATTAATTAAATAAGGTTTTAATTTTTAATTAATGATTAGTAATTAAATAATTAAATAATTATGGAGTAAATTAAGTTACAGTTAACACTTAATTAATTAAATAATTAAGGATTAATTAATGAGTTATTAAAGATAAAATTAATTTGTAATTAATAATGAATAAATCTTAGTTAATTACTTTAGAAAAATAATTAAAGAATTGTTAATAGTTAATGAAGGTCATTAACTAGGATTATTTAATAATGAATTAAAGTAATTAATTTTAGCTAATTAATTAGATTAATTAACTTAAGATAATCAATTGTGAAATGTTAGTATAATTACTTAATGGAAGTAATTAAGGAATTAATCACTCATTGTAATTAATTAAGTTTAATATGAATTATTTAAGTTGATTAATTAAGTTTAATTAATTTAAATAACCATTTGACGATGTGCTAAGTATAATTACTTAGGGAAGTAATTAATGATAATTACTGGATGTAATTAACTGAGGATGATTAATGATGAAAGTAATTTGAGTAAAATTACTTTGTATAATTAATCAAGGGATTAATTAGAGATAATTAATTAAGGAATAATTAATTTATTTGATGAAGTAATTAAGGGTAGTTAATTACTGAATGGGGTTAATCAAGGGTGGTTAACAATTTGGTTTAATTGAAGATTAATTACCTAATGTAATTAATTTAAATAGAAAATATAATAAGAGATCATTAATTATTATAGTTAATGATGTAATTTAGAATGGATTTATTTGGAAATAATTAATAAATGAAGGGATTTATTAATGTTATTAATTAAGAAGTAATGTAATTAATGTTAGTAATTTAAAGTTTAATTTCTATATTTGGTTAAAGATAAGAAATTTGTGAAAATAATTAAAGGATAATTACTTGAATGTAATTAAAAGACAATTAATCAAGGATGATTAATTAAAATGAATAATTGGATAATGATAAATTAATTGATTGATAGTTAATTAATAGTGATATAAGCAAGTTTAATAATGGTGAAGTAATTAAATTTACTTTAAATTAATTAGAGATGCAAGTAATTAATTTAATTCATTTCAAATTAATTATATATGGTGTGATTACTAATCATTGCTTATGTATGGATGGATGATATTGTATACCTTGAATGGTTTGAGATCTCAGATATGAGATAAAAGATTCTGTGTGAAATAGATGCTTTGATTAAAATATGATGATAATATGGATTATCTGTTTGTGATGATAATATGGATTACGTGTTTATGATGATAATGTTGATTATCTATTGTGATATTGCGGATTATCTGTGTGTATATAGATAATATTGGATTGAATTGTTTTAAACTTTAAAACAATTTGACCTTTAAAATGGCGTTAGGATTTCGATGAGACAGGGATCGGGTGTCATTTACGATTATCCGAAAACCACATCGATCCAAATCAAACGTTAGGTCATAAATTCCCAAGTGAAGATCGAGATGGTGTTTTCATAATGCAAGGGTTATTGCCATTGACTCTGAGGGTGATTCCAAAATGAGTGTAACGAGATAATGCCTTTGGTTTCGTTCGAACCCGGAATGAACTTGTATGGATTGAGTGCTTTCAAAACATCGTCAGGCGGACGATGAGCATTCTAAGAGATATGTTCTGTAAAGGTAATCGTATCCTCAAGCCTCATCAACCGCGAATGGCTAAAACAGGGGATGTGCAGCAAGGTTGGGTGGGTAGCACCCAAGCAGGACGAGATATACCCCTGTCTAGATGTTCCTTTTTATTTCGGCTGTGTGGGTGGTTACTAGCTACAACCGCAGGGTTATCTTGTTCGGGACTGTTCAGTAAGGAATGGTTCCGGCCTTGTGTTGTAGGGGGCCGGGAGTGATCCTTGGTACGGTGATCTAGGCCCCGTACTGTGACGGGCGGTACCCTAGTAGCCCTGCCATTGTATGGAATCCAATCTCCATAAGCATCGTACGTTTTGACTGTGCCCAACTATGTTCGAATGTGAGATGTAAGATTTCATCTATTTCTGTATTTTACTTGAAAATTCTTGACACTATTATAATTTCATCGGATTTCCTATAAAATGTTTGGGTTAGTGTAAGGTAAAAACTTGCACGTTTTTATGTGTGGGAAGTCTTACGTGATACCTTTATTTTCAAATGGTTTTTAAAGTTAAGCAACTTTAACCTGTTACTCACACCAGACCCATGTCTGACCCGGAGTTTAAGTTTTTCATAAACTCTTGGGTACTCAAATTTTTTTGAGTAGCCAAGTGATAGGTTTTGGATTGTTGGAATCTGGAGGAGCTTGGAGCAGAAGTCCAGACGTATCTATCTATCTAGTTCCGCTATGTTAGTTGATGTATGTTGTATTTTGGGATGTATGTAGTAGAAGATGTATATATGACTGTCATGTGTATGATATTGTATAACTCTGATATATGTAAACTATGTAATAGTTATGTGATGTATTATATTTTGTTCCATTCCGCTGTGAGATTCTGATGTTGTTATTCTTTCTTTCTATTCTTTTCTATTTCTATCCCTTTCTTTTCTTATTGATGATACGTCTTTCTATGAGTAGAAGGGCGGGTCGTCATAGGAATTTCTCGTCCTTTTTATTTTCTGTTTCCCTATTCCAATCAGGTGTCATTTTCATTTTGTTTTAAAAAAAAGAATTTTAAGGAAAAGAACATTCGAATTTATAAAGCAGAAGAAATTATATAAGAAACAAAGAATCCAAAAACAAAGAATTCGAAAGTTGAAAACTTTTTAATTCAACAAATTTTAAATTGAGAAGTTAACAAATGAAAACATTTTTTCAAATTTTCAAGTCATTAAATTTACAATTAAATTCATTCACCATTTTGTTTTTAAAATGTTTCAACACTTTTAAAATTTCATCCTCTTTCCAAACTTTTCATAAAACAAATGGTAGTGTATTTCCAAAGCCGTCTAAAATTTCTCTTTTTGGAAAAGAAATTTCAACTTATAATGCATTAGGTCTTCATTTGATAATCTTTTGAAAAGCTCTTTCCAAACAATCAAAGAGTTTTCAAAAACTTTTTTATCAAATTCTTTTTAATGAGATCGGATTTAAAAATTGGCTTTCATTGTTCTCTCCTTTGAACTTTCCTACTCGATCCTCCCAAAAATCTTATTATCTTCTTGTGGTGATAAATATCCACCTTCTTAAGGAAGCTTATTCCATTCCCCCTTTACATATAACTTCTAAATGTTACAAATATTCTGCATTATTTTTATTCATTACCTCCATAAATGTCACTTTGTCCGTATTAAATGGTTGTTATCTTAATGGACATTTCCTAAAGACGTTTTTGTTTTTATTCAAACTTTACCTATTTAATTTATTCCTTGTCTTCCCATAATTACCTTAATGATCTCATTAATCTATTTAATTTCTTGTAACTCCTCACTTATTGGACATTCATTGTCTTTTAAATTTAGGAGTTACAAACTATTTATCTACATTTCTAGCCCTATTATTTAACATGCGTATAGGATTCGCGATTATAAGGAAGTCTAGGTCCAACAAAATAGTCAAGTACTATTCAGCTTCTAGGGTACTATCCTATGTTGTGATCATGCTCTTCTCAGTCCACTCCTTACAATGCGAATTCCGCTATGTAAGTAATCAAAGTAGGAGTATAAATTTAACTCTATTTAGTTTTTCAACCCCTAGTCATTTCCATCCTTTCGAAATATGGTCGCAACTACTTCTATGGTTAAAATTTATAAAGTTGGATGTATATTCAAAATAAGTATATATTTATAGTAAAAACTTTTCAAAAATAATGAGTATGCCACTCATATGTATATTTTCCCCGTTGATCGAGTAACCTAAGCTCTGATACCAAATGTAACAACCCGCCCCAAAAGAGTCCCAACTTCTGACCTAGAAAAGATCCATCAAACTTTAACCTATTCCAAAGCTAGGTATTGGTTAGGAAAAGGAAAAAAATTACAGAGCTATCTAGCTATACATCATTTAATACATATTCCCAAGGCAGACTCCACATAGGTATCCATCTAGTAGACATTGCGTGGAAATATCTTCGGACACTTAATATTCACATTAATGCAGACCTTTCCGATCTTTAATCATGCCTATACTCAATTCCTACCATTTAATAATCTGCTTAAGGAAAAAAGGTGGGCCCTTAATCAACCACTTAATACCTCCAAACACTAAGCAGGTCTTCATATTATGGCCCACACCCATGGAGACATCTCATATTAGTCTGATCATTCGTAGGAACTGGTAGCTAAATTAGTTGGGCAGGTTTACTTTACAGAGTTAGGATTAACCTCACGTCTTCCACGGTTACTTATCATAGGCGATGTCCCTATGATTTAGTTATGTTTACAACACTCTTAGTATATAATACACACCTCATTATGTCCATTAATTAGGCTATACAAGAATTCATTCTTATTTGCCTTAATAAATCAGTTACTTTCCTAAAGGGGATTAAATGCAATTATTACCTAATTAAGTATGCAATTAGCACATTATAATTGAATGCTATTTACGTTAATTAATATATGAATAAACACACACTTATTATTTTCTATATTTGTGGATATTACAGCCTAAGTAACAGTAAATGTCAATTACTTCCTAACAACAATAATACAAGTCTGGTTTCCATGCTATCAATGATTCCGTATTTACAATATTCATAACAAGGAATTTCAATATCCTTAACAAAGGATTCAACATTCATATCCAAAAATTGTAATAAACAGACTTGTATATAATAAAAAATTTAACTCAAGCTATCACATCAAATCATGTAATAATCTCAAAAATAGAAATTGCAATTCTAGTTTCAATCTCTATTCGACACCTCTTTTATAAAGCATTTAAACAATGGGTTTTCTCTTTTATTTTCATAAAATGGTGTAAACTACAAATAAATTCATACCTTACACCCTATTCCTCAATTGAAACTTCATAATCAAATTCGAATCAAAGAGGAGTGAAATAGAAATTGAAATCACCAAAACCTGCAAAAACTACATATTCCAAAAATTTAATGTAAATAATTAAAAATTCCAATAAGAATTGACAGTTCGAATTATAGGAGTTTTAGGGGGTTTCATATTGTTCTATTTTCGTAAACCCAAAACCCCAAAGGCATATTCAAATCCATAACATACTAATCAATTACTGAAGAAAAAATGCTAAGATTTCCACTCATAGTTGGTCCTTGGCTTTGCTTCTCTTTGGATTTGAAACACCCATTATAATCTCCTTCAGATCTCTTCTTATCGATATGTACTACAAAGGAGTTATATATATATATATATTCAAAAAGATTAGAGTAGAAGAGGATTAAAAATTAAATTAAAACAAAGATAAGTACACAGGATTTCTTACTTGAAACTCTAATGGATTTATTTTTAATCTAAAAATAGATGAACTAGATGTTCCTAAAATATTTGTGAATAAAAGTGAGAAATCTAGGGTCTTATGTATAGTGGTTGAAACGCACCAGAATCGTATGATGAAGATTGAAAATGGATAAGTCTGGAGTTTTTAACCATCGAATAATCCTAGTCACCACCTTATGTAGCGATCGACCACCATCCATAGACCTGTCGACCGATAGGGGTCAATCGGTTGGGCCACCCTAGTCAACTGCTCCACTATTTCAGAAACGTTTTGTTTGTTTCCGTTGATTGATTGTTTTATTCCTTAATTAACTTTTAATCGTTAACTGTTTAATTGCTAACCTCTAAGTAATTCTACTGTTAAATTTTGAAATTAAATTAAATTACTTGTATGAACTTGAGTTCGATTTAAATTATTTTAAACCCGAAAACTTCAAATGCTCATAATTATTTCGTTTGAGCTCCATCTTCAGCGTATTTTATGTGGAAAACGGATCCGAATTTTGCAATAAATGCAACGGAATAAATTTCATGGTTAAAAATTCCAACTTCTGTAAAATTTCCATTTCTAACCTTATTAATTTAGTTTACTTAATTATTTATTTAATTATGGCTAATTTTATGGGATGTTACATCTTTTGTCTATTTTAATAGATAAACAAACATTATTTTGAGAACACAATAAACAAAATAATTTCTTTCATTTTAAACTACTTCTCCGCATAAAATAATTTTTAAACCAGTTGTTTTATCCTTAAGACAATTTTTCTTGGTGTAGAAGAAAGCGTAATATCGAACTAGCTATTTTATGCTTATGACGGTGTGGCCGATAGTCTACCATGCACTATTTGGATAGAGCCACAATACATCTTAAAGAATGCGATATAATCCACATAAAAACTCAGTCTGATTATTCAAACCGCTTTGCTATAATAACTAAATACTTGCTCCGTGGATTTTTCTAGGTGCATAATCTTACCTTTATATCAACTATCATTTTAATCTTTGGTCAAGAAGAACGGTTATGATATCACACAAGCTTGGTATATATGGAGTGTTGGGTTTATGTCTAGCTTATATTATTTCAATACTAGCTTATTTGATGGATTTGCACAAGCCCATCAGATCAGGCCTATTTAAGCAGAGCATATTAATTATTATCAAACTACTTATGCTTTGAAGGCAGCATCATTGGTTTAAGCTAAGTTATTATTAAGGTATGAGAAGCACAATTAATGAATTACACAACTCAAATCCTCTGTCCCCCTCTCTTTTGTCCCCATATGCCATATGTATCTCAATCTTTTATTTTTATCATCGGCTATACATTAAAAATGGTGGATCCCACTGATTTATCAATTTATTATGATGGATGGATGTGATTGTTTGTGGCACATGAGAATAGGCAACTTGGGGACTGAGGAATTGAACTTGGAAATACATATCTCCTTGAAGATGTACAATGTAACGACCCATAAATTTTTATGGTTTTATTAATGTAATTTAATTGAAGTTTATGAAATTTTAAATAATACAATTTTGAAATATGAATTTGATATTTGGAATACGTCTAATTAAGCATAACAAATGGTAAATTTTCATCTGATAATATTGAAGTTTATTTTCTTGTGTAATTTTATTTAAATTCAGGTCAGTTAATATTTGATGATAATAAAATGTTTCCAAACCTAAATATTTTTCTATAGAAAATTTGTAAATCATCTTCTGAGTGACTGGTCATATTTCGTTTCTCCAAATATGGACCGAAATTGCTCCGTTTTTCTTATTTTCAACTGATTTGCAGCATTTTTTAGTACCGATTATTGACTTTTGACCGGATGATCATACCACTGATATTTATATGCCGTTTTGATCATCCGGTTGTATTGATCTCCACAGTATATTCATTTTTTGATTTCGGTATCCGGTATAAAACAAAATCTAAGAAACGGTTCGCCGTATCGGTTCTGCATTTTGGCTTTTGGTTTTCCTTTGTGTTTTCATTTTCTACCGTGTCAATCTATAGCCATTAGCTATCCATCGACATTCCCCAGAATATAATTATTACTGTCACTAATCCCTGTGATAATTATTATTTTGATGGTCCGTTCCATTGTCTTTTGGATTCCACTTCAATATATTATTATTTAATTTCATCGTGCTCTGTCATGCCTTTCAAAGCAAGTATTTTATTTCAAGTGCCATTGTAGCCTGCTCATGTTCTTTGATACTTTTCTTTCGGCCAAGATCTGATCCCCTTTTCTCGAAAAGAAGAAAAAAATTAATAATAAAAACATAATATATCAAGTTATGTGTTGTTGCTTAAAAAGTTCGGTAGCCTGCTCTCATATTCCTTCACACATGGATCATGCCACATTGGCTTATCATCCGACCTCCACTCCATCTCCACACGAATAACTACCACGACCAACGCTACATCCACTGCACCACAGCCCCATGTCCTTCGCCCCACCATGCCCAAGTGACAACCTTGGCCTATGACTACCGCCTACCATACCACAGTTGTAGCCGCCACCGACTGATTAGCCTCTTCCTCCCCTGTAACCACCAATCACCGCATCCCTCTCCAACCTCGTCAGCCCCACCATGCAACACTCCACTCGCCTCTGTTCCATTTCTTGCTCCTCTCACTTCTGGTTCCGCATCCTTCTATTTGTTTTGTGCTGAGGTATATATATGTTGTTATTTATAATAGTATATATGTTATTTGGTTTAGCTTATATATATATATATAGTGATGTTCAGGTCGTATATACATAGATAAAGTGTGGGTTCTGCTGTATAGTTTATTGGTGATTTCTTTTGTTTTGATAATGTGTACGTATATTTTAAAGAAATATTTTTGTTCATAAAGAGTTAATTTTTCCTCTATTATGTCTGCAAATTTTAGTTATAAAGTTACAGTAGGTATATTAAAGTGTATATATATATTAGTATGATACGTGTCTCCATCTGAATATAAGTTTGTTTACATACGTTCTATTAAAAATATATGTATATTGGGTACAGTATTTTATTTTATAAGTCTACTGTGATACATTTGTTTCGCATATGATTGTTTAACAGTCTGCTTTATGTATATATATTTGTCTATAAAAGAAATCTACTTATAACCGATATAGTCTAACCTATATATATGGTTATAAATATAGTCTGCATTAAATCTTCGTAGTTTGCATATTTGTTATGTATAGATTTTGTTTGTGTTTTATGAGGTATGTAAAATCTGTAAGATTTGGTTATATGTAAAGTTATATACGTTATTATTTGAAACCTGGTATTTTTCAAGTTATATATATATATATATTGTTTAGTATGTCATCAGTTGTTATAATATCTAAGCCCATGTTAGTTTTATAAATAATCTGTTGACTGTTATAGATATATATTTTACATTGATTCAAGTATTTATATATAGAGATTTATTTCATATGTGTTCGAACTAAATATGGATTTGAAAATATATGTTTTGAAAGTATTTTTGAAAACAAATAATATATATATAACAACAATGTATATATTTTCAGTTTATATCAAAACTGATTCAATTTGTTTCATCGATTCTATGTACCAGCTTTGATCGTCAAATTCGTGCACATCTCACCTTGCTTTGGATTCATAACTCATCGTATTTTCGTTCAATTCTAGCCTCAAAAGGTGAGAAATCACTCACAATTAACGTTCTTAATTTGATTTCAATCGAAACGAAAATTGAAATATGCTGCTGTAGTTATTTAAATTGTTATATATGCTATTATCTGTAACTGTTCACCTGTGGGATATGACACCATATCCTGTTATTTATATTATATTGTTATTGATGATATATGTCTGTTATGTTATTATTATATCTGCTATCACTCTGTAAGTACCCTGTTAGTATAGAATTCCCTATGGGTTGAAATGATACATACCCGAACAATCTGTAGAATACGAGAAAATCGTTATGGGTTGAAATGATAAACCCAACCGATTTTCATTTGAATTGAATTTGGGATTGCGGTTTGAAATGATATATACCCATATATATTTAAATTGTGGATTGAAATGATAAATATCCGTGTCACTTGATCATAGGATATAAAATTATATGCAGACACCATTGGTCCATATATAAATATTTTGAAAATGATTTCTATGGTTTTTGGAAAGAATGTATGGGTTTATATAAATATTGATTTGATACTATAAAAATGTTATTAAATTCTTGATTTTAAGCTATGAATAAATTTGTTTTAACATAAAATAAGTTAATAATAAAGTTTGATTTTATTAAATATAATATGGTTAAGTATTTATTTAAATTATATATTAATATAGAGTTTATAATGATTTTAATAAATTAAGGCTGGGAAGATAGATTTGAATTTATTTCAAATTGTATTTAACTAAGAATTTTATTTAATTAAATCGATTTGAAACTTATCGAATTTGATATTTTAAAGATATGATTTTACAACCTGATTTTGGTTTAAGGTGATTAAATGAATATTTCAAGTCTAAATAAATTGAAGGGAAATATTTTGTTATTTGAAATTTGAGGTTTTACTTAAATGATATTGGCTTTATTAAGTAAATATTTCAAAACTAAATAATAGTAAAGTGAATTTAAGATATAAAAAGTGAATTATCAAATTTAGTTTTGAAACGTTGATTATTTAAAGATTCAAAATATATTAAAATTGAAATGGTTTATTTTGTGGTTCAAATCTGTATTTTGAAATCAATATAATTTGAAATGGTTTATTTGTAAATGGAATTGAATTGAATTTGATGAACTGAGGTTTAGTTAAATTTGAATTATTGAATTCAAGTTGATTTGAATCGATTTGTGAAATTTGTGGGAACTATTTTGTTATACAAAATATTTTTAATTTATAATTAAGACTATGTTTTACTTTATAAATTATTGTTATATAAACTATTTTAATGTAAACTATTTTTAATATAAACTATTTTAATATACTAACTATTTTAATATAAACTATTTTAACTTATAACTCTTTTATATAAACTATTTTACTTTATAAACTATTTATTATATATACTATTTTAATATCTAAACTGTTTAAGGGGTGCATATTATGTTTTCAAAATTATGAAATTCAAAGTATTATGTTTTGAAAGTGTTATAATTTCAAGTGTTTGGTTTCGAAAGTGTTATAACTTTGAAAGCGCGATGATTTTTGAAAAAGGATATATTTGAAATAAAAATGATATCGTATTTGGTTTTGAAATGGAAATGATATTGTATTGATATCGTTTTGAAATGTCAATCATATTTTGGTTTTGAAGTATAAACTGTTTTGAAATGACCACGGTGTTATAATAACATTTGGTTGTGAAAGAGACCGGGATTGATAGTTGTCATACTCTCTGCCAACTCCAAAATCACATTAACAACTGTATACACGGTGGAGATCCAGAATGAAGTAGGATGGTGGCGAAGATCCTATATGAGGTATAGACGTGGACCCGACTCCCGTGAAATGACATAAGGTGGCTAAAACAGGAGCGATCGATGAGCCAAGTGAGGTAGCTCCTCTGATCGGACACACTTCTTCGTATGTCATTTTATTACTTTGTGATTGATTTGGTGCTCACCTTTGATTTTTGATTCGGAGTGTTGCTCGAGGTAGGCGGTAGTGGCTGCTATCGTTTCCACCAGCCCAGGAGCGTAATTGGTATATCTACCCTGACATTGCCTAGTTGTGCTGTGTCACCTACCCTATCGAGACTACTGCTAGTTTGTTTTGTGTCGTACCTATGGGGTATCCTTTGGTAGCCTCCAAATCAGGAGGTATTATGGTATTGTATAAACTTTGGGCACTATAAAATGTGTCAAGGGGGATATAGGTAACGCTTTAACGCTATTTTAACAGTTTACTTTACTTTAGACATTATTATAATAGCGTATATTACTACATAGTAGATAGTTTAACGGATCCTTAGAGGATGGTTATCCCAAACATCCTTTGATTTACTTGTATTTCAATTATTATTTCACTTGAGTTGGATTTATTGATATAAGAATGTTAATCCTGACTCGAGTGTTTTGTGTTTGCTTTACGCTCGGGTCAGACTGAGTGATACAGCTTTTGAGACTCACCTTTGGAGTTGGAACTTCGCTTGGAGATCCATCTACATCTTTTCAGCTTGCAATTATTTAGTTGATTCCTGTGATGTATTTTGATCTTGTATTTGACTATTGTATTTGAGACTTCTGTCATATCTTATTTAACTATGTTATATATGAACTACTATTCTTTGTTTCCGCTGCATTATTGTATATTACTCTGTGTCTTTGATTCTATGATTTATTTATTTACCGTATATGCTGAGTTTTGCCAAAAATAAATTAACAATATGGTATTTGAACAATTCAAATCCGGCATGTGTGGATGCGAATGATTGAAAATATCAAGATGTTACATACAACTTTACATTTTATTGCGTTTGGTACAAATTTTCTGGATCATGAGACCGAAATAGTTGGTATTGGATAACATTGTTCAAAACATGAGTCTGTTTTTGTCCACTTCAATTATATGATAACGACGAGTGTCAAAAGAGAAAATTCTATAGGAGTAGAATGCAGGTTATCCAGTACTTATACTGTTAATTATTTTGTAAAGTGCATGACTTTTCTATTAATTCGGTGCAGTTCGGTTTAGTTTTAAAAAAATTCAGTTTCAATTTGATTTGACATTTTTTGCTTCAATATCGATCAAACCAATCTACCGTCCAACCCTAGCATATGCATTGATTGAGCAACAAATATATACCAACAACAATATTAGTCTTTTTTTATTTTCTTATTTTTTAGAAACATGTTACATGGTTGTAGTATATAATTGTATTACAAATCTTTGGCAGTTTGTGACATACTACAAATTAACATATAATTAGTGGTTTGAATCACGTTATACATGATTCAAATATGTGAACCTACGAATAAAAAAAAAGCATTATGATTGGAAACTGGACAACCATATTGGTATTAGTGTTGTAGCTATAAAATTTATTGTTGTAGAAATTATCTTCCCCAGTCGTTGTGCAAATTTTAACCACAATGATGATCGTGACTTTAATAAAATAAACCATGCTTATTTTATATTCAAGACATTTTATTTATGATATAACACCATTTTTTTCTTCATGTGATTGAATTGGTGAAAATACTGGTCTAGTGATATGCTGCATCTTTAGATAAGGTTGTCAATGGATATTCGAAAAATTCAAAATCTGTTTGCATCTATATCTAAAAAGCGGATGAATATCCAATATCCGAAAAACGGATGCGGATACAAAGACATCCTCAGCCGAAAATTATCTATTTGATTTTTATCAAGATTATAGTTTAAATTATATGTATTTTAGTGCAATAAAAGATATTTATTTATTGTTTTATTAAGTTAGTAGTTCATATTATATGCACTCAATGCTAATTTATTGTTCAAAACTATTAATTATCAACAAATTTGTTTATTTTTAATACCTTTATAAAACAGTTGAAAAAATTTATGTTAAACTAATATTTTTTATTTATATTTCTTTATTTATCAATCATTAGTAGATATAATAATTATCTGATATCCGTCTGTATCCACGGATACGGATATCCGATATCCAAAAATGATTTCGGATGAGGATGTAGATATGACATTATCCGCGTTTGAAAGTATCATGAAACGACCCAAAATTTCAGTCATTTGAAATTTGTATATTTAATTGATTTTGAATATTCAAAATTTAATTTTATAAGCTGAATAAATAATATTTGAAACATAAGGATTTAATTAGATAGTTAAATTGTTAGTTTATTATTTGAAATTGCAGAAATAATTGGAATTCGAATTTATTGTGAATAAAAAATATTTATAAAGTTTAATTAAATTGTATTTGAATTAGAATGATGTTATAGAACTTTAAGGTTAATTTGTAGAAATTTAATATTTTAATATTTAATTAATGTGTGAAAATAGCCATTTTTCACACGATCTCAAATTTTGAAAAAATCAGTTTCATTGGATCTGTAATGTTATATTATTGTAGGATTCCAAATTCGTGTCAATCGGATTTACGGTTTTTCCATGGCAGGTTAAAAAGCGTAAAAATTTGTTTAAGTGAATTTTAAATTTAAATAGTTGATTCGAAAACCTATCTTCCAAATACGATCGAATTGGCTCCCGATATATATTTCATTGTGTTCGAAATAGGGGTAAAACGTTATAAATGCCATGCGGTATGCTTCATTTGGATTTTGAAAAATTTTCAGGTGAATAGTATCGCGAAAATTTTCTATAAAAAGACCTTATAATTTCTCTGTTTCACTTAGAAAACCCTAGCTAGGCTAGCCGCCGTTTGCAAAGCAATGGCCGAAAATGCTTGAATCTTTCTCCTTTATTTTCTTCCAATCCACTCAATATTGTTGATAACTTTCTAAGGCAAAACTATAGAGCTTCTCGAGCTCTCCACATCCATAGTTTTGATCATTATCGGAGCGACGTGCTGGTCGAATTTCTATTGCGAAATCAAACCGTTCACGCGCATTTTTACAGGCATTGGCACAAATGAGCTCATGCGGTCTTTGGCTGATGGTAGGGCTCGATTAGGGCTGTCATTTGGTGGTGTTGATCGGAGGCTAGGTGATCGATGGTCGCACGATAATTCGATGAAGTTTGGCGGCTATATAGGTTCGGTGGAGTTTGAAACCTGGTGGGAGGAGAAGAAAAGGATAGCGGTCGTAATCTGATGATGTAAATTGTGTTGCTAGATTGAAATGTAGGGTTTCAAAATATAAAAAGAAAATAGTAAATTGATTTATATTTAATTCATACAAACTTTAAAAACGCATAACTTCTTCATACCATGTTAGTTTTCGACGAAACAAATTGCATTCGGTACATACTGACGAGTACTACATTTTAGAGCTTGTTTGGAGTTGAGTGTAGCCAGTGTAAATTTCGGCTAAAATTAAACGCTCATTTAATTTTATTCGGAATAAAACGCTGCAACTGCTATTGGAAGCAACGTGTGTACAACTCACACTTTTTGCCTCACTAATATTTTATATAAGTGAGAATAAATTTATTCTATGATGATTGATGATTGTTTGGATGATATGTGATATATTATCTATATATTGATTGGTATTTGGATATATTCCTGCCTATTGGAGCAGATGAGACAATATACGTTCCCATGTATGAGCGGATGACCTTTTATACGAGCGTCTGCCTCGAAGCGGACAATGTACACATACTTTAATATGTACACTTGTTGCATGTGACAGGTTGGAGGGATCCAATTGGGTTCCTCACCAGTATTGGTTTATATACATATATTGTGGTATATGTTGTTATCATATGATATATGACGTGATTGATATATTTAGTGTTGTTGCACCATTGGGCCTATTTTTGGAATTTTAAAAATATTAAAGTGATAATTTCCAAATAAAAAAGATTTTTAAAGTGATTTTGAAAATAGATGTTTTGTTGATTTTTGAATTGTTAAATAAATGGGTTTATTTTGAATTAATAAAAGTTATAATTTTTATGTTATAAAAATTATGATTTTTGTGAAATAGAATCAGAATGTGATTTTTGAAATATAAAGTTAACTATTTAGTAAAATAGTTTAAATTGGGATTTTTGGATTTATTATAAACTGTTTATATATATGATTTATAAAATTGATTTTCTAGAAATAAAAAATGATGGAATCATAAAAGAGTTCTATAAGTGTTAAAATAAAGTATAAATGAATTTTATAAGTAAATAAGATTTATAGATTTATTAATTGAAGAAGTTATAAAAGAATTAATTTGTAAATAAGAGATTTATAAGTAATTAACTTGTAATTGGATTTGGTAAACGAAGTATATTCATGATTTTGGACGGTGAATAATCATCTAAATTTAAATGGATATTTTTGGAAAGTGATATTTTAAATGGAGTTAATTGGTCTAAAGGATTTTTAATATGTGTTAAGTATCGAATACATAGATTTCAACACTCATTGTTGAAATAGACATTTTCAAGAAATAAGGAAATAATGGACTATAACACTGTTGTTATAGTAAATGATTTTGAAAGAAATTTTTTTGGTATAATATATAGGAATCATATATCTATCTAATTTTCGAATCCCTGTACTAGTGATTTTGGGTTGATGTGTGAACTATTTAGTCATACACTTAGTATGTAGCCTTCTGTGCAGGCTTGATTATCATTTACGTTGAGGATCTTGATTCGTGTAGTGCGAGTATTACTCCAATCTATCGAGCTTCCTTCTTGGCCGAAGGATAGCAAGTTGAAAGTTGGAGACGTGATAAGTCTATGAGACTTAGTTTCTATGTAAGGTTGAAAAACGCTTTTGCGTTGTTGGTGCAAAGAGACCGGGATTGGTTTATTCGAAAACCACTTCGGACCAACGTATATGCGACTATTCTGCAGGTTGGTTATGATGATATTGATATTCAGGATTTTCATAGTGAAGGATACTTGTTTATCATTTGGGGTTTAAATCCCAATATACATCCAGTAGCAGTAGTCTCTTCATTATGAAATATCCGATGCAAGGACTATTCGCTATTAATCCTAGGGATTTCCCGACAGCATGTGGTAGGAAAGTACTTTCGGTTTGTTCTATTCCTGGACAACTTGTATGGATGTTTATCTGACATTGCATTTCTGAAGATTACGTACATTGATTTTTAAAAACGTACATCAGTGGTGGAGTAAAAGGCAACTTCTCTTAGCTTAACGCCCTCCTTGAGACGTATGAGCTTAATGGTTGTATTTTTGTGGAACGAAATTAGTAGTCAACGGAAATGACCATTTGGCATTTAAAGTGACGTTATATGTGAAAGGTAATCGTTACCTCAGGCCACATCAACTGGAAATGACCGAAACAGGGTTAGATGCAACAAGGCTAAGTGGGTCGCTTCCAAGTAGGATATGATCATCCTCTTCTAGAGATATCTTTACACGCTATGCGTCGTGTATTTGATTAATCTGGTTTGTGTGCTATAAGGGCCCTCGGAAAAGGTCAGTAATGGTTGGAGGATGACATATTCGGTACTATCTAGTTGTAGAGGTAGACTGATCTAGTGTTGGTAGAGGGCAGATGTTCTATGCTTCGGTACATTCCTCCAGAGATGTACTGTCGGAAGGTAGTCCCTCTACCTGGTCAATTATATGGAAATCCAAACTCCACTACGTACCTGCCATTTTATTTGTAGAGCCTAGTATGCTGGAATTTAATAATAGTTACAATTTCGACTATTTTGAATATTATTTGTACAGTAGACACTAGTATAATATCAGATGATTTGATATGAAATGATTTAGTTATCGTAATGTAAAAACATGTCCGTGTTTATGTATGGGCGTGTCTTACGAGATACTTTTGTTTTGATAAAGGAAAAGTTTGGTAATTTAATAAATTTAGTTGTGTGTGTTTCTCACGCTGGTTACCAAAATATTTCGGGAATTCTTCCCTTTCAATGCTCGAGTCAGACAGAGTATATTTACAGGTTCAGGTTTGGTGCTTTTAGAGTTTCAGCAGGAGAGCTGGAGATCTTCATTTTCGTATACACGTATATGCTTTCATTATCCATTGTGCTTAGTTGTTGTATATTATTGGCAATTGTAAGGACATGTTATTATAACTGTCCAAGCCGATAACTAGTGATTGATTGTTGAACTCTGATTGATGTATGTATATACAGTTTCTATTTTGTAAAGATCATTGATATGATATTATATGTTTTCCGCTGTGATGTTAGATTCTGTATTGTTCTGTTTGGTTCTATCTTCTCTCTTTCTTCTCTCCACTTCTTCTCTCTTCTTTTCTTTCTCTTGACCTTCCGTCAGTCTTTGCTTTTTAGGTCGGACATGTGTGGTTTATTGTCGATTCAAATGGTATGAATTTGCGGGTCGTCACACGTGGTATCAGAGCTTAGATTTTGTATATTCCTAAGCTTTGATGCGTACTCAGTATAGATAGAGACAGTAGCACCCTTGATTGAGTTGAGTGTATTATACATATGAGCGTGTATTTGTTAGTGATTATAAAATGTTTTATATTGTGTTTACTAATCCGTTGTGCTGTTTGTGAATTCTGGTCAGTATATGGGACGCCATGTTATCGATAGAAATTTCCAAACACTTAAACGAGGCAAGTCGACACAGTATCATTTTTAAATTGGGTAAATGAAATAATTTTACCTCAATTATACTTTATTTATAAAGAGAATATTTTTTCAGAATTATTAAAGTGCAAATAAATTGATTGTTTGGTTGTTTGGAAATGTAAATATGTATAAGATAATGAAAGTGGTTTGAATAATCTGAATAAAACAACAATTGTAAAAGAAGAATAAATTATATAAGCAAATGAATTATAAAGTATGAAATTATAATTAATATGATTTACAATTGTGAAATAATCTTATATATAAGAAGTGAAACTATATGAATATATTTATAAATATGAGTTATAAATAAAAATGGATTAAAACTAAGAATTTGGAGAATTTGAATCAGATTGATTTTAAAAGTTATTTTTCAAAATTTAAAAAGATTATATTATATTATTATAAATCTACATAAGATAAATGAATTTGGAATGAATCTTGCATAAGTGAAGTAAGATATGAAATTATATAAGTGAAAGGTTTATAAATGTGATTTATAAATAATAAAAAAGGATTTATGAAAGAATATAAAGCAATAAATTCACTACTGTTGCTGGGAAATAATAAGGGTGATGACTGCAGCATCATCAGTATCATTTTCGAGTTTCTATGTCATTGATTTGCTACCAATAGTAAATTGAAAGTTAATTTCTATTGTGATAAACAAATTTGAATTTAAAATCCAAGTTGAAATGGATATATAAGTGAAATGAATTTGGACTTATAATATGAAATAAAGATTTTAACTTTGCTAAAGTTGAAATAAATTTGAGTTAGCATAATAAAATATATGATTTGAAATTTAACTAAAGGAAGGTTAAATAAATTGAACTAGATTAGATAAGTTTTTGAAATGGAAAATAAACTTACATGGTAAGTGATTATATAATATGGATTTGAAAGTTTATATAAATATGTTATATAACTTATAAAATGAGGAAAGGTAAGTAAAGCCAAATATTAAAACGGTTAGACAATTTTGTTAAGCAAAAAAAAATCCGAATTTGAATAGTGATATGAAATTTAACTTAAGTGATGTTGAATAAAGTTGAATTCAATATCAATATCAATATCAAAATGAATTAATAAAGTACAATGATAAATATGAACTTGAGTTATATTATGAAATTCAACTTTAATTGTAAAATGAATCAGCATTAGAAACATTGTTATTAAAATTTAATAAACTTAAGTTGTGGATTGATAATAAACATAATGTTGTATAGAAATGTGAAATGTTGTGGATTGATAATAAACATATCTTGGATTACATTACGTACTTCTACACTTCTTTCCCTGCGGGATGCCTCATCCTCAAAGACGAGATGTATGTTTGTGATATATATATATGTTGTGATCCTACTACGATCGAACCATGAAAAGGAGACAATGGCGAATCTTTTTGAAAATTTAAGGCATTAGAATTTTTTGAGAAAATTGGAAAAAAATTGATAACTGAAATATTGATTTGGAGTTAAAAGTTAAACGATATTAGTTTGTTTTGGAAAGGTAACTAAGAATGGATTTGAAAACTTAGAAAAGTTCTTATATGAAGTTTAACTATTGGATTTTGGAAGAGCTAAAAGGTTTAAATGGATTTGAAATCTACTTTTAACGAATTATTTGGAAAAGTTATTAGATTTTGTGAGTTTTTCTTACTTGGTAATTTCGAGGACGAAATTCTTTTAAGTAGGGGAGAATGTAACGACCCAGAACTTCAGTCATTTGAAATTCATGTATTTAATTGATTATAAATATTCAAAAGTTAATTTTATAAGCTGAATAAATAATATTTGAAATATAAGTATTTAATTGGACAATTAAATTGTTAATTTAATATTTGAAATTGTAGAAATAATTGGAATTTAATTTATTGTGAATAAAAATGATTTATACAGTTGAATTAAATTATATTTGAATTAGAATAATGCTAGAGAACTATTAAAATTGATTTAAAAGTTAATTTGTAGATATTGAATTTTTTAATATAATTAACATGTGAAAATAGCCATTTTCACATATTCTTGGATTTCGATGAAACCAGTTTCATTGGATCCACAATATATATTATTGTAGAATTTCAAATTTCGTGTCAATCAGATTTACGGTTTGTCCATGGCAGGCTAAAACACGTAGAAATTTATTTAAGTGAATTTTAAATTTAAATAGTCAATTCGAAAGCCTATCTTCGATCGAATTGACTCCCGATATATATTCCATTGTGTTCGAAATAGGGGTAAAACATTATAAACGCCAGACGACATGCTTCGTTTGGAGTTCTAAAATTTTTCGGATGAATAGTGTCACGAAAATTTTCTGTAAAAGGACGTTATAATTTCTATTTTTCACTCAGAAAACCCAAGCTAGGTCTAGCTACCATTTGCAAAGCAATGGCCGAAAATGCTCGATTCTTTCACCCTTATTTTCTTCCAATCCATTCAATTTTACTGAAAACTTTCTGAAGAAAAACTGTAGGGCTTCTCGAGCTCTCCACATCCATACGGTTTTGATCATCATCAAAGAGACGTGGGGGTTGAATTTATGTTGCTAAGTAAAGCCGTTCACGCGTGTTTTTCCACAAATTGGAAGGACCAAGCTCGCGTTGTCTTCGGTCGATGGTAGGGCTCGGTTAGGGCTGTCATTTGGTGATCGGAGGCTAGGTGATCGATGGTCGCGCGATAATTCGATGAAGTTTGGCGGCTATATGGGTTCGTTGGCATTTGAAACCTGGTGGAAGAAGAAGAAAAAGATAGCGGCCGTAATCTGATGATGTAAATTGTGCAGCTAGATTGAAATGCAGGGTTTTAAAATATAAAAAGAAAATATAAAGTTGATTTATATTTAATTAGTACAAACTTTAAAAACGCATAACTTCTTCATACGAGGTCTGTTTTTAACAAAACAAATTGCATTGGGTCCATATTGACGAGTACAACATTTTAGAGCTTGTTTGGAGTTTATTGGAGCTAGTGTATTTTGGCTGAAATTAAACGCTCTTTTAGTTTTATTCGAAATAAAATGCGGCAACTGATATTGGAAGCAATGTGAGTACAACTCACTCTTCCTGCCACACTGATATTTTTACATAAGTGAGAATAAATTTATTTTGTGATGATTGATGATTATTTGGTTGATATATGATATATAATATATATATATATATTGATTGGTATTGGATATATTTCTGCCTATTGGAGCAGGACCCTATACGTTCCTGTGTATAAGCGGATGACCCTTTATACGCGCACATTTGCCTCGAAGCGAACATTGTACACATATTTTAATATGTATATTTGTTGCAGGTGACAGGTTGGAGGGATCCAACTGGATTCCTCACCAGTATTGGTTTATTTACGGATATTGTGATATATGCTGTTATCGTATGATATATGATGTTTTGGATGCCGTGATTGATGTGTTTAGTGTTGTTGCAGCATTAGGCCAATTTTTGGAATTTAAAAAATATTAAAATGATGATTTCCAAATTAAAAGGATTTTTAAAGTGATTTGAAAATAGATGTTTTATTAATTTTTGAATTGTTAAAGAAATGGATTTATTTTGAATAAATAAAAGTTGTAATTTTTAAGTTATAAAAATTATGTTTTTTGTGAAATATAATCAAAATGTGATTTTTGAAATATGAAGTTAACTATGTGATAAAATAGTTTAAATTGAGATTTTTGAATTTATTATTAATGGTTTATATATAAGATTTATAAAATTGATATTTTAGAAATAAAAAATGATGGAATTATAAAGGAGTTTTATAAGTGTTAAAATAAAATATAAATGAATCTTATAAGTAAATAAGATTTAAATATTTATTAACTCACGAAGTTATTAAAAAATGAATTTGTATTATAAGTAATTAACTTGTAATTGGATTTTGGCATATAAACGATGTAAATGAGTTTGGCTAATAAGGGATTTTATATATGGAAGTTTTTGTAAAATATATAAATGAAATTTATAAACAATGTTTTATAATTCTAAAATCAACTTATTTTGATAAGTTAAATATGAAGCTTATTAAAGGTATTTCATCCAAGATTTTGGACAGTGGATAATCCTTAAAATAAATGTGTAGGAATATTGGATTTGGTAAACGAAGTATATTCACGATTTTGGACAGTAAATAATCTTTTAAAATCAAATGGATATCTTTGGAAAGTGATATTTTAAATGGAGTTAATTGTTCTAAAGATCTTTTAATATGTGTTAAGTACTGAATACATAGATTTCAATATTCATTGTTGAAATAGAGGTTTTCGAGAAATAAGAAAATGATAGACTATAACACTGTTGTTATAGTAAATGATTTTCAAAAGGAAATGTTTTGTATAGTATATGGGATTCATATATTTATCTAATTTTCGAATCCATATAGTAGTGATTTTGGGTTGTCGTAACGATGTTTTACGCAACATTCGTTTTGACCCAAATAAATATATTTAAAGAGAATGTTTTCCTTAAAGAATAAAATATATACTTAATCCTGATTTAAGTATATGTAATATTTTCCAAATGTTGAAAATAAAGAGATTGTGAATTACTTATCATTAAATAAGTATATGAAAATGTTTTCCAATGTTGAAATGGTTTGGAAATATATCTTTTTAAAGATAATTTGAAGTGGATATTTGGCAAATGATTTGATTAAATAAAAGATTAATTAGAAGGGCCTAGTGATTGCTTATGGTGCTAAATATTTGGTTGTTTGCATTGATAGTTAAATAACTGACGATCAAATTTGGCCATTTTAGTTCCTTGACTTGATGTGAGAACTATTTAGTCATACACTTAGTATGTAGCCTTCTGTGCAGGCTTGATTACCATTTGTGTTGAGGATGTTGATTCGTGTAGTGCGAAGTATTACTCCAATCTATCGAGCTTTCTTCTTGCCTACAGGATAGCAAGTCGAAATTTGGAGACATGATAAGTCTATGAGACTTAGTTTCTTTGTAAGGTTGAGAAATGCTTTTGTGTTGTTGGTGCAAAAGACTGGGATAGATTTATTCGAAAACCACTTCGGACCAACGTATATGCGACAATTCTACAGGTTGGTTATGATGATATTGATATTCAGGATTTTCATAGTAGAGGACTGCTTGTTGATCGTTTGTGGTTAAAATCCCAATATACATCCAGTAGTAGTAGTCTCTTCGTTATGAAATATCCAATGCAAGGACTATTCGCTACAAATCCTAGGGATTTTCCGACAGGATATGGTAGCAAAGTACCTTTGGTTGTCCTGTTCCTGGACAACTTGTATGGATGTTTGTATGACGTTGCATTTCTAAAGATTACGTACATTGGTTTTTAAAAACGTACATAAGTGGTGGAGGAGAAGGCAACTTCTATTAGCTTAACGCCCTCCTTGAGATGTATGAGCTTCATGGTTGTATTTTTGTGGAAGGAAATTAGTAGACAATGAAAATGGCCGTGTGACATTCAAAGAGATGTGATATGTGAAATGTGAAAGGTAATCGTTACCTCGGGCCTCATCAATTGGAAATGATCGAAACAGGGTTAGATGCAGCAAGGCTAAGTGGGTTGCTCCCAAGTAGGATATGATCATCCTCTTCTATATATATCTTTACAAGCTATGATGTCGTGTATCTGATTAATGTGGTTTATATGCTATGAGGGCCCTCGAAAAAGATTGGTAACGAACGAAGGATGACATATTCGATACTATCTAGTTATAGAGGTAGATTGGTCTTGTGTTGGTAGAGGAAGATGTTCTGTGCCTCGGTACATTCCTCTAGAATCGTACTGTTGGAAGGTAGTCCCTTAACCGAGTCATTTGTATGAAAATCCAAAATCCACTACGTAGCTGCCATTTTATTTGTAGAGCCTAGTATGCTGGAATTTAATATTGGTAACAATTTCGGCTATTTTGAATATTGTTTGTGCAATAGACACTAGTATAATATCAGAAGATTTGATATGAAACGAATTAGTTATCGTAAGGTAAAATCATGTCTGTGTTTACGTGCGGGCATGTCTTATGAGATACTTATGTTTTGATAAAGGAAAAGTTTGGTAATTTAACAAATTCAGTTGAGTGTGTTTCTTATGCTGGTTTACCAGACTGATCCGGGCGTTCTTCCTTTTCAATCCTAGGGCCAGACCAAGTATATTTACAGGTTCAGATTTGGTGCTTTCGGAGTTTCAGTAGGAGAGATGGAGATCTTTATTTTCGTATACACTTATCTATTTTTATTATCCATTGTGCTAAGTTGTTGTATATTATCGGCAATTATAAGGACATGTTATTATAACTGTCCAGGCTGATAACTAGTGATTGATTGTTGAACTCTGATTGATGTATGTATATAAAGTTTCTATTTTATAAAGATCATTGATATGATATCAGTTTTTCGCTGCGATGTGAGATTCTATATTGTTCTGTTTGGTTCTATCTTCTCTCTTTCTGCTCTCCTCTTCTTCTCTCTTCTTTTCTTTCTCTTGACCTTCACTCAGTCTATTCCTTTTGGATCGGACATGTGTGGTTTATGGTCAATTCAAAGGGTATGGATTTGCGGGTCGTCACACGTGGTATCGGAGCTTATATTTTGTATATTCCTAAGCTTTGATGCGTACTTAGTATTGATAGGGACAGTAGCACCTTAGATTGAGTTGAGTGTATTATATATATGAGTGCGTATTTGTTAGTGATTATAAAATGTTTTACATTGTGTTTACTTATCTGTTGAGTTATTTGTGAATTCTGATCAGTATGTGGGACGCCATATTATCGATAGGGATTTCGAAACATTTAAACGAGGCAAGTCGACATAGTACCATTTTTAAATTAGGTAAATGAAATATTTTACCTCTATTATATCTTTATAAAGGGAATAATTTTTCACAATTATTAAAGTGTAAATAAATTGATTGTTTTGTTGTTTGGAAATGTAAATATATATAAGATAATAAAAGTTGTTTGAATAATCTGAATAAAACAACAATTGTAAAAGAATAATAAATTATATAAGAAAATGAATTATAAAGTATGAAATTATAATTAACATGATTTAAAATTGTGAAATAATCTTATATATATGAAATGAAACTATATGAATATATTTATAAATATAAGTTATAAATAAAAGTAGATTTAAATTAAGAATTTGGAGAATTTGAATCCCGTTGATTTTGAAAGTTATTTTTCAAAAATTTAAAGAGATTATATTATATTATTATAAATCTACATAAGATAAATGAATTTGGAATGAATCTTGTATAGGTGAAGTAATATATGAAATTATATAAGTGAAAGGTTTATAAATGTGATTTATAAATAATAAAAAAGAATTTATGAAAGATTTTAAAGCACTGAATTCACTACTGTTGTTGGAAAATAATAAGGGTGATGACTGCAGCATCATCAATATCATTTTTGAGTTTCTATGTGATTGATTTGCTACCAATAGTAAATTGAAAGTTAAATTCTATTGTGATAAATAAATTTGAATTTAAAATCCAAGTTGAAACGGATAAGTATAACTGAAATGAATTTGGACTTATAATATGAAATAAAGATTTTAACTTTTGTAAAGTAGAAATAAATTTGAGTTAATAAAATATATGATTTGAAATTTAACTAAAGGAAGGTTAAATAAATTGAACTAGATTAGATAATTTATTGAAATGGAAATTAAACTTACGTGGTAAGTGATTATATAATATGAACTTGAAAGTTTAGATAAATAAGTTGTATAACTTATAAAATGAGGAAAGGTAAGTAAAATCAAATATTAAAATGGTTAGACAATTTTGTTAAGAAAAACAAAATCTGAATTTGAATAGTGATATGAAATTTAACTTAGGTGATGTTGAATCAAGTAGAATTCGGTATCAATATGAATTAATAAAGTACAGTGACGAATATGAACTTGAGTAATATTATGAAATTCAATTTTAGTTGTAAAATGAATCAGCATTAGAAATGTTGTTATTAGAATTTAATAAACTTAGGTTGTGGATTGATAATAACCATTAGAAACATTGTATAGAAATGTGAAATGTTGTGGATTGATAATAAACATATCTCGGATTACATATCGTACTTTTACACTTTTTTCCCAACGGGATGCCTCATCCTCAAAGATGAGATGTATATTTGTGATATATGTGTGTGTGTGTGTGTGTGTGCTGTGATCCTACTACGGTCGAACTGTGCAAAGGAGACTATGACGATTTTTTTTGAATATCTAAGGTGTTAGAAATTTTTTGAGAAAATTGGGAAAAAATTGGTAACTGAAATATTGATTTGGAGTTAAAAGTTAAATGATATTAGGTTTTTTTGAAAAGGTAACTAAGAGTGGATTTGAAAACTTAGAAAACTTCTTATAAGAAGTTTAACTATTGGATTTTGGAAGAGCTAAAAGGTTTAAATGGATTTAAAATCTACTTTAACGAATTGTTTGGAAAAGTTAATGCATTTTGTGACTTTTTCTTCCTTGGTAATTTCGAGGAAGAAATTATTTTAAGTAGGGAAAATGTAACGACCTAGAATTTCAGTCATTTGAGATTCGTATATTAAATTGATTATAAGTATTCAAAAGTTATTTTATAAGCTGAATAAATAATATTTGAAATATAAGGATTTAATTAGACAATTAAATTGTAAATTTAATGTTTAAAACTGTAGAAATAATTGGAATTTTAATTTATTGCGAATAAAAATGATTTATAAAGTTCAATTAAATTATATTTGAATTAAAATAATGCTAGAGAACTTTTAAAATTGATTTAAAAGTTAATTTGTAGAAACTAAATATTTTAATATTTAATTAACATGTGACAATAGCTATTTTTCGCATAGTCTTAGATTTTGATGAAACATGTTTCATTGGATCCATAATATTATATTATTGTAGGATCTCAAATTTCATGTCGATAGGATTTACGGTTTGTCCGTGGAAGGCTAAACCGCGTAGAAATTTATTTAAGTGAATTTTAAATTTAAATAGTCGATTCAAAAACCTATCTTCCAAATACGATCGAATTGGCTCCCGATATATATTTCATTGTGTTCGGAATAGGTGTAAAACATTATAAACATCAGGCGGCACGCTTCGTTTGGAGTTTGAAAATTTTCCGGGTGAATAGTGTCGCGAAAATTTTCTGTTAAAGGACGTTATAATTTCTATTTTTCACTCAGAAAACCCAAACTAGGACTAGCCGCCATTTGCAAAGCAATGGCCAAAAATTATCGATTCTTTCTCCCTTATTGTCTTCCAATCCATTTAATATTATTGAAAACTTTCTAAAGCAAAACTATAGGGCTTCTCGAGCTCTTCACATCCATATGGTTTTGATCATCATTAGAGCAACGTGTGGTCGAATTTATGTTGCGAAGTCAAGCTGTTCACGTGCGTTTTCCACGCATTGGAACGACCGAGCTTGAGCGGTCTTTGGCCGATGGTAGGGCTCGGTTAGGGTTGTCATTTAATGCTGGTTGATCGGAGGCTAGGTGATCGATGGTCGCACGATAATTTAATGAAGTTTGGCGGCTATATGCGTTCGATGGCATTTGAAACCTGGTGGAAGAAGAAGAAAACGATGGCGGCCGTAATTTGGTGATGTAAATCGTGCAGCCAGATTGAAATGTAGGGTTTTAAAATATAAAAAGAAAATAGTAAATTGATTTATATTTAATTCGTACAAACTTTAAAAATGCATAACTTCTTCATACGAGGTCCGTTTTTAACGAAACGAATTGCATTGGGTCCATATTGACGAGTACAATTAGAGCCTTTTTGGAGTTTGTTGGAGATACTGTAAATTTTGGACGTTTAATTTTATTCGAAATAAAACGCTGCAACTGATATTGGAAGCAATGTGAGTACAACTCATTCTTTCTGCCTCGCTGATACTTTTATATAAGTGAGAATAAATTTATTCTGTGATGATTGATGATTGTTTGGTTGACATATGATATAATATCTATATATTGATTGGTATTTGGATATATTCCTGTATATTGGAGCAGATGTGACCCTATACGTTCCCCTATATAAGTGGATGACCCTTTGTACGTGTGTTTTCCTCGAAGCGGACATTGTACACATATTTTAATATGTATATTTGTTGCAGGTGACAGGTTGGAGGGATCCAACTAGATTCCTCATGAGTATTGGTTTATTTACAGATATTGTGATACATGCTGTTATCATATGATATATGATGTTTTGGATGCCATGATTGATGTATTTAGTGTTGTTACAACATTTGACCTATTTTTGGAATTTTAAAAATATTAAAGTGATGATTTCCTAATTAAAAAGGATTTTTAAAATGATTTTGAAAATAGATGTTTTATTAATTTTTAAATTTTTAAAGAAATGGATTTATTTTGAATAAATAAAAGTTATGATTTTTATCTTATAAAAATTAT
Organism: Allium cepa; assembly: GCA_030765085.1. Classification (NCBI taxonomy): domain Eukaryota; kingdom Viridiplantae; phylum Streptophyta; class Magnoliopsida; order Asparagales; family Amaryllidaceae; genus Allium; species Allium cepa. The sequence goes on along the minus strand of CM060929.1, from coordinate 336,999,857 downwards.
GATTTTTGTGAAATATAATCAGAATGTGATTTTTGAAATATGAAATAACTATGTGGTAAAATAGTTTAAATTGGGATTTTCGAATTTATTAAAAATGTTTTATATATAAGAATTATAAAATTGATATTTCAGAAATAAAAAATGATGGAATTATAAAGGAGTTTTATAAGTGTTGAAATAAAGTATAAATGAATCTTAAAGTAAATAAGATTTAAAGATTTATTAATTGGCGACGTTATAAAAGAATGAATTTGTAAATAAGAGATTTATAAGTAATTAACTTATAATTGGATTTCGGCATATAAGCGAGGTAAATGAGTTTGGTATATAAAGCGATTTTATATATGGAAGTTTTTATAAAATATATAAATGGAATTTATAAACATTGTTTTATAATTTCGAAATTAACTTATTTTAACAAGTTATATATGAAGCTTCTTAAAGGAATTTCATCCACGATTTTGGACGGTGGATAATCCTTAAAATAAATGTGTAGGAATATTGGATTTGGTAAACGAAGTATATTCACGACTTTGGACAGTGAATAATCTTTTAAAATCAAATGGAAATCTTTGTAAAGTGATATTTAAAAGGAGTTAATTGGTCTAAAGATGTTTTAATATGTGTTAAGTATCGAATACATAAATTTCAACATTCATTGTTGAAATAGACGTTTTCGAGAAATAAGGAAATGATGGATTATAACACTGTTGTTATAGTAAATGATTTTCGAAAGGAAATGTTTTGTATAGTATATGGGATTCATATATCTATCTAATTTTCAAATCTCTATACTAGTGATTTTTGGGTTATCGTAATGATGTTTTACGCAACGTTCGTTTTGACCCAATTAGACGTGTTTAAAGAGAATATTTTCCTTAAAGAATAAAATATATACTTAATCCTGATTTATGTATATGTAATATTTTTAAGTGTTGAAAATAAAGAGATTGTGAATTACTTTTTATTAAATAAGTATATGGAAATGTTCTCCAATGTTGAAATGGTTTGGAAATATATCTTTTTAAAGATAATTTGAAGTGGATATTTGGCAAATGATTTAATAAATAAAAGATTAATTAGAAGGGCCTAGTGATTGTTTACGGTGCTAAATATTTGGTTGTTTCCTTTGACAGTTGAATAACCGACTATCAAATTTGGCCATTTTAGTTTCTTGACTTGATGTGGGAACTATTTAGTCGTACACTTAGTATGTAGCCTTCTGTGTAGGCTTGATTATCATTTATGTGGAGGATGTTGATTTGTATAGTGTGAGCATTACTCCAATCTGTCGAGCTTCCTTCTTGGCCAAAGGATAGAAAGTTGAAAGTTGGAGACGTGATAAGTCTATGAGACTTAGTTTCTTTGTAAGGTTGAGAAACGCTTTTGCGTTGTTGGTGCGAAGAGACCGGAATCGGTTTATTCGAAACCCACTTCGGACCAACGTATATGCGACGATTATGCAGGTTGGTTATGATGATATTGATATTCCTGATTTTCATAGTGGAGGACTTCTTGTTGATTGTTTGGGGTTAAGATCCCAATACACATCCAGTAGGAGTAGTCTCTTCATTATGAAATATCCAATGCAAGAACAATTCGCTACTAATCCTAGGGATTTCCCGACATGATGTGGTAGGAAAGTACCTTCGATTTGTCCTATTCCTGGACAACTTGTAAGGATTTGGTTTGATATTGCATTTCTAAAGATTACGTACGTTGGTTTTTAAAAACGTACATCAGTGGTGGAGTAGAAGGCAACTTCTCTTAGCTTAACACCCTCCTTGAGACGTATGAGCTTAATGGTTGTATTTTTGCGAAAGGAAATTAGTAGTCAACAGAAATGGCCGTGTGGCATTCAAAGTGATGTGATATGTGATATGTGAAAGGTAATCGTTACCTTAGGCCTCATCAGCTGGAAATGACCGAAACAGGGTTAGATGCAGCAAGGCTAAGTGGGTCGCTCCCAAGTAAGATATGATCATCCTCTTCTAGATATATCTTTACACACTATGACGTCGTGTATCTGATTAATGTGGTTTGTGTGCTATGAGGGCCCTCAGAAAGATCGGTAATGACCGAAGGATGACATATTCACTACTATCTAGTTATAGAGGTAGGCCGGTCTTGTGTTGGCAGAGGGCAGATGTTCTGTGCCTCGGTACATTCCTCTAGAGATGTACTATCGGAAGGTAGTACCTTCACCTGATCATTTGTATGGAAATCCAAACTTCACTGCATACCTGCCATTTTATTAGTAGAGCCCAATATGCTGGAATTTAATAATGGTAACAAATTCGGCTATATTGAATATTATTTATGCAATAGACACTAGTATAATATCAGATGATTTGATATGAAATGACTTAGTTATCGTAAATTAAAAACATGTTCGTGTTTATGTGTGGGCGTGTCTTACAAGATACTTTTGTTTTGATAAAGGAAAAGTGTGGTAATTTAATAAATTTAGTTGACTGTGTTTCTCACACCGTTTTACCAGACTGATCCGGGCGTTCTTCCCTTTCAATCCTTGGGTCAGACCGAGTATATTTACAGGTTCAGGTTTGGTGCTTTTAGAGTTTCAGCAGGAGAGCTGGAGATCTTCATTTTCATATGCACATATCTGTTTTGATTATCCGCTGTGCTTAGTTGTTGTATATATCGGCAATTGTAAGGACATGTTATTATAATTGTCCAGGCTGATAACTAGTGATTGATTGTTGAACTCTGATTGATGTATGTATATACAGTTTCTGTTTTGTAAAGATCATTGATATGATATTATATGTTTTCCGCTGAGATATGAGATTCTGTATTGCGTTTTTTGGTTCTATCTTCTCTCTTTCTTCTCTTCTCTTCTTCTCTCTTCTTTTCCTTCTCTTGACCTTCCATCTGTCTGTGCTTTTTGGGTTGGACATGTGTGGTTTATTGTCGATTCAATGGGTACGAATTTGCGGGTCGTCACATATCCATTGATAGGCCTATCTTTAGATAAACCAAAATTCAAGCAAGTACTATCCTCGCACCGCAACGTAATTCAGGTAGCGATATTAGGATAATGTGCATCTGATTATCTAAATCTCTATAATATTCTTTTAAGTTTCATGAAAAACTCTTAATATATTATATATAGAGTTGTTACTGTAACAGTAACCATTACCAATAAGAGAAATCACTTACCATATCAATACTATTGTAAAGTCAAAAATAACTAGTACTATTTTACCATTATCATTGGTAAAATGATCGTTGGTGTACCGATATATTGATAAAATGATCATTGATACTCTTTTTTGCATATATTGGTTAACATGTCTTGTAAGCTACATCATTAGATAAACAACAATGTGAGATGGGTACTATCCGATAACAGTATCACGATAATGTGCATTCGATAATCTAAATCTCTATAATATTTTTAAGTTCACGATGAACCTTTACTATATCTTACATGGTAATGTTAACCGTTACTTATACAAGAATTTTTTTTACCATATCGATGATATTGACAAGCCAAAAATGATTATCAAATATAATTTTAGCGTTGGTATTGTTCAAATAATCCTTGGTATGCAAATAAAATGGTAAATCATACATGGGTAATGCTAAGTTTACTAGTACACAGAATATTAAATTTTTATTGCAATGATTTTTTCATAATGGTAAAAAAATAATTAAATAATTTGTTTTTGATTCTTGGTCCATTATAATATACCAACATTTTAACTTATTTTAGTAGATGTCAAAAAAATCTTAATTCATTATAAATTATTTGCAATAGTATGAAATAATGGTTTAGTTAATATTATACTTTGAACCTAATAGTCAAAAAAGAAAACATCATAAACAATACTACAAACAAATTCTTATAAACTAAAAAGCATCCATGAATAGGATTAATTTAAATAGCGAAAAGAATAAATTAATATGATTGATAAATTTATCGTTATTATTGGTTTTGATGTTTTTTACCATTAAAATGATAAATTTACCGTTACCATATAAATAACATTTGAATACCAATATAATTTAATATTAGTTACCAGTTGCTTCGAATTTATATGGTCAAGGACGATCTAAGGTGATCTTTATCATGGACAGAAACTTAAACTAAGCCCTGGGCGGTAAGATAAATTGGATCCCGATATACATGAAAATGGCTTAAAAATTAAGCAACTAAAAATTGAACCCTATCGAATTGATCAAAAAACGATACACTTTAGCAAACAAACTAACACATCTTTAATAAATCAATACTATCATTTACATAATAATAAATCTGAAAAATGGACCATCTCCCTTGATCAGATCCAAGGCGGTCGTCCAAATAGCTCAGGCCTAATGTCAGCCCTATGTATTGTAAATAACTCTAATCCTACCGTCTCTGCACAAAATTAGTTTATTGTCTTCATTTTTTTTATTGCTCAGTATTAACAAGATTAGTTTCATGGTTGATTATGCTCTAGCATTTTATGCTTGTACTAGTATTTCCTATTTGGATCTTCAACAGATGTTGTAAGACAAATTATTATTTTAGCACAATTGCATTTGTGCATGCTTCTAATAACTGTGTTGTCCTTTGTCAATACAATCATTGTAGCCGTTGATATCATTGGTGGATCCAATACCGAAGGTGTACATGCCCTAGGAAAATTAGTAAAATGGAAAATAATACAAATTTAGAGTGAAAGAATCTTTTGAAAGAACCAGGAGTTAAATCCATATTGCGAAGTCTATTTGTCAAATACTCAAAAAATAATCTATCCGTAAAGTTTGAAGTGTTTAATATTGATTAATTATATATAATTTTAATTTCATATTGTTGCCTTAATTGGATAGGTTACTCTACGCGAAGGTCCCGTCAACCTTGCATCAGGGCCAGATGTGGGTGGGTCCACTTAAGAGGCCAGTCCACTGTTGGTTTGTATTTCTAGATTTCTAATAATGTGGTACAGCAGTGGTAAAATCAAATCTGTAGAGATAGCTTTAAGACAAGTTGATGGCGCTCTCCTTAAGACATTATTTGCTCTCTCTCTCCGCTCGTTTTAACATATGAATGGGTGATGTGTGTTAACGAAAATCGCCTCCCGAGATACAATGGAGACAAGATGATTAATCTTTTCCATCGATTGCGATAGCACTATCGAAATTGATTTAAAATACCTTTTGAATTTACTACGGTGACAAGATTATCGAGTTTGTGAAATGCAATATCACAAACCCGAAATATTATTAAATGAAATACGAGAGAAGATGGGAACAAGATTTGAAACAAAAGAAAAGTTAAATTTGAAATGCTTTTAAGTTTTTTAATTATATTTGCGAAGAGGTTTCTTTTCGTACTTGAAACATTGCATATCCAGCCAAACGATGCTTCCTTTTGTTTAAATTCAAACGCCCGCCATTTTCAAATAGTCGCATCTTCCACTATTTTCTTCCATTAAAATTTATTATGGGCTATTAACGGCTTTAGATCTGGTTCATTTTAACTAAAATAATTTCATCAAGAAAATATATTTTGGATCCAAACTCAAACCTGACCTGGTCGGTGGTGGTGGCATTCCCACATGGTGGTTATGCATGACCTTCCTCCTCACAAAAGAGCAAGCATTGGATACCCAAAGTGCCCAACCTTCTCTTGAAAAACCTATATTTTAACAAATATAGTTTCTTATATTCTAAGATGTGGGACTATTCTAATCTAACTTTCTTCCTCTTCACTTTCTCTTCTTCTCATTTTAAAACAAAATAACTTGCACTAATATTTTATAAAAAAATTCACTAACAATCCTCCACCAAATTTTTTAAAATTTCTTTTGCCATACATTGCAGGAAAATTTGTGCATAAGTATAGATGTGTTATGAACTTGAATCTAGACATAGTGATAACCTATCGGAGTATGCCATGATGGAGTGGTTGCCTAAGCATTGAACCAATGATCCTATGTGACGTATCGGATGTGCTTCACATGCTCATTTTCTTTTCTTCAGATAGTTCATAAGCCAATATGTGGATTGGTCTTATGTTTATATCTTATTTTCGTGAAATGCACTTAGAGACTTAGACAAGTCTTATAGAAGGCGACACCACCTTCATGCATTCATGTAGATAGTTTATTGCAAGTGTCCTATAACTGTACACTTCAAGAGTACTTTTGTTATAAACATATTAAGTACTACGTAGTACAACCTCCACCATATTATTATAGGTACCAAGCACTCTTCATGGATGGATATAGTACCAGTTGTTCCGATTAATACTGTAGTGCTTCAAATCACATCACATAACATACTTTTGCTCGTTGAACTTAAGATAATGAATTTCATTATGTTGAGTTAAGTTTTCATCATAGGTAATTTCTATGTTGGCTTTAAACCCATTCTTTTTGATGTTTTCAACATCAAATCTCTTGCAAGTCCTTTTGTAAATGGATTAGCCAATTATTGGATAGATCTCATGAAATCTGTGGTAATTACCCCATTAGTGAGCATTTGCCTCATTACACTGTGCCTAAGGCCAATATGTCTAGAATTGCCATTATACACCTAGCTATGTGCTTTTGATACTGTTGCTTGACTATCACAATGCATATATATATCGGAGGCATTGGGTTTGGCCATGCAGCAGATTTCTTAACCTTCTACTTCTTTACTACAAGAAACTAGTGTTATAAATTCAGCATCCATGGTAGAATCTGTAATACACGTTAGTTACGTTAAGGCCCGGGATATCGCTCCCCCACAAAAAGTGAATATCTTTCCACTGGTTGATATATTATTATCCTCTCTTCTAGTGCTCCAACTGGTATCTGTGTATCCTTGTATTACACTCGGGTACCCACTGTACAATATACCATAGTCCACTGTTCCTTTCAGATATTTTAAATTTTTTTTGTACAACTTCCCAGTGAATATGACTGGGGTTACTAGTATATTAACTTATTTTTCCAACAGCATCGACAATATCGAGTCTTATGCATGTCGTGACATACATTAGACTACCAATGTCTTCAGCATATTCTAGTTGATCTTTTGGTTTACCAGTATTAGAATACAGTTGCATATTTGGGTCAAATAGGATGCTTAGAGGTTTGCAATCAAAATAATTAAACCTCTTTAGACTCTTCTTTATGTAATGAGACTGGGTAATGACTAACCCTTCTGCTGTTTTTATGATTTTTATTCCTAGAATCACTTCAACTTCCCCCATACCTTTCATGTCAAAACATAAAGATAGAAATTTTTTCGTTTCTTCAGTACTTGAGGTATCAGTCCCAAATATCAACATATCATCAACATAAAGACATATAATTACACCTTTACTAGCATGAAATTAGATGATACATTTATCTGATTCGCAAGTCCTTAAACTATTTGATACCATGGTTTTATCAAATTTCTCATGCCAATATTTTGATGTTTATTTATGATCGTAAAGTGATTTAATAAGTTTACAGACTTTACGTTCTTCTATAGGCATCACAAAATCTTCTGGTATATATATCATCATAAAGTTCTCCAATTAAGAATGCAATCTTAAAAATCCTTTTGATGAAATTCAAACTTATAATTAGATGTTAATGCAATTAGCATCCTAGCTACTGAAATTCTAGTTACACGTCTATTGGGTATATAAATTATATATTACTTCCTTTTGCGTAAATGCCTTACTAATCCAGCCTTAAAAAAATTATTGTGTCATCTGCTCTTAATTTTTTCTTAAATATCCACTTACATCCTATTGGTTTAGATCCAAGAAAGTCTACCAGTTTCCATGTTTTATTTCCCATAATAGAATCCATATCATCATTTGTGGCATGTTTCCAAAAAGCTAAGTCCCGAGACTTTATGGCTCAGCTACTGTTAAAGGATCAAAATCTATGGTTGTACAAAGCATGACTTGACGTCTAATACCATCGCTTGATCAATAAAATTTGGTCTGATGACTTTTTAGTCCTCAATCTTTCACTTCTCCAAAGAGTTTCACTAGTTTCGTTATTATTTTCTTTAGTGTTCTCAAATTCGCAAATAGTTTCAGCAACCTCCACCATTTCACGAATATGTGTGTTAACCTCCACCGGTTTACTGATAGATGGATTTAATGAAATAGTCGTGAACCTATTTTCATAGAACACCACATCCCTCGATTCTATTATTGTGTTTACCTCAATTGAATTATTAGGTTCTATTACTAGAAACTATAACCCTTTCTATGTTGAGCGTATCCTAAGAAAATACAGTCAATGCCCTTTTGTCCTAATTTCCTGATTTTTGGTTCATGTAATCCAACAATAGTTCTATAGCTCCAAACTCGATAATAACCAAAATTTGATTTATGTTTCTTCCAAAGTTCATAAGGTGTAGCTTTGATCTTCTTATGAGGTATTCTATTTAAGATGTAGCAAGCGATAAGTAAAAGCCTCGCCCTAAAAACTAGCATTGAGACCAAAATTACATAACATAGCATTGACCATTTCAGTAGGGGTCCTATATTTATGTTCTGCTACTCTAATTTTTTGTAGAGTATCAACTAAAGATATCTCATGTATAATTCCTAAAGATTCAAAAAATGCAAGGAAATGATATTCACCTCCCCTATCAAATCTGAGGGTCTTAATTTGAACATCACGTTGGTTTTCTACTTCAGTCTTATATGTCATAAATGAATTTAACACTTCATCCTTAGTGTGCGTTAGATAAACATAACAGTACTTCGAACAGTCATCTATCTATGTGATAAAATATTTCTTTCCTACTCTACTAGGAGTACTATGCATATCACAGACATCATTATGAATCAATTGTAACAAATTAAGGGTACTAACAGATTTCAATGGAAATGGTTTTTCGATTATTTTGGTTAAAGAGCATATCCTATACTTATCACTAGATTTATTATCATATTTAGGGATCATGTTTAACAAAATCATATTATCCATAATTCTAATGTTAACATATCCTAATCTACTATGCCATAAAGAAAAAGAGTCAACAATATAAGTAGAACCAATCATTTTATTAATGTTCAATTTGAACATTCCACCATATGTATACCCTTTTTCAACAAACATTCCGCCTTTGGTCAATACATATTTATTTGACTCAAAGACTTGTTTGAAGCGAAACATATTTAATAGACTACCAGAAACAAGGTTCTTTCTAACCTCAGGTACATAATGTACATCATTCAATGTCAGAATTTTCACAAACATGAACTCTAATTTAACTATCCCATTCCCCTTGAATGTTGCTTTTTCCATGTTTCCCATATAGAGATAATTTTCATTCTCAAACGGTTGAAATTTCTTAAATAGACTCTTGTCATTGCATATATATTTAGTAGTACTAGAGTTGATTCACTAAGAATCCTCTCTTAAAGTCGTGTTGATTTCAGAGATTATGGAAGTAAAATATTCTTTTGTCAATTGTGGTTTTTTTAAGGAAACGTTAATCTCTTTTAAAGTGACCAGGATTTCCACGATTGTAGCATCCATTCACTTTCTTGACCTTCTTATTATTAAAGTTTTTCTTATTTAGAAACTTCCTCTTTTGATTAAAAGAGTGCTTAAAGAATTTATTTTCCTTTTTTTCCTCAACCATATGGATCTTAGATGGAAACACTTTGGTTCGATAATTTCTTTCTTCCTAAGTGGTTCATCTAATCGATAATACCATGTAAGATTATCTAGACTCATATCCTCCTTGTGTTTTAGGATTATCCTTTGATCTGTCCAAGAGGGGGAAGTTTTTCTATTATGGATGGGACTTTTATGTCCTCATCCATATTCTTGTTATGCTGGTTGAATTGGTTCTGAATATGCATAATATTATTATTAACCAGCCTTTGGGCAAGGCAATATACATGTAGATTTAACCCAACAGACTTTACAATTATCAAGGCCGATGAGTGTAGAGCGACTGTTCTAAGACTTGAAGGGCTCTAGAAATATGGAAGTTGGCTAGAACCTAAGGGATCGACATAGCATAGGAGGGATCGTCATGGCTATGTAGCATAGGAGGGATCGACATGGCTTTATGGCATAGAAGGGATCGACATACCTTCATCGCATGGGAGGGATCGACATAGTTTCATGAACTATGAGGGATCAACATGGCATTGTGAAGTAGCATGGATTGGCATAGCTTGGTACTATCAAAGGGATCAGGATGATTGTTATACAAGGGATCGGCATAGATGAAGTAAAGTGTGGATCGGCATAGTTGTTAGTGTATGGATGGGCATGGTCGAGGCAATGTGCGGATCGACATGATTGGCTATACGAGGGATCAACGTGGACGAAGTAAAATGTGGATCGACATGGTTGGTAGTGTATGGATTGGCATGGTCGAGGCAATGTGTTGATCAGCATGGTTGGTTCTCGAGGGATCGACATACTTCAATAGCTTAGCAAGATGGAGGGATTGGCATACTTCGACTCGCAGAAAAGGGATCGGCACTGCTGGTTGCATTGGATTGGCATACTTCATTGGATAGGGGCCGACACTCAACAATACCCATGTATATTCTAACATTCAGCTTCAATAACTTGAGTTCCTTTGATCCAAATGACATGAAACTTGGAGATTAAACATATTTCAGTATGTAGAATCTACTATAGGAATCGTTGCCCAAAATCAACCGATGAAGGGATTGGTATGATTCTTTCTCATTGGGATTTAGGCATAGTGACCACCATGGTGGGCACATATGGATAAGGAGGTCCTGTAGCCAAAGTTTCGGAGAGGCTGGTGATCGTCTTACACTATAAATACAACATGCATGGCTTCAAAAAAGGGATCTGGATTCTGCTTTTCTTCATCTTCTACCTAGGATATACTCTACCATTTTCATTCTTTGATTTCACGGATTTGTAGTTGTAATCAGCAGTATAAAATGATAAAAAAGAAAATCTTTAGAGTAGACGTAGGCCAATGTTATCCAAACCATTATAAATCTGTGCCTCTATTTACTTGCTGTATAATTATTTTAATTTTTTTCTTCATTTGTTTCTCTTCATATTTCTATGTTTGGATTGGATGTTGGTGCTTTCGCATAATTGGGTATTGGCGGTCAATTTTGACGCTAACATTTTGGTGCTTTCACAGAGAAGGCTTGCACCCATTGATTTGGAAGCTTGGATAATTAGATCTAGAAAGCAATGGCTAGGCAATCAACAAGGAGAGTGCTACAAGAAAGGAGTCACCATGGAGGGAGTCATGAGGCTTCCTCGGAAGTTGGAGCTTATTAATCATCTATATACATCACCATGGATGAAATGGAAAAAAAAGATGGATGCTATGCAGGAGAGGATGCTAAAAAGACAGGAGGGGATGATGCAGGATCTACTCTAACAAATCAAATAGACTGGAGTCATAGGAGCTACTGGAATGCAAAACCAAAATCAGAACTAGGAATATGGAAATGGAGCTAATAGACAGATGAAATGGAACAGAGAAGTCGGGGCAGTCCCCTGCCAACCTAGAGGGATCGACGCTGATCCTTCCAAAGGGATCGGTACCGATCCCCAAAAGCTGGGGGAATGCCCTCAGGTCTGGTTTATCGTGATGTTGGAGGACTTGCGATCGATCCTATGGAGCTTGGTGCGAATCGAAATTTGGATGCTCGTTCGGAGGAGTACATTCTAGAATTCCCTCGGAGACTAGGGAGGCAGCTTGGGCATGACGTTAGGAGACTACCATTGGAAGACAGTGACAGGTTTGCAGAGATGATAAGGCAAGTTATGTGTGAAGGATTGGTGAAAGGGATCTCGAGGATGTAAATAGAAGTCCATGAGCTCCAAATATCAGGCAAGTTAGGAATCCACCAGAGTTCAAACTATCAATGCTTGAGGTATATGATGGAAAGATGGATCCTACTATTCATTTGACAAGGTACATGAGACACATGGAAGTATTAGGGGCATCAGAAGAAGTCATGGCACAGTGATTCCCTTTGTACTTAACAGATATATAGATAGTTGGAAAACAGCTCTATTGGCACGTGGACGGAAATGATCGAAAGGTTTATAAGGCAGTTTAGGGTTCACATGTCGAGACCCGGAAATGTGATGAGTTTGGCAACACTGAAACAGAGGATCGAAGAGTCCTTGAGGAGTTTCTTAACACGGTTTAATGCCGCAACGACATCGGTGGATCGCCCAGATCCATCCATCGTTTCGATGGCAACTGTATCTGGAATTGCTGATTTCATGGAGTTCAAGGATTCACTTACACTGGATCCATCTATGGATCTCAGGGATTTTTATCATGAAACAGAAATGTTCCTCCGACAGGAAGATGAATGAGAAAACAAACCAGAGGTGAATGTTGTGCAGAGCGGAAGATCATCAGGAGATGTAAACAAGAATGATAGAGGCAAACCGAAAATGAATGATGGTATTAATGTGTCAAAGAGGCAATGGAGAGAAACAAAATTCTCTTATTACACAGATTTGATCGAATCTTTGAAAAATATTTATTTGGATACTCGAGGATGTCTTCGGTATCGAAAGCCAGCAAGGAGGGAACCCTCCAAACGTGAGCGGGCATCAAGAAATCATTGCCTATTCCATGAGCTGGATATGAATAATACAATGACTATAGGCATTTAAAGGATATCATTGAGGAATACGTGAGGAATGGTCAGGTACAACAATACATTGGCACTCGGGCTGCGGCGGTGCAAAAGGAGCAACCACCGTCCACCTAGAACGAAAATGACATGGATCAAGGCATAATCGCCAACTTGTCATCAATTAATCGAGATGACATAGAATAAGTAATAAATTCCACTGTAATACGGCTAAGTCACTTACAGATGTACGAGATCGAGGATGGTACCTGGGCATGCTCTGAGATGATGATAAACTATTGTGCTTGGATTTGCAAAATTCATGTTATTTCTTCTTATTTGCTTCGAACTTTGGTTTATTGGTTGTATGGAATTTTATTTTATGGACTTAGGGATGCTTAAGTCTAGATCAATGTAATAAATAGCACAGGGCACAGTTATGGCCTCGACCGGAGAGACGGGGCAATAACCACGAGTCATGAGTCCCTTCGTCGGAGAGCAGCGGGATGGATTCGTACATGGATTAAGTCCTCGACTGGGGATCTAGGCCGGAGAAGGATACTCCATGGTTTAAGTCCTCGACTGGGGATCGAGGCTGGAGAAAGAAACCCCATTGTTTAAGTCCTCGACTAGGAACTGAGGTCAGAGAAGGACACCCTATGAATTAAGCCCTCGACCAAAGAATAAAACCTAACAAACTGTCAAGTATAGATTGTGCTTGGCAAGGATACGAAGAGATCAAGGTCGTTGGATATAGACTATGCTCAGCAAGGGGTAGGCCGCTTCGTCGAAGAGCGATAGGATCGGCCTACTCAGATCGTCGAGTATAAATTGTGCTTGGTAAGGATCCGGTGAGATCAAAGTTTGGATTAGTCTAATGACTCGGAGAGGTCTATGGATTTGGATATGGACCCAAAACGGTCCTAGATTTGGATAAAATGATCCAGAGAGTTCTATGGATTTGGATATGGGCTCGGAGCGGTCCTGGATTTGGATAAAATGACCTGGAGAGGTCTATGGATTTGGATATGGTCCCGGAATGGTCCCGGATTTGGATAAAACGATACAGAGAGATCATGTATTTGGTTAACAAATTTGAATTGGATTCAGAATTGGATATCGACTCAGAACAGTCATGGATTTCACTAGTGATCCGAAGTGTTTGAGAAATTAGATTGGCAACGGATTGGATTCTGGATTGGATAATATGGCAATCAATGGATTTTGGACTTCAGATTTTGGATTTATGGAAGTTCAAAATACGCCTTCCTTTCGCAAGGCATGTTTTGGGGGACAAAGTGTTAACCCGCCTTTTAACAAGGCAGTATACAAATGAATTTGACCCAACAGACTTCATAATTATCAAGGCCGATGAGTGCATAGCGACGATTCTAGGACCTTAAGGGATCTAGAAATATGAGGGTTAGGTTGGGACCCAAGGGATCGGCATAACATAAGATGGATAGGCATACCTTCATGGCATAGAAGGGATCGACATACCTTCATGGCATAGGAGGGATCAGCATAGTTTCATGAAGTAGGAGAGATCGACATGGCATTAAGCGGTAGCATGGATTGGTATAACTTGGTAATTTCAGAGAGATTGACATGATTGGTTATACGAGGGATGGACATGGATGAAGTAAAGTGTGGATCAGCATGGTTGGTAGTGTATGGATCGGCATGATTGGTTATACAAGGGATCGACATGGATAAAGTAAAGTGTGGATCGACATGGTTGGTAGTCTATGGATCAGGATGGTCGAGGCAATGTGTGGATCGGCATGGTTGGTTCTAGGGGGATCGACATACCTCAATAGGTTAGCAAGATCGAGGGATCGGCATACTACCACTCATAGAAAAGGGATCGACATGGCTGGTTGCATTGGATTGGCATACTTCATTAGATAGGGGTTGTCACTCATCAATGTCCAAGTATGTTAACATTCAATAACTTGAGTTCCTTTGATCCAAATGACATGATACTTGAAGATTAAACATACTTTAGTTTGCAGAATCCACCATAGAAATCACTACCCAAAAGTCAACCAATGAAGTGATCGATATCGATCCCTCCTCAATGGGACTTGAGCCTAGCGCCTCTATTGTTGGCCTATATGGATAAGGAGGTCCTGTAGCCAAAGTTTCATAGAGATTGGTGGTCGTCTTCCCCTATAAATACAGCAGATATGGCTTCAAAAAAGGGATCTGGATTCTGCTTCTCTTCATCTTCTACCTATGATATACTCTGCCATTTTCATTCTTTAATTTCATGGATTTGTAACTGTAATCAGCAGTATAAACTAATAAAAAGGAATACCTTTGGAGTGGACGTAGGCCGAAGTTATCCAAACCACTATAAATCTGTGTCTCTATTTACTTTCTTTCTAATTATTTTAACTTTTTTCTTCATTTATTTCTCTCATATTTCTGTGTTTGTATTAGATATTGGTGCTTTCACATAATTGGGTGTTGGTAGTCAATTTTGACGCAAAAAATTACTGTATTGCTCTACAACTAGCCTAGCTTTAGTCGTTTTACAATTAAAAAATTTAAAGCCAAAAATTTCTTACCTTTTTCATCCTCCATTAGATACTTGGCCTCCAACATATCCCAGACTTCTCTTGCAGTTGATTTATTGCAGTACATATATCAAACAGAGTATTCGTTATTGCATTGCATATGTGCCCTTTGCATATATAATCATCTTTCTTCCATTTTAGTATTGATCATGCTTGCACAATAGTCTTATTTTTTGTTTTCTCTGGCTTTGGCATCGTAAGAACATGAACCACTTTAGTCCGATTAAAAAGAAATGCATCTTTTTCTACCAATGCATGAAATTAATGTTATCGAATTTTCCAATTGGTGAAATCAATAGTAAACTCCCTCAAATTATGTGGTGTAACGTCTTAATATTTTTGGTGTGTATTTCAGGATTTCTAGTGAAGTGGCATAATATTGGTAAAATCAAATGTGTAGAGATCGCTCCATGGCACGTTGATTATGCTCTCCCTAAGCCGTCATTTCCCCTCACCATTCGTGCTAACAAATGAATGGATGCCGTGAGTTTTGAAAATCGCCTTCTAAGATACAATGGAGCCGAGATGATTAATCTCTTCAAACGATTGTGATAGCACTGTCGAAATCGATTCAAACTGCCTTCTAAATTGACTATAGTGACAATACTATCGAGCTTTTGACCTACAATATTACAAACCCAAAATATTATTGAATGAAATAAGAGAGAAGGCAAGGAGATTCAAGACAAAAGAAAAGTTAAATATGAAACGTTGCACCTCCCGCCAAATGGCTCTTTCTTTCTTTTGAACTAAAACATCCACCATTTTCAAACAGTCGGCTCTCCTTCATTTTCGTCCAATCAAATTTGAATTATAGGCTTGTTAGCAGATTTAGATCTAGCCCTTTTTAACTAAAATAATTCTATCCAAAATATAATTTGGATCCAAACTAGGCCAGGTCGGTGGCTTGTGCACTTGAGGTGGTTATGCATGACCTTCCTTCTCACAAAAGAGCAAGCATTGAGTGCCAAAAGGGCTAAATCTTCTCTTGGGGTACCTATATTTAAACAATATGGTTTCTTATATTCTAATATGTGAGACTATTCCAATTCCACATTCTTCCTCTTCTCTTTCTATTCTTCTCATTTTAAAATAAAATAACTCACATTAATATTTTATAAAATATTTTACTAACACCCACTGAATCTGTATGATGAGAAACCTATTTGGTTAAAGGTGGTTTACATTTAAAGTTATATTGTAAAATGGTAATAGTGTAAAGAACATAAGAGAATTCTTAACCGGTGAGTCGGTTATCATCCCTTTTGTCCATTTATACAAATTTCCTCTCCTAAAAAAATACACTTCAATCATAGAAAACAAACGCTCTTTAACATGCATCTATAATGTCGGTTAAAGTGTGTCATACGGATCACAATCTATTTCCATACTATTGTAATCCATACGTAGGAACTTTTAATCTACACTGTCCATTTAGCCGGTCTTTAAAGCTGACTAAGCTTTGCATGGGTCCTCTTAAGCTTATCTAGCTTTATAAAAGCTGGCAAACTTGGCAAACACCAAGGTTACTAACGCAACCTTTAAGCAAAGGAAATCCAACCCATAAGGGGTAGGTTTCCATGCACCCGACCTTTTGTTAGGAATTTTTCTAAGTGGTGAGTTGAAGTGTCATAAATTATAAATAGCATTATAAGCCTTTTTTCGAGCTAACACCCCGAATCTATAAAAATGTAGTAAACAAATGTAAAGTGTAAGTGTTATAGCCAAAATTCCATGGATTCAAAATGACAAATTAGGCTTCATAATAATAAAGGAATGGAGAACATCAAGAATGATGGTACGACGAAGCATGCAAAGATTGGGTAAGTTTCGAATAATTGGAATCATATTGGTATCGACATGAATTGGCCGGCATCGACATGAATTAGTTGGTACTGAGATGATGGTTGCATCATGATGTGGCAAAGCTTAGAGAAAGAAAGCCCAAGCGATGAGAAAAAGTTGAATTTGGGATGTACAAAATCATGTCGGTACTGACATGATCATGTCGGTACCAAGATGATTGTCTTCCTTTATTTTTGCACAGGACGATCGGTTTTTCATGCCATATATTTGAATATAGGAACTAAGACTTGTTCTGACCTGGATGGCGAGATCTACGCTGGACTTAGCCTATATATAGTAAGTTACCTACAACTGGAGGAGGTTATAGTCTTTAGAATCTTTCCGCCTTCTTCTCTTAGGAGCTCTATCAAATCTGAGATCTGCAATATTATGGTGGATTTTGATTGTAATCGTTGTATTTTGGAGAGAAACAATCAAATAATAAAAGTAAGTGATTTAGGCCGATATATTTTTCGAGCTGCTATAAAAATTGCTTGTTTGTTCTTGCTTCTATTGTTTTTATACTGACTAGATTTAGATCAACTTGATTTTGGGGTGTTGTGCCATCTTTTAGCGCAACAGTAAGAAATCAAAGAGAAAAGAAAGAAAAAACATAAAATATCTTTATTGTGGTTTGACAAATTGTTAGCCTATGTTCACTTTATCGTTTTTATTGACTACTCTTTGCAAGAACCTGTAGCGTCCCAACTTCCAAACTCCAGGAAGTTGCATCGCTAATAAGAAAGAAAGGGATAGAAAAGAGAAAGAAAGAGAAGAAAGAAGAAACAACACATCAGAATCTAAACAGCGGAACGAATAAATTATATTAATAACATAAAATATTACATAGTTTACAACCACTATCAGAGTTCACAGATATACAACACATACTAGACAGTTATAAACACATGTCTAGTATTTACAATATAATACAATCCAGAGTTAACACAGAACACAGAGCGGAATACTATATATCTAACGCAGAAGCCTCCTCCTCCATTGCTCCTCCAATATTCGTCAAAGCTAACCTGAATCCCTTGGCTACTTGTAAAAATTTGAGTACCCAAGAGTTTATGAAAAACAAAAATAAACTCAGGGTCACACATGGGTCTGGTGTGAGTAACAGGTTAAAGTTGCTTAACTTTCAAAAACCTTTTGAAAAGAAAGGTATCACGTAAGACTTCCCACACATAAACATGGAAAAGTTTTTACCTTACGCTAACCAAAACATTTGATAGGAAATCCAGTGATATTATAATAGGTCTAGGGTTTTCAAGTAAATATGAAATAGCCGAAATTGTTACATGATTAAATTCCAGCTACTAGCCACAGAAGTGGGTAATACAATCAAAACTGTTGGCACTTATTGGATTTTGGATTCCATACAATGGCAGGGCTACTGGGGTACCGCCCGTCACAGTACGTGGCCTAGATCAACGTACCGAGGAGTACTCCCACTCCCCTGCAACACAAGGCCGGACCCATTCCTTACTGAATAGTTCCGAACAAGACAACCCCGCAGTTGGTGCGCAATTCCAACTGCCCACTAAGCCGAATAAAAAGGGATCTCTAGACAGGGATCAATCTTGCTCTCCAGTGGGGGCTACCCACGAAGCCTTGCCGCACCTCCCCTGTTTTAGCCATTCCCGGTTGATGAAGCTTGAGGCTACGATTACCTTTAGAGGACACATTATCTTAGAATGCTCATCGCCCACCTGACGATGTTCTGAAAGCATTCAATCCATACAAGTTCGTTCCGGGTTCGAACGAAACCGAAGGCATTATCTCGTTACACTCATTATGGAATCACCCTCAGAGTTAACGACGATAACCCTTGCACTCTAAATCTCCATCTCGAATCTATAAGTACTATTCCGTCAAACTCATTACGGAATCACCCACAGAGTTATACTGACGTATAGCCCTTACACCTCGAGTCTTCACTGTTCACATAAGATTCACGACCTATCGTTAATTTGGATCGATGTGGTTTTCGGATATCCAAATATGGAAACCCGATCCCGGTCTCATCGAAATCCAAAACGTGTCTTTTAGGTCCAAGTTGTTTTAAAGTTTAAAACAATTCAATTATATCATCTATATATACACACAGATAGATAATTCATAGATTCACAACAGATAATTATCATTATCATAACAATAGGTAATCCATATTATTACTATCAAAAGATAATCCATATCATAATGCAACCAATGCATCCATATCAATCAACAATACTAATCTCGTAGTTGAGATTTTCCAAATCATTCAAGGCATCCAATAACAACCATTCATAAGCAATGATTCATAATCATACTATTTATAATTAATTTAAATTAAATTAAATTAATTACATCATCTTTAATTAATTTAAAATGAATTAAATTAATTACTTACACAATATAAATCTTGCTTACATTAATTAATTACAAATTAATTAATTGATTAACCTCTAATTTATCATCTTAATTAATCAATCTTGATTAATTATACTTAAATTAATTTCACAAAATTAATTACTCTAAACCAAACACAGTAATTAACTTTTAATTACTTCATTAATTAATTAGCTATAATTAATTACATTTATCCTTAATTAACTACAATTAATTAATTAATCTTGATTAATCAATCTTAATTATTTCATTAATTATTAATTAATGATCCTTAATTATATTCAATTAATTACTCAATTAAATTAATTACCTTTAGTAATTAATCTTACTTAATCCATAATTATTAATCACATTTGATTAATCTAAATCTGTAATTAACTACCCTTAATTACTTATCAAATTAATTAATCCTTAACTAATTTCTTTAGTTAATCCCTTGATTAATTATACAAAATAATTTAATCCAAATTACTTTCACAATTCCATCATTATTCACTAATTACATACAGTAATTATCTTTAATTACTTTACTGAGTAATCCCATTAATTACATCAAGTAATTATTATCAAATCAAACGTTTAAAATTAATTAAACTTAATTAATTAATTTAAACCAATCTCAATAAACTCATTAATTACATTAAGTAATTAATGTCTTAATTACTTTCATTTAAGTAATTAAACTTAAATAAATTTCATAATTTATTATCATAAATTAATTAATCTAATTAATTATTAAAAATTAATCATATTAATTAATTACTAAATAAACTTTAGTTAATGACCATCATTAACTATTATTTATTCTTTAATTACTTCTTAATTAACTCTAATTTAAATTAATCCAAATCATTAATTAAATAAATTAAATAAATAAGTTATTCCTTAATTATCCTATTTATTTAATTATATTTAATATCTTAATAATCTCTAAGGAAATCCATTCCTTATTAATAATTTCAAAAATATTAAAATGTACTTAGA
The DNA here is from genome assembly GCA_030765085.1 of Allium cepa. Lineage (NCBI taxonomy): Eukaryota > Viridiplantae > Streptophyta > Magnoliopsida > Asparagales > Amaryllidaceae > Allium > Allium cepa. Next base: position 336,979,478 of record CM060929.1, on the reverse strand, counting down.
ATATTTCATTTTAAAATTTTAAATTCAAATTTCATTTTGAATGTAAAATTCAAAATGATATTAAGAATTAACCAATTTAAATTTCATTTATTATTCTTTGAAATAAATGTAAATAACATTTATTACTTAAAATTTAAAACACATATAAGATAAGTCTTAATTTGCTTAAAAAAAACTAAGTTTTAAATACATTACTTATTTAAATTAAAAATTCAAGTTAGCAATCATTTAACTTTCTTTAATAACCATTTATAATGACTTCATTCAAAAAGAAAATCAAATTAAAGTATTTGTTTGAAACAATTTTATTCCTAATTAACAATTTAAATTTAAACTAGTTTGAAAACATTCAAATTTTAAAACTTATTCAAATCCCAGATTTTCAATTCAATACTCTTGAAACCATTCCTTAATCAAATCATTTATATTTTAATCTTAAAATAAACTTTTGATTTGAACCTTGATTTTAAAACTTTTTATTTAAAATACAAATTTATTTTAAAAACTTGAAGATTCAAAAATCTTAAGAAAACTGAACTTAAATTTAGATTCAAACTGGTGATTTGAATTATGATTCAAATTTTAAAATGAAATTTTAAATTTACAGAAATCTGTCAGGTTTCCCTTTTTTTTATTTAAAACTGAAACTATTTTCAAATTTGAAAACTTATAAGATTTTCAAAATCATTTTGAAACTCTAATACATATTCGATTTAACTTAACTCAGATTTAAAACTTAACTCCATTTAAATTCAGTTTTAAATTTTATATTTGAAATAAAAACTGCAACCTGTATGCCTAAAACCAGAGCAAGTACAAAATTTACTTCGAGTCAGAAGAACTCCTGCTTCGAGCCAAGTAAAGCCACACTCGAGTATTACTTCGAGTTCTACAATACTGCAGTACCCCAAATCAACCATGCTCAAAAAAATTTGCACGGTGCACGTGCACCGTGCCTCCAGTCACCATCACCTACCTCCGGCATCTTCCAATCATCGACTACCAAGCCTACAATCTACCACCACCATCAGTTCTCCTCAAAAAATACAGAATTTAAGTTGAGACGTATGCTCAAACCTGGAATGGAAATACAGGTTCTAAATCCCAAACCTGTCAAACCTTCCTCCTCCACCTTCTGACCTCCGACATGTCAGTGACTCCGGCCACGAGTCCATCCACCAGCATATTATCATTACCCAGAAATTCAAACCACTCGATCACTTCTTCGAGAAGAACCACTCAAAGCAAACTACCTATCTAAAACTAGGGTTATATCAAAAATTTCATCACCGCAACCACCACGCTGAACTGCAGCGCCATCCAATATTTTTCCCGACATTAGTAACCACTCCTCCACCAACCAGAAGAACCTCATCACCCCAAATTGCCTAGATCACCCAAAAACCCAAAAATCCCCTTATCTGTTCTAACCAGGTCTACATGTTAAACCTAGTTTTAAAAATTGTGAATTTAGTTTCAAAAAACATAATTTTGAATATTGTTTTAGATCTTATTCCTGGAACAATGAATCAATGTGTTTGGTATTTCATTTATGTGCAATTTAGTCCTGTTACCCTGAGTTTTCCAGAGACAGTTTCAAATAATTTTGATTATTTAATTTGAACAAAAATCTTAAACTATGATTCCTGATTCTACAACACATTTGTGTGATCCTTGAAAACACTAACATATATTATATTATGTGTTAATGGTATTAGAACAGATTCTTGCATCTGGAAAAGAAAATACAGAGACAGCATGATCAAGTTACTCAAAACACTTCTATAGAAAACAATTGATACAAGTGCATATATCATTCATACTGAAACATGAAAATCAACAAGCAACTTTCTAAAATGCTTAAACTTCATTAATTAAGATGTTACTCACCTTAATTGGATGGGCAGAGCAGAGGTTTTTGACAAAGATTTTGCTTTATAAAACTGGAAACTTCATTTCAAAACTCTGAATTGCTTCCTCAATTTTGAAACTTTTTGAACACTTTAAAACTGAAATCCCTTGTTTCAAAAACTTGCACCTGAATGTTCTTTGTTTTAAAAAAAAAAACTGCATGCATGCTTTTGCTTATTTTTGAACTGAATTGCTTTTACAGGTTTGCATGCAGGCTAATTCCAGAAGTGCAGGTGATTTTCTTCTTGATTTCAAAATGGTGACAGATATGTTTTTTTAAACATAAAGATGTGGAGGCTTTTGAAGATGATTTTGTTTTGGAAAATGTTTAACAGATTTTTGATTACAGAAGTGGCTTTGAAAATGATTTTTAGAAATTTGTTTCCATTGTTTCTTAGTTTTTGATTTCAAAAAGAAATAAGATGGAAGAGAATGTGCTTTTTAAAAAAAAACTGAAATAAAATAAAAAGAAACCAAAAACAAAAATGCCACATGTCCCCAATATTACATTTGTCACTCTAAATGTTTTATTTCCTAACACATGTTAATTTGTGTTTTCAAAAAAGTTTACACTTGTTATAAAAGTTAATAGCTATATATTTAGTTAACTTGTATTTAAAGTTAGATGTTTAATATAAGATATGTTTAGTTAATGAGTTAACATGCATTTATTTACATGTATATAGATTTTAAAATAAAATAAATCAAACTATAATTATAAAATTAAACTTATACAAATATTTCAAAATCAAAGCAAATTAAAAATATTTGTACTTTAAATTTTAAAAACTTTGAATTCATGTTCAAATTGAATTTTTGAAATCAGTTTATTTACAAATACAACTACAAATTTGAATTTTGGAAAACAATTATTTTTATTTAAAATTTATTCACTAAAACAAAGTATTATTATATTTTTAGAAATAACAATATTAAATAACCATAAATAACTTATAAAGAAATTATTTCTTTATTAATAAATTATTCATTTTATCACATGATATTTAAAAGATAATCAAAATAACCTTATTGTTATTTATTTAAATTTAAACTTGAGTTACACATATCTTAAATCATTTTAATATTTTTCTTATGTATTTAAAACCATATTTATTTATGAAATAACCTTTTAAAAGTTTAACTATTAAATAAAAATCATAATTCAAAATTTCAATAAAGATATAAAATCTATAGAAAACAAGATATATTTATTAATCAGATTAAAACAGGATCTATATACAATATATACAATATTCTATATATATTATAAATAGAAAACAATTTATTTGGACTTTAAAAGATAAAATCTATCAATTACTATTTATTTTATTGAATTATTAAATTAATTCAAATCTTATTACAAAGATTATCAAATCAATTCAGATTATTAAATTGATATTGCTTTAAAATTCCGGGTCATCACAGAAAAACTAGTTTTACAAGAGAATTTCGAAGTACATAGATTAGGTCTTGTATTGTAGAAATTTCCCTATAAAAGCTGCTAAAAGTGCTAATAGATCACTGAATTTGCTACAAAGTCATTCTCATATGTTGTAGTTATCCACCTATAGATGAATCCACCCATTGGAATTGTCAGATCTCATTTTCAATCACTTAAATAGTCAGATTTGAGAATTTAGGAGGAAAAACAAGTCATATTGGCATATTTTTCAAGGTTCAATCGATTAATATGATCAATACATGAATCGATATTAATCAATTAGCCTATAAATTTTTAAAAGAATAAAATAATTTTATAGAGTGTCTAAAGAATAGACTGAATCCGTTTCTGATTCGAATTTCTTTGCAATGTATTCTATATAATCATTATATTATGTTATAAGATTCGCTGGACGAAAAGCACGATAGAATGTTATATTATCTAGTTTAATGCATGAGAAATATAAGTTTTAAAAATCCACTATAGCTTTTTTTGTTTAAAAATTTTGGACTATCATTTTGAATTTTTTAAAGAAGTTTCATCTATTTTATGATTTAATCATTTTACTTTTTGCTGGTTTTTTCCTTATTTTTCAACTTACTATGTCAAATTATATCTAAATAAACTTTTGGAATATTTTTTGTTTTGTTGAATTTCTAAGGACTTTTCCTCTTAAATTTATTGATATTCTTAAAAGTAATCTTAGAAGACATTTAAAACTTTTGTCTTTTAATACCAAAAGGAAATTTAAGTCTTAATGTTCCATCGAAAGATTTATGTTTATTAAATTTGTTTGACTTATTTCTGTTTCAAAACAATTATAATGCTTCAGAAAATTTTGCATACTTATGGAACTCCTAAAGAATTTTTGGAAAATTTTCGATGTTGTATTGTATTGTTTTCATTTAGAAATTTCAATTGGAAAAAAATATATTTAAATTAAAATCTCAAAGCTACATCCATTTTGATTTTATTTGGGTTTTTAATTGCTTAAAAAATATAAGAAAAATACACTTCCCTTTTTGAAATTTTTATTATTCTACAAACTTCTTATTTTGCAAAATTGATATCTTTTTATAATATTTTTGTTATTATTTTTATTTTTTGAAATTTTTTAGTATTTATTTTATTTTATTTTATTTTAGTAAGTTTCGAATTTCTTAAATAAAGTTAGAAATTTGATGATTATTTTGGATTTTTCCAAAATTTCCAAGTCTTTAAACAATAACGAAATTTGTATAGAAGCGCCTGAATTTATTTGAAACATGAAACATTTATAACTTTTTTTGAATTATTTTTGTATTTTTTAATTTTCTTATTTTCCAAATATTAGTTGTGCACCTTTTAGTTTTCTTAGAAAAAATTGAACCTATTGACTTTATTTTACAAATTTTCGAAAATGAAATAATTAAACTTTTTAAACATTCTTCAGGTATTTAAGTGTTTGTTAAATATCTTGAGATTTTGAGAAATCTGAGTTTCTTTATCCATTGTTTCACATTTTATCAAATCCACCTTGTTTAACACGAAAGTTAATAAAGACTTGCCTAATGCTTCACTTAAATCGTAGTAGCATTTATGAGAAGCTTTAAAACTAATGGTTTTGACAATAAAAGAAAGAGTTGTTTTTGATGGGTTTTTGAAATGTATTTATATATCCAATTGGTATATGCTTCTGATTTAATTATGCATCAGTTCTAGAAGCTTAGATAAAAATGTAAAATTACTAATGTATTCCTAGAATTAGTATAACCCAAAATGCATCAAAAAGTATTATGGAAATGAAAAGCATTAACTAAATAATTTGATATAAGCTAAATTCTAAAATAACTTGTTAAAATGAAAAGATTTGTCAAAATACATTTGACAATAAGAAAGTACTCACTCTTAGTCATCAAAACTTATGGATGTCCTTATAAAGATAATTGTCTTTTCAAACTATATTTGTTCTTCTTGCTTTTATTTTAGAATGGTAGACACTACTCAATCAAAAGAGAAAAAAAGTCAAAATTTGACGTTCCCATATAACTTGATTAAGAAACATAATAAACAATATATATCAAGTACACCTTTTGTAGTTGATTTGAAAATTTCAACTTAAGAGCTTGATGTTCTAGATTTGGGTTATAAAAGTTTTTTATTGTAGAAGGGTTCGGATTATGAGAAGATTAACACACCCACCCATAGTTTGGAAATTCCTAAAACAAAATAATTTTTAAGATTCTGATTTGCATTTATGTATGTATGTATGTATATACACACATGTGTGTGTGTGTGTATATGTGTGTGTGTTGTCGTTGAAAATTTGGATTAACACCCCAAAACATAGCGGAAATAATAGAATCGTGTTGATAAGGAGGTAGAAAAAATAGAAAACTAATGTCTCAATAATAAGCAATTACCGATTACAGATGCACCCAAAAAAAGAAAATCATATACAGGATTTATAGTGTGAGACAGTGTACATCCACTTTGGAAAGGGGAGATTTTATCACTTTCTGAGAAAAAAAAATTACAAGATTGATAACGGAGGCTAAGAAGAAGATGTATAAAGAAATACAACTTGAGAGGGTGATGTTAATCTCTAAAGAATGATTATTTTTATACAGAGACAATTACTAAAGATTAAAGTAATTTATTTATGGTAATAAATTAATGCCTCATCAATTCTCTTATTCATACGAGAAACATTTATCCATTTGATTTTTCTAGATTATTCCATGCATCTAATAAAATACCTTCTTTAATTAGCTGATTAGGGAATTGATTGACTGCTTCAATCTCATACCTACTCATTTAGATAATTTCTAGCATTCTTTAACGCATTAAAAGAGACAATAAATTTGAATTAAACATTGACTCAAATATCTCCTAACTCTTCTTTAATATGGAAATGCTTTATCATCGAAATCTAACAGACACACACACACATAAATATTGATGGATCTTATGGAAGTAATCCCTTGTCATCACATGAAACAACACCCCTTAATCAAGCACCTAATGGTCTGATAATCCGACGTTGTTACAGTCAACACATCTTCAAATATAACATTCTCCACCACATAAAGATCCATCCTCGATTTTCCTCTTAAAATCTGAACAATCTCTTTTCCATTAGCTTAGTTTTTTTAAGGTGGTGACACTTTCCATCTTTATACTTTCCTCTCCAACCATTTTTGGGCTTCCTAGACTTGGAACGCCCCTTAGGATTCCAACTCTTCTTCTCTTCCTCTCTCAATGAGTAGAACCTGATTACTGCTTCCTCCATTACCTACACACATATATCTGATCTCTTAAGTCTTCATAGAGAAGACCCAACTTTACATCCTCTACTGCCAAAGTGTCTCTCCTAGACATAACGCTGTTAGCGAAACCTATGTAACGCTTCGGAAGGAAACACATAAAACCATCGCCTTTTGATCTTCAGCCACCTTCAATTTAACAGTCTTTTTCTTCATTAGAAGATCATCAAAGAAACTAAGATGTGTCTTCACTGAAGTACCACTCTCATCTTTATAATGAAAAATTTTCTTCAACAAAATCAAAAGGTGTGTGAGCGACTTATTCAAGTAGAGATTCTCCAGCTTGGCCTAGATTCCTCTAGTAGTTGTTTCACAGCTAAACTTTGAGACAACATTCTCTCCCATGGCCAATTGAGAGCAGTAAATGCCCATTCTTCCATCTCCATCTTCTCCATGGCTGAAATATCAACGTGCAACTTCTTTGTGTCAAACACAACCTGATGAACTCTATTCCTTCTTAGAATAACCTTTATCCTCCATTGCACTTGTCAAAGCTATTATTCACATTCTACTTCTCTATCACTAGCTGAGATACCGGTGCCACATAAGATCCTAACATAGGGTACTGCTATAAATGAGGTACCTTCATCTCGTTCCATATTTCCTAAATCCTTTTTTCAACAGCCAAACAGCTCTTATACCGTATTATTAGAGAAAATTGGGATTAGCACCCAAAACGCAGCAGAAATAATAAGATCGTGTTGATGGCGAGTTAGAAACAAATAGAAAACTATTATCCTAAAAATTTGAAATCAGCAAAAACATAAAAGAAAATTACACACATGATTTATAGTGGTTCTACTATTGCGAGATAGAGTACATTCACTTTGGGAAGAGGAGATTTTATTACTTTTTAAGAAAAGAAATTAAAAGATTCATAATGGAGGCAAAGAATAAGAAATAGGAAGAAATAAAAACTTGAGAGGATTATGTTAGTCTCTAATGAACGACTATATTTATATAAAGATTATTACTTTGGGTTGAATTAATTGATTTATAGTAACAAAATCTCATTCTATTTTATAAAATATATCTTTCTTATTATTTTATCAAATCTAATTCTATGTTATAAAACACATCATTGTTCTTATTTTATAAAATTTCATTCTATTTTATAAAGTATATCTTTCACTTATAAAATTATTTCTTTACTTAAATAATATTTATAAGTACTAATTAAGCTCGTTAAGCCTCTAATCACTTTGACAATAAGTGTAGGGCTCATAATTCGCTTAATTAACTTATTAACTTCATTTTATAAAACATTCCATTATTATAAAATACATTTCTTCTCATAAATTACATTTATAAATACTAATTACGCGTCAATAGGCCTCTAATCACTTTAATAATACATGTAGAGCTTGTAACCCACTTAATTAGCTTGCTAACTTTTCTAAACATCATTCAAATGATTTAATCAATATTTATTAATAACATGCACATCATTAAACTACTTAATAATCACAAATCAAACTATAGCATCACAATAGTCATCTAATTAGCCTTAAATCAATTTTAGGGCTTACTAACTTTTCCAAACATTATGATTAAGGTCTAAGTTAAATAATGTGATGATATAAACATGTTTAAGGTATAAGCACAAGCCTAATTACAATACTAACTTCCCTAAATCATTCCATATCACTCCATAATCACAAATAAATAATTATATGAAATATAACATGTAAATTAAGTAGGAGAATCATCCCACTCACTTCTTCTTCCCCAAAACAAGCTCCAAATCACCAAAACCCAAATCCAAACTTATTTTAAATTTGAGATCTCCATTCCAGCTTCCACTTCATTCCAATTTCTTTGTTGGTTTTGTAGAGAATAGAAAGAGATGATATGTGGTGATTTTTATATGATTTTAGAAATTTATTTGAGAGGGATTAGGGCTTGGAGATTAAGAGATGATTAATGGCTAATTAGGGTAGTAATAGAGGAGTGGGGAAATGGAACACAAATGAGAGAATGGAATGAAAGTGGGAATGAGTTAGCCACTTATAAGCTAACTTATGGGATAGGCCCAAGTTCCTTTTTTTTCTCTCCAAAATCACTATTCACTACAAAAATTCACCGATTTCAAACACAGTCAAGTTTATACTCATTTTGCTCACGTCGAAAAAGCAAACTCAACTATGGGTGTTTCGAGATCCATTTCATCTATCTTTGAAAAATCAAGTATGATGGGCGCTTTGTTGATTAATGGTTAATTATTTGATTAATGGCAATGTACTAGTTAGTTGACTACTTAAAGTTGAAAAATTGAGTTTTCGAATAGAAAGAAAACTTCTCATTTTTGCCTCTTTTTAGTTGACAGTAACTATGTAACCAATCAACCGTTTGAGTCATTAGTCGACTGGTTATATTGTCTTTCAAAAAATAAAATGAACACGTATATCAGTTGACTAAATAAGCTTGAACGGTTGACTGATATTGTATTAGTCGTCATGTTATGTGGTTTTAGTCAACTTGTTCTATGTAATTTGGTTTTATAAAATAGAAATGCAACTTTGATGGTTTTTATGTGTATACCACTTTGAAGATATTTTAACAATCATACACTTCTAAACACAAAACACTGTGACTAATGTAACTTTTCTTGTCATCCTCGCCTTGATTTCGTTGTTGTATCTCTTCATTGGTCGATACACTTTCCTGTAAGGTTGGGTATATACAGATTATGTAGTTATCGCTATTAAAATATCAAACTATGAGGTTTTAACATTCTCCCCTTTTTGATGATGATGGCATACAAGATATAAAATAGATTTTTATGATAAAACAGTTCTCCCCTTAAAATATACACCCTCTATCGATATAACTGCATAGCTTTATCCCCTTTTATCGTCAACAAAAAGGAAACATATATTAATAGGAGTAAATATGAATTAAGTTTTCATCACTAAATTGAACATCACAAGAATTAAATGAAACAATATCATAAATTACATTACAAGTTCCACAAATTTAAAAGATTCACGTGATGAATTTGTTTTTAACATAACACAACCAAATAATTTTGTTAAAAAAATTGACAAGAACCAAGTACTAAATCAAACTACTAAAGCAAAAGGTTCAAAGTAACAAACAGAAAATATTGCCAATCAAACAAACCTTTCACCTACTTTTCACCACTTCCATGATGCTTTCTTTCCACATTCTCCTCCTCTTCTTCTTAAGAGGTAGAATTTTGTTTTTATATTAACCACTTAAAATTTAGTTTTATTTTCTAAGCCATCATACTTTACTTCATATTAAATACTATATTATTTCTTTTAATGAACAAATTCCCAGTTCTCTTTGATGTTTAATGAATAATTTTCATTTAACGGCTTTGTAAAGATGTCAGCTATTTAATTTTCGAAAGATACAAAATTTGGTGGAATTATTTCCTTTCCGATATTGCCATGTAAAAAGTGATGATGAATATTTATATGTTTTGTATGAGAATGATTGATTGGGTTTTTAGATAAGTTTATAACACTTGTTTTATCATAAAATATTGAAGATTTTTGTAGAATTATTTTGAAGATTGGAACGTTTGTTGCTTATAGATTACCTGAGCACATGCTAAAGCAACAAAAATATACTTTACTTTACATATCCAAAGTGAAACCCAATTTTGTTTCCTATTAAACCACAATACTAGAGACTGTCCAATGAAATGAAAGGTACCAGCCATACACTTTTTGTCTATCCTACATCCCACAAAATCAGCATCCCTACATGATACTAACTAAAAAGACATTCTTTCAGGTAAAAGAGTCCATAATCTCTAGTGTTGGTTAAGTAGTGTAGAATTTGTTCTACTGCTCGAAAGTGTGATTCTTTGATATTTTCTTGAAAGCATGCACATAAACAAAAACTCATCATAATGTCAGGACGATTAGTGGTTAGATATAACAATGAGGCGATCATACTTCTATATAATTTTTGATCCATAATCTAACCATTTTCATCTTTATCTAGATATGCCATAGTACTCATTCGTGTCATTTACTAGAAGTGTTTTCCATACCAAAACGTTTAAGTAGATTGTTAAAATATTTTTCTTGATTAATGGAAACGCCAATTTTTAACTATTTGATTTGTAACCAAGAAATACGAAAGTTCTCCTATATGAGAAATCTCAAATTTACTTTTTATATTATTTGCAAATTTATTACATAGTTTTTCATTTTTAGAACCGTAAATAATATCGTCAACATATACTTGTATAATTAAAATATCTTATTTCCTCATTTAATTAAAAGCGTTTGATCTACCTTTCCTATTTCAAATCCTGAAGTTATAAGAAAGATTTTTAATCGTTCATACCAAGCAGAGGGTGCTTGTTTAAACCATAAATAGATTTTTCAACTTATAGACATGATCATGAAAAATTTCATGTATAAATAAAGGTGGTTATTCTACAAATACATTCTCATTTCCAAAGCCATTTAAAAACATGCTTTTAATGTCCATTTGATATAAATTAAAGTTATGGTGACAAAAGAAAGCTAAAAGAATACATATTACTTCTAATCTAGCTACAGGAGCAAATGTTTCCTCATTATAACCCATGTGCAACAAGCCTAGCTTTATTTTTATTTATATCTCTGTTTTCATCAACTTTATTTTTGTAAACCCATTTTATTCCAATGAAAGTTTGATCATTTGGTCCGAGAACCAATTCCCAAACATCATTATGTTCGAATTGATTTAATTCTTCTTCCATTGCAAGAACTCAAAAATCATTATTAGATGCTTCTTTTGATTTTTGGGTTCAATTTTCGATATAAAAGCTATATGGCCCAATTGATTTAATTGACTTCAGGTTTAACTATAATCTTTACTTCTCCAACTATGTTTCCTACATGATGATATTTTAATAAACGTGAAGGAGATTTTAAATCATTTACAATTTGAGTTTCTTGAGGAGGATTATCTAATGTTGGTGAACTATTAATTACGATTTCTTCTTCATAATCCTTGCTATTTCTAAAGTTTTCATCAAAAGTACATGTAAAGTTTCTTCTATTATTTTGATCTTTTATTCAAAATTATGTATGCCTTACTTCATCCTGAATATCTAATAAATACGCCTTCAAAGGATTTCAGATTGAATTTTTCTAATTGATATTTTGTATTTAGGGTAAAACATTTTTAACCGAAAATTCAAAATAGCCAATATTTGGTTTATACCATTAAATAGTTCGTATAGTGTGTGTTTTGTTAGAGACCTTATAGTGACACTATTTAGTATAGAACAAGCAGTAGACATAGCTTCTGCCCAAAAGTTCTTTGGTAATTAGCTACTGCTAAGTAAGGTTCCAGTACATTCCTGTAAAGTTCTATCTTTCCTTTCTACAACGCCATTTGTTGTGGAGTTCTATGAATGGAGAAATTATCACTAATACCCTTTGTATTACAAATTTATTAAATACTTCATTTTCAAATTCGCTATCGTGATCACTTCTAATATTTTCAATTTTAAGATTCTTTAAATTTTGAATTTGTTTTGCAAAAATTTTAGATTCTTCAAAAGTATCACTTTATGGTTTTAAAAATAATGTCCAAGTGCATCTAGAGAAATCATCTGCTATAGCAAAAACGCATTTCTAATGGTTTATAGATTGTAACTGTGGCAGACCAAAAAGATCTGAATGAAGTATTTCTAAAGGTTTTAATGTAGATATTACTTTCTTAGATTTAAATGAAGACTTTGTTAATTTTCCTAATTGACAAGTGTTACATAAATTACTAACATTAAAATTCATGTTGTAATCTTTCTACTAGATCATTTGTAGGTAGTTTATTTATTGATTTAAAGTTCATGTGATAAAATATTTTGTGCCAAAGCCAAGGATCACGGCCTTTGGCCATTAAATACATATGAATATTATGATTTATTTTCATATTTAGAACATGAATATTTCTTTTTCTAATTTCCTCAAAAATTAAAATTTTATTTTGGTCAAAAATATTACATTTATCCTTTTCAAAGGAAATGCTAAAACCTTTGTCGCAAAGTTGACTAATGCTAAGTAGATCGTATTTACATTTTTAACTAATAAAACATTTGTAATACGAGGTGAATTAGATATAACGTCATTGCCCACATCGCCTTTTCCAATGACATATACCTTGGAATTATCTCCAAAAATTATGATTCCTCTATATGTGTGATAATGTTTGATAGCATTTCTTTGTTCCCCATCACATGCTTAGAGAAACCACTATTGTGTATCCATTTTCCTCTTTTGTTATTTGCTACCTGCAAAATATATTTATTTGAATTGGTACCCACTTTCTATGTTATGGTCCTAAGAGTTAGGTCTTAGGAAACCATACCCAAGAGGGTCTGGATTTCCCTTCAAAAATAAAATCCGAATTTTTATGAACACTAGATATAAAATTTCTATATACTTATTTTTAATGAGAAAATTATTAGTCTTTGGAACTCATATCTCAATAGTTTATTTTTAGTAATAGGTTGTGGTTGACTAACTTTCTTTTTCTTTTTAAATACTATAATGTTTAAGGCTAGATTTTCATTTATTTACATTTAAAAACCTAAAGCGTTCTTATTTGTGACTATTCGTCTTTCTTACATTCAAAGAAGACACTTAATACATCCTCGGTATTCATGTGCTGATCATCTAAGTGCCCGAAAGACAGGTCATGGGGTAAAGATAATAAAAGACAAAGAAACAAACATGGATTTTTCTCACAAACGTCAGAGTTACATATACGTCCTCACAGAATAGTATATATGGTTACTCCAAAATGTTATATCAGAGTTACAACACGTACTATTCCCAACAAGGACAACTATATTAGCCTGCACAAATTACTAATACATGGTTTATAGTTACAGCATAAATAAATAATAATACTGGATAATGATGAAAGCTCCTACTCCATACTACTTCCTAAAATACTCCAAGTAAACCTGACTACTTGGCCACTCATAAAAATTTGAGTACCCAAGAGTTTATGGTAAAGAAATAAAACTCTGGGTCAGACAAGGGTCCAGTGTGAGTAAAGCATAAGTTTAACTTTACAAGAGCCTTTAAATCAAAGGTATCTCGTATAACCATGTCGCACATAAACATGGACTGGTTTTTGCCTTACGATGCCCAAAGCATTTCTATATAAAATGCTCTGATATTATCATAATACCTAGGTTTAAAATAAATTTGGAATCATAGCTGAAATTGTTACATTATTAAATTATAGCACAACAAGCATACAATTAGGTCTGAAGGCTCATATTGGAAAATGGATTCCAACTATGAAAGGGTAAGGGTCTACTCATCAAATCCGTACATCTCTAGATAAAATGTATGGGAAGCTATAACACATCGCACCTCTGCTACTCAGGACCGACCCTAACCCTTACTAGGTAGCATCGAATATGATCACCCCTTGGATGTGATCAACAACCAAAAAGGATCCCGAAGCATACACAAATATCGATTCTTGACAGGAGATGATCATACCCTATGGGAGGGACCCACATAGCCCTGGGGATCTTTATTCATTTGCCGGTTGTGAGGCTTGGGGTTATGCTTTTACCTTTCCTCATAGCAAACCATCTTAGAATGCCAATGTTGCCCTCCAAGAAACTTATGCAATGCTAGCGTTCATCCATACAAGTTGTTTCGAGATTGAACAAACATTCAACAATTACTATCTTTCATTTTGGAATCACCCTCATGGAGAATAGCTCAGCCCCATAACATACTTCATAACGATCCAACATAACGTTGTTAGTTTAGAATAGTTTGGATAAATCATATTATCTGAAACCGTTATCTCCAAACTAAGCGATAATTCCTGACTAAGTCAATTCTAGTTCTTTTAGGAGTATCCTCAACGGGGAATTCGAATATACCCTATATACTTCCATAGTTAAAACAAGTCAAATTATAAGTAGCGGACAATTCGCTATTAAAGGTGATTATATAGATTCTGCATATGGATAACCATATATTTTAATAAATGTGACCCATTAATGGAAATTAACTCTCCTATATCTATCATGTTTTTGATATTTCGACCTTACTCTACCCCTCCTCTAAAAGATAAATTCTAGATATCACAGGTAGAGGATCGGCATACTTATCGGCTTTTAGTGATAAATATGAGATGACTTACACCACTTTAATATTGATTTCATATTAATTTGAGGTTACTTAAGGGTAATCGAAAAAAAATTCCTTGATTTAAAACATTTTTGAAAAAGGAAAACTGTTCTAAATAAACCGATATTAGAAACAAAGAGAGTTTAAAAATTAAAACCCTTATTAATTAGTTAAATAATAAAATAAACCCTTTTTAAATAATAACTAAATCTTAATTACGACCTAATTAAAATCCTAATTTAATTTAATTTAATTAAACAAGTAATTGATTTGCAGTTAATTAAACCCTTTTTAATAAATAATTAATTAACAATTAGTCTTTAATAAATAATTAAAAGATAATTGTCACCTAATTATTAATTAAATAATAATTGACTTTAACAAGTTTACTAACTAAAATTAACTTACTAAATTAATAATTAAGTATTAATTGCCTTTGTTAATTAATGATTATGTACTAATTACCTTAATTAATTAAATGATCATTTATTAAATAAATAAATAAATAATTATTACATTTTTAATTACTTAATATAAGTTAGAAAACACTTTTATAAAATATAATTAAGTAAAACACTTTCGGATTTGTAAAACTCGTTTGTTTTATGAACTGCCTTCATAGCGATTATCGTTATACGACCCATAATTTTTTAAATTTAGTATTACGTTCCAAAAGCTTTTAAAAACTTCTATTTTATACTTAAACCTAACTTTGTAATTTATAATAAAGCCCTTTTTGGAGAACAAAACTTAAATTAAAACTTTATAAACATTCTCGACCAAACCATAAGTACACAGGTTTGAAAAGAAAGGGAGTTCAATGTCGCGTTCAAGCACAAACCTTGCGCTAATTTTCCTAACTTAGCACATCACAAGTAGCAACACCAACACATATATACCATAATCACATACATAAGCAAGGTCATATCTTACTGATTAACTTCACTTAACTTTCGATTTCAAGTTCACACAACGCCACATACAAGCATAATTATATATAACTAAATCATCATCATTTCTAAGTATACTTATGCATAACCAATACAACATCATAATTATTCAAACGAGCACCATATTTAACTAACAACGAGCATCATATTTAACTAACAACGATCATCATATTTAACTAACAAATATACATCATTTATAAAGTTGATAACTTTGATAAAGGAGCATGCTTTACTCACCGAAAGTGGACTAAATCAAGCTAACTTCTTCTATAACTCGAACACAACCTAGGTGTTTGCGTCTAGCTTAGAAAAGTGGAGTCTTTGGTGTTTTTAAGTGAAATGTATTTGGCCTATGGGGTCTTAGTGCTCGCCAACATGGTGGAGGGGTTATAGACTTTTTTTTGTTATGAGGACGAAGTATAGAAGTGAAAGAGAACGGTTTTAACAAGGATTAAAAACTTAAAAGAGAAGGGAACTAGATTTTTTTAACTTAGTAATTATTTTTAAAGGCCAAGGAAATAAACATGAAAGCTTTAGGAGGAATTTTCATGAAATAGAAATGAATGAAAATAATGGAATTGTTAGGAAAATGTTTTATATACTAAGTAGAATTTCAAAATTACCTAACCACCTTCTAAATACATAACCTCCACTAGATTATTGCCACATCACTTCCCTTGTCTCCTCCCTCCATTTTACATGTGAATCTTGCTCTCTCTCATCCATTTTCTAAGCCAACATTCATTTAATAGCTTATGGACTTATGTTTGTGAAGATTTTACATGTAATATCACTTATGTTTACATTTAAGTTTTGTTTCATAAAAACTTACATAATTAGTCAAATCACCCATTTATATTTCTCAAGTTAATATATATACAAAAATTAATACACACACACACACACATAAATACTAACTCATTTTACAAACATGCATATATATTACCTAAATGTGCACAATGTTTTTCGACAACTTTTAGACAAAGAAAAGTCGAAAATTTGGAGAGAAAAAAATATTCCGATCACATTTTCTATTTTGTTTTAAACTAATTTTTTATTTTGTAAATAAATTTTAAAAACTATTTTACCATCATTATTTAAAAGATTTTATTTAAGTTATAAAATCCATTAGTTAATTATTAAAAATGTATTTAAATGTCCAAATTTAAAATGATTAAATCCTGGGTTGTTACATTATATGTAGAAGGTTGCGAGTTATTCAAGATTCTAGATAAATTCTCCATTCCTTTACTAAAATTTTAAACAATTGTAGATAGATTTTCAGAATTATTTCTAAGATCTTTTAACTCCATATTGGGTTAATCAATATGAGAACTTAAATTACAATTCTCTTTTACTATTTTAACATTTTAATTTTTATGAAAATCAATCTCACTACTGATAGTGATTTGAAATGTTAAATTATCGTAAGTTCTTGAGATTTAACTTGTCCTTCATCTAGAAAATTCTTTTATTTTTTAATAAATATACTTCTAATCCAGTCCTATTTAATTTTCCTAAGGTTTATTTATATATTCTTTTGAAATTAATTTCTACAAGATCACCAAAGGAAATATCACTTACATCATCATTCGAAGCCATGAAATAAACATTTGCTTGTTCCAAATCGCTTTCGCTTTAGGATAAGAAGATGAGTCTGAATCATCCTATGTAACTTGAAAAGCTTACTTCTTCTTCTTAAATAATTTTCATTTTGTTTGTTGAAGTTATTTTTCTCCTTTGGATATTTGAAAAGTCCATCTTTGTGTGACCAAATTTGTCACATTCGTAGCGTTTGGGTGATGAAGGTGATATGTTGCCTTTGTTATTTCCAAAACTTCCATTTTTTGAGTTTTAGGAATTTTTTGAAATTTTTGGTTAGAAATGCAAAACCATCGCCATCAACATTTGATTCTTCTTTTGCTGCTTGAAACACTATTACTTTCCTTTCTTGAGCCTAATCTCTTTTTACTTGCAAATTCACTTCGTATAACATGAGAATTCCAATTTACTCTTCAGGTTTTATGGTAGAAAGATCATTAGCTTCTTCGATAGCTAAGACTTTTCATTTCCACTCATCCGCTAAAGAGTTAAGATTTTTGAAACATTATCAAAGCCTGTTAATTTCTAATGTAGTGCTATTAGAGAGTGTTGAATGTCTTAAATTCATGAATACATATCACTAATTCTTCATTTTGCTTCATTCTAAAATTTTGAAATTAGTTTTTCAACATTGAAATTTTACTTTCTTTAACTTTGTTTATTCCTTCATGAGTTACTTTCAAAGTACGCCAAATTTCATAAGCAGATGTACACACACTAACTTTATTGAATTCACTTTTTCTAAAGAGCAGAAAAGCATCTTCATAGTTTTAGCATTACTAGTAGCATCCAGTTTTTGTGTGTTTGACCATTGTGCATAATCAGTGGTAGGAACAAAGTATTCCTGTTTTGTAATATTCCAAGTGTCATACCCGTTAACCTGCATATATATTCTCATCCTAGTTGACCAATAAGTATAGTTTAATCCACTAAATAAAAGTGGGCGAGTAGTAGATTGTCCTCCAACAAAAGTAGTAGTATTTTCCTTACACTTGAATGATATTCTACAAAAAAAATTGCGATTATATGAAAACTTGCTCTGATACCTAATGATAATCGCTATGAATCGAGTAATATGAATTTTTTTGCTAAATTAAAACTTGTATAACAATAGCTTAAATAAAAATGCTCTTAAGTAAAGTGCACTAAAGATTTTTATACTGGTTCAGACATCCCGTCCTACATTCAATCCCAAACTCCTTTTGAAATTAAATAATAATACTCACTTAAACCAAAGGAATAGGTATCTTACGTTCAACTACAATAGTAGTAAAAATTTGACTTCATGTGTTAAATAACAAAGATGAGTCGATTGAGTAATCCCTTTCTATAATGTTCTTCATAAGTGGTATATCGTGTATATGTGGAAGAATGGAAATAACTGATCACTTAAATGATACTTATTGAACGTTCAAGTGACCAATATTGCGAAAGAAAGCATTTGAATGCAAGAATATATTTCAAGAGATTATGAAAGAAAAGCAAAAGTAAATTGATCATATGATTCTTGAATCAAGATGCTATTTTTAATGATTGAAGATTGTATGCATTCATGAGATGTAGCTACTATCAGAAGTGCAATTCTTCGTGAAAGGAAATGTCCTTTTGTTTGTGGAAGAAAGCTCTTTAGAAATTCGAAAATATGACAATTCCAAGTAACTACTCGATGGGTTAAGGTCGAAAATTTGAGTTTTCATATAATAAGAAAACATTTCATTTTTGCCTCTTTTTAGTCGATTGAAACTATAGAACCGATCAACTGTTTGAGTCATCCGTCGACTGTTTTTATAGTTTTAGTCAACAATTATATTGTTATTCAAAAAATAAAATGCATATGTATATCAATCGATTAAACAAGCTTGACCAGTCGGCTAATATTGTATTAATCAACTGGTTATGTGGTTTTAGTCGACTTATTCTATGTAATCTTGTTTTTTTTCTAAAATAGAAATGAAACTTTGATGGTTTTGTGTGTGTATACCATTTTGAAGAGATTTTAACAAATTTATACTTCTAAACACAAAACACTCTGACTAATGCAATTTTGTTTGTCATCTTTGTCTTGTCTTATTTGTTGTATCTCTTCATTGGTTGATATATTTTCCTGCAAGGTTAAGTATATATAGAAATACTTCTTATGTTGTCACTATTAAAATATCAAACTATGGGGCTTTGACAAACTCCAAGCAACTATTGGACAAGACACCATGGATACTTGCCTAATAAGCTTCGATATGACCCACCTATTGCACTTTATCAACAAACTACGACAAGGCCACTACCCACTAACAAAGTGTAGAAAGTACCCTCTCCGTGAAGGACCTATCAATCTGCACAATGAAAAAAACATCTCCATCTACTAACCTCACTCTCCATATATTCCACAACGTGGTGCCTAATACCTCAACAAGTGGATAAAGTTTGAGTAATGCTCGAACTTTATAGAAGATAAGGACTTAGTAAACATATCTGTAGTGTTCTCCTCCCTGTGAACCTTCATAAGACAAACTAGCTTCTCTTGATTCATCGAGACAAGAAAGGACTCTCTCACCTCTATATGCTTCGTCTTCAAGCTGAAAGTCGGGTTTCGACTAAGTGGGTTACACTTTGACAATCAAACTTACCACAACTTCATCATATATGAAGCCAAAATAACACATCGATTGCTTCAAGTAGAGTGTCTCCTTAGCCACTTCAAAAGTAGATATCTGCTTTGCCTTTGTAGTAGACAAAGTAACTATCATATGCAACCTCACTCTCTAACTAATAATCGTCCCTCCAAGAGAGAACATATAACCTGAGGTTGACTTCCTTCGATCTCTATCTTCGGCTTAGTCAAAAGCACAAAATCCAACCATGCTAAAATCTCTACATCTGCCGCCAAACTTGAGCCTATGATCTATCTCTAAGATATCTAAAAATATATTTCACCGCCTCCCAATGCGCATTTTTGGGATTTCCATATATCTACTTACCAATCAAATAGCTTGTGCAATGTTAGACCTATTGCATACCATAACATACATCAAGCTACCAACTACACTCACATAGCGCACATTCTCCATTTAAGCCCTGTCCTTTTTTGAGATCGAAGATCCTTTATTAGAAAGCTGTATATGCAAAGGCATGGGTGTACTATTGGTCGCTCCATACTACACTGAGCAAGCGCATTCCAAATACATACCTTTCGAGTGAGCCTCAGAAGTCGAGGCTTTCCATCTTTTTAGATTCTCATACCCAGTTTATTCCTTGCTTCCCCAAGCTCTTTCATCTCCAATTCCACTTTTAACTTCAACTTCAATTTATTCATTTCAGCTTTATCCTTGGAGGCAATTAACATATCATCCGCATACAAGAGCAATTACACCCAATTACCATTCTTTAAATGCTTAAAATAAACACATGATCTTTAATATATTGATTAAAACCAAGTGAAAGCATAAAGGAATCAAACCTTTTGTACAACAATCTAGGTGACTACTTAATTCCATAATGAGACTTCTTCAACTTGCAAACCCAATCTGCTTTCACACTTGCAACAAATCCTTCCGGCTGCTTCATGTAAATGGTCTCCTCCAATTCGCTGTGCACGAAAGCGGTCTACACATCAAATTGCTTAAAATCCAAGTCTTGAGTAACAACTATTGTAGGAAAATTCAGATAGAGACATGTCTCGCTACAAGTGAAAATATCTCATCATACTCCATTCACTTCCATTATGAAAATACTTTTTCAAGTAATCTAACCTTGTATCTCCCATCATCCTTCACCTTGAACACCCATTTGCAACCTTTGGCCAGGCATCCTTAAGGAGGTGGTACTAAATTCCAAGTCTTGTTCTTCTTCATCGACTTTAACTCCTCTTCCATAGTGCAAATCCACTTCGAGCTATCACTCGATTTCATAATTTATTCAAGGTCAAATGGCTCGTTATGAACCACATGTAGAGCATAGTCAAACTGATCATCAAGGCTGATGTTTGCATATTGCTAATCTCCATACCTCTTGGATAGCCTAATAGACCTACGACTTGTTCAGGTGGGTATAACATCGCCTAAACTCCTTTCAGCTCCACCTTGAACCAAACTTCCACTAGCTTCTTGTACATCACCTATACTACTTGAAGGCACCTTTGGACTATACGGTGATGTCTCATCAACTGCATATTCCATTTTATCAACAACAGCTACAACTTCACTACTAGGATGAAATGTGGGAACTACTTCATCTCCTTAGGCTTATAAGAATCAACTGATGTGGTAGGTAACTCTTCATTAGGATGAACATTGCAAACACAAAAAATGTAACAGGTATGGAATGAACAGTCTTCTTATCAACTGGGTTCCAAATTCAACATCCTTTAACTCTATCCATATATCCCATAAATATGCTATTGTATGCCTTAGCCTCCAAATTATCATCGCATGTGTGGTGCACATACATAGGACAACCAAAAATACGAAAATAACCAAGATACACTGCTTTACATATCCAATTTTATTCTGGAATCTTACCATCCATGGCTGAGCATGGAATTCGATTTATAATATGCATTGCAGTTGACAAGGATTCATCATTAAAGCCTTTGGATAAGCGCGCGGTCAATCTTAAGAAATGAACCTTTTCAAGTAAGTCTGATTCATCCCCTCAACAAGCTCTATTGGATTGTGAACCACTAGGTGCAATGAAATATCACTGAATAATATTCTACTTATAAAAATCGAGAAACTCTCTAAAGACAAATTTGTGTCCATTATAAGACCTATTCACCTTCAACTTGCAACTAGACTGGTTTTCAACTAGCACCTTCCAAGCTTTAAATTTCTCAAAATTTCCGAATTTCCCTTAATAACATTCACCTGAACTTTCTAAGAAAAGTCATCAATGAAGGAAATAAAATACTTCTCTCACTAGTGGTAGCGATAGTTAATGGTCGGTAGACATTTGTATGTACATAATCATGTACTATCTCTGATCTATGAAGTCTAACTCCAAAAGATACCCATCTACTTACCTAGTACACACTTTTGGTAGAAATCCAACTCATCAATGCTTTCTCCTTCAATCGCCTTCTATCAGTGAAGAAATTTAATCCTTTCTTTGAAATATGACTCAATCCAAGATGCCAATGGCTAGTGGCATCAAAAGCATTATAACTATGTACTCCAATACAAGACTCTCCAAGCACGGTGGTTCCTTTTACCAGATACAGATTCAAAAACACATTACCATTCATTAAAAATAGTGCACCCCTAGAAACCTTCAAACCATCCTTCTCTATAGCCACCTTGCATTCCATGGATGCCAATTATCCCAAAGAGATCAATGACTTCCGAAAACCTAGCATATAGCGGACAACTGTCAAAGTGCAAATCACTTCGTCAAATATATGAATCCATGCTTTACCATCTCCCATGGATCTACAACAAGCATCATTTCCCATAAGAATTGCACTTCCCTCCTTTCTAACAAGAGAGATAAAGTAATTCCTATTTGGCATCATGTAGAACGACGCCCCTGAATCAAGCACCAAATGGTTTGATATATCTGATGTTGTAACCAACACATCGCCAAATACAGTCTTCTCTACCGCAATCGATGAAGATCTATCCTCGGTCTTCCTTTTAAAATCCAGAGAATCTCTCTTCCAATGGCATGGTTTCTTATAGTTGTGACACTTCCCATCCCTACACTTTCCTCTCTAACCATTTCCGTGCTTCCTAGACTTGGAACACCCCTTAGGATTCTGACTCTTCTTCTCTCTCTTACTCTCTAGTGAATAAACCCTAACTACTATGCCCACCTTTACCTTCACTCATCTCCTTCATCTAATATCTCAAGTATTTACAGGGAGACCCAATTTCACATCCTCTACCATCAAAGTGTTTCTCCCAAACATCATACTATTAGCGTAATCTATGTAACACTCTAGAAAGGAACACATAAGAGCCGTTGCCTTCTGATCTTCATCCACCTTCAAATCAACAGTCTTCACCTTCATTGAAAGATCATCAAAGCAACTAAGATGCATCGTCAGTGAAGTACTCTTTCTCATCTTTATGATGAAAATTTCTTCAGCAAAATCAGACGGTTTGTGAGCGACTCCTACAGAGATTCTTTAACTTGGTCAAAATACCTCCAGTAGTTGATCCACTGCTAATCTCCAAAATAAGATTCTCTTCCATGGCCAACTATAGAGTAGTAAAAACCCATTCTTTCATCTCCTTCTCCACAACTAAAATACCAATGGGCAATTTCTTTGTGTCAAACACCACCTAACCAACTATATTTCTCCTTAAAACAACTTTCATCCTCCATTGCCACTTCTCGAAGCCATTATTCCCAACCTACTTCTCTATCTCCAATTGAGGTACTAATGCCATATAAAATCCACTAACATAGGGTCTTGCCTGAACTTGGGAAGTTTCATCTCTTGCCATACAGCCTAATATCTTTTTTTAACTACCAAATAGCTCCAATACCAGATTATTGGGGAAATTTTGGATTAGCACTCCCAAACGCAGCAGAAATAATAGGATCGTATTGATGGCGAGGTAGAACAAATGAAACCAATTCCCAAAAATAAGCAATTACAAATATGCGCAAACAAAATAAAAAATAAAACATAGAATTTATAGTGGTTCTACTATCACAAGATAGTGTACGTTCATTTTAGGAAGAGTAGATTTTATTACTTTCTAAGAAAAGAAAATTAAAAGATTGATAATAGAGGCTAAGAAGAAGAAATACAACTTGAGAGGAATATATTAGTCTCTAAAGAATGATTATCATTATATAGAGATTATTCATTAGGGTTGAAGCAATTGATTTATAGTAATATATTAATGCCTCGTCAACTCTTCCATTCGTATGGGAAATGTTTATTCATTAGATTTTTTCAGTTTCCTCCAATTTGCTTGCACATGATAAAATGCCTTCTTTAATTAACCGATTAGGGAATTGATTGATTACTTCAATGTCTCGAAATAACTCCTCATTTAGATAATTTCTTTCCTTCATTAATTCGTTAAAAGAGACAGTAAATTTGAATTACATATTGACATAAATATCATCTAAATGTTCTTTAATATGTAATTAACATGTCACCAAAATCTAACATACACACACAAATATATTGATGGATAATACATAAATGTGTTTACAAAAATGAAATGCAATCTTAAAAATTTGAATTTTATTATTTTTTGGCCTGAATTAGATTGATAATGACAAAAGTGACATGATTTTTTTCTAAAAAATTATGTCGTTTGTCCATCATTATCTTGTTTGCTTTGCTATATTTCGGTTCTTTTGCATATTTATTACATTTTTTACTATTAATTCACCATTTGATAGAGCAAATGAATTTCCAAATTCCATATGGTTATAATTGAAACTGGAACGGTATTATCGAAACTATTCGAATTTTGTCGTTTCAAAATAAATATATTAAGTGGAATAAAATAATTAATCTTAAAATAAAAATGACTAAAGTAAAGTACGGCATTCCAATAATTAAAAAACATGGAATTATAGTTCCTAAAATGAATAAAATACGAGTTAGAGGAAAAAAAAGCTGAAAAAAATATAGTTGCAATGGTAAAACTAGAACAAAAATTGAGAAGCTCCCAAAAATAACCAATTGATTGGTTAAGGAATACAACCAAAATTGCACTACGCTGATTTTGGTTAGTTTTGTAACCAATCATAACCGATGTGTAAAGACTCAAAAATTAGAATTTATTCAGCATCTCGAAGATCGCGACGGTCAAATACAATGGTCAAAACCGACGGAAAAACTATAATTTTTAAAAATTACTAGATAAATAACATATTTAACATATCCAATTTCTAAAATATCTTATGAATTGTCATCGAATTTCTTGAAGGGTGATTTGTTTTGTTTTTTTCCCTAAATAGGCAGGAATAAAGTTTAGAATTGATTATCTAACAAAAAGTATAAAAAAATATTATATTTCTCCTTGGGAAACATTCCAAATTATCAAAAGTTCAAGGTAATTCAAAAAAAATTCTAAGACAAAGAAATAAAAATTTTAATTAAACAATTCAAAATTTTTATTACTGCAAAACAAAATTTTGTCTTAATTTATTTTTTTAATAATTAATCACACTTATACCGCATAATTTCAAACGGTAAACCCTATCTCATTTTCACTAATTCGGTTGTATAACTTTCATGATTATTTTGGTATATTTGGATCTTAAATTAATTTAGGGTAAAATTAACATCTACAGGTTATATTATATATGCATTAAATTCCAGATTTAATATTCGAGGTGAAAAAATGGGCGTTCATATTAAAATCTAACTTAATCAACTTATATTTCCAATTTACTTTAATCAAAATTAAATAGGAGTCATATTCATATGGTTTATATTTCTATTAAATTTCCAACTAATGGCAATTACCAAATAAACAATATCTCATGTTAAATTGGATAAATATCTATATCAAATAGGTGTGTAAATAAATTCAATTACATATAAATCAACATTATTAATAATGGACTCACTCACCTCTAATAAACTATTTCCCACTTTATCTGCCTTGAATCGGCTCCACTTGATTGTTGATCTATCTCCATTCTTGTTTGCTTTTATCCTCAACTTGATTATCTTCTTTCTAATCTTTTATATATTTTTCTTTTCTTTTTCCTTTGAAGAACATGTTGATTTGAAGAGAAATAAAGAGTTTTGAAAGAGACAGAGTTTGATGGCATACACGATTGATTAGGGTTCTGTTAGATTAATATCCTATCGATGCTCCAATCGACCTGAATCGTTAGATTTAATTATATAATATCCGAACAGTTTGACCTACGAAAACCCTAGTAAAAACAGTGACCAATCGACTGGTGGGTATACGACGGTCGATCGTTAAGGGTCGACCGGTTCCAACCTGGGTGTTGACCGGTTAAACTTGTCTGTTTTAAATAATTTCTTTCCATATTTATATATTTTAATTATTTTCAATTTCATATCTTTAAACCTAACTTTTTTATATGAATTTCGTTTTCAAAACTCTATATTTGAAATATCTAGAAAATCTCTATGAACTTAGCAGTGCATGTTTTGCCGGCAAATTTTGATGTTTGTAAAAATTTCAAACTTACCCTTATTATATTTAAATTAATTTTTTATATTAAATTAGTTTTACGGAGTGGCTACCCACTTGTTAGCAGGAGAAGTCAACTTAATACTTCACTTCTATAGAAAATCATTCTTTAAAAATCGCGGAGAAACATTCCAAGCAATTCAAAAATTGATGGAGATTTCAAACAAATCAGTAATTCAATAAAAAAAATTCTTACAGGCACTTAATGCATGATTCAAGCTATTAAGAACAGCTGCGTATTTTGGAGTACAGTATGCATGAATCCTTTGCTGGAAGCTCAAATACGAACGCATGTTCAAATCGGCATTGAAAGAAGAGGGAGCAAGCTGAACTAACGATTGGCTTAGTGACGCAGCGGATTAACAAAAACTTGCTTTGACGATGGAATTAGCAATCGGTGAATTGAAAATACTGCAATGCCCGAATTCGTTGATCCGAAGATACCGAATTCTAGCGATCTCTGACTCGTGGATCCGAAGATTCCGGGAAAGAGATCTACAATTCTTCAACGTTGATCTTGCGCACAAGATTCCGTGAATCGGCTTCACAAACGAAGATTCGAGCGCACTCGAATGTCGTAGGTGGAGATAGGAGATCAAACACTCGACTACCAATTTAATGAAAGCACAAAGCTAACAAAAGAAGAATTTTATTCAAATTTCAACAACCTTTACAAGTGACACGACTTGTCTATTTATAGGCTTACAACTCAACACACAACAAAAAAAAAATTACAACACAAGTGGTTTACAATCAGACGACTTAGAAAAATACAATCAGCGACTTAAAGTGACTGGCTACGACTTATGAAACCCGGTAACGACTCAAGTTAACTCGGTTACGACTCATCAGCAGGCTGTAAGGCAAATTTCACGACATAAGGATAATAGTTCGCGACTTAAAAAAATAATTTGCTCTGATACCATTCGCGACTCATGAATCGATCGCTTGTTTGCTTGCGCGCGGCATATGGAAGAGGCGGAGGGGAAGTTTAAGTCGTTCGCGACTTATCGCAGTATCGCGATTTAGGGTTTTGGGTCGGGGAGAGGTGCGGTCGCGGATCGTGGATGAGGGTGAGTCGCGAGTTGAAGTAGGGCTGAATCGTGAGTCGTGGCTCGTGGTGGAGATGAGTCGTGGATCGTGGATGAGGATGAGTCGCGGGTTGTGAATCGTGAGTCGCGAGCATGGTGATGAGTCGCAATTTCAAGTTAAAGGCTTCATCACTTAGTCAGATAAGTTGAAAGTTATTGCAAATCTCTTCATTTTTACCGCATGCTTCTGATACTAAGTTCGACTTGCTAGCTATTATTTACAACTTTGAATAAGTAGGTCATGCCTGATGGTTAATAAAAATTATGTGTTGTGAAATAGTCATTGATTTCGTTCGACCCATAAATGTCGTACTGTTACACTGATAGCTACGTCCATTATGTCATGATAAAAGGATTTATTGATCTGCCAATTTGAAAGATAGGTCATGACAAAATGTCTCAATGTCATTGTATAAAAGCTTTAATTTTTGTTTGATGCCTGCCTAAACCTGTTTCTGTTCCTTCTTTTTTGTTGCATAAAAAACACTTTGTAGTTTGAGGATTGCACCAATTTTTGATTTTGTCCAGTGTATTTAATCTGTTCAACACTGCAAGATACAAACACATTGCATCTTTGGAGCATTTTTCAAATTCCATATATGATGAAACTGGCCTTGAGTTGGTTCCTTAATTCAAATCCAGTCCCAAGCTGACTTAAAACTGATCTGTCCATTGAGATTGGGCTTCCACCACCAAAAATCACTTTCTATATTATTGTGAATGATAACTTTTCCAGTTTGGGTTCTGATATTGGGAGGAAAATCGTAGTTGTTGAGGCACCATTGGGAGTCTGAGATGAGTGCAGACGTTTCCTTTTCTGAATTCCCAATATGGCTCATTGATTGCCATCAAACTATACTGACTAACGTGTTTTCATTAAGCCAGGGGTCGAACCATAACTAGTGTTTTTGCATTGGCAATTTTCTTTTTGACCATGCCATGATATAATGATCTTGTTTTAAGCAGTAACTTCCACGTAAATGTTGCATTTTTGTCTTCTTGAATTATCCAACAAAAATTTTACAGTATCTTTGCTGCATTCACTTTGCCTACATGCTTTTTTAATTTAAGCAATCCCAATTGATTTTTAAAGCATGAGAATTAGCAAGATCATTTAGATTTCTCAGCCCCATACCTCCTTCATATTTGGATTTACATACTGTATTCCAATTCATAGGGTATTTTCTTTCTTGCTATAAGAAATTTGCACAAATACTTTAAATATGGGAAATTATATTTTTTGGCATTTAATCTGCATCCAATAACTGATTCCAGGCATAAATTGAATCAGACATCAGACTCCAGGCATGCAGCAGGCTCCAGCCTATTGAGTCGCGGGTTGTGAATCGTGAGTCGCGAGCATGGTGACGAGTCGCAATTTCAAGGTAAACGCTTCATCATCCTCCCCTTGTTTGAAAGAATTCATCCTCGAATTCACATTTTCGTCATCTTCGTCAAGTTCCTCTTCATAATATGGAATTAAGTGTTTGACATTGAAAACATCAGAAGTATGAACATTTTCTGGCAACTTTAACCGGTACGCATTATCATTGGTCTTCTTCAAGATTTCTACTGGTCCAATCTTTTGAGCTTTCAATTTGTTGTAAGTTCCAACCGGGAAATGATCTTTCGTCAAAACCGCGTAAACAAAATCACCTTCTTTGAAGACTACACTTCTTCGTTTCTTATCCGCAATTTGTTTATACTTCTCATTTGCCTTTTCCAATCGTTCCTGAACGATTCTATGGCATTCCGTCAACCCTTCAACAAAATCAGCAGCTCGTTTAACTGTCCTCTTCGGTTGTGGTACTACTGCCAAATCCAATGGTCCCCTGGGTAAATTTGAATATACAATCTGAAATGGACTGAATCCCGTACTACGATTCACCGCATGATTATGAGCAAACTCTGCCTGGCATAACTTCATGTCCCAACTCTTCAGATTGTCCTTTACAAGACATCGCAACAGATTTCCCAACGATCTGTTAACAACTTCGGTCTGTCCGTCCGTCTACGGATGGTACGCGCTACTGAAATTCAGCTTTGTTCCGACCATCTTTCACAAACTTAGCCAAAAGTGATTCAGAAAACGAGTATCTCTATCCGACACAATAGACTCTGGTAACCCATGAAGTCGATAGATTTCTTTAAAGAACAACTGAGCAACACGAACAACATCTGCCGTCTTCTTACACGCAATAAAATGTGCCATCTTCGAAAACCTGTCCACCACAACAAATATAGAATCATTCCCCCTTTGAGTTCTCGGCAAACCCAACACAAAATCCATACTAATATCAACCCATGATTTAGTAGGCATGGGTAATGGCATATATAACCCCGCATTCGTAGCCGTTCCCTTCGAAACCTGACAGATATGACATCTCTCCACAAATCTCTCTACCTCTTTCCTCATTGACGGCCAAAAATAAGATTGTGTAATTAACTGCAATGTACGATCACGGCCCACATGTCCTTCCTCGTGCAATTCCTTGATAATCTTTATTCTCAAGCTACAGTCTGGTATGCATAATCGATTTCCTTTGAACAAGAATCCATCAACCAATACAAATTCATCAGTATTCCCATCCTTAACTTTCTCAACAAACTTTGCAAAGTAAGGGTCTTCTTCAATCAGTTCTGGCAATAATTCAAACCATGTCACTTCAACTTTCATTGTTGTTAATAAATGACTCCTCCTACTCAAAGCATCAGCTACACGATTCGTCACCCCAGACTTGTGTTTGACAACAAAAGTAAATTGCTATAAATAGGCAATCCACGATGCATGCCTTGCTGAAATCTTGTCCTGCCCTTGCATATGCTTCAACGCCTCATGATCAGTGTACAGAACAAATTCTTTCTGAAACAGATAATGTCTCCAGTGTTTAACAGCTTGTACGACAGCATAAAATTCAACATCATAAGTACTATATCTCATCTTTGCTCCTGACAACTTCTCACTGAAATAAGCAACGGGTTTCCCACTCTGACTCAAGACTCCACCAATTCCCACCTTCGACGCATCAGTATGCAATTCAAACAACAACTGAAAATCTGGTAAAACAAGAATCGGTGCTGTCGTCAATAGTTCCTTGATCTTCTCAAAAGCAACCCCCACTTCCACTGACCATACAAACCGTGTCCCTTTCATGCAATCAGTAACCGGAGCCATCACGCTACTGAAGTGTGGAATGAATCTTCGGTAGAATGACGCTAGCCCATGAAAACTTCTCACTTTCGTAATTGTCTTTGGCTGTGGCCAATTCCTGACTGCTTCAACTTCATTCTGGTCCACCTGTATACCTTCTCCTGACACAACATATCCCAGAAATAAAACACTATGCGTCATGAACACGCGTTTCTTCGTAGCAGCATAAAATTGTTCCTCACGAAGAATAATCAGCACTTTCCTCAAATGTTGAACATGCTCCTCCATATTCCTGCTATATATCAGAATATCATCGAAATAAACCACCACGAACTTCCCAATGAATGGTCTAAAGATTTGATTCATCACCCGCATGAATGTACTAGGTGCATTTGATAAACCAAATGGCATAACCAACCATTCGTATAACCCCTCTCTCGTTTTGAAGGTTGTCTTCCATTCGTCTCCAGGTCTAATCCGAATTTGATGATAACCACTTTTCAAATCAATCTTCGAAAAGATAGTAGCCCCACTCAACTGATCTAGCAAGTCATCCAACCTCGGCATTGGAAATCTATATCTCACAGTAATCTTATTCAAGGCTCGACTGTCAGTGCACATCCTCCACGTCCCGTCCTTCTTCGGTACTAACAAAGCCGGCACAGCACATGGACTCAAACTTTCCTGCACACGTCCCTGCTCAAGTAACTCTTCCACCTTCCTCCTCAACTCTTCATGTTCCTTCGGACTCATTCGATAATGTGGTCTATGTGGTAATACTGCTCCCGGAACAAGATCGATTTGATGTTGAATGTCTCGCAGTGGCGGTAACTCCTTGGGCAACTCTTCTGGAAATACATCCTCAAATTCTTTCCAAACTGGCTTCGCCTCTTCTGGGATTTCAACCTTTTCACTACAATCTCGTCCAATTAACAGGAATACTTCAGGCTCCTCTTCAACTTTCTTAACAAACTCTTTCAATGATAGCAAATTTTTTAGCTCTTCAATCTTCTCAGATTTACTCTCTCCCTGTTGTCTCTTCTTTGGAACTAAAATAATCTTAACGCCTTCAAACATAAAACTGTAGCTATTGGTTCGACCGTCATGCTGCACCGCTCGATCATACTGCCACGGTCTACCCAAAAGCAAATGACAAACATCCATCTCAACTACATCACACCAGATTTCGTCTTTATATTTCTTCCCAATAGAAAA
Source organism: Allium cepa (assembly GCA_030765085.1). Lineage (NCBI taxonomy): Eukaryota > Viridiplantae > Streptophyta > Magnoliopsida > Asparagales > Amaryllidaceae > Allium > Allium cepa. Next base: position 336,947,537 of record CM060929.1, on the reverse strand, counting down.
TGGAACTCGAACTCGTTTATCCACCTTCACCTCTCCTCCTTTTCTCAGCCACGCTAACTTGTAAGGATTCGGATATTTCTCCGTCTTCAATTTCAATTTTCTCACCGCTTCTGTAGAAATAATATTGTCACAACTTCCTGCATCAATCACAAATTTACAAACTTTTCCCAATATAGTGCATGTCGACTGAAAGATGTTACTCCTCAACCAACTAGCTTCATCTTCTTGCTTTGTGTTAAACAAGACCCCCTCATCATTAGATTACACCCTTCGTCTCCCGATGCGATATCTTGTTCATTCTCCTCAACTGGACTATCTTCACCCTCAACAGCATCCTCACTTTCAACTTCAGCTATCATAGTTCTCTTCTTCGGCTTCGGACACTCGTTGCTTTTATGACCCATCTCCTGGCAATTGTAACATTTGAATCCACTGTTAACCTTCGCCTTCTCAGTCTCCTTTACTACAGGTTTACTGACAGGTTTAGAAACATTAGAACTTCCGCTAACACCCTTCACTTGATTGTTGGAATTAGTAAACACACCACCTCCACGCCTTCCCTGCTTCTCCCAAGCCAACGCCTTTTGGTGTGCTTCCGCCACAGATCTCGGATCAAACATATTAACCATATCCTGGATCTGCATTCGTAACCCTCCAACAAATCTAGCAGTCAATTGTTCTTCTGTCTCCATTATATCGTTCTTGGCAATGAGTTGGTAAAATTCATCGACGTAATCGTTGACTGATTTCGTTCCCTGCCTTAGATTCTGCAATCTCTGGTACATAAGTGATTGATAGTTGTATGGTAAAAATGTAGCTCTCATCAATTTCTTCATTTTCTCCCAATCAATAACCTTTGACTTTCCCATCCGTTCTCGTGTAGGTTTAGTTTCCTGCCACCACGCCAAAGCTCTTCCCCTCAATCTCGTAGCAACCAACTTCACTCGACGATCTTTAGGAACCTCCTTGAAATCAAAGATCTCTTCAACATTAGACAACCAATCCAAAAATTCTTCGGCAACCATTCCACCTTTAAATTCAGGAATTTCCGTCTTCATTCCCGATTCCCATCGACGATCATCATCTACATCTCGATACTGACGTCGTGTTTGTTCTCTATCTCGGTAATGAACACTTCCCCTATCACCATCAAACTCCTCATGAAAATCTGAAGTATATCGATGTCGATTACGACCTCCAACATCTCTACTATCACTCCTTCGATCAACATTCCTATCACGATTATCAACACTTCTATGATCTTCTCTTCTCTTCCGATCTGAATGTATCGAAGCTCTACTTCTCCCATGGCTCGATTCAGGTGAAACTCTTCTTCTACTTTGATTCATTTCAAGCATCATTCTCTCTAAGCGACCAATTCCTTCATTCAACTTCTCAGTGAAGCTCTCGTTGATTTGTTGCTCCATTTCATCGGCCTCTTCTCTTCCATACAAGGCATTAATATTGCGATGACGTTGAGCTCGTCTCGGTGGCATGATTGAACTTCACAAATAATTCAACAAATCAAAACTTCACAAAATCTTTAAACAACAAACTTCAACTTCAAAAGTTTGCACGCTCAAACTTCACTTTAACTCGGCTCGGCTCCCACTAGCTAGCACAAGCTTGCTTCGACTTAAGGCTTAGGTCTCTCGACTTCTAACAAAGCACAACTCCAACACTTCAACACAAGAACAAGGCACGGCCTATGCTTGACTCGGCTCGGCCTCAAAACCCACTTCAATACTTTGGCGTGCAAAATTCTACCCCACAAATTCAAACACTTTTGCACACTTTGATCCAAAATGAAATGGATCGAAAGTCTTCAAACTTGTTGCAACTTCAAGATGAACACGATGAACTTCAAACTTCAAACTCCTTGGCTCCAAGACTCGGCTTAGCTATGATTGGCTAAGTCTAGCTCTGATACCAAAACTGACGCAGCGGATTAACAAAAACTTGCTTTGACGATGGAATTAGCAATCGGTGAATTGAAAATACTGCAATGCCCGAATTCGTTGATCCGAAGATATCGAATTCTAGCGATCTCTGACTCATGGATCCGAAGATTCCGGGAAAGAGATCTACAATTCTTCAACGTTGATCTTGCGCACAAGATTCCGTGAATCGGCTTCACAAACGAAGATTCGAGCGCACTCGAATGACGTAGGTGGAGATAGGAGATCAAACACTCGACTACCAATTTAATGAAAGCACAAAGCTAACAAAAGAAGAATTTTATTCAAATTTCAACAACCTTTACAAGTGACACGACTTGTCTATTTATAGGCTTACAACTCAACACACAAAAAAAAAATTACAACACAAGTGGTTTACAATCAGACGACTTAGAAAAATACAATCAGCGACTTAAAGTAACTGGCTACGACTTATGAAACCCGGTAACGACTCAAGTTAACTCGGTTACGACTCATCAGCAGGCTGTAAGGCAAATTTCACGACATAAGGATAATAGTTCGCGACTTAAAAAAATAATTTGCTCTGATACCATTCGCGACTCATGAATCGATCGCTTGTTTGCTTGCGCGCGGCATATGGAAGAGGCGGAGGGGAAGTTTAAGTCGTTCGCGACTTATCGCAGTATCGCGATTTAGGGTTTTGTGTCGGGGAGAGGTGAGGTCGCGGATCGTGGATGAGGGTGAGTCGCGAGTTGAAGTAGGGCTGAATCGTGAGTCGTGGCTCGTGGTGGAGATGAGTCGTGGATCGTGGATGAGGATGAGTCGCGGGTTGTGAATCGTGAGTCGCGGGCATGGTGATGAGTCGCAATTTCAAGGTAAACGCTTCATCACTTAGTCAGATAAGTTGAAAGTTATTGCAAATCTCTTCATTTTTACCGCATGCTTCTGATACTAAGTTCGACTTGCTAGCTATTATTTACAACTTTGAATAAGTAGGTCATGCCTGATGGTTAATAAAAATTATGTGTTGTGAAATAGTCATTGATTTCGTTCGACCCATAAATGTCGTACTGTTACACTGATAGCTACGTCCATTATGTCATGATAAAAGGATTTATTGATCTGCCAATTTGAAAGATAGGTCATGACAAAATGTCTCAATGTTATTGTATAAAAGCTTTAATTTTTGTTTGATGTCTGCCTAAACCTGTTTCTGTTCCTTCTTTTTTGTTGCATAAAAAACACTTTGTAGTTTGAGGATTGCACCAATTTTTGATTTTGTCCAGTGTATTTAATCTGTTCAACACTGCAAGATACAAACACATTGCATCTTTGGAGCATTTTTCAAATTCCATATATGATGAAACTGGCCTTGAGTTGGTTCCTTAATTCAAATCCAGTCCCAAGCTGACTTAAAACTGATCTGTCCATTGAGATTGGGCTTCCACCACCAAAAATCACTTTCTATATTATTGTGAATGATAACTTTTCCAGTTTGGGTTCTGATATTGGGAGGAAAATCGTAGTTGTTGAGGCACCATTGGGAGTCTGAGATGAGTGCAGACGTTTCCTTTTCTGAATTCCCAATATGGCTCATTGATTGCCATCAAACTATACTGACTAACGTGTTTTCATTAAGCCAGGGGTCGAACCATAACTAGTGTTTTTGCATTGGCAATTTTCTTTTTGACCATGCCATGATATAATGATCTTGTTTTAAGCAGTAACTTCCACGTAAATGTTGCATTTTTGTCTTCTTGAATTATCCAACAAAAATTTTACAGTATCTTTGCTGCATTCACTTTGCCTACATGCTTTTTTAATTTAAGCAATCCCAATTGATTTTTAAAGCATGAGAATTAGCAAGATCATTTAGATTTCTCAGCCCCATACCTCCTTCATATTTGGATTTACATACTGTATTCCAATTCATAGGGTATTTTCTTTCTTGCTATAAGAAATTTGCACAAATACTTTAAATATGGGAAATTATATTTTTTGGCATTTAATCTGCATCCAATAACTGATTCCAGGCATAAATTGAATCAGACATCAGACTCCAGGCATGCAGCAGGCTCCAGCCTATTGTCATTAGAAAATTCATTAGAGGATGTTGCAAAGGATCACTAGAGGCAAGCCAGAGGAATAGCAGTTCAACCTAGTTCCGCAGCGTCAAGTTGTTTGTAAATGTGTGAAATTTGTTGTGCACGTGCACGGGTGTACAGTGTGCATGTGCACAGGGCTGGGTTGATATTTGGATAAGTTTGTATTATGTGGTTTGATAATGGGTAGTCTTTAATTATTCATTCAAGTATTCTATAAATATGTATCAGGTGTGAGTTGTAAGAATGTTAGTGAGTGAAATTTGTTTTATTTGAAACTGTGTCATTTCTTTATTTTCAAATTTTGTTTCCCTCTCATTCATATCTTTGTTCATCTCCTTCCTGTTAATTCTTGAACTCTAATCAAATCACTGTCTAACCTATGGCTGGACCAAGAAACACTTTCAAGAAGAAGGATCATGTCAAAGTGGTATCGGAGCAAGTTGATGACCCACCTCCTCATCAACATAACGATCAAGAAAATGATAAATAGGATGACAGTCATCTATCAATGCCTGATCGGGATGATGAAGATGAGCTATGGCAACGGCAAGAGCATATTAATGAGAGAACCAACCAAATCTTATCACAGCTTCAAGAAGCCCATCAAGAACTGCATAATTTTCACCGAGAACTCCATCAAAGCTTGCATTATACAACTCACGTAATAAATCTCAAGATGGATCAAATTACAGATACCCTAAATGAAGTGTTACAGGGGATGAAGAGCAATCAAAACTTATCTCCACAGCCCTCACATCAATCAAAATCCCAACCCTATATACCTCCATTCCAGAGAAATACATCAAGAAACCACTCTGACCTGAGTTTGAATCCTGGACAGAACCTAATCATACCATGTACCCATAAGCTACTCCAATACACCACCACTAAACTCGAGTTCCCTACATATTATGGTGATGAAACAGTGATGGAATGTTTGGAGCAAGTAAAACAACTTTTCAGGTATCACCAATCTCTCGAAACTGAATGAGTTCCTACATGTTCGTTTCACCATAAACAAGATGCTCAAAAGTGGTTTAAATGGTTGTCAAAGAATGTCAAGAACTACATGCGCTGGAAGGTTTTCAAAGAAGAAAACATTATAAGATTTGCTCCCCCTGAATTGAGGAAACCGCTCGGTGCCTTTGCAAACTTGAAACAACTAATAACAGTACAAGCTTACCTTACCAAATTCAAATTACTACAAGGTTTACTTGATCATTTACACCCCGATTATGTTTTTGACAAATTTATGGATGGTCTTAAAGATGAAATCAAGTATGATGTTGAGGCTTCAAGGCCAACTTGCTTTAAAGAAGTTATGAAGTTAGCTAAAAATTTTGAAGGAAAATATAACAGCACCAAGAAGGCCACAAGAACCCTAAATTATTCCTACCCATTTCCAATGACAGAGGTAATCCTTCAAAAACCATTCCTAATTCCTCTCCTACCTACCAGAATCCAGCAAGGACAAATGCACTGAATGAACCTGCTAGAATTAAGGGTTTGACACCTGAAGAGATACTTGAAAAAAGGAGAAAAAAATTATGTTATGGGTGCGATGAGAAGTGGCATGCAGGCCGCCAATGCAAGAACAAGCATGTATATATTCTTGAAGCGATTATGGAATTAGATAGAGAAGATGAAAATGATGAAAATCTGGAGACCAAAACTATAGAAGGGAAAGAAGTAGAAGAAGGTGAAGGGAACCCGGCCATTACGTTCCATGCTATGTGTGGAATTCCTACTTCACATACTATCAGAATTACTGGAATGATTCAAGGCAAACAGGTGCAGACTCGGGTCCACCGGTAACTTTATCGATGTAGCATTGGCCAAAAAACTAGGGTTACCTATGGGTGATTCAAAAATGCATGATGTGGTGATAGCTAATGGAGACAGACAACAGGGATTAGGAATCTGTAAGCAATTGATTCTCAAATGTCAAGGTTGTAGCCTAAAAATTGACTTACTACCTTTTCCATTGGATGGGTGTTAAGTGCTATTAGGTGCACAATGGATGAAAATCTTGGGTGAAATCACTTTGAACTTCAATGAGATGCAGATTAAGTTCACTTACATGGGCATGGGGTATGTTTGGAAGGGAATTCAACCTGGTGATGTGCGGCAAGTTAACCATAAGAGATTCAGTAAGGAGAGCAATGAAGGTCAAATAACTGTGATGTTGTGTGCTAATGAAGTGATTCATGAAATTCCAGACCCATCACCAATACCACTTACTGTAGCTACCATTCTCCACCAGTAACCAGAAGTCACTAACCCACTCACACACCTACAACCAAAAAGACCACAAGACCATAAAATTCCCTTGCTGGAAGGCTCCAAACCCAATTGTCTCAAACCTTACAGGCACTCCTTTCACATTAAGAATGAGTTAGAAAAGATCATACAAGACATGTTGGATTCGAGAGTGATCAGACCTAGTTACAGTGCTTATTCCTCACCCATGGTCATGGTCAGAAAGAAGGATGGTTCCTGGAGGTTATGTGTTGATTACAGGAGCTTGAATAACATTAAAATTAAAGATAAGTTCCCAATACCACTAGTAGATCACTTATTTGATGAGTTGCATGGCTCAAAATATTTTTCAAAATTGGATTTAAGGTCTGGCTATTATCAAATCAGAATGAATGAGGATGATATACATAAAACAGCCTTCAAAACCCATGAAGGCCATTATGAATTCACCATCATGCCCTTTGGGTTGTCAAATGCACTCTCCACTTTTCAATCTTTGAACACCATATTTAAGCCCTATTTAAGGACATTTGTACTCGTGTTTTTTGATGATATTTTGGTTTATAGCCAGACCACTAATGATCACTTAAACATCTCAAGCTGACATTTCAGGTGTTGAAGGACAACTCACTGGTTATCAAATTGTCTAAATGCACATTTATTAATGAGTCAATTGAATATTTGGGGCATGTTATATCAGGTGATGGGTTAGCTATAGACCCCAGCAAGGTGGAAGCTATTAGACAGGGGCCTCTTCCTGCCAATCTTAAAGCATTGAAGGGGTTCCTAGGGATTACAAGGTATTAAAGAAAGTATATACAAAATTATGGGGTGATTGCAAGGCCCCTCACTGATTTGCTAAAAAAGATGCTTTAAATTGGAGTGATATGGCCACAGAAGCTATGGAACACCTAAAGTAGTGCCTTACTAATCCTCCAGTACTATGCATGCCAGTCTTTGATCAGAAATTTATAGTAGAATGTAATGCAAGTGGAGTTGGAGTTGGAGCAGTCCTACTAAAAAATAAAGGCCCTATAGCCTTCTTAAGTAAAGACTTACATGGAAGAACACTACACTGGTCTACATATGAAAAAGAGTTGCTTGCTTTGATCCTGGCTACCAAGAAATGGTCACAGTACCTACTTGGAGGACAATTTATCATAAGAACTGACATCAGAGCTTAAAATACTTATTGACACAGAAATTGTTAGGAACTGAGTTGATGATGTTTTGATGACAACAACCTTATATAGTTATTGTACTTTACTTTATAAAATATAAGCTAACATTTTCATATAGATAGATATATATATATATACATATATGTATATAGGAAGTATATGCAGGTATTATCGAAGACTGATCAGTATAAAGACTCAAGCACCAAGATGAAGATTAGAGATTCAAGATTCAAGACTCTAGAGAATCAAGATTTCAAGATCTCAAGATAAGTGTCTAGTATTTTGTTAAAACTTCATAATAGCACTCTCATCTTTCTTCCAATTTTCTTTTGGGATGGAACCCAATTTCTATCGAAACCAGTGGCTTACAAACCCATGACAAGTAGCTTACAAACGTACGACAAGTGGCTTACAAACCCATGAAAATCAAAATCATTTAAACTACTTTGTAAAAGTTCTCGAGTCCTATGGAGGAGCTCTGTAGGAAGGTTCTTGCAATTTCAGTTTGAATATATTTTTCAAAATGTTTTTAAATCTGTTTTTCAAAATGTTTTAGCTTTCAAAATCATGTTTTCAAAAATATTTTCAAACTTTGTTTTAGCCTTGAAATATTCCTCTATTCTGATTTTAAAAACTTCTATTTTTAAAACATCAAAACTTATTCTGATTTTAAATATTACTTATATAATTGACGGTCTATATCAATTATATATATATATTTAAAATAATGTTTTATATTCATTCTCTATCTCAAAATATTGTTTAAACACTTTATTTTGCTTCAGAGAAGTTTCAACTTGTTTTAAATTCAAATGCTTTTACAAAACAACATCTCTACAATTTTGAACTGAGGGATGTCGACATATGGGGATACCCCATGTCGACATGGTGACAGTTGGATTCCAAAATTCAAATTTCAAAAGAAGTGTCTATTCGTTCAAAAACCTTTCGCCAATGGTTATGACTGTTGTGCATCTATATAAAGGCTTCCAAAACGAATTTTTTTAACAACTAACTTTCTTATTTTCTTCACTCTTTTTTCTCCACCATTCCATATCCATAAAACTTCATATTTCCAAGGTCGTGCCATCATTCTGCCAAATTCTCAATAGGAAATCATTTAGATACTCTCTCTATTTGATTCTCCATCATTCTACTAAAGATCAAAGTGCTATTCAGAGTTATAGGGTTAATTTGTATTCAAAAAGTTCATAGAGTCTATCCATTCAATAGGATTGTTATTAAGAAGTGTTAGGGTGATCTTGTGCCCCGTAAATCAAGAGAGTTTACCCCAGACTCGGAGATAGGAGGGTTCCTCAAGACCTTAGAAATTGAGGGTTGTAATTTGGATATTGGCTTATAAAAATCTGTACAAGGATATTGCCTTGGTGCAGGACTGGATGTAGGAGGATTCCGAACCAGTATAAAATCCGGTGTGTTCTTTCCTTTTACTTGCTTTACTTTACTATTTGCATTTGTGATATGTTCTGTGATCATTCTATGTTAGAATTCTGTTTAGATTTGTGTTAAAAGTTTTAATTTAGTCATATAGTTCATATATTCTTTAAAACACTATTCACCCCCCCTCTAGTGTTATTTCTGCCTTTAGATCCTTAATCCGCATCCCCAACAATTGGTATCAGAGCATTGGTTTTCATTGATTTCATAATCTGAAACTTGAAAAATATAAAAATGGCATTTTTGGAAAATTGTGTTAAAACTGTTTTGAATCTATGCATCTAATCAAAGTATCATAAGTCTGCATATAGTTATTTTGAAAAATCAAGTTATCTACCGAATTGGTGTATTATGCAGGAACAGACATGTTATATGGCTTTTGACGAATCAACACCCAATGGACAAACTGTGCAAATTGAGAAAGATAAATGGATACTTGATAGTGGCTGTTCGAGGCACATGACTGGAAATCCCGAGATACTCAAGGACATTACTTATCAAGATGGTGGATTAGTCAATTTTGGTGACAACTCTAAAGGATATGTGGTTGGCGTCGGCAATGTCGGTAACTCTAAAACTTTACTTATTTCTGATGTCTTATTGGTTAGGAACTTAAAACATAATCTGCTTAGTATAAGTCAACTTTGCGATAAAGGTTTTAAAATTAAATTTGAAAAAGATAAATGTCACATTGAAGATGATAAGTCTAATATAATTTTTGAAGTTATTAGGAAGAAAAATATTTATATCCTTAGTATGAAAATTTCAAATGATAATCTATGTCTTTTGGCTAATACAAGTGACCCTTGGATCTGGCATAAAAGATTTGGCCATTTGAATTTCAAATTATTATCTAGGATATCAAAACTTGACTTAGTTAGAGGTCTACCCAAGTTAAACTTTAAAATAGGTAGTATTTGTGATGCTTGTCAATTAGGAAAACTTAAGAAAAGTTCATTTAAATTAAAAGATGCTATTTCTACCTCTAGTCCTCTAGAATTACTTCATTTAGATTTATTTGGTCCATCTCAAGTTCAATCAATTAAACATAGTAAATATGTTTTTGTTATAGTAGATGATTATTCCAGATATACTTGGACAATCTTTTTAAAACATAAAAGTGATGCTTTTGAAATATTTAAAAACTTTTCTAAAAGAATTCAAAAACAACATTCTTTCAAAATTAAAACTATTCGAAGTGATCACAGTGGTGAATTTGAAAATGAAAATTTTGAAAATTTTTGTACTCGAAAGGGAATTACTCACAACTTTTCATTTCCAAGAACTACACAACAAAACGGTGTAGTAGAACATAAGAATAGAATGATTCAAGAGTGTGCTCGTACAATGCTTTCTGATAGTAATTTACCTAAATATTTTTGGGCTGAAGCAGTTGCTACAGCTTGTTATATATTAAATAGAATTTTAGTTAGACCATTAACAAATAAAACTCCATATGAATTACTTTATAATAAGAAACCTATAGTTGCTTATTTCAAAGTCTTTGGGAGTAAATGTTTTATACTTAATACAAAAGATAATTTAGATAAATTTGAACCAAAAGCTGATAAAGGATTCTTTATTGGTTATTCTAATAGAAGAAAAGCATTTAGAGTTTTTAATTTAAAAACTAATACTATTGAAGAAACTATGCATGTATCTTTTAATGAAAATCTTAAAGATATTGTACAAATAGATGATGAAGAAGATTTTATAAATTTAAATCAATCTAATGAAACTATTAGTAAAATAAATCAACCTAATAAGAGATTTAAAATATCAAAAGATCATCCTATAGAAAATGTTTTAGGAAATATTGAATCTGTAGTAAGAACTAGAAATCAATTAAGTAGTATGAGTAATGTAGCCTTTATATCAACAATTGAACCTAAAACTCCAAAGGAAGCATCGTCTGATGACTCATGGATTCTTGCTATGCAAGAAGAATTGAATCAATTTACCAGAAATGACGTATGGGAACTTGTTCCTAAACCTAAGGATAAAAGTATAATTGGAACTAAATGGGTTTATAAAAATAAAATGAATGAACACGGTGAGGTCGTAAGAAATAAAGCTCGTTTATTCGCGCAAGGTTATTGTCAAGAAGAAGGAATTGACTATGATGAAACCTTTGCCCCCGTAGCAAGATTAGAAGCTATAAGAATTAAACTTGCTTTCGCTAATTATAATAACTTCAAATTATATCAAATGGATGTTAAAAGTGCTTTTCTAAACGGTTTTGTAAAAGAAGATGTTTATGTTGAACAACCTCCACTTTTTGAAGATAATAAATTTCCAAACCATGTATACAAGTTAAAGAAAGCTCTATATGGTCTAAAGCAAGATCCTAGAGCCTGATATGAAATACTAAGATCTTATTTACTTCAATCTGGTTTTGAAACTGGTAAAGTAGATACAACACTTTTTATTAAAAGAAATAATCAAGATATTCAACTGGTTCAAATATATGTAGATGATATAATCTTTGGATCAACTAATAACATAATGAATAAAGAATTTTCAGATATAATGACTAAAGAATTTGAAATGAGTCACATGGGAGAATTAAGTTTCTTCTTAGGGCTTCAAATTAAACAACTAGAAAATGGAATCTTCATTAGTCAAGAAAAATATGCTAAAGACTTAATCAATAAATTTGGTTTAAGCACCTCTAGTGGGAAACCAACTCCAATGTCAACAAATGTAGGTTTAAGTAAAGAAGATAAATCAAAAGATATTGATCAAACTTTATATAGGGGTATGATTGGTTCGCTACTTTATATAACGGTGAGTCGTCCTGATTTTATGCATAGTGTTTGTCTCTGTGCAAGATACCAATCACAACCTAAAGAAACTCACTTAAAAGTTGTTAAAAGAATTTTAAGATATGTAAAATACACTTTAGATTATGGTTTATTTTATCCTAAAAATAATACTTTTGATTTAATATCATATTGTGATGCTGATTATGTTGGTTGTAAATCAGACCGAAAAAGTACAAGTGGAACTTGTCACTTTCTAGGACATTCACTGGTTTCCTGGTTCAGCAAGAAACAAAATACTGTTTCCTCGTCAACAACTGAAGCAGAGTATATATCTGCTGCTATGGCCTGTTCACAAGTCATATATATGCAACAAACTTTAAAAGATTTTGGAATTAACATAAGTAAATCACCAATATATTGTGATAATACTAGTGCAATAAATCTATCTAAAAATCCAACTCATCATGCTAGAACTAAACATATTGATATAAGACATCATTTTCTTAGAGATAATATAACTAAAGAAATAACAACTCTAGATTATATAAATACTGAAAAACAAATTGCTGATATATTAACTAAACCATTAACCGAACAGAATTTTACTAAATTTAGAAGAGAATTAGGTATTTGTTCAAAATCTGAAATATAAAATAAAATAATATAATAATCAATAAAAATTCAAAATAAAAATTACACTTTTTTCTGAAAGACATGTCGACATGCCCCATCCCCTGATGTCGACATACACAACAAAAATTTGAAAATAGAATTTCCCTCCAAAGTTAGTTATTTGGTTATTTATCTATTTATTTCGTTTTCTCTCCTCTTTCTTCACTATATTCTCTGTAAATAACTCCTGAAACAATAAATAATGGCCTCTTCTTCTACTAATGAACCCACTTCACCCACATCTCCTCATTCTGGTCCATTTCAACGATCTACGCACGCTCGAGTGATCGAATTGCAAGAGAAAATGAAAGATATCCTTCAATTGTTGACTGAAATTCAAGTAAGTCAACTTAGGATGGCTAGAGAACAACAAAGGCAAGGGAATATTATTAGGAATGTACAAAAATTCCTTATGGATAACCGTACAAATCTTATTAATATTGAAGACTCTTCACAAGCCATGGAATCAGAGGAAGAAGAACCTATAGAAGAGCCACAAGAAGACCAAGAGGAAGATCAACCTTTTCCTCAACCCGAAGTCCCTATAAATGAGGACGAGAACGCTATTTGCGTTGGTGAGATCCTTGTTGATACTAATGGAAACATAATTGAACAACGTGGAAACTTTTGTCTCCACTACCCCAATTGTTCGATTCATAAGTCTCCTATAGTTAAGGATCGCCATTAAAGCGTATTTTTTTTTATTCTTTGTTTTAAATTGTTTTGTTTGTTTGTGTTTATGTATGTTCTTATATATGTTGTAATAACTAGAATGTGTTCACTTATACTCATTGTTTCATGCTTGTTCCATACATATTATTTGTTCATATAATCATTCTTGAATTCTTAAGTAATTTTTGTTGATGACAAAGGGGGAGAAAGTTATAAAAATATATATGCTTGGTGTAAGGGGGAGTCATGGAGTAAGGGGGAGTTATGGTATGGTAAGAATATTTTATAAATAAAGGTTGTCATCATCAAAAAGGGGGAGATTGTTAGGAATTGAGTTGATGATGTTTTGATGACAACAACCTTATATAGTTATTATACTTTACTTTATAAAATATATACTAACATTTTCATATATATATATATATATATATATATGTATATGTATATGTATATGTATATGTATATGTATGTATGTATGTATATAGGAAGTATATGCAGGTATTATCGAAGACTGATCAGTATAAAGACTCAAGCATCAAGATGAAGATTAGAGATTCAAGATTCAAGACTCTAGAGAATCAAGATTTCAAGATCTCAAGTTAAGTGTCTAGTATTTTGTTAAAACTTCATAATAGCACTCTCATCTTTCTTCTAATTTTCTTTTGGGATGGAACCCAATTTCTATCGAGACCAGTGGCTTACAAACCCACGACAAGTAGCTTACAAACCTACGACAAGTGGCTTACAAACCCACGAAAATCAAAATCATTTAAACTACTTTGTACAAGTTCTCGAGTCCTATGGAGGAGCTCTGTAGGAAGGTTCTTGCAATTTCAGTTTGAATAGATTTTTCAAAATGTTTCTAAATCTGTTTTCCAAAATGTTTTAGCTTTCAAAATCATGTTTTCAAAAATATTTACAAACTTTGTTTTAGCCTTGAAATATTCCTCTATTCTGATTTTAAAAACTTCTATTTTTAAAACATCAAAACTTATTCTGATTTTAAATATTACTTATATAATTGACGGTCTATATCAATTATATATATATATATATATAATAATATTTTATATTCATTCTCTATCTCAAAATATTGTTTAAACACTTTATTTTGCTTCAGAGAAGTTTCAACTTGTTTTAAATTCAAATGCTTTTACAAAACAACATCTCTACAATTTTGAACTGAGGGATGTCGACATATGGGGATACCCCATGTCGATATGGTGACAGTTGGATTCAAAAATTCAAATTTCAAAAGAAGTGTCTATTCGTTCAAAAACCTTTCGCCAATGGTTATGACTGTTGTGCATCTATATAAAGGCTTCCAAAACGAATTTTTTTAACAACTAACTTTCTTTATTTCTTCACTCTTTCTTCTCCACCATTCCATATCCATAAAACTTCATATTTTCAAGGTCGTGCCATCATTCTGCCAAATTCTCAATAGGAAATTATTTAGATACTCTCTCTATTTGATTCTCCATCATTCTACTAAAGATCAAAGTGCTATTCAGAGTTATAGGGTTAATTTGTATTCAAAAAGTTCATAGAGTCTATCCATTCAAAAGGATTGTTATTAAGAAGTGTTAGGGTGATCTTGTGTCCCGTAAATCAAGAGAGTTTACCCCAGACTCGGTGATAGGAGGGTTCCTCAAGGCCTTAGAAATTGAGGGTTGTAATTTGGATATTGGCTTATAAAAATCTGTACAAGGATATTGCCTTGGTGTAGGACTGGATGTAGGAGGATTCCGAACCAGTATAAAATCCGGTGTGTTCTTTCCTTGTACTTGCTTTACTTTACTATTTGCATTTGTTATATGTTCTGTGATCATTCTATGTTAGAATTCTGTTTAGATTTGTGTTAAAAGTTTTAATTTAGTCATATAGTTCATATATTCTTTAAAACACTATTCACCCCTCCTCTAGTGTTATTTCTGCCTTAAGATCCTTAATCTGCATCCCCAACGGAAATTACACACTGGAATTCAAGCCAAATGGTTAGATAAATTGTATGGATTTGATTATGTGTTTGAGTTCAAGAGCGGAAGGGAGAATATTGTGGCTGATGCCTTATCAACAAAAGATGGAGATAATGATTGCAATAACAAAGAATATCATTCCTTTCATATGTGCAGTCTGACTGGTTATAGGAACTGAAAGGTACACTTTCCAGTACTACTTTCTATACAGAGCTCATTAAACAAATTGAGGAAGGAAGCAAGCCATCCAGTAAATATAAGATAGTTGATCACCTGGTTTTTTACAAGGGAAGGATATTGATTGATCACCATAATAATGCTCTTATTCAAATATTGCTGAATGAATTTCACTCTACACCATTGGGAGGCCATTCAAGAATGAAAGGAACATTAAAGAGAATAAAACCAGTTTTTTATTGGAAGAAAATGAGGAAGTGTGTGGAACAGTTTGTCAGGGAATGTGAGATTTGTCAAAGGAACAAGGTAGAAAATATAAATATACCAGGACTGTTACAACCCTTGCCAATACCCGAGAAGATTTGGATATATATAAGCATGGATTTTGTTACTAACTTGCCAAGAGGCCAGAAGTATATGGTTATATATGTTGCAGTTGATAGATTATCGAAGTATGCTCATTTCTTTCCACTGTCACACCTATATTCTACCAAGGATGTAGCTCAAACATTTTTCAATGGAGTATTTTAACTACATGGCATGCCTTCCTTTATAATTAGTGACATAGATAAACTATTTACAAGTTCACTCTGGCAAGAATTGTTCAAGCTGCAAGGTTGTTCACTAAAACTCAGTTCTGCCTACCATCCTAAAATGGATGGGCAAACTGAGGTGTTCAATAAAATAATTGAAGGGTATTTAAGGTGCTTTGTATGTCATAAACTGCACGAATGGTCTAAGTGGCTTACATTGGCTGAGTATTGGTACAATACCACATGGAGGACATCTACTAACACTACCCCCTTCCAGGCTGTGTATGGAATGCCACCACCTACACTATTAACCTATATTCCTAATACTGCTAAGGTACAACAAGTTGAGGAGGAACTATTTTCTAGAGATATAGTTATTCAAATGTTAATAGACAGCCTGGTATCGGCCAGAGATAGGATGAAAAGATATGCAGACTTAAGAAGATCAGAGAGAAGTTCCAAGTTGGAGATTGGGTCTATTTACGATTACAACCTTACAAACAGATCCCTGCTAAAAATTCTAAGACTCATTCTCCTAAATTCTATGGTCCCTATGAGGTTGAAGAAAAGGTTGGGGAAGTTGCATATAGGTTGAAGTTGCCACATACTATCAAAATTCATCTTGTTTTTAATGTGTCGCAGCTAAAAAAATGGTGGGGCAAGGAGTGATAATCCAGGAGGATGTGCTTTCATTTGTTGAAGAGATTGTTAAGGAGCCAAAAAAAAAATCTTGGATAGGAGAATTGTGCCAAAGAATAACAGGCATGTAGTGGAAATACCGGTGAAGTGGAAGGGACAACCTGAGGAGGAAGCCACATGGAAAGAATATTGGGAGATGGTTGGAAAATTCCCTACTCTGGACCTTGAGACAAGATCCATTATTCAAGGGAAGGGGAGATGTCACAGCCATAAATTTAATCAGACATCAGATTCGAGGCATGCAGCAGACTCCAGCCTTAAATTTAATCAGACATCAGATTCCAGGCATGCAGCAGACTCCAGCCTATTATTGTCAGAAAATTCATAAGAGGATGTTGCAGAGGATCACCAGAGGCAAGCCAGACGAATAGCAGTTCGACCTAGTTCAGCAGCGTCAAGTTGTTTGTAAATGTGGGAAATTTGTTATGCACGTGCACAGGGTTGGGTTGATAATTGGATAAGTTTATATTGTGTGGTTTGATAATGGGTAGTCTGGAATTGTTCATTCAAGTATTCTATAAATATGTATCAAGCGTGAGTTGTAAGAATGTTAATGAGTGAAATTTGTTTTATTTGAAACCGTGTCATTTCTTTATTTTCAAATTTTGTTTCTCTCTCATTCAAATCTCTTCTCATCTCCTTCCTGTTAATTCCTGAACTCTAATCAAATCACTGCCTAACCTATGGTTGGACCAAGAAACACTATCGAGAAGAAGGACCATGTCATACATAGAGTATATAACTATTTTAATAAGCCCTAATCTCCCACTTAACGTAAGAAGTCTACCACTCCAGCCATTTAAATCATTTTTAATCTTGTCAATTAAATCATTAAAATTGGACATTTGCAGCTTTGAGCTACCAAAGGGAATGCCCAGATATACCATTGGCAGCCTATGACACTCTACCGCTAAGATTTCAACAATGATGTTTTTCTACCGCATACCTTTGCTCACAAGAAGTTTTGATTTTTTTCCATTCATAGCTAATACAACATTTTCTTGTAAACATTGCATAATTTTTCTAATGATTTCTGATTAGCTACAATTAATTTAGAAAAGACTAAAAGATCATCTGTATATAGCAAACGGTTAATTGCAAGTTCATTTTTGTAAATCGGGACTAAATTGCCTTTGATGTGCTCTAAATCAAACATTATAGATAAATATTCCATTGCAAACAGATAAAGGGAGAGAGGGCCCCCTTACCTTAAACCCCTATTGCTTTTAATAAAGCCCTTAGGAGACCCATTAATCTATAAAGAAACAAGATGAAAACGATTTGATTTACAATATTTAATTTGAATAGAGAATAGAACTTGTTTCTTAAATTTTCATTTTATACAGCAAAACGTATATACACAGCTATTTATAGAACATAATGTAACGGTCCATTTGTTTATTGGGCCGGGTCAGTACAAAGAATAACTTCTACATATTACTGCAACCGTTTTATGTTTATGATAAAAGTATTGCTCGGCTGCTCACATATTCATTTTTCTTTAATATGCCCTTCAATTTGATTTAGGTTTTTCACTTTTTCCTAATTTCCTTAAGCGATTCCATCTGAATTTTGTTTCTTGTTTAAGAGAAATCTTTATGCGATTCAGATGTATAATGCCTAATCTTGCTTTCTTGAGTTATTTTTCTCAATTTAACTTTTAGTTGTAGCTAGGGTTTCGACTTCTTTGTTGAATTACCATCAGCTTGAGTTGCTTGTGATTTGTTCGATCTTCAACATTGTCTTTGTTGAATGAAGCTTTTTGCTGACAATGGTTTAGTTAAAACGCCAGCCCTATGGTAAGTGACAGGTAAGTGCTTTATATCCAATTTTTGTTTTAGCACTTATTTTCTAACAAAATATAGGTCTAATTTCATGTGTTTAGTCCTTTAATGCAATATTGATTAGTTGTTTAAACTGTGCTCAAATTGTCATACCATACTGTGGATCTCCTGCTTATTTTGGCATGTAGTTCACTGAGTAAGGATTCAATCCACATAACTTCAGCAGTTGCACAAGCCATACTTCTAAATTCAGCTTCGGTGCTTGATCTTGATATTGTAGATTGGTTGTTAGAGCACCATGATACATGATTTTCTCTTGGATATACACAATAACTTGTTGACTTTCTATCGTCCAAGTCTGTAGCTCAGTTAGGATCAGCACAAACATTAATGTTGATGTTCCTACTTGATTTAAGAATCAAATTGTAGTTCATTGTTCTCCTTAAGTATCTTAAAATTCTTTTGACGGTTTTCCAATGTGAATCAAGTGGTGCTTGCATGAACTGACATACTTTGTTTACACTATATGCTATATTTGGTCTTGTTATATTAGCATATTATAGTGCACCAACTATACTTCTGTACTGTTTTTCATTTTCGATTGGTACACCTTAATGCTTTTACAAGTTAAGCTGCTAACCATGGGAGTAGGAAGTGGTTGGCTTGATTCATCTTTGAGTTGTTGAGAATTTCAGCTATATTTTTTTGACTTGGTTAAATCCTTGAATCTTAAGGCCTTTTAACTTCTATGCCCAAGAAATAATTAAGATTCCCTAAGTTTTTGATTGAAAATTGATGATCCATTTGTTGTATTAGCTTGTTGATTTCATCTTATTGTTACATGTAATTATAAAGTCATCAATGTTGGAAACTGGGGTGGCTACAACACAATGTTGGATCTTAAGGCTATTCAGACACTAGAAGTGGTGAAATGTGTATTAACTACTTACTTATGAATATAAAAATGTATTTACTCAAATTGCAAATAGAAAGAAGTAATCAGAGAATAAATAAGTAATAAAGTGAAATATAGTAATGTAAATAACACTCGGATTTTTATACTGGTTCCGATTAACCAATCCAACATCCAGTCCTGCACTCTATCGTGCAGAATTCCACTATAATCGCTTGCTTTCCACGGGTGGTAAGAACACCTTTACAATCCTGGTTTCACGGGCTACAAGACACACCCTCTTGATTTTACAGGCTACAAGAACACCTTCTCCTTATCACCAACAATAAACTATGGTAAGTAGTCGTATCTTCAATACAGATTCTTGCAGATTCGGTACAATGTCCTAAAGACCTTCAATGGCAATATATCTTTGAATTCTTTGATGAATAGGATGAAATCAGAGAGAGAATGATGTGAATTAAAGTACAACTTACTGATATTGTGTGGTTTGCAAATCAGTGAAGAATTGGAGTGAAACAATATTGATTTGCAAGGAGATTGAAAGAATATGCAATGGATTTCTTTTGCAAATGTTTGAAGAAGGAGTAAGAGAAAATAAGAATTCTTGATGTTAAAATTCGTTTTCAGATGCCTTTATATAATGGTTGAAGAGACGTGTCTTTTGGTGAAGAGGTGGAGGGAAATGTCTCTTCATTTAAAATTTGAAATTCTGAAAAAGGCTAGCATGTCGACAACCCCCTACCCCCCTTGTCGACATGGGTGTGTTGCAAAATGAAGAGACGTGTCTTTTGGTGAAGATGTGGAGGGAAATGTCTCTTCATTTAGAATTTAAAATTCTAAAAAACGGCTAGCATGTCAACAACCCCATACCCTTCTTGTCGACATGGGTGTGTTGCAAAATGAACAGCAACACTAATAAGTGTTGCGAATTTTCAGCATTTCAAATTATCTTATATTTATGGATTTTTGTGATTCGGTTGATGTCAATGGTTGATGATCTTCAAGTATAATTGCCATGAGATCTTTAACAACATGTTCTAAGGTTCAACCAACTCCTCATCACTTCAAACACCTTTATCCTTCAGCATTCTTCTCTAATTAGGTTTTGTTCTTCAATTGCTCTGATTAGCCTTCTTCTATAATTCATCTGCTTCCACTGTATTCTTGTTAATCTCTGTAAATGTCTCCAATAATATATCTGATATGACTGCATAACTCGAAGATACGTTAGTAGTAATATTTATGTAGTTGTTGTCATTAAAATCAATACCTAGAGTACTAACAATCTCCTCCTTTTTGATGATGACAACCATATAAATATTTGAGAGATAAAATATAATACTTTTATATTTGACTCCCCCTAAATCTATGCACTCCTCCTATCATTTTGCCTAGTATATTTATACATTTTCTCCCCTTTGTCATCAACAAAAAAGGCGAAAAAAGAGTCACTTTAATCACTGCTAGACAATATGTAGAGCTTGTATATAGAGATAAATGCTTATAAATAAAATACATGAGGGGAAACCAAATCAATTCAAAACATGAAATAAACTTATCTGATAATAAGATGAGTTTTAGAGTTACCAGCTCTGCCGATGCCAATAACAAATCTCTTTCATATTTATCCAATGTTCAATAGATTTCTTGTCATATGCTTTGAGCATCTGCTATCTGATATACATTGTTTGGTATCTAAAAAATTATAAAATATGCACACTGGTACGCTTTTTATTCTGGGGTCCATGGGGTTAAGTTTTGGGATGCCAAACTCAAGAAGAGTTTGAATGTCCTTTCAAAATATAATCATTAGATGAATGAACCTTATTAATAAAATTATCAATATATTTTTCTTTTTCAATATCATCCAACCATTTTGGAACCCATAAATTAATGAATCTATTTGGAGGTTTTAACTTTAATTTCCTAGGTTTTGGTTTGAACTTGGTAGCCTTAACAAACTTAGTATTTTGAATACTATTTTTCTTTTATTTAGCCTCAGGGGTGTATCCAAGTCCACGTTTATTCCTAGTGTATTTATATGTAGATAATAATTTTTCTAGATTATCCTTCCCTTTGTTAAATTTATAAACATCAGTTTTCATTTTGTCAAAATCCCTATTACATTTAAGAATAACATTATTCGGAGATGTTGTTTTGTCATTCAGATCAGTGATCTGTGAATTCGTTGAAAGATTTTCTGATTTTAAGGATTCATTCTCATTTTTTAGTTTTTCAAAACTTCCAAGTGTCAAATCCTTTTCATCATTATACCCATTAAGTCTTTCAATTTCATCTTTTAGACATTGTTTTTCTTCAGTTAACCTTTCATTAAATATTTTTAATCTATCTATCTCTGCCAAACTATTGTTGTACTCTTTCCTAAGTATTTTATATCCCTGATTCATATCATTCAAAGCATTATTAATTTCTTTATTAAGATTACATACCTGGTCATCCTTTGCCATGAAGCACATGTTGGCATTTTCTGTTTTTGAATCACTATCACTTGCTGATGTATCTGAATCATCCTATTTTGCATTGAATGCCTGTTTCCTCTCCTTATTGAAAGTGTTTGACTTTGATTTCTTCAGTTTGGGAAGTCTCTTTTCAAATGACCGGGTTTATCACATTTGAAACACTTAACAACATTTTCGTTTCTAGAATTATTGTTGTTAGTTTTTCGAAGTTTGTTTGTTATCCAATACTTCAAAAATTTCTTGAACTTCTTGGTCATAAACTCAATATCATCATCAATAGCATCATCATCTGATTCATCTTTGTCAATCATAGCATTGAGTGCTAGTGATTTCTTCTCATTTGCCTGATTCTCTTTTCAAATCTGCAACTTTACTTCATAGGATATTAGAATACCAATTAAATCTTCTAATTTCATAATACTAATATCATTGGCTTCTTCAATTGGCAGATTCTTCTGATCTCATTCACTAGGAAGTGAATTCAAGATCTTTCTGACTTGGTCTTCTTCAGTAATTTTCTTTCCTAATGATATTAAGGCATGTACTATATCTTGAAATCTAGAATACATATCAGAAATAGATTCATTTGGTTTCATTTGAAAGAGTTGAAACTGGTTGGTTAGCATAGATATCATTGTTTATTTTACTTTATTGGTGCCTTCATGTGTGACTTGCAGAGTTCTCCAAATTTCATACGTAGAATTAAAATAAACACTTGATTAAATTCATTTCTATCTAAGGAGCAAAATAAAATGTTCATGGCCTTAGAGTTATTAAGTGCTTGCGTCTTTTGGTCTAGTGTCCATTTTGAACATTCAGTTTGAGGCTTTATGTATTCTATTTGGGTAATGTTCCAAATATCCAAACCATTAGACTGCAAATAACATTTCATCCTACAAGCCCAATACGCATAACTACTGCCATCAAATAGAGGGGGTTTAGTGGTAGATTGCCCTTCTACAAAAGTGTTAAAAAATGTGTTACTAGTGTCATTTGCCATTTATACTTTTCAAAAACCAAGTAATGAATTTTTGAAAACCAATGCTTTGATATCAAATGTTGGAAACTAGGGTGGCTACAACACAATGTTGGATCTTAAGGCTACTAAGACACTAGAAGTGATGAAATGTGTATTAACTACTTACTTATGAATATAAAACTGTATTTGCTCAAATTGCAAACAGAAAGAAGTAATCAGAGAATAAGTAAGTAATAAAGTGAAATGCAGTAATGTAAATAACACCCGGATTTTTATACTGGTTCGGATTAACCAATCCTACATCCAGTCCTGCACCCTATCATGTAGAATTCCACTATAATCGCTTGCTTTCCATGGGTGGTAAGAACACCTTGACAATCTTGGTTTCACGGGCTACAAGACACACCCTCTTGATTTTACAGGCTACAAGGGCACCTTCTCCTTATCACCAACAACAAACTATGGCAAGTAGTCGTATCTTCAATACTGATTCTTGCAGATTCGGTACAATGATCCTAAAGACCTCCAATGGCAATATATCTTTGAATTCTTTGAGGAATAGGATAAAATCAGAGAGAGAATGATGTGAATTAAAGTAAAACTTTCCGATATTGTGTGGTTTGCAAATCAGTGAAGAATTGGAAGGAAACAGTATCGATTTGCAAGGAGATTGAAAGAATATACAATGGATTTCTTTTGCAAATGTTTGAAGAAGAAGGAGTAAGAGAAAATAAGTATTCTTGATGTTAAAATTTGTTTTCAGATGCCTTTATATAGTGGTTGAAGAGACGTGTCTTTTGGTAAAGAGGTGGAGGGAAATGTCTCTTCATTTAAAATTTGAAATTCTGAAAAACGGCTAGCATGTCGACAACCCCCTACTCCCCTTGTCGACATGGGTGTGTTGCAAAATGAAGAGACATGTCTTTTGGTAAAGAGGTGGAGGGAAATGTCTCTTCATTTAAAATTTGAAATTCTGAAAAATGGCTAGCATGTCGACAACCCCCTACCCCTTTTGTCGACATGGGTGTGTTGCAAAATGAACAGCAACACTAATAAGTGTTGCAAATTTTCAGCATTTCAAATTACCTTATATTTATGGTTTTTTGTGATTCGGTTGAGGTCAATGGTTAATGATCTTCAAGTATAATTGACATGAGATCTTTAACAAGATATTCTAAGTTCCAACCAACTCCTCATCACTTCAAACACCTTTATCCTTCAGCATTCTTCTCTAATTAGGTTTTGTTCTTCAATTGCTCTATTAACATTCTTCTATAATTCATCTGCTTCCACTGTATTCTTATTAATCTCAGTAAATGTCTTCATAATATATCTGATATGACTGCATAACTCAAAGATATGTTAGTAGTAATATTTATGTGGTTGTTGTCATCAAAATCAATACCTAGAGTATTAACAATCAACATATATAAGTTTGTATATTATTGAGTTATTTTAAAATTTAGTAAACAGAGAATTGTCAGATTTGGTTGGATGATAATTCAACTTAATCAAATTTGAATTGAGATTTTCAAACCAAACCCTTGATGTCTGCTTTAGGCCATATATTGCCTTATTTATTTTACACAACATTCCTCTGCTCTCACCTAGATTGAAACCACATGGCTGCTTCATATAGACCTCCTCTTGTAATTCACCATTTAAAAATGCATTATTCACATCCAGTTGTCTAATTTTCCATTTATTATGCAATGCTATAGTTAATACAACTCTAATTATTATTGGCTTGACAGTTAGTGAGAATGTTTCTGTAAAATCAAACTCATGCTGCTGAGTGTAGCCTTTTGCCACCAACTAGCTTTGTACTAGTGTATTATGCCATTGGCATTCCTCTTAAGCCTATATGTCCATTTGCAGCCTATTATGTTTTTGTCTTTAGGAGTTGGAACAAGTTTCCATGTTTTATTTTTGATAAGAGCATTGTACTCTTCTTTCATAGCTGTTCTCCACTTGCTACTTTTTACAGCTTGATCGTATATTTATGGCTCCTCTTGATCCAAGTTTGCAGAGTATATTTTTAGTTTGAATATGCCACTCTTTGATCTGGTGACCAGGTGATGTTGAGTTTGTGCAGGCAGTGGTTGAATTGGTGATATCTCAGTGACTCTTTGTTGTGAACCGGATGAAATTTCTTCTTATACTTCTTAACATGTGTCAATTTTGCTAAGGAGTGAAACTGATATGTTCATGACCTGGTCTGCTACTATACATTGTGTGTTGTGAGCAGCTTCCACTTTGATTTTCTTCAACCTGAATTTCTACAAATCTACTTAGTTGCAAGGATATAACAGGTATTGAAATTTTTGGACTATATACCTTTTGATATGTTTTCACTTTTGAACTTGAAAAAGGAAGGACTTGCTCATTAAATACTACATGTCTAGATACGATAATCTTTCCATTGCTAGTTAAACATTTGTAACCATATGATTTGTAGCATAACCTAGAAAGGTACATGGAGATGATTTAGAATCTAGTTTATTTGTGTTATATGATCTTAGACAAGGAAAACATAAGCATCCAAATGTCTTTAAATGTTGATAATCAAGCTTTATACTAAGCAGTTTTTCAATTGGACATTTATTAGCTAAAATGTTAGTTGGTAGTCTATTTATTAAATAAACTACAGTGCCAAATGAAACTGGCCAAAACTTTAATGAAAGAGAAGCTTGAGCAAATAGAGTTAACCCAATTTCAACTATATGTCTATATTTTATTTCAACTAAACCATTTTGTTCAAAAGTATGAGGATAAGTAGTTCTACGAACTATTCCCTTTTTACTAAAATAGTCACTAAGTGGTTTAAACTCAGTTCCATAATTAGTTTGTATTATCTTAACTTGATGGTTGGTTTTCTTTTTAGCTTGAGTAATAAAGTGCATAACAATATTGCAAGTTTCTGATTTATTTTTGAGAAAATAAATCCAAGTATATCTGAAGTATGCATCAACAAAGGATATATAATACTTAAAGCCGTAATCTGAATTGATGGGTGCAGGACCCCATAAGTCAATGGCTATCAGTTCTAAAGGTTTGGTATGATTGTGTTGTGAATTTTTAAAAGTTAGTTTGTGACTTTTACCCATTTGACAGAATGTGTACACATAAGGTAAAGTAATGTTTTTGAAAGGAATTTTATTATCAACAAAAATTTATCCTACATTATTAGCATTAGGATGACCTAATTTCCAATGCCATATATCAAAGATACTCTTACTGCTTTTAGTTTGAGAAATTTCAGAAACATTACAACATTTTCCCTTAATTATAGAATTCTTGGACCCAACAAGATTGAATTTATATAGCCTTTTATGTGTTTTACCTGCAAAAGAATTCTTTAGTTAGTATATTTCTAACTAAGCAATATTTAGGGTCAAATTCAAAGTAAACACTGTTGTC
Organism: Allium cepa; assembly: GCA_030765085.1. NCBI lineage: Eukaryota > Viridiplantae > Streptophyta > Magnoliopsida > Asparagales > Amaryllidaceae > Allium > Allium cepa. The sequence goes on along the minus strand of CM060929.1, from coordinate 336,921,539 downwards.
ACTTGTAAATGATGATACACTTATGAGATTTTTTTAATATGAGGCACTCTTAATAAATTATCAAGATAAAGCTGCCTTTCACCTTTTATGCAGGAAATACCATTATGAGTTATATTATTAGACTCACAATTCACCATTTGTATGGACTGATTACCTCTATACTCCTTGTTGCTGAGATTCAGGTTGTCTGAGTTGTTTGTTATTTGATTTGTGGCACCAAGCATTCATCTAGAATGTCTTCATACTTTGCAACATTATTCCAGTGAGAATTTCTTGAACTTTCTGCTGTGCTTCTTGATTCTTGTTGTATGCTTGTAAGGTTTGTAGTAGGGTTATAATTTCTTCTGTTGTTATTGATGTTTTGATTGTTGGGTGTATAGTTGAGATCAAGTTTAAAGTAGCATTTCTTTGCAGTATGATCATACTTTTCACAAATTTGGCACCTTGGTATGCTCTTATTGTTTTTCATCTGCCTCCTCTACCTCTACCTCTAGGATTTTGACAGCCTCTTCGATAATTTTGATTTGTACCGCCCCTATTTTGATATCTATTTCTTGATTATAAAGCAATATTAATTGATATATCAAGATTTAGGGGTTTCTTTTGTTATATCCTTCCTTCATGTGCTAGCAAAGTGGAGTGAACATATTGAAGCGTTGGTGTTGTCTCTTTTGATAGAATGACTACTGTAACAGACTCATACTCCTCATCTAAACCATTTATAATACTTAAGATTTGCACATTGTCAGTCACTTTATGATTAGCTGCCTCAAGAAGGTCACAATACATTTTCATTTTTGTACGATATTCTCTCATTGACAAGTTGTCTTTTTTTGATTCTGCATTAGTCTCTTGTAATGCATGATTTCGCTGCTGATTGAGAACTGAATATCTGTTCAACTGATGACCAGATTTTTTAAGCAGTTTTACATCCTACTAACTGTGGTAGGACATTGATATTTATTGAGGATAACAACCATGCACATAGCAAGCTATCTTGTCTTGAGTATGTGATATATTCTTTGTTCTTGATCAACTTGCCCTCACTATCTGTTGTATATCTTTCAGGAACATTTGCAGGCCCATGAATGTAATCTTCTAGTCCATATCCAATAATGGCAGTCTCCAGAAATTTCCAAAGCAAATAGTTACCTTCATCAAGCTGAATGTTGATAATTTAACTTTGAGGGTTTATGAGAGACTTGATTAGATCATCTGGAGGGTTTTGATAAGTGGTATGTATTGGATTTCGTTCGAGTTGGAGAGATGTTTGATGTGCGATCATAATCATTAATTTCCATGGTTGATAATTGAGGGTGTATACAGATCAAAAAAGCCTAAATGATTTTGAAAAAGAAGACAAGAATGAAGTTCAGAATTGAACCAAGAAACAAAATAAGGTGCTGACACTCTTCTTGATGAATTAGTGGTCGTGCAACCAAAGCTGAGGATGATGATGTTGAATTTGATACCTGAATTCAACTCGAAGGAAGAGGTGAAACCCTAGCTCTAGATTTTTCAAGCGAAGAGGAGAAAGCCAAGCGGAAGAGGAAGTCACGAAGTCGTGCTTAAAAGTTTCATGATGATTTCGTTTGGTGTTAAGATTTGAGGAAGTAGGGATCTCATTCGGTGATTTGGTGAAGGCTGGGGCATGAGAGCTTCATTCGGTAAAGGAGAGAAGTGGAGCGATATTGTTTTGGAGCGGCAAAGATGAACACCAAACCAAAGATTTCATTCGCTAATTTGGTGGAGGAGAAGATGCCGAACGAAATATCTCGTTAGATATTTTTCTGCTCTAGTTTTCTTGTTCGGTGTTTGAGCATGCTTCTCTAATAGGGAAGATGTCGGTCCAGTTTTAAAGTGCACTTTGCCGAACCAAATTGTGCCGGACCAGATGCATGCTGAACCAAAACTCAGGACGGCTATATAGCAGCTACGCTTCCACATTTCCTCGCTCTATATATAGTGGAGCTTCTAGACAATAATGGCAGCCATCCAAGAGAGCCGAAACTCTGTAGAATTTTGTTTGTATTGTTAATTTTTCTTATGTATAGCCTCCAAAAGTGAATCAATCTTGTAAATCTAATCTTTCAGTGATTAATAAAATTTTCATATCCCCAAGTGGACGTACACTACCGCGCGGTAGTGGAATCACTATAAATACTGATGTTATTTATTTTTCTACATTGCATTGATTTGTGACTATCTGTTATGGTGTTTATCTTTGTTTTTATCATCACTACAATCATGATCTTATTGTTTTCCGCTGTGTTGGGTTTTTTTATTCTCTTAGACTGATCAACTAAAGGGATTTTACCAAACAGTCTGGTATCAGAGCCGCAAGGTTGATTGAGAAGTGTTAGACACTGTGACAGAAGATGAATCGACTATAGTTGTTACAAGACTCTACAAAAGGGATTTATATCACGTCAGGATCACAGTTGACAATTGAAAAATGGAATGGGGATAAAGACTTCGAGAAGTGGCAGTGGAGGATGAAGGTTGTTCTAATGAGGAATGAAGTCCATCTAGTAGCGTTTGCCCCTGAGGAGTTGACGGCGGACATCTCAGTCGTGGAAAGGAATGAGATAAAGAAATGGGCGTTTACTACTTTACAACTAGCTATGGTAGAGAATGTTATCTCAGAGCAGTGAGACCACTGCTAGGGGCATTTGGACCAAGCTAGAAAATCTTTACTTGAAGGAATCTCTGACTAGCCGTTTGATATTGTTGAAGATATTTTTCACTATGCAGATGAGAGAGGGTGCTTTAGTGAAGGAACATCTTAATATCTTTGATGATCTTGTAATGAAGATGAAGACTGTTGACTTGAGGATGGGTGAGGAGCAAATGACAATGATTCTTTCGTGTTCTCCTCTAGAATGATACACAGGTTTTGCTAACAGCCATACCTTTGCTAGAGACACATTAACAGTGGAAGATGTGAAGTCGGACCTTCTATTTGAGAGATTGAGAGATCAGATAAAGGAGATAAGTGCAGGAAGTAGAGGTGGAAGTAGTAGTCATGGCTTGTTTTTTGAAAGAGGAAGAGATGTTAAGAAGAATTGGCACTCTAGAGGGCGTTCCAAGTCCAGGAAGCCCAGTAATGGCAAGAGAGGAAAGTCTAAGGATGGGAAATGCTTTATCTACAAGAAAGCTGGTCACTGGAAAAAGGATTGTCCAGATTTGAAGAAGGAAGAAGACGGATCTTTATCATTTGTGGTGGAGAATTCTTTATCCGACGATGTGTTGTCTGCAATAGTATCGAATGTCTCGGACCATTGGGTACTGGACTCGGGGACACCTTTTCATATGATTCCTAATAAGGATTGCTTCAGTTCTTTCGTTGGACGAGAGGGAAGCTCTATTCTTATGGGTAATGATACTAGTTGTAGAGGAATGGGTGAAGGTACAGTAAGGATCAGGATGTTTGACAGAGTGACACACTTTGATAGGTGTCCGGTATGTTCCTTGTCTTCGGAAGTCCTTAATTTCTTTAGGACAATTGGCATCTTTGGGATGCAAGGAAACTATCAAGAAGGATAGTCTGAAGGTTTCGAGAGGTGCACTAGTTCTCATGAAAGAAGATGTGTTACGAAATCTGCATTTGCTGAAAGGAAACACAGTTCTTGGAGAGTCATGTGTTGGAGTAGACAGTTTTAGTGCTTTGTATGCCACAAAGCTTTGGCATCCCAGGTTGGGTCATATTTCAGAGAAGGTCTTAGAGTTGCTTCAAAGACGGAAGATGATCAAAGGAGAAAGCTTCGATAAGATGTAATTTTGCTAGGAGTGTGTGTTAGGCAAGCAAATTAAAGTACCTTTTGGATTTGGACTTCATAGATCGAGGTGAGTACTTGAGTACACGCATACAGATGTACGGGGGCCAGTTGCTATTCCTTTGCTTGGAGGAGCAAAGTATTTTATCACTTTTATTGATGACTTTTCTCTAAAAGTATGGGCGTAGTGATGAAGGCAAAATCAGAGAGTTTTGAGAAGTTCAAAGACTAGAAAGCACTTATTGAGAACCAATCTGGCTCTTGTTTAAAGCTGTTGAGATCTGATAATAACGATGAATTTGTCTCTAGGGAGTTCCTCGACTTTTGTAGACAGCATGACATTCATAGACATTTCTCTACATCTAGAGATCCGCAATCCAATGGGGTTGCAGAAAGGATGAACATGACTATACTGGAGAAGGCTCGTTGCTTGAGATTGACAGTGGGCTTTTCTAGAGGCTTTTGGGCTAAGGCATTATCAACTACGACACATATCATAAATCGAATTCCGTGCTCATCCATAAATGGGAAGATTCCATAGGATAAATGGAGAGGTAAAGTAGTGTATCTTGGTTACTTCCAAATTTTTGGTTGTCCTGTGTACGTTCACTATAGGTGATGATAAGTTGAAGGCTAGAGCATATAAGGGCATACTAATGGAATACACTGATGGTATCAAAGATTATCGAATTTGGAACCTTATTGATCGGAAGATTGTTCATTCCAGACATGTTACTTTTGATGAGTCTGCTATGTTTAATCCAAAGGAGAAGCTACCTACCACATTAGAAGATTCTAATAGGCCTAAGGAGATGGAAGAAGTTTCCGTGTTCCAGCCAAATAGTAGAGTTGTTGTTGATGTTATCGAGGAAAATGCAGTTGATGAAATATCACAGGATAGTCCAAAAGTACCTTCTAGCAGTGTTGGTGATGTGCATGAATCTAGAGGAAGTTCATTTCAAGGTAGAGCTGAAAGAAATTTAGACGAATCAGTACTTACCCGAATTAGTAGTAGAACTATTAGGCCGCCCGAAAGGTATGGTGATTGGCGGTTTGCGAACCTTAGCCTTGGTGATCAGTTTTACTATGCCATACATGTGGTTCTTTAGGAGTCGCCTTACCTTGATGATGCTTTGAAGTCATGGGATAGTTCGAAGTGGATGTGCGCTATGGAAGAGGAGTTAGACTCGTTGAAGAAGAACTGAGTCATAGGTTGCAAGTGGGCGTTCAAGGTGAAGGATGATGGAAGATACAAGGCTAGACTAGTTGCTAAAGAGTTTTCACAAAGAAAGGGAATGGAGTATGATGAGATATTCTCTCCAGTAGTGAGGCATATGTCCATCTGCATTTTGCTCGCTATCGTCGCAGCTCATGACTTAGAGCTGGAGCAACTAGATGTGAAAACTGCTTTCTTGCATGGAGACTTTAATGAGACCATCTACATGAAGCAGCCAGAACGATTTGTTGTAGATGGGAAAGAAAATTGGATTTTCAAATTGAAAAAGTCATTGTATGGACTTAAGAAGTCGCCTAGACAATGGTACAAGAGGTTTGACTCTTTTATGCTTTCACTTGGTTTTGATCGTAGCATCAAAGACTCTTGTGCATACTTCAAGCATTCAAAGAATGGTAGATGGGTGTACCTACTCTTGTATGTGGATGATATGTTGATTACTTCCAAGGATAAAGCTGAAATCGATAGTTTGAAGTTAAAACTAAAATCGGAATTCGAAATGAAGGACCTTGGAGAAGCAAAGAAAATTTTTGGTATAGAAATCCAAAGGGATAGAAAGCTAGGAGTACTTTTGAGCCACACTCAAAAGGAGTACATTCGAAAGGTTCTTGCTCGATTTAGCATGGAAGAGGCAAAGGCAATCAGCACACGCATGCCTTTGCACATACAACTTTCTAGTAAAGGCTCTCCGATCTCGAAAAAGTACAATCTTATATGATGAAGGTCCTATATGAAAGTGCAGTTGGCAGCTTGATGTATGTCATGGTCTACACTAGGTCCGACATTGCACAGGCGGTTGGATTGGTGAGTAGGTTCATGGCAAATCCAGGAAAGACGCATTTGGAAGCAGCGAAGTGTATCTTCAGATACCTTAGAGAAATTCTAAACCATGGACTTGTCTTTGGTGGCAGAGGAAGAGATTTCAGCATGGTTGAATTTTGAGATTCCGACTATGCCGGTGATAGAGATTGAAGGAAGTCAACCTCTGGATATGTGTTAACCGTTGGTGGGACCACGATCAGTTGGAGAGTGCGGTTGCAGACGATTGTTGCTTTGACCACTATAGAAGCAGAGCTCATAGCTACAGTTGAAGCAACTAACGAGGCGCTTTATTTAAGGAGATTATTATGTGATTTGGGCATCGTATATGAAGGTGTGGATATGTACTATAATAGTCAGAGTGCAATTCATTTAGCTGAAAATCTGGCGTTCAACTCGAGGACAAAGCATATTAAGGTGAGAGAATCGTTCCTTGTCTCGATGAGTGAAGAGAAGCTAGTTCGTCTTTAGAAAGTTCGCACAAAGAAGAATGCAGAAGATATGTTTACCAAGTTGTTGCCTGTTGCTAAGTTCGAGCATTGCTCGGACTTGATTCGCTTAATGAAGTGCTAGGTGCCATGGGGTGGCACGAAGGGAGAGTTGAGATGGTTCGTGGAGACGTTTGTTTTCATGGTGGAGATTGATAGGTTCTACACAGACTGGGTACTTTGAACACTTTGTTGACGGGCGGTGGCCTTGCCGGAGTTCGTTAAAAAGTGTAATGAGTGATGGCATTGCTGAAGTTCATTGGTTAAGTATCCATTTCTTAGAGCATGGAGGTGTATATGAAGTTGGAAGGCTTGCTTGGAATTCGGTATCAAGGTGGAGTTGTTGAATTTGATACCTGAATTCAACTCAAAGGAAGAGGCGAAACCCTAGCTCCAGATTTTCCGAACAAGAGGAGAAAGCCAAGCGAAGGAGGAAGTCACGAAGTCGTGCCCCAAAGCTTCATGATGATTTCGTTCGGTGTTGAGATTTGAGGAATTCGGAATCTCATTCGGTGATGTGGTGAAGGCTAGGGCATAGGAGCTTCGTTCGGTAAAAAAGAGAAGTGGAGCGGCATTGTTTTGGAGCGGTGAAGATGAATACCAAACTGAAGATTTCGTTCGGTGATTTGGTGAAGGGGAAGATGCCGAATGAAATATTTCTTGTTTGGTATTTGAGCATGCCGCACTTTGCCGAACCAAATTATGCCGGACCAGATGCATGACGAACCAAAACCCAAAGCGGCTATATAGAAGCTACCGCTCCACATTTTCACATTTTATAAATAGTGGAGCTTTTGGACAACAATGACAGTCATCCTAGAGAGCTGAAACTCTGCAGAATTTTGTCTGTATTGCTTATTCTTCTTATGTATAGCCTCTAAAAGTGTATCAGTCTTGTAACTCTAATCTTTCGGTGATTAATAAAATCTCCTCTCCCCAAGTGGACGTACACTGCCTCACGATAGTGGAACCACTATAAATACTAGTGTTATTTATTTTTTTGCATTGCATTGATCTGTGACTATCTGTTCTAGTGTTTATCTCTGTTTGTATCGTCTTACTACAATCACAACCAATTGTTTTCCGCTGCTTTTGGTTTTTATTCTCTTAGACCAATCATCTGAAGAGATTTTCCCCAACAGATGAAACTATTCCGACTCACTTTCAGGCATGGCATAACCTTCAAGAATCAAGATCTTTGGAGGAATAACTGAACTATGGTGGGTAAGCAACACTCCAGTAATGAGATTTTCCTCTGAGGAGTTAAAAAGGTGAATCAAGAATGGATACAACTTCTCTGATGATGAGAATACTCTGATGAGAAGATGCTACAGCCACCTAGAAGTGATGAAATGGTTCTGATGGAGATTTTGGCAAGGTAGTGGTGGTGAGTTAAGCCATTTGGCATTGATGCTCTGATACCATATAAAGACAAAGATAAAAGTGATTTGATATAGTATTTAATTTGAATAGAGAACGGAATTTGTTTCTTTGTTTTTCATTTTATACAGAAAAATTATATACACAACTATTTATAACACACAATGTAATGGTCCATTTGTTTATTGGGCCGGGTCGGTATAGAGAATGACTTCTGCATATTATTACAACCGTTTTATATTTGTGATAAAAGTATTGTTCGGCTACTCACATATTCATTTCTCTTTAATAAGTATAGAAAAGGTCGGTGATGAAATATGCTAATAGATTAGAATGATGATTTTTTATGGAAACCCTATCGATGATAAGATATGACAGATAAATTCTCCACTAATTTTGTCATATGCTTTTGAAGATCAATTTTAAGGCATAAATCGTTAGAACCTTTCCTACTAAAGGTTCTCACCATTTCGTAAGCTAAGAGAGTACTTTCACTTATTAGTCTTCCTGAGATATACACATTTTGGTTTTGGAAAACCAACTCTTCCAGTACGTCTGAGCTCGTACGTCTCAGAGAATGGTGTTAAGCTCAGAGAATAAATTCTCCGCCACCATCAGAAATGTATTTGAAAGAAATCTGTTTTGTATCCCAAAATGTAATATCAGACATACAATCCATACAAGTCTGTTCTGGGTTCGAACAGAACCGAAGACACTTCCGAAGAAGTCCTTGCAAATTCGGGAATCCACAATCCCGATCGGACTCCCCATCACATATGGAGATCTCTATACTGGAGCAACTCAGTGCAGAGTCATTCGATAGGTCATCCTATCATTCTTGCAAATACCCAGTCTTCACCACCGATCTTCAAATATTATCCATAACATCGTATCACATATTCAGAATGGACTATATGACCCAAAGGTCCTCTCCCGGCTAAACTGAATAGTGAGCGCGATATTTACAAGAAACATATGGATATTGGAGTCTCAGTTAAGTCACAGCTTAAAGCCCAAAACCTTTCATTCGAATGGTTAAAATAAATTACCATTTCCAATCTTTTAAACAAAAGATTTATTTCAACAACCATCAACGGTTTAAACAAATTTTCACACTTTGATATTTTAAACAAAAAGATTCAATTCACAAAGTTCACCCCATTCACAAAGATCCATTCATGGATTTCAAAACAATTTTCCATTTCAATTGGATTAACTCGTTAAATCTTTAAATCAAGGTTTAACTTATAGCTTTCAAAATTCGTTTCCAAAGATTCATTCATAGCCTTTTAAAACATTTCAATTTCAAACTTGGAGCCTTTCAACACAAATCGAAAGTTCATTACTTATGTGACAGCTTTTATTATTTGAAAACAAATAGTTTTCATTTCAGAAAAATCCAATTATATTTGCATGAGTTAAAGCCCTTGAATTAAATTAAAATTCCCAAATCAATACATTAAAAATGGTTTTACCCATATATAATTAGTATAACATCTTTAATCCCAAGTTTCCAAACATGGAATTCAATTTCAAATCTTGAATTCAAATTTAAGTCAAATTATTTCATTTCAAAACTTTATCAAGTTTTTCAAAAATAAATTTTATCTTAAAATTCCATTCCAAAAGCTTTTCGTTTTAAACCCAATCCATTTCCAAAACCATTTGGATTTAAATATTCAATTTTTTTTAAAACTATTGCAAAATCTGTGACTTAATCGATTTCCTCATGAAATCCATATTTGTGTGTGTATAAGTGTGGTCCAGGGGTTTAACACAATAGTGCAACATCATTCAATTATAACAGATTAAAACACAGAAATATAGTTGATAAGCGATATAAACTATAACGCTTATCGTCCATCCATAGATTCATAGATAATATACAAATGTAAATAAATGAATAAATTATACACAGCTCAATTCACAGAACAAAATATCATAGATTAGATAGGACAATCAACTCAAGGCATCTCATATAATACAATTATTCATAAGCAAGGTCAAGCATTCAATAGTCATTTATAAGTAGAATTAATTTAATTGCTTAATCCTAATTAATTCAATTTATTTCCAATTAAATTAATTACTTATGAATTTATTATCCAATCTCAATTAATTAATTACTAATCATTTGATATAAATTAATTAATCAATCACCTTAATTAATTAATTTTTTATTAATTAATCATATTAATTAAGTTAACCTTCAAACCAATTACATAATTAATTAACCCCTTAATTAATCTTTTTAAGAAATTAAACCTTTAATTACTTACCATTAAGCAATCATCTCATACCAATAAATCATTAATTACCAATTAATCTTATCGATAAATTAATCAAAATATCCAATTTTAATTACAATTAGTAATTAACCCCTTAATTACTTTCATTAAGTAATTAACAATTTACAATTGATTTTCTTAATTAATAAATAAAATTAATTATCAAAATTAATCACATTTATTTAATTACTTAATAATCCTTAGTAAATTATCTTCATTAACTAATAACATTTCCTTAATTACTTTCTTAAAAAATTATCTTAGATAAATTCATTATTAATCATTTCTAATTATAAATTAATCTAAATTATTTATTTATAAATTAAATAAATCATTCTTCAATTACATTATTAATTAATCCTTAATTATTTAATAAATTAAGTGTTAACTATAACTTAATAAATCCTTATTTTGAATAAATTCTTCAACTTTTAAATAATATTACCCGAAATCTATTTATTTAAGCTTTTCCTATATTTTGAAATTTTATTCAATAAAATTAAAAATAAAACTTTATTATCTTAGAATTCCTTCTTTTAAATTTACCCAATTCTTAAAAATAGGTTTTTTAATATATCTTTCAACCTAAATTTTCAAAAATCAAATTTTTATTTATTTCCGGTATCTAACGATACCAAAATTATATTCGGCTAAATTTTAGCCTTCAACGATTTCAATCACCAAGATAATCACACAGAGATTATAAACAATCAACACACAACATTGAAACAAATTCAACTATTTGAGGAATCCAATTGGATCCCTCCAACCTGTTTTCCTGCATCCACAGATGTTAGCATAATACCAATCCTGTTTCAAGATGGAATATCGCGGTAGATGGGTTTATATAAAATATTATCCGCTATTATGCGGCGCTATAGGGTCTCATCCGCTATATAATGCGGAAAATCAACTCCAAGTACATATATAACACCAATTCCACTTCAAGGTGGAATATTGCGGTATATGGGTTTAATATAATAACCTCCGCTTAATATACGGCGTATAGGGTCTATTTCAAAAACAACATATAGCAATCTATCATCCAAGCACACAATCAACACAATCAAGCAATTTTAAATTTAACCATTTAAAATTAAAAATCGAAACAATTCGATTGAGCGAGAAGTTCTCACCTTGCTTCCAATAACAGTTGCAGTGTTTTATTTCGAATAAAATTAAACGCGCTTTAAATTTTATTCAAAATTCACACTAGCTCTAATCAATCCCAATCCAGCTCCATCGCGTAGTATTCGTCAATACGAACCCAACGCAATTTGTTCGTCCAAAACGGACCTCATATGAAAGAGTTATAGTGTTTTAAAGATTGAACGAATTATAATAAAATAATTAACAATTTTCTTTTTATATTTTTATAACCTTAATTATCACAGCCATGCATTTCAATACCCTAGATCTAGGCCGTCCCCTCCATTCTTCTTCCCCAGGTTATTCACGAACGAGCAAACCCATAGCCGTAGCCCTTCCTTGAATTTTCGCGACTTATTCGAACGATTTCAGGTCGATCAACCACCTCCACGACGATGCTCCACCTTGACTCCACCTACGGCCTGAGTATGGTGAAGCTCAGCCCCTCCCCTTTGTTGGAAAACGTGCGTGAACTACGGCCGTTCGAGCTCGATTTTCCGTCAATCCATCGAGTTATTTTCGATCGTAGCCGTTGAATTTATAGAGCTCGATGCCCTCTCTGATGTTGTAGTTGAACGTTTTTGGTGAAGGTGAATGGATTAGAAGAAAAAGGAGGAAGAAAGATGGTGCATTTCAGCCATTGATAGGGAAACTAGCTGCTGAAACCATAGTGGTGTTAGGTTTGTGAAAAATGAAATGATAGAGGTGCTTTTATAGAAAATATTGAAACACTATTCATCCCGAAATTTTCCCGAACTCCAGACGAAGCGTGCCACCTAGCGTTTATAATGTTTTACCCTATTCCGAACGCAATGAAATATATATCGGGAGCCAATTCGATCGCATTTGGAAGATAGGTTTTCAAATCGACTATTTAAATTTAAAATTCACTTAAACCGATTTCAGTGCGTTTTAGCTTAGCTCGGACAAACCGTAAATCCGATTGACACGAAATTTAAAATCTTGCAATAATATAACATTATGGATCCGATGAAACTAATTTCGTCGAAATCCGAGACTGTTTGAAAAATGGCTATTTTTACTCGTCAATTAAATATTAAAATATTTAATTTCTACAAATTAACTTTTAATTCAATTTTAAAAGTTCTATAACATCATTCTAACTCCAATATGATTTAATACAACTTTACAAATCAATTTTTAATCACATTAATCCCTATTTCCAATTATTTCTGTAATTTCAAATATTAAATTATCGATTTAAAAATCCAATTAAATCTAGATATTCGAAATAAAATTTATTCGACTTACAAATTTTACTTGTTAATATTTAAAATCAATTAAATATACAAATTTCAAATGACAGAAATTCTGGGTCGTTACAAACCTCAGAGGGCGCTACCCTTAAATAATCTTGCTGCTACGATTCCCGTTTCGACCATAACCGGGTTCGAAGTCTCATCCACAAAGCTATGCTTTTCACAAAGCCACGCTTTGATCAACAAATGATCAGCAGCACTCAGCATGCCACATTACCAAATTGGAAGTATATCACTGATAACCATCAACTACATAACCTCTGAGCTCGTACGTCTCAGAGAAGGGTGTTAAGCTAAGAGAATAAATTCTCCGCCACCAATAGAAATGTATTTGAAAGAAATCTGCTTTATATCTCAAAATGTAATGTCAGACATACAATCCATACAAGTCTGTTCTGGTTTCGAACAGAACCAAAGGCACTTCCGAAGAAGTCCTTGCAAATCTGGGAATCCACAATCCCGATCAGACTCCCCATCACATATGGAGATCTCTATACTGGAGCAACTCGATGCAGAGTCATTCGATAGGTCATCCTATCGTTCTCGCAAATACCCGGTCTTCAAATGTTATCCATAACGTCGTATCACATATTAGGAATGGGCTATATGACCCAAAGGTCCTCTCCAGGCTAAACCGAATAGTGAGCGCAATATTTACAAGAAACATATGGATAGTGGAGTCTCAGTTAAGTCACAGCCTAAAGCCCAAAACCTTTCATTTGAATGGTTAAAATAAATTACCATTTCCAATCTTTTAAACAAAAGATTTATTTCAACAACCTTCAATGGTTTAAACAAATTTTCACACTTTAATCTTTTAAACAAAAAGATTCAATTCACAAAGTTCACCCCATTCACAAAGATCCATTCATGGATTTCAAAACAATTTTCCATTTCAATTGGATTAACTCGTTAAATCTTTAAATCAAGGTTTAGCTTATAGCTTTCAAAATTCGTTTCCAAAGATTCATTCATAGCCTTTTAAAACATTTCAATTTCAAACTTGGAACCTTTCAACACAAATCGGAAGTTCATTACTTATGTGACAGCTTTTATTATTTGAAAACAAATAATTTTTCGTTTCAGAAAAATCCAATTATATTTGCACGAGTTAAAGCCCTTGAATTAAATTCAAATTCCCAAATCAATACATTGAAAATGGTTTGACCCATATACAATTAGTATAACATCTTTAATCCCAAGTTTCCAAACATGGAATTCAATTTCAAATCTTGAATTCAAATTTAAGTCAAATTATTTCATTTCAAAACTTTATCAAGTTATTCAAAAACAAAATTTTATTTCGAATATCTAGATTTATTTGGATTTTTAAATCGATAATTTAATATTTGAAATTACAGAAATAATTGGAAATAGGGTCTAATGTGATTAAAAATTGATTTGTAAAGTTGTATTAAATCATATTGGAGTTAGAATGATGTTATAGAACTTTTAAAATTGAATTAAAAGTTAATTTGCAGAAATTGAATATTTTAATATTTAATTGACGAGTAAAAATAGCCATTTTTCAAACAGTCTCTGATTTCGACGAAACCAGTTTCATCGAATCCGTAATGTTATATTATTGCAAGGTTTCAAATTTCGTGTCAATCGGATTTACGGTTTGTCCGGCGCAAGTTAAAATGCACTGAAATCGGTTTAAGTGAATTTTAAATTTAAATAGTCGATTTGAAAACCTATCTTCCAAATACGATCGACTTGGCTCTCGATATATATTCTATTGCGTTCGGAATAGGGGTAAAACATTATAAACGCCAGACGGCACGCTTCTCTGGAGTTCGGGAAAATTTTGGGATGAATAGTGTTTCGATATTTTCTATAAAAGCACCTCTATCATTACATTTTTCGCAAACCTAACACCACTAGGGTATTGAATTTTCATGCATACAAGTTTTCAATAAAGCTGTGTAAAAGTCCTCAACGGCTCTAGTTCTTGTGTTGTCGGGACTGAATCTATCAGAATTGTATAAGACGCAGTTGAAATTTCCTACAACCATCAATGGCATATTTATGTTATTTCTAGTTTGTTTGCTTGATGTGTTGCCAAAGAGATTTCTTATGAGCTTGAGTGTAAAGTTCGTAGACACATATATAAAGCACATTTGCATTCATCAATTATTTTGGATAATCGATGATATATGTTGCCCATCGCTTGAAAGGCGTCGACTTGTCAAATTTGTGGATTCCAGATTGTTAGAATTCTGCTTTTACTTCCGCTAAGAGGGTTACAAAGAAAATTCCTGCATTGAACTTTTTACACTTTAAATAATTCATACTTTGAAAAGAAATCAAGGTTTCAAATATGAATTTTCCAATTCAGTTTTAAACTCAAATTTTATCATTTGAAGATCCTAAGTGTCATTATAAAATTTGAGTCTTGTGATTTCAAATTTTCAAATTCATGTTTCAACTTTGAAATTTAATTTTCTAATTTTCTAATTTCAAATTAAAATCTTTCATTTTGTATTTTCCAATTACAATTCAAATTTGAATTTTTCATTTGAATATTCAAATTTTAAATTCACACTTTCAAAATTTTAATTTTCAAATATAAATCCAGAATTCTAAAAAAAAAATCCCACACTGAAAAGTGCAACCATATATATATATCTGAAAATACGATGGTACAGTCGGTTGATAAGCTTTATGCAAGACAAAGAACATACTAAAAAGTGCATTTCTATCAATACCTTTGATTAAAATAAATCTTGGCTATTTAGTTCAGCACGCTGGTAGGCACTTTTGTCTTTTGATGCAAGACAGAGAAAAGGCAGGAAATATATATATTCTCTCATTTCAGTGCTCGTGGTGCAAAATGTAACGTGCTTCAAAATGGCTGCTAAAGTGCTAATCAATCACACACAATATTACAGCCCAAACTTGCTATAGTTTAAGCAATTAAATATCACTCCAGCAAATCAGACGATGGGAATGGAATTTTTTTTCTTATCTTTCTACTTTCCTAGTCTTTGCGACCTTTTTTCATGATGACTACACAACGCCTGTGAGATTAGATTCGGCATTATGAAACGCGATCTATTTGTATAACCTATCGGATCGTATCCTCGGCCCGTAATAAATTTTCAAGTTGACCATACTTTTAGTTTTGTTTACCATAATTTTTTTGCATTCAATTCAAAACCATTAATCCTGGAATCAATCGTAGGTTTTTTTGGGTGGTTTATGAAAGTTGGAGTTTAAATTTTTCAGAGTTTTAAAATGGTGAAGGTTGGTGAAAGGGACGTTCTTCAACAAGAGATTGCTTAGTGATTGTGTTAGAATTAATATTTGTACATAGTGAATTTTATTAGTTGAATTTCTTTTTTCAAATACTGAATGTCCTTTTGACAAACATACGTAATCTTGAATGATGATAACTGAGGATTTTATTATGTGATTTTGAAATCTTCGAAAATTTGTTGAAACTTTGTAGCATTGATAGCTTTAGTAAATATATAAGATAGTAATTAATCATTTTTATGTTCGTATTCTGTAACGACCCGATATTTTCAATCATTCGCATCCATTATAAGTGTATAGGTACACACTCATACCGGAATTGAATTGCTCAAAATACCGCGTTGTAATTAAAAATTTGGCAAGATAGTAATTCATGAAGCTACTATATAAAAATATTAGAGTTACATAAAATACAATAGAGGAAATAAAATACAAAAGAAGTCTCACTTCATAGATGTCAACTAATACAAGAGCTGAAAGGAACAACAGATTTCAAAAGATAAACTTGACAAGTAGATAATCTCCAGCGATTCCAATCTCCAGAAAGTGGAAATCCAAATCTGTGAATAACTCAGGCTGACCCGAGCGTAAATAAAAATACAAGCACTCGAGTCAGGACATACATACTTATACAATGTAAACCAACTCAAGTGAACTGTAGTAAAGGTACAAGTAACTTAGAAGATGCTTGGAACCGCCCATCCTCTAAGGATCCGTTAAACTATTTACTATGTGGTATATTGCGCTATATACAATAGTGTCTAATCAGTAAAGTATAATCATATAGAAAATAGCGTAAGGGGATGGTGAACCTTAACGCGGTCGGATCTTTAAAAGCAAAATCGTAGTGGGCTCGATATAAGGATATGACACGGCACGCGAGACAATGCCAGGGTGGATACACCGTTTGCACTCCCGGACTGATGGTGATGGCAAGCCAGCAGCTTCCGCCCACCTCGAACAATACCCCCGAATCAAAGTGGTGCCACCGAATCGAATCACAACAGTAATAGAATGGTTTCCGATGGAGCATGCTCGATGAAAGGGTGCGACCCTTTGTGTAGCCCGGTATAGCTCATGTTTCAGTCATATATGCCAACTCACGGAGTTGGGTCTCCGTAATATACCTCGAGAACGTCGCCACCATCCTACTTCATTCTGAAATCTCCACCGCGTACACAGTTGTTAAAGTGGTTTTCGGTATTGGCCGGCTATAAGACAATATCCGATCCCGGTCTCTTTAACAACCAATCGTTATTATAACCCGTAGTTATAACCTTTTAAAACAATATTTATACTTCAAAATAAAATATTATTTCAACCCAAATCTTTATCAAAATAAAGATTAAATCATTCCAAAATATCATATCTTTCGGATCTTCTTTTCAAATTATTTTAATATCAAAATATCATATCTTTCAAAACTCCATTTTCAAACCATTTTAATATATCAAAATATCATATGTTTTCAAAACCACATTTCAATCATTTAATATATCAAAATATCATATCTTTTTGAAACCACATTCATTTCAAATCATTATTCATTTTATTCAATTTAAAATATCATTTCAATCCATATTTCAAAACAGTATATATTCCAAAAATCATTTTTAATCATTAAAATGAAGTTATTATGTTTAATAATTAAATTATTAATGTAGCATCCCGTATTTTTAAGCCATTGAATTTGAACATTTAATTCATTTTAAATGTTGAATATGGATTATAAATTGAATCTTGAAATAAAATAAGCTATAATTTTTAGTTATAGTAATTCTATTCAATTTCAAATAATTGAGAACAATAATTAAATATTGAATCGGAAATTTAATTGGTAACTGAATAATACTAATTCAATATTAGAATTGGGGTAATTGGTAATTTCGAGTGTAAATGGAGATAAAATTAGATTCTAAAAATTTAATTTAGGTCTAATTGGGTTTGAGTTTTAATATTTGACCATGGGTAGAAATTAAAAGTTAATAGATTGAATTTGGGATTTTATATTAATTTAATAATAGGATTTAATAATATAAAAATGCAACTAATCGGATTTTGATTCGAAGTAAGTCAAAATGATTGTTAATGTGTTTATAAATGATATATGTTTTATTGTAAAGTTAATAAAAATTTTAATAGTAAAATTTTAAGCGTTTTCGACAATTTGGATAGTCGCCCGATTTAATAGACGAGTTAAAATAGCATTCCGGGGCACAGTCTCGGAATTCGACGAAACCAGTTTCATTGGATCCGTAATACTTAGTTATTATCGGATTTCAATTTTCGTAGCAATCGGAGTTGTCGTTTGACCCCGGCAGCTCGAAACGCATCGAAATCGTTTTAATCGATTTAATTTTAAATTGATCGTTTAATTCCGTAACTCGCTCATACGACCGAATTAGCTTACGGAACCTGTTCCATTGTGTCCGGAACGCGGAAAAACCTTAGAATCGCCTGTCGAAACGCGTAGATTAGAGGTTGTTTGCATTAACGGTTAAAGCGAGAAAATATATTAAGTAAATAATATTAAAACTATATATATATATAATTAAATATCTCTAACCCTAGACATAAACGCAGGCCGCCGCTATTATATCTCCTCCTATGGCCGAAAATTACCCACCTTCTTTCCCAATTATCAATCAATCCGCTCATTATTTGTCAAAACTTTCAACTGGAATATCGTAGAGTGCTTCAGATCCAACGATTGATTAGTGTTATTGTCGACCGTAGGAGGCGCTAGGAGGTGCCGATTGCTGTGATTTCGTGCATCGTTTTCGAGGACCTGAGTTAGCCGAGCTTCGCGAGTCGTTGGGCGTTGGTGGAGGTAGCCGTGACGATTCGTTTGGTGATGGTTTGATGGACGCTCGATGTACGTGTGATGAACGGCGGCGAACCCTAGATGGCGAGTGTAGGGTTTTTGTCGCATGTGCTTACTGATGCTTGCGATTAAGGAAGATGAGGAGTATGCGGCCCTGATTTCAAATTCTTGAGTGAACAGCCCGATTTATTTGAGGTTAAAAAAAAAAAAGTTTTGTTTTAAATTTATATACAAACTTTATAATTCTATAACTTGAGCATACGTTGTCAGATTCAGGCGAAACTGGAATTGCCGGAATCGTAGAGACGAACACTACGAGATGGTGCGGTTCCGGATTCATTCCGGGCAAGTAGGAATTTGGGTTAAATCGAACTTCGTTCGGTTTAATTTAAATTTCGAACGCTCGTCGAAATGCAAGGTGAGTTTAACTCACTCACATCTGAATGTTGGCTGTTTTAAATAATTAATATTTAAATATCTGTGTGATTGGTTGCATATAATTGTTGTTATCAGTCTGGATTGATATTTATATATGTGATGTGCTAATATTTGTGGATGCAGGGAAAACAGGTTGGAGGGATCCAACTGGATTCCTCACAATGTAGTAATTATTTTTATAATTGATGATGATGCCTGTTATATATTGTGATTGATAAATTTGGGATTAAATTGTATTGTGAAATTATGGGATAAACTGTAAGCCCAGGATATTAAATTATAAGTAAATTTGGAGTTTTAATTATAGGTAATCTTGAATGATGATAACTGAGGATTTTATTATGTGATATTGAAATCTTCGGAGATTTGTTGAAACTTTGTAGCATGATAGCTTTAGTAAATATATAATATAGTAATTGATCATTTTTATGTGCGTATCCTTAATCTATAATTTAGCGATGGAGAACGTAGAAAGTAAATCTATCAACGGATGGCAGAAAAATTCGAAATCTGTCCGTATCCGTATCCGAAAGCAGATAAATATCCAATGTCTGAAAATATAAATGCAGATGTGGATGTGATGACATCCACATTCAAGAATTATCCATTCAGTTTTTTTTTAAGATTATAATATATATTTTGTGTATTTAGTACAATAAATATTTTTTCTTTTACTGTTTTGTATTTGTTAACCCGCCTTTTGGCAAGGCCGTGAACATGTGGATTTAACTAAATCGACTACTCCTTTGTCGAGATGGAATACAATGTGTTTAAACCAGCTGGATGAATAGACGATCAGTCATGAATGGTTCGCGTATTTGGATCGGCCTAGGTGGCTCGGTCATATGTGCTCGGTCGAAAAGTGGAGACCGTGCAAGGGTCGGTCGGCATTAGTCATTCGGTCTGGGAGTCATGTGTCGATCAACATTGGTTGTTCGGTCTGTGAGTCATGTTTCGGTCGGCATTGGTCGCTCGGTCTGGAGTCATGGGTCGGTCGGCATTGTTGGTTCGGCTGGGAGTCATGGGTCGGTCGGCATTGGTCGTTCGGTCTCGATGGGATCGGCCTTGGTGGATTAGTTATATGGGTTCGGCTGTGGTGGTTCGGTTTGGATGGGATTTGCTATGGAGGAATCAGGTCATGTGGTTCGATCTGTGGTGGTTCGGCAAGTATGTGATCGGTGTTTGCATTTCTTTGGATCGGTCGGGTGGATAGGATCGGCAATGAGGAAGAGGGAATCGGATCGGCATAGGGAGTTTTGGTTTGGCATTAGCTTTGCTCCGGGTTCTTGCCTGGTTTGCTCCGAGTCTTGGATAGGTCTGCTTTGAGTCAATACCTTGGTTACTTTGGGTCGGCTTATTGAGGACTTGGGGTTCGGTCATGATGAAGGAAGTTGGCTCGGCTATGGTCTTGGTGGGTTCGTATCACTCAGGAAGCTCAGTAACTCAGGTTTTGCCTATAAGTACAGCATGTGAGGCTTTAGAAAAAAGGATCCTCATTCTGCTTCCCTTCTTCCATACTAAGGCTTCTCTACCATTGTTGTTCTAAAAACTCTGGATTGTACTTGTAATTGATTCTACATCAATAAAAAGGTAAATTTCTAGAGTGGACGTAGACCGAAGTTAGTCGAACCACTATAAATCCTGTGTTATTACTGCTTTCTTTTTATTTTTTTATTGTTCTTCACATTCATACTCTCTAGATTGGGTGTTAGTAACCAATTTGGGCGCTAACATTTTGGTGCTTTCACTGAGAACGCTAGCATTTAGGGATTCAGAAGCTTGGAGTTTGGATTTAAAGGCTTAGGAACTTGGATTCTGAAGACTATGGCGAAGCAATCAACCAGGAGACAAAGGATGGAAAGAAGTCAGCATGAATGAAGTCAGAGGGCTTCCTTTGGAGCTAATCGGGCCTCAATCTATATTACTAGAGACGAGATAGAGACGATGCTGAAAAGGCAGGGGGACATAATATAGAACCTACTTCGGCAGGTTGGACAAGTTGGAGTGCAAAGTCAAGGGAATGGACCAACCGCAGCTGCTGGCAATGCAAAGCTAGGAGTTGGAGCTGCAGAAATTTCTGGAAGTCAGATTCAGAACCAGAATGGAGAGATTGAAGGAAATCAGCAAAGGCCTGGGGGCAGACCCCTAGGATTGGATACTGGGAGCCATGAATGAAGCTCAATGAGCAGGGACCAAGGTGAACGTAAATAGCCAACATGAAGAGTACTACCCAGAGTACCCTTCGGGACAATGGGGGTAAGATGGAGATGCGAACAGAGGACTACCCTCGGATGGAGATGAGTGGATGGTTGGATTAATAAGAAGGGTTATGAGAGGAGGACTACCGAGCAGAGGCTTGGAGGAAGTCAGTCGAAATCCGTTCACTTCGGATATCAGGAATGCAAGAAACCGTCCTGAATTCAAACTGCCAACATTGGAGGCCTAGATGGAAAAATAGATCCAACTATGCGTGTAATCAGATACATCAGACATATGGAAGTGCTAGGGGCATCTGAGGAGGTGATGACAAGATGTTTCTCTTTATACTTGACGGATTTAGCTGCGCTTTGGTTCAGGCAGCTGGAGAATGGATCGATCAAGACATGGGTCGAGCTAATGGAACGCTTCATGAGACAGTTCAAGGTCCACGTGACGCGACGCGGGAATGTAATCACACTGGCGTCGATGAAGCAGAGGACAGGAGAGTCCGTTAGAGGTTTTCTAATGCGATTTAATGCGGTTGTGGCCTCAGCAGATTGCCCAGATCCTTCAATGATTTTGATGGTGGCGGTAACAGGGATTGCGGAAGGTACGAAACTCAAGGATTCATTAGCACGGGATCCACCACAAGGTCTTGGAGAATTCTATCATGAGGCGGAAAGATTCATTCGGTTAGTGGATTCACATGCCGAAAGGCAAGAGATAAACGCCTTGCAAGGCGAAGGAACTTCTGATAAAGGACGAAGACTGGATAAAGGAAAGCGTAAGCTAGACGATGACCTGGTGGTTCAGACAAACGGAGGAGAGGCGAGAACCCAAATTCATGACGTACGCGGATTTAACAAATAGTCTGGAACAGATTTACTTGGACACTCGTGGGGCAGCCCCCCTATTGGAAACCACCCAGGAGGGATCCTACTGAACGGGAATGCAGGAGTAGGAAGTACTTCTTATTCCATGAGTTGGAAGGGCACTCCACGTATGAATACCGCCACTTGAAGGATGTGGTGAAGGAACATGTTAGAAGTGGCGTGTTGCCACAGTATATGAGGAATCGGACGAGAGCAGTAGAATACGAGCATCTACTACTTGAATCAAACAGGAATGACCCTGGAATGGGGTCGCGACTCCTTATCCGCTAATGGTGATGGCAACGACCAAGTTCAGGATTTGGACTTTGGTCATCGAATAATTATTTCTGATTTTGTTTTAAAAATAACTAGCAAAAATGCCACTTACATATTTAAGGGAACCAGAGTGATCCCCAGGCATGCTCTGAGATGGTAATAGGATACTTTGCCCGAAGAGGCAGCCCTTAGCTTTTCCTGTTTTTCTTATCGAACGTTTGGACCTTGGATTTGATAAATGGACTTTGGTTTTATGCAATGAATACCTGGCCGAAGAGTTATGGGACGTATATTGGAAGTCAACTGGAAATTATTCGCTTTATGTTCAGGGACACTGAATCGAAGTGCAGGGAGCGAAGACGCTTCGTCGGAGAGCGACAGGATCGACTCGCTCAATGTTGTTTCCCCTTCACCAGAGAGTGACATGATGGGATCCAGTAAGAGCCCGGAGAGGCTGATATCGGTCTAGGAGGATCAGGTCTTCGCTTAATGTTCAAGGACGCTGAATCAGAGTGCAAGGGATAGGTTGCTTCGCCAGAGCGCGACTGGATCTGCCTATCCAATCGTTAAGTTTGGATCGAGCTTAGCAAGGGTCTGGAGTGGCCGTCAACGATCTAGAGAGATCATAGGATTCGATTACTGACTTCCAAGGTGTGAAATGAATTTGGATAACAGCTTCAAACAACTACAGATTTGGGTAAGGACCTGGCGAGGTCCTGGATATGGATTTTAAGACCCGGTGAGGTCCAGGCTTAGGATTTGGATCCAGCAAAGTCCTTGATTTGGACTATAGGACCCGAAGAGGTCCCAGTCTCGAATAAAGTGATCCGGATAGATCGTTGATTCGGTTAATGGATTCGGGATGAATTCGGAATTGGATAACGACTTGGAATTTTCATGGAATAGACTATCAGAATTGGATGGAATTGCCTGATAATGAATGTAATAAGGACTTTGGATATCGACTTTGAGACTATTCAAAACACACCTTCCAATAGCAAGACATGTTTTGGAGGAAAAATGTTAACCCGCCTTTTTGCAAGGCCGTGGACAGCAGATTTAACTAAATCGACTGCTTGTTTGTCGAGATTGGAATACAATGGGTTTAAGCCAGCTGGGTGGATAGACGATCGGTCATGAATAGTTCATATATTTGGATAGGCCTAGGTGGCTGGTCATATGTGGCTCGGTCGAGGAGTGGAGACCATGCATGGGTCGGTCGGCACTAGTCGTTCGGTCTGGGAGTCATATGTCGGTCGGCATTGGTCATTCGGTCTGGGAGTCATGTGTCATTCGGCATTGGTCGCTCGATCCAGAGTCATGGGTCGGTCGGCATTCGTGGTTCGGTCGGGAGTCATGGATCGGTCGGCATTGGTCGTTCAGTCTCGATGGGATCGACCTTGGTGGATTGGTTATATGGGATCGACTTTGGTGGTTCGGTTTGGATGGGATTGGCTTCGAAGAGATCATGCCATGTTGTTCGGTCTGTGGTGGTTCGGCAAGTATGGGATCGGTGTTTACATTTCCCTGGATCGGTCGGCTGGATAGGAACGACACTGAGGAAGAGGGGATCGGATCGTCATAGGGAGTTTTGGTTTGGCATTAGCTTTGCTCCGAGTTCTTGCCTGGTTTTCTCCGAGTCTTGGATAGGTCTGCTTTGAGTCAATACCCTGGTTACTTCGGGTCGACTTATTGAGGACTTGGGTTCGGTCACGATGATGGAAGTTGGCTCGGCTATGATCTTGGTTGGTCCGTATCACTCAGGAAGCCTAGTAACTTAGGTTTTGCCAACAAATACAACATGTGAGGCTTCGGAAAAAAGGATTCTCATTCTGCTTCCATTCTTCTTCCCTACTAAGGCTGCTCTGTCGTTGTTGTTCTTAAAACTCTGGATTGTACCCGTAATTGATTCTATCAATAAAATAGGAAAATTCTAGAGTGGAAGTAGGCCGAAGTTAGCCGAACCACTATAAATCCTGTGTTATTACTGATTTCTTTTAATTTTTTATTGTTGTTCACATTCATACTCTTTACATACATTCTATTTATGATCTGAGCCTGTGATTTGGTGATTTCATCTGGATTTGGGTGTTACGGACCAATTTTGGCGCTAACAATATTATAAGCATATTAACTGTTCAATACCATTTATTATCATCATATTTGTTCTTTTTCACATTTTTATAAAAATTGGAATTGAAAAATATTATAATAAACCAAAATTTTCTATTTACGTTTATTGATTTATTGATATTCGTTCGTATCTTTGGATGCAGATATCCGATCTGAATATGATTTCAAATATAGATATGATACTATCAACATAAGAAAATATCCTGTAGAATACAATGGTTTATGATTTTTGTTTGATCATAATAAATATACATATATTCGTTAAATGTGTTTCTTATTGTACTATTTTATTTTCACAAAATTAAATAACTATTTGCAAAATAAGATAATTGAATCAGAATTTATTTAAAAAAACACTTTAATCAAACAAATATTTTATTTCAATTTCAAATAGTACACATTATTTGCTTCCACTATGTTTACAATTTTCAATTACAATGCAATTTATCACGACACAAACTTCCACATTCTCATATACACAATTTCTCTACATACTCATATACAACAATATGTTTCCTCACTCACTCATACTTGATTTTCTTGCTCCAGCTTTTATCTAGCCATCTGCTATAGCTATAGAAAAACAATGCAGTAAACTTTAAAAAGAAATGAACCTAAACTGGGAAAATAAAATTGAATTTGAATATTAGTATTGCATATGTTTATGCATTTGTTTTTCTCTTCATATTTAGATAGGGTCAAATATATATATATATATATATATATATATATATAGGGAAAGTCTATTCAGACAAATTGTAGACATAATTGGTGACACAATGGATCTGCACCATTGAATTGCCCCTTGATTTCCACCTACCATATCAGGACAAAACGACCATAAATTTTTATGTCCCCAATTTGTGTCTAATTTTGTGTCTAAATAGCCGATCCATATATATATATATATATATATATATGCATGGATA